>CM032466.1:13153754-15553754 GCA_019059595.1 Marasmia exigua
AATTTATGAGCTAAACTCTGTGTCGAAATGAAATCTTAGTTAGAAACAAAGGTCTATTTATAAGAGAACTTGAAGCCACATGTGTAATCACTGGTTGGCAAATAGCACAGGTCCTATAGTGACGAGTCTAGAATTAAATTAACTGAGTGTTTTAGAATGACGGTGAAAAAATGACTAAAAAGACTCAAGTAGTAAGTTCCATAATTTGGATATGGCCGATGCTCGATTCTATTTTCAGGAGCCATCATCATCTTAGCGTACTTATGTAATAGGCTTGTGTACTAGGTAATGATTGGCAGATTTTTTAAATGGCATTAAGAAATAACGGCCAAAAGAAGCTATGTACAAAATTTCAGCTTGAAACCTTATGTATTATTTTTGTTATGATCCCTCAAAGGTAAAGATAGACAAGTAAATTTTAAGTCTTAAATTTACGAAATATTTATATAGCAATTATTATTAAATTTTTAGCATTTTTTGTTAAGAAAACATTATCATAAACGCACTATTTCATACATAGCTATCGAACAAAGCTATGTCGCGATGCGCACAAACTAGTAAGGACTGACGTCACGCCTCGCGTCGCTGTTTGTATGGAGCGTTTTGGGCAAGTCTATTTTAAGTGATATTCAAATTGTCCTATCTCGAAGAGAAGCTAACAAATCCATTCTTTCACCGATGTTTTCACTTTTGAGGGGTTCTTATATTACCAACAAGAGAAAAAAATAGGACACAAGCCTATACCAGTTGCGTCCGAAGCTGTCGCTATGGAGCCCGGTGTACGCTGTACGATTGTGTAGGTTTCCTCACGATTTTTTCTCTCACCGCCGAGATATTGGAAAACGCAAATAGATTTGAAAAGTCCATACGTGCGTGCTTGGTCGATTCTCCAACCTCCTGTTTAAGAGGCGCACGTTCGTTCTTATCCCCTTAGCTCTTCAAGAGTCCCTTAAGAGTAATCGAATGAAATGAATTTTTGAATGACTCGAGTGGCAAAATTTAACCTGATCGCATCATTAAGCTACCTACGTACGAGCTATTTGAATTCATCGCCTTTGATTAATTTTATAACAGCGATAACCATCTTAATTGCTGTAGTACACGAATAGCCCTTTGTGCCACCCGTGTTTATGATTCTGTTAGGCCATGTTAACTTTTCTTGTAATTAACTTTTTGTGGAAGAATTAACTTTAGCTTTGAAATTACCAATAATGTCCTCCGGTCGATTTGGCTATGGCACTCTATCTCTTCAATCATCTTCATACTTAGGATACATTATAGTTTTTGCACCGGTATAAGTTCATATTTTATTCCCTTATCCTCATATATAAGCCACACTGGTGTCACATCGGAATGTGACACCAGTGTGGCCTAGATCGACAAGGCCAGTGATCGAGGGTAGGACCAACCCTATAACGCAACTGCTTCCCGAAGAACGAACAAGACCGTCACTTCCAGACTTCATGCTTCAGGCAGACAATAAATATTTCTTAAGAGATGAACTATGCATCGAATTAAAGATTTTAAGTGCGGTCGTCGCTTTGAAATGCGACTCACTAGTCACTGCATAAACAAAACTATGAAGACAGTCAAGCTTTAAAATCAAACAAGGGTATAAAATATTGTTTCAGGAACCTTATGTACGAGGTACATCACCTTATGTAGGTATTTAAACAAAATTAATGTATCAGCCTATAAACTGTCCCATTGCAGGGCAAAGGCCTCCATCATAGAAATCAAGTTATCGCTACTGGGGGATGGGATTAGGCTTAATCATCATGCTTGCCAAATGCGGATTGGTGATCACAAACCCGAGCTATGATCGAAAAATTCGAAACATACTTTTCGCACGACCCGGTAATCGAACCCAGGACCCCGAGATCACGGCCCGGTACTTAAACCACTAATATTTTTTAAAAATTATTATTAAGGAAACTAATGAAAGCTATGGGGACCTCACTAATTTTATTTTCACAGTTCTATAACTTTGTGAATAGATACCATGCTGTAGATATTCATACGATTAATAGTATCTAAATGGTAAATTCTTGTCTCTATTATCAATCGACGAGACATAGCAAATTCATCAGGTAGCCGATACCTTTGTGAACGTTTACCCGCAAGTATTTAATGATCGTATTGATCAAACAAAACTCCGCATTTAGAAAATGCCTGTTTATTGAAGCGTTGCCAATTTCTTCCAGGTAACTTTCCGATTGGTACACGTTGCTGAACTTTTGCAGAACTAGCTATTTTGCTGTTATGATTGTTAAATTCGCCATCCAGGTTTACGTCAACAGTTTGTATTGTGATTCGCAGTAGGAAAATTTTCCTATGTTTACTTGAAATCTAAGAATTGCGAACACTTACTTCAAAGTAGGTACACAAAATATTAATAGCTTATGGTCATTCATTAGGCAAGAAGTTATTTTAAGAGGTCGTAGTGGATTTAGAGTTAGAGTTAATGTACGTATGTGCATGAATGCTAAGTAGGTAAAAGTTTAATGTTAGATGTCACAAAATACAAGGCATTATTCGACAAGACGTTTTACAGCTACCAAATCATAACATGAATTTCCTTATTTTTCCAAATTAATTAAATCCAAGAGAATTAATTGATATTTACTCTAGGAATAGTTATGCCGTGTGGTCCCGGCAGAGTAGAATAGGCCACCCTCACTCTTGCCGAGGTGTCGTAAAAGGCGACTAAGGTAAAGCTGCTGGCATGATCATCAGCACCCAGAGAGGGAAAACTCTGCATTTATATCAAAACCCTCGCCAACCCGTCTGCCAAGCGTGGTGAGTATGGCAATTACCCCTCATGTGATTGAGGGAGGCCCGTGCCCCAGCAGTGGGGACTTAAATGGGCTGATGATGATGATGATGATGATAGTTATGTTAATTACAATGATGCAATAGTAGAGACACTAGTCTCTTGAACAATGTAAGTGATTGTGAAAGCTTATTATCACACGAACATAAGCAAGTACATATGGATATGAATTGATGACTATAAATGCGGAAATGTCAATATAATAGAATATTTTACATTGCTAATATACCTTTTACTCTTCCTATTTCCCAGATAAATCATGTCTGAGAAAGGAAACACTATTTTAAATAATGATAATAGCTATTAGCCTAGCTATTATTAGCGTTATTATTATTAGCATAACATTACATTTTTGTAGCTATAAACGAAGGATGTACCGTGGAACACGGAAGATCTGGTCATCCACATGTGACGCAATAAATGATTTGTATCCTAATTCCCTTCCTCTTCGTGTAATATGGTTATAATCTTTTGTTTTTTAGGAAAGTGTTGACCTCTCATTAAGCCTAAATTTAAAACAGCTTTTCCAAAAGTTATTTTGTTTTTACATTATTGCACGGTTCATGACAATTTAAAATATAAATTCGATATGTAAAAATAAATAAGTGCTTGTATCTCCTGAAAAGCTTAACTTCCAACTTTGAAAGTTAGATAAACACATCTTCGTTTTAAATAAAATGGTATCACATGGCGCAGAATCGAAAACTTCATTTACAGCAGGTAATCTTATAACTTAGTTCACTGTTTACAAAACCTTATTCTAGCGACGCAAACGTTAAAAAGCTGATACTGATACAAACAAATCCAGTTCAGTACACATACCCTGAAAGTTATTCCGTAGAAGGGTGCCGATTCAGGAAATATGTTTATTTACGCAGCTGTGTAGAGTCTAAACTGCCTTCCGTTCGTTCCATTTTTTACACCTCTTTTGATGTGATGCAATACTAAAATTTTATTTGTGATGTAAGTTGCATGAACCTATTCGAATGTATTATCTGTTTTGCACAGAAAGACCTAACAAACTCGTAACTCAAGTTTAATGCTGTTGATTCAGCCTAGATTTCGCGTTGCATTATACTAATAATGAGTAATATGGGGCTTAACGCGGTGTAAAGGCCCGAGGTCTTATCATTGATTGCTGTTATGCTTTTTGTGGCTAGGGCCATAAGCATGTTAATAGAATATCAATTTTCAATCTTCAGACCGAAAGAGTATCTAATCTTATCTTTAGATATTATTTCTTCTTCACCTTAGCGTTTTTCCCGATCGCGTCCTAAACTGTCGCTTTGGAGCCCGGGGTCCGCTTTCCTACTGCCACTCGGTTGCCACTCATGCTGTTATACAGTTAAGTGTGTGCTCTAGTTTACGTTATAAGATCATTTGTTACCACATTTACTGCAAATAAAGAACTTTGAACTCCTCCACTTCGCTTCGGTATTAGCACGCATGTCATCCCTTACGACGTCAAGTCACACCTTTTAGGGTCTACCCTGTCTGCCAAGACCCAGCGCTGGAGGCATGGCCAGACGAGCCTAATATCTAAAGATAGGACTCGTAATATCAAAAAAATATCTCTGGAATATACCTATTTAGTTAAACCGTGGTATAAAGTATTGGCGTCATTGCTGTATTCGCGTAAATATCATTCTGTGTCAATAATAAATAAGGAGATATTAGATTTCACTTTAGGGCGAACCGTTGTTTTTGCATTGCAAATATTGGTGAAGGGGAAACACATCGTATTAACCTTCATAGGAATTGGTTCGGTCGAGACGTAGACCCGTGGGACGTCTTCAAATACCGACTGTCTTTGTGAGAAACGCGCGCAAATATTCCCTAAATTGGCTTCCACCAACTTGAGCGCACATACGACCGAATAAAAGAAATGTAGGTTCTGTAATAGCGTTAGGGTAAGGATAAATAATGATGTTGGCTTGTTGGCTCAATAAATGTTAGGGATCCACTCTTGGGAGACACAATATTTCTGTAATAAAGTACCTACTGTTTACAGGTGAGAAAAATTGTGTTTCGGATGCCCCAAATGGATGCATCGATGACACAAGTTTTGGGACAATCCCTATAATAATTCGTATATGCATTATTTTATATTATTATTTCAAAATTATCCCTGTCCAATAGCTACACCAAAATTCAATAGCTTTTATGTTTTTTCTTACGTTGCTAGCAAAAACATTGGTGTTATATTTTTTTTAAGTCTGATGACTTTTATTTTTAAGGTCCTGTAGCCAAATGGCAAAAACCAGAACCCTTATTTTAGACGGACAATAAACACTGGCAGTTTCCAATATTGACCAAGTTTATGTGTAGGTATAATGTCCTCCAAACCGATATTTCGGTCATGGCGGCCGATCCCAGTGATCAGCCATCGACGCAGGACATATTATAATGCACAAGTATTTGCGCAGACACAAGTGCACTCTATTCCCGTTCCCTCTTGTGTCAATGAGACACTAGTGTGACACGACCGAAGAGGGATTAAGCGCAGGACCAACGGCTTAACGTGCTTTCCGAAGCACGAGGGTACAAGACCACCAACTTCCAGACTCCGGGCTAACACTGAGAATTTCTTAACAGAAAAACTCAGGTACAAATTTTGGCCCAATACTCAATACTCAATATTTTATTTGCATTTCACAGTGTACATTATAAGATCTTAAAGATAGGTTTACACAATAGATCACTGTGAACCCTGTCGGGCACAACAAAAATGGAGAGGAGGAACACCATTGATCAAAAAGAAAAGATTAAGTATTGATTAATTATTATGTATTAAATTGTTTTTTAATATTATTCAGTTTTTATAGCCTTATGTTCTGTAATATATAAAGTATATATCCCGATCCGGGGATGGATCCCAGGACCCCAAGCGCAACCGTCGCTTTAAAGTGCGACCCACTAAACATTGCGCTACTAAGGCAGTATGTGTAGGTATACTGATATAATGATAATGACTGCTAATTACGGCATCTGGTTGGATATTTTAATTATAATAATAACGTTTAACAGTTTTGACGAAGTAGCCGCCCAACACGGGGCGGGATTTCCTCAGAAAAATCTGACATCGGTTCTTTATCAGAAATTACTCATTTGCACTAATAAATATGCAAAGAGAATTTATCTATGAACGTACATACGACACGTTTAATAACAATTTTCTTTATTAATTTATAAAGGTAAGACAACGCGCAGTTTCGAATAAATTATCTGGTTAGGCAAAAGCGGGTTTCTACATGAACACACTTCTTAGTAAGTACCTTTTGACGGGTCTTTTTGCAACGATGCAAACTCGCGTTTACTGCGCCATTACATCGCGACTGTATCGATGCCGAATTGTTTTTTACCTTTTGCAAAAGACAAGCAGAAAAATCGATACGTAGTTACCTATAAGTAGGCTTTTATTATTAACTAAGTAACTTGTAATGTCTTAATTATAAATGTTTAACTACGAGTAGAGCTTCGTCATTGTGTTTATTATTACGAGAAACTACGTAATAATCTTATATCACGCGGTTCAAGTGCCATTAAAATGAAAAATATCTGCGTCTCGTCATACACCGCTCATGACCATTGGACGTGACGTCACGATGATGAGCTTCTCGGCGAATCCCGAGGTAAGCTTGAGTGGTAGCGCGGGCGCGGGCGGCCGCGTGGGCGGCGGTACCAACCATCAAGTGCTGCCAGCGAGGAGACATGCCGAAGCCGCGATGTGTCATCGCAACACCAAAAAAAATGTTTATTTTGTGTTTACATTGCTATTTATGGCCATTGTCGTTGACGTATTGCGATCCTTTACCACCCAACGGTTGTGTCACTTTAATAATATTTCCGTTGGTCCTGTGCGTTTGAGAACTCATTTTGTAAATGGCAAGCGATGAATAACCGTTACAACTTATTTTCACAATTGAGATGGTCTTGTGATATAGGTAGATGCAGATTGACACTTAATGCGTGACATTTGCACTGCAACTAGTTGCAATCGGCAGATCAATCTCCACGATTACCCGCGGCGACTCTGGAAGCATTCAATTCAAATATCAGAACTGTTGACAATACCTCTTAATGATTATAAACAGGCGAGAAATAATATCTTTAAGTCTCGATGGTATATTTATTGTGCGCAAAGGACATGACAATTGTCGTTTATCACTTTAATTGCCGCCTTTGTAGTTGGACGTTATCTATCCTTATGCGATAATGAATCAGTGCTGGCGGCTTTGTGGCACCAGCAACCATCTTAAATTACTTTTGTTACCTAACGTAAGCAAAGCGGCGTAGTGCGTAGGGTGTAGGTATTGCAGGCTGTTAGGCAAGCAAGATGAGCTACGGCGATACAATGCTAGTCAACAAACAACCATAAAACAATTTAGTTCGTCCTGTGATTAATAGTACAAATAATGGTTCTTTGAGTGATTCAAAGTCAAGGTTCCAAGGAAATTGTTTTTTTATTTATATGAATGCGGATCATACTTGTATAATTTTCAGTTTAACACAATGAACGCTATATCAAAGAAGTCTAATAGTAGGTTTCAATGCGGAAGACAAAATAATGAATACCTATTGATAAAGTGGCGCTATTTAAGACACGCTTGACAGGCCTGGATGCAGAAGAATGTGATAGTTGAACGATTGAACTAAAAGATAAAGAATATTATGAATGAACAAATTAATAAATCAAAGATTATCATACTACGAGTAATCATACTCACACTATGTACTTAATGAAGGTAGAATATGCTCGACTAATCTATTTATACAATATAATTATTGAACTAGGTACGCTAAGCTAACTTTAGGTAAAATTACATCGAAATATACCTAGTCACGTACATACATAGGTAGGTATATAGGTTATATAAAAGGGAAATTTCCATCGACGTAATTTATATCTCCCTACTAATTAAAGACCTATGGTACTTTTAGCATTAAGACTAAGACAAGGATATTTAGGAAGATAATATAACTGGATTAGAGTCGTATTTTCTGAGTATCACTGGTAGTCCAGAAAACAATTATAAAAGTGACACAATTAAGTCCCATTTATTTTCTTTTTCAACGCTTGCATGCTAGTTTTATTATCTTATGAAGTCGTTGTATGAAATCCCAAGTTATTTTTGATCTCGTTGTTAACGACCTTGGTCAAGGTGAGGAGGTGGTCGATAACATTACGTCGGCATTTAGCACCTCGATGCAGCTTACATTCCGCCGTAAACCCGTGCTAATGAGGTATTTACGGCTCGGCGCCAGACTGTATCAATTAAAATCATTACTAATAATAGCAACTTAACAACCATGTATTTTTAGGTAGGTTTGAGATAACGTACTGAAGTCCATAGTTGATTGCCATTTTCACGCCGAAAAGTTCAGTCTAACAGAATGTATAAACATTTTAGAACATTAACATGTTTTTGATTTTAATTCAAGCATAAACTGTTATGAACGATGATCTACGTTGCCTAGTTGAAAAGTTAAGAAAGGAAAATTGTTAAAGTATCCTAACATTGTCGACCACGATGCTTAAAGTATTTTTAAGTACTTTTTCAAGCTTGAGTTTGCAACTCTCTAAGTATTTAAACAGCGTGAGTTATGTAGGATCTATAGATAACACACGTGTGTATTCCTAGGTCCATCTTCAAAGGCTTTATGGAAATATTAACATATTCATGACCATGATAAACATTTTACTTGTTGTGGACTGAGCTATACCTATATTTTCAGTGCAATTGTATTCTTAGTAGGGAATAGAGTGCAGCTGTTCAGTATTTACGCCAATAGATCAAGTAAAGAATTCTCAAAGATACGAAGTAGGAAATATTGCTGCAACTCAGGTCGACCTAGTTTGATAAAACAAAGTAGTAAGTAAGTATACGATGCTCCTCGAGAAAACCGACACTGAGGACTTTGATAAATTGCAGAAGCAAATGCTAATTTATTTTACTGATGCTAGATCAATGTCTTCAGGCTGGCGGGACCAGGTACTGCTCGTAGGTATTTCCAAGCTTTCACGAAATCAATTTCAGCTGCCATAAGCTCTTACAGGTCTGTATCTAATATTGTAAGATTTATATAAAGATTTGATATCTATTTCCATATTATTGGCGGGCAGTAATCTGTTTGATCGCTCCAGAATACGCAAATTCGCCAACCTGGGTCGCTATACCACAGTGTACCAAGCAGAAGTCTTCGCAATAATTGGCTGTGTCCAAGAGAGTCTGCAAATGAATCTCCAGAATAAGAAGATATTCATCTTCTCAGATAGTCAAGCTGCCCTCAAGGCGTTAACATCCTGTGAACTTGACTCCAAACTCACTAGCGAGTGTGTCCTGCTCCTAAACCAGCTTGGCAATGCCAACATCGTTAATCTGATTTGGGTACCGGGACACTGCAATATCAGAGGCAACGAAGTCGCTGACGTGCTAGCAAAGGCCGGGGCAGAGAGCCCACTACTCGGACCGGAACCAATAAGTGGCGTTCCAGCCTGCATGGTCAGGTTCGAGTTAAAAGAGTGGGAGCATAAGCAAAGCACTGAATATTGGAAAAGACTACCTCGACTAGAACAGTCTAAGGCGTTGATACAGGCGTTCGATCAGAGACGAGCTGTAGAAATAATAACAGACATGAATTTGTAGATGAGGCAAATCAAATTAGAGCTAACAATGCTTAGGCTGGTGGGAACAGGTACTGCTCGTAGGTATTTCAAAGCTTTCACGAAATTATTTCAGCGCCATAAGCTCTTTACAGGTCTGTATCTAATATGTAAATTAATAAGATTGATTCTATTTCCATATTATTGGCGGGCAGTAATCTGGATATTTATGAAATAGCATGGTCCTATAAAGGGTGAGTACAAACTGGTATTCATACGTTTGCAAGGGCTTTCCAATCAACTCGGAAAATTTTGAATATTTCCAACTGGATCATTACGCAGATTATTATTTATTAAGCTCGAAAAAAGTCGATCCCTGGGCTGTTGTAATCAAAGAGCATTACTTTAAATGTTTTGTTTCAATATTACAGCACTCAATGTAAAAATCGGGAAGGCTTCCTTAAGGTACCATCGTAGTGTCACAGATATTTTAATACTAGTGTAGTGTGAAGGGATCTTCCCATTGACAAATGAAATCTCGACGAGCACATTCGTCGTAAGGTTTGGCGAGAGCCGCGGGGACCACGAATTAATCTTTATTTGAGACACCGGGAGTCGCTGGTGCTACCGACCTCACCGTACAAGGACTGACAGCCAGTGAATAATAAGACTATCATGTAATTTGGTGAATACTGACAAAACCACACAAGGTATATTAAGTGGTGCTTGAAAAAAGTTATTGAATAATAATTATTATTATTATATTATTACCAAATATATTATTACCGAATAATGTTTTGTAGTAACGTTGAACGCTAAAGAAATATTGTAGAGCATACAAGAATCATACCTACATACAATAACTTAGCTGAGCGGAAACAACAAATTAGCCATAACTGCACCTTCTTCAATTTATAAATCATACTATGATAAATACTAATGGTAAATCGCCATATCGCCTATTGCCATTTTAAGCAAGTTTATTGTACCTTTCAGAAGATTTATCTGCCGTGGAAAGTTAAAGACTTAGATTCGAAGAAAACGTTCAAGAAAGCGCGGTACAAGAATTACATTATTATCTACTTATCTGTTTAGTTGGTTTAGTTTCACAACAAAATAAGAAATTTTCTAGAAAAGACTTTTATATCAGGGAAGAAAAAAAATTTAAGGAGCTAAACAATAAATGCATATATTTTATAAAAGCTTGTCATTGATTCAATAATACTATAAATGTCTCTACGTATGTAACGAGCAAGTTACCGAATCACATACATCTAGGTCGTCAGTTAGTGCCTACTTAATTAGCGAATCAATTTTCTTCATCTACTTATAGAATTTGTCTCGCATCACAGGAACGATGATGCATCGGCTGTTTGCATTTGATATTCATTAAGGCAAGTGGTGCAACGTTTGCTTAAGGCGCATATCTGGATGATATCACGCGCGGAACCTAATTCTGATGAATCACGAGCTTTTA
This sequence comes from Marasmia exigua, assembly GCA_019059595.1. Classification (NCBI taxonomy): domain Eukaryota; kingdom Metazoa; phylum Arthropoda; class Insecta; order Lepidoptera; family Crambidae; genus Marasmia; species Marasmia exigua. The sequence goes on from CM032466.1 coordinate 13,164,669, forward strand.
CCGGCGATGCACCGATAACGATGGTTAGCGTGGAGCATGGAGCGGCCGCGGCACCGGTGCCGGCGCGGGCCCACGTGCCGCTGTGCCCGCATAATAACAGCTTCAGCCCACACCAACATTCAGTTACCGATTGTTCGCTTAGGGGAACGCGTGTCGCTCGACGAGGCGAGCCGGCATCTCGCGTACGCACACACGATAAAAGTTACAATTAAATCTATATGAGAAAACCGATGTTTTAGAAATGGACTAGTGTGCTTGCTGTGCATGTGTTCTGATCCAGATAAGCTGAAGTCTACGAGTGCAGGTGCAATTGTTTGCTCAGTTCTAACCTAGTTGTAGTTTTTGCTATCGTTGATAACTTGTACCTATTTGTACCTATCTTCGTCAAGGACTTGATTACCTTCGTATGTTATTAGGTCAAAATGCATCCTACTGATCTATTTACGTATGAACTGCAAAGTAAGCAGATATGTAGGTACAGCAACATATTGCAATTATCGTGATTACTTACCTACACTGCATCGAACTTAAATAATATAACTATTTAATAAGGTATGTTACATGGTTATTTATCAAATGAAAGTTTGGAAGTCATTACATACGCAAATACACTTACCTACCTACTCGTATTCATTTGCTTATTCGTTATAAGATGCGTTTATGTAATAATGTAAATAACATATTACTTTTTTTAGGCAAACGCGTATCATCCTAGACCTCATCGTCGCTTTCCATCAGGTGGGATTGTGGTCAAGCATTAGACTATTGACTAAAAAAAAATTTAAAAGGCTTATTAATATTATGTTAAAGGATTTGAAATGTCAACATTACTAGTAGGTATATGTATATTGGTTATATCACATAAACTGTTTACACAAGTGAAATACTTAGTACCTAAGTGGAATGCAATATTCATTTGGTAAATAAACATGAACTTCTTACACGTATTAATACCAATTAGTAGAGACAAACTATTAATTATAGGTTGATTGTATTTCATATTATACATCGTTTGTACTCATGTCTGTAGTTGCTTGCTTATTAACCTGATTAAGCTATAAATCGAAGCATGAATGTCCATCAAAGTTTCTAATTTCAAAATTATAGGGTATTTTATTAAGATCAATGTACAACCTCTACACTTAAAACTAATTAAATTACACGTAGTGGAGCAATAAATATCAATTTATGATACCCGTCTCGCTTATAATCTTAGATGACGACCGTATTTTTTTCTCGCGTAAACATAAACTGTACCATTCGATCGTTCCGTGATGTATCGCTTGGCACAGTTTCAGCTGCTCACAGGCGCGTGTTGATTGTGCAGTAAATCCAATTACTAGGTAAAGGTTACCCGTAAATATACTAGTGCAGCTAAATACGCAGAGCTTGAAGATCAGGTGGCTCCGTCCTCGGGAAGACTAATGTGTGATGAATTATATGGTCAGGTCAATAGAACAGCTTTCATTCTTTACAGGTCAAATGACATAAAAACATACCTGTCGATATGACAAAGCAACAAATACACGCTAACGTCGAAAGGTAAGCATATACCTTTCGACCTGGGACCTGTTAAAAGCGTACAGACTTTGAGACTTCGCTAGTTAAGCTACCATAGAGGATAGATGATAGTGCCGTACGGTACGTTGGACAGCCTAGAGACCAAGGGTCACTGGGTGACCTATAGGGTGGTTTATATTAAACTAGCCCGCGGCGTTGCCCGCATTATTCTTTTTTGTCTAACCCACCATTTTGGGGATAAAAAGTATCCTGTCCTTTCAATGGTTGTAAGCTACCTCTCCACCAATTTACAGCCAAATCGGTCCAGCCGTTCTTGAGTTGTGCATAGTGTAACTAACACGACTTTCTTTTGTAAATATAACGCCATCAGGACGAAGGCGAAGAGTATGAAATAATCAATTCTCTTAATAAACATAATTAATAATCAGCTATATTTTACTTAATATAGGAAATACGATGATTAAATCTGGATAGATATGCACATTGCGCAAGCGCCGTACAAATAACTTGTAGGATGTGGCGCAGAATAAACTCAAATATCCATATAATAGTATATGCCAAGAAGACGCCCTTTGGGTCGCTGTGTTATAAAAGAAGTAAGTATCATCCTGTGTCAGTGGTCATAAGGTAGGTAACTATAACTGAAATTAACTCTGGCGCGGGTAATCTGTTTGTTAATTTAGCGCTTTCACGTTTAATTTTCCGGCGTAAACCTGTAGCTCGGAATGTATTCAATGTATCAGTAAAGTACGCATTTCCCTACACACAGAGGGCTATATAGTACTGTTTACATGTGACGGTCAATGCAGATACGAATGGCCTACTACGTTTGTTTACATGGAATCTCAGGTAATATGGTCCCATAGTGCAGACCATAAGTTGTAATAAGATTTCTTAGAAACTACGGTTGCTGACAGAGCTACCGGCACAACTTACGAAGAAAACCATTCCAATATTTTTTATCAGGGTTCAAGTTTAGATAACTGAAAGATCCACCACCACAATCGTCTTACTCATCCTATTTCAAATTCTGCAGTATGAGAGCGATACGAAGCAAATGTTTTAATTATTTTATGTTCACCTCTATTGCTCTAAGTTTCCAGAGGGTATGACCACGATACGAGCTGATTATTTCTAGTGAACTTTTGAAACACACATTCTTATATTTCTTTGTACCTATGATGCAGTTGGGATGCTTAAAGAAAAATATCAAACGGTTTATCCCGTCCCGGAACTGGTACGTAGGAATGCCATTAATTTTGCCTAGCGAACTGGATATACCGAAATGTGATTAAACATTTTCGGCAAAGCCGCGCACCGGGGTTTGCTCATTTGTCGCTGTAACCAAGTATTGCTCGTCGTGACACATTTCGTAAACATCGTTAGCGCTGTTAGCGTCGGCTTCTCTGCAACTCAAACAGCCGCTAGCTTCTCTAATGATAATGAACAGGCTAATAAACAGGTGTCCTGATAAAGCTAAACGTATTCTAAGCACACTGCGGATTATTACGTGGACTTACTAAAAAATAACTTTCCAAAGTCAAACATTCATTGGGAGGAAAATTTTCATTTAAACTTTACCCGAATAACGAAGAACTGAATGAATACACATCAACCGTGCATGGAATACAAATATACGGGCCAGTCATAATGATTTTGAAACTTTGACATTAAATAACAATATTTGTAAAGCAGCGGCAACTCAGTGAATAAGAAAGTGCGCCTGTTGAGGAAAATCGTAACTTGAAAGTTGAGGAAGTACTATAATTTTTTCCTGCGGTTTTGCTCGCGTTAGAATGAGACAAAAAATAGCCTATAGGGTAAACTCGCATAATTCGGTGACTCAACTGATTCGGTGATCGGAAGTTTCGAAACTTCTCCCGATTTGTAGGTACAGAATCACCTGTTTTAAATTGAACTTTATACTAACGGCAATAAATCATCTGTACGTATGCAAAAAATGTTGACGGCACAATCGTCAACATTTTTTGCATACGTACGGACGGAGATAGCAACAATCATTCCTGGGTTTACTTTACAAAATTTCATTTTATCACCGAATTATGCGAGTTTACCCTATGGTACTGTCCACCCCTTCAATTATTTCCACTAAAAAAATCACGCATATTTTTAATATTAGTATGTAATACTTCATTATTCGACACTAATATTATGAATGTGAAGTGTGTGTTTCTGAATTTATGAGCGAATTTGTACCACTAGCTTAGTGAACATGTTGTCGCGGGAAAAGGAAATGTTCACATTTTAATCTAAAAGACATAGTGGCGCTGATGAGATGGAAGAAAGAGTGCAAACAGGGGTAGGTATAGGGGAGGTACAATAGGTACAATTATTACCTTACTTTATGTAAAATAGTAATAGTTTATTTTATCGATGAAAAATTTTAGATACCAATTCTAAAAGGTATTATAAAAGGCAGTTTAAGTTTATCCGTGACGTAAACTACATATTTAAATCTTCGACTCATAGTTAAATTCTAACATTCCAACCATTTCTTATTTGCCTATCCTTCAGAAGCGTCAGAAACTCTAAATTAAATTCCGTGTAATCAGATTGTACGCAAAAGCCGGGAGGCAAGCCCACCGCGCGTTATTTACTAAACTCGTTTAGGATCAATAGAGATACCTAATAGGACCCCGGCGAAGGAAGTCCGTAGTCAGCCTGAGCGTGACAGGACCCACTCTTCTCTATTGATTAATCAAATGACTTTATTGCATAATGGGCGCTACTATGTTGACGCATCGGGACCACAATACATCGCTCTTTGCTCGTTCGAAATGGTCGTAAAAATATGCCTTGTGAATTGTGATGCTAGTTGTATTTGATTGCTTGTTCTGGAGATAGTTCGAAGTTTATTTTACAACTTACTATCAGGCAACGTTATCTAAAGATCAACGCCATTATAACCTGAGAATTATTTCACTGAAATTATATCATCAACTTATATTTTATGTACGAGTGTCTAACAAAAATACCGCTCGCTTTTTAGCCTTCATTTCAACCAAAATCACACGCAAAATTACGTACGACTTTTGACATGTGAATTTGTGTGTTATTTGTTATACAGAATTAATTACAGGTGACGAATGAATAATCTATGTTTGTTTGTAAAGTTATTTAACTTAAATGGTTTTGCATAACGACATATTTGGCATTTGAAGGCTATGTTGATTTAAAAGATTTAATAACTTTACTTTTAGACAGACATTAAATTAAAATTTTCAACAGATTTGGTGTCTCAGTGACAGAATGTATTTGTCAAAAATATTGCTTTTTCTTTTTAAATATTCTCTATCTATAAAGAATATAACTTTTTCTCGTACATAATAAACCATACAACAAAAGCCGACATAATATTATCTTCAGCACCTGATATGGTTTAAATAATAAATAAACTAAAGAATCAGGTGCTTAATAGAGATAAATGTACCTGTAAGCATATTGGAAAAACTTTTTATTTGAGCATTTCTATTGTTAAAAATAAAACTAAGACTTTTTACAGTGAACGATTCCTATCAAATTAACCTTTGTAAAACAGTCGGAGAGTAATCTTAACGATAGGCTTTTTATTAACGTGTCCCTGAAAGACGCGAACGAGCCGTGGCACTTCCCGGTCGCTACTCCTAGTCTGTCTTCATTACCACCTACTATGCATTACTTTGCCTTAATTAATGTCCTGTCAACTTACTTTTATTACGCTTTTGTGTTAAGGTTTCAATAATAAATTTGCACAGATTTTAATGATTTTTCTTCCGCCTAGCCCTAGATTGCGTTTTTATATGGGGCACGCCTTGAACATGATTTAAGATAACCTGAAAATACTTAAAAAACCTGTCTGACTGGCTATAAGGCCTGATATTTTTTTAACTTTGCAATGTTAAGTCAGGGAAATCGAACATATTGAATCATGTCTACATGTTCAGAATCACGAATTGTGGGGGTTCAAACTCGATAAAGTATTCAAAACATGCAGGTTCCCTCACAATGTTTTCCCTCACCAACAAGCCAGAGGCTCAAAAGTGTTTTAGTAAATTTTATCACATTACGTGGTACATTAACGATCTTTATTCAGAATATTATTACTCGTAAATATTTCATTATCACTAATGAGTGTGAATTATATTAACATTAAACCATTCATTTTCTTCAAGTTCAACAAACTTCGTGTTAAATTAATCTCAGTTAAATAATTTATACAGAACCCCTGCCAGTTTATTAATGAGAATGTCACTTAACTTCATATTTAATTGTTACGAGTAGCATAAACAACGATTAATTCATAGTACCTACGTTCCCTGACGATTGAAAAAAACCGAGCAAGTGCGGGTCGGATTCGCCCACCGAGGTCTCATACGTAGGATCTTTATAAAACAACAGTTTTATGTAAAATGTTGACAAACCGAGCTGGCCATTTATGATTCGCACTGTGAAATAATTATCAGATCTCATCTCGAGCATAGACATCGCGTTTTCTAGTTCCATGATGTCGAGCCAAGCTTTTGATGATGACCTAGTCTCTACTCTACACCCTAGTCAAAAAAATGATAATGTACTGTAATTATATCATAATAATTGTTCTTTCAGTATAATAACAAATATTTTTTTGGATTTTTCAGATCTGTAGCGTCAAAACTAGATAAAATTTTACTTCCAAATAGGTAGAACCAATAATAGATGGAATTAGCTTTCAAAGGAATTTACTAAAGTATTAAATTTTAAGAAAGAAATAAAACGTTTATTTTTATAGATATCACAACACAGGTCATACAGCAGTAAACGAAAATAATTAAAAATACTTACAAATAAAAAGAAAAAAAAAAAGAAAAATATATTCGAAAATTTGGATCAATAAATACAAATTTAAGTGGTATGATTGAGAAATTTACAGTTACGTACATTTTTTTCGGTTGCTTGTGTAGTAATACTATCTTACATGCGGAATTTCAGCTTTTTAGAACATTTGAAAATACCCTAAGACTTTTGATGAACATCAGTGAGTCAGTAACTGAATCCGCGGTTTTTAGATATCAATATAAACTCAACTATAAGAGCTTTTAAATTAAAAATGTACAGTATTAATAAGTTTTCTGGTGACAATATTTCAAGAATTTTAATATTCTGGCTTAGCCCAGGAGGACTCAGTACAGGGGGGATTTTATTTAAAAGTAGGTAGTAAAATTTCATTAAAACTTATTTTGACTTAACCATAACTATGTGTGATCCCACCTGGCGCCAAAGCTGGATCCGCCCTTTTCGCTTGGCTCGTTATGGCAGGGACACTAACCGTGCTCACATCCTTATCCTTACTAATATTATAAAGGCGAAAGTTTGTTTGGATGGATGTATGGATGGATGTTTGTTCCTCTTTCACGCAAAAACTACTAAACGGATTTTAATGAAACTTTACAGTAATGTAGCTTATAGATCAGAATAACACATAGGCTATAATTTATAAAGATATTGTGTGACGCAGACGAAGTCGCGGGCAAAAGCTAGTACAGTATAAAGTTGATATTTTGAAAGCTTTAATAAAAAAAATATCTATGTCATATATCAGATAGCACATGCCACAACGATGTTACTTGCTAAATTTCTTAGCTTCAGGTCAACGAGAAGTACGCTATAAGGTTTTGTTTCCAATGGAACATGGACTTTGATTTTTTGCTGAAAAAGCATGGCCGACATGAGTATACGGTTTAAATTTCCACTCAATACCTTGAGCGTTTCCGAAATAAAGGGTCTTGATACACACATGGACAGATGGACAGACGATATTATAACGGTTCTGATTTTACTATAAAGAAAATCATCATTAGCAACTATTTTGAGTTGGTAGTGAAGTAATAGAAATAACTTGAACTGACTGACAAAAAATGTTCTTATAATTTTCTACTTAAGGTGATGGGTAGCACACTAGCGACGCCAATCGATTTTAATTTCTAGCCACTAAACCGGTTATATTTTAAACAATTTAGGGGTGACAATTATTTTGTGCATGGTTATTTAATTAATAGTATAAGTGTTTGCAGAGAAATCGTTACCGAAATTGTTTAAAATAGATCCGGTTTAGTAGATAAAAATAAAAATGTATTGGCTATCGGTAGTGTGCCCTACCCGTCACTTTAATTTAGCACTATTTTTATTTATATTGTTTGTCTTGTATAAGTGCTTCAAAGTTGAAAAAGAAACTTAGACAGGTTTCTTAAAGACGTAACAGAAACACCTGTCACTAATTTAAAACATTCCAATAGGCCAATATTCACAATTATTAATTTTGGTACAGTACCTACTTTAGTTATAATCAACGATTTAAAAATTAATATAACATACATAGATTACAAATAAAAGACAGAACCCTTCCTTTCATCATTGCCTTAGTTGGGTAGATATAACAGTGCTTAGCCTAATGTTTAGAACTGTTAGAAAGCTATTCTCGCCAGGGCTCGGGCCGGTGTCAAACCCGCGACCCTCGCTTGTTGACCCTGCACACGGAAGAAGTTAATCACGCGCCTCAGGTCCCGAACCGGTCCCGACACTATGATTTATGCCGATAACTATGTATATATTATTAAACTATAGCTGACACTAACCTATTTCTCACAGTAATTATATGCTTTACCCAGTATTTTTCCCTTGCAGTACGTAACAATTAAATTCTGTGTTTATGAGTTTGTGTATATGTATAATTTAAAAAATATGAACTAAGTAAGCAATCATTACGATTAAGATTTCTTATTTTATGCACATATTTAATTCGTTATGGTTCAATAAATTTAATGTTATGTTCAAGAACAGTAGGTAGTACACTAAAAAAATCAGAAACGTAAATTGATTTCAAACGCACTCAATTATAATAAACAACCCGAAATAAGATCAGTATTATTTTTTGAACTTCAAACGCTTGCCAAAAACATTTAGGTAAGTCTCAATATTTCAGCGAAACGTTTCAATCTGGTCGGAGGCACGGTAAACTGCACATCCGTCATGTGTGAGTTGCAACGCGTTTGCTTTTTACAGTTTGTCTCTGGCGCAGCTGCAGCCTGTTTACCCATTAATCCCGGTGGAATGCCTCGGGCGCAATCTCGCCGCGGATCGCCTAGCAAGCGACGTGCGCATCGGCACCGCGCATCGCATTTCTGCTTATTGTGCTCTATTATTAATTGTCTCAATAAATAGTGCAGGAATGCTCGCGTCGCCCGCGGTCGATCACTTGACCTACTACCGCCGGCTCCCAGCCGAGGGCCAAGTTCACGACAGATACCGATAAATACCCTTACAAGTTACGTTGCAACACGATAGCTACATTAAAATTGGAAAATGTTTATGGGCCAGATAAGACAAACATTCCACGAATTGAATTAGAAGCTAATAAAACTGTTATCTTAATTCAAGCCGCTTGCTGTGGTGCTCTACCGATCGAGTTCCCGCTCGTAAAGAAGAAGAATTGAATGAAAGTCGAAACGCCAAATGATTATTGGCCTAGAACATAAATATTGGATGACAAGTTTTACAGAGTCATTCGTAAGATAATATTAGGAGATATAAAGTTTGCTTTGTGCAATAGAGGAAATAATGTGTACGTGGTCGGAGTGATCGCGCGTAGGCTGTCAACCGCAAGTGCATCGGCTTCAAGTTACATGCTGGAATGAAAACAATGGGTCCATCTATCGGGTGCAGGTGACAAAGCGACTGTTGTTAGCTCCTCGCTGCGCTGCAACTACCTATATACCTAGCACCCGCAAACGTATCATGTATCGGGCACCTACGGACGCCTATGGGTAAATGAACTGTCTTATTCTCTATTCTACTTAAACTCTCACTTTACAATACGTTTCATCGTCGGTGCATAATATTCATCTCGTTAACAGTGCACATTTGTGTCATAAACACTAAAGGACTGACCACTGCATTAAATCCGAAATGGGACACGGACCATTTCAGCAAATTATGATTGTGAACTGAATGATCTTTAAATTTATTCCTGAGTGGTCGTTCGCAGCACCTATAAAACTGGTCTTAAAATTCTGTAGCCGATAGAAAGCTTCTCGTGTCGTAGGGCTACACGAAACGAAAGTCCTTTTACGCGTGTTTGTATGTAATACTTTCCCGAGGTAGTGTTCCCTATTTGCCTCAGGTCGTCGGTGCGTTTATCAGCTCCGCCGACAATGAACGCGCCCACGTGGCTTCGCGGGTGATTTATAAGTCGGCCTGAACCCTGGACGCTAGGCGCCACTCAATATCCATGTTAGACTATTATAATTTCACGGTATTTTATCCTTATAAGATGCTCAGCAGCCATTTACAAGTCGGATGCGCTATGACGAGTTGTAATTGAACCACTATAGGTAGAGCACGTTTGGAGCGAAATGGAAATCAAAGCCGACCGTAGACAATGGACAATCTTTGCTTTTCATTAGCAACCAATATCCCCATACTTGTTTATAGAATGTGGTTAGTGCTCAGTGTGTTATGTAATGAAATTGTTTTGAAAGTATAGTTGATTGATGGGCGAAAGGTAAGGAAACCTGAAAATTATTACCAGTAATGGAACTAATTTATATTTTAAGATATTGTAACTTTGTAAATATATTCTTATAGTAACCCTTTTGTTTACAAGAACGATACCTAGGTCTACCTTTTGTAATTAGGTATACCTATTAACCAATAATACTAAGTGGTAGACGAAAAATTGTTGAGTTAACTAGGATTTAATTAATATGGCTTTTGAGTAATAGCACTAAATAGCCCATACGAAGACACAAAACCGTGCGGACGTGGTCTCCTCGCTGAACTATAAATACTGCAATAACTGCAAATTGTATGGTTACAGCTCCGAGCGAGAGTAACAAACTCTATGTGCCTTCGCGACTACCGACCAAGTGCTTACCATATCGTCCACTTTATAGATAGAAAGTACACATTACGTTGTGCTTGTGCTGTTTCTGGCGACAATGAATAGTTTGGCGTAACCAAAAACGTAAGCGTGTTTACTCTGCACAAATGTATGGTTAAATCTCGTCATTCAATGGTCATCTAGTGTAGGAATCTATCGAAAATTTGCCGTAAACGGAACCCTTCGTGCGCATGTCGGACTCGCACTTGGTCTATGTAGGTACAATTAATTTTTAAATAATTACAAAGTATGTTTGAATACCACAAACGAGACGCCACATAGTATAATGATAACTTTGATTACTTCCGTGGTTTTCAAAAAAAGTTAATTCCGTGTTTCAGACGACATGTTAAGACTTTGGTCCCTAGCTAAGTGCATAGTGGTAGTTGGTCACGTCGAATGAACTCAAAGATAAAGTAAGTGCGGAAAAAGTGTCAATAAATGGACACTTTGATTACACATTACACAAACCCTTACAAAACAAAGTAGGTACACTTTACTATTAAAAACATCAAACCATTTATAAATAAAGACATTTTTCCCGACTAAGCCACATCACAGCTCGTTCTACTATGTGTAGCTATGCGCCTGTCCAATCAACATGGCGTCCTAATCTGAATTCGGCAAAATATTTACATTCCTGAACCGATTGGTCTTTCAATTTCCGCTCAGATATTCGCGGTCTGCCTCAAGTGAAATATTTTACTTTTGTGCGTAGGTAGGCTTTTAGTCATACTTTAACTTTAACACCTTCTGATCGAAGGGTGTCATAGTTAGGAGCCAAAAGTGTTAGGTCCTATCTCAAAATAAAAATATACTTGGTAATAAAAATATCTAATTTAGTAAAATATTAATAATTTCTTAAGATATTCACTAGTAATAGTTGACCATTAACAAAATAATTTCGTACCTATTCACGGTCGCAATCGTAAAATAGACAAGCACAATCCATTATAAGTTACTATGACTTCTTGGAAAGTTATGAAGTTTTTAAGACAGTAAAACCTTACGTTTTATAATAATAATATCTTGTATGACGGCTGTAAACCTAAGACCCATATGTGTGTCGGACACAAGGACATAGACGATACTTCTGAATGTTAGTAGTTATTCTCCGCGTTAATGACTTGCGTCGTTTGTTATTAGAAATTGTCGAGTGTCTCACGTTTTCTCTTTACCATCTCAATGTATTAGCTTTGCATTAAATTTCATTGATGATAATATTAAATGCTGTTCATAGTTCGCCCTATGAGCTAGTAGGCTGGCGCCTGGCGGTCGCTAACGGTAATACTAGATGCCTTCGCCTAAGCTCACTACACAGCACTGATACCCTGTGATCTATATTATCGGCATAAACACTCGTACAAAAACTTATAAACTAAATGCAAATGATATGCGTCGAGTTTGAATACACAATCTAGAGTCATGACGTTGGAATTAAACGGGGGTTCTGTAACGTGCTATTCCAGGGGAACGAAACAAAGTATACAGTAGGTACGCCAGCGAGTTCGATTATACGAGTCAAACAATGTATAAAGTTTAACAGTCTCAAAGGTACTTTGCCTTTGCATATAAGCCAATGTAATTTATGTAGACAGCCATATAATATTTATTTGGTTCAGTCATTATTATCGGAGACAACTCAGATTGGAAATGTTAGCGAACTCTATTTCAAAACAATAAGTCTATGTTTCTAAAAAACACAAATGGTTAGGACCATTACACAAAAGATTTAAAAAAATATTTCAGTGGACTTCCACACAAAATAAAACTAAATACTTATAATAACAAAATAGAGAAGGCCGATGTTGCTACTGGTCCGATAGTAAATGAAAATGACTACGAAAAGAAACTATGTCGCACCTATAAAATTAATTGAAGTGCTGGGTTCAGAAAGGAAATAACTAAAACACTGACAAAAGAAGATTCTATGGGGCAATATCAAAACAGGGATGTATTATTTTAAGATGAGTGTAAGTAATGAAAATAAAAGCTTGTAAAATAGCAAATCATTTCAGTACCGACTCTTTGAAGGGCGTGTTGAAGGTTTTGTAACCACGAAACATGACTGCGCTCTGATTCATCTTTGAAACTCATGATGTATTCACGAGAGAAATATTTAAATACGATTTAAATGCATTGTGGTGTTTTAAGGAACGTCAGGCCTTTGGACGTTGAGTAATATCTAAAAGCACACATACATACTTAGCAACTACAGGTAGAGATAAAAGAAATCGAACGAAAATAAAAATTCAATAAACGGACGTTCTGAAAACATTCGCGATGATAAGAATATTTTACTTTCCTTTTTTGTTCCTACCTAGGTAGATATTCCTTCTACTGCAACAACATATAATTTTACTGAGGCAGTAGGTATCGGAACATTTTATTAAGTAAATGAAGGCACATCTAAAATCATCAATGTTTATGATGTAAATTAAGCCGGCTTTGTTATAAGCTTTATAAATTATGGCAATGAAACGCATGAGTCCAAAACAACAGTCGTTACGGCAACAAACATAAACTTTATTCACAACGCGATAATAAAAATATGCCAAGTACTAAGTTTGTGAATGTCTACTAAACTTGATATTTTATTGAATGTTTATCAAATGACAAAACATAACGGAGATACAAAGAAAATCTGTTAATAATACTTTCATGTAATACCTATCTATTAAACAACATTTCTCGCCAACCCGTCTGCCAAGCGTGGTGAGTATAGCAATTACCCCTCATGTGATTGAGGGAGGCCCGTGCCCCAGCAGTGGGGACTTAAATAGGCTGATGTTGATGATGATGATGATGAAACAACATTTAGAACAAATTACTAAAATAATGTAAGTAATCGTTTAGATACGTAGATACGATTCACTAGTTTGAATAATCAATACTCAATACTCAATATCTTTATTACATCTATAGGTTACATAATTAGTTGGTTCATAACAAATGTAGGTATCACTATACATAGAATCGTTTCCCACTTTTGGATCAATGAGTTAATTAAACCACATGGCTTACGAATACACATAAAATGTCATAGCAGCATCTTTACTACGATTGTTAATATTTGCGAATCGCTTTACACCGCTAATAGTTGCGTTGGCTACAAAACGTGGTTGGTATCTTATTACTCTTTTCTTTTAACTTTTTCAACATCTTTTTCATGTTTATCAATCAAATACAGTTTACACTGTGCTGTGAATATAAAGATGACAATATGCTACTGGTATTTTATAACACGTATCTTCTACGAATGAGTAGATAGTATCTACCTTGTAAATGTTGGAATAAATACGTAGGTACCTCATTTCCTTTCATAAGCAACAATGTTTTATTTGTTGACACACCATGACCTGGTTGGGATTGAGTCCAGTCCTATTATTACGAGTATGAAAGGTTGTCGAGGCGACTTGGCGAATTAATCCCGCCGCTGTTACGACATCTGATAAAAATCGAAAGTACGTACAACTTTTATTTCGGGCTACGTGTAGAGACAATAATTAAATTAATCCACTGAACGTCCATTTTGGGCTCTTATTACTGAAATAATTAAAACATTAATAGGTCGTGGTTTGAGTGATAAAATTGCCACGAGTGCTCTGATGTTTAATTTCTGGTAGGTAATAGTAGGCGTGCACAGCATTAGGAGGGCAAAACCTAAACAGGAACAAGTTAAATTCGTGCAGGATAATACGTAAGTACGTGTTTGCTATAGGTAATATAGTTCAGGTTAGTATGTCATCCGTGTGTTGCAACGTACGGGTTTGCTCGCATGCACTTCCATTAAACGTTATGGCAGTGGCGAGTATCGGTCGCGCTCACGGTGTCTGTAGGTAATGTTTGTGACTCCCGAAATAAACGTGACCGGTGAAGATTTCGAGAAAGGCGTCACGCCAGCCGGTAATGTAGGTGCACTCGCATTAATACAGTAGGCAGATTAAATCACCGACATTATTTTTCACAGTTCAACTCGATTGTTACGCTTCATCAACGTGCAAGGGTCCGTGGGCTTAAACAGCAGCAGCGCCTTATGTTTTATCCGATTAGTAAACATCGAGGACTGAGTCAGCTGTAAAATAATTTATTAGGAATATTGTGTCTGTGAATCCAGACAATTGTAAACGCGTCCGGCACCGACACGTATTTCACTCATTGATGCGGGTAAATGCATGACGCAATCACTATAAGGAGACGCTCTAACACTACCGCTCAGTTAATAATGTTTGCACTACGCCGTAACAATTGGTCAGTTCTCAAGGGCGGCACAGAGATTTACTATCTTATTCTAGCTAGAGCGATGTAGTTTATAACAGTATACACAAACATCCTGTTATTCGCCCAGGTTGTTTTGGAATATCCACGAGAATTTACGAGTGAAATTAAACTGTAACGTTAGAACATCGCAGAGAATTACGTGTAAACATCGATCTTAGTGAAACATTCTCCAGGCTCCAGGCCAAGGTTGTGTATTACGTTCCACACTCACCTACATACTTTCGTCCAGAATGTTTTGTATGTAAGACATGAAAAATGTTTGATCATTTTGTTCGCCATAATATTTAGATTAGGTAACTCGAGCAATTATGTAGTCATCCACCGGTATTTTATCACGTGACGCACACTAATTTGCTGTTTTGTGTTTGATTTGTTATTATTAGCATTAACTATGGTCTACTCATTAAGTAGACTATAGTTAATGCTAATAAACATTTCGAATAACTCATTGATATGGCGTGTTTTTGAACGTACTTAATAATATTAGTCGGGTTATAATGAATTATCATTTTACATTCATTATATTCATCCGATAACAAAAAGATTAAAATTAGACGCTATTTTGAGATTATGTTCATTCATTATTATACATAAGCAGTTTCTACTTTAAAACACACATCGCACAACTTTCATTATGTGTATTTAAAAATAGTATGTATCCATTAAACAATAGAATTTCTAAATTATATTTTATATTAGACACATCATTGCTTCATATTTATGACTTTCAATAAAATGACACAATAGCAAAACCACAGCAATAGCTCAAATGTGTAATTCACGGACCAGTCATCCGGGTATAGGGAAACAATTGTTTTGAAAAGTTTTATCATTTCCCAAGTAATGGCGCTAGAACCGTTAAGGAAATAAATAATTGTTATATTCATATAC
Organism: Marasmia exigua; assembly: GCA_019059595.1. Taxonomy (NCBI): domain Eukaryota; kingdom Metazoa; phylum Arthropoda; class Insecta; order Lepidoptera; family Crambidae; genus Marasmia; species Marasmia exigua. Next base: position 13,180,276 of record CM032466.1, read on the forward strand.
AGCATGGTGTACGTGAGGAGCAACGGGAAACTTTACAGCCGTTGCCAAATAAGTAGCGGCATGATGAATCTTTGAGGCTGAAACGCTGGCTTAATCACCAAATAATATCCCGGCAAACTGTACCCGGAGTTGGCTTCAACGTTAAGTTTTAGTGCAAACAACTTCGGGAATAAATAAATAAATATTTCACAACACCACATAGGTACCTACATTGATCTGACTCCAAGATAGGTAGCTCAAGCACCTATGTTACGGATATCAGAATCAACAGTGGGATTACAAATATATACATATAATACTTTTCTTTTGTAAATACATACTTATAATACATATAAAACACCCAGACCAATACAAACAGAGATGTTCATGCACACAAATGTTTGTACTGTGCGGGGATCGCGCAACCCTTGGACCAAAGGCAGCGGTGAACGCTGCCTTTGGTCCAAGGGTTGCGGGTTCGTACCACTGTTCCAAACGGGTCGTCAAATCGAATGACCCTTTATTGCCCCTATCATTTACGCCTTCGTAAACCGTACTACGTAGGTATGTTCGAGCCCTAGTGACAACTCACTTATCACATCTTATAAGCAATTCATCATAACTTAATCAGTCAGGTTCATTATGATTGATAGTTTCATAATTTAATACAAATACATTGTAACATCAAATAAAATCAGCTTTATTATGTACTCGTATATATGTTTGATTGAGTAACTATCTTATTTTAAATTGACATCATAACATCATAGTACTAAGGGTGCTCTGGAATTGTAATAATATGAGCAAAACCATCTGTTATCGTCGTTAAAACGCGTTACAGAATGCCATCTTAGGAAACAAAATGTAGCTACTTATCTACAATCTGCTAATGCACATATTACAGATAAAATGAAATAAATTATCTATCTTCAAATTCATTCTGAAAAATGAGATATTTTTCAGTTTAATTTCCCAGCGAAGTAAAGTTCGTGTCAATTTTGGGCTTAGCTTTTTGCAATTTACCAATCACAGACAGCCTATACATGGATACTAATCTTGCACATAATCTTTGACCTTGACTCCCAGTTCGAACCAGATGCATGCCTTATAAGCGCATATGAAGAGCCCTGTTGGCTTGCATCCAAAACTTTCTAAAAACGGGTTAGCTGCAATCTTTCAATTAAGAGCAACTGTCTGCTGATCAGAATGCAGCCTTTAAAGGCTTGATGACTTGTAACGACGTGCACAATTTAAGCTGTAAAGTAAAGTAAAGTAAGTATTTACTTAGTTTAATTTATGCTGCTGACATTACAGTATCTTAATTTTATCGAAATTAATTACATTTGAACTTCTGGGAACAATGTCGATATTGGTTACGGACGGTAATGAGATCATACACCTAATATCCTCGTAAATTAATTGGCTCAGAACAAATACTAATTCTTCGCTACAGATTAGGTAGCTAGAATGGCCTTCACTCTTACAGATAGCTATTCTACGAGTATGTTGGTTTAATCACTAGTACCTAGAATTTATTTATATTGTTTTTTTGAGCTTGGGGAATAAATATCGCTGAAGAAGATAAAGATGTGATAAATATTCTAATATTGAACGATTTTACTTATGCCGATACAATGGACGTTTCGCATAAGTGGGTGTTAGTTGTACGAAAAAAAAAACAGTAGCCTTTGATTACTTGTCGTGTGCACTAAGTATGGACAGCGGGCGGACAGCTAAAGTTTCGAATTAAAACTTTTACTTCGCAAAAATAACTTATTAAAACTCTGGGGTGAGATTAATCGGAAGGCAATTTGAGTTTAACGACCAAAGTTATCGTGAAACATCCACCAAGAAGATTTCTTAGATATTGCTGTTAAAAGCCAGCCGCATAGGTACAAAGAGAGAGAGTTTCGAGCACTAAAAAGTTGAGATGGGCCAAGTCTGGGGTTTTGATTCCTGCATGAACACAATTTTTTGTTGACGGTACAGACGTGTTGGATGGCAATTATACATATATGTATAAATAACCTCTTTTTTCCTCTCAACTTTAGAGTTCAGTGTGAAGCCAAGAGCAAACCCATCATCCCACAATAAAAAAAATGTTATAAAACTTATTGACAACCAATATTATTATTATAATTCAGGCTATTTTCGACCCTCCAATAATTTCGTTGTGGATAAAACAAGATGCCTGAATTTTCAGTAACTAATCAGGCATTGTATAAAAACCGTATATTTAAAATGTCAGTCAATTTGAATCAGTAGTTTAAGAATGACAACTTGTTATAGTTTCTAAATTTTGTCACTCACCGACTCACTGACTCACCGATCATCATAAGTCCAAGGCACTTCTAGCAGACATAGAAACTTCAATTTAGAATACAAATAGCATTTAGTGTCTTAATCATGGCAAAACGTTTTTTTTTGTAATTTCGGTCCAATTTTCTAAATGCACCAACTGCATGAATAACTTTGTAATTTCATATAAATGTATTGGATTACAAAGTTACGTTTACAGTTAAAGGTGAAGGTACCGGAAAGAAAAAAGTAGGTGGTCTACAAAAAGAAATGATATCCCATAAAAAAAAACTTGTCAAAAAATCCAAGTCTCTCACTCAGTTGTTCTACCGTGAAAAGTTGTGAGATCTTTGTTACTAAGTCGATTATTAACTTGGCAATCGGTGATTTAATATTTGACTCGGCCATTGCATGAAAACACAACCAATTGCCAAGTTAATAACCGACTTGGTAACATGGATCTCGCAACTTTTCACAGTAGAACAACTGATTGTGAGACTTGGCTTTTTTGACAAGTTTTGTTTTTTATTGGATATCATTTACAATAGAACATTCACACTTGATCATAGAAAATAACAGGTACACTATTACCACTGTGGAAGAAATACTTCGTTGGTGGTTATTACCAGTTATGATCTCAGCTGATTTGTCACTAACACTTATTAGCCATTCTGGAAACCAGTATTAAGTTGACTTAAGTAAGCTGTCTCATAGGTATTCCAAGACAAAAATAATATCTCGGAGGTGGCATAGTGAAATTAAAAATACATGAACTGCACATTTATTAGCGAAAATACATCAGGGCACAACACTTAGGGTACATAAAAATGCAGTTAAGCATAAATTAAAACATAATTACGGCTGTCAGTGCACATACTTGAATATTGTACCTACTTGCGCAGAAGCATCAGGTATCGCGACAAAGTACGCGCTATAATTAGACAACGATTCAGATTGCTTACGCGCATCGTCGATGCAAAACACTTGGCCCATTTCAAATTATGAATATGCATCATTACGCCGTGTTTGTACAGCAAAAAAATGTTAGTCGATGACTACTACATGCTTGTTTAATAAAAATGAGAAATTATAAAATCAATGTGTTCTTTATGGAACGGTGGCCGGACTCATGTATATTCAGTATTAAATTGAGCAGTATTACCGCAGGGAGTTTATGGTCAACATATTTTAATCTACTCAATAGGTTCCCATGGGTATATTACGTAATAGTATTTCACGTATTTTATGATATGTTACAGGTCCTATTCTCAAAGCCTTCGCTTACAAAAATGTACATGCCTAACTAAGTTAGCAGTGACTAAAATTTTGAGTTGACGACATGATCACACATTAAAAGTTTATATAATCTGATGGGAGAGTTGCTCAACTATTTAACAACATTTTACTTTGTTCTGAACATCAATATTATTGATATACTCATAACTCCTGTAATGCAGTTAAATGGTAAAAAATAATAATGTGCATACGAGTAAGGAATGATTAATCACACAATCACCTTTGAGTGATGTTCGACCATATTTAAATTAGGAGCCCTCTTAAACATTTGTGTATCATCATCTATTAATAACTACTCCATTCATGCTTCTTTACTCTGTACTCTTACAGACATACATTCTATATTGCACCTTTATTACTGTGCGTGAGAGTGGCAAATAGTACTATCTAATGTTTTACTGGTGATTGCATAGTTTACTCTCGAAGAAATAGATACTTGACCAACTTGACACTCAATAATCGTCAGGGAGTTAAGAAAATAGAAAGGACAGTCGACTACTAAATTATAACTGCTAAGAATGACATTATGTGACACCTAACTTAACACTTTGTTCTTATCAATTAGAACAACTTTCGTTCTACAAATGATAAGCCGTCTAATGTTTATAATAATACCGCAAGTGGTTCAACACCGAATGATTCGTTGATGTAATCGCTACGAAGGAATCCAGCAGTTTGCCGATACAACCTGATAATAAATAGTGAAAACTAGGACTGTATTTGTATTGTATTACATATTCGGTACACAGTTTTGAAGTTGAGCATGTTTACACCTACACCGAACTAAAGCTAGTGAGTTATTATAGAAGCTGTGTGGGCACGCGGACACATTACGTAGTCTTTAAACTTTTGTTTAGAAATGGGATATTTTATGAATGATTAACTTACAACTTTCAACATCAAAATAGAGGAATTATTTTGATTACACACAATGAAGCCATAATGTTCGAGTTACTTAGTAATCGAATGTTTCTATATGTTAATATTTACAACAAAAAAATGTTTTAAACTTTATGTATGTTTTTGATTTATTTTGCTCACATAAAAAACGCACAAACTTTGTTTACAAAACCAGTAAGAGTTTGTGAATTTCACTTGGGTACTCGATCAAAAAAAAACAGGGAAAACGTTATACCCGTTGGACGAAACTGTGTTTTGCTTGGCGAAGTTAAGGTTCGTATTTATGGGCTGCTTCACCTTCCAGATCGGGCAAGTGAAACTAATCACAGGTGATTACAATATGGGCCACCAAGCAGGCCCATCGGCCCGCCCCGTAACAATAATGGCTTCTCATTTTTTACAAGCGGGAATATCTCGTACCGATTTTGGTAAAATATTTTACGTTGCGCAACATTTTTAACTTGAGTATAAATATATCTTCTGAGATGTATGAGATTTTGGTATTATTGTGTAGACGTTCGTGTTCCTCAGCTTGTATGAATGATATTGTATGAATTTATTTATTATTATTATTATCTATCTCAGTATTGGAATCATTATTTAGATTTGCGAATGTACATATAATAAGTAATAACTGAGATAAATTTTCAGAATAACAGTTTTGGTTCCCATTTATAGAGAAGTACTTTTATTATTGATTCCAGAGGTAACTTTCAAATGTATGTAGGTACATAAGTAGCTATTTACAACTATGATTTAATCATTAAAAGAAACTAGAACAATACCTGCATTGAAAATTGAAATAATGAGTGGCACTCGCCTTAGTCTGGTTAGTCGATCATCCGTAAAAGAGATCTGTCCGTTGTCTGTAGGTAATTCCTTCCGATCATACCTATTTCAAGTATTAATTACTTTTGGTAACAATATTACCTCTATAAAGAGAATAGATGTGGTTAAACTTAACCGCAACAAAAATTTTGTCAAGTACTTTGAAGTCGGTAATTAGGCCAGTTTTTCCACGTTATATCCGTTTAATTTATTGAAATACTTTCCTCATTCAAAATATAATTCTGTTTAAATGTGTGCGTGATTACTTAAATAGGCAAGTCAGCATACGTATCTACGGCTTTTTCCATGGAAAACATTACAAACTCTCCTGGAAAGAAAAACATCTTATTCAATATAGATAGGCCCGGGAACTTTCGAATCCAATCAAACAACTTCACCGGAATTATCGAAGCGGAAATCCTTATCTATTGTAGAGAAAGGAAAATGCATTTATCCGTAAGTACGTATTGAACTAATGCGGAGCTCCAAGTCTTACGACACATTAGTACCACAAACACCTTCTATTGTTATGATATACTGGGAAAGTACTAAAATTAAAGAAAAGTCATTTTCTTCGAATTATTGTTTTCTTTTGTTTAACATAATTATCCAATTTATAGCTTCCATTGATTCCAAGAAGTAATTGTAACCATAGGCATCACTTTTATTATATAACGAACCTTTTATAATCACATATTCTGTTCAAAGTATAATACATAAATAAACAGTTCCATTAATCTAAACACTACTTCGACTCTATATTTGGGGCAACGAATGACGACGGAAATCTTTTGCGAAATTCGCACGTAAACTATCTTGCTTTTTCCCTGGATAGACGGTATTGTGAGAAATATTTTTTTATTTTTACAAATTACGCAGTATCGGACTTAAGTTTCCCATATAACGAGCAGAATATGTTTAAAAGGACTTAGTTGTTTATCGATGTCTACACTCCCTATAGTAATCACCTATGTCATTGTACATTTTGTGTCATATTTGATTCTGTTAGTTTGTTTGTACGTGGTAGTATATTATTAATCTGTGATTATAACCATGTTTTTTCGAAAAGAAAATGGTTCTAAAAAGACAAATGGGACTGACATCCTTAGCACTGCTACTTAATCAATATTTCCCTGCAATTTTATGTTGAGTGTCACCTCTTTAAACAACAATTTGTGCAAGAAGACAGCAAACATCAATAAAAGATGTTCAATGATCATATTTCACTTGAAATGCCACTCGTGTCTGAGGCCGCTTGTAAAACAAACTTTTGTAACAATGCACAAAATTCGCCCGGCAAGTTTCATCAACAGCTCCTGCAGTTGTAAGCGCAGCGCCGCACGCGATGTTCGCTTGAAAGCAAACGAATTTGTGGTCCTAAATCCCACTAGACACGTTTTGCCTCGGGCTCAACATTTTGCCTAGTAAATCACTTTTATTCGTAAACCAAAGTAACACCGACAAACGAGTTAATACTTTAAGTTGACATTTTCAATGGGCAACACAAAAACCTTCATTCAGACATTATACGACCTATGTACCTACCTAAGTCCATTTAGTTTTCAGTACTGTTATTATTTTGGATACAAAGTAAAGTTAAAATTACGACGATGCTCGTGTTAAATTGTCTAAGCGATGCTTAGAATATACGTAACTATTACAATGTTTACAAACAAAACAATATTTTCTCTTAAGACTTATGTAGTATTGGTGAGTATAGAAACATCACAGTGTAAATATGGCCAGTAGCTCGACATTTACAAGGAGTTCAGTAATGTGTAACATACTGATGCTAGCACATGCATGTAAAATGTGAAATACCATCTACAGTCAGACACTTTGCAATCAGCAAACAAAAACTAATTGGCTCACACAATGTTGCATAAATTTATGGAACACTTAATTGTTCTTTTACGATTTAGAAATTTCTGAGGAGTCCGATTCATACATTCCAGCTATTATACCTCTACTAAATTCGTTACACGTGTATCTAATACTCGGAACCCTACCAACCAACATTTTGAACCATTTAACTGTTAATTATATAACGAATGAAATACTTTACCGTCTGACAATTTATTTGAGGATAATTTGGAGCTTAAATGTTTGAGTAACAGCACCTCATATACATATCAAAATATGTATTTGAGGCGCTGTTACCCAAACCTTTAAGCTCCATATTATTCTCGTTCATATGAAACCGGACCATTCCTAGTTGAATAGGTTTACTAATATATCTAGCTGCTGAGTATCTTTAGAAATACTGTGTGACTTCTATGTAATGTGTAAAATAGCGACCTTGCGCCCAGCGATAAGCAAGCGCGGACGGAGTCAATGTGTCACCAGCTCCAGTGCCTGTGCATAAGATTACGAGATAACGCCTATGTCAGGGGTGTCCCTGTCAGACACTTCTTCCTTTTAGTGTTTAAATTATGGAAATATCAGGCTTTGGATTATAATTTTTCAGCTGTTTTTTTATTGTCTTCTCATAACTACGACTAATTGTTTATTTATTTATAATCGGTAGACCAGGATTTACATTTCTTTTGTATGTTACATCAGTCTAATTACAGAGAAATCACTTATAGGTTCACACAGATAGAAATAAAGTATTATTAAGTATTTAAAGTGATAGTTGGCAGACGAGCAGACGGATCACCTGATGGTAAGCGATTTCCACCGCCCATGGACACCCGCGATGCCAGTGGAGACACAATTGCGCTGTCAATAATACTTTTAAACCCCCCTTTCCCCCGGCCTCCGTTACCCTCACTCACGCAGCGAACCACAGCACAGGTTTCTGTGTGGCCGTGGTATCACTCCGGTCGATCCGGCCTATATATGCCGAAGCGTGGCTCTCCAACGGTGTTTCTATCGCTTTCAGCGATAAGACTGCCGAAATCGTACACAAAATATCTGTTGTGCCTAGTACTTAAGTTGTGTATTTTGTGCAATACTATATAGTATATCTGTCTATCTATTATGGTTTAGGAATTGCCTTTTTTTATTTATGGTGTTTTTTTCAAAACTTCTTCTCAAAGTGAATACCATATTTCTTGTTTAATTTTCTTTTCTCTATTTCACTTTTTTGCTTAAGGTTCCATTTTTGGTTATTTATTTTATTTGTGCTAAACTAGAAATATCTTATCTTTAAGTTAACACGTTTGTGAACATTACAAACAAAATGTCATTATAAACGTTAAAAACGTCGCAATGTTTGTATAATTAGATATTAGAATAATTTTAATATGGGAAGTTAATTCATCATCATCGTCCTGCCTTTTTCCCATCTGGGGTCGGCGCAGTATGTTTTCCTTTTCCATACGTCCCTGTCATTCGTCATCGAATCATCCACCCCTTTTTCCATCATGTCATTCTTCACACAATCCATCCATCTCTTTTTCGGCCGTTAAGTTAATTGTAGATTAATATTCATCATACATTCTGTGGCTGACGAGCTGGTCAAATATGATCGTGTTCCTGAAAAAATATTATATAAATTTAATTCACGATATTCCAACATAAACATTGAATATCATTTTTGAAATGAATTAAATTAATACGAACAACATACCAATTATTTGGCAGCCCTGCTTCTCAGTATATTTTATGTAACACGAATGCTTTACCTCAGCTAATTTTTTTCTACATCCGTTGATGAAACATCTAAAAGGTATTTTGCATCCTTATCTTTATGAGGTGTTAGTAAAATATATTAAGTATAACAAGTTTTTGTTGTTACAGGTAATATATGGAGTGATATTACAAGTGTTCATAGATAAAAACTCTTTTATATATTTAAAAATAGTCTGACAAAAACACAAACTGTATTTTTTATAACTACTTTATGTGTAAAATAATAAACTTATGGATATAATTATGAATGAACACGTTTCCAAGAAAAGGAAGAGGTATGTAACCGAAAACAAATAACATTGTAATGTTATTCTATCCGACAAAACTAAATTGAAACATTAATAATCGTTATACATATTCATTCCATAATCGAATAATGCGATGAAGTGATCCAAACCTTTTATTCGATTTGCATTTTGTAGTGTAGCCGACAAATATATCACGAGGGCCAGCATAAGACAATCGCAACATCTAGGCTAATGATACGACGACATCCTCAGAGATCTGGACTCAATGATGCCATAAATTGCGGTGCATTATCAAATCATTAATCGAGTTACAACGAATCGCTTTGTTGTCCGTCCGTACATAGATCATGGGGTGATGCGCTATGACTTCAGCGTTAATGGTGCGAGTCATTTGTCTAGTTCCATTTACAACCACACTTAAGCTATTAATAACCCGAACCATATAATACGCGTGCCAGTATTAACTTGTTTTTAAATGAGTTGTGCTTTGTAAGTAAAAAAATAGTTACATTATAAGTATAAATCCCTGAATCTTACATCTAGAATCCTCTTCTTACCTTTACAAGCCATACATTTACTCTCAATTGCTACAATCATTACTGCACCCATATCCATCACGCCATTTCCAACGCACACTAAAAATACACAATGAGAATAACAATTAGGTATTGCAATGAGAAATTATTGCGTTATCATTTATTTATTTTAAGACACATGTTGGCACACATTCTCTCTGACGTGCTATCTGACAGTCCAGTCAAAGCAGTTACGATTATATTGCTTGTTCTTCCTGCCCGGCGCGGGCGCACAGAATAGGTAAAAAATAAATCAACTAACGAATAGTACGTGCTTTTTAAACCAGTTGCAATTATCCAATAATAACTGCGGCTAAAAAAATTAATAGGAGAGAAATGTAGTTCGAAATACGCAGCCGAGTGGTAATTTATACGCCAGACGTGAAATTACATCGATCATTTGGGAATAGTAAGATTTATGATTGGGCTCCGAATATTTTTGATATTTTCCGCTTTTGCTCGACTATACGTGTGATGTGGCATGTGGCCCAAACGCATATCCCAGCTAACGCGTAGTTCTACTTACTTGTAGTAATAATGTGAGGTGAGTCACAGCAATGCGCCAACTAAGAATTCTCAGAATAATATCGTTGCGCTTTGATTTGGTTTGATTACTTCGTGTACGGAATTTGTTTCGCACACAGAATTGGTTTCCTTACATGAATCACAAATATGTCGCTGTAAAAAAATACATATTAGGTACCCATTATAACATTGCGCGTTGGTAGTACTACTAACCATTCTACATACTCGTGGAAGTTAGTGGTTAAAACTAACCGATTGCCTACTTACTAGGAGCCTATTCAAATCAATTTTACTAAAATATTACTTTTAACATGAAGTCATATACAAAGATAGCTTCGCAATAATAGTAAAACCGCAGCCATTAATTAACACCCTATTATAATGTAACGCTGATTGCACATTATACAAACTGAAACCACTAACTAACCGAATGATTAAATCAGAGTTTAAAGGATCTACCTACGTATAATACCTATATAAGTGAGTATACACCGTCTTTTTCACTTGTTACATGCTTATCTATATGCCTTAATAACCTAGGTCCCAAATAAAGCACTTAAAAATATAGTTCTGGAGGGAAGTCGACGAAATGTATAAGTGGTTCATTCGCCATGAGCTGGCGATAGGTAAGGAATCAAACTCCTTGCCAAGGTCTGTTTTTCCGGACCACTATAATCTGGAGATCTTTAAGGCAAGAGCGAACAGGCATCTTCTAGGCTAACGCGTTACATCCTAGACCTCATCGTCACTTTGCATCAGGTAAGATTTTAGTCGAGCGTTAGCCTATAGCTCATAAAAAAAGGTTTTAAGTATAATTCCCCGAATAAGATCAGCCAAGATAGCTTCTAGAGTTAGAATCATTATTTAGTTAAGTAGCAATGATGGTCAACATTGTTATGTTCCAATAGTTAGAAAAAAAGAAAAGTAGCTTCATACCACTGGAACTTCACTGGCTTAGTATTGCAGGTGTTGTAGCGCAATTAGGTACATATTGTGCAACAAGATATTTTTACTAACTCGATATAAAAATGTCCCGATGAATAATCTCATAGGAAAAAATCTTAAACCCAATGCAACACCGCGTACTACCCGGAAATTTCTAATTTCAACCTCCGACTCCTACCTTCCGACTGCATTCTTGGAATTTTTACATTAATGTTATATATGTAATTGTTATTAGTATGAATATCGTACTGGAACTTCATTGGCTTGGTATTGCAGGTGTAACGCACTTCCATGTTGTGCAACAAGATAATTTTTAGGAACTCGATATAGAAATGTTCCGAAGAATAATCTCATAGGAAAAAATCTTAATCCCAATGCAATACCGCGTGCTACACGGAAATTTCCAATTTCAACCTCCAACTTGGCACCTACCTTCCGTCTGCATTCTTGGAATTTTATATATGTAATTAATATTAGATTGCACATTTGCCGAGTGAATATCGTGGCAAATATTTGCAGTGTGGTAAGGTAGAGTTAACATCGAATGTAGTTATTGTATTTACCTTCTGATAAAAATAAGATTATGTATCGTTAGCATTATGTTCATCTACTTACAAATGAGTACATCTTTGCGTATCAGACGTGTCTGCAAATCAGTTGAATAAGATATGAACTTAATTTAACTGTTTTATAAAAATGTACACCTTATAGAACAGTAGGATTGACAAAAAAATACTTCGCTGGCTCAGCGACCCAAATCGAGTCTTGGCCTCCGAAACAAGAGATCGCCACTTCGGTCGATCCTGCGCTACTTCTTATCAGTTATTGATTTTGAGAAAAATACGCTCGTCAATTTTGTTCGGCCTACGTAGTAAATCTTAAGTCGATTCAATAAGGTTTAAAATCGTAGCTGTCAATTTATCAAGAGTCTGTAGTGCATGCACTGCACTAGGCCTCCTTCATGCTTCGCCACAGATTATATTCAATTCAAAGCAGTCCTCATTTAGTCAGAACTAGCATTCCTTCTAAGATGAGCAGCCCAACGAGTGTCTGAATGTCCTACACTATGCTTGTCTAACCGCGGTTTAGTCTCCAACGAGTACTATACTACTAACACAGTATAATAAAGCTACTGTTACACATGCTCATTTGTAGCATGTTTTTTTAAGCATGCTTTTAAGTTTTCATACTTTATTTTGAGAGCAGCAAAAGTATATTCATTCATTCATACTAAATATGAGCATGCTTAAGAAACTGTTCACATTTGCTATCATTAAACATGCTATTACCCATATTTTAGTATGTTTAAAAATAAAAAAACCTCTAGGTGCCGTACCCTTCTACACGTGCTAAAGCACTGCGCCACACCCGCCTTCCATCCGCTCTGCAGGTGCTTAAAAATCGACCGGCGTGTGAATTTTGGGCATGCTCAAAATTAGCATGCTTAATTGTAACATGTCCGTCCACACATGCTACTAAGTAGCACTTGCTTAAAAGTAGCATGCTTTAAGCTTGAAAATAAGCATGTTTAACCTTGTGTACCTCAAGAACTTTCCTTTGTGCTACTACGTCTCGCTAGTTCAGCGTTCTGTCCCCGGGTTCATATGTGGTCATATTTTTTACTGTTCTTGGATGTCGGTAAAATCACAAAAAATAAACTAATAAAAAAATAATTAGGTAAAGTATGCAGCAGTGGGAATGTTTGAAAACATTACTTAATTGACTTTATAAAGTGAAACATACAAGTAACCAACCTCACCTCAGAGAGTTAGGTGCTTTGAAATGTGATTGCATAAATACTTAATTACGAATGTGTGAACTATTATATATGTTTTCCTAGTCGTACTTCTAGGAAAACAAGGTGCTACTAATCCAATTAATAAACGCGCCTACTAAATGCATGAAATTAATTTTCTCTAGCATAAATGTGACATGGAAGCGATTAATATTACATATAGAGTTAATTTACGATTCAGAGTGTTTTATTACGATCAAATCTCACACATATTTGTGAGTGTTTATATATCCAAGATAAATACATGAGCTGGCTAATCGAATATTATGTCATTTCCGATAGTTTCACCATTCAGAAAGATAGGTGGAAAAATTGCACTGGTAAACATGCAAATCAATAGACGGTGGTACAGTAGGTAAATGAGTACAGTAAATTGTCAAAGTGGTCGTTTACTGCATTACATTAAATGATAAATTATGATCTGTGAATGCAACTTTGAGTTGCGACAAAAATAGATGTAAACAATAAACTGATTTATAAATTATATTGTTGTACCGTCAATCGCCCCAAATGCCGACTGCTCCTAATAACTAAATTAGGTGTCATGCATCTAAGAAATGGGTCGAGGCCGAATGTCCGACTGTCTGTCTAAAGAAGACTTCAGCAATTGTTTGTTTACTATGATTGACGTTATCCGTTTTTAAATTATTAACTTGATCTAGTTGTAGATGCTTATGTATTAAGGATAAGTAAAAGTTATCGATATATGTATTACCTTCATATGTATTATTGATTCTACCTACATGCATCAGTTTTGGTGAAAATAACCACGTCTGTATCTAGATTATATAAGTTCTATTATTGCATATTTGTGATCAGCCTACTGTTCATGTTTATAGTATTCATGATTTTTTTTTTGATATTTGTTATGATATTTTATTTTCGAGCCGTACGAACTTCTTGTAGGATATTTACTTTGTTTAAAAGCATTCGATGACGAACATCAGTGTACAGTAAAATTAACGCTGGTTTATATTACACTGATTATGGCATAAGAATACCTACCTGTGTATGTAATTGTAATATGTAATTATATGAAAGCGTCTGAATGGTAGTATGTTAAATTCCGTTCATCTGGGGATAAAGTAAGCATCCATATTACTGTTTTGGTCTAGACATCTAAGCCACTTGATTCACTACAGTCGACACTCTTAGAACACAACGAATCGATAAAGTTTCGTACTAATTCCAAAAAATTTATAGTGAACCATGCTACCGAAATAGATACAAAAACGACAACTACGTAGAAATAAAGCGCAAACAAAGTAGCGAGTTAAGTAAAGAATGCAGTGGAAATCGTGTGAAGTGTGTTGTCAGTTGTACGAGTAAGTGGCCAAGGCGGGCGGCGAGCTTGGTGATGTGACATCTCCATATGAAGGGCTACTAACCGCGCCCGTGTCGAAAACAGCCTTTCGTTTGTTTAGCACGCAACTAAACGAGCCACGTGTTGCAACCTGCCACCGGCATCACGGCACCGGCGCGAATTGGTGAAACTGTGCTAACATACATGACAAACGTCCGGAAAAGCGACTGGAAAACATCTACGTTCTACAATCTACGTATCTGATTGACCTCAGACGTCAATGTTACAGTAATTAATGTGACTGGAGCGGTAATGATAAAGTCAGTTTATGTTTATCTACAAGCCATTTGATGCTCGGACAGAACGAATACAAATTGCCACCGCATTCACAGCCGTCACATTAAGTCAGCGATGTAATAAAAGTCGGGTAGGCGCAAGCACCGCGCGGGCGGCCCGGGAACAAAGAGTAATACGTCTCGGAATTGGCTTTTTGAAAACAGGTGAGGTCGCGTCACTACCGCACGCCTGCGCTCATTTTCCTCACAACTTATAAGCATAAATAAATTGCGAACAACCGAAACTGCTTTGCTCCCAATCTCACCTGGTTGAATGTTTTCGGATTGTTTCAGGCATTCTTTCATAACCTAAACTCCGCATTAAAGACGTAAGAGTCCATAAATCCTGTTTTATGTCGGCACATTTGGAAGCCATTGGTTTTAATTTTAGATGTTGTGTAAGCTGTATTTCATAATATTGAAGTGTTGCTATTTCTCAAATTACTAACTAAATAGCCCTACTGTTATCTATGTATGAACGAGCAGAAAAATGACTTTAAATAATGAATGTATCTCCTCTGCCAGACGTAAATAAAACTTGCTCTGACAGGCCTGACATTTACGAGGGTACACAATACACAAAATGTCATGTCAATTTGTGTCGATGTGCAGAAACCTTATAGCTTTGTAACTACCCAGCGTAGTCAATAGCAGGCTGATCTAAAACCGTCCATATCAATTAAATATCATCGTGTGGGAATGTTAAATACACGACTTTGCATGTGCATATGTTACACCTGATATCAAGTTACTACGATTAGCTAATGTTCGGTTGACATTACAGAGTCACGGATTATGCCTTTAGCGTTACTTGGTGAGCAAAAACAATCCAGAATAATGTCGAGAGTGCTAATCGCAAAAGAATGGACAACCTACATTAAGAACAAATTTAGAACTATCGATATTTATCAGGTTCCCATTACCAAGCATTAGTAGTGAATCTTACGTTGCACATCACAAAATTTTAAATAAAAACAACAAGGTTTGCAACAATGAATTTAAATAAGAGAGATCAATAAAATATCGGCGATTATTTATCGCCGATATTTACAACCTTTTTATAGATCCCTAAAGTGAAAAGAAATATTTTATAGACAGTGAAGAAAACGTCTGCGCCTGTGAGATTTTATGCATGACTTTGTATAAATAAAGGTTAAACTGTACTTTAAAAAAATAAGCTTTAAGATTAAATGCGTAGACTACATCTGGTCAACTCTAATTTAATTTGTCAGCGAAGGATAATTTGTCATTGTCTCTCATTCGACACCGCGTTTTTATCAAACGATCGTTAAAATCGTTGTCGTAAGACTAATTTAGTATCTTCTTTAGGGAAACTCTTAAAATATTGTGTCTTTTTAAAATCTTTATTGAAACAATGATAAAGACAAAACACCGATAACAATATTTATGTGTTCCAAATAAACTGAACTTTGTGAATGAAACTAAACAAAATACATCTCAATTATTTTTGCTTTTGCGTTTTTGTTTCAAACCTATAACTGTTGATACTCTTGATTTTGAAAGCCTAAAAATTGCCTCGAGATCAAAAAACAACAAGCATAATTTTAGGTACTTAATAATTATATTAACTTACACACTAATCTAATAATTAGTGATACTACTATCATTATAAATCTGTAATGATACAAAGTTAACATTTTCATTTCGTTCCGATTTGCTTTTTATACGATTAAGTGACATACAAGTAAAAATAAATTGAATACAAACGTTTTGATCCTTTTGTTGCTGCCTGAATCAATAACACGTTTCCATACATGAAAACTACCTGTTTTCAAGTGTTTAGCAAATCTATAAAGAAATTTTAAACACGTAGAATAACGAACGTGTCTCGGAAATGATGATGCAATGTGTGATCATCAGATGCAAATACTTTGCGTTAACATTTAAAAGGTAGTTTATTATATTTTATGTAAATCTTAACCAAGTGTACTATAGTTCTAAAGGTTAACTGCTTCAACAAGCTCATAAAATCATTGTCAACAAAGTGTTTTCCTTTCTTTCAAATCCTGAACATCAAACCAGCCTGCTATGTGGGAGCATTCCACTTCTAGCTTTGCAGAATATCAAATAGTAATTTTGTATAAATGGCAGGTATCCTGAATAAAATAAGAACACAATTAAAAATAAAGCACATAGTTAAAAGATTCACCATTATACTCTATACCTTATATATAGACCGACCGATAAGACCGACCATTCATACTCTATGCCTTATGCATATCCTTACATACAATATTGTGAAACTGAAAGTTGTTTAGCTTTTCGATTCAATGAGTTAGAATAAATAATCGGGCCAATCGTAATGATTATGAAATAAGCTTTTGATATATCCACGGCCAGATGCAATTCTAACAAGTACAACATCGAACAGATTCCTTAAGATGAAGATCCATTTGCGAATTGCACAAATGCTCGCTGATAAGCTAGAAGCAATTTTATCCAGTGATCGATTGCTATCCGAGCGCGATACAAACTGGGAATGTATCATAATTACGCCACAGTTATTGATGGTGTGTGTGCCGGACGATTAGGGACACTGATTCAATTAAGGTATAAGTGAGTTATGGCGTACTAATGTAAAACTGCTTTCGTTTAAGAGATTAACTAATTTTCTGTCTAGTTTAAGGAGTATGCCAAAAATGAGGGGGAAAGTAGACACACTGAGGCAATTCCATAGTTTTGTACAAGGAAAAAGGTTGGACATAAACGACTTTCTTGATTAAGTCATGAGGACAACATAAACATCTTTTAATGTACAAAAGCCTTTTTGAGTAGATGACATTTAAGAGGTTTGCAGGTGATCACTTAAGTAATTAAGTGTATACAAGCTTTGCTATTTATTGGCGAGAACATCGATCAACATCGACAGAGTCCGATAAATCAGCATCAGTCGGGAGGCAGAGAGTGGACAACCTCGGCGGCGCCGTGACTCAGCCGATACATTAATGCAGTGATCTGCCTAAAGGCTTAACGCATAAATTTAATAATTGCAGACGCGTAGACAATACAGCTACAAGTGAGACGGGACCCTATGAATAATACATACAAAAAGCAAACCATACTTCAAAAGATGTAGGGCCCCGAGATAGGCCACTATTTTATTTTTATTTGACGTTTCAGGGTGAGCCACTGCTGGGCCGATAACACATGAATAAAAATACACCCTTTGTTTATGGCTACCGTATGGTAATGTCGCTGCTGCTTATTTGTTGTATGGCAAAAGTCCAGAAAAACTCGGCTGCGACTGCGACGCAAAGGGCGACGGTTCGCGAGCTTGATTGGTTGACCGGTTCTCATTCATAAATTGTGCGTGCATTTTGAAAACATTTGTCAACGTTCAATTATAAACTCAAGTGAGCGTGAGAATCATCGTGGTTCGTAGTAAATAACAGGAATACGGCAACGCACTAAAAATAATTCGCAATGAATCACGGCTCATTCAGCCGCGGAGACGGGTGACGCAGCTTTGTAGCTCTTATCGCGGCCGTTATGGCAATTTCTATGAAATTGGTATTATTTAGTTACGCAACTTATGCAGCACACGACAACCACAGTTTACGTGCTCACGTGATGAATTAAATTAAGTAATTCGTTTAGTTTAATGATTTTCAGGATCGATTTGGCAAGGTCAGGTCACCGCATAAATAAGGAAATAGATTAAGACCGCGTATTTACAATTTTTCGTTCCACAGAAAGATATTGAGTGTAGGTAAATCATTGTTCCTGCCTGGTAAAGTATATCCAAAATATTAATGACTAATGAATGAACAACAATATATCTTTACCTACAGGTTAAGGATTTAGTACCTACCTACTACTGAATTGTTTTATAATTTAAAATATCCAATAAGAAGACTCTTTCGAAACTGCAAAGAAAAAACGTAGAGATTCAACACAACCACCTCGGGCAGTGCACACCAGGAACACGCAGATGTTACATACCAGATTCTTTTGGTCCTGGATTCCTGCATAATGTTTAAATAACTTGGTGATAGCCCCGAGGGTCTTAGTACGTTTAAATTTTGTGTCGTACAAAATAGAATGGGACACGGATCTTTAACATTATCCTTATTTTTCTTCCAATGCTTCGTAAATGGTATAACAAGCCGAACACGGACAAATTTATTAAAACGATGTCGTAGTCAGAAAATCCGAGATCGCGAAAAAATATAATATGTTGTTCAATCTATTTGCGAAACTTACTCAGCAATATGGGATGGAACAGCCAGATAATGTAACATGTTTTAAATAATTAAAAACTTTCATGAATCCCGATGGAAGGAGAATTTGACTAGGAAATTTAAAACAGTGTACAGTGGTTTATACCTGAAGGATAAATATAAATAATAATAAATATAAATAAATATTTCACAACATCACATTACATTGATCTGACTCCGAGATAGGTAGCTCAAGCACCTGTGTTACGGATATCAGAATCAACAGTGGGATTACAAATATACATATAATACTTTTCTTTTGTAAATACATACTTATAATATATAGATAACGCCCAGACCAATACAAACAGATATGTTCATGCTCACAAATGTTTGTACTGTGCGGGGATCGAACCCGCAACCCATTGCACCAGAGGCAGCGTTCACTACCACTGTTCCAAACGGGTCTTCAATAAAAATGTTATTCTATGTAGAAATAATTATTTTTGTTAATAGTTGTATGTATTATTTGAAATGAAAGCATGGTAAAATAGGTATGTACATGTTTACCAAGTTTATTGCAGTTTCAATTCAGCACATAAGATTTGCTAAACCTTATCTTATCTCACGCTGGTCACGTTTGCACGACTGTAGGCAATTATTACCGGGGTTTCCATAAATGCAAATTTTTATCATAAACGAAACTTATTCGGAATTTCATATAATAGCCTTATCAGCATTCACATTGAAAATTATACCAAGCTTATAATTCAATCATATCATAGTGTTTCTTTTTTACCAACTCTCTTAAAATAAATTAATATTACAACATCGGTCTTTTCCCTTAGAATGCTTAGATACTTGTGTTATTATGACATGAGTATCAGAATCAAGAAATATATAAATATATACCTTGAATCATATCTTAACAGATCTGTACCTACCTAGTTATTGGTACGTTTTGAATGCACGAAGTAATATTATCACAAAGATATAAACATAAATAAGTAGATTCGTTATTCGACACGCGAAAGCAGCTCTGAAGAATCATTTCCATACATAAAGCTAAGACTATAAATATACCTTTTATAGGCTTATACCATTAATATTTCTGCAAAATAACAGTTCATGCTACTCGAACAACTATATTCCATTAAAAGACACGGAGCAAGTATTTTTAATTGGGGAGCGATTATACTTCTATCCGCTTATTACAAATGATTAATGATTTTATACAGTGCCAGTATATCATTTGGCTCATTATTATTTATCAGTAAAGCATGAAGTGCATCGATAAGATAGTGCAGTGGGGTTTAAGGAGTGCAGCCGGAGACTGGCGTTTGGCGGTACCGGTAACGGTTGGAAAAGACATTTTTTTGCGTTACATGTGGTATTACAGAGATAATAAATATAATAAAAGTACAGCACATGCACCCTATTAGGGCATAGCAAAACATAAAATCTTAAAAACTACATTTTATATAAAATTTACTTATATTTTAAAAATTCCTCCAACGAGTAAAAACAATTATTAATTAAAAACTCCTTTTATATTTTGTGAATATCTCTCTTTTGGCTCTTTTATTTCCCTGAAATTTTGGGGTAAATTATTATATATTTTTATAGACATATGCCATACCCCTGCTGAAACCAAATGTAGCTTGGGTGAGGGTATTTGTAGATACCGATTTCATTTCACTTATAAAAAGCTTTGGACACTTGTTATTTGTGTATGTACTAACTAGATTTAAGATCCTGTAAAAATAAGTTTACGAAATATTGTACAGTAGGTACACTGTTTGTGTTCCTAAATAAATAAATATAAAAAGCATTAAAGTTTTTTACCAAAAAGTTATAATACTAAATATTATTATTATTATTTAGAACACAAAATAAAAAATCCATTTATGCGTTTTCATGCCTTTTTCCATGTTTCCTCGGTATTTAACATGTAACATCACACATTGCTTCAGAAACCGTATCCAAAACATGAGTAAGATGTTTTTATGTGTAAATATATAAAATGAATAAATATTTTACAACATCACATACATTGATCTGACTCCGAGATAGGTAGCTCAAGCACCTGTGTTACGGATATCAGAATCAACAGTGGGATTACAAATATATACCTACATACAATACTTTTCTTTTATAAATATTTACTAATGTATTGTTTCTTTCAGAATGTTATAAGGTACTGTATCAAAATACCGGTAAGACGTGGACAGTTCAATCCCTAGCCACAGCCATAGCGGAGTGGCAGCTAGCCGCGAAAGTTAACCTTGAAGCTTACTGCAGCGCGGTGCATGAGATTAACGGTGCGCCGGCGCTGCTTTCCCTACAATTATGCACAAGCTGCAGGGTTACCCCTAACATATTCAATTCATAAGGTTATAAAAACAAAATTATCCTATAACTCCGGCTAAATTGGCGTGATAACAAAAAAAAACTATTAGGCTTAGACACGTACATCGATCTGCTCTCAAAGTAGGTATAACTTTCGTTGATTTTCCTATGCTATAGACATTCAGAAAGAGCCAGCCAGTTCAATAAGAGTCAGGTTTGTAAGTGGACAACGAAAACCTTTGGTCTAATTAAGTTACTCGTAGGTACTTAGTCATTATTCCACCTACTCGTAGCAACAGACGAGATTTAATTAAAGAATATACGAGAAGGGGCACAAGAAAATAATAATGTAGAGCGTCTTAATTTATCCTTCTCTCACTATGCAATAAAACTGCGGACCGAGCAGTGATACAAGCTATTGTTTATATACAGTGTTTTATGTCTTACCTACAGGAAAACTCGTGTCCTTTACCGTACGTACGGACGTAATCGTGGGTAGGTTAACAGCTATATTTATTATAGCAAAAATCAGCTTATATGATATTTTCAACAAACTAAAGCTTATTTGACCTTTATGAAGAACATCCAGACACGTGGCGCCTATCTAAAAATAAATTGAAATATAGCATTAACACAATTATGACGGCCCTTACAAGGTAGTGCAAGTAACTAATTAATTCTTACAAGCCAGGATAATGTTGCGTCCTCTCATGACTCATGTATATAATGTTTCACAGCCTAGTCAATAATATTTATGTATAATTAAAACTGTTAAATGTCATAAAACAAAATATCAAGGTGCGTGATTAAGTTGCATAAAGGGTACCTAGGTACCTTAATGAGTCATGTTAAAATACAAATTTAGTCCTAATCGTGAAAGTGAATAACTTAATTTAAGGACACCTGTGTCTCTTCTAAAGTAATTATCAAACAATTCTGATCATGGGATTATTTTAAAGTGATCTAAGCTTAAATAAGGAAACTTAAACCTAAAATTAAAATTATTTCTATAAAGCAGAGTTCGATTATAGCGTAAAATTACTTGAAAGTGGTATCTATCAAAATAATTAATTCAGCGTTGCTTGAATCCATTATAGAGTTAGTATCAGATTACGAGATATCAGATCTTTCACCTTATTTGAAGCCGATCTGTAATAACAGCGAAATTGGCAAGAAGATTTATGACGTGTCGCCGGCTTAAGATCTCGTCTCATAAATCGACGTAATGGTCTGATCCAAGAATCGATAGCAAGTTATCGATGTCGAAGAACCACTGTTGGTACCTACTATAATGGTTGTGAAAGCGGCAGGCGCTGCTCTGGACAGCGCGGGCTTTTGAAATGTCTATCGTGAAAAGTACGACAATGATCGATTTTGATCGATACGTGCACTCACACCAAAACAGTTGCACTCAAAGTCTCTTTATAGTTTGTTGACAGATTACTTTTTACGAGATGAAGGCTTCATAGATACTAATTATTTGTACAAGTAAAATACAATACATCCAGCAAATATCTTACGAATCTTAATCTCGATCTCGATTTTTTAATCTCGATGTGATGGGATCCGTAGATTGATCGTATACTTTTTCTGATTAGTTGCATAACATGAATGTAGATTACCCATATGTATAGGTAGTTCCTTCTTTCTAAGTACGTGAGGTCAATGTTAGGGCAGTGTAAGCAGTGCTTTTACATGTGGGCGGTCAAGTTCATCGCTCGTAATCCGCTGTTAAGACCGCGGGGTCATCGGTTCACCGCTCGCAGAATAGAAGAGCCGCCGTGACTCATCAAACAAAATTGTTTTCATAGTCAACAGGTTGTTTGCTCACATTTCTTAGTAATTGGCTACATTGGCTGTACCTAAGTGTGGTTAAGGCTTTGATAAATTTTGCAGCTAGCTTATACATATAAAGCAGTGTGGTTAATTATTTGAATTATTTATATTACAGTAGTTGACTCGAGCACATGAATGACTTAATAGTTTGTTCACAAATAATTTTATTAGAAAATACAAACGAATTCATATTTTCCTCAAGTTCCAATTCAAATAGAAGTGGGCTTTGCTTTAGTAAACTATGTAGGTAACATCACATTAGAGTGTATTGTGGTAGTGTAGTGTGCTTTGTTATCTTCGTGCCTCCGGAGTGGCCACCGTCGCCAGAAGGAAAGCGTCCCACATCATCAAAGCAAACGTGAGTTGGCCACAAACCAAGTACACTCATATTCTCGCTATGCGGCGGCGAATCACTGCACTTTGTGCAACTATAGTAAATTAGCAATGTTAACATCAAATTGTTTCACCTTGGCGCTCGAATTAGAATCACCACTATAAACAAGTGTTCTAACAATGTTTCCTATGCAAGTAACAGTGATTAGAATAGAATCGTAGGTGGCTATGCTTTGACTTCGGTAATTCAACCCTGTAAAGTATGTGCCTGTTGTTATGTTTTAAATAATAACCGCTTAGAGATCGTGCTGTAAACATTATAGTTAGCTCAGTTTGATGCCGTGCGCCACAGCGTAAGGGGATTGAACTTTAGTAAGCTTGTTAAAGCCTATTGTTTTATTAGAAGTAAATTGAAAATTGTGAGGTCAGCTAGGTCAAGTACAACCATTTTAACGTTCAATATTATTTTTATGGTAACTAAAAAAACCTGTTTAATATAATTTAAATGTTTTTGTAACATCAACGACGTTTAAGCCATGTGGTTATTTTTTTATGCTAGAGGCGACAAACGAGCAAGTGAATCACCTGATGGAGAGCAATTAACGCCGCCCACGAACATTCGCGAAATCAGAGAGCTCGCTAATGTGTTGCCGGCCTTTCTAAAAAAGGGTACGCTCTTCTCTTGAAGGTCTCTAAGTCTTAACCATCGGGAAATACTCCCGCAGGCAAACCATTCCACAGCACTCAGTCATATGTGTTTCAGTCTCATTCTCTAAGAGATTTGATGATGCACCTCTTAGATTTCTAAAAATTATGAAGTGAACAGCCGTTTTCCATTTGAATTATTCATTGTTTAAGAAAGTTAACGTTTCCCGGGTTGCGATGAGATTAGAAGTGTTGACTGTTGTTGCACAGAGCGGTAGGTGGCGCCGGCGCGCGGCTGATTCGCACTTCACACGCCCGCGGCTCGAGTGTTCATTCAACACTTAGGACCCCTCGCCTAGCTCAGGAGATTGAATTTCCTATGAAAATTGTACTCATAGTTAATGCTAATTTTGCAATGCAGATGTCAAGTGGTAAATAATATGATTCAATAACTTAAGAGCATACACTTTTATAAGAAATCCATAAATAGATCTATGGGAGTCCGGCTCGAAGGACTAAAAACTGTAATAATTACAAAAATGTTTACAATTTACATTGCATTTGTAATCCATCCATAAAACTTAATATAGTTAAATAAGTTGTCTTAGTGGCATTGTAGTGCCGAGATCATGAACTTAAGTGAGTAAACAAATACATAGACATAAAAACGTAAGCGAGAACTAACATAGACGCCTACGCAACTATGTACAATCCGCTTAAAGCAAACAAAAGTTCGTTCAGACGTAAACGTGCATCGGATCATATAAGTATCTAATAGGAATTGTCGGAGTATAACACCCATGGCGGTAGTTGTTAAAGAAGAAAGTGTCGTCGCTGTATCAGCTTTTAAAACAGAAACATTCTTTTAACATTCAACATGAGACAAGAGGTTTGAAATTCGATAAAGCGTTCAATTAAGTTGAAAGCCGGGATTGAAAAATGTAACATACTTACAAACTACCTAGATACCTACCCAGATGCACCGTAAATTCTTAGCACAAAATTTAAACTTCAACCAAAGAATAGTTCGACATTAAAACTACGAAATTTTACATTTTCTCTGTCAATACTATCAAAATATTACAGTCTATAATTGACTCCCCGGATGTTAAAAAGTAACATTTCAATATTTTGGAACAAAATGTGTTCAAACATTTCGAATATATTCCAGATTGCCTGGGAAGGTAAAATCGAGCAACTTTGCATAATATTTACTTGAACATCGCACACCGAAGCTGTACGAAAAGTTCTGGGATTTATTTTACGAAACCTTTTTTTTGTATCAGAAGAGAGGTTTTGTTTAAGTGAATACTTTTGTGGCAATTTTAAAAGCTGATTTATTGTAAGAGCAGTATCTGTTAGCTATTTAAAGGAGGTTTGAATGAATAAATAAATCGCGTCGTATTTAAATAATTTGCTGAAGTTTACTTTAAATATGTGTACTGTTTATACTCGTATGTAGCGCCACCAGCAGTTTCTATTGTGTAATTTAGGTCTTTGTGCCTGACACAATGAACACAAAACTTAACCGTGTAGCCAAACTGGGCACTCGCTGTGGCATGCAGCGCACCCGACATAAGGGTCCTTGTTCCGATGTGAGAACTTGACCTTCTTAAGACGCTCTTGATATAGATCAATCTCTGTAAGTACACGAGGGAACGAGACAACTAGTGTAGCTTACATCATTTTCATTTTATTTATCTGTGGTTATGATTTTGACCAACCGACTTGATAAGATTTAGGTATGTATGTTTACATTAGTATTAGTTAGGTGAGAAACAAGTTGCTTGGAATGAAATATCAACCTACTAATTGTAATTAACATTAATTTAAATGTTTCATTATAGTCCGGGTCCATACAATTAGGCAATCACAAACGAACAGCTCTATATTCATAATTTATTACATCTGTAAAGCCATATCATGTATTAAATGGCAAATAATATCAATCCCGTGGCAGGACTTTCATTTGTTGGAGAGTGGGCTCGTAATAAGTAACCCGTTTGTCGAGCGAGTTCAGTTTCTTACATGCAGTGTGGGCTGCATTACCATCGCCGACAGCTGCCTTCAATTACCGATTGTACAGATATTTTGTCAGCTAGCGACAAGTACAGACAAATATACCTATAGTCAATTATTATATAACAATGAATAATCTTGGTTTAATCTAAATTTTTTTGCGTACTAAGAAATTCTTATAACGTAATACATAATATAGTTTTATCTAAAAGTTTTACGTGAGTATCTAAGTACGAGAGCTTTCAAATAAATTACTTTATTTTATTATTCAGAAAACGACTTCGGCATGTCTTGACTCTTTTTAAATCCCTAAATATTATGATATTAAACGTCAGATGGTTTAAAATAAATTTCGTTTTAGTAACAGTCATCGCATAATTCGTGATATTTAACGCCTCATTTCATCGTCATTAACATTTCAACGCGGTGCATTTTTGCATTCTGCCATTTATCATGCGTGAAAATAAATACAAAGCAAACAAAAGGGCGCGAGCGTACCGCGGCGCCTGACAGCGTCTCGACACATTCACTCAACTGGATTCAAAAGTTCACAAAAGGTCCACACATCAAATGAAAATGCGGCACTTAAACCGTGACGCCCGATATTCTGAGATTTGCGCGTTACACAATGACCCGAGAGTCTATTGTGGGCTGTTGACATTTTGATTACGTCAATGTAATGATGCCGGAGAAACGCTAAATATGCCTCCACGGTTTGCTAAATCGTACCGTATTATCCGGATATATTATGATATGGTTTTTGACGTTAAGACGCGAGATTAACAACGGGATATGTAGCAAATCAAAGAAAATACCAATCATGACACAGCTTTTGCAGACATAACTTTTTGTAGTTCTTGCCCAATTATTTGACTGTAATCTGAATGATTACAGTCAATTAATTCATCACTGAAAGTAAAAATTTATAAACTGGACAATAATCCTAAAATAGTACAGGTACACAGCATGGTCAAAATATTTACATATTTGTTTCTAGATAGATACGATTTCACGAAAATCTTTGAACATAGAATTAATTTTAACCATGTAAGGCAGAGTAGGATTACATTAATTCATACGAAGCGTAGGATTATCATCATCTCGCATCGAAATTGGATGAAATTGCGCCTCCATTCAAATTGTAATCGAAATCTTACGTTCAATGATAGTGCATTATCTAATAAAAATACATTCATATAGAGCCACGATATCAACATCTTTCGTTCACCGCTGCAATGTAAACGGCACATACGAATACGTTCAATTATTATACTTACCTCAATATATGTCTTTCAATTCTTTCTATAAATAAAGAACAACAAATAACACCTAAGTGGAAATTTCAGTCTTTCACTAATGCATTTCAATGCACTTGTTTTCAGTTGCTTCATGAATTGTCTGTCTTTGACCAGAGGTATAAATGAGCCCATTTGCATTAACTAGTGGAACTACAAACTTGCTGAATATTTCTATCATAATAAAGAGAATGCTAGATTCCCAATTTGCATATTTCGTTGGTGTTAAGATTGACTATTTATCGGAGCGTGGGGAGCAGATAGATATTTTGTTAAGCTGTTATGATCGCTGAGACAATCGTTTCAATAGGATGATGGATGGATCGAAGCAGGCAGATTGATTGACATGTTTACCGGTATAATTGAGGTGTCACGAGTTGGGTAAAGGATTGGCGATGGATTTATGCGCGGTGTCGTTTTTATTGACGCCGCGGAGGTCGAGAGACGTCGCGTCGTTAGTGCATAATGAGCTGAGGCTTCGACGGACAGATGCGGCCATTGTCCACATACAACTTTGAAAGATGACATACATTCCTGTGGTTATACGACAGACAGCAAAGCTTGAAGAAACCTGAAACTTGGCATACCGACGAATAAGATTTATCCGGATTTAGTTACACAAGAAGACAGCTGTTGCTGTAAGTTCAATCTTCTGAGAGGGATTTGGTAGCCTCAAAGCCACGGAACAATATTTTTCCTATTCACTAATACTGCACGAAACACACAAGATGTTTGATATTTTCACCGTAAAGCTATTTTCATTCTTTACAAATTATTGACGGTTTAATGTTGCTACCTTATTTATCTCCACAAAAATATCAATAAGACACAAAAGCAAGACCTTGAAGATCGTAGCTAAAGCACGTGTCATTGACCGAAGTGTAATGAAATATAACTGAGGCATAATACAACGTGCATATTTTTTATCGATTCCACGGCCTTGAATGATGCAAAAGAAATAGATTAGAAGCGCTAACGGTTTCCCGGAATAGGTCTACTCTTTGCGATATTTTTCGAAACCACCAAACAAGCCACGCAAAGGGTTCTCATTAGCCAATGATTTATTGTAATAATGTCCCAGTCGTCAAAGGAATGAAGTATCCTCCTAACGAGACAATTTACGTTAAGATCTACCATAATGCTCATACACATTCAGTCGGGGGTGGTCTTAATGGACACATTGCTGATGTGAATTGCTGATTTTAATTAATATTCAGGGGTTTTTTAGTACTATACAAATGTGGTGTTGATTTGTATAGGTATTAAACTTTGTTTAATAAACCTGATCGTAGTATAATTGTAAACATAATCTATTTAATTGACTACTTAACACACTGCGTGGATGAGCCTGTGATGGACGCAATAATTTACTAAATTGTGCTAATGATATCATTAAGGTAATTTCATAAATGTCGTACGTTGTAATTAGATTACTTGTAACGGTAAACAGATTATTTGAATTTACATTCAAATTACTTATGTAGTACTAAACAAACACAAAATTCTCATGTTACCTACCAGTCCTAAAAGTTAACAGAATTGCTTAACTTTTAAACACATGGGATAAACGGTGACAAGGCAAAAGATGGAGTATACTTGTACTTCGAATGAAACATTTGACAAATTTTGTAAAGTGCTGCAATTCCTTACTCTAGCTAAGTACCTACTATGTGTACGAAAAGTTCACTTTAAATTATAAATGGTTTTGATATCTTCTATTAATCAAAATATTTGTTTACAAAATCTTTTTGAAATATGTAAAAGAATCTGTTTTTTATTCGACCGTCTTCTATCATATATCGATGTTTACCTTAGTAATTTCTCTGTTATGACGTTTTGTGAAACATCCGCCCAGTCTGTAGTATTACCTAACTCATTTAGCGATTACTTATGAAATAGATCCGCATTGAGGCATACTAGTGATAACATAATACGTAGCTATAATGTTCTCTTCTTGGCTAGTTATGCATTCGATGCTTCAGCTGCAGTCAACTTATATATCATCAGTTGGCAGATTTATATCTACTGGTAAATAGTAATTCCTGACAACCGGCAAGGTCTTCCATTGATCGTTCTTGGTTATTACTAAGTAAGTATAGATATTTTGTGCATTAACGTAGATAAGACGACGTAAGAAAAATATGCAAAAAATTACATGCAAACAGAGAATGACATCATCTTTAAGTACAACGATATGCGGAATTCACGATCAATCGTATCAAGTTCACCTGGCTTAAGAGATCATGACATCACCAAATATGAATAGATAAAGCATTTAATGATCTACGACGAATTTATTCAACGACAATATTTTCATCCTACGTTGCCTAAATTGTAATGTTTGAAATTAATACTTACATGCACAGCTCCCCTATGTTAGGCGACATACTGAAACCGCCTATATAGGTATACACTCGCGACCATTTAAATCGACTCAGAACCTAATTTTAATACTAACTTAAGAAGCCTATAAATATGAAAGTATATATGCTTTAGTGATAATTTTAATGTAAATCGATGTCAAAAACGTTCTTCTTTTAGTTAATCGTTTAACAAGCCTCCAGTAATATGTCAATTTTCTTAAGATTAGGATTGAGCAACTTGTTTGTCTTCCTCATTGCAATGGACAACATTTCATATTTTTAACATGTCCATATTGTTTTTTTATATGAAAATAGACATAAAATGAACAGACCCATATTTTTTCTTTTTTCAAAATTTGTCCATTTTCATGCATAAAATAATTATTGAAATTCTTTTTATTCTAAATAGACGTAAGCGCCAAATGACGTCATCGGACGGCTGAATACAGCGATATTCCTTTGCTTATCATTGTTTTAATAAAAAAAAGGTACTACTGTCAAAGGTAAATAATACTAGTGTCAACATTGTCAACGTCATTCATACATTCAACGTTGACAAGTTGTCTTTTTTTTTGACAGTTACATGTCATGGGTTTGGCATTTCGTAAATTTAAAACTATAATGTGCTAAGCAAAGAAATATATTACATTCTGCCGTCCGATGACGTCATCTTACGTTTTTTAGTTTTTAATTTTTTTCTCAGTAAATAAGCAATATAAAAAAATTATAAATATATATTCGAACAGCGGAAAAGTAAACAAAGAATTGGTATTTTTTGTTTCAGAGCTTAGCAATTTTGAAATGTTGTCCATTATTATGGGATGCGAAAATCAACCAGAACTTCCTTTTTTTAAAGAAATCACTTAAAATAATTAATTGAAATTTCAACACTTTTGAAATCGATTTACAATAAAATTATTACTAAATCACAGATAGTTTTATATTTATAGCTTCTGAAATTAGTATATTTGTATGAAAATTAAGTCGTTGATTTATTTGCTCGCGATTGTACAATTATATCCTGTAATGGGTAATAATATAATATATTATCTGCATTTAGATCACGAGAAGGTCATGTACTCATTCGTACGTTCACGGTCAAACCATTGATTTCGAAACTTTATCGCTTGCGCGTTAAACTTCGTTAAACAGCCATAATGCCAATGTCAACATTTGCTTAAGTTTCTCGACGAACCCTGACAAACGACGCATTGTTGCAGCCGCAGGCACATGCAAGTATGGGAATGCACCCATAAACTTTCCGCATTGTGATTTTTATCCAAAAACCAATAATAACATTGGATTACTCCGTTATTGTGCAGTAAAGGATACAAAAGGCATGCGGGTTACGCGCGCAAGCAATCGCGCGCACGTTTCGGCACTGAACGGTCCTTCGTGGGGGTTTATTCGGGTACGTTTTATTAGATATTCAACTTCTTAAAACAAAGTACAACACAAAAAAGACAAATAACAATTTATCAATCATTTGAACGAACACAGACAGCCTACAGGTTACTACAATCTGTCAAGCCTCAATTAAAATTGACATTAATGACATTAATTGTTTGATATTAAGGTGAGAACCTATTGAAGAAATTTGATAGATTTCTATTATAGATGTGTAGCTGTTCATGTCTACCAAACTCTCTCTCTCTCTCTCTTCATCTAAGCCTTTATTTGCGTCCAAAGACCATAATCCAGAATTGGCGAAGTTTGACCTTCGCAACCCTTAAACAGGGGAACCAGGCCAAATGATTTATGGTTACATGTTTAGAAAAAAACTCAACAATTGTGGGTTATTCACAGTATGAGAAACTATTCGAAACGTGTAGGCTTCCTCACGATGTTTTCCTGCCGCCAAGCGAATTAAAGAAAAAGCGGAAAGAAATGTGCACATAGATATGAATCATCCAGGGGTGTATCCTCAGATTCGGAGCTTGTTATAAGGCGCACGTTCTTATCCACTAAGCTATCATCTATCTCTCTACCTTCCTAGCAAACGACTCATACAATGAATATTTGATGAGAACAATATTCATTAATACTGTCAATTTGTACGTTTTATTATACAAACTTCCTACTTACATTAAAGAGAACCATCATTAATACTTGATACCTACAGCTTATAATTTAATTCGCATAGAAAATGTATCTGTTTGTTGGTTTGGTACTAACTAACTTATCCTGACGTATTATAACTTTGATTTACTCGTAAATAATATTTAACGACGTTGTAACTTTCTTCATTAAACTGGTAATTTTCATATCAGTTAATATTAGATAGGTATACTTACTAATCCTACTACAAGTATATCATGGGATTTGTATACATTGGGATTTATTTTAAAATACTTTATAGTGACAATAAAATTTCAACAAAACTAGTAGAGGTAGGAATGATTATTAAAAAAAAACTTTTCAATGTCATTTTGTTATGTTACACATAATATTCGCCTGGGATTATTTTTATACGGAAATCAATAAGCACTTAGGTATTGCTTTCTTTTACGTTGCCCATACGTACCTAACAGTACACTAGTGTTGCCGAATAATCGAATCGATCAATCGATTATTTTTGCCCTGAATATTCTAATAATCGATTGTAATAACAATACAATTAAACAGATTTTTATATTTTTTATTTTATATTTTATCGATTATATCATTTAAATTGACTATGCTATCGGTTAAATCGAGACTGAAATTATAATAATAATTATGAATAATTCTCAACATCTCATACGTTGAAATTAAGCCGATACTATCAATTATAATCGATTAATCTGCAATTATTTCTGGATATAGTCGTCATTTACATTTATATTATGCTTTTTTAGACATCATCTGTATGAATGAGAGTAACTCAGTAGTTTCTTGCTGATTCTTCTCGGTAGAAATTGACATTCCGAATCAGCGGTAGATTACATAATATTTGACATTCATAAATGTTCTGTATGGACTTAAATTGAATAAAGTTTTTTTTTATTTTATAATTAATGACGATTATATCTAGAAATGATTGCAGATTACTCGATTAATCGATATCATCGACTTAATTCCAGTATCGATTTAATAGATTTAATCGATAGTATTGTCAATTTAAACAATTATAATTGTTTAATCGATTATGTCGACCTAAAAATAAAATCAATTTAATCAACAGTGGCGATAATTTCGATAGTACATAATGATTATTAGATCATTTGGGCCCTATTTGCATAATCGATTAATAATCGACGTACAATCGATTATCCGGCAACACTACAGTCTGTACACCATATATCCGTTAAGGAGTGCCTTTGTAATAGGAACAATCTTAAGGCTATCAGTGTCGCCTAGTCCGTCAGTGATCCACTTGCTCAACTGCCTGGAACCTGACACCCTCGCCACTTGCAATGGCTCATTGAAGCGCGGGTAAACCTTATTCACTACGACTTAGTTTGAAAATCAATTAATGCTTTTACTTCACTTCACTTCAATAACAGAATACCCTGTTATTTGAAATAACATTTACGAATATAATAACTTCTGTGTTGTTTGGAGACCGCGTATGTATACTTAGCACAGTGTGACTTACTTAATGCTGTATAGGCCTATAAAGAGCAGTATTCCTTTTTAAAAGGTCGGCAGCGCGCTTGTGACTCCTCTGGTGTTGCAGGTGTCCATGGGCAGCGGTAATCGCTTAGCATCAGGCGATCCGTCTGCTTGTCTGCCCCGTATCTCATAAAAAACCTTGAGTGCACAAAAATCAGCTTCGCCGTAAGCTAAAGTACTTACTTACTTACCAGTGCTTGCTGTACCTATTTCATAATTTACTTTATCAGTACTTGGGTATACTCTTAGATTGTGGTATACAATATTATGATAATATGAGTTTTAGCTAAGTTTTTGTACTTATTTTATCTTAAACTTAGGTATTGCTATTATTAGAAACTCTATGAAACCTTTTTGCTTACAATTCAATTGCAGCTTAGTGCTGGAATATTATTATATTATGCTAAAAAAATTAAAGTAATTAAGATATAAAATAAAGTGTGGATGTGTATCATATAGATATTATCTCCTCCGGTAGTGCTGGTACCTACGTTTAGCGTGGCTGAGCGACTAGTTTACTTCCTACGCTCCTCGCTAATGATGGGTTTATTGTTCCCTGACGTACTTCTATAAACTCACTTTAAAATAACTTTCACGCAACAAATTATTATCATTTTGGAGCAATGTAAAGAGAGACTCTTTAAATTTCGCCAATGGTAGGTCAATTGGCAAAGTCGCTAACTTTGTTGATACATGAATAGTTTAATTTTTAGCTTTAATAAGAAAGAACAAACAATTAGAAACACGAGAAACGAAATAACTCGTTTCACAAAAATAACGCGACGTATTGCCCAACGCCGACTCGTTACCGGCACAATTTCCTGACAATCTGTGTGTCGCGTGAATAAAATTCCGTGTTTTCAATGGAATTGGTTCAAAGCCATCGTAAATATCGCCAGTTGATCTTGTTTCGGTGAATGTTGAATGCACCTCGCGTTGACATAGCTGACGTTATGGTTCACATCCGATACGTAGACAGGAATGCGCTTGAAGCATTACTTTGTTAAGAGTACTTATATGTCGAGACTCAGCTGGAATAGCTAGTATGAAAAATTGCTTAGGAATATAATATTTTTATTGCTCTCGATACCTCTACATATACAAAGTTATAATACTACAATGTTACATGTAAATCATAGAAATAATAAGCTCTTTACGATATAGTGTTTTTAGAGCAATTTTATTATGAGAACTGGCACTTTTAAATTAATATGAGTGACACGATTTCAAATAGGTAAGTGTAGGTCACCTACATAAATGCTAGTTAAACCCATACTCTGTTACCGCATTAATGAAACAGGATAATCTTTTTGTGTGCCTTTGAATGTTTGAAATAATAGAGATGTGTACGTGAGACAACGTGGGCAAATCGGATTAACGTCGACACTTACAAAGGGAAAGCTTATCCCACCTTTTGTCCTCGACACTCGACAGGACCTCTTTCTCTTCTCACGAGATTCCCACACGAGTCAGGTTACTTTTATTAGCCTCATTAGACATGTAAAGGGATTAAATTAAATGCATTGACACGTTTTGGATCAATTTTTTCATCTGATATGGCCCCTTACATTGCGGGCGGTTTGCCTGGATTTTATATTCTAGATCCTTACTTAGTGAGATGATAAAAATATGAAAAAATATTTAGCGTCATTATTTGAAACGTACATAGGATTAGGTACCTAATAAGAATGAATGTTGTAAATATCACGCACATATCTTCATATTGCTTATATCACAAAATGGTAGGTAGATGTAAGCTCAAGCTTTTGATCTTCATTTCTCACCATTCCTTGTAAAATACAAGGTTGTTATTCGTGGCCATTTTATCTTCTTGTTCACGCGTTATTTAACAACTTTATCTCAGGTGGCTGGAGAACTTATGACCTTTGGATTAATGCCAACACCAAATTCCAGCGAATAATTAATCGTTACTCGTCGTTATTTTTATCTGCGATAAGAATACAAAATTAAAAAAAGTTCTACTTGGTCTACCAAACATTACATTGACGTTATTTTATGGCAAGTATTTAGTTGCCCTAATATTTATACGCAATAAGCGTTAATATTCAGTCTATATCTTATATTTAACTCTACAGGCATCGAAAACAAGCATCTATAATTGTGCTATAACCCTCTAATGCTATTATGATTGTTGCGGAACCAGCGGAAAAGTAATAAAATGACTCGCCAGCTCGTAGCCAAGTATAACAATGTCTACGGAATGAAAACAAGGTTATCTTGTTAAGTGGGTCGCGGGATCATCTTGTGGTCCCCGAGGTGGCTAATAACTTTATCCGCACTATACCTACATATAAGCGCCTCTGAAGGAGAAGTTGATGGGTTTTGTAACTCAGTTAATTAATTTAAAGTGTGGTTCCTACAAAGGGCATTGATTAAAACGCTTTCTCTAACTACTTTTGAGGATAGCAATAAAATTTAATTGTTTTCAATAAATTCTCTAGAATTTCTTCAAAAGAGATATTATTTTAGACATCCATCACCTATGCTACCTACATACACATAACAGTACATTTATATGATTAGTTTGTACCTAATTAATCTAAAGCATTTAGAGATATTGCATAAAAATACTAAAACCTAACAATGCAATGTTTATCTCTAAATTTATAACAAACGTGTCTTACATATCTATTTTCCAACTGCATAAAGATAAAGACAAAGCTAAAAACACAAATGTTTTGCTACAATTTGCCGACTTATTATCAAATTATACCTTCAATTAGGGTCATTAGAGCTTTGGAACGTTCCTCCATGTTCTCTTTTTGCGGCGGCACGGTTATTACAGATGCACCGACTGTATCCGAGACAAGTTGTTACGACAGTCGCGTCAAAATGGACGCAGACGCTTTACACATGTTCGTTGAAACACTTATTTGATATCGAGATACATATCTTCTCGTAATAACTGCTACCTGCTGCAATATTTCCCAGAGTACAAATTCTTTACAAAACTTACAAGGGTAATAAGAACTTTTCAAAAATGAGAATAAGCTGATATAACTCGAAATTCACAGTCTATTTGACCTAAGGTAAAAAACATAGGACATAGAAGTTTTTGTTTACGAAATGTATACACATTTGGCAATGTCTGGCATAAGAACAGATCAATTTGAGCTTCTATTACAAAACAAACGGAATAAATATATACATAGATACATTCGATTGCAAAGCAAAAAAAAGTTTAACATGACCTACCAATACCGTGTACAAATTTATCGGATCAATTGAATCGAAGAAAACAAAACCTTCTTGTTTTTCAACTTAGACCGAATTCACTCAGGGTAACATCCACTGTCATCTAGACCTCTCAAAGGTATCAAAGGGAATCACTAGGGGCACACCACTAATCACAAAATTCTACACTTATTTACCTTCTCGTTTCTGATTGGTAGATTTAGGTCAACTGTCTCTAACTCAAAATTTTTAGGACATATTTTCCGTGAGTGTATCGTAAAATGGAATAGTGTAAACAAAAGGTTGCCCAACTATTATGAATTGGAATTTAATAGTCACCTTATACCCTATCGTAGATATTAATGCCGTCATCAATGGCCAAATGTGATCGTAAATGAAATATTGCCTTTAAGTACGTAGTCGTAAATATATAATTTTTATGTTACCTATAACGCTTCTGCGAAATATGATCGTAATCCTCCTAGTATCTATGATTTATGCAAACTCAGGAGGCCGCAAATATCATGATTATGAATATCGATACCTAAACAGAACTAAATATCGCTATTAGATATTTTGAATTAGGATCTGATTTGATTTAATTTATTCTGTAGCTTTCGTTTTTGTTTAGTCGTAGGTACTTTCATTAAAATGGTACCTAATGAAGAGGTAGCTTTAATCTTGGATAATCTTATTGCAAAGTTTGTAATTAGAATAACAAAGGTATTCTAATTACGAACTTCTTCAAATTCCAAATCACATCCTAGCTAAAGAAATTGCTGAGAGTAAATTCTGCGTCATATTATTTAGGTGCGAAAAAAGCGACCGAACAAATACGGATGTAGGATTTTCAACCAATTTCAGGAATTACTTTTAGGCGATAAATCTCAGAGCAATAACTCTCAGACGTTCGCAGAAAAAATATGATCTCTAAACTATCCCCAGGGAAACTGTGACAAAGACAGATCAGGGTACGATTCAAGTCTGTAGAAAGTAATCCATTTTATTTTTGTTATGAAAATATAACTTTTTGTAGCACAACTTCTAATATACTTAAAGACTTTTCGGTTTAGATTGACTAAAATGTAGAGCTTCTTCGTAATCATATTAGCAGACAACGAATTGATAGATCAAATTAAGTGCCTATCAAAATTAAACAGTGAATAATGGTAATATTTGGGGTAGAATGTTTGTAATTTACTCGTGGTTTGTCAAGATTGGTTTTGAGGCTGAATGCAAAAGCATTAAAAGATCAGAAAACGCGTAACGAGAACGTTAAAGGTAATTTACTCGTGGTTTGTCAAGATTGGTTTTGAGGCTGAATGCAAAAGCGTTAAAAGATCAGAAAACGCGTAACGAGAACGTTAAAGGAAACTTGGTTGGCACTATAATTTTCAGAAGGAATGTTTTAGGTCAGTAGCCTTTCTGGGTCTGATAAATTATATTAGACCTATATTTGTACGCATGATAGGTCAAATCACAAAGGTACCATCATTTCGACTTCATAGTAATCAAAATAACAGAATGTTTTTTTTTGTTTTCAGATATCAAATAATTTCAATGGCGAACTAGGTGGTTTGCTCTGGCCCTGGTGGCCGTCAGCTGGCGCTACAGCGACGCCTGCACCTGCGCGTCGCTCGATCACCCGCAGACACACTACTGCAAAAGTGATTTTGGTAAGTTTCCCGCTGCACACATTTCTCAGAACTCGTTACGCGCCTTAAGGTACAATAAAACGATGCCATTTAAGCGATAATCATCGTGTTGTATTTCTTAATTAAAATAATTTTGATGTCAAAGCTGACACGCACCTATATGATTATTTATTGAAACATTTGCAGGTTAGTTCAGTGGTACTATACATTTCATAAAGTAACTAACCTTACCACATCTTCCGCATATACCCCACGCATGATCTAATGCGGTTAAGACAACCGAGGCTGATATGTTTCGTTAGAATATTGTAATGTAAATTTTGTATGTTGATGGGGCTGAAGTTGGCGATATTTTTATCGTTTGGCATCAATATGAAATTCGCGTCTAAGATAAACAGATTGAATTGCTAAAACATCAAACGTAGAACTTATGTTCAATATTTTTTGTAATTATCTGTTTTTATTTCATATATCATTACCACAATAAAACAATGCGTAATTAACAACCACACGGCTGTCAATTTAAGTACCTAGGAGTACTCTGATGATAACCATGATAACTGACAAGAAAATAACTAGATACATAATGCTAACCTAAACCCAAAGACCGCAGCATAATAATATGTTAACAAACTATTTGCTATCTTACGTCGCTTGTCAAAACACCGTAGATTACTTACTCCTATTTATATGTATGGCTAACGTTGAAATGTACTCTTAATCACTGTTTCTGTTGAATTTACAATATATATAGTGTAATTATGATTGATAATATGCTAAAACGTAAAATACATTTAGATAATATCGTGGATAATGATGACAGCTTATTATTCATGGCTGTAGTAGGTAAACCTCGTCGTGATCAATCATCGATAATATTGCAGCGCTATTTGTCGATTAACCATATTAATTTGATTCAGTTATGTCGATAGTATGGCAATTAATAGGAAGGTATTCAATAGGTTGGACAATTATCCGGGCTTTGAAATAAAACCGACAATAGATGCATGCTTGTATTTTATTTATGTGCAATAAAGAATATCTATCTATCTATCTATATTTTTCTCTAAAAGAATAGAGCTAAATGAGGACTAGGTGAAGTAAAAACGATTAAAAGTAACTTTTGCTCGTGTTGCATTTGCGCTCCCGGTGAGGTGTAAAAGAAACACGTAAAATGAAGCTAAAAAGTTTTAAAGATTTAATTACCCACTCCGAGTTAGTTGAAACAAGCGTGTATTTAGCTGCCAGACTTAATAAAATTTAGTTCTTTTTAGAAAAACATATCACATTCGAGTCATCATCATCATCACCAGCCTATCGCAGTCCACTGCTGGACGTAGGCCTCTCCAATTGTTCGCCACTGTGATCTATCCATGGCTTCTCGCATCCAGCTCTTCCCAGCCATCCTGCGCAGATCGTCCCCCCACCTAGCCAGAGGG
This sequence comes from Marasmia exigua, assembly GCA_019059595.1. Classification (NCBI taxonomy): domain Eukaryota; kingdom Metazoa; phylum Arthropoda; class Insecta; order Lepidoptera; family Crambidae; genus Marasmia; species Marasmia exigua. The sequence continues at coordinate 13,219,843 of CM032466.1, forward strand.
CGCCCTACATTACGTTTGCCAAGACGCGGTCTCCACTCCAGAACTCGTTTACCCCATCGGTTGTCGGTTCTGCGGCTAATATGGCCAGCCCACTGCCACTTAAGCTTGCTAATCCGGTGAGCAATGTCGATAACTTTGGTTCTCTGCCGGATCACCTCATTTCGGATACGATCTCGGAGAGAGACGCCGAGCATTGCTCGTTCCATAGCCCGCTGAGCGACCTTTAACTTGTGATTGAAGACTTTCGTCTTTAGTAGTTTTCCAAATGCTGCCCAACCTAACTGGATTCTCCTATTCACCTCATCCTCGAGGTTGTTTTTACCCAATTGCAAAGTCTGCCCGAGGTATACGTATTTTTGAACAACTTTGAGGACGGCACCGTGAATTGCAATCGGTTCCGGTAGAACATGTTCATTGAACATGACCTGGGACACACATTGGAGTAATACATCTTAATCTAGGAAAAAAAGTCGACTGTTACCTTTTTTATTTCATTCAAAGAAATCTTAAAAAAAACATTCGAACTGAATTACTAGAACAATTAAATTCTAAAACTAATGAACTATTTTCTGTTTGTTTTCAGTAATTGTTGGGAGAGTACAAAAAACATTCAGAGGACAGAATTTTTATGACTCGTATAAAGTCAAAATCCGAAATATATTTAAGGTAAGTTACTTTCAGAGTTAAACTAACAAATTATCTAAACGACAGGTGTCCTAATTGGATTTCTAGTTGAATTCAAATAAATTTTATTTTACTTTAATTTCTTGTTAAATATTTAATTCTGATCGTGTAGTTAAGTGTAAATTGTTCTTATTGTAGTGTTTTTCTCTATTTCGGCATATAGGCTACACCAAAAGCAGAGGTGGCGCTCAAAGCAGGCCGCCTGCTCACTCCATCCGAAGACTCGCTGTGCGGGGTCTCTCTCCAGCCACGAGAGACTTACGTCATCACAGGTATAATATAATGTCAAACTATAAACCTAAAGAAACATAGAATATACAATGCTACTAAGCTATCCTAAATGACGAAGACGTAAGTCCTGGATTTGGTATTTTCCAAAACTAACTCAAAGTAATGTATAAAAGTTAGTCTATCGATTTTGTCAGTTTGAGACATCTCGTATCAACTCTGGAACTTTCCTTCTGAATTAGTAGGTAGGTACTTACCTACGACTAGTTTTTTTGCTAAGATAATAAACTTGGTTTTGCGTCACATTACTCGGTTATTGAACGTTATGAGTGTTTTTGACGAGCGTTTGAAATCGCTGTATAAAACGAAATATTTCAAGGAAACTCAAGCATTATACATTTTTATGCTTTGGTTTTTGCTTAGCCAGATTAGCATAGTATCAGCATGGTCGAATATATGTAAAATTTATGTCAAAAATTAAATTTAGGAAAGAAAACCAAGATGAAAATATCCAGAGCAGAAATTCATGGTTGGGTTTTTAGTAAAAAACAGAATAGTAAATGCCTGCAACCTAAACCTTACTGAAAAGTAGATTCGTATTCACGGCATCGAATTCCATTAAGAGATTAATTAAGAATTCCAGATAACACTCAGATTGAACTGTAGATTAACTTGCCGTCTACTCGAGCTGCGAGTCTCGTAAAGTTCTGTGCTGAAAACTATTCATTTTCTATTGTTTGGCCTATTACACTCGTTATTTTTTGGCAGTAGGTTACTCTTATTTTGATTTAATTATCTTGAAAATTGATGCACTTCAAATAATAGATACGATTGAATAGAAGCAGAATTATCTATTCCCACCTCTTCCTCTTTGATTTGATTCTTTATTGTCACTACTCATAGCTTCTAATATCTTACCTTACAGTTATCAAGATGGTATTTTAAGAGGATATCCTCAAGCGTTTTAAATTTAAAACTGATGTGTCTTAAAATGCCATCTTCATCACTCTTGTTCATACTAATTTGATTTATCAAACCTAAAGTAGAACCATAAACTTTAGGATATGGCGTTCTTCGGGTTTAGGCTCGTTATAAAAAGGTGTGTTTTTGTTGTTTAAATAATAATTATATTTTGTAATTAGGTTACTAACAATTATTTTGTTAACTTCAGGTCGCGTGATAAAGCTTCAAGCACACGTGCACCTCTGCGACTACGTCAAGAAGTGGCGGGAAGTCACCCCAGCGGCAGAGGAAAGGGTTCCGATTACTCTACAAACAGGGATGCACTTGCAAGGTCAGATTCTTATATAATTTTGGAATAAAATTATATAAATTAGGCTCCTTAAATTACATGTTCCGGTGTCAAAAGGTTTCAAATACTGGTTTAAAATGATTCCTTAGTTGATGAAATAAGGGGTTTCCTGTCATGCGGATTTTGATCCGCGTGTGGTCTAGGTGGTCATGTTACTATGTGTATATTTTTTATGTAATAGGTGGCAGACGAGCAGACGGATCACCTGATGGTAAGCGATTGAGAAGCTAATACTGTTTCTATGTGTTTGTTTTTTTTATAAACATGGCCGCCTATGACAGGAAAACAGCTCTAAGGGAAACTGCGTTACCATAGAAAAATACATCGCGCATGTGCGTCCTCGCACGCAGGATAATTTTTATATGGGACTGCGCGGGCGACTGCGTAACGCAGTTTTATTTACATTATGGCGGACAAACGAACAGACGGCTCACCTGATGGTAAGTGACTACCGCCGCCCATGGACATCTGCAACACATAAGGCATCACAGAAGCGTTGCGGGCTCTTAAGGTGACGGGTAGGGCAAACTAGCGACGCCAATCGTTTGTAATTGTTAGCTACTAAACCGGATCCATTTTAAGCAATATCGGAGTTACAATCTCTCGGCACACACCTATACTATTTATTTAATACTTATAGTTAACTGTTTGGTCTGCTTATGCACACGAATTTTGGATTACTTTTGGCGTGAATCAATCGCGCACAAAAACGGATCCTAACTTTTGTGCATGGTTATTTAATAAATAGTATAAGTGTTTGTCGAGAGATTGGAACCCCGAAATTGTTTAAAATAGATCCGGTTTAGCAGCAAAGTGAAAATTAAAATTGGTTGGCGTCGCTAGTGTGCCCTACCCGTCACCTTAAGGGAGGAATAAGCTCTTATCTTGAAGATCACCATGAAACACCGCTAAAATATAATAAATATAGTTTCCTCGCTAAGAGCCGTTTTCAAATGTTAATTCGGAACCCAAACATTTTAAACTCAAGAATATAATCTTAATGTTCCTAGAAACATGAAAACTTCAATAATGTCGTAAAGATAGGTACTTGACTGTGTACATAGTAAATTACCGAAGATGACTTTAATAAATGATTGCAGTTCTGGACCTAAACGATAATTTGATCCATACATGACATATCAATTATACTGATAAATTATGGGATTGCAATTCTAAACTGTAAAAGCTGTTAGTAAACTACCTAACTTAGATCAAAAGCAATTTAATATTGAGATAAGATACAAAATCATTAGCTACTTTTAAAAGAAACCAGACACAAACTAGACATAGCTTCTTAATTATTTTTATGTCGTGTGAATGTGGAAATCGTCTTAGGTATATTCTGCTGTGTTCACTATGTCAAATTTAAGATAGATAACATATATAGGTACAACGTATATTTTAACCTTTAGGTATACCTAGTACTTAGATTGACGGAAATTAATTTCAATGGTTAGTTGGGAAAACGTTTATGCTTTATCGTAAATTCTATTAATAGATAGTAATTTGCATATCTAGCATATTGTGTCTTTAATATAATACGTATGTAACCACAATGGGCAGTTGCGGCACGTTGTCACTTTTGTAGAATGGAAGCGATAGTAACTGTACCACAACCCATATTATCTATTTACGAGTGTAAACGTTGCATTGAAAGTACAAGAATCTAATTGTTCTACTACTAGGCAGGTACGACATACAATAAAATATCGAACAGTAACCAAATTAACCATAGGAATAAAATTCCTTGAAGCAATTTTAGATTTCCTTACAAAGATGTTGTGGATGATGTCAGTCAGGGTGTTTCAAAAGGACATTAGGTTACTCGTAAACTGTCGAAAAGCGTGGGAGCCAGTAAGTTGTTCTAAACACGGTCACGTATGTGACCTACATGTGACACTGTTTACAAGACGTGCCGAGTGCAATCTCCTTAGAGTATCGATGATATAAGTGTGTTTAACATTGTTTACGCCCAAAACATGCTGTGACGGTAGCATTCGTGTCAGCTTTTAGTATTATAGAGCACAGCTGTTACGATACTTCAACATTTTATTTGCGATTAGTCCTACAAAGATGCACTTCAATTTGAGACCGCCTTCTATAATATGTTATGCAACTCGTTAAACCTACCTAACTAAAGATATACATTAAATAAAAAATATGTTTAGCGGCATTAAATTACTGCAAACGACCGAAACAAAACGCGTTTAATACCGATTCAAAAAGATTGTAAAGAATAATATAATTGTTAGCCACCATTAACTAGTTTCAAGTAATGACACGCAAGGATTCACCCTCCTCGAAACTTTAGAACTGATAAATAGGGCTCACAAGCTATTCAATAGAAAGCCTCGAACTTTACAAATTGTGGAATAAAACATAAATAAACAACCATTTTTAGCTTCAACTTGAGACCCGAATTGAAAGCTTGTATACCCAAACGAACTTATAAAGTTACCTATTTCAGAACGTTATCAATGACTAGTTGGTGTCTGCCCACTGGAGGTAGGCCTCCTTTATACTGCGTTGTACATAGATCTCTTTAAACTTTGCTCATCCAGTCACAAGTGGTCCCACACTACTCTTGTTGCCTGTGCGCGAAAGTGCTATTTTCATGATTGGTGGACTCCTTTTCTGCACTTAAACTCTCTTTTCGCGATTGCATTACTAGCTAAAGAAGCCAGCCTACCTCAGCCCAGAAGCGCTGAAGTTTCCTGGGAACTTCGCAGGCTTGGCGGAGAAACGTAGATTACTAGGATTTGTTTTGCAAAAACTAAAAATATTCGTATTTCAGGTGCACGTAACGCGGCGTAAGGCCAAGTCGCCGAACACGTGCGTGACGAACTTCGACGACTGCTACGACCGACACGGCATCTGCCTCCACGATCGTGAGCGTCGGTGCCGCTGGACTAGGTAATAATAAAATTATTATATACCCACCTATTACAATTGATGTAACCAAACGACATACGTATAGTGACGTCACCACGATCAGTTGTTTATCATAACATATCAGGTGGGTGTGATGTGTGATGAGAGCGGGCTTTTCACGTCGTGCTATCTAAGAGTATGTTTCCGAAAAACCGTTACAAAATTTCGAATATGTACCTAATATGTAAGTAAGTACCTATACTTATAATTGACAGAATTCTGGTATACACTATACATTAAATATCCGTTAAAAATATTAAACTCTCAAAGGAGTTAGTTGAGCAATGAGGAGCTAAGTACAAAATTTTGTTGTGCTCTACATCACCATGGTAGCGTGAAGTGAACTATTTTGCATCCTAATTGGCTATGGTAATCTCAAAAGTAAATAAAAAGAAGCCGCAATGGTAAATACCAACCACAGCAAATAACAATTGCTTCTTTACCTCTGGTATGATAGAATACTGTCGATAAATTAGGTTCCTACTAGTATTATTCAAGCAAATAAAACGGGTTTGTTATTTGATTAGATTTATGGATGCAAGCTTGCACTTGTGTAACTTGACAATCCGAACATGAATAGACTCTCGCACATTGTGTTCCCTCTTCCTCTCATGGGACGTAGTTCAAGTAGATATTGTATTGTACGAGTATTCTGTGTATTTGATGATACTGCATTTATTTTTAATTGATAATGTAAAGAATTAGGTTACCTATAATTATTTAAGTTTGGTTACCTAATAATTTGTCAAACGTAAACTAATGTTCTAGTAAACCAATCCATCTACAAAGACAGATGGCTTCACCACGCTTCGCCAACCATGACACCACATTTGGTGAAATTGTTAGACAAAATGTGGTATTATTCCAGTAAAAAATATGGGACCAATTAATTTTATAGTTTTATAGTTCTCGTTTTAATATTTGTTGTCATAATTGTTTATTAATGAGTACAAATATAAAAACCATGTTCAACAAGTCAAAGGTACTTAGCATTTGTATAGTAGTCAATACTAGTTAATACTGATTCCGATCAAACTTTTGAAAAGGATCTAAGAGTAATGTAAATAGTTTACCTACCATCAATCAATACTCATAAGGTTAGTATCTTAAGGCTATTAGAGACGACCAACAGACACCCACGTTACCATTATTCGGGCGAACAAGCCGCCTGAGACATAAACAACACCGCTTTGATGTTCCCCCGCGCCGAGTAGTTGTCTCTGGTTACCTGGCACTCATCATCGATGGTTTACGTTACAGGGCTCCCGCACTCACCCGCTGCCTACAGGCGCAGCACTTCAACGACACCATGACCTGATCCGAATCGTCCTTAACACTAAAATGTACCTACCATTTGTATATCTCGACACGTCCTCACGAAAAATTGCAAGTTCATCGAACATTACTAATTTAACAGCCAACACTGAGCCAAATATTCATGTTAACTCTCATAGCGCTATGCTAAGAATGTAGAAATTAGTTTTTAGTTTTTTTAGACTTAAAGTAACTATGTGATACACGAATGATTTAGGAAGTCGATGTGTATATCTATAGTTCAAAAGTAACGAATTTGAATTTAAAATTACATTGTAATTTTTCTTTTGGACGCTTTTAATTGTTGTTTTTGTCTTTGCAGACAAAATTAATTTTAACGTTATTTTTATATTATTTATTATTAAGTTAAATATTTGTAAATTAACAAATCATAGTGATATTACGAAACTAGGTTAAATAAAAAAGTAGAAATAGAAAATTTACTAGTTTTATTTTCCTGCAGTAAAATCAATAGCAAAGTCACACAAAAGAGATTATTCCTCGAACAATATACATTATTACAATAGACCTAAACTGCTGGCAACGTAATAAATTAACGATTCTTTCATGTAGGTATCCCAAGGACGCGTTACATAGTACATATTTGACTGGAAATTCGTACTAACAAATACGGTCTTTGGTGTAACGTTTTTTTAAAGCATTTTGGATGATAACACAGAACTCGCACGCAATCTAAGTTAGTGCAAATTTATGAAGCCTAAGATTGTATTGGGCGGTCAACCTGTGGTTCAATCTTCACATTGTTTTTTAAAGTGTATGGTATTTATATTTTATTAAATGTTTCAAGAAGAAAAATGCACTTAAACGCTTATACATTATGCTGATATTAAAGCCCCATGTTGGGCGCCAGTCTAGCGTTTAATCATAATTAGGTCTGACCATTTAAACAAACGTAAGAAAAGAGTTTTCCCTTAACCTGCTCGTATTTCCTAATTATCTTTGAGTGCTACCCTAATGACACTCTTAACCGTGGTCTACGTCTACTACCAAATAAAATAAACATTTTCGATCTTGAATATTCATACGAAGGTTGAATATTAAAACACGCTCAAATTCGCCTTCTTGAGTAAACCTTATTACACATGTAGATTAAGCTGGGTATTCATTTAAGGAAACACGTGTAGCATCATGTCAACGAATGACACTTAGTACCCGTACATACTCGCACGTCATGTAAACATCGCTATAGGAGACAACGTCGTCAAGATACACAACACATCCAATTTAACCATTGCAAGGGTTGAGGAGGCAAACATTTGTTTCCATTATCTACGTACTTACCATATCGGTGTGGTTGTGGTAGTATGTCTGCTCTATGAGAGGAAAGTTTTCTCTCCCGAGACGTCGCTGCAACTGCAGCAGATGTCCAAACACCCATGGCCGATCCTAGCACAAATGGCACGAGTACATCTATTAGTTTTTTGTAGGTCATAAATGAAAAGTGTCGACGTCAAGTCATCTATGGAAAGGAACTGTTAGATTCATCTCGATATGATAAATTTAAGCTTATTTTCACAATGCTATTATCTCAACACAATTTGATAGAAATGTAGAGACATAGATATATAGAAGAGTTTCTTTATTTCCTCTACAAAAAACAAAACTTAAATGCTAAGTAGAAATTAAATGAACAATTTAGGCGGTCTTATCGCTAGGAGCGATCCCTATCAATCAATCCTCATATTTGAGATACAAAAAGATAAGAGACAAAAAGACTCATCGTGGCGCAGGAAAGGTAACATTAGTAACTGATTTTAGCTTGAAAAGATGTGACAAGAAAACCAATATGGATGGCAATGAGAATATTAGTAAATTACCTGGAAGTGATAGATGGAGTTCAGGCTGTTGATGGAAGGCACCCCGCCGAACTTGAGGCCGAGCAGCAGCGCGCGGTGGTCGGCGCCGGCGTCGCGCACGTTCTGCCTCACCAATACGAAGTCTGGTCTGCCATCAAACATTCATGCTTTTATTATCTACGTACTACATGAACACTTTACTGAGATTTCCTATAGCTAACTACATTTTAACTTGTTTATGGGTACTATGGTGCCTAGCCCATCGATAATTCATAGAGCTACGAATTTTTAGTCGTTATTGTGTAAGAAGTATCTATCTATCTATACAGTATTTACGAGTAAATGTCTGGAAATAGATAAGGGATCTACCCGATTTCATTACTGGTTTATCTCTTGATTTGACAAATCAATGAAATAATGGCAAATAGTTATCAATAATTCATGTCATACTTGAGAAAAAGACATTTTCGCCTTTTTTTCAAATGACCCCGGCGATAATTGCAAATGACCCAGGATACAGATTTTTGATATACATAATGTTTCATATTATGTCTATCTATCAAAAAGTCAGGTTGCTGAATAACCGGGATAGTTGACAAAAAAGCCCTCCATCCATCATCAGTGGTTGTAACAACACACAATAAAAAAACCGGGATAAATAATTCCGATAGTAAAGGAAAATTTTAACATTAGTTTGAGCTACTCAGCTCAAAGTGGGGAAGTCAGACCTTCATTGACTGGATTATTCGAACATCGCACGTGTAACACGTGTCTGCAACTCCGTCTGTTATTCCTAATTACGACCATACTAACTTTGTCCCTCACTCAATCATGATGTGATGAGTGAGAAGATAGGAATTATGAACAGACGTAGTCATTTAATAGAAGTACGCGATGGATGCACTGGCACTATGTTAGGAAAGTGCCAACCTGACGTCTGGTAACGACAAACTCTTCCTAATGTCATGCTTGACATTATGGTGAGAATAGACTGAAGAAATTGACAGTTTGTGGTAATCCAACATTCCATTGTTATCACTGTAACATTATTATAATAATAATAATATATAATTATTTGTCTGTCTCCAAGATATGTAGCTCAAGCACCTGTGATACGAATATCAGAACCAACAGCGGAATTTCAAATAAATAGGTACACATAATTCTTTTCTTTTGTAAATACATACTTATAATACATAGAAAATGCCCAAACAGACTTGTTCATGCATACAAATGTTAGTACAACCTGTGCGGATAAAGAATGGGATCAGAAGTGGCGGCGCATCTATTCACTTCTCGCTCGCACACTATTTGCGTCTATACTCGCACTCGTGGGGTGCGAGTACAGATAGTACAGTGCGCGAATCGAACCCGCAATCCCTGTACCAGAGGCAGCATTCACTACATCAGTGGTAGTGAATGCTGCCAAATGGATCGTCAATTACACTATGCATAAAAGGTAATTAGGGGAATTGTTCCTGGAACGTGGAATGCAGTGAATGCCTACATATATTATTCTGTGCTACAGGTCGCGTGTCGGCATCAAACATTCACGTCACAAATTAACAGTGGTGACGATTATTGCCCGCGATGGCTCACTAGGGACACGTTATCGTGTCGACTTGTAATACTACAATGTTGTAACTAACGTTTACTGATGGAATAGACATTAACAGTTAAAAACTGTTCAATTTACTTTTTTACCTACACATTTACGAAAACCATTCTGAAAACTATAATGTATCAATACGGGAATTAACACGATATTTATTATGTGAAACAACATTGTGTCCGCTCGTGACCACGGCTGCTGTAACGTAGTTCAAACGTCGGGCCAAATATGTGAGTACACAATGTTGTTTCACATAATAAATATCGTTTTAATCTCCGTATTGATACATTATAGTTATAATGCAACGCGAAAATCTAAAAAAACATTCTGAAAAGTTTCTTTTATAAACCTTCTACAGCTACTAGATAAATTCAATTGTACTAAACAAGTATCAGGTGAAATACTTAACGGTGCGACGGGTAGGACACACTAGCGACGCCAATTGATTTTAATTTTTAGCTACTAAACCAGATCTATTTTAAGCAATTTTGGGGTTACAACCTCTAGGCAAACTCTTATACTATTTAATAAATAACCATGAAAAAATGTTGGGTCCAACGGGTACGCGAAAAATTGATTCACCGCAAAAGTGGCCGCTTGTGGCGTGAATCAATTTTTCGCGTACAAAAACGGACCCAACATTTGTGCATGGTTATTTAATAAATAGTATACCTAAGTGTTTGCCGAGCGGTTGTAACCCCGAAATTGTTTCAAATAGATCCGGTTTAGTAGCTAAAAATTAAAATCATTTGGCGTCGCTAGTGTGCCCTACCCGTCGCCTTAACCAAGAAATAAATACTACAACTTACTATAAATAACAAACTTTTTTAAAACGTATTCGTCAATAAGGACGGTAAGTAAGAAGCTTATAATATTTATTTTGCTTACACTATATTAGGTTTCTAAATATTGAATGTATAAAAAAGTAGAGATATATTCCTTTTACGATACAAAGGGTAATGTTGACAAGGCCTGAACCTTTCGAGACGATTCCTCAATATCTCCAAGGCTACATCAGACCTAAGCTTGTACGAAACATACATATATAGGCCCATATGTACAGTAGGCTGCAAATAAACGTAGTTAAATATTTATTTATTTCTCATACTATTATGTATTGAAGGTGTGGTAGGCATTATTTATGGTCTATAAATCAGGCGTTTGTTTACTTACTTGAAACATCGGGTGACTTTAGTGCCGCCTCGGTAAACAGCCATCGACACGTTGGCTCCATCGGAAGTAGCGGTAACTGACAACTCCTGTGTGCAAAATATATCGTGTAACAAACCAAAATACCTATACATAATGGAATTACTACAAGGAATAAATAAACCCACGCTTTCAATGTTAACGTTTTTCGTCGTATTTGGTTACGGTCAGCGGTCTCAAATTCAATCACCGTCTTCATAATTTTCAGCCCACATCCCCATTACCTTGTCAGGGATGGTTAGGTTACAATGTAATGAACGATACGTGTCCCAATTTATGTGACAATTCGCAATTAAATGTGGCGGTCGAGAATAATGAAATAAATCACAAGGGCGGTTCGAGCTCGGCCGAGTGAAGCAGAGCGCGGATAAACAACACAATATTCGTACCTCACAAAATATCTGTACATTGGATTTAAAAAAAAACGTCTTTCCTCTGACGCCTCCGATTTCACGTTAACTTGTTAAGCAGCCATCGTGACAGTAATGGCGTACAGACATAGTAAGTTTCCACATTTTTTCCCTCAAGGGAAACCATCATGGCCGTCACCTTGCTACATGTAGGGAACAAGGTGGTGTGTGGGACTCAAACCCTACCACAGCCGGGACTAGACCGTACCGCTAATACCGCGCTCGCCGCTTCACCCCAATCTGGCGCAATACAGCCCTTCTACGCTGTACGACCTACCAGGACACCCGGTAATGTCGTCCCCCGCGGAGTCGTGTGCTGAGCAAGCCACTCCCCAGCAGTGGATACGCTCACGTACTCCGAAAGCCTGTTTAGTCACCACTTACCGACAGGCCGGGAAAACCTTGGCAGTATTCTTAAACGCCCCTAGCCACAGGGCGTAGAGCAGTCCCTCTAAGACGCACCATCGGGGCGGCCCCTGCGACGTCAGGTGCTCACAGAAAGTAGAAACCCATGGTAAGTTTCCACATGGGCCAACTCAACTAAAGCATAACTTTTTCCAAGTTGTTTCTGAACAACTAGGACTAATTTTTTTTTTATCGGATAGGGGGCAGACCAGCATACGGATCACCTGATGAATCACCTGATGATGATCACTTGAATAAATAAATAAGTTGTTTCTAAACAACTTATTTGTTTATTCAAGTTTTTTCGGTCGCATTGCGAAAATTTAGGTAGATCATTCTATATATCCCTGACTTATTGAATTCGGTGCCTTAAGCTACGAGTAGGTATCTACCGCAACAATACATTTCAGCTGTTAACTCAGATAACGACCGCTAACTCAGGTTTTATTTTATAGCCAGCGAAGTTATCGTCTACGCGAATGGCCGGAATGTCATTTACTGGAATCCACGTCGAAATAAGATTTCGTGACCCAAATATTATGATAAGCATTCTAAATTAGTTGAGGAGTGAAAGGCAAATACCCGCTTGACAAATACCAGGTGGTGGTGAATATTAAAATGAAGTTCGACAAGCTGCTCATTACTCTAGCTACATTAAATTTTAGGCAGAAAACATTTGACTCTGACTTCGTAAGAACTTCACAAGACCCTGCAACAGCTGGCAGCATTGCTCTAAATAAAGGATATTAAACATTCTCTGTTTAAAAGTCTGCGACTAGAAAGCCTATTTTGGACAGGAGCCAAGCTCATTGTTAAAGTTTCTAATTTTTTTTTCTGAGACAACATAATGAAGCTTATGAGTATAAATGAGGGGGGGAGGGGGATTATTTAGATAACTTATAAACGCCTAATTGATATAAAAAGGTTATCCTTACTAATATTATAAATCCGAAAGTAACTCTGTCTGTCTGTCTGTCTGTCTGTCTGTCTGTCTGCTACTCTTTCACGCCAAAACTACTCAACGGATTTAAATGAAATTTGGTATACAGATAATCTAGACCCTGAGAAAGAACATAGGCTACTTTTTATTGCGAAAAGGGGGTTGTAAGGGGTTGAAAGGGGGGTTAAAAGTTACTTTTCCACGCGGACGAAGTCGCGGGCGGCCGCTAGTTTTCTATAAAATGCACTATTTCGTCAAGTGTCAATTTAACAGAAGTCTTTTAAAAAGTGCCCTTACAATTTCGTTCTAAGATTTTAAACACTATTGTCACTCTCAAGAAAACTGATTGACTGACATTTGAATAGAGCTTCTAAATGCTTCGTGTAACACTTGTGCGCTTGCTCGCCAATTTTTATTTTCTTTGATCTTTGGGTTAGACACGCATGACCAGACCTACTGACGTAATAAATACAGATCATATCTAAAGTGAAGGAATGCTGCAACCTAAGGCCGCATTGGCTGCCATCCAATGCAAATCCGCGTCTTTGAATATGCTTTCAAGAATGTTACAATATGCCTTCCTGTCTATATGTTGAAACTCTTAATAACTTTCGTGTAGGTAGTATTTTCTCTGTGCCTTAAATAAAAAAATAGTGTAGTCCTATATTTTTTTTATTCAATATGGGTTAGGTCTTGGCTTCACACTGAACTCTAGAGTTTAGAGGAAACCTACGTTAACCCAAAAGTAACCTATTCACTCTAGCTTTGAAAATATTGGATTTGTATTCACTGGGAACAACAGACGCTGCCAGGGCGTTCCACTCCTTGGCTTTGCGCATCACGAATGAGGTATATACATACCTATGTAAATACGGTATGTTCATTTTTGGATTTTATCGCGGCATCGATGGAAATATTGTCTAAATATTTTAAACGCACGCGTAACATCCGTTTCATGGATAACTTTATAAAATTAACAAAAAAATACAAATCTCTTTAAGATTGTATCTCACATCCTGATATTTTAATTTTCCGGCTGTTACTGACTGTTTTAGGTGCCCACTAGAGTACACAGGTGGTGTAACAGCGGCAAAATACCGCTTGTGTCTCAGACATAAGGATAGTCCAACGTCCAATAAGGGTAACTCCACGTGAAGCAATGGTATGCACATACAGACCGTATTCTAAGTGTGTGTACTCGGTGGAAGCAAAAGGCTTTTCGTGGAATCGTACGAGTACATGGCGTCTGTATAGGTTATACTTACCCTGAATTCGGCTTGTTCCACGCGGATGTCCCACTCGCCGGGCAGTCGACGGCCTCTGAAGTACTTGGACCAGTCGGTGTTCTGGTCGTCTACCACCAGCAGGGTCACGCAGCGGTCGCGGTTGTACCCGCGCCCCACCGACGCCACTGATGTTACGCTCCCTATTAAACAATTACGATTACCTAACTTATTGCACATATATGTACATACGGGTATTTAAAATGCAAATTATCCGTTACCTTTTGAATCATATTATTAACAGAGGTAGGTTTGGAATTGCTTCCATTTTGATCCGATTTGAAAAATACTTCTAATAATACTTTAGGATCTAAATTCAGATTTAGTTAATTAACATTCTGCTGAATCTTTTTTTATTTACCAATAGTGCTACCAATGAGCCAGAACTTCCTGCAATAACGACTATCACGACTTGAGCTATTAGACTCTAGAACAGTAATAATTATCCGTTTTTGGCACTATTCAGGGTAGCGGGCCGCATTAACTAAAACGTTAGCGACTTGATCCCTCGCGGCTCCAGTAAGTGGCTGCACGCGCTGAAGCTACGACTGCCGGGACTTAGCAGGCGAATAGGGTGCGAAAGTGTCCGGGGAGCCACCCCGCAGGTGTACCACGACAGCTCTAGAAAGTATCCACCACTTGCCTAAAAGGTTAGCGCCCTGATCCCTCGCGGCCCCAGTGAGCGACTGCACGCGCTAAAGCAGAGACTCCAGGGACTTAGCAGGCTAGGAGGGCGCGGAGGTGCCCCGGGATCCGCCCGCAGGCTAGGAGGGCGCGGAGGTGCCCCGGGATCCGCCCCGCAGGACTACCAGTTCAGCTCTAGAAAGTATTCACCACTTGCCTAAAAGGTTAGCGCCCTGATCCCTCGCGGCCCCAGTGAGCGACTGCACGCGATGAAGCAGAGACTCCCGGGACTTAGCAGACTAGGAGGGCGCGGAGGTGCCCCGGGAGCCGCCCCGCAGGACTACCAGTTCAGCGCTAGAAAGTATTCTCCACTTGCCTAAAAGGTTAGCGCCCTGATCCCTCGCGGCCCCAGTGAGCGACTGCACGCGCTGAAGCAGAGACTCCCGGGACTTAGCAGGCGAGGAGGGCGCGGAGGTGCCCCGGGAGCCGCCCCGCAGATTCAGAGACAGGTCGCCGCCGCCTGCCGCAGCCGCCGACGTGGCGGAGGGCGCGGGCGGAGGACCAGATGCGCTGCCGATGCTTCCTCCAGTCGCTATAACAGAACTATTCCTTTTAGTACACAGTATCTATTAGGTATTAGAGCACATATAATTTCAGGACAGACAATTATGAATCCTAATTTTAGAGCTACTTATGATAAAATTAGTCGTAGAAGGTATTCTTCTTTTACATATAGTAAATTAGAAATATATACGTAAATAAAATAAATTGAGACCCTATAACCCTATACAAATGTTATTTGTGTAGAAAAAATATACAGCCTACCTACTTAGGAAATCTTTTATGAGCTTACAATAGATATGATATGATATGAAAGCATGTTTGGGGTAAAGATTCTGAGAATGTATCTTTTGTAAATCGATTTCACTTTCGTGCCTAAGTACAAATGTATCTTGAACATAAAGTTTGTTACGTTTTATGTATGGCTCAATCATAGGGGTCTGTATAAAAATATATATAAATTTCAGTCGTAGAAAGACAGATTCAAGTACGCAAAG
Source organism: Marasmia exigua (assembly GCA_019059595.1). Taxonomy (NCBI): domain Eukaryota; kingdom Metazoa; phylum Arthropoda; class Insecta; order Lepidoptera; family Crambidae; genus Marasmia; species Marasmia exigua. The sequence goes on from CM032466.1 coordinate 13,235,670, forward strand.
TGTGCACTTGACCGCACGTAAGCAAGTGACCGCAACGCAAGACAATATAATCTAAGAAGACTCGAGGGTAATAAGGGTGGGCCGTGTTCTGCGTAATGTTGTTTGCGGCGGGCCCCGCCGCAGCCTGCGCCGTCTCATTATTAACTCAGACTAGCCGAGCGATACACCGAATGCAAATACACTCAGTAATTAAACATCACTCACTGTGATGTTTATGTGTGAGCAGTGAGTACATCTTCTGGTTTACTGTTTATTACACCATTACGCTTGAATGACTTTTATGGCTTTCGCTGATGCAAAATTTTCTGTTTCTTTGGCATAATACTCAATACTCAATAGTTTATTTGCATTTCACAGTGTACATTATAAGATATAAATATTATACACAAATAGATCACTGTGAACCCTGTCTATATCTAAGTCTCTAGAACACTTTTGAAGGAAGAAGTGATGAAGCATTTGAAACAGTGTTTGTATTTTGATGGGGTTTTTCATAAAATCCCATTAAAATATTAACACTGTTACTCTACCTGTCTACCTAGTTCATGCCCGGTAGAATACAAATAATAAAATGCCCAGTAGGTAGAATCTATCTTTCAGGCACTCTTAATAACTATCTTAAGATTCTATGAAACAATATAACTAAGCTACGGATTTATGTTACAAAAATCTTCTGTCATGTTTCTTTAAGAAATCATCTTAATTTTTAAACATACATTTAACAGTTGAATTTTGCGCTGTTATCTGTTCGCGTTGTGTTTTAATGCTATGAAATATAAACGTGCAGATACACAATATGTCTGTGACGTGTCATGAAATCGTAATGAGTGGACACATCGACTTAACTTATACACATGTTGGCATGAATGTGACTTATAAAAAGCTAGAGAAAGAGATTTTGCTAGATCGTGGGGTGTTTTGTGTACGTAAGCATTAGACCGCAATCTTACTTGGCGTTTGTCCAAAACGAGGACTAAGTTAACGTGAAAGTTATTTACTTTAGTTAAAAAGTTCATATAACGTGTTTCCTTATATTACCAATATTTATGGCACCAATTCAAGGTTGAAAATGAGCTTAAAAGCCATGACAATACATGATCCAGACGTACATACAAGGAACACTCTGTCCATAAATCTGATTTAGATTGACTGAAGAATCAGGAAAACTTATTTGTTATCTGAGTGAACCGAACGTTTTCCACACAAACCAATTCTATAAATAGGTACTTAAGCCCTCAATTTCGGCGATCTTTCCCGAACAGATTCAATCCGAAATCAGTATTTCTCGACATCTATTGTATCAGTTTTCTCTATAGAAAGAGTCTATACTCCGAAAGTTTGCCAGCATAAGGGTTGAAAAGCATTTTCAAAAGTATATCTTCTAGTACGATATAAATCCCTAGGAAGTTGTCACATTTATAATAGTCGGCAGCCAAAATATTTCCGTTATTGACACTGTGTGTACTCGTACCTATATGAAAGGTCGCAAGGGAAAATATGCTTTCACCTTAGAAATTATACATAACGTTAAAAAAATTAAAAGCTACTATATTAGTGTACCTACTTACCTAATAGTTACCTATTGAACAGGAAGTAGAATCACATAAACATAGTATTTGACTGAGTCTCTTCGCGTAAGTAGGTACGCTTCACCGCGTCTCTTTAGTGAATGCAACTTATACCTACACGTATTAGGTCAATATTATCTAGAGATAATTAGTCCATGATATTAATCACATTCATATATTAATTGTCAAAATTCAGTTCAAAACTATGTCAGATATGGGTAGGTACTCGAAAATGGGATGTTAGAAACTTACCCTGGGAGGCCGGCCTTTGATTCTGCGGCTTGGGCTGGCTGGTGGTGGCCGGGCGGCCAGTGTAGGGGTCCACCTCGCCCTCATCGCACTCCGACTGCAGGTCCCCCGAGCTGAATCTGCGCAACGCCTCCGCTGAGCTACGCGCCACCGCACCACGCCGGGAAGGGACCACAGGAGGGACAAAACCGACACGCACAGATGTAGCCACTCTGTCACCCTATCACTAGTAACCTCGAGATTCGAACGAATTTATGATGCCGTTGCACGCGCATAGTTTCACGAATTTTGTCATATCTTTGCATTTTACGTCACCACTTTAGGTGTCATGCCGCCTTTGAAGACGAAAATCATTTACCTAATTAAAATGACATTACTCTTCAGTTCTAAAAATGAGGATTCAAAGTTCTTTCATTAAATGACGATCTTTTACTTTGAACTTTGCTCGTAATTTAATTTAGATTTTTTTAATAAAGTGCACTCGATACCTTCATGTTTATGACACAGCTACGAAATATTGTAAGGTGTCTAATACAATCGGATGTTTATCTTCTGATTTTATTACTTATGACTTCACCTATTGACTTATCAAACTCCAATCATATCTTCGTCAATTTCGAATAACAGAAAACAAAAGAAACACGTAATCTAATCGCCGTCAAGCAACATCGAGTCATGACAAGACACCGAGCAGCAAGCGCCATGCATGTCATTGTGGACGATGCGATGAGCCCGGTGTGGCGCGTGGTATACTGTGATGGTATACTCTGGTGAGTGGTGCTACACGTACGAGAGGCGGTCAGGCGGCGGGAGACGCGTCAGGCAATCCTTTGTAATGTACCTACCTCCCTCAAATGTATAGTATGTAACATGAGCAACGTTTGACCCCAATTTTAGGTACGTAATGATAAAGCCCATAAATAGAGAGTTCAAAAGGAATACAACCAGAAAAAGATTCATGTTGAATGCGAGCTTTCTCTTATTTGAGTTGAATAAAATATATCTTACTCTAGTTTTTACCTGTTGCATTAAAATCAGAGATCGCAATTTATTTCCAGCAATAATATGAAAATAAGCTTTGAACTATTTTATCTTAATTGACAGAAGGTAATGATTCTTGCGAGGGAAATTCAAATAATGAAGAGTCATTCTTCGGCAATAAGCATTCATATTAATGCAAGTTCGGGATTTATGTCCCTATTAATTACTAAGAAAATTATGTCAAATGTGCAACCCTTTGTCATAATTGAAAATATATGAAGAAACTGAATTTAAAAATTGTTGTTCAAAAATAGCATTCAACAAAAACACGGCTGTACATTTTAAAATGACAGTGCAGATGACAAAAGAGTGCAAACACGACACACTTTACAAAGGGCACCTGACGCGGGAGGTCGAGTGCGGGACAGGAGGTGGAAGCAGCGAGGTGAAGCGGCCCTGCCCTTTTTACGGTGTTAAAATTTTTAACAACTCGCTCATAATTAGGGCCCTTTGATATAACCGTATATTGTATAACCAGAGCGTTAAATTTCATATCACCAGAAGCAGGCAACTGAGTTTGCAATGACAGTGAACTTACGTTTAAAACTACCTATATATTAGGTATATTTTCACACATGCTCTTTAGTAATGGGGAATATATTTTTCTTAATAAATGCCAGGATCGTCAATTGTAGCCATGCTTTTATAAATACACAAGATTGTTATATTCAACACATGCTTTCTTGAGATAATCTACATCACAGGGCATAAGAAATAATTGTAGGAGTAAGATTATAACTGCACATCAGACTGGTAAAAAATAAGTCACTTATATTAAATAAAACTTGCTACATTTTAAAAATATCATAAAGAGCATAAAACAAGAAATAAATAAGGCAATGATATAGTAATAAACAGATCATGCCGAAGGTAGACAAATCAACGCATGCTATTTGCCCTTCAGACACACCGATAGACTATTTTAAAAAAGCCAATAATATAAATTGTAGCCAGTCAAGTGTCCTATAAACACCTAAGTATACAGATACTTACGCACGTTTTAAGCGTTTGTCTTCTAAATTAGTTCAATTAAAAAAAACATCTATTACACATTATTATATATATATTTTCACAACCATGGACTTTGTGAAAAAATATAGTTGTGCAAAAAAATGTAAGTAACATAGAAATCAACCTCAATCATTTCAAACAGTTTCTAATATCTATCTTAAACACCATAACATTTCGTTATTGTGTGGTATCCTAAAATACCATTATGCCACTTGGTTGCATATAACGTGAACATTTGAATCTACTTGTACGTTAAGTTACGGTGCAAACGTACCTAAACAGCAATCCCTTATTTCAGCATAGCATTAGTCTAAAGAGCTGATGTTTTTACAAACGACCATAAATTTGTTAATACGATTAGAATTACCACTAATAAAAAATAATTTGAATCAACAAGTAGATTTAGATAAATCGATTAAGTTCACAAATCGATTTAAAAAATTATAAAATCCAAATTTCAACCACAGTTTACATCTCTACAGTAAGTATCAGCGTTCAAACTCCCAAAACAACATGATTTGATAAAAATTATACATACCTTCGTTTCAAGTAATTAACATTGGTGGTGAATGAGTTGCGGAAGCTTGAGAAAGACAGGGTTGATGTGGTCGCGGCCTGCGGGCCACAGATCCCAGGACACCCCGACCGGTCTATTTTGACGCTCCCTATATGTTCGAATAATATATATTATATGCTAATACCACAGTATAACAAGAAAAGCTCTTGTTGTATTGTGCTAATACCATATAAGGATTCTGTAATTATGTAATTATGATTTTTGTATTGCATTACTTATTTTATTTATTAATATGGATACTGACTCGAATTGTAACAGATGTGACAAAGCAATTTTTGGAGATATAGTTATAATTTAACGTTTAAAAGTTTATAACAATCAGCGTGGGTTCTTTTTTGGGAATAAATAAAAAACATTCAACTTTGTAGCCGATCAGTATCAATCACCATATATACCTAGGCACAAAATATATGTAAAAAAAAAACAGTTTCTTGTACATTTTAAATGAAGAAACTTGATAAATTATAGTAACCAAACTATGGCTTTTCGCTAAATCCAACATTTATAGTTCGACATTTGTGATCAGAGATATCTATTCCCTGATCGCTTTCACAGGCATTGTTTAGATTTTATACTAACAGTGAAAGTATAGGCAGTGTACTTAGAAATTACTAAGCAGTATGCTTATACCAGATAAATACATTACTTTATTTAATTGGATTTTAAAATTTTCTAAGACGTCGCTCGCAAATTTTGTCCCTACAAGTATATTAGCATGTTTGTTCATCCAAAACAAGACCCACTACAATATCGCGCAGGTATGATTCTCCCCACATTTTGCCTAGCGATTTCTTTCGGTCGTAAAATCTGTGTCGAGATTACGAAAACTCGTGTCGTTGGGTGAAGCTAAAGTACTTGAGACAGGAGGGTTTATGGAGCGACTCACCTCGGGAAAGCCTGCACTAAGTTGACGATGAACAACCGAAGTGAAGTAGATGATGACGGTAACAGCAATATTGCAAGGGGAAGTGGGTGTAATCTGCGGAAGATAGAAAAGAAGCAATGAACAAATATTATATACTTTTCAATTTAGGAATGCTTAAGCTAAACACCTAATGGGGTTAATAGAATCACCTCTTGTGAAGAATGCGGAGTTATCGAAGATGTAACACTCGTCTTGATGGAGTGCGTCCAGAGCGAAGAGCTCAGCTGTTCAGGGATAATAAATGGGCTATTGGCAGTTGTAACAGTGTTCTGGCCGCCCCCCTGTCAGATGAGGCAAAAACGCTGTACTAAATGTTATTATTTTATAATGCTTTTGTTGATTGATTTTTTTATGTATCTTAAACTTACATTTTTCGAACCTGTCAGAGTGACAGGGTCATTGTTGACAAAGCTCCAAAAGTGAGAAAAGAAAAAAAAATGCTTAGGCTACACATAAAGTAGCTGTGAATCTTACATACACAATACGTAGTGTATTTTGTGCACATCGATGTTTGTACCACAGTGCACGTCAAAAATTGGAAATCAGAAAATAACGCAGTTTGATGTGATAGTCAAGTGACATCTGCATTGCTACAAAATTATGGATGTTGTGTTGGAATGACCGTTCTGACCAGAAACATCATGGTTTCTAATTTCAAAACAGATAACTATTGCACATCAACAGGTAAGCCCACACTTACATTGTACATTTACCTACATAGGTACATACAGTTTTATTCAAATAAAACCAACAGAAGTTATAAATTACAAGAACTATACTGTAAGCTATAATTGGTGTAATAACTGATTTTGTTATTGTGTAAATGAAGTATTCTGATAAAATCCATTTAATTCTAATTTAATATATTAAATAATTGTACCTTATTCATAAAATATTGTGATAACTTTTAAAAGTCATAATATCATTTAAGTATTATAATTTATATCCTTGTGATTTTTAATTAATAATTGTTCAAATATTGTATTGAGGTTCCGTTAAGCCACTTAAAAACAGAAGTAGCATTCTTTGCAATTTAAAAATCGACATTTTCCCGTTAACATCCTGTTTGTAAGTGGCTAAAATCGAAACGGAAGTGGCGTTGCGGAAGTAACAAATTTTAATTATTAATTAATTTTAAAACTGTTTAATTTTATTGATAAATTTATAAATTAATTACTGAATTTTGTTTTCTAATTTTTGGTGCAATTTTAAGACTGTTCCCTAATTTTTATTTAATTTTTGTCATCGGATACGGAAGCAGTATTTTCTGCTTAATTGTGATTGGTTGTAGATTTGCAAACGTTCCCCTACTACATTTTCGTCTATGTATAAAAGCCCATAGTCGTAGTAGGAGGGACATTCTGTTTCGAGAAGTGAACAAGGAATAAACTCTTCTAAAAACTATTTGGCTGTTTGAATTTACTTTATAAATTCAGAAGTGGTATCACCAACGTCCTAAGATAATGGACCCTATACATGGAGATGAATGCAGTGGGCAACAACGGTTAAGCCGCAGCACGTCGCGAGAGCAGCATCGGGGACGGCGCAGACGCCGCTCCAGCGGCCGCGCACGAGAGAGCAAGCCACGCAGTCGTAGCCGCATCTTCCCACTGCAGGACACTGGTGAACGTCAGTGTCGCAGTCCGCATCGCCGTGAGCACTGGAGTGCTTCACACCGCAGCCGCAGTCGCAGCCTGGATCGGCAAAGGAGTCGGGCATCAGCTAGGCGCAGTCGCCTCTCACAAAAAGACGAAGAACAGCGCAACCGCAGAAGCCGCAGCCGCCACAATCCACGGCCTCGCAGTAGATCAGGCCACAATGGACACAAGTTACCTTGCGGTTCTGCGGGTTGCAACAGGGAGTCAAGACGTCCTACATCCATTGATGGAGCAAAGAAGCGTACGCGCGTCCTTAATACTCCGGATAATTCGGTGAGTCAACACCACAGTGAAGATTCCAACATTATGGCGAAATTTTCTAGTATTCTGGATAGACTATGTGAAAATAATAGTAATAAAATTAATTATGTAAATGTAGTGCCTGAATTCGATCCGTCAGCTAAGAATCAAAATATTAACACATGGCTGAATAAAGTTAATGAAATAGCATCAATATATAAATGGTCCGATAAGCAAATAGTTATTGGTGCTATAGCCAAGTTAAAAGGAAACGCTAAGCGTTGGTACGAGGGCCTCAATTCTGTTAATTTTACGTGGGGTCAGTGGCAGGAAAAACTTCGGTCTGCTTTTCCATCAGAGGAAAATTACGGACAAATGTTGTTCGATATGCTCAAGAAACGTGCAAGATTTGGAGAATCATTGGAAGACTACTTTTATGAAAAAACTGCCTTATTAAATAGGTGTGAAATTTTTGATAAACGAGCTGTAGAATGTATTATTTTTGGCATTGAAGATAGATCGGTTCGGCTAGGAGCAGAAGCTGCCCAGTTTGATAATCCAGATAAACTTTTATCTTACTTGCGAAATGTTAAAACCAAACAAAATGACTATAAAGGCCCTAATATTAGAAAAAACCTTAGTCAGGATCAAGGCACAAATCTACGTAAATTTTCGCCTAGGTGCTATAATTGCAGACAAGAGGGTCATACTGTCCCTACATGTCCAAAACCAATAAAGAAATGTGAAAACTGTTCTGGTATTGGCCACGAAACAAACGAGTGTTTCAGGAAAAATCGAAAAGGTGAAAGTAAGGCTGTCTTAAAAATATCGGATGGGGTTTCAAAACAAAAAGATAAATATGTTCAAAAAGTTACTGTAAACGGGGTTGAAAAAGTTGCTTTCATTGATTTAGGGAGCGATTGTACATTAATCAGGCAAACAGATGCTGACAAAATATTGGGGGTATTAGGCAAAGAAAATTTAACAATGACTGGTTTTGGGGGAGCTCAGGTTCAGGCTATAGGCAATGCTATGGCCACAGTAGGTGTACAAGGAACCCAAGCTTATATCATGATGCATGTGGTACCTGATCATTTGCTAAAGTATCCGATATTGTTAGGACAGAATTTTACAGAATTACCCGATATTAGTATTTACAAAAATAATGATGAATTACTTATATCACAAGTCCCATGCCTAGAACAGCGTTTACAATTGTATGTCTCTAAAAATGTTGACCTAAAACCAGGTATAAATTATTTAGATGTTCATTCAAATATTAATTTTACGGGGCCCGTTATTGTGCACGGCAGTTTTAGATTTAAACCTAAATATGAGCACTTATTAGAAGATGGCATATACTCATTAAATAATGGAAAAGGGCTTTTGATTATCAATAATTTGGGCAACAACAATATCCCATTTGCCAAAGACGAACTAGTAGGTAGAGCAAATAAAATTAATTTGGTAAATAGTTCTAATCTTGAGGTGTGCGAAATAAATGCGACTAAAGATTATGTTCCGTTTAAATTATCAGACCTGAATATTGAGGATCACTTAAATGATGCAAATAAAAATAAATTATTAGAGTTGATAAATAAATACCGAACTGCGTTTGCAACGTCTATAAAGGAGTTAGGTTGTACTACCGTAGAAAAAATGGATATTGCTGTTTCGGATAATGAGCCCGTTGTTCATAGACCTTATAGAATGTCTTATAGTGAAAGGTCTGAAATTAGAAACATGATAGACGAACTGTTAGAATATGGCATAATCAAAGAATCTTCTTCCCCATTTGCAAGCCCCATTATAATTGTCAGAAAAAAGACGGGGGATAAACGGTTATGCATTGATTACAGGGCATTAAATCGAAAAACCCTTAAACAGCACTATCCATTACCTATAATTGAGGATCAATTAGAGAGATTATCCGGGTATAAATACTATACTTCTCTTGATTTAGCTTCAGGATATTATCAAATTGAACTCACCGAGCAAGCAAAACCTAAAACAGCTTTCGTAACGCCCGATGGGCAATACGAATTCAATAGAATGCCTTTCGGGCTTAGCAACGCCCCTGCTGTTTTTCAAAGGGTAATAAATAAGGTACTGGATAAGTTGCGATTTAATTCCGTTATTGTCTATATGGACGATATTTTAGTCCCATCGGTGTCTATCGAAGAGGGATTGGATAAACTCGAATTGGTGCTCAAAAAGATTCACGAAGCTGGACTAACATTGAAAATTTCTAAATGTAAATTCTTTCAGACTTCAATAGACTTTTTAGGTTTTGAAGTTACAGCAGAAGGCATTAAACCTGGCAAGCAAAAAACCGAGGCAGTAGAAGATTTCCCTAGGCCAAAAAATATTCATAACATTCGACAGTTTTTAGGATTAGCCAGTTTTTTTAGGCGGTTTATTAAAGATTTTGCCATTATTTCACGACCTTTATCCAAATTGCTGAAGAATAACTGTCCATGGGAGTGGGGCTCAGACCAAGAGCAAGCGTTTCAAAATCTTAAAAATAAACTCGTTTCTCGACCTATTCTCAGTTTGTTTGATCCTCTTCTAGAAACTGAATTGCACACTGATGCAAGCAAGCACGGTGTGGGCAGTATTCTGTTTCAAAAACATGATAAAATTCTGAAACCAGTCGCGTTTTATAGTAGGCAAACATCACCAGAAGAGCAACACTTTTCATCATATGAGTTGGAAACTCTTGCGGTCATTAGTTCTCTGTGTAAATTTAGATCGTATTTATTAGGGATCAAATTTACTATAGTAACAGATTGTAACTCATTACGATCAACCTTCTTAAAACGAGATATGATTCCACGTGTTGCTCGCTGGTGGAGCCTTATTCAGGAGTTCGATTGCGATGTTGTGTACAAGCCAGGAGCAAAAATGAGTCACGCTGATGCTCTGAGTCGAAATCCTGTGACTAGCCTTGGTGTTGACATAGATAGCGTTTACCCCAATCAAATCTTACAAATTACTTCCGACTGGCTAGAAACTGTACAAATGGATGACGCAGAAATACAGCGAATCAAAAAAAATATTGTTAGATAAAGATGGGGATGATATAGTGGACATAAAAAAGAACTACTGTGTAAAACGAAATCTTGTTTATAAAATTACTGATCAAGGTCCAAAGTGGGTGGCACCCAAGGGTGTGAGATGGCAGATTTTACAAGCATGTCACGATCAAATTGGTCATTTTTCATTAGAAAAGACTTTAGACAAAGTAAAAAGCGATTATTGGTTTCCTAAAATGAACAAATTTATAAAAAAATATGTACAGGCCTGCCTAAACTGTGCACATGGGAAAAAACCTAGTGGGAAAAAATCTGGCTACTTACATCCTATTTCTAAAGAGCCTAAACCGTTTCACACCCTCCACGCTGACCACTTAGGACCGTTTAACGAAAGCAAAAGGAAAAATAAATATATTTTACTAATAATAGATGCATTTACAAAATTTATTTATCTAAAAGCAGTTAAAAACACAAAAAGCACCACGTCCATCACGGTTTTTAAAGATTATTTTGCTCTATTTGGGGTACCTAACAGACTTATTACCGATAGAGGTAGTTCTTTCACAAGCTCCAAATTTAAAGAATTCATTACAAGCACAGGAATACATCACATTTTAAATGCCGTAGCTACACCTAGGGCAAACGGTCAAATAGAAAGGTATAACCGTACTGTCTTGGATGCATTAACGACTAAAAATTATGGAAATGACGAACGTAAATGGGATGATCACTTGCCACAAGTTCAATGGGGTCTTAATAATACAATTAATAAGTCTACTGGGAAAACTCCATCTGAAATCTTATTCGGTTTAAGATTAACAAGTGAATCCGAGAGTGCGTTAAAATTTTCTGTCGAAGACGAGGAAAGTGACAATAATATTAAAGATTTAGAAAAGAATAGAGACGAAGCATACAAACAGATTATTAATAACCAAGAAAAACAAAAACTTAATTTTGATAAATCACGAACACCAGCTCGTAAATTTGATGTAGGGCAATTAGTAAGAGTAGAAAGAGAAGTAGTGGAAAAAGGAAAAAGCAAAAAACTAATTGCAAAATGTTCAGGCCCTTATAGGATTGTCGATGTCTTGCCAAACGATCGTTATGAAGTGGAAGACACACCTATCACTAAGAAAAAGGGCAAACCTATGTATAAGGGAGTATATCCTGTTGATAGAATTCACCCTTGGCTCACTTTTAAAATGGCTGAAAGTGATGATGATGACACTAATAATAGTTATGTCAGTGATGAGGAAGTTTAATCAGCATTAAATAAAGTGTATATTTGTAAATCAAATTTTATTTATAGTGTATGGAATTCAGATAGAAAGCTATACTTTAGTTTCTCTAAATATACAAATTTCAGTATGGTAGTATTTTAGTATGGTAGTTTTCCAGTATGGTAGTATGGTAGTATGGTAGTATAGTAGTATTCTAGTATGGTAGTATAGTAGTATGGTGAGAAAAAAGATTAGTAATTATTCCTCCTCCCATAATTATAAATTTAAGAGAACTGCGAGGACGCCGTTTTTGTCAGGATGGACGAATGTAAGCTATAATTGGTGTAATAACTGATTTTGTTATTGTGTAAATGAAGTATTCTGATAAAATCCATTTAATTCTAATTTAATATATTAAATAATTGTACCTTATTCATAAAATATTGTGATAACTTTTAAAAGTCATAATATCATTTAAGTATTATAATTTATATCCTTGTGATTTTTAATTAATAATTGTTCAAATATTGTATTGAGGTTCCGTTAAGCCACTTAAAAACAGAAGTAGCATTCTTTGCAATTTAAAAATCGACATTTTCCCGTTAACATCCTGTTTGTAAGTGGCTAAAATCGAAACGGAAGTGGCGTTGCGGAAGTAACAAATTTTAATTATTAATTAATTTTAAAACTGTTTAATTTTATTGATAAATTTATAAATTAATTACTGAATTTTGTTTTCTAATTTTTGGTGCAATTTTAAGACTGTTCCCTAATTTTTATTTAATTTTTGTCATCGGATACGGAAGCAGTATTTTCTGCTTAATTGTGATTGGTTGTAGATTTGCAAACGTTCCCCTACTACATTTTCGTCTATGTATAAAAGCCCATAGTCGTAGTAGGAGGGACATTCTGTTTCGAGAAGTGAACAAGGAATAAACTCTTCTAAAAACTATTTGGCTGTTTGAATTTACTTTATAATACCCACTCTTCAACAAATAAACAAAATAAGTTTGAAAATCTTAGCTTTCAATAAGTATGAAATATGAATTTATACGTTTTGTGATTATATTATGATAACAAGCTCGCAACTGGAAAAAAACAGTAGGCATCATATAGCATAAATAATAAGAAGGACGAGGGAAGGTCGACGAAACATCAGAGTGAAGTGCAAAAACCAAAGGGCCGCCTTAATACGTTCCTATTTATATTCAAGAGAAAGAGAGAAAAAAATGAGAATTTTGGTGCTGAACGCAAGAGCCGTGACATTTTTAGGAATTATTTATTATTACGGCCGAGCTCGTTTGAACATCTGACCCGCGTCCCTTCAGGGTATTTCAGTGAGCGCTTACGTTGCCTGACTGTGTTATGATAGGAACTTTTAGTCACAAAAAGCCTTCAACTGTTCCAGCCGACCTAAAGTGCCTAATCACTAAATGATGACAGGCTAATCTAGTCACCCAAAATATTAATAAGGTATTTTATGTAATAAGTATTAGGCAATTTAAATTCAAGCTAGATTTTAAATTGGCTATGTTTTATAATTGAGAATTGGACATACAATAATTATAGCAGAAGATGTAATAAATATTATTTTATCATAATTACATTTACTTACACACCTGGAGCCCAATTTTCGGGATTAAAAAAACACGGCGGCTATCTATAACAATTAATAATATTAAATGTTGGGCTCCAGGAGCCCAATTCTCGTGCTCGTGTTATTGTGAAACCATGGCGGATGTCACATGAACACCATACAAAAAAAAAATATATTTTAGTGATATATGTCGTTTGATGATAAATGTCACGAGCCCGTGAACTGGGCTCCATGAGCCCAATTCTCGTGCTTGTGATATTTTGAAAACCATGCAAATAATATGTTTTAGTGATATATATCGTATGAAAATAAATGTCACAAGCACGAGAATTGGGGTCCAAGAGCCCGATTCTCGTGCTCGTGATATTTTGAAAACATGGGAATAGCGCTGTTATTCCATACATAAGTGACGGTCACCGTATATTTATCCCCGGATAAGTTTGGTCGAATAGTGTTCTATTTTACCTCGATTAGGTTACAAGTTGAGAAACCAGCAGGTCGGTTAATTGTCCTTATAGTCGGCAGATGTTATGACACAAAGATTCATCACAAAGCTTTAGAAATAATTATCTCAATCACAATCCTCCTCCGTAACGAGATCTTATACCGTTAAACCGTAAGCATGAGTCTCTCAGACAATTTTTTGTTTGAGTAAGTGATACTTACATCTAATAATATCCTTACAAATTCTGCTTTGATATTTAAATTTCTCATATAACAACATCATTAAAATGGTTTATATATTTACAATGCCTAAGTAATTTACCAGTCTACACTTAGCCTAAAGTTTAAAAACGTACACTTATTAAAATAAAAACACCGTCAGTGTCGGAAAATAATAACAAGACCTCTTTGTTGAAGAATTAAATATAAAGTCTAGGCAGGAATAAAATTTCAACATTACCTGCTAATATAAAAGAAGAAACTTCGCATTCGTATTCGTGAAGCGATAATATCTTATAGTGACTTCCAGTTACATTTTATACAGAATACCTCGAGTACAGAAGCTTTCAAATTATTCATTTCAAATCCGGAACTTGTGGTTTTGCCAAAAGGCAACGACAAACCCCTGACAGACCCAAAAGCGTATAGACCGGTAACGTTGCTGCCCATTTTGGGAAAGATACTGGAACGTCTCATTATCACCTGCGCTCCTTGTCTGCACCGGAATATCTCACCAAGTCAGCATGGTTTTAGGTGTGGAAAGTCGACGGTTACGGCGATTAACGCAATTATGGACCGAGTTACGAATACCTCCAAAAACTATTGCCAGCTTATATTCTTGGATATTTCAGGGGCCTTCGACAACGCCTGGTGGCCCATGGTCCTGCTCAAAGTGAAACAAGGTGGATGTCCACCAAATATATACAAAATCTTAGTGAGTTACTTCACAGACCGGCGAGTGGGATTATTCATGGGTCGACAGGTGGTGTGGAAGAGGTCTACAATGGGCTGCCCCCAAGGTTCGGTGTTAGGGCCTACTTTATGAAATCTTCTGCTCGATGACATCCTTAGGCTACCGATGCCCGAGGGCGTCAGCATGACAGCCTATGCGGATGATATCACGATCGCGATCGAAGCACCAACCAGAGCTAAAATAGAGCGAGATGCACAATATATGCTCCAGGCGGTGTCCGAATGGGGGCATCGGAACCGTCTGACTTTCTCAGCTGCTAAGTCGCAGACGCTTACCTTGAAAGGCAAATTCAAGCGCCCCCAACGATACGTATGGACAATAAATCGATAGCGCACGTGAGCATGGCAAAGTTACTTGGGGTGGTGATTGACCAAGGGTGCTCCTTCTTGCAGCATGCGAACTTTATCGGCCAGCGGGCTAACTGCTTCGGGAAGATGTCGAGAATATCTTCATCGACCTGGGGCGTGCGGTACAAAGCACTTAAGGTCCTGTATTCAGGGACCTATGTTGCAAGTCTTACTTACGCTGCGGCAGTTTGGTGGCACCGGGCAAGCATCTTCGTGGTGAAGCGAGCTTTGCTGCATACCCAGCGGCCTGCAATGATTCTGCTCACGAAGGCTTATAGGTTTGTTAGCACATCAGCGCTGCCCGTGCTAGCTGCGGTGTTGCCGGCCGACTTAGAAGTCGTTCGTGTGGGACGATTCGCCCAGGAGTGCCCAAAGGAAGCCACAGACAAGGAGCAGACGGCACTTAAACGTAGAATATTCGGAGATGTTGTTGCCCAATGGCAGGAGCGCTGGTCGACCAGCGACAAAGGAAGAGAGTTGTCGCAGTTTTTCCCAGACGTAGAAATGAGATTATCGGCCGGTTGGGTGGAACCAGACTACGCTGTGTCACAAATACTTACAGGACATGGGAGTTTTAACAGCAGACTGCACGCGATGACTCTCTGTGAGTCACCTGTATGTCCCTGTGGAGAAGCTGATGAAACTCGGGACCATGTGCTGTGGGAATGTCAGCTGTATGAAGAAGAGCGGCAACAGATGCTGAATGACTGGAACAGAAACGAGATAGGACCAGTATACCATCAAGAGATGGTCAACTCTGCAGAAGGTTTTCGACGGTTGCGTGCGTTTGCACACAAAAGGCTTAACATCAGGAAGGAGATTGATTGATGTGGAACTGCCCGAGCGCGAGTCGCTTGTGTTGTGGTGTTTCACGCCCCATTTGGGGAGAAGTGACATTGAGATGGGACACAGACACAGACTTTGTAGGGAGTGAAAAAACGCACCGGGGAAAGAGCCCTTAGCAAGTACCTGGTGAGCGTCTCCCAAGATTCGGTCCGTATGCCGAGACGGTAGGAAGGACCATGGGCTGGTGGAGGGACCTCGGTATTCATTTCAAATCGAAATAATTAAAAAAATACCTTTCGAAGTAAAATTATTCTTTGACCATTTACTAGGTCATATGGTGGAGTAGTCGCTAGTCAAAAGCACTCAATGCTGCGCTTCACTTTCAAAAGTTTAAGTTGTTGCATAATTGAAATGAATAATTATATAAATTCCTCAAAATATAAATAATATTTAAGCTCAGCAAAATACATTTCGCTTTGAAAAATACTCGTGTCGTTTTAGTCTACGGCTAAATGCTGCAGCATTTCTAATACATAGATGAAACTCATTCCACCTTATTATAAATCGCGACCTAAAGTTATTACCGTACTAAAGCTCATGTCATCTCTATCAACACGCAACGTTAAAAGGGGCTGACACGAATTTTGTTTTTTTCATAAGTTCGCGATTTGTAATAATGGGGATTAAGTGTAATAGATTAGGCCCAATTTTGATAATTTATTAAGTTGTCTTAATAAATATTCGTAAAACGTTAAATATTTCAACCATGTTCATAATAATGAATCGTTCGCGTGAACCATTCATCATTTTCTACGAATAGTGAATCAGGGCTGTCCGGAACTCTGCATAACATAATAATGAACATGACTGTACGTACAAGTTACTTCAGACCATTGACAAAAATAGCCAGTAGCACTTTGAACCTAATCCCACTTCTTCAAACATGAATAACCAGATAATGCTTGTACACAGGGCAAAGTTACACATTTTTTATTTAATTGTCAATATGTAACTTTTATTACCTGCGTTATTAAGGGTTATTCAATCTAATATGACTGAATAATCTACATTAATAAACATTATCTATGTTAAAATCTGTCTCATAAATTAGTTCCGTCGATAGATCAACTAACGTGATCAAATCGAGGATTCATTTAATTATTGCTAGAAAAGTATCGTGACAGTTAAAATAAAAAAAATATAATTTTATGTTTATGGTTATAATGGTTATGAACCGTGTTGGTCAAAATAAATGTTTTCATTCATCCATTCATTCATTCATAATCAAATTGAATTCCCTTCATTTAATGTATTTAGTTAGGTACCCTCTAAGTTATATAATGTACTTTTCCTTTTTTTTTGAGCAATGCGATTGACCATAATGTTTTTCTTTTTCCTATTATAGCCTACTAAAATAATCTCCACCCAATATTACATCCAAATACAACTTTTTCAAGCTGCCATAGAGACATGATTCAAAAGGCTTTAAGAAGCCGTTGAACGTGCTCCTTGAGGCCTGGAAGAGCTCCACATCTAAAGCTGCTCTACAAACGTAATAACTTCCTAGCAACACATACTAGATCTGTAACTTTAAAATTATCCTAAAGGCCGTAATTATAATAAATATATAATTATTATTTACTGCACAAAATGTCATAAATTATAACGGTAGTGATTTTGGGATAAACGGAAAATAGAGCGTAGGGACAAATAGAAAGTAAGTTTAAAAAATCTCTCACTTTTCTGCGAAAAAGTTATGTTTTCTCATGGACTAATTACGTAAAACAAGTCTTTGGTTTTGTTTATCAAAACAACAACTGTTTTACAACTAAAATCCAGAAATCTGCTGTAATGCCGGTTCGGTTGTCTACCCTGAACTTTAACTACGGAGCGTTTAAGCTAGTTTGACTTCAGCCAGATTAGTTTGCGGGCTAAAACTATCGGAAGCGACTTTCCTGTTGGGCCGGACTTCAAATTTGACCAGCTCTTAGTTACAGATTCTTAAAAAAAACGATCATATTACCTATCGAAGGCTGAAAGTTACATATGTAAATTCTCGTAAAAAATATGATGAAAAAGTACTCAAATAGCTATACAAGTCATTTGGTTTTAAGTCAAGGTTTTTTAGCTATCTGAAGACGTTTCTGTATAATTTTATTGACATCTTTACTTTTTACCTAAACCAATACCTTTGTTAGCAAAAATAATTTTAGGTTTGTTTAAACCCTTCAACACTTTTACTTCAGGGCACGTATACGTTTTTATGTTATCCATTGCTTATGAACGGACCACATCGAGCGCGGGCCGTAACGGCAGCGACGTGACTGGGCTGTTTCAGGGTGAACCATTCGATAGTACCTTATAAGGCGATTCTGATTATTGATTAGATATCAAAAATGCAAAATTATGTAAAAAATGTTATGACTTCGATGACTTGCTTTAAAGCTTGTAATATGTTGGTTGGTACCTATTAATGAAATTTTATAAAGCTGCAGTGACTTTGTATTACAAGTATATTTGTATTATTTTAATGTATTTGTGTTAGTATTTGTAACATATTGTTTGTGGTTTTTTAATCTACGAGTAGACAATCTATACTAACAGTAGGTAAATCAAAATTAAGGCAATTTTGTTACTAAATGGTACATTTTAGTATTATTAAACCGAACTTCACTGCGCCACATCCAATAAAACTCAAGTAGTACAAACGTATTCACAAAACTCTCCGAAAGCCGATCTTGTTCGGGGATAAAACGAACAGTGTATTAAATTATAGGACTCCATCTAAAGCAAAGTTTTAAAGCATTTGTTACCTTCATTTCAGTCTAAAAAACAATTGAGCATCAACATTTCCCATAAATAATAAATAACGAACATAAAAACTTCATCTCGTGTTCAGGAGGGCATCCGCATTAAAAAAAAACTATTTTAGGAATATGCACACGAATCTCCATGTCCTTGAGGGCCTTCATACATAATACATTTGGGATATGATACGTACTTTGAGGGAGGCTGGTCGAGCGGTGTCAAGGGCCGTCAAGTTATTCTGGGTCCCGGGGGCTTATCCTTCCTCGCATCGCAGCGTGACTGATCAACAGTATTCTTTGACCTTAGGGGACCTGTACAGCTCATTGGCGCCGCCAATTGATTTTAATTAGTTGTAATGAATTTAAGACATTCATCATCATTTCAGTCAATAGACGTCCACTGCTGGACATAGGCCTCCCCCAATGTTCTCCACACAGATCGGTCCTGTGCCGCCCGCATCCAATGGATTCCCGCGATCTTCACCAGATCGTCGGTCCACCTTGTGGGGGGCCTGCCACGGCTGCGACTTCCTGTACGTGGCCTCCACTCGAGGACCTTTCCGCCCCAACGGCCGTCTGTTCTCCTCGCTATGTGCCCTGCCCATTGCCACTTGAGGCATGCAATCCTTTGGGCTATGTCTGTAACCTTAGTTCTCCTGCGGATCTCATCATTTCTGATACGATCACGCAGGGAGACTCCGAGCATAGCTCTCTCCATTGCTCTCTGAGTGACTTTGAGCCTCCTTAATCGGCACATTGTAAGCGGCCACGTTTCGGTTCCGTATGTCATCACTGGCAACACACTAACTTAACTTAACGAACTTAATGCTATGGTCACTCATAGATAGATGAATAGAATCTCGGCGGTCTTACTATGCTGCTATTATTATTTTACTATATGTGTATGTATATAAGCATACTTATAACATACAATTTAATTACTGAAATGCCCAAACTCACAAGACAGGCGCACACACATACATTCACACACCGAAACACTAACACACATGCACACACACACGACATACTCCCATGCACAAACCCTCTCATAGATTCATCCCAAGGTCCTTTCCTATGTAATAGATATTAATATGCATTTGTTATATGCGTAGCACGTTAAAACTAGAATCACAGTTAAATACTATTTCAAAATACATACTATTTGGCACTCGTCTGTAGTTGACATAAGTCGCATAACGTAAAGTGGTAACCGGTGTTAAATGATTATCTACGTGACAGGCCTAGCCTAGTGTAGAAATCATGGCAACCAGTGCATATGACGCGCTTTTCGCCACAACTTTACCTATTAAGTTAAGAAGCAAAATATATTGTAACCCATTGTCATATGTTAAAGTTGTTCAATAAACTATTTTATTTTTTTTATTTTTATTTATTTTTTACACACGCATTGAAGACTTTCGTCTTGAGACACTGCGGTAGGTGGGCCGAAAATATACTGCGTAGCTTCCCGAACGCTGCCCAGCCGAGTGGAATTCGTCGATCGACCTCTTTCTGGAAGTTGGACTTACCAAGCTGGACTTTTTGTCCGAGGTAGATGTACTCGTCTACAACTTCCAGTGCAGAGCTTCCAACCATTACCAGAGTGGGTACGACATGGGAATTCGACATGATTTTCGTCTTGTCCATGTTCATTTTCAGACCCACTTGTTGGGAGACTCTACTGAGGTCGTCAAGCATTGTGCCAAGGTCTTCCAAGGTCTCAGCCATGACTACGATATCATCAGCGAATCGAAGGTGCGTCATGTACTCACCATTTATATTGATGCCAAGTCCATCCCAGTCCAGAAGTTTAAACACGTCCTCCAACAGAGTGGTGAACAGTTTCGGCGATATAACGTCACCCTGTCTCACACCTCGCTGGAGAGGAATGGGTTTTGATTCCTGGTCCTGAAGACGGACTGACATTGTGGCGTTTCCGTACAATGACTGCAACACTTGTATGTAACGGTAGTCTATTCGGCACCTTTGGAGAGACTGTAGCACGGCCCAGGTCTCGACAGAGTCGAAGACATTACCTAAATGCAAAATTGTTCAAGACATTTTAATTAAGAAGGATATGTGATTTTTCACAATCATCTCTATTATGATTTATTATAAAAGTGACCACTAAAACTTAAATCGAGATAATTGTGACACAAATGGAGCATTCAAAAGAAGCTTGAAAAATCACAAATAGATTTTTACTTAATTTTCTTGAAAAAATATTAATTTATTGTCTTAAATTCATTGAATTAATTAAAATCACTAGCCGAAAGAGCAACATTTTTCACGTAGAAAACCTTAACCCAAATATTTCTTAATATTATAAATAAACTAAGTATCTTTATATCTGGTTGAACTTTGTTTTCTGTGTGCAGTCTCTCTACGTTTCTATTTATTTTCATTACTATGTGTTGCTTCGTTTTTATTTTATACACTTGTGGATTATTATTTTAAGATAAGATAATTGTTTATTGTTTATTAGGCATCTTAAATTTTCTTCCTGTTATGTACTAATATTGATTTTGTATTTATTATTATTATTTTTCCTTGTTTTGTCCTTCTTCTTTCTTCCTATTGTATGTTATGTATGTGTGCACGTACGTCACCCAAGGCTCTGCCTGAAAACCAGCGCTGCAGCGGCTCCGGCCACTGCAGCAAATGCTGAGGTTGGGCCTTGTTGGCTACAGTATTTGTCATACTTTATTTATGTCACTCATGTTTGATTTGTGTTCTGTGGCCAATAAAGAAATCTTTATCTTTATCTTTATCTTTACGTGTTGAAATTTCGAAATATTCGTTCATCTTCTCGCTTTCAGTTACTTAGCTCAAAAACATAAGTAGTAAGGAAAAACAGTACATTCACAATACCTAATTTGCCGGGACGAAAAGTCAAAGGGATACAGTTCCGCTCATGCTGCCTCGAGGGAGACCTCTCGGTCAGCGCTGGTTTTCAACGTCTCCCGACTCTCTAAGGCGGAAGTTGAGAGAATCAAACGCTCATCATTATCATCTCATCGTGTCGTTCCCGTTTGCGTCGAAAGCCACCGCTTCAAAGCCTGGGGTATACCACACCATGATGCAAGATTTGGTAAGTTAGCTTATTACAATAAAGCGACTGCCGACTGACCTTCGCTACTCTTAGAGCAGAACCTACTAGTAGATTAGCGTTATATGTTCAGAATCATTATCTCAACAATCCACAGTTTAAGAAAATATGCGAATCGTACAAGAAGCCTCTGTCCGTTTTATACGAAAGAGACGCACAGCGCTTGTAAAAGGAATAAAGATTCGGTCATGAATTCATTTTCGCAGTAAGCCCACAGCTTTCCTCATAATATTTTTTTTGCCGCCGAGCTAGGAAAAATAAGTACATAAGTTAAAAAAATCCAGAGTTTCATTTTCTAATTCAAACCCGCGCGTGTTTAGAGACTGCCCATCCTTATCAACTCGGCTACCATCGTTCATCACTCATCAGTCTTTAGTTCATTAGTAATTGATTTTTTTTTTATTTTACCATCCCCATTTCACAGCCACAAAGATACATTAACGTGCTGGCAAAAGCGTATTTGCTCACATTTCTAGTGTAAAATTTCCAAGTAAAAGTTTATCAACAAGAACCTAAACCTACCTATACAAGTCTTTTAGAACAGCGAAGCCTTCTTGATTAGATTAAGCGGTCCATCGTTATGTCGTCAACACAATTAGCCAAAATCGGCAAAACCCTTTGGGAGTGAACCCAAGTTACGGTCGATTTATCAAAACAAAGTTTTAATTTGCTGCTAAGTTTTTCCTTTAAATTTTCAATCTGCCGGGAGCTATCAAAATTATTACACGTAAATGTTTCAGAGTTAAGGTGACGCATCGACGTAAAGCGCCGCCAGTAGATTTGTATTTGTGAGACATTTTTATAAAAAGTACAACGGAGACTCCATAAAGAAAAGTATAAAGAATTATTTGAGATATTTATATATATAATTCTTATTACTGCCTAATGTGGCCACTTTAAGCAATTACAAAAATAATGGTTACTTTTAGGAAGAAATTATGACACAATTTTGTCTCAAGAAATTCTTAACACTTTCCTTTATGGATTCACTGTTGTGCTTTTAAAAAAAAACCGGCCAAGTGCGAGTCAGACTCGCCCATGAAGGCTTCCGTAGCAGCAAGTAAGATATATGGAAGGTAAATTGCGGTTTACGGTTTATAACGTATTGAAAGAAAACTACTTACTATATCTAGTTCAAACCAATTTTCGTTGTTAGTTTTCATGATTATGTACATCATATACATTTTTTAGTTTTATAATTAATTTATTATAGAAGTTAGAGAGGGGGGGGGGGGGGAGAAGACACACACACACACACAATTTAACACTTTGGGAGCGTCTCTTGCGCAAAGTATTGTGTTTAGAAAAAAAATATGTTAAAAACCTCAACATCATTTTTAAAGACCTATCCATAGATGGGTTTGATAAAAAAAAACCGGCCAAGTGCGAGTCGGACTCGCGCACCGAGGGTTCCGTACAAACCTGCAAGGTTTACAAAGTTCGTTCATTACGACAATCGAGTCATAACTATGGTATTTTTATTGCAAAATGAAATTCATAACATTACAATGGAGAAAGATGGAGGAGCATACATTTAAGACAAAGATCTCTTTATCGTTTAAGTAATCCTTTATTTTATATTAACACATATCATTTCGATAAAAGAACGTCGAAATATAAAGAAGAAGGCTATTTCGTCTTCTTTAAATGTTGCCCTCCCCATACATAGTATAATAACTCGAGGTCATTGCTGTAACTACAATTATGTTTACAGTCACAATTTTTTTGGTGGTATAACTACTTAAAATTTTAAGCTTTTCGGAATTTTTCTGTTACCTGTGCTGTAAGCTATTGCTTCTTACCAAATTTCGAGATTCTATGTCAACGGGAAGTGGTCTTTTAGGTTTTAATTCCCTTGCGTGTAGTTGCGAGTTTCAAAATATGCGGTATCAATGGTTGTACTTTTGCGTTTTTGCGTTGATTTAGATTTTTTTTTTTCACGTGTTAAAGGCAATTAGATCTAAATATTTGATATGAATTTCAACTTGATAGCTCTACGCGTTCATGAGGAAAAAAGTAATAAGTTTATATTTATTAAAAAATATATATTTTGTAATGTAACTAAAAATTTAAGGTTTTCGGAATTTTCCCTTTATGTGTGCTATAAAACGTTGCTTCATGCCAAATTTCAAGATTCTAGGTCGACTGGAAGTACCCTTTAGGTTTTGATTCCCTTGCGCCTTGCGAGTACTTGCGAGTTTCAAAATATGCAGCTTAAATTGCTGTTTCTTTTGATTGCGTTGACATAGAAGTTTGATTTTGTTACAGCTTAAAGGTATTATAGACCTGAGTATTTAGTATGAATTTCAATTTAATACCTCTACGCGTTTATGAGGAAATGGGTAGTAAAATTAAAATTATTAAAAAAAAATATATTATGTGATGTAACTAAAAATTTATGGTTTTCGTAATTTTTCCTTTATCTATGCTATAAGAGGTTGCTTCGTACCGAATTTCAAGATTCTGAGTTCACGGGAAGCACCCTGTAGGTTTTGATTCCCTTGCAAGTGTCGAAAATTTGCGGCATAAACGGCTGTATCTTTTGATTGCGTTGGCTTAGAAGTTTGATTTTTTCACAGCTTCAAGGGACAGTAGACCTGAGTAATTGATATGAATTTCAGCTTCATACCTCCACGCGTTCCTGAGAAAAAGGGTCTTGACAGACGGACGGACGGACGGACAACAAAGTGATCCTATAAGGGTTCCGTTTTTTCCTTTTGAGGTACGGAACCCTAAAAAGAGTTTCAGTTTCAAGTATGGAGACCCCCCAATTATTTATTTTTTCCAATTTTTATATAAAAATAGTAATGCGGTTAACAAAATACATCTATTTACCAAGTTTCAATAGTATATATAGTTCTTATAGTTTCGGAGAAAAGTGGCTGTGACATACGGACAGACACACTAACAGACAGACGGACAGACATGACGATTCTATAAGGGGTCCGTTTTTTGCCATTTGGCTACGGAACCCTAAAAAATTTCTCCTATACGTACACAATTAATTACAATCTATGGCGGCGCTAGTTTCGTCGATACATCGCCTTTAAGGCGACGGGTAGCTTAACTAGCGACACCATTCGTTTTTAATTGTTAGCTACTAAACCGGATCTATTTTAAACAATTTCGGGGTTACAACCTCTCGGCAAGCACTTATACTATTTATTAAACAACCATGCACAAATGTTGGGTCCGTTTTTGTGCGCAAAAAATTGATTACCGCCAATAGCGGCCACTTTTAGCGTGAATCATTTTTTCGCGTACAAATGTTGGGTCCGCATTTGTGCATGGTTATTTAATAAATAGTATAAGTGTTTGCCGAGAGGTTGTAACCCTGAAATTGTTTAAAATAGATTCGGTTTATTCGCTTAAAATTAAAATTGGCGTCGCTAGTGTGCCCTACCCGTCACTTCTTCAATTTCAACTGTAATATGTAAGTATTCGAGGGGTAATCTTCACCAAATTGAAAAATATGTCGATTATATCAACGTACCTACTACGTAAAGCGGAGAAAATATAAAACGTTATTATATAAAGCTTACATCTACATTTTTGTTAATCTGAACACTTTATCGCTACTCGAGATAAAGCATTTCTGAAATCGCTGAGCTACCATTTACAGATAAACCTCACGCAAACTCGGTCATGCCATGGGCTCCGTTCCGTGGTCTGTCTAGCATTCGTTGGGGAATCTATTAAAGCATACCCAAATATAACAGTTTAGTTCTTTCTAAAGCAGAGCACAAAAAATATGCAAATGTGTTTGGCATTGATAGGTCGTATTGTTATGTACAAGCATTAGCGTGTGTCGGATTACCTACGCAAAACACAACTAAACATTAGTGTCACATTTTTCCGGGATAAAGAAAATTCTCCGTGTAAAATGTGCTGAAATGGGTTATTATCTCCGAAAATTTGTTTGTATAAATGCTATCATTGTTTATATGCAAAATACACAAATACAAGGTAGATGTAATACGTGTAATATGCACCTAGGACAAACCATATTCAATGTTACAATTAAATTTTCCAAGGATAAGATTTCTAAGATTTCGACATTGTTGAAAAAATACATATTTTTTTAATTGATTACCGCTGTCTATGTGGCAGATTACTGGGCCGGGAAACTCGCCATAGACACGACAGGAAAAATAATATCAGTTTTTAGCAAGCACAGTACTTAATATTAAACAAAACAGCTTAAATTCCCTTACATTAACCAATAATATTAATTGTACCGATGTGAAGCATTCAGTGGTCGCACGCCGCGCGCTCCATTATTCAGGATCAATTTGCGGCTGTCGCTATCTTGTCGGCCTGAATCCAGCTGAGATTCAGGTTATGCCTCTTATGTAACTGCTAGAACCAAAACTGGTAAGATATACAGATTCTACAGTGTTTCACGACCAATTGATTAAATTACAGAGACAAATCAAGCACGTGAGTAGAGTAATAGTGTAGGCATAATACAGCCATCGATACTTATGTTACAGAAAGATTTATACATTTAGGTACTAAAATAATTATCGCACAATTAGGTGTCCCGCTTACTCGTTATCGCCTCTATCATAAAAAACTGATATATAATTTTAAAATATTTCCGTGTTAACCTTAGAGTAGTCTGAAATCGGAAATGTTTATAAAATATTACCTACCTATTGATACAATTTAATTCATTTCAAAATATCTTTATTTTCACAGGCTTGTATACATACAGCACATTGAAATGGTCATACATCAAAAATATTATAACTATTTATTTGTAGGTATGTATAATATATTTTTTCATTGACTTCTTGTTTGTAAGTAAAAATGAAGATTAATAAACGATATCTAACCTTTCTTTTCCACGCTGTTTCATTACATAAAGCAAGCACATTTCACTTTCCTTGTATTGCGAATTCCCCAAAGGTGAAACGATTGTGTTGTGTCCTGATTTCTTTCAAAGAAATAAGTAACGAACGATAGCCGGCCAATATTCTTTCGCTACAGTTTACACTTGGGAAAAACGTTTTCATAAAATGTATACTAAGCATTAATAACTATTACTGTAGGTAAAATAAGAGAAAGTACCCTTTTTAGTTAAGTTTTGGGTGTTATGTAATGACACACATGCATTTAGTAACACACCTAGTCCAAATTCACACACTAATATAAATAATAAAAATCATTTCTCAAAAGCATAAAGTACAAACCAAATTAATAGTAAGTTAGAACTCTCATTCAATGTACACTCATTCAAAAATAAACGTGCCTTCTCTTATCCTAGAAAAAATAATTTTGTCCTGTCCTGTCATTGCACGGAAACTCCCGTCCAAAAATCTTTCGGGTCATTCCCCGCCCCATATACCTACTCCAATTTAATCCCGCTTCGTAATACTTTAAATACGACTAGGTTTTTGCGGTGCTCATGTGGTTTTTGTGAATGAACATAGGGTTATAAACAATTCATAATCTCATGAATGGAGGTGTATTAAAAATGTAGAAGATTATACTCACGGATAAGTGTAAAGTCCGATAATGGTTGGAATCCGCGGGCACAATAGCACGGTACGAGTCGCGAGAGTGGTGGTGTAGGGAGGCCGTGAGAGCACTGAGGGCAGGACGGCGGACGGCGCAAGCCGCCCAAGGTATTGATTTTGGGCGGGAACGTTTTCCGCGACTGAAGCGCCACCTAGCACCTAGTTAACGACTTATCTAGAAACCTGTAGTATAGTTCGTTGGCGTGGGGTAGGTGGCGTCTTTATATTTATGAATGACATACTCAAGTTATGTAAGAAATACTACGCACTTTCTTGTCGCATATTTCTCAAAGAACGAATTCTTTTATCAGTTCACGTTGAAAAGGTAAAATTATGAGATTTTTAGAAAATAAAACAGAAAACTTATAAACAGTAGGTGTGCACATACTTTGTTTATAATTGTGAGAGTATTTGCCTGAGTGAGCGCTATTTTATCATAGTTACACGCTTCATAAACTAATATTAAATATTTAAATATTTCACAACATCACATACATTGATCTGACTCCGAGATAGGTAGCTCAAGCACCTGTGTTACGGATATCAGAATCAACAGTGGGATTACAAATATATACATATAATACTTTTCTTTTGTAAATACATACTTATAATACATAGCAAACACCCAGACCAATACAAACAAACATGTTCATGCACACAAATGTTTGTACTGTGCGGGGATCGAACCCGCAACCCTTGTATCAGAGGCAGCGTGCACTACCACTGTTCCAATCGGGTCGTCAAACGACCCGATTGGAACAGTGGTATTTTGTTTACGTTCAAAGCTCAAAACAAAGATTAATAATGTTTTGTTTTTGTACAAATCATTTAAAAAATTAAGATGATTACAAAGTAGGTATATTGTTTTATAAAGCTGAAAAGAACCTACACTACGTTAACATTCCGTTACCCAACATCAAAGATAAAAATTACTGGAATGAACTTTTTTATTCAGACCTGTAACGCATAACAAAACAGCAATTAAAAACGTATTGCTCTATAAATACCAAGTAGGTGTTGCGTAAATCATATATTGTATAACCTGTTTGAACATTAGTCTCACAAGGTTAGTTAAAGGACTGAGGAGAGTTTGACTTAATGTAGTTATCAAAATTATATAGGTAGCCATTTTGATGACTTGTTCTGCCCACGACTCTGACAGCGTAAACAATTTAAGTCATATTCAAACAAAAAACATATACTAAGAAAATCAAATGATAAGATCGATATCGCTAATAAACAGAATATGCAAATACAGACGGCAATACGTCAGGTTAGTACGCATACAATTCTCGCCTTTATGTTTAACCCTATCAATGCGAGAATCGTATCAATACATTTGGTCGATCTTACAATTAAATCTTGTCGTTTACAAAAAATATCAGAGCAATAAATGTATGATAGACTTCAGGTTCGCTTACTATTCGCACAACTGACCGCTCCAAAAATTAACTTACTAATTAAACTCATATGTTAATGTTGTGTTCTCAAATTGGGAGCACTGACGCGTTGAATTCTATTCTACTACGCGTCATCGAGAATTCGTAGCAACGAACTACGAATTGACGAAAATACGAAATTAACCTTCATTATCTCAGCGCATATTGGACGAGTTTCGAACCCATTACTTGCAGGTTTTAACTTTTACGATGCGTCGTGAACTGTGGCTATGGTAAAAGGCAATCCTTTTTGCTCGAAACGTCTGGGCCTAAGGAATACAAAGAGAAAAAACATCCCCAGGAATATCGGAAGGATCGGTGGTATACCTACGCCTGCGCGAGTGTGCGTGCGCGCTAAGGATGTTGTATGGCAGTCAAATATCGATAGGAACATGATAACCGATAATATTTGATATAATTCTTAGCGTGTATCGATGTAAGTTGCCAAGATAGAGTTAATGCTACTCAAATGCACTAGATAATACTAGTGGCCTTAAAACTGAGCATTCCCCTTAATTATACTTAAGTCTTCTTCTTCATGAAAAAAGCTGGGGTGATCTCTTAGAACACCCAGACCAAAAATAGAAATTTAAATATATCCAATCGGTAATCGGGCCCAGACCGGGTGTTATAGCAGAATACCTCAAACTTTTGCTCCATATCAAGGTGGGACTAAAAACTATCAAGATTGAACTTTTGTTGCATAAAGCTATAACTAGTTAACTATAACTATGAGCTATAGTATCTATTATCCTAAAATGTATAAAAGCTAGGTAAAAAATAAAATATCAATATCACCTAGCCATAATTAACCTAAGAAGGGCATGCCAAACGAAGTTAGAATCTTTTACTTATTATTCGGACATTGATGGCACAATTAGTACTTTTATAATATGGAACATTCAAGTATTTACAATATTGTTTTATAATATTTACTAAATGTACATTTATGATAATTTATTCCTGAGACCATTGCAAAAACTAGTATTTAAATAAATAACAATTTCTACAATAGTCCCAGGATGTAGTCTTTAAGCTTGTATTTAATATTATCCGGCGTGATTTCACTAACGTTTGCGGCATATTATTGATAAGCCTATGCAGTAGTAATTGGTTTACTCAATTAAGGAGAGGGCAGGATAACTTTGAAGATGAGACTAAAACTGACTGGCTACCAATAATGGTCACTCAAGAAGATATTCGGGCAGTCGAAAAACTGAAACTAGTCATGAAAACCGTAAAATGGAATATATAGAACTTGAACAAAAGTGGATAATGGATCAGCAGTAATACAGACCTTCATACACTTCCACCTCCCTCGCTCCGTAAACATTGTTCGTAATGGTTGCCGCAATAAATCACCAGAGCAGAAAGAGTAAAGGGGAAAAGAGTGGGTTTTCCAGGTGATTTTTAGGCTTATGGACTAATTTATGTATACGTGCTTATTGTTTATGTTTTGGAAAGTCTGATAATTACAATAAATAATATATTTTTACCCATCTAGTTTGCATTTGGCATGACCGATACTATTAATAGCTACTATTACTGTTGTTGGCGACGGCCACAACCATTCTGTTTGATATTGTCTATAGGCTTAAACTTATATTCCTTTGATACTACTATTTGTCTATTAATAACAGTTGTCATAAACTAAGTAGAACATACTACAGTTGTTTAAGATTGATTATACTTTGTGGTGCAAAATAAGTTAAAAGGGTTTTCTTGTATTGTTGTGCTATTTAGGGACCTTAAGCTAGGGACATGAGGCGTATTTATCAACTGTGTTAAAAGAAATAGTATTGACGTGAACTGTTGATAGTACCTATCTAATAGCTGACTATCGTTTGAAACCATCGATTGTTGGTCAACACTAGAGCGCGCCGCGTGTGGGCGTGTGTCGTAACGCTGCGCCGGCGCTGCTCGCCTCGTCCACACTTGAGCAACTTAAGCCTTTTTCGGTTGATGCTAATAACACCTTATGTTTAATCCTTTTAAATGCCATACGATTACGCAATGGCTTTTTTTTTCGTATCCAAACCGATATGCCCAATGTGAAAGTAGATTACGGTATCAACTTTTTCTAACAAGGATTAAAATCAGTCCACAAAATGCAGTGTTATAACTAATAATAAAGTAATTTTACATCCTACAACGTATTAAAACTTCGTAAGTAGAGACAGCCACAAATTGTGTACGATCTGAAAAAAGTGAACAGCTTAGGCGAAATCACATCTTCTTAATTTGTTGGTGTTCTTAAATTATTGGATGGAGAACATTGGTCGAGTAAAATGTTATGGTAGAGTCTGTACGTCACAGAAGCCATGAGAAAAATGGGAATGAATGCAGTTTTTCAGTTTCTACATCTACTTAGATGCATTAAGTCAGTTGAAGCCAACTGTTAACTGAACCTTTGTGTACTCGAGAGCTCCAGTATAGACGCCACCGCTCGCAGAAAGTAAAGTTTGTTGTTCTCGCAACTCGGTCCGCGGGCGCCCGACTGGCCCGGCGCAGTGTCGCTCCGTCCCGCGCGCCGACCGGTCCGCCATGCCGCGCTGACACCTCGCGCACCTGTCAAACAACTGTCACTACCGAACGATACATGTCAAAGTGCAACAAAATGTGGCTCGTGTGGAGTTGCCTCTTCGCCAGCGTGCTTCTGATACCCTCACAAGCACAGGTAACTTTATACCCCAGTTCCTACAAGTCAACAGGTAATATCCTAAGGGTCAGATGATCTACGATGTGACGTAAATAACGATCGATGCATCGACCTGGACGATAAATGCGTGTAAAGTACGACTACGACTTGTGACATTGACAGGAGGACATTGCACAACATTTTTTCTATGGGAAATTGAAAAAAAAACTGTCTGCCATCTGACACACAGTTCGGACTTTTTCCATTTGCCAAATAACCGAAGGGAGACTTAAGCATGTGAGAATCGGTTCCAATGACGAAACGTCAAGGTGTCTGATCTCAGACGCTTGCTTGAAGGTCGCGCTGCTACTTGTTTATTTTTCCTTTACGTGTTGATTGCTTTATGCGATTAAATCGTCGGACACAAAAATTTAAAGGCCATGATTTTGGTATACGATTTATGACTAGCCATTTAAACATTTGTGGTAAGGTTTGTAGGTAGGTAATAAGTAGTAAGCACCAGTAGGCGTGACTTATTTGGGTATTATAATTAATTATGCAACGACTTACTTGGCATGTCTCAACGTACACATGGATCTTATGAAATAGTTTTAAGGAAGTATTCGTATTATACGTATATTTAATATGAAAAGAGATACCAATTGCTAAATAGCTTGATATATACCAGCAAGTTTCTGATAAACTTTTATTCACTTACATAAATATCGCTTTATTATACATACTTAGTACATACGTGACGGAATAATTTACTTTTTAATAACTTTAACTAATCCAATACATATTCTTATGCATGCGTGAATGCAGTTCTAAAGGTTTTGTAATATAATTTTAAAACATTCCTCCAGTCAATGTGTCAGCCTATTAATAGCTTTATGTTAAGGTTAGACTATACGCATTCGCCTTCATTACCCATTAGTCTTTACATACTAGGCAGATGATTCATACAAATATAAAAATAGTACCCACGTAGCGAACAGAGTTCCAAGTACAACAATGACTAAGTTTATGGAAAATATCTCAAACGTTCTAGACTATAAACAATTGGCAAACTAGCCATACATTTCTATGTTAGCATATATTAGATCAAGGACCTACACATTCACTACCACAATAGCTTGGTCGAAACATTGGCAAACACATAGATATCGCATAATGAAAAAGAGTGAAAGCATTTTCAAGATTCCAACAGAGCATTTAACTCAACTGGAAAGAATATTTTTTTTTAAATTACTATGATTTACGCGCAACTGAACTTGAAGAAAATCCTTTCTTTTATCAAAGCTCCACTCTTGCTTATTCAGAAGGAAGATGATGCCCTTAACATTTTTTGTAATCGTCTGCTCATGCGGCAAAACATTTTCACCATTCCCATTGATATATGTTATTGGAATAAATACTGGGGTTTATAGAATCACCTACATATTTTGCAAAAAATCTGTTAAGGGTTATTAATTCTAATAAGGATTCATCCAAACACTTGTAAAGCCTGACTGAGTCATACCTACAAGTAAAACAAATATTTGGATATTTTACTTTAAAATAACAATAAATTGCGAAGATGCAATTAATTTAGACTATAATAACGTGTGGTGCCCGGCAGAGTAGAATAGGCCACCCTCACTCTTACCGAGGTGTCGTAAAAAGCGACTAAGGTAAAGCTGCTGGCATGATCATCAGCACCCAGAGAAGGAAAACTCTGCATTTATACCAAAACCCTCGCCAACCCGTCTGCCAAGCGTGGTGAGTATGGCAATTACCCCTCATGTGATTGAGGGAGGCCCGTGCCCCAGCAGTGGGGTCTTTAATAGGCTGACGATGATGATGATGATGATAATAACTTTTAAAGCAATAGTTTATAATTATAATTTAATATAAATAGTAGATATTATTAAAACAAAGTTTTAATACCACATTATAGCCACACATCAAGGTAATTAATTTCAAACGTTTGGTTAAAAAAAATTGAGGTAATCAGACAAATTGTGATAAAAGATAAAGATAAAAAGATAAAAAATTCTTTATTCAATTTAGGTCCACACAGAACACTTATGAATGTCAAAATAGTACATATTATCTACCGCTGGTTCGGAATGTCGATTTCTACTGAGAAGACACCAGCAAGAAACTCAGTAGTTACTCTTTTCAAATATTGATGATGTTACAGAGTTTCAATTGAGAAGAGAGAAAAAAATACAATTATGAAAGTTAATAGACTACTATGAATAACAACTCAAAAGATTAATGAATTAACATGACCAAGAATCCTTATCATTTAAATAGTCTTGTACACTATAGTAACCTTTCTTCATTAGGCAGGTTTTAATATGGGACTTAAACTTATCCAGTGATAGGTTAATGACATTTTGTGGTAGCTTATTAAATATCTTAATACTTAAGCCAACAAACGAATTACCGATTTTATGAAGTCTGAGGACCGGGACGGCAAGCCTATGTTTATTTCTGGTGTTAAGACTATGACTATCGGACTTTTTTGGAAAAGTGTGCAAGTTCTTACGTACATACATAATGCAGTCGAGGATAAATTGGGAAGCCACGGTTAAAATATTTATTTCTTTAAATATTTCCCTAAGTGAGTCACGTGATCTAAGGCTGTATATAGCGCGGGTGGCCCTTTTCTGTAATACAAAAATAGTTTGTATGTCAGCAGCAGACCCCCACAACAGTAGACCATATGACATCACACTGTGGAAATAGCTGAAATAGACCAGTCTTGCCGTTTCGATATCAGTCAGACGCCTAATTTTTCTTACTGCATATGCAGCGGAACTTAGTCTTCCTGCCAAGGCAGCAATATGGGGACTCCACTGCAATTTCGCATCTATAGTTATACCGAGAAAAACGGTGGAATTAATGATTTGAATAGATTCATTGTTCATCTTAATACTTGTATCGACCTGCCTTACATTTGGCATGGTGAATTTTACACATTTAGTTTTCTTTGAGTTAAGAAGTAAATTGTTGGTCGTAAACCAGTGCAATACCTGTGAAAGAGTATCATTTACGTCGTCAATTGATTTTTTATATCTATCAACCTTAAAAATCAAGGAAGTGTCGTCAGCAAATAACACTATCTCACATAGATCTTTCGTAAAGTATGGAAGGTCATTTACGTATATTAAGAACAACAAAGGCCCCAATATTGAGCCTTGGGGCACTCCCATTAATAGAGGAGCGCCAGAAGAGTCGATTCCATTAACATTAACCCTTTGAATCCTATCAGACAAATAAGATTTAATCATATCAAGTGCGTTATTCAATACACCGTAATGCCGTAACTTCATCAATAGTGTTTCATGATTAACGCAATCAAATGCTTTCGACAAATCACAGAAAACACCTATTGCATCCTGCTTTTTCTCCCACGCATCAAAAACATGTTTGATAAGAGCCACTCCTGCATCAGTAGTGGATTTTCCTTTAGTAAATCCAAACTGTTTTTCATGCAGTAATTTATTAATATTAAAATGAGATAAAAGTTGAGTAAATATAATTTTTTCGAATATTTTACTGAGTGCTGGCAATATGGATATTGGCCTAAAGTTAGACGGGTCACTCCTTTCTCCAGATTTGAATAAAGGTATGATTTTACTAATTTTCATCTTATTTGGAAATTGACCCTCGTCAACACATTCGTTAAATATTATAGCTAAGTGGGGTGCGATAGAGTGTATTATATTTTTTATTATATCTATCGAAATTCCCCATGCATCCTCAGTCTTTTTAATATTTAAATCTTTTAATGTTTTAAGAATAATCTCTGAGTTTACATGACTAAATCTAAAAGATGTGGTGCACTCATCTACATGCGACTTGATGAGAGAAGCAGCGAGATGCGGGCTCGAATTTAATGTTTTAGTGGTAGTGACTGGAATGTTTGAAAAGAATGACTCAAATGTGTTTGCCACTTCAGAGTCTGTATCAATAGATTTGCCATCAATTTTAAGAGAGAGCTTGCTGTGTTGTGTTTTGTTTTTGCAAGTCTCTTTATTTATAATTTTCCATGTAACTTTACTTTTATTACTAGCTTTCATTATCTTATTTTTAAAGTAATTTGATTTGGCCACTGCGCATACTTTTTTAAATAGCTTTGAATATTTCTTAACATATTCTAATGTCGTTGGGTCATTAGAGTTGGCCTTAATATCATACAATTCAAATAACCTCTTTCTACTTTTATAAATACCTGTAGTGGCCCAGTCACTGAATTTGGTTTTAGAGGTATTTGTTTTAATGGTTCTTTTGGTAAAGATACCATTAAATTCTTTTTCAACGACATTTAATAATTTATCATAATGTTGGTTTACATTTCCTTCATTATAGGACAATGTAGACAACTTTTGTGAGATAGTTTCTTTAAATTTATTTATACGGTTTTCAGTGATTGGTCTACATACAAAACTATATGAAGAAGGGGCATGACGGTGCTCAAACACAGTCATTTGACCACTATGGTCAGAATTGATAAAATTTATTATGGACTTGTCCATAACTTCACAGTTACAAAATATGTTATCTAAACAAGTAGCTGAGGTGGGTGTGACTCGCGTGGGTTCGTTGAAAAGATGATGTAAATTAAATGATTTAAAGAGATTCAGAAACCTAACAGAGTTCTGTGAGTTATCTAAAATGTTGATATTAAAATCTCCACAAACAACTACTTTTTTATTAGATGAACATATTTTGCTCAAAACTTCTTCCATAATGGATTCAAACATGGTAAAATTCCCATTTGGGGGCCTATACACACAGACAATGACATGCCGCTCCAGCTCTGCACACGCTAACTCAATAGTTCGCTCAACTGAGAGTGAGACAATATCTTTACGTTCTTTAAATTTAATTGTATTATTCAATAAAATAATTGACCCGCCTCTGATTGCCAACTTTCTCGTGAACGAACTACTGACGCTATAGTTATCTATATTGATAATTAATTCATGTTGTCTTAACCAGTGTTCTGTAATACATAAAATATGGATATTCATTTCATTTAAAAATAACTCTAATTCTAGTTCTTTGCCAGACAAACCCTGGATATTCTGATGTATAAGGTTCAGATGACTAGGGTTTTCTTTTGTTATTGATTTGCTAGAGGACTCCTCTATTGTCTCATATTGTAATTTAAATTACTTGGAATCACTTCCAAACTCTGAGTAACCAGGTTTTTAATATTAAACGCTAACAGAGTAGCTAATTCATTTTTAATTTTATTTGGCAAATAAAAAGTTTTGCCAGTCAGAGTAAACTTATTATCAATAAATTTATTTGTGTCAAAAAACACAAACTTGTCACTATGACTATATGTCAAGTTATATAATAATGTATTCAACAAATGAATACTGTTATTTTGGCTAGGAGTGTAGTACCTAGAAAAGGGAAACGCACACAAGATAATTTTTTTCACATCAAGCCCTGAAAGGGTTGTGAACCCCTGAATAATATTTCTTTTATTGATATTTGAGGCATTTCCAATCATTAATATGATTATTGTCTCCTTACTTATGTTACAGCTTTTGGCCCTGTCTATTATTTGCTCTAGGGAGGCATCAGGCATACAATAATTGGTCACATTACACATACAGTTTTTATTTAAAAGAGGTCCATAACCAACTCCAATTTTATCTGATAATATTATTACATCATTGGTTAATAATGTTGTTGATGGCAATGGCAATATAAAGTTAGATCTATCTTCTTCAGGTGCTTCTTGAAGCTGCGGCTCGTTCCCTACCTGGTGCTGGTCAGAGTGGCCCACCACCAAGTGACAGCTGCACTGATCTATATATTTGTTTGTAGCGAGGATGTGTTCGCTTATTTGAGCCTGGGCAGAGTTGTAATTGCCGGTCATATGTTCCAAAGACCGGTGTAGCCGCGAGATTTCCGCCTGTAGCTCCTGTGTTTCGGTTTCATACCTATACCTACTCTCATCTAACTTTTTACTATATACTTCTAGGCTATCAACTAAATCTACACGCTGTTTTCGTAATTGTAGATTCTTTTGCTGGCATTTTTTTCTTCTAATTAATTTTTCTGTCTTCTTTATGTAATTGTTTATTTTAACATATTTTTTTAATTTAGTTTTACTATTTATTTCTACCCTATCATTTCTCAAACTTAGGCTGTGAGTCTGGGTGACCCCCTGTCCAGCCGGAGACCCGATCAACTCCTCGTATAGGCTGTGGGTGTGTAAAGCCTCCTGACACATTTTGTCCTCCTCATATTGTTGGATGAGTTTGTTGGAGTCCCGTAGTTCCACCTCGAGTTCCTGGATGCGCTGCAGAGCCCTTTCATAAATTTCACTACATTGGTTAAAGTGGCTGACCGTGTCGACTAGTTGTTGCCGCTGAACGAGTACATCAGTGAGCTGAGCATGTAGGTCGGCGAGTTCACACTTTAATTGGGTGTTATTATTTATTATTTTTATGGACTCCTCTTCATTGTCGTCCCGCTCCTTAATAAGTTGGCTGTTGTCCTCCCTCAATTCTTTTATTTCTTCAAGGGCCCTTTTCAGTTTTAATTCTAGTTCTTGGGCAGTGGCCTTGCGGGTCATCTTCATGGGGTATACTCCTCTACCCGACATACCTGGAAATATTTATAGGTAAGTGTACAATAAAATGTTTGAACCGGTCTTAATAAGTCTATTTTTCTGTCACAATATAGGTAACAGGGAACACAGTCTTAAACAGGAAACTGTGGGTATGTTATAATATAATAAGTAAGGATAGTGAATTTTATTTTCTACTGATACTAAAAAAAAGAAACAAAGAAAGTAGGTCACCTATGTATATTGAAAGATGGAGTAAATGATATAATGGCACAATATTAACTTCACTATCAGATCAAATTATCCCATATCACATACCAATGCAATAGACAAACGATGGTAAGTGTTTCTGTTAGTGTCAGTGGCCAGATGTTATCATCGTCCACTATGCTTAGAGACAAGCAAAGGGAGACACAATATCAGGCTTATGTTGTGGAATTTGACGAATCTAATAATTAGATATGTCTTATTCCGTTAGTGTCTTGTGAGGTCTTGGTTTTATGTTGAATTGCAATGCAAGATATGATACGATATGGGGCAAGGTGACCGCACATAGATATAAATATAGTTTAATGTAGTGTCAACAACAAAGTAACCTCCAAATCAATGTTTCAATTATGCTTTTTGATTTAAATAAATGGTGTTATGATTTAAATAACGTTGAATTATTTAGATACAAAATCAAAGAAACAATACTCCCCAGGTTTATCCGTTTGTGGTTCAAATTTGTAGATCGTAACGGCACTTGACAGCCGGTCGGCGATCACGAATGTAAACAATCCTGGATACACGGTTTGTGGCACTTTGCCCACATTTATTTGCCACTTTTGTAGGTATTGCACATCGAATAACTTTAGTTTTGAACAAATTTACATTATATTTCACAATTAAATTGAAATTAAAATTACGAGCTGGCGATTTTGACGTCTATCACTTAGGGTTGCCAACCAAAAAAAAAAAAATAAAAAAAAAGAGAGAGAGATATCTTTCTGTGTGGTTGTCAGTATAAAATATTCATAGTCTATTAGGTGCTAATCCAGTAACTCACTGCGACATGCGACAATATTATGTAATTACAACTGTTTTTAATGAAACACGTAACCCAGATATTTACGCTTCAAAGCCCACAACATGGTGTCGTGGAGTCATCTGTTTAATCATAGCTGGAATAACGATGTATTATGAACGTTATGTCTCATTGTTCGCGTGTAAATAGAGAACTATCGACTTACTGGTCGTATAGACTTACTAGGCATATGTTACAGTGCGACAAGCGGGTTTTAGCAGATTGAAGAAAATGTAGTTAATCTAGCAAATAAAATGTAAATAATCACTATCTGGGAGTAGGTAGTTGAAGATACTGCTAAATCGAATTTAATTTACCATAATCTTCATACCTTATTAGAGTGCAATAAAAGTATTCATTCATTGTATAATGTTAATAAAGTTATCGCATATTAAAGGTAAAGGATAATCTTTATAAGGAGGTAATTATTGGTTGAGAAGTAGCGCGAGCCTATGACAAAAGTAACGAAGTACCATCAGCGTTTGCGTTGTATTGTTAGAATACATTTATACCTTCATATTCATAAAAGAAAACAGGTTCCGTCTGCATCGCAGTTAAAACCCTGCATGTAACAGAGTCACTCATAAGTCTATCATCAGCTTTGAACTTGCTATACCGTGTAGTTACCCATATGTACACTCGTACATACCTTATGCAAATAAGTATAGAAGGTTGATCAGCTGAGCAACTGTATAAATAGAAGCCCATTTAATTTCATACGCCATACCTTGTCATTGTCTTACTGCCTTACCGGGAGAAACTTCCTTTTGTATTCAGACACGTTTGATAACTTTAAAGGTTAGAGTAGGATCGTTATGCTAATAAAATATATACGATACATTCCCAGTTGGTTTGTTTAGTCTTATTTAGAGCAGATACTCAGAAGCCCTTGTTAGACTGTTCTTTGAGAGCATTAACCCACTAGGGTAAGCCAGATTGTACCGTATAATGGTTATGGTTGGGAGCAATTTATAACCCAGAATAGGGAAACTCTTAACGTGTGTATGTTATTAGACTAATAAAAGCACTGTATAACTACAATTAAATGACATGATGTATCGAGGTAGTTAAGTACATGCTATTGAGCATTAATAATTTATTTTCATTTCATATAAATGTTGAACCTTATAACTTAAACTGAATTCGTATATAAATAAACAGAAAGAAATAATAGAGTTCATGACTTCAAGAATTCCATCTCATACCGTACTTAACTCGGTGATTACAGAAATATTCAATTTTCCTTCACTACTCACAGCAAACGTTAAGGTCTCTGTTCAATCTTCTCTCACCGATGTAATCTGTTGACCCACAATGAGTTTGAAAGCCAAACAAACCGCAATCGGCAAACAGGCAAATCCTGCGGCCAATTTTCGCCGTATTAGGCGCAGACGTCGGTCACCAATGCCAAGCAATGCTGGCTGGCGCGCAAGGCCGTTGCGCCTACGCGCCCGCCTATACGTGCCCGCCTAAGCTTCTACATTGAACGCTTTACCAGATTGGAGGTTGTTGATCACTCGTGATTAGTTAATCATTAGATATCTTTGGATAACTGATAACTGTATATTTGGCTTTGAAGCGAACCAAAATATACAATAAAAGATCAGTAGAGTCATCATATGACTAGTTGCATTTAAATTAAAGGCGGTAATGATATATCACGCATTAGGTGTAAAATTCCCAATAAGTAGATTCTAATCAAGCAACGATGTCATAAATGCATTACATAGGTACCTGTAGTTCACGACCGAACTAGGTAGACATAACTATTTATAGTCCATAGAGATCTGACAATCTAGTTGATATTTTTAAAGTAATTGAATATAAATCATTACAAAAACAGGGTACGGTCAGCATTATAAGTAGCTTAATACTTTAGTACCATGTCGAAGTAACATTTTTACGTACCCCTTAGAAACTGACTGTAATAGTCAGAACAGTTACTTTGATCTGATATTAAAGTGTTAAGCTACTTTTGATGCTGACCGTACTCTGAAGGGAGACATATTTTAGAATAATAAATAAGTATTCTTCAAACGAAGTACAAATTATGTCCCTAAAATAAATAGGCCCAATTCATTCAATATTCAGGTGCAACGTACTTACAAGTGTTTTAGTCTTGGAATGTAGAGCCTACGCAGGACTGGAAGTTTGCAATAGTACATTCATTCATTCATGGAAAGGGACCGTGACTCAAGTCGTGTATTGAGTCATGCCGAACGCATGCTAGTAAATTTTGTGACACACATTTATAAATATGTATTTAACTTTATACTCACGCCAAACATTATTTACTCTTCAAGAGTAAATACTACATACAAGATATGTTACACCTGAGTTTTAAACAATTAAAATATCTGCTTGATTGCTGAGTGACTCATAATACCTATATTTAATTTAAATTTATTGATACTTTCAACCTCGGAAGTTCAAATGTAAATTTTCTCTTAGGTGCATGATTTAATGAAGATTAATTTTACTTTTGAATTGAAATAAATATCTAACATTTAAGGTCAATGTTAGTAAATGTAAACAGAGGTAATTGGAGACACGACCTATAACTACGACAATTTTCTCTCAAATAAATTGTGCGCATAACGAAACGCAACTATTGTTATGGTTTATTCTGATGATTCAGGCTGCTTTTTTCTCCGCAAAATACGGACCGACATTTTTCGAGCTGCGTTTACAGTTGCCTCAACTTTGAGCTCAAAGAGTAAAATATAAACGCATTTTGAGGTAAATTTAAATAGTGAGGGAACTGAAAACAATAGGTTTCCTATGTTTTATATTGAATTTGTGGTGGTTGGTAGGTAAATGTAAACAATAATGTTTCAGTGCTAAATATGCCCAGAAAGTATGTAAAAAAGAAGGAACCGCCCCGGTATACTGTAGAAGATATTAGAAGAGCAGTGGAAGATATCACAGAAAAACGGAAGACATTAAGACGAGCTAGCGAATACTATGGAATACCCACTGCTGTTATTTGTCACCGTATTAAAGGCCGAAAAGTGTCTCTAGACAAAATGGGTGGAGGAGTCTCCAAAGCATTACCAGATCGTGTGGAACAACATCTCGTTAATTGCCTGAAAACAAGAGCGAGAATGAATCACCCGTGCCATAAAGTAGAATTTTTGATGTTGGTGGGAGAATATGTGAAAGCACATAAAATAAAAACGCCCTTTAACCATAACATTCCTGAAGACTGTTGGTACCAATCTTTCATGAAAAGAAACCCTAGTCTTTGATTAAAGAAGCCTGAAATTTTACAAAAGGTCCGCACTGATGCAAGGAGACCTCACGTTGTTTACAATTTTTACG
Organism: Marasmia exigua; assembly: GCA_019059595.1. NCBI lineage: Eukaryota > Metazoa > Arthropoda > Insecta > Lepidoptera > Crambidae > Marasmia > Marasmia exigua. The sequence goes on from CM032466.1 coordinate 13,277,829, forward strand.
ATAGGTTATCAAAAGAAGTAACCGAAAACAATCTCAAAGACAGGCCAAGATATATTTTCAACGCCGATGAGAGTGGTTTTCATAGCGATCCCAGCAATCTTCGAGCAATAGAGGAAAAAGGAACAGCTCTCTCCCGCGTAACTGGCGGCTGTGGTCGAGAATCAACTAGTTAGCATGGGTAGCTGCAGATGGTACATTTTTGCCCCCTTGTATAGTATTTAAAGGAGTCGCTGTACAGGCAAGGTGAATTTCTGATAAGGCTTTTCTTGGAACATTATTCGGAGCGACAAAAAACGGCTGGATGGAGGAACCTACTTTCCACAGTTGGCTCATAAAAGCATTTATACCTTATGTTGATAACATCCGAAAAGTAAATAACGAACCCAATCAAAAGGTTATTCTGATTTATGATGGCCATTCTAGCCACATTAACGTGAGAATCGTAGAAGATGCTATAAATGCAAATATAAAGTTTCCTAGCCATTTGACAGACCGCATCCAGCCTCTTGATAAATGTGTATTCGGACCAGTGAAACGTCATTGGGAATAAACATTAGTAGAACATAGCATAAAACAAATGGGGAAAGGTACTGGCCATCGGTCCAAAGAAAAATTCACGGAGCTACTAGGGGAGGTATGGGCACAGGCCTTTACTACCAAGAACATTGTTTCTGGATTCAACACAACAGGTATTTTTCCAGCAGATCCTACAAAATTTTTCAAATAAATATTCAATCCTATCGAACTACAAATATACCACAACCTGATAAATACACTAGACGAAAAAGAGACAGATTTTGATGCCAATTGTGACAAAAGTATGTCTACAGAAGAATCAACAAATTTTCCAGGTGAATTTGTTCCAACATATAATGGTTCTACATCAACAATATGCACCGACCAAAGAGACGAACCTACACCAGGAGCCCAATTCTCGGGCTCGTGACATTTATTTTCATACGACATATATCACCAAAACATAGTTTTTTTCAGGTGATATCCGCCATGCTTTCAAAATATCACGAGCACGAGAATTGGGCTCCAGAGGACATACTTACTTCAGACTTAGAAAATATTATACATAATAACTCTTCAACAAAGGGTTGTATTGAGGAACATGCTAATCCTGACTGCTTTGGTTTTGAAATCTGTTCTACTAGTAATAAAATCAACATGGCAAGAATAACTAGTATTCCACATTGCTCAAATTCTGATGAACACACATTGACTGCTCAAGATAATGTCATTCCTAGTTACTCGGTCTTTCAACAGCCCACCACTAGTATTCATGCTGACTTTGGATGTGAACAACCTTTGGAGGATATAACTGGTGAATCAACAATACCAGATTGTAGTGCCTGTAAAGGTCACGCTATGAATGATTCCCTCGTATTAACCAAGAATGAAAATTCATCTCCATTGGTAAATAAAATATTAAAATCGATATCACTGGATACAACCGCAAATGACGCTATTAAAGCAAAAATTCTAAAATCTATATCATCTACTATTGGTGATGACGACAAGTCTGATGATATTATGTCGCCAAATAAAGAAACTCTAGAGAAGATGTTTAAATTACAGGGAAATAGCCCTGAAAAGAGAAAGAAAATACCAAGGCTAAAGGTAGCGACATATGGTGAAGTTCTCACTACAGATGCCGTTAAAGAAAGATTAAAACAAGTGGAGGAAGCCAAGAATGCTAAAGGACATAAGAAAAGAGTAAACACAGAAAATAACCCAAAGAATAAGGGTCAAGTAAAACGTACAAAAAGTGAGAACTTAAATAAAAAAGACGACTAAGGAGAATAGTGATAATAAGAAAGCCAAGCTTGACGAGTCTAACAGTAACCAGAAAGAAAAAGTTGCAAAAACAAGTAAAGATAAGCCAATTCCACTTGTCAGTATGCGCCAAAGAAATAAAGTATACGACAGTGACATAGAAGAGTATGAGGAAGAAGAAATAACAGTGCTTTATGCAGAAAGTGAAGACAGTGATTACAACGCTGCATGCGAAACTGTAACTGATGACTGTGAATTTCTTGAGACGACATCAGTAATTGAGAAATTAACAAAAGGAAATTTGGTTTCGGTAAAGTTTAATGGAGGAAAAAGACTAACTATTACCTTTCGCTACTTGTGTATGGTAGATAGCATTGACGAAGAGGACTCAAGCGAAATACTAGTAACCTCTTTAAAAAGTATTGATTCATCTAAGAAAGTCTTTGCCCTCAACGAACACAATATTTGTTCAGTGTCCATTAAGAGATTATTGGTGTCTTACCAGAACCTATCTTATCTCTTAAAGGGGAAAGAATATTTTATAAATTCCGGAAACCTATAGACATATCTGAAAAAATGTGAATTAGATAATTTGGGATTAAAATACAATCTGTTTAATATTACCTCCGTGTTTTATTATTGATGTTATACAGATACTAGCCTTTAGTTTACAATTACCCTTTTATAAGTATAATTTTTACATTTACCCCAGATGTTACCACAAGGAGGAACTAAGGACATTTTTGTTTGATTCCTTTTACCTCCTATATAAGATATAAAGATTGTGAATTATAATACATGTCAGAGAATCCTCACTGTTATTATACAAGGTGGCATTTCATCAATATTTAGCAAGTTGGTGAGATTATTGTGTTAACAATTTCCTCAAAATGGCATGTTTAAAAAAAATTAATACACGGGCAAATGTAAAATTGTAATAAAACATGAAATAAAGCACTTACTTGTTTATATTTAATCTGCATCTCTGACTTGGTTATCTATTAACTGTATAGACCAAAAAAAATCCTTTACTACAATAATTATTTACAAGTTGTTGTGTACAAAATTGTCAAAATTGAAAAAAGCGGGAATATTTTTTTATATCCGTTTACATTTACCCACATTGACTATAATTTATGACATTATTTATCGGATTGATTAGTTGTGGTAGTACTGAGAATGAATAAATCAGTTACGAGTTCACAGTGGGTTGGTAATTAACTCAAATACTTCACATTTTGAGTTGATTACAAGTTTCGTAACTTAAAGTTTTTCTCTTCCCTTGATAGTGAATCTCTTTTAATTAACAGATAAAATCTACTGCGTCTTAAAAACCGTCGCTTTATTGTCCAGTCTGATTAGTTTCTCGTCTTAGAACGCGCCACAAAAAATACGTCTTGAAATAGCACAAACGAAGTTCAAGATTTTTTGTACAGACTTGTTTATATAGCCACGTGAAGACCGGATCCTCGAAGATATGAATTGTATATCGATTGTGAATACGTATCATAAGTATTTCATGATTTTCAATCAAAAATTAATTGAGAAAACATGAATATGTGTGTTTTTTATAGGTATGTGAAATACAATGCACAATGGTCGGTGCTATTTTTGATAGCAATCACGCAACTAAATGACTTCCAGTTTATATGAATAGCTAACACTCAATGGGTGGCAGAGGCAACACACCGCGGAATTACTTAGACGGGCGCGGCGTGACATCACATTGCGCAAACGCAATTGGAACATGAAACATACCGTACAGGTGATACACGTAACGCGAACGGAATAACTTACGCGACACTCATGCTGCATGCTATTTTGGTACTAACCTCTATTAATTCTCTCAGCATATCAAAAATATTACTGCTACCACAGATATTATAACTGCTACTAAGCATTTTGTTTTGAAAGTTATATTTCAGGTACCGTTTAATGTTAACACTTGACATGGATAGTAAAGAAAGAGACCGTCAGCCGTTATGCATTGTCATAGTTGAAAACCTAAAGACCTATTGTAAGTGACGATGAGTAGCTAAATGACATATCAACCAACACTTGAAAAAGCATTAAGTCCGCGTGATTGCGCTAAGTAGTGCTGCGCAGGCGCTCGGCCTCCACCTCGTGGGCCGAGGCCGCGTCTTCCTCTATCCATTACCTTGTTTAATAACAAATTATTAGAACATTTCGTTGTAAAGTTATTAAGGTAAAGATGTTAGATAGCCACGTGCGAAATACGTAACACTGACACAATTTAATTACACTATTTGTGTTATTGTTGCACAATCTAATAGTTTTAACTGAAAATTAAATATTAATTGTTTATAAAAAAACCACCTACTCATTGGAAAGTAAATAATGAATATGAATATGATTTACAAAGATCTAATAGCGGAACATATAATGTTAGAAGAACAATAAATTGTAAGAGTTTTCATTTATTTTTGCATTACATTGCCATAATTACCTTTAACGGCTAGGTAATACTAATCTACATATTTTTAAGTCTCTTACCCTATTATAACAAATCGCGAACTAAGGATAGTCCCGGAACAAAATTCGTGCGAGCCCCTTTTTACATTGCGTGCTGGAACGGGATGACATGACATTTAGTACGGTAAAATAACTTTAGATCGATTTAGAATAAGGTGGTAAGAAGCTACGCAATGTAAAATTTATGTCAATACAATAAGCCCTTTGTTAGCCGTTACTTAACGTTATATTTAAGCGCATGCAATGTTATTGCTAAATGTTCTAAGAGACCTGCGGAGGTCACTTCAAATTCAATTCGAGGCAAGCTTCGCCGTTCCTCGGACATCTCTCTATCTCCGTCGCGCCAACCGAGACCCTTCCGTACGAGTAGAACAGCAAGATGGCTGTTTGAAATTTGTGAGCTATTTGCGAATACAAAAAGTGATGAAGGAAACTTGATTATATTTAGATTTTCTTTAAAACCCTGTTTAATGAGACAATACAAGCAACAAGTGTCTCTGTTAAATTTTCATAATGAATAATTGAGTTTTTAATATAGGCAGAAGGTCGTTAACGTCGAAAACTTACGAATTGTAATGGCATATATTTTTAAGTGTGTGAATAGTTTTAAGAGCAGGTAGTTAACCGAGACAAAGATAAAAATATTCGAGTAACAGCAATGAAATGTGGAGATATCCTCAAATTGCAAATTATTTTGGTATTACGTTTGTATGGGAAATACGTTGTTCGCCGGACCCTTAAATAATAGGCGCGTAATCAGGTATGATTAAACCCTATTGGTGGTAACCAATAAGGGGCCGTATGGAACAGCAACAGATGAAAATGCAACTCTGCCTGTTTCGGGCCGTGGCAGGACATTCGATACGCCAGCTGATACAGTAAAGAGACGCAGACAATGAAGACAACGGCAACAGTCTGCTTAAATCCCGTAACGCACGCCTGCTATACAAAATGATTTGACACAATACATTGAACTCTATGAAGGCCTGCACAGCTGCACTACCCATGAGTATACAATGTGTTTGAGTCCCACACACCACCTTGTTCCCTACATGTAGCAAGGTGAAGGCCATGACGGTTTCCCCTGGAAAAAAAAGGTTTTACTGGAAAACCTACATTTTAATATTACTTGACTGACCGGATGGCGCAATTGGTAGTGACCCTGCCTCCTACGCCAAAGGTCGTGGGTTCGATCCCCACCCTGGACAAACATTCGTGCGATGAACACTTGTGTTTGTTCGGTGTCTGGGTGTAAAATATGTATTTAAGTATATATTTGTGTTCCTCTGTTGTCTGATATCTGTAACACAAGTGCTTAAGCTACTTAGTACGGAATCAGGTCAACGTATGAGATGTTGTGAGAATTATTATTATTATTATATTATTACTTAAGTAATTAACTTCATACTGGACTAGTAGGGTGCTTGAGGTTTTTGTTTTAAAAGTAGCGTACCTGCGGCTTGGTGCTGCTACGTCTGGTAGTCTCAAGAGCAAGAGCAAGTCACCTCGCTGATGTCGGATACGTGGTGCCGGCACGCAACGGTCTGATTGCGCCCGATCGGCTCTGATAGCGAACACTTGAGCATGTGTTCATTGTCATTCTCTTTACTTTTAACCGTAGGAGAGCCGCGCTTCGCCATAAATGGGCCGATTCGACCGGAGTGATACCGTGACTTCACAGAAACCAACGTGAAGCAGCGTGAGTGCTTTGTTTCGCTGCGTGAGGAAGGGTACCGGAGGCCCAATCTGGGGAAAAATGGGTTCAAAAGTTGGCAGAGCACTTGTGACTCCACTGGTGTTGCAAGTGTCTATGGGCAGCGGCTAATTGCTTGTCTGCCACTGATTACATAAAAAAAACGTAGCCGGAAATTATTCTGCAAGAATCCGAAGTGAAACCATTTTTTTAGCAATGACGCTTTATGTAAATCTTCCGAGTAAGTACACTACATATTATATGCAAATTCACTTAAGTGCAGACTTTAAGGCACTATATTTCTTCTTAGTAAACAAATTATTTCAAAAAATAAGAGGCAAGTTAAATACGTATTTAGCATTCGAATTATAGGTTTAAATTCAAACGTAAGTATTTGTATATTTATACTAAATATTTTAAAATCGAAACGAAAATCTGTGAAAATAATAATTACCCATCTGAAAATGAGGAACTAGGATGCACTGTATATTTCGATATTACTAATTAAGCAACACAACACTCTATTACACCAACACTATTAATTTGAATCTGATAAAATCGGCGTGAACCAGCACTGTGCTGTGTTTCGCTGCGTGGCGTGAGTAAGGCTACCGGAGGCCCAATCTGGGGGAAAGGGGGGATTAAAGGTTGGCAGCGCACTTGTGACTCCACTGGTGTCACGGGTGTCCATCGGTGGCGACAACCGCTTACCATCAGGTGATCCGTCTGCTCTTCTGCCACCTATCACCTAAAAAAAATGAACAGAGAAGTTCCTAAAATACAATAAAGTGGTGGAAACGGACCGTCCGCGTCGCGGAAGCGAGCCTAGGGGCGATGGTTCGGCCGCGCTCGATGCCCTATCGCGCCTCCATCTCCAACCACGTAACCTGCACTTACCTCAAACGCTAATTTGCGTAACACCATCCTTTCCATCAATCGTATTACGTTTCGTAATTTATGCAGGAACTTACTACACAGTCCCTATCGCTTAGTCAACTTGAACATTCTTGAAAGCAAGGCTAAGAAGCTTTCCTTGATTATGTTTAAATCATTGCATTAAATTAACAATTAAAAACAGAGCTATTTATATATCAAGTGAATTTTATGTACGAGGAGGTACCATTCAATTGTGTTAACAGGTATTGCCACTCTTCAATGACAATCCTCATTGTGTGTGTATGAGTTATAGATTCGACGCGCATTTTCTCAATTTGCAAAATATTTTACGGATTACGTAACTAGTTAGTCCAGGATAGAGGGCAATATTTTGCCAATATGTAAACAGACATTATGTTCTCGCACATATTTAGATACGATTGGACTGTTACGTCATGGCATGTTTAAGTTGTTTTCTACGTCCCATGTTATCTGATTTTAGGCGTGTCCGTGGCACATTGTCTCGGCCAGATCTTCGGAAAGCGGCGGCAGGCTGTTACAAAAGACCCGGCTGATTCTTTGAACTAACGTACCATGGAGTATGAACCCGTACAAGTTTTTCTCGTTGATAAACCTCTTTCATGCTGTCAAGGTTATTGCGCGCACTAATAAGAGGCTATGGCGATAACAGAAGCTAGACCGCTAAGTCCGTATTAAAACGACGCAATAGTAAATTAGTAGTCTTGGTGCATTATTCGCTTATTAATTTATAGACAACAGGACATTAGACATGTGTAACTCAGGAGTGATTGGGACTAAAGATGTACATCATTGCAAAAGAGTTAATAACTCCGTAACTCCTTTGCTTCCTTTATAACTCTTTACATCTTTAACTCTCTGATGTGAAGATTGATTTTAGAAGGACGAAGTCCGAACCAATATTTACTCATTTGACTAATATTTTAGAGGATATGATTAATTCAATAAAAATAAGAAAAACTGTGTTTGAAATTGCATATTGATATATTTATTTTATAAATAAATCTTCTGAGAAAATATGCATCAATCCAATCACATCAATGCGTCCTTAAATCTTTTCAGTCTTAGAGTTACAGAGTTATTAAGGAGTTAAAGATGTTAAGAGAGTTAGTGAGCGAGACTGGTACCACGGCCGGATCGTAAAGGAGTGAGTGAAATCGCTACAGCGGGATTTTGTGAGTCGAAACGGGATGTAGCATGAATGGAACGCGTCGCGCATTAATCTGTACGTAAAATAATATCCGGGTAGAAAACTGACCCTACCATTGTTGCAATAAAGTTCAAAATTAGCTATTTGTTATTGAATTTATTAGATTGGATATACACGTCGATGAGACAACCCATCGCAATTCGCATCAATCACATCATTCAAGTCTTTTTAGCCTTTTGAGTTACGGAGTTAATTGGGAGTTAGAGATGTAAAAGAGCGATATAACTCTTTTCTTCAAAAGAGTTATTACTCCTTTGTCTTTTGAATGAGTTGTTCTGCGCATCTTTACAGGACATGTCATAATATCCTTTACGAATCATATTTACAACACAGCATGTAACTACATGAATTTGGTAGCGGTAACGTCGTTATTTGTCAACTTTGTAGCATAGGGGCGGGTTGTGGACAAATGACGCATCATTATTTACGCCGATCCGCCGGACAGTAGGCGCGGCAATCATCATTGACAGCTTCCTCCTGGCTGGGAGCCTCTAACAATAAGGTACTGTTTCCGTGAGAAGAAACAAATTGATAGATAACGTGTCTGCAAAAGGTGCTAGTGAGTTTTTGATGGTTGGAAGCGAGAGTTAAATAGTCAGCGTAACGTGCCATATCTACAGCCATTACCGTCCTAAAGTACGTACTACAAGTAGTAACAATGACACTCAGGGACACGGACTAAAATATTAGCTGGTCAAGATTGTTAACCTACTTGGCGAATCTGATAGCTTCTTCGTCCCACTTTCAATAAGAATCGCTAAGTATTTGTATGTTGGGAAAATACCGGCGAACAAAAGGGTTCTATCCATAGTAATCGGAGACCGCAAAGCGTGGAACCTCTGATTATAATCTCATTTAGCTTGAACAATTTGGAAAAGCTCCTCCTGGAGTTCACCTAAAGTCAATTATACATATGTATGGTTTCTATGTATGTACCGTGTAGTCAAAATTGTGCGCAAAATGTAGAATATTTTGAGGAGATAGATATTCTTTATGGCACAAAATACACAACATAAGTACTACTAGGCATAACAGAAATTTAGTGTACGAGTCGACGGTCTTATCGCTGAAAGTGATTTCAACCAGAAAACTTTCGGGCAAAGGACATTTAATAGAAAATAGGGGTATTTTAATAATTAAAGTTGTGTAATTTAACATCGCTTCTTGTTATTATAGCGTGAATCATGTCGAATGAAGATTAACGATATATTATATTCAATGCAAGACTTTTACAACATCGTACTGAGTCTAGGTCCATAACGACATCAGTGAAAGATTACGAGTAAAGTTCAGTTCTCCGTTGTGAAGTGAAAAAAAGAGAATATCAAGGTTATAAAATTGGCGAAGCAGTAAAGCACGCCTACGAGTACAGGCAATATTCGAGTTCGCATTGGAGCCCGCGCGGGCGCAGAATTGGGGCGCCCAACCGGTCGCGCTGCCGCAGCTGGCAGTTACATCAAATGCAATGCTTATGGAAGCTCGCAACCGCTTACATAATATTTGTATTAACATGCCAGCTACTACATTACAATAAGTGGCTTGTTTATGGACAGCAGGAATTTATAGTAGCTGCTCTAAATGGGGCATTGTAATTTTGATACTACGGTGCTTACGCAAAAGTAAACAAAAAGTCAAATTCTTTTGTTATTAGAAGAAATATCTCATCATCACAAAATTTTATAAATAGATTATTTTTCTTCGAGATTGTTCTCTCTTGTTTTGGTTATTGCACTTACATAGCTTTATCGTTAGCGATTGTTAGATAATACCTACCTGTTTTGTGGCCATTTATTCCTTGGAATGCCTTTTTTAATTCACTTACATCAACATACAAAATTCATTTACATACATAGTCTACTATTATACATGAGTATTTATAATCACTCAACAACCGGACATTTGTTATGAGCTATGTCATTATTATTCTAAGACGTGAGGAAGATATACTTACAAGTTAAGTATTAAGCAAAAACACAGCTTAGAATCTGTTTCTTTTTAATTGTGGGATTAAAATATTAGTTTGTATCTTAATGATTATTAATCATATTGGCAGCCCCACGTCGGTTGCTATAATCTGTCAAATTTCATCAAGTTATATTAAACCAAAGAAATTCCTCGGATGCTTTAAAATGTGACTGTTCGTACTTCGTATAATATTTATGCTGGCGAAATCACATTTTGCTTCCCCGTAGGCAATACGATGCAAAATATTGAACATCGACAGCGTATAAAAGGCATGATTGATCATATAGCAAATTATAATCGTTTGTAGTGCATCAAAAGCAGATGCAATCATTAATAACGCGTGAGGCTTTTTGACCTTTCGTCCCAGGCTGGGGGCCGGTTGTGTCGTTGAGGCTGGAGTGGACTGGACTAACTTTCACTGTAAGGCATGCGTTGGCGTATAGCTCCTGTATACTGCAGCTGTGCTGCATACTATTACAAACCTATTTTCAGACACCATGGTTTGTAGAATCCAGTATGACACGTAAATATATTGTGATTGCGCTGAGGCTAAGATCTGGACACGTGCCACTTAATAAATTTGGACATTTAATGCGAAAAGTTGATACGCCTAACTGCGATACATGTGGACGTGTTGAAGATGTCCATCATTTATTGATAGAATGCTCTCGGTACCAGCAAAAGAGACAGGATCTGGTAGCAAAAATAGAATTGAACTTCTCTGATATTGGCATGTTCCACCAGATCTTGGCCGACTGTTACTCTCAATGTACCGACTTGAGCCTAGATAAAGTTCAATGTTTATAGGAAACAATAATTTGTACCAAGATGATATTTTTTTCTGATCTTGTTTAGAATCCTCTGAGCATTACCTAGTAAGTGACACCAAACATTTTATTGTTTAGTAAGTCCTAAATTAGTGTAAAAATGAAAAAACTGAGAGTCGGCATTCTTTTGATTAATATGCAATCATCATCGATTCTAGTCTGCAATGTCCAGCTAAAACTTCTAACACGAAATGATAATGAGCCAACTTTCTCGTACAGTTAATTTAATTCGTTCAAAAAAAACATAGATTTCCTCCACGATATATCTGAAGATACTTGGTAGCTACTTTGCAATGACTGTCAAATCAACCTTAACACACAAATGGTGCTATTCTTATGTTACTAGAGAAGGATAAGGGTGCTTCTGAGTTTCCGTCACTTCCATAATGCGGATTGATGGATGGGGCCCTATGCAGTTAATACCTCTTTTTTTTAAGATCGTTTAGACGTTAGGTACGTCGGAAACATTCGATTCCTATGTGAAGATAAAATTCTATTTGCGGCGCCGCAAGACATAGTACGAATTAATTATGTATAATTCCATTATTGAGCTAACATAAGGACATAGCCTTTAGTATTTTTACCGTATGGATATATAGGATATATATAGGATGAAGCTTAAGTAATAATTATATCTATAGCGATATGTATACATTCAACGATGCATGCAAAATTGTAGCCAAATTGGGAAGCACACTTAACTTACCATATTTTTTTAGGTATCTAATAAAATCGGTCTATCCTGCATCGGGATAAGTTACGTAGTAAGCGCTTGTACTATATTAACTAAAATAGATGACCCTTCTGATGTAACATTAAACAAAGGAAGAATTTAAAAAAACTAGGACAAGGCTGGTGTATACGATATGTAGAGGCGGTGATCTAATAGTGAAAGATGAAATGTGCAATCTCACATAGCATCAAATCTATCTTCGATTAGCTAGGGCCAAAATGGAGATCACTACCGGCTATATGGACAAAGGTAAGGGTGGTGTTTATACCCAAGGCCGGAGATAGGGACAAGTCACAGCCTAAATCCTACCGACCAATCAGCCTCACCTCCTTTCTATTGAAAACGATGGAAAAGGTACTAAATATGTACATCAGAGAGAACTTCATTAAATCGTGTCCCTTGCATGTACGTCAACATGCCTACCAAGGTGGCAAATCTACCGAGACAGCCTTGATGGAGCTTACCGATAGACTAGAAAGGACTGTAGAAGAGAAAGAAATTGCCCTATGCGCCTTCCTAGACGTTGAGGGAGCATTTGACAACACCTCAGTGTCAGTCATCATAAGGTGCATGAGAAATAAGGGCGTAGATGAGACCACCCTAGGGTGGATCGAATCCATGCTCTTATCCAGAGTAGTAAAACTAACACTTCTGGACACCACAGCAGAATTCAAAGTTGCGAGAGGATGCCCCCAGGGGGGAGTTCTGTCCCCACTGGAATGGTCCATCTAGTTGACGAGCTGCTTCACAAACTAAACGGGGCTCACTTTACAACCCAGGGCTATGCGGACGATCTGGTAATTACGGTGGTTGGCAAGTGCCAATACACAGTATCTGATCGGCTGCAGCAGGCTCTACGTATGGTTGAAAGATGGTGCAACGATGTTGGTCTCAACGTGAACGGGAATAGAACCATCATAGTCCCATTCACCAAAAAAAGGCTTCTGGATAAACTAAGAAAGCCTACCTTATCTGGGAAAACCATAGTTTTCTTGAGAAGTCAAATACCTAGGAGTGATGCTAGATCAAAAGTCGACCTGGAATTCACACCTCAACTACGTCACCAAGAAGGCCAAGATGGCAATTGGAACCTGGTACAGGATGGTAGGACCCAAATGGGGCCTTAAACCAAGGCACTTGCTTTGGTTATACACGGCGGTGGCACGTCCCATGATTGCCTATGCCTGTGTAGTGTGGCACAACCAGACTCGCCAATCCACAAGCAGCATGGCACTCACGAAAGTACGGCGCTATGCATGCTCGCTAATCACAGGTGCCATGTCATCCTCCCCAACCGCCGCACTCTCAGCTATCTCTTTGCTCCCTGCCTACATTTATACAAAAAGAGGCAAGAGACGCGGCTATAAGGGTAAAGATATATACATCCTATCAGACAGTCAAGCGGCTCTAAGGGCACTTGAATCTGCTGAGATAATCTCCAAACTAATAGCGGAGGGAGCCCAGATCCTAAACTGTCTGGGCTCCAACAACAGAGTAACCCTTCGCTGGGTACCAGGACACTCCGAAATCGTGGGCAACAAAAAAGCCGACGAGCTTGCAAGGGAGGGGGCCTCATGCCCGGTACAAACCCCGGAACCGATACTGGGCATACCCAAGTGCACCACCCGACGCAATCTTAAAGAGTGGTCGATCGAACAAAGTAAACAACTATGGCTCAGATCGACAGGTCAGGCACACGCCAAGACCTTAATGACATGATTCTCCAACAAATACACGCTAGAGGCCTTAGCGCTATCTCGCGGACAGTTGAGTATCCTCGCAAGAACCATTACTGGTCATTGCAGGCTAAACAAGCACGGCACCAGAACTGCTGGCCGGAGATCCCACCTGCAGATTCTGTAAGGCAGAGGACGAGACACCGATGCACGTCCTTTGTCAATGCGATGCCCTCGGGCACCCAAGAAGCCGCACCCTGGGCAGCTACCACATCTGCCCGGAGGATGATAAGGCTATCGCTCCCAAGGCCATTATACGGTTTATGCAAACCGTGGGCCTCGGAGACGATCTGTAAGTGGGAGCGGAGGTCACAATAGATCAAATTTGGTCGCAGTGACCACTCGGCAACGAACGCCCCCTAGAACTTCGAATAATAAAAAAATAGGGCCAAAATCTAATGAAAATAAAAAGTCGCTTTCTCCTATAAAGGTCCGCTAATCAGGCATTCTGTCGGAAACAATTGATTCTATCTGACTTGATTACTAATAATAATAATCCTCCAACCGATTACGGCTACGGCGGCCAATCTCAACGATCAGCCACGTACGCAGGATATATTATAGTGCTCAAGTGTGTGCGCAAACACAAGTGCACTTTCATAGAATATGAGGGTAAGGGAATACCCTTACCCTCATATTCCGATGGGACACTACTGTAACACGACCAGAGAGAGATTGGGCGCAGGACCAACGGCTTAACGTGCTTTCCGAGGCATGGGGGTACAAGACCGCCAACTTCCAGATTCCGGGCTGCCACTAAGAATTTCTTACCGAAACACTTAGCTACAAATTTATGGCCCGACCCGGGGATCGAACCCGGGACCTCTTGCGCAGCCGTCGCTTTAAAGTGCGACCCACTAGCCACTGCGCCACCGAGGCAGTCTTGATTACATTGATGACTTGGATGGATAGTAAAAACTTACTTTGATTACCATTGTTCTTGAAAGGTCTAAGTGTTTTTTTTTCAATTTGGATTTGAAATATCTAAATATGACAAACATACAGGTTTAAGACATAAATGCATCAGAAATTACTGATATTGAAACGAAAGACAGGCATTTCCTGTTTTATATCCTTGTGGGACTCGTAGACGCTATTATTTTTATTGTACCAGGTATTACTTCGCACTATTATGTTTCACCTGTAGTATCACTAAAAGCGGACTGACTACTTGAAGCGGTACCTAATCTATCAGACCTAAATTATTTGTATGTAATTTACGCAATCGGCTTGAAACAAAACCCTCCCGTTATGTTCTTATCTGTAAACAAGAATGTAAATTCTACGTAATAGGTACGTATTCGCCCATTTCATATTATACCAGCTACTAGCAATGGAGTCATCGATCGAATCTATGTTATGCTACATAAAAGCAATAACGGTAATAAAAGTATTTATGTCATTAAAAAAAAGATTGATTTTCTCCAGTGAAGTAGTCATGCGATAGCACTCATCGAATTCGTCAATGCAAGTAATCGAACGGTTCTATATTACCGGTTCATTTACTAGTCCCATAAAAATCTGTAAATTACACTTTTAGCTTAATGCGTCGTAATTTTGCACATCACTGTGTATCTTGCAGAGGAAGTCTAACAGTTATGTTGATTTAGTATGTAAGTATAAATTTAGTAGTTATTGTGATCCAGATTCGGTGTGTATAGGAAAAGACCGTTAAATAAATGGCAGTGAGACGGCATAACAGCCTATCTGCGCGGACTGCGCGAGCGCTGCGCTCTCGGCCGCGGGTTGCGACAGACCACGTTGTTACATCATTCACTTTACCAAGTTACCGCTAATATATTACATTAGATATCGCTGCGTAGAATAGTTAAACACAAAGTCAAGGTGTTCACACATTTACTATTAACACCATTTACTTCATATAATATTAACTATTTAAAAACCTGCATAAGGTATTCTGCAGTGGGTGTCTACTTACGTATTCCCAACTAGAAAGTGCTTAATTTACACTGATTCTTAATTCAAAGCTTGTAGCAATTAAAGAAACATCGGTAGCTGATGCACCCTTTGCGATGAAGCACCCTTTCCATTATTTACGATGAAGTACCTATATGTTTAATGTAACACAAAATATAAATAAAGGTAGTAAGAAAAACATTTCTCTCACTTAATAAGTACTTACTAATGTATCTACTAATTTAAGCATTGATAAAGTAATCGGCAGTAAAATTTGTGTGATCAACTGATCATAATAGACAAAATATACCTATGTTTTGAGATAGGAAAAGTGCACATGAATAACCACCTAATCTAACCGTAACCTATTATACGCAAAGACTCGCGGCAGTAGACGGTAGATAAATTTACGAGGTTGAACGCCTTCGTTATTGAAGTCTACTTATTAGAAATACTTTAGGCATTAGCCTTCAAAATTCTAATCTCGCCATTGTTAACATGAAACTGGTTCTATGATTCTAAATTGTGCACCTACATAGTTTCGAAACGACAACGAACTGGGTAGAGTTTTGCTAGTCCTGTGTCGGTATTAATTGTCTGTCATTGGCATCGTACATGTTAATCTTATATTTTGAAATGAAGTGGATATGTATGTACCCATGCTATAGCCTTGCCAGTTATACCACATAAAGTTGCTATTGAATATAATCTTTGAGTATTTTATCCATTTGTATGTACCAGAAAGGAACAAAAGTACATACATTTCTTACTACATAGGCCTGCTATTTTATAATGCGATACATGTACTCGTACATCAGTCACAGAAACAACCAACTCATTAAAATAGAATAACTTCAAGTTGTCGGTGGTTAAGGAAATTGACTCACAATTTATTTGATTATACAATCTCTCTTCTAAAGTGCGCCGAAAATTGATCATTACTTACACACTGGAATGTATACCTGTACTAACAATATGCTATTATTAGTGTTATTCGACAGCAATCACTGTACATGAAAAGCCAGAATTAATTCTCGGTTCAGAGAAATTGTTTATATCTTTTTGGTTTTTATAAATTTTTAGTGTCAGCCTGGAGTCCCGGACTCCACTCGGTAGCGGTACCTGCGGTAGGGGTGTGGTACCTCAAGCCTTAGAGAACATGTCTAGCCATTGGTCTTGACCCTGATTACTTTTCACTTCCTGTATTCTGGTTTGCACTGGAATATGAATAGTTCGCAAACACAAGTGCACTTTAATATGTAACCGCATACCTGCCAAATCGTTTAGTTTGACCATAGCTAAAGAATCACATTTATTAGTGTTATTCTTGGGGATTGATGGAATATTTTTAAGGCTCTAAAAGGTTAAAATGAACCAGGTCATGTGTGTCGTGTGGCGGTGAAGCAAGGCGCGGTCTGCAGTCCGTTGACCCCCGCACTGACAGACGACACTGCGACCCGTGCCTTCAAAATGCACATAACGATGCATTTGAATACATTCAAAGCCGACAATCTTATAAAGAACGTAAGTGAAGTAGCTAACTGGGCGTCTGCCAGCTTAGATAAATTGAATTAAGTACTTAGGTAGATTTTATTGCATGCCAATCACCAGGAACAAACGGTAATTTGAAATTAAACTAATGTAAAGACAGCTAAATGAAATATAATGTTAAACTTCTAGTACTTAATTTATAAAGCCCCGCACTAATGTGCTTATTATTACTTAGTCTACAACTTTTACAGAAACCCAATATCAAACTGTATTTAATACCAGGGTGCTCAGACTGGTATGAATCATTTTTGATCCCAACGAACCTCATCCAGCGCTCCAGTTCCTTCTTAATTTGACTTTACTTCAAATTAGGTATGGAACCAGGACCGATCTGTATGGAGAAAATTGGGGGATGCCTAAGACCAGCATTAGGCGTCTATTGACTGAAATGATGATTATGATGTAAGGAAATTTAAAAAAACGCGAAAAACCACTTGTACTATACCTAGCTAGTTTGTCGTAAAAATGTCTTATACGGCAAAGGAATGAAAATTATTCTGCTATTTCTGCAACAATAACTGTGATTACAACCTAATGAAAATGTAAAATCTTTATACCAGACCACATGACAAATAATGAAACTACCGACAATTGTAACTGTCTATGCATAAATTACTAGTATCAGTGTTGATAGAATTTTGTAAAAAAATCTATTGTAATCCTTCACAATGCATATTTTTGGACAGCTGAAGGTCAAGATCAGGTCTGACAAAATCTTTCCATTACATGGGTAAATTCGCCATGCTATAGAAACACATTCGTATTGAAATGAGCCGTCGAAAAGAATCTCTTGTTCGGGTGACGGATAGAAGGCCGTAAAATATTCTACTTAACAAATTTTAGTTCTACTATAATAGTATTAGGAGTTTTGTTGTTGATCTTCCATACTTACAATAAAACAATTGTTAAAACACTATAAACTTATGTGGATACTGTATGGAGATTGTGAAAATCTGTACCGGACCACAAAATTTACTATTGTACGAGTAATGGCATCTGCGGATTAGTGTGCAGCGCCAACGACTGAAGTAAAAGACGCCATAACTGGATGAAATGAACTCTGCTTCAAGCAGAGCAGTAAACCGAACTAGCGCAAGTAAAAAGACGAAACTCATTTTGAACTGAAAAATTACAGTCGATTAAGTGGATTATAAAAATTTAATTGCACGTTGCTGAAATCGTAAATGTCTCTCACATTTACGATTTTTTTAGGCATTGAAAGGCGTAAAAGTAGTAGTAGTAAACTTATCATAAACAATACATCTGCACAATTGATTTTTTTTTATGGCGTCGTAAAATCTGTGGCTGCGTAACTCCTGAGGGGATACAACACTGTCAGTTTCGACTGATTAAAAAGACACGTTAATATTATTGATCGGTGTGGTGATATTAATTCTTGTGATCTTTATTTTTATTGAATTTACAAACTGTTATGTATTAACAGGTACACATAAGTAGATGTCACAATATCAAACAAATATTAATTCATAGATTTTATTATAGGTATAGGTACCTTCTCACCGCTTCTGGTCGCAACGCATTGACAAAATTCGCCCTAATCAGACTGAACCCTTTCATAGAACGAACGAACTTGAATAACCGCGCGAAGCCATCAGTACTGCGCGACGTGCTGGATGACATTCTTTCTCTATCGCATCCATATAAAGACGCATTAAAGCTGCGTCTGGGTCGGTTGGATCTCTTTCACACTCTGTGACGTTTTTTCTGAAAATCGCACATTCCGTTAAATGTGTGCGTTTTCTGATTTCATGCCACAACGTTACTCGATGTTTATAGTGCATCCCTTCCTCTTTAACAAAATACAAAAATATGGTTTGTTATAAAGATATCACTGTCTAGTTTCTATATCTGTAAAAAAAAGCTTGCAAGTATTTACATTACGTAAATGGAACGTATGTAGGTATTGGTCCGTAGTTGTAAGTTAACAATATTAAATCAACTCGACAACATCCTTTGACTATGTTTAATTGTATTCTTCGTGCGCACATTTAAAAATAAAAAGCAGTCATTAGTAGAAGGTATACCTTCTACTAATGACTGCTTTTTATATAAATTTTATTTATTATTTTTTTATAGAATAAATACTACGGTCGAAAATCACTATACTATATAATGATACCTACTTATATATTTCACGTAGTTCATAAAATCAATCTCTCGTCGGACATACGAAAGCTTGCAATAAAATAAAATCGTGAGGCACGCAAATAAGGGTAATTTTGCTAAAGCGATCCTAACTCAGTCTTGGCCCGGAGCTCTAGCTAGACATTCTTTCACATTATTATTGTTTAGAGGCTTCCTTCCTTATTACAACAGAACAGTTCAATAGAAACGATGAACAATTTTTTTTTCTGTAAACGGTTAAGTGGCTATCAGACTTTTTTTTTTGCAAAGTGAGGTCCATTCGCATCCGCTAGCATGAAAGGTTTTAAGAACACATTCAATTCTTAAGGTGACGAGTAGAGCATACTAGCGACGCCAATCGATTATAATTTGTAGCTACTAAACCGGATCTCTTTTAAACAATCCGGGGTTACAACCTCTCGGCAAACACTTATACTAATTATTAAATAACCATGCACAAATGTTGGGCCTGTTTTTGTAGGCGAAAAATTAATTCAAGCCAAAAGTGTCCGCTTTTGGCGTGAATAAATTGCGTTGGACCCAACCTTTTTACATGGTTATTTGATAAATAGTATAAGTGTTTGCCAAGAGGTTGTAACCCTGCAAGTGTTTCAAATTGATCCAGTTTAGTAGCTAAACCTTAAAATCGATTGGGGTTCTAGTATGCCCTACCCGTCACCTTAAGGGAGGGATAATAATGAATAAGTAGTTTGATTATATCAGTTCATTCAACAAGCCAGTTCTTGCCTCTCACTATTTTTGGTCACCAAATTCTTTCAGTGCCTACCTACCTAGATCATCAAATTTTACTTGATGCTAAGAGTAAAAAGAAACTAAAATTTGGAAAGAGACAATACGGACTATCTATTTCAATTAAATTAGTGGTTCCCTGCCATCATTAACTAACTCTATCGCTCAGTACTTCAATTCAATTACTGCTTCAAGTGCTTTAGATGGACTTCAGATCTAAAATGGATGATAGGTTAGATTCTTTTTATTCTTAAGATCCGCGTTACTCTTTTCTATTAAGTGAACTGAAGTGTAGTGTATAAATCTGGCGAACAAAGCACCGCTC
This sequence comes from Marasmia exigua, assembly GCA_019059595.1. NCBI lineage: Eukaryota > Metazoa > Arthropoda > Insecta > Lepidoptera > Crambidae > Marasmia > Marasmia exigua. The sequence continues at coordinate 13,297,871 of CM032466.1, forward strand.
TTTGTAATGTGGCCGGTTCGTGTTGTCGTTGGTCCATCCGCAAGAGCTGGAGCCTAGTATTTACTTTTGTCTTCTTGATGCTGCGGACGAAACAAAGTGCGTTTTTAAAAATGAGGATTCCTTACTCCTAGCTTGTCCATTATCTCATAGTATCTTATTTTATACATAGCAACTTTTTATAGTGAACCAATTTAGAACACGCTATTACGTAATTATATGGTTGATTGGTAGAGTATGCCTTTTGGCATTAATAATAATAATAATTCTCACAACATCTCATACATTGACCTGATTCCGTACTAAGTAGCGTAAGCACTTGTGGTATTAAGTTCGCCCATTGTAAACATAATTGCACAAGTTTGAATTAAATAAGGAATAACTAATTCCATTTAAATAGGTTATATAATAGTGACTGCATCGGTGGCGCAATGGTTAGTGGATCGCACTTTAAAGCGACGGTTGCGTTTGGGGTCCCGGGTTCGATCCCTGGGTCGGGCCAAAAATTTGTAATTGATTTTTTCTGTTAAGAAATTCTCAGTACTAGCCCGGAGTCTTGTACCCCCGTGCCTTGGAAAGGCCGTTGGTCCTGCGCCTAATCCCTCTTCGGTCGTGTCACACTAGTGTCCCATCGAAATAAGAGGGTACGGGAATAGAGAGTGCACTTGTGTCTGCGCAAATACTTGTGCACTATAATATGTCATGCGTCGATGGCTGATCGCTGAGATTGATCGCCATGACCGAAATATCGGTTTGGAGGAAATTATTATTATATAATAGTCCTTTATTATGACACAAGTACCCACTGTAATAATGCTGTGCAATGAAAATTAAAAGTATTCATCTATCTACATACATAATATTGGTACAGTGGTGATTGGAACAGTGGTAGTCAACGCTGCCTCTGATACAACGGTTGCGGGTTCGATCCCCGCACAGTATAAACATTTGTGTACACGAACATGTTTGTTTGTTTTTTCTGGGTGTTTGCTATGTATTATAAGTAGGTATGTATTTACAAAAGAAAAGTATTATATGTATATATTTATAATCCCACTGCTGATTCTGATATCCGTAACAGAGGTGCTTGAGCTACCTATCTCGGAGTCAGATCAATGTATGTGATGTTGTGAAATATTTATTATTTATTTATAATGAGTATTTCACAAAATATGAAAAATAATATATGTAATGAAATCATTATATTTTTGGTGCTTACTTTGCGTTGCGGGTTTAGAACCTGTATTTGTAGAACATGTAGACCTATACTAATTTAGATAGGCCATGCTTTGCGATTGTACTCACAATCGCAAAGCAAGGCCTATCTAATCAGCGAAACGACAGAATATTCGTCACGAGGAAAGTTCCCGCTGGCGAAGTATTACACCGATAGATGCAGGGTTGCTGGACCCTGGACTTGGTTAATCTTAACTTTTCCTCTACCCTTAGGTTGTCTGGAAGAATCGCTATTAGCGATAAGACGGCATACATTGTATTAGTATAATACTATAGACTAAGATCTGTAAAGTTTGTGCAAACTGTAAAGTGTATCTATCTATCTTTCTTATCGTGTTGGTTTTTAGTCAAAGTCAACGTTTTAAACCGAACCACGATACAAGATTACGCCCATTATTTTCTTTTAAAATGTTTGTTGTAATTACCAGACTCACTAAATTCTGGATCAGGGTCCAAGCGCACCCAGGGCCTAGTTTAGGACAGGATAGCATTGGATGTAACCGGGAAACTCGCTAAACTGATGACGTTATGATCTCTTTTTGGCTACGGAACCTTCCGTAGCCAAATGGCAAAAAACGGAACCCTCATAGATTCGTCATGTCTGTCCAGTCTGTCCGTCCGTCCGTATATCACAGCCACTTTTTCCGAAACTATATGAACTATACTTTTGAAACTTGGTATAATAGATGTATTTTCTTAACCATATTACGATTTTTACACAAAAATAGGAAAAAAAAATACTTTGGGGGTCCCCATACTTAGAACTGAATTCTAAGTATTTTTTTTCATCAAATCCATACGTGTGGAGTACCTATGGATAGGTCTTTTTGTCGTTAAAAATAATTTTGAAGTTTCTGATATATTTTTTTCCAAAACATAATACGCAAGAGACGCTCCCAAAGTGGTAAAATGTGTGCCTGTGTGTGTCCCCCTCTAACTTCTATAATAAAAGAATTGTAAAACTAAAAAATATATATGATATACATTACCATGAAAACTAACAACTAAAATTGGTTTGAACTAGATCTAGTACTATAAATAGTTTTTTTTAATTAATACATTATAAACTGCAATTTACCTTTTATATATCTTACTTGCTGCTACGCAACCCTTCAAAATTCAAAATTCAAAAGTACTTTATTTGCATAGGCTTATATACAGCTCTTACAAATCGTCATACATGAAAATATGTATAAACATCTTTGTGGGCGAGTCCAACTCGCACTTGGCCGGTTTATACGTAAAAATGTTACGACAAAAAATTCTAAATCCTGTCAATTAGCGTACTTAATTGCATTTCGATTATTTATTTTCGATGGATAATTTAATTGTTTTATTTCTTTCGTTGGTACTCAAGGTAGGCTTAGTGCATCTTCGGCGAAAAAAATGCATTAGGTAACTGTTTAAAACTGACTGTGGTCTGTTATCCCTTAACCAAATGCCTATGCTTCAATGTATGATATCTTGTATAAATGTATAAATAAAAATGCTAGGGCATGTTTGATCCAGTTCAAAAAAAATGCCGAGATTTTAGATAAATTGTGAACTGATGATATAATGCTAATGGTCTAATATAAAAAAAAAATCACGATGACGGTAACCCTTGCTCCAGGAAACAAAACAGCTCAGCCACACGGCGCCGCGCGGGTCGCGCCCTGCGCCGCGGGCCTGCGCGCGCGCACGATCGCATCCACACGATCGCCCTGATAGCTCCTAACATTACGCCTATTATTACGATTGCTAAGATTTATATGGAGATTTAGGCGGAAGTGGTTTTAAGCGTTGACAATCGAAGGACTCGTTTATTATGTCCCTAGTTCGAGTATTCGTACATAATCGTAATATTATATAATACATCGACTCGGCATTTCTAAATGATTCGACTTACTCATTTTATGACAATGTTCATTGTATGGCGAACATATAGCATATAATATATATGGATCATGGGATGGATATACTGGATCATGGGATCCAATTGAATTGGTGCCCCTTTTTAAGGCCTGCGAGGTCAGACAGTAAATTGTGTTAAGGACTTCCTAAATCTCGGATCATGGTCCAAGTGTATCTCGGACCGAAGCAATAGCTTTGGATGCTACTGGGAATGATACACTGAGCCTATACAACGCTAACGGAAATCTTCAATTTTTCTCAGTTTATTACTACTAAGTACCTACTTATGCTTTATTATTTATGTATCAGGAATAAACTCTTGTCGGATATTTCAGCTGCTTCCTTTTATTTAGTGCTGTTATTTATTTTCCGACAGCATAGAAAACAACATGAATTCTAATTCCGGCATAATCTGCATTATTATCATCAATCAAGCACAAAATAATTAGAATCAGTGAAGCTGCACCGATGCCACACGCGAGCGTTCGTTGACAATGCAGATCGCGGATGACGCGCGGCCGTACAAGGGAGCGTATGCGCCGTGCGCACAGGACGTCCTTGTGTTCGGCATTCATTGCTTCCTTGTATGGACCGTACCAGCCGTAGATAACAAATTACTCAATTTACATAAGAACTGACATTACGTGGAGCTGGAAGTATAACTGGAAGAAATGATGATGAAGAATAGGTGTAAATTGACATTTACAATCCTTTCTTCCTGAAATAAGAACATTTTTTTTAACAAATTTCATGCAAGCGTTTTCAGTTCGTGATCATTTTCTCCGCTCACTAGTACCTACTCGTAATTTAACTTAACTTTTTTTCCCCCTTTTTTTATGACTGCTGTGGTAAGATGTATTGTCTCTGTTCCAACTCTTTAATGCTTAATGCTCTTTAATGCTCTATGCCCGTATTCGTCGTTTTTTTCTGTTTTTTTTTAATAAATTAATTATACTATAAGTACGAGGGTGGATCAAAAAGTTCTTAGAATTGCATACAATTATAATTATTTTGAGGGTAATTTTATATTTTTTTAAAAGAGTGGCAATCGCAAAACATTATTGCAGAACTTCATTTGATTTGATCTAATCGTTCGCAAATTATAAATTATTTAGTGCAAAGTGTTGACAAAATATTAAAATATGGATAAAAATCGAGTTACGTGCAGTGATAAAGTACCTGTGCCTGAAAAAAATGTCCACGCAAGAATTTTTTTCGGATATTCAGCAAACATTAGGGGATAATGCTTTACCCTATTCAACGGCTGCTTACTGGGTTGCTGAATTTAAAAGGGGTATATCGAGCTGTAAAGATGATCATAGTTCCGGGCGGCCTTCGACCTCGGTTACGGAAGAAAATGTTAAAAAAGTCGAGAATTTGGTTTTGCATGACAGAAGAATAACAATTAAATATTTAGCTGAGATAATGAAGATTTTGTTTGGTAGCATTCAATCCATTTTAACAGATTCACTGAGGTTCGGAAAAATGTCTGCAATATGGGTACTTCGAATGTTAACAGACGAAAACAAAAGGCGTCGTTTGGAAATTTCAAAGTGCGATCTCGAAATGTTACAGCGTGATCCAGATCAATTTTGTCATCGTGTTGTTAAGATGGATGAAACGTGGGTTCACCATTTCAATCCCGAAGCTAAAAGACAAAGCATGTCTTGGAAACGACCATCATCTCCGCCAATGAAGAAATTTCGGGTTGCTCCTACCGCTGGCAAAGTTATGGCCTCTGTATTCTGGGATAGTGAAGGAATCTTATTTATTGATTACATGCCGAAAGCACAGACAATTACCGGACCATATATTATGCAGGTTTGATTCCAAAAATACGCGATGCAGCTCATCGTTCGGTAGTTGCGCTCGAAGCAATCCGCAATGCTGGATTCGATATCCTTGACCACCCACCATACTCACCGGACTTAGCCCCTAGTGATTTCCACTTATTCCCAAGATTAAAGGAGCATATCCGTGGAACTAAATTTGCCGATAATGACGCAGTAATGGCCGCCGTAGATGAGTTTTTTGAGTGTCAAGAAGATTTTTTTTCGGAAGGAATAAGAAAATTAGAAAAGCGGTATTCTAAATGTATTGAATTAGAAGGAGATTACGTCGAAAAATAAAATATATTTGTTTACATTTTCTTATATTTTTATAGTGATTCTAAAAACTTTTTGATTCACCCTCGTAGGTTTATTGTATTATATAATTATGTATGTATATTTAGTTATATTATAATATTAATCACATGTATGTTAATGGATATATATTTATTTAACCGTCACACATATTTCTGCATCGCCTAATGGTTGACTGGTAGAGAATGCTGTATAGCATTAAGTCCGCAAATTGTACTTTATTTTTCTTGTGCAATAAAGAATAAATAAATAAATAATTTGGGTCAAATTTTGCAGCAAATAAGAACTCTCTAAAAAGGACTCTCTTTTATACGAAGAAACATCTGAAAAAAACAGTGTTTGTTTTGCTATATCTATGCAACCAGATGAATTTGAGTTCATTCTACTCAGCACCAAAATTTTCCGAGGAGCCTTTTCCGAAACTAGTACAAAATAATATAAATATCAAAATCAACATAGTTTCACTTTAATTAAACACATATTTTTTTGTATCGCAGGATGCAGAGGAAGACAGCGAGTTCTCGCCGGTGGTGAATGCAACGTGCAAGACTGGCATCATGTCCATCAGGGTCACCTTCAACCAGCCCTTCAATGGAGTGGCTCACGCGAAGGAATTCAGGTATTGAGGAATTTTCACCTTCGTAAAAAGTTGGTAAATATGTTGATATTTTTACGATGTGATATGTGATAGTTTTACGAGTAGGTACAGTCAGCGTCAGATCAAGTTACCCCCCAGCAGGGGAAAATAGCACTTGTGCCCCAGACATAAGGACGGTCCAAAGGTCAACAAGGGTAAATCGATGTGACGCCATATGCACCTACGTGTCAGTGTGTACTGCGGTACATGCATTTTGTGGGTAGTATATCTTGGGAAGATAGTTATTTATATAGAAACCGAAGAACTGTAATTCAAAATATTAAATAAATACCTAGTTTCTTTAATGGAATTCAACTACTCGTAGTTCGAGCTTCTGCCAGGGACGCATAAGGTTGATCGGCCAACTGCACATCAGCCCTGTCGCAGTTTCCTAGGTAGAGAAAAGATGTATAAGGTATTACCTATGGTTTGATTTGGTCATTTAATTGTTTCCAGATCGCCAGCCTGTAAGGTACAAGGAAACGGAACGAAGACAGTTTCACTGGACATCAACATGCTAGCTCCAAAAGGCTCGCCAGACTACTGTGGAGTAATTTGGAACAATGTTAGTATATCTTGATTTTTTGTAATGGAATCTGTCCTCATTTACTTGATTTTATTTTCTTAACTCCTACTATTACCCATTTCAGCGCACCGACGAACGATCTCTACCTCTAGCAGTGCGAGTGCACCGAACCTTAGAGTTAGCTGATGATAAAATGTTTTTCATCACATGCGGGAAGACCGGTATTCGAAATTCAAGGTATAATCTAAATACAAAAGAATATAAGTACCTATTCTTATCCTCTTTTATTAACAGTTACTGATTCTCATTTTCTACCTGATAAGTTCACGGTTCATGTAGATGTAATTTAGCGAACTTTACACAGCTAAATGAAGAACCAAAATAATAATACAGACCTTTTTAATTTGGATTCCAGAAACGAGACCTCACTTGTATCGCTCCGCATGCTGAACCCCGACGGACGCAAAGTGACCAACGTCGCCTTCGGTATGCCGTACACACTCAGAGCCGAACTCAGCAAATCTGATGGTATGTTCAATGCTTACATTTATAATTTACAAACATCCGATGAAATACCTCTTCAACAGCAAAAACCCAATTTGTATATAAAATAGATTATTTATCACTGATTCTGACGCTTCGTTCAATGACGTTAGTTAAGGTGACGGGTAGGGCACACTAGCGACGCCAGGCGATTTTAATTTTTAGCTACTAAACCGGAGCTATTTTAAACAATTTCGGGGTTACACTCTCTCGGCAAACTCTTATACTATTTATTAAATAACTATGCACAAATGTTGGGTCCGTTTTTGTTCCGTGAAAATTGATTCACGCCATAAGCGGCCACTTTTGGCGTTAATCAATTTTTCGCGTACAAAAACGGACCCAACATTTGTGCATGTGTGATTGTTTGTCCGTCTTTCACAAGTAACACGGAACGACGAGTTCACGTGATTTTTAAGTGGAAATAATTGAAGGGGTGGAGACATATTATGCTACTATGTGGCATACCGAGCTCCACTCCATGAAGACTAGAGGTCGGCCGCAGCTTACAAGCAATGCTGCCTCTAGTCTTCATTGTATCTTACTATAATCTATAGGTAATTCAGCATCTTTTATTCCTAAATGCTATGTAAATTATTTCAAATCTTTAGCAAGTTCAAATAAATTCACAGAAATTACTCTGTTTGACATAAAGAATTAGTTTGTTGGCCCAGCCTGTTTCAATATCTCCCTCACGTAGGGAGACCGGATCATCCATATTTCACGAGTCACTCAAACGAGTAAAACCTGTGATTTCCACATTTAAATACCTTTTGCAAACTCTGACATAGACTACCCAATAATTGTCGAAACATGGGTAAAATATAGAAAGATATTTTATGAAACTCATCAAAAGATTAATATCAAATAGTTGATTCTTCAGTATCCATGTAACTCAAGTGGCAATGTAACGTATTAGAATTTGGAAAAATTATACTGGAATGGGGCTTCCCCCAAATTTCCCGTAAAAATAAATTAAAGCACATGTTTGAGTAACTCGTAAAATCATAACACCTGGCCACACTCTCGTCACGGCTGTCGTCAACGTTGGATTAAAGGACCCTCGTAATTACAGGCACGCACGGCATAAGGATGAAGAATTGCTTTGCATTCAATATGCGTAATAACACCGTGGATCTCCTCGACGGCAGAGGGTGAGTTGTAACATATTATATTATAATTGCATCAAAGAGTTGACAAATACCTCAGTATTGTCATACAGGACATTCCACCTATATTTTATTCCTGAGAAGCACTTGGTCTTCAAAATTAACATGGGAAGTTGACGGATCACTGATTCTCTAAAAATAAATATAGAATCATGATTTTGATGTCTGTTACATTACGATTTTTTCTGTCGTTTCTATGTCGAACAAGTGCCTACGGATAAACTTACAACTGATTTATAACTAAGTATGACTAATACAGTAACTATTCTGTTTTCGATCTGATTAAGATTATATCTTTGATTCCTTATTAATCCTAATCTAGCCAAAAGATACTATCTTAACTTTAGCTGGTACAGCAAAATTGCTAAAACTCATTTATCCTTGTTTCAGGTGTCCAATCAAAAATGACAAAGTAACAGTGAAAGTGGACAGCAGTGCAAGCGAGCTGGCCATAGCCCAAATGTTCCGGTTTCCAGATTCCTCGCAGGTCTACTTCCAATGTGACATTGCTGTTTGTAAAGGTAATCAATACAATACAAATTATCTTCTCATTTTTATTCATACATGCATTAAGAGCTACACGTGGAAGTACCACCGTATAAGATATCCAGTAGCAAGACTGGAAGGATGTGCCCTTGTACGGTTGTCAAAACCGACGTACAGGCCAGCTCATATATGTAGCGCAGGCCGTTAGTTTCCACCTTAGATTAAATCAAATGGTTTAAGGTGACGGGTAGGGCACAGTAGCGACGCCAATTCGATTTTAATTTTAAATCGATTGGCGTCGCTAGTGTGCCCTACCCGTCACCTTAATCTAAGGTTTCCACACTTGTAAAATACCGCGGCCTCTGCCTGCGTTGAAAATTAATGCAGTACACGCACTGCGATAGCCCTGCCACTTAGAGTATCAACGGCGAATCGGCTTAGCAAAATCGAAAACATAAATAAAAAAATACATTCTTAAATAGGCTCAAAGAGAATATAATCACTACGTTATAAGAGTCGGCACTTCCATACAAGCCCCTGTCTGTCAGTGCCACAAACTAAGTAGAAGATACTACGTCAGCGCTCTCAAAAATATCGAGGGATATACTTTTTAAACAACCCCCTTTCTGCTTAAAACCAATTCCATACCAACCATCATCAGCAGAACAGAATGAACATTTGAGTTGTTAATGTTTTAATACTACTACTTAGATGGCTCTGTAACTGAATTCCACACGGGTTTGAACCATCGACTTTAAGTTTCCAGATACCATTACCTTAGCCACTCGGCCAGATGTTCTTGTGAACTCAGCCAGATGTTCAGTTAGTGAAATTTGTAGTTATATCATATGTCATGTTTTGGTAGATTCAATATGGCCGCTGTTTATCATTGTCAAAAATTGGCGCGCATTCAGTGCAACCAACCTGACAATAGCCAAATGTAACGCGGCTAAATAAAGGTAGTATAAAGGTTAAAAGGTTTACATAATTCGCCGATTCGAATTTAATTAAAACGCCGTGTGGTCCCGGCAGAGTAGAATAGGCCACCATCACTCTTACCGAGGTGTCGTAAAAGGCGACTAAGGTAATGCTGCTGGCATGATCATCATCACCCAGAGAAGGAAAACTCTACATTTATATCAAAACCCTCGCCCACCCGTCTGCCAAGCGTGGTGATGACAATTACCCCTCATGTGATTGAGGGAGGCTTGCCCCAGCAGTGGGGACTTAAATGGGCTGACGATGACGATAAAGGTTTAATAAGCCATAGAGAATTAACACGAGCAGTGAGTATTTTTAATTATCCAGAATATATTTTTTTGTTATGTTATCATTACGGTACTGTCTTTCGATCTCGCAATAACTTTGAGTATACTCAAAGCGCAATAATGTCTTAATTATCATTTCTTTGGAGTGTCGACGGACTGAATAGACTGATAACCGCTAAGCGATACCGCCGTACATACGTCAATATTCCACATTTACGCGGCCAAAATTTAATTTTAAAAACTTATGTACGGTAAACAAATAAAATAGCACGTGCAAAGCTAGACGACAGTTGAATGAATACTAACTGATCCCCACCTGGCTACCTGCGATACACCCCGACCGCTTTCAGGTAGTCCAGAGTTAGTCGGTACTTGACGGTCAACCCGTGCGCTCGTTATTGTTGCTTAAAGTTACAAAAACAACAAAAGTGACAAAACTATTTTTCTTTTCTATCTCAGTTTTGAGAAATTGAAGTGAAAATGATGTATTCCAAATTGACAGGTATGGATCTTTATTTTTATTATTATTTACTTACCCAAAATGCTCAATTCGAATAATTTGGAGATTTCAAACACATTCAATTTGTTCTATTTCTCGATTAGATACGATCATTTTTTAACTACAATCCTTTGACTAAAAGAAAATATAAAAACCAGCTGCGGAAGAGTGCAGACTTTTTAACCATTAAGATTTTACATGAAAATACAACCATTTTTCTTAATAGGTATTAGTTGGGTAATCTTAGCTTTTGTTGTTTTAAGATAAGTAAGTACTTCAAGCACATCAGGTGTAAAAATTGTTACTCGGAAATAACGTTACCAGATTATAAAATTTACCAAATTTCAAAATGCAAAAGTGAATTATTTAGAAAATTATTTATTATTAAATTAAGTATGGCAATACAAATCAGGACATAAAATACAAAAAACAAATATTTTATTTAAGCCACAGAAACGAATAGGTTTTCATGAAAAAGAATGATTCATGGTTAAAAGTTTTATTTGACAAGAATTTCAAGTGGACATAAGATAGATATACAGAAATACGATTCTTATGCCAAAGACACTGCAATATTATATGTAAGCCTTTATGGATGGCACCCTATGACTCCGACCATGCATAAAACATTGACATGTGGTGCCACTATAAGGTAAAAGCACCTATTACGGAGGTATTTGGCAACATTTGAAGGTAAAAACACAAAAATAAGCATTTGTAAATATGTCTTAAGGTGGAATTATATTTTGTATTGCTGTTGAGACTATGTCTCTTTTCATGATATTTCTTATTTAAAAAAAATATATAAATAGTCGGGCCGGTTTTCCCTAATACGGAGGTAAAATTTGGGTGTGAACCTATTACTGCGTTAGAGGGCTCCTAATACGGAGTGTCAGAAATTATATTCATTATAGTTCCGTACAAATAATATTTATTAAATAATATTAATGCGTTAGTAACGTAATTAGTAAGTTTTTCATATATTGACAATTGATTTTATTACATTGCGTAATCAAATTGAAGTAAAAGAATTAATTATATTTAGAATTACTTTAATCACATTTATATTATTTAATAAATATCTTCAATAAAATTGAAATACTTTTCGCTAAGAAAAACAATAAGTAAAAACCGGCCAAGTGCGAGTCGGACTCGCGCACCGAGGGTTCCGTACAAACCTGCAAGGTTTACAAAGTTCGTTTATTACGACAATCGAGTAATAACTATGGTATTTTTATTGCAAAATGAAATTCATAACATTACAATGGGGAAAGATGGAGGAGCATAAATTTAAGACAAAGATCTCTTTATCGTTTAAGTAATCCTTTATTTTATATTAACACATATAATTTCGATAAAAGAACGTCGAAATATAAAGAAGAAGGCTATTTCGTCTTCTTTAAATGTTGCCCTCCCCATACATAGTATAATAACTCGCGGTCATTGCTGTAACTACAATTATGTTTACAATCACAATTTTTTTGGTGGTATAACTACTTAAAATTTTAAGTTTTTCGGAATTTTTCTGTTACCTGTGCTGTAAGCTATTGCTTCTTACCAAATTTCGAGATTCTATGTCAACGGGAAGTGGTCTTTAGGTTTTAATTCCCTTGCGTGTAGTTGCGAGTTTCAAAATATGCGGTATCAATGGTTGTACTTTTGCGTTTTGCGTTTTTGCGTTGACTTAGATTTTTTTTTTCACGGGTTAAAGGCAATTAGATCTAAGTATTTGATATGAATTTCAACTTGATAGCTCTACGCGTTCATGAGGAAAAAAGTAATAAGTTTATATTTATTAAAAAATATATATTTTGTAATGTAACTAAAAATTTAAGGTTTTCGGAATTTTCCCTTTATGTGTGCTATAACACGTTGCTTCATGCCAAATTTTAAGATTCTAGGTCGACTGGAAGTACCCTTTAGGTTTTGATTCCCTTGCGAGTACTTGCGAGTTTCAAAATATGCAGCTTAAATTGCTGTTTCTTTTGATTGCGTTGAAATAGAAGTTTGATTTTGTTACAGCTTAAAGGTATTATAGACCTGAGTATTTGGTATGAATTTCAATTTAATACCTCTACGCGTTTATGACGAAATGGGTAGTAAGTTTAAAATTATTAAAAAAATATATATTATGTGATGTAACTAAAAATTTATGGTTTTCGTAATTTTTCCTTTATCTATGCTATAAGACGTTGCTTTGTACCAAATTTCAAGATTCTGAGTTCACGGGAAGCACCCTGTAGGTTTTGATTCCCTTGCAAGTGTCGAAAATTTGCGGCATAAACGGCTGTATCTTTTGATTGCGTTGGCTTAGAAGTTTGATTTTTTCACAGCTTCAAGGGACAGTAGACTTGATTAATTGATATAAATATGTTCATACCTCCACGCGTTCCTGAGAAAAAGGGTCTTGACAGACGGACGGACGGACGGACAACAAAGTGATCCTATAAGGGTTCCGTTTTTTCCTTTTGAGGTACGGAACCCTAAAAAGAACAAGCGAAAGAAGTCGGTTTGTATAGAAAGATCTTTCCGTACAGATCGAGTTCGCTTTGCCCATTTTTTTGTATATTTCTGAATTATTAAACTAATCCAACATGAAAATCCCCTAGGACTCTCTCATTTGTCTTATATTTAACCAATCTTTGAGATATTTTTACACTGAAACACTGTCTATATTGGGGTTAAAATCATCATCATCATCATCATCGTCAGCCCATTTAAGTCCCCACTGCTGTGGCACGGGCCTCCCTCAATCACATGAGGGGTAGTTGCCATACTCACCACGCTTGGCAGACGGGTTGGCAAGGGGTTTTGATATAAATGCAGAGTTTTCCTTCTCTGGGTGCTGATGATCATGCCAGCAGCTTTACCTTAGTCGCCTTTTACGACACCTCGGTAAGAGTGAGGGTGGCCTATTCTACTCAGCCGGGGACCACACGGCCACGGGTTCAAAATATTAAGGGGCTATTTAGAATTACAATAAAGTAAATTATAACACATTTTATTTCTGCTGGTTCATAGTACAAATTGGGCGTAACATTTTGTACCATGATCCTGTAAAAGCTTTCATCGCTTTTGGTTTTATCAAAAAAACATGCATAATAATATCAAATAAGAATCCACAAAAAAGATACAAAACTTTTACGGAACCCTAAAAAATGTAATTTTATGTTATATGAATAAAGCCGTGGTAGAAGATCTTAGAACTCTAATACGGAGCCACATGGAAATAACTACCACCATAATAGGAAAACTACTCATGTTTTCGATAATCCTAATTCTGACCCTATAAATATTTCGATAAACAAAAGAATAAAAATGCCTAATCAAACGTTAACAGATTTTCGGCTCAGATTTGTAAAACTCAAGCAAAAATGTATACAAAATAAATGCTTTGTGATAAATTAAAATACACCTTCCCATTATTACCTCATCTAAGAAACTAACATTTTGTACTCGACAGTTTTAATATTCAACTAGATACATAGAACACATACCACAGAATATGGTTTCTAAATAATGTGATTAATAATTATTTCAACTAAACTTGAAACTAATTCAATAAAGTTTTTAAATTGAAAGTTAATGAACGATTAAACATGTCCAGTACTTTTCCTATTTTGAAGGCATACTACCGTATTAGGATTAATCTTACTTTAACCGCTTACTATTGGTGCTTGCATGGGTAAAACGTGATTACCACTGCTTGAAAATTTGGTGGATTCGGCCCTTAGAATTAATGGTTTCGGCCCTTAGAATAAATGGTTTCGGTTTTGTATGTACCTACACTGAATAAAACGTAAATAAAACGCGAAAATAGAAATACCACCGTAATAGCAAGCGATTTTGACTACCGCTGTATTAGGAGCCTTTACCTTAAGGCGACGGGTAGGCCTAACTTGCGAACACCATTCGTTTTTAATTGTTAGCTACTAAACCGAATCTATTTTTAAACAATTATAAACTGATACTTCTACTTCTAAATGTAGAATATGGACGTATGAGCGCCGCCCATGTACGCCCAATACGCCCATGTATATAGCAACACCCGAGAACGTCACAAGTGCCAGTAAAATTTATTGAATTTCTAATCGTATATGTGGATAAACCCTTTTAATACCTAAGCACCTACGTAATATATGTAAGGTAATAGTAAAGGTTGGTTAGATTTAAGTGGTGGTTCTATCATTCATTGATAGCAATTACTAAAACCATCGCAATACATTTTAGGCAGGATTTTACTTTCAAATAAATAAAATATACAATGTTTTCCTTCGCAAGAGTCCCTTTGGGGCCCGAATCTCCGTCCGTTAACGCCGTCCTTCAGTATAGGCTTACTCCCTGGACGCAATATTACGGAGCTTACCAGGAATTTGCTTACCCTACTCTACGATATTTCTCTAAGAACATTATAAATGATTTATTTTTTCAAGGAGTTTTAAATATTAATTTTACGGGTTAAGGTGACGGGTAGAGCACACTAGCGACGCCAATCGATTTTAATTTTTAGCCAATAAACCGGATCGGAACGCGAAAAATGTATTACCGCCAAAAGCCACTTTTAGCGTGAATCAATTTTTCGTGTACGCGTTGGACCCAACATTTTCGCATGGATTATTTAATAAATAGTATTAAGTGTTTGCCAAGAGGTTGTAACCCCGAAATTGTTTAAAATAGATCCGGGTTAGTAGCTAAAAATTAAAATCGATTGGCGTCGCTAGTGTGCCCTACTCGTCACCCTTAACAGAAGTATCATGGAGAGTGCCCCGGACTCGGAATTGACAGTTCTGGACTCAAATTACAGCGCTCTAAGATAAGGGAGGAATCTACTAACTTTTTTAGTACCACATAACTTATTACTAATTTTTGGCTCTAGTTTTCTACATATCCTCATACCTACTTTTATCTATTTTCAGGCAGCTGCTCACGAGTCGACTGCTCGCCGGACGCAGAACGCAATGAAGCCTCAGACGAGGAGGCCCTTGTCACATCCTCTACTGGCATATTTGTTCTTAATCCCAATGACAATGCAGGTAAATATTTAAAAAAATACCTTATAGTTCTACTAATTAGAGAATAGAGAGAGTCATTTAACTATCAGCGTAACCTACCACATCCTCACACAGGTACCCAACGCGAGACATTGCACTATTAAAAAAAAATATTTTTACAATTTTTGGAAATTTCAGATAGGTACATCCAAAATAACTAAACGTATATTGGCGTATAACGGACTTCCGTATTCCAAATCGACGGTTTTGGAGCCAACGGAAATGACACGCGGAGATGATATAACGTTAACCGAGTATTCTATTACCAGCCAGAAAACTAAACCAATAAGCTGTAGACGGAAAACCTTGTAACAATATATTGACTACGCAACTTTATTTGGACTATATAACCCCTAACCCTTGTGCCAAAGGGGATGGGAGCGACCTCCCACCCCTTTGACCCAGGGCTAGGTTCTCATTTTTCGGATTTTCGCATATATCTCTAAAACAATGCGTTCTTCAGGCTAGTCCAAACAAAGTTACATTAGTCAAAATTAAATTCTAAGCTTTCCCTATAGTAATTTCCTCGTTACCTGATTTATACCTAAACCATGCTTGAAAATTCCAGCGCTGCATTGTACGGAATCCGGCTACCGGCCGCTATGGCTGATATACCTGGCCATCGCGCTGGGCGTGATGTTCTTGGTGATGCTGATCATCAACTGCTTCCTCTGCACCGCCATGACTTGCTCGTGCGCCAGAACCGACGTGAGTACTTATTGCATCACAGGGTATCTAACAGTTTTATTTTTGATTTTATTTTTTTAATTTAAGAGGCCGTTCAAGTATTACGAAAACATCAAAGGGGTAGGGCCATAGTTTTCCTACTTTTGATAAACTGGAAAATACTTTTGTTTCTACTTGTAAGTACTACAATTGGCGTTGAGCAGGGGATAAAAACCTTTAGTTTGGATCAAACCTATCATTAACAATGACAAAAAAGTCCGTCTTTGTAAAATGTTACCAAGATGAGACCATTATTTCCATATAAGACTATAAAGCCAAGTTTCTATTTCTAGAACTTAGCTCAATAGTATGGCTGAGCTAGGCGGGTAACTCTACGTTCAAATGGGCGTAAGATGAAAAAAATATTCACTGTTTCTGTATACAATACGAGTACTCAAAAATAACCTTAACTTTGTGTGTCTCTAGGTTATCGAGAAAGATCCATCGGTGGTAGAAGACTACGACCCTTACCGTAGCTGGCACGGGAGTCAGTATGGAAGCAGGTACCAACCTTCAACCATTCATTCCGCCAGGTAAGGATCATCACACTCAGCTAGCTGGCCGTTTACCACGTATTTCATAAATCACTGGAAAAGTCAAAGTTTGTCATTGGACTGTACCACTGTCCAAGTAAGTAGTCGATTGTACATAAAGTAAACAGAAAAATAATAATCAATTGGCTTTGGACGGTAGTTGTTCTCATACCATATTATTCTAATTACATATATTTAGAACAAAGCTGCTTATTTAAACTCGCAAATAACTCATTTATTTCTAAAACATATTTTGTACAGTATCTACTTTAACTAATAAGGCTAATTAACTATCAAATCTAAACAAGCGTAAGCAAAAACTTTAAAACAGCACTCGGTCTATTTGCTTATCAACACTAGCCACTTGCAAATCAGCACTATAGTAAATTCTGTAATATATAAAAATGCACCTCAAGCTGCTATCGAACACATTTTGATAATATGTATGTTGAGTGGGGATGTTGAATTTGAGAACTGATGATAAACCACTAGACGATATTTTAGGTCTAAAACGTTAAGGAGTTGTTTCTAAAATGTCGTCTAAACTAATACATGGTATGTACGATGCGTTCTAACATAATACTTAATCGCTCTCCAGGTCGGTGTCAGACAACAGCGACCACTACGCGATCGTGCAGTCCCGCCCGGGCAGCCGCCACTCGGGCATGCACCGGAATAGGCAATAGCATACAACGAATTTATAGATGAACTGCGAACACCTTAGCCAGACTAACGGCAAACTATTTAAAATTAACTTTTTAATATAATGAGGTAGAACCCTTCTGTAGATTGATACGTCAATTACTAAGCACCTGTCGCACAAATACTACCCCACAATGTCCCAGATGTAACCGACAGTGCCTGTAAATTTTCCTTTAGTTCGCAAATTCAGTAGATACTTTGAGGCGTCTATTAGAAACGCTATTCAATATTAAGTAGGTGATGTAAATATAATAAAAGGTTTACTTTATAAGTATTTGGAATAACCAGAAAATTATGGTTTGCAAATGATAGGTACTTATCTAGACACAAACTGTGGCCTACCCAACGTAACGCTCTAGGTTACTATAACAATGCAATTATTTTATTCGATTAGTAAGTGATCTCTCTTCCACTTAGCTAATAGGAAAAAATATTTCAAGATACCTAGATTATAAAGCTAACATTAAAACATTCCAAATAAAATATCATAAAAAATCACATAAATAATACGAATGGTGCTTTGTGATATAAAAATAAATAACAATAGATATAATGTTACCTGTAAAATATCACGATAAAGTTTTGTAATGAATAACTTGTGCCATTATACGCATGTGTGTACCTTACGGCCTAGGAGCCTTGTAGATGTTTACGGCTGTTTGAACGAGTACTTCCACTTTGCCCCACCAAGACGCCCGACTGGTGGGCCATAGTGGAATGCGTTAAAATTCGTAGTAGAATCTGCCCACTAAATCAATTTAGTGGGGCAGATTCCTCTGCTTTAAAATTAGGTATATTCTGCCCCACTAGGGTCGGCACTTTAGGTGTAGGTGTTTACTCATTTATAGTAATATTTATCTATTTAAGTTTTACGTTACTAGCAAGTAGCATTCGATCTGGTATGTGGTAGTGTGTTAAAAAATTAAACTAACTAAGTAGGTATAAATGTCTTCCGAAAAAATATTATTTGTTTCTTGAATCACATATCAGACAGACACCATTAAATGAAAATGAAATATTCATTAATATAACTTAAAAACATAATTATCAATAAAATATTTGAAATCAAATGGAGCTAGGATTGTTACTGCTGCTTTTATTTTACATATTAAGTTACATGCTATTTGCTAAAGTCAAAAGTAAAACTTAATTACACAAATGTTACTACAATGAGTAAACCCACACTTACACTCTAAAGTGCCGACTCTAGTGGGGCAGAATACACCTAATTTTAAAGCAGAGGAATCTGCCCCACTAAATTGATTTAGTAAGGCAGATTACATTACGCATTTTAAAGCATTCCACTAAGTCCCACCAGTGGGGCGTCTTGGTAGGGCAAAGTGGAATTACTCGTTTGAAAGTGAATTCAAACTATACAACGAATCCGTCCTTAAACGAATAAGTCACTCATACATTTCTTATTTAATAATGTAAGATCTTAATAATTTAAGTTTTGATGTCCTTTTTCCTGACTTTCCGTTAAACAAATGTATTTATAATTCACTTATTAATATTTCAAACATTTGGGAACATTTATAGGAATATACCTAATGATATAAAATAAATCATCCATAGAAACCGATAACCGGTTTTTGTAATGCTTACAAAAATTGTAAAAAATAATAGGTAACTACTTATTGAAACAGATCCTCTTTGAGTTATTAAAAGGTGTCCACGAAATCTTTGTGCAAACATAAGTTTACGAATTTTTATATAAATGATTCTTCAATTATTTAGTAGGTATTTATAATACCTACTAAATAATTGAAGTATACTAATTATACCTACACTTGTAGCCCAAAGGAGTACTTTCGGGGCTTGCGGATAGCTAAAGATGCTGTTCTCATGTGCGAAAATTACATATTTGAAAGGAATACTGAAACAGCCTACTTATTCTTATAATTTGCTGACCTAGTATCTAGATACATACCAACTAGTTCTGTCGTTCATTAGAATAATACCTACTAAAGCTATACCACATCATAACCTGTGAATTAACATGTAAAAAAATCGTCTTTACTTAAGTCTAATTGTGTGAATTTTGTATAAAATGAGTGATTGAAAGAGAGGTAGGTAAGTACTTAATTTTAGTTAAAAACATGTATTCTATAGAATCAATAGAAATAACTAAACAAACAATTTAAGGTTTTTATCTATGTACTTAATTTCCTACATCCTACCTAAATTTATTTAGAAAGTAAGCTGTCAGTATGGTAAATCTCGCTTAAATTTCCGCTAGCTAAATTTTGTAGTTAGTTATGAATCACACTTCAGAGACATACATAATAGCTAGCACAATACTAGTAATAAAGTTTACATTTATAAAATATTTTTACCTATAAAAATATTTTTCGATAAATGTGTTTTTACAAAAATGTTTTGCTCAAATATTTGTCATTCTTGTCTTCTAGCAGTAAAATAAAATAAAACGAATTATTTATTCATTGACCAAACTTCTTAAAGCTGCGCGGGCTTGCGTATTGCTCTAAGACCATACTTAGGTATAAGAGTTGTGATTGACAAATTAATAAATCGATATTTTAACTCTGCTTTGTTTTATTTCATTATCCATTAGTGTAACTCATATTGATGATTAGGGGACCGGGAAGGCGTGATGGCTTAGTTTTTTTATAGTGACACATTATATTGGCCTGGTGGTAAGCAAGAGAAGAGCCCACGTCGCAATTACAATGGACGCAGGGGCAACTGAGGTGATTTTAGGCATCTCCTCCGTTGGCACTGCCATACTGGCCCGCGAAATGCTTCTTCAAGCTTCGTTGTGGTGCATAAGCTAAATGATCCGGGTTCGATTCCTCGTCAGGCTACGTCGGTTTATTCAGAACTACCTACTTATAGTGCAGGGAATATCCTAGTTTAACACTAAGATGGTCGATAGGTGTGATTTGTTTGACGCATTTTATACACTACTAACTATAGTAGAACACCTACAACTGCCTGGTGGAGCCAGTCAAGGAGAGTACCTAATGTTTAGTAAAAACAACCACTCTTGCACACAAACCATAATATTTTATTAATTTAAGTGTTTTACACTATCTTAAGTTATGATGATACATACTTTACCTACGAATAAGGGTTTTTATCTTAAAGAATTAAATGTACTTACCTACACATTTTAACAAATTAATGATAATACCGACTTTAGTTAAAAGTATTTATGTTTATTGTTGTAGGTATGTGAATTTAAATAAACTCTTATTATAAACATTAAAATCGGAGACCTATTGGTAGAAAGTGGGTTTGTATTGGTGCTCCTGTTATATTGTGATATGTAGGTCTTAATTATAACTTCAGCTGCCATTTTGATTCAGTAGGTATATTCTAAATTCGTGTTTTCGCTTTACTTTTTATAAGTAATAATAACATAATAATTTACATACAATTTATTTTATACATTTAACTACGCTACTTCAATATATACAGATAATAAATATTATGTTAATATTTTAAAATATAAACAGGAAATTTACTAAGATGTGGACTAGAGTGTCAATTGTCACAGAAAACGTTTCCTTAGCATTAAACATTTCTGAAACTAAAGTAGGTAGGTAGGTAATATTTTCTCTTAAAAATATATTGTAGCCTTACACTACGGTATAAACAGTTGTACGTGTCACATTATGGCACAAGATTTTTAGTTTGACAATTTGATTTTGATGAAAGAGTTAACTAATACTAGCTTAAAGTGTCAGAATAGTAGATTATATATTCTCCACAAATCTGTATTAAGTATCGTTTTTATTGGTAACTAAACGTTACAGGAGATTTAATCACAAAAGGCATTAAATGTTTTAAACAATCTAAATTTACTCATGATTAATAAATAGTACTTAATACATGTAACCAGGAAAAGTAATAATGGCGACTTTTAGTTCGTTATCGACACAATATAGTAACGCAGTAAATTTTCATCAAAAGGCTGTCACATAGATTTATGTTAAAACTTTCTAAAGGTTTATTTATTATATTAGTTACTAAATAGTGCTGCTGTAATTGGTATAAACAAGGTTTCAAAATATACATCATATTTAAATAGAAGCTATATTTCTTAAGCCAGAATAGATAATAACTACAGATTGCTTGTTTGAATGCTAGACAATCTCAAAAGCAAAAATTGTCAAAATAGGTACAATTTTTTTGTATGGTAAATTACTCTTTCAATAGTCCTTTTCATATTACTAAACAATTTGTTTTTCTATCTGGATTGTGAAATTAAAGATTTGTCATTCAAAAATGTTCCCGGTTGCCTTTCACCATTCCGTATTACACATTAAACAAACGTACCTAAGCCAGAAGTTTATTTATGATATCGTTATTCATTTACCGCGTACACATTTTACTCGATGGCCCATTGAGATCCAAATCTGTTTTAAATAAGTCAAGGCTCACGATGAGTGCGATTTAAATCCGAGCCCAGAAGCCATATTGCTACATTCTGTCCTGATCGCTTTAACGGTATAGTAATTTAAAGCCACATCACGGATCAATGGGTGCTATTTGGAATCTCTATGGGTAGATCCGTACTGAGGTGTATCGTTGATCACTTTTTGTTTGTTTATTATTTTAGATACTTATAATATAAATAATAAGTTAAAGTATGCTAATAAGTACTTATGATCACTTTTGTGCGAGAATGCGAATTTTTATTATAATATTTCTATTTATTCACCATTTGTTTCTTAGAAAAAAATCCTTCATTTTAGGTAAGTGTACCTACAAATTTACTACCCTTCAAGTTATGGGATATGAAAAAGAATACTGTGTGTAGGTACTTATAGTGGTTTGAACGATGTTACGACAGTGGATCGGCCCTTGAACAGCTCTCACCACTCTGTGGCAGTACCAATGTACATACATATATCAGCCTCAGCCGAAAGAAAGACGACTACAGGTTGAGATAAAATAATCCCTCTCACTATTTCGCGTTCAAATAAACAATCTGTATTATCAGTGTGTTAGTTTAATGCTTGTCGTGGTTGTGGCTGTGGTTGTTTTCGAGCATGGTGTTGGCGACGCGCTCGTACAGCGAGCGCTTGTAGATGCGCGGCTGGCCGTCGCGGAGCCCGTGCGGGTACAGCCCGAAGCTGGTCTCGTCGTCGAACCAGCTCGTCGTGGGCTGGAATGCCATGTGTTTATAATTTGATCAAGAGACAGAAAAAAAGTATAAGGAGACCTTATCCTCCTGCTAATGGACAAAGACTTGGAGCCCAACTCTCGGGATTTTATATATGAAAAAACTTAGCGAATGTCGCATGAAAACAAAACAACAAAACTATGGACCTGTTTTCAATAGTATATGTAGGTATATCGTATGATGACAATATATTATCATGTCACGAGAATTGGACTCCTGTCTTAATCCTTAGGTATTACATCAATCCTTATACTCTCTCTGACAATTCAGGATTCTAACTTGTAGACGCTATTAAGTCTATTCATTTACAATCATAACAGATGTTTATATAATGTCTGTTTGAGGCCAAAATATTATCGTCACAACGTCTCTGCTGGATCTACATCCTGACGAAATTGCTGATAATAATTTTGGTAATATCTTTTGTGAGCCTGTTTGTGATTTGCGCCCGCTCGATACACCGTTTCTTAGGTCAACCATATTATACATAATTATAATAAGAACTTCTTGTTCTTGATTGAAAGTAGGAAACCTATAAAGATAACGTTTCACCACAAACACCTAATGTAATTTTTAGATCGTAATTTAATCGCCGACACGACAGTGCGTGACTCCGACCTTTTTTACACCCAACATAATATCGGGCAAAAGCCCAGATCTTTATAAAGAAAGTACTGATTCTATTTCCAGCCGAACACCACAATTAAGCCAGATTTACGTCACAAGTTTATCCGAGTCATACAATGACGTCATTGGATAACGAGGCAAAATGTACCGTGTTCAACATATTGGATGCGACATAATTAAGACTCGTGCCGTGCTGTTATAAATAGTGCCTCCTTTGGACGCGCCAAATCGAAACTTCAATGTCGCAGGACTTAATTCATTCCGCTCATCCGATTAAATCAGAGCAGTGACCAATCGACAAGGTTGGTATTTGTTAACCTACCTACTAGCCTAGATAGGATGTACATATTTGGCGTTTGTGGTAAAACCTGAACATAAGATGTGGGTCAAATATTATATGACATCTGTGTTCTACTGTTGAACCTAACAAGGCTAAATGGGATACGACCTTGTTTTGTTTATTAAAATAACTGTCACACACCTTTTTATTGAACAGGTGCCTATAGTATAGCGAAGGGCATGTTACACATATTTGGTTTTTATCAATCCAATTTTATTTATTTTCATTAAAAACCAAAATGACGGATCTAAACGTGTTCTGCCAGCTGACATTTAAGTTTCCACATCGCATCGTAGTTTACAAAGAAAAGTTAAACTGAATGTGAGAGTTGTCACAGCAGATAAGTTCAAGGATAAGTAGTATGGTTAAATACAATATTGGTATTAATATCTATTAACCATTTTCCAGCGTCTATGCTTCAACAGAGAGAAGTTAGAAACAGTCTGAGATGATGTAAAGTGAAAACTATACATCTATTATCACAAGTGTCACTATGTCTCACTCACATTAACCTCTATTTTTATACTTGTAAATTTTTTTTTTTTACTTATTATTATAGTCTCTGTAAAATATTGTGTGCTGAAAGGATTTTTGCAAAGTGTGTACATAAGGGTTTCAATCTAGCTCCTAAGTCATAAATATATAGCATAGCATGTTATTCCTATTGGCTGTAACCTGTTTCGTATATCAATAAATAAAATAAACAGGTAGATCAGAACTCACTATCAAATCTTAATGAATGAATTTCTTAATCCCCGAACGACCCCCGTGAAACCTTCACGGGGGTCGTGGAGTGAAAAGTTTGAGAAACCCTGCTGTAAGATATTGTAACTTACCTCAAGCCTGAAGTTCAGCACGAGGGCAGAATTCTGATGGTGCGGCACGGTGACGACGCGGGACACCGGGAAGTATCCGGGGTGGCTGGCCGTCACCTCGTAGTGGCCCGGGGTCAGAAGACGGTAGTAGTCCCCGTACGCGCCTGCCAACGACATCTCATTCAAAACAACGATCATCTGAATGCGAATGTATACAATTATCTAATTTAATTAACTATAACTACTTGTAGGTACATCGTAGCGGACAGTATGTTTTACTATAGTTAGGCCTTATTCATATAAGTAGTAGGTCAATGACAAACAACACATTGCTTTTGTAACTCTTATCTGTTTCGTATTATGCACTATCTAGTAACATCTCAGTAGGAGCTCCGTGTCCTGCGGGGTCAATGAGATAAACTATTACAGTAATGGCTCTTAGCATAAGGAAGTTCTTAGTTAATCTCCGACTATGAATTCATCATATAGATAATATCATTCATAGAGAAGGAAAACTCTGCATTTATATCAAAACCCTCGCCAACCCGTCTGCCAAGCGTGGTGAGTATGGCAATTACCCCTCATGTAATTGAGGGAGGCCCGTGCCCCAGCAGTGGGGACTTAAATGGGCTGATGATGATGATGAATTCATAGTACATACGTTGAGCTACAACCATATAACCAAATCTGTGCGATGTTTAACAACATCAGTATTGTATCTACTTACTACTTATAATAAACTTTATATAATTTCTAATACTCATAGTAAAACATCGATCGATTATATTATTGGATTAATACAAATATTATGCACATAAATTAGTCATATTGTTATGAAAAGGTGATCGACTAATAAACGTGCGTTTGCGTAATATCAAACCTGTTGTAACGTCGTGTCTGATGGGTCTCGGCACGGGCCCAGTGATGTTGACCACGGATATAATCGCGTTCTGTATGAAGCCGGAGTCGTCGCCCACGATGCCCTTGATGCCGATGTGAGCCTTCCATAGGTACGCCAACAAAGCCTCCCGGTTCCTTTCCCACTCCTTGGCCAGCTCGTTTTCGGGCGGGTATTTCTCACATCCAAGTTCAAGCGTTACCTCAAACGCATTCGTGGCTAAGTAGTTAAAATCTTGCATTCCTAGAACAAATTGTAAATACAAATCTAAGTTTTATGAAAATATATTATATAGAATAATAATTGTTTTTACTCTTCTCCGCGGCCAGATAGCAACAACCGCAGCGTCAAAACAGCAACAAATAGATTTAATTGTTTGTTACAGTCTACTTGACAAACAAAAGTGGCTAAAATTAGCAATGCTAAACCAGTTCACGTCTCATGGCCACCTTAAGTTAAACCGTAAATGCCAGTGTACTACAATGAGAGGCGGTTCATTACATTACTTCCTACTTCATGCTTCTCACTACATAATCATTATAAATAACAATTACGATTATTTATAATCCTGGCATCTACAATATATGGAACTAGGAAGCTGGTCCTCAGTTTTATAAACTTCTGTTGAAAGACTTAACGTCTGATTATTCAATCAACGTGAGAAGACACATCGTAACAATGTAATTACCATTAGGCAAATGATAGTTATGGTTTAAGCAAAAACATTTACTACCGTACTCATTCGTAGAAATGAACGTTACTTATTATTATTAACGAGTTGTATGCTTATACTATATGTGTATAGATGAGGGGACGAATATCCAGAGGGGTTATGCGATACGCACGGGTCGACGACAGATGTGCAGCCCCGACTGACAATAACTAGCACTATGGTCACCCTTAACAAATACCATAACGTTACTCAATCTTGTGCAATAAACTTTCTTTTCAATGATTACTTTCGTCAATAAAATATCTAGATTATATTTTCATAGAAATCCGATCATGAAAAGGAATTACTCAATAAATAGGTAAAAAGGGTTTTTATTTCATTAAACTAACTAACTAGGTTGGCGCCGCGACCCAAAGTGAGCCTTGGCCTCCGATAATAAGTCTCCATCTAGGTCGGTCCTGCGCCACCTCCTGCTAGACATCCGCCAGAAGTGTACGCAAATCCTTTTCGACCTCGTCTCACCATCGGTACCTTGGACGTCCAACTAGCCTTCGACTATTTGGCCGTCCCAGGTATGCTCTTTTTACTGCACGATCCTCTCCCATTCTCTCGACGTGGCCGAGCCAGCGAAATCTATGTGCTTTAGTTTAGCCGATGATATTAGGCTCGCCCACCTGGTCTTGTAGCTCCCAGTTCTTCCTCCTTCTCCAGGTTCCATCCAGTGTTTGTGTAGTGGCGTATTACTGTTTTGTATATACGAATTTTTGTCCGTTTGCTGAGAAGCCAGAACACCTGGACCTTGTGTAATGCTGCACTACAACGGAGGGCATTTTGGATCCTTGTGTCTATTTCTTGCTCCCTGGTGATAATGTAGCCCAGATAATTTAAATCTGTCTACGCCCTTGTATGAGACCTCTCCAACTCTTAGGTTTTGCCTCGGGACACGAACATTTTTTTATGTCATTAGAAAATAGGTACTTAATAAAATCCAAATTTTGTGAAATTTTTATCCTACATTTAGGAATGCACCTCAAGCTTGAGCTTAATATTAGGTAAATAGTTCGGCGAAAGGTAATTAATAGTACTTTTATGCCTATTTTAGTTTCATCAAAAATAAATACAATATCTTGTGGACTATAATTAATAATTTATTGAATTACAAGTATACAATACAAGAACTTAAACTAGTAAGTAAATACGCATAGTTACATATCTATTAAGCTTACCTCCTTTCAAGCTGTACCAAGCGGCTCCGTTGGTGACTCCGCCCTGCTTGCCAAAGTTGAAAGTAGCGGAGTCGTCAGAGCTGGTGGTGTGGCAGCCGCGCCGCGAGGCCGACGCCATGTCCGCATGAGCAGACGCGTACGACATCGCTAGCTCCCTACAAGTAAACACCACGATTACCTACTTCGATAGTATTTCGTATAAATTGTAACACCCACTTTAATTGTAACACATCTTAAAAACACTTCACACATCGTTAAAGAGCTTATACCTCCCTTAAGAGCCGGGAATGCATCTGTGATGCCTTATGTGTGGCAGAAATCCATGGGAGGCGGTAATCAATCAGGCCGTCGGCTCGTTTATCCGCCCATAAATAAAAAAAACATCAGCAATGAGATATATGTCATCTACCCGTAGGTGCCTCTGAAAACCAGTGCAGCGCCTGAACATTATCTATGTCTTGGCATTATGCGGAGGGTCACCTTTTCGGCACAAAACATTAGTTCATTAGCTATGTAAGATTAAAATGTAATTAGTTATAAGTTTTTGTTTACTGAATAAATATTGTCTATCTATCTTCTAGATATTTGGTGAACGTACCAAGTTTCGATCAAAGTCTGTGCAGGGAAAGATCATAATCGACATCTTGATCTCCTGCTCCAGATAGAACATGATGACGGGCAGTATGAAGACCAGCATCTTCCCGGAGCCGGTCAATGTGATGCCAATCAATAATAATGGATGCAGGAACGTAACGTGGAAATAATAAGCACTTTCTACACGAGTTGAATCCAGTCTTTTACGGTAGGTAGTGGTAGCATAAAATTTATTATAGCTTTCAAACCTACCAAAAGATATCTGACAAAAGACAATTGTATGTATATGATACGCCAAGATGCGTTTTAAATGTTATTCGAGAACAAATGAAAGCGATGGTGGAAAGTGTTTTTTATCATATGCACAGATATTCTTGGTAGGGTAAACGCTGAGATCATTTGTTGGCTGTACCTACATACTGTTTGTTTATTTCCTCACTGCATCACAATGCATTAGTTAGGTGATAGACTAGCGAGTACATTTATAGATTAGGTTTTACTCGTAGAGTCTAATTATCCGTTAGGTAACAAATTAAAATCTCGTCATTTTAGAGCAGCTTGAGAAAATTAATCATGCTGATAGATAAAAGCTAGTTAATGTGAATGATTTAGTGTCTAAGCTAAAAACTCTATGCTACGGTTACATTATTTTTTAAATTTTTGATTATATTAAATGATTTAGATTTTAAGCAGGTACCTAAATTCTGCAAAGCCTCAAAAGGTAGTTAATCTACACATACATAAAGTATGAGTACCATAAACAATGCTAAAAGTAGCATTGAAACACCTCTTAATTGTAACTGACGATACAACTACCAATTTGAATTTGATTTAAACATTGTCAAACTAGATTGGCAAATTAGTATCTAACTAAAGTAATTGAGGATCTTGCTGAGTTTTTTAGTCAGTATGAGGACAAAACCATCCAATAAAAAATGTCTTACCTAAAAGTATCGTCATCTGGACTCGCAGAATACTCCGAGACAGGCGCCCCACTCCTGCTCTCGTCATAAGGGTAGTTGGCGACCAGGTCCCCCCCGTGCATGGCCGCGCTCAGCACAAACGGCACCGACATGATCCATCGCATTATAGCACGAGTTTCGGGCTCCAGCTTCAAGGCATTTTGAAAAAAGTAGATAGCATTAAAATACTCAAATAGAGAGAGAAAAGGTTTTCTTTCCCTTTTCCGTAGACAGCACAAAGACAGTTATTTTATGACAATCTTCCTGTTTTCTTATAGGTAAATAGTCAACGCCAGGATTTGCAGCAGACACTAGAGTATTTCTTTCTTTAATTTATTGAGTACGTAACTAAGTAAAAACTTTATTGTGAATTATGAACGAAATATAACATAAACTGCCTTCGAGGCAGTTTCGGCTCGAGAATAACAGTTCTTCCCTCGAAACCTACTGACCATTTTGAACTACTTAACTTTCATAACATTACATATTAATGAATGAAATTCTCTACAATCTGCCGCGAGTGCTTGCGTTGACTATAGGTAGGTATAATCATGAATAAGAATAATATTTATTTCAAAAACTGACTATACATATATCAGTCCATGGCATAATTTACGAATAAGTGAAGTTTTCTTATTCTTCCTAATTAGACTGGGAAAAAATTGGTACAATCGTATGCATATTTGGTACAAAGAAAATTGTATATTGTTGAACGCGAAATTACCTACGATCAACAGAAAAAGTGTTATCTCAATTTCACGGTCATTGACTTTTACCCTCTCGGAATATCATCTACAAAAGAATTTCCAAAAACAGGACGTTAGTTCTGTAGTAATACGAGATGCTGACGTAGGTAGGACTTGCACATACTATGCGATGCACTTTATGTACCTATGTACGAATGTGTACTCAATCATATCTTTTCGCGCCCACACTATATGCAAGTGCATGACAGATGGCAGGAAATTATGACCACAAAATGATGTGATAAATGAGTGCGTAAATTAATCAATTAGTACCTAAGTAGCATTTTATTGTCTTTAAAAGGCCACATTTTGTTCACTGGTGATATCTTAGCATTAACAGTAGTCACAAGTGGTTCATTGGCTGTAATAAAAATTGGGAACATGTCCACCTATGCCTGTGTAAGGAATCTATAGCGGTGTAGATGTAGGTTATTACGTAACTATCGGCGTTTTAAGATATTTATAATTCGGCAAGAGGTTCACATGTACTGTGTTAAATTGAACATACACAATACATTTGAACATTATTCCAGCCCAAAGCTGGTGGCCGAACCTTTATACAGCTGAAGGTATTATGATGGTACACGTGTGTAAATTTATACAGGTCACAACATAATTTTTGAGTTATAATGGTTCACTGTAGATGAAGATAAACACCACCATTTTTTACTCCCAATAACCAATATTATTTTTACATTTACTATGATTTTGTCACTTATCTCGATTTTTAGTTATTGATTATGTGGTTAGTGTTGAATACAAAACCATAACAGTTATTTTAATGCCATTAAAACACAAATAATAAATATTGCTCTGTTTATTTTGATAAGTAATGTTTTTTGATAAAAATGGCATAAAACCGAGGCGCATAAAATTTTTGACTATAAATGTGTATGTACTTTACAATAAATTTAAATTACCCCGTCAATTAACATAATATTATCATGTACCTATAAACACTGTACCTACTTCCCGTAACACAATAAAATAAACACTTCAAAATGGCTTTCACTATCTCGCTCGTATATTATTTTGCATGTTGTCACAAATAAATTATGCATTACAAAATGTGGTAATTAAGTGATTATTTGGGAAAATAGTCGATTTAAGGTACACTTGCAGTAACGAATGTTACCAATTGGCTCTATAATTGTACACTTCACGTCATCTTTTATAACTCTCTTTTATGTATGAATAACCACACGGAATCTAATATAGTACCATTCATCAGCTTTAAAACAGTTCTCTCTTTAAACTACCATTATAGAGCCACTATTCTGCTACCGTGTACCTTTAGTAAACTTAAAGCTGAATTAGTTGTGCACAAACCGGTCGTAAAAAAGCTGTATAGCATGCTATACAGCTCTTGTCCAGCTTATTTAGACAGTTCAAACAATAAATGTATACCATTATTCAAACCCTATAGAACTCACAATGCTACTTGGGCAGGTAGTCATACGAAACAAGTGAATTAATGAAATCATTTTTTTTGCCACAGCCCCGCAAACCAACATAGCCTATTCTTTAAGACTGTTTCCAATGTGCTCAAACATGTTACTATTGTCAGTTGGTAAGTATATTCCAGATTTAAGTTAGGTTGTTCTTGTATGTAGAGATCACTAAAACTACCAGACACGATATTTAGATTAGATTAAATCCCAGAAATGATCTGATGATCTTCAAGCTAGTGCCAAAACCACATAAGAGTGCTTACGGTACTGTGACTCCTTTCATACAATATGAAATAACCAAAAACCGAAACCATAGACAAACTGAAACTTATCAGTTTCACTGCTATTCCTTTTTTTCATTGTAAGTACATTAGGTACCTAGTTACCTAAGTAACTATTGCGGTATTAAAAACATTGTTTCTCAACTTTTGCCTTCTGTTTTTAACCAATTTGTAGTTTTAAAAAAATAAGTCCGGTCCGAACGTTGTTGTTTTTTAATCATGCCGGATTTCGTAGGCATCCGTAATGTGGAAAAGGTCAGTAAACGCTGTCGTAAGAAAATCACTTACAGGAGCAGCAAGGCGCGTCACATCCTTCAACAGATGGTTGTTGTGGTTGATGCCCTGGCGTTCAAACTCAAAAGTTATAGCATCTAAGTCAGGGAAATTCCTGTTCAAATCTATCGAGTGGTTATTATTTCGGCCAATCAGGTAATCCGTTCCACCCTAAAAAATAAATTAAGTATTTTAGGTTGACATTAACAACTAAATAATTTTTTTACGCATTCCTTTTTTAAAAGTACACTTACTGTGTCTGTAGATAGCTGCCAGCCATCAGGGTTCATTGCGGGTAGTAAATGAATTCGCGTACTATGAATCAACGCTCTGATACGACGATCATGATTCAAATATTGATCACAGAGATAATGAGCCAGACCAAGCAGCAACTCCCGCCCAAGAACTTCGTTTCCATGAATATTTCCAACATATTTTACTTCCGGTTTGACTACGAGTTAGAATGAAAATATAATTACGATATATTTTTTTTTGCTTAAAAGTAAGTAGGTAGGAGTAAAATTACTTGTTCGTACTTACATTGCTGATGGAATCCTGGCGTATCAGAAAATTCTATCACATATAAGGGAACATTTAAGACAGATGGTTCAGATAATGCATACACTCTTGTTATATTAGGACATTTTTCGTGAACTTCTTCCAAAACTTGCGGCAACTCCTCATTGTTATGATGTTTCCAAACAAATTCAGCGGACGCAGATAAACAAAATACTAAACATAGGAATGGATACAAAGCCATTGTTTGGTTTTACTAGTAAAATAGCTTCTAGCTCTAATTAAATTAACATCACTGACGTAGCACTGCCACCAAAATAACGCGAACGTCTCACTTGGACAAAGTATCGATCGATTTTCCCGCGATACGCCGAGAGGTGCGGAGAACCACCCTCCCTGCACCCTCCTACACCAATCGACGTCAACGCGTTTATACCACAGACAAAATATCACAGACAATTTGCTTGCGTTTCGGTTTTATTGTAACAGATTTATCTTGTTGGTAACGTAAATTTACTTCGATGCTTAGTAATTAGTAATGCCAACCTTATTTTCCTAATAACATTTTGCTTATTACATGCCTTTGACAAACATACTTTTTAATTCAAGTTTAACCAGAATCCGCGTCACGAAAGATGTCTCGCGGAAAAACACGGAACTGAAATATGAGATTCCTTGTGTCAATAATCATAAAGCTCAAATTTAAATGTTAATGGTGCTCAAGCGCGGTTTTCAAGGGACTTCTTTCGTGGCGCGGGCGGACTCTACTTGTACATTAGGCAGAAGATTGTGATATTAAAACGGAGAAACGAAACGCAATATAAAGTACCAATCAGCGTCGGTTAAATTTGACATTAAGAAGACGTCAGTTCTACCGCCAAAATACAAAAAACTTTTAAAACATCTACATTAAGTACCTATTGTTAATAACACTTTGATGATAGTTAACTCTAATCAAGTACTTGCTTCGGCAGTAAGTACATATACTAAGATGGAGCGATACAGAGAAGATCAGCATGGCCCCTGCGCAAGGATGACACGCAAAATCGTAAAGTGTTCATCATTTTTATATTCATTTGTTTCCTTACCTTCGACACCTACCGCCCTTATTCTCAAAATCCGCCTGCGGCCGTCGCACAAACCGTGCTGCGCCAATCAATCACAGTAGATTCTCACCATACTGTCAAACACGTTAGGTTCCATAACAATTGAGGAATATATACTGATGTGTGGCTGTCTGTACGTACTCGTAGTAAATAAATAAAACGGCACATCATGGTAGAAACAGTTCCATGTATGATTGATTAGGTAATTATGACTTTTGAAAAAGTATAATTGTAATTATAAGTTGCTTTTGAAGCAATGACACAATGCTGAGTGGCGACCATTTTGGTAGCATTTAATTTATATTTATATTAATATTAGTCTTAAGTTTAAAGCTCCAAATAAATATTTTCTTTTCTTTTTTAATTATAAAGTAAAAAAATAAAACCGGTTCATATTACATACCACAGATAAGTATTATACCTAATGCGTATTACTAAGTCTTTGCATTATACAGAATATTTAATGCAATACCTACTCAATACTCAATCATTTATTGCAAAACCATAATGTACAATAAGATGTTACAATATTTATGGAACAATGTTATGGACCCTGTCGGGCACGCAAAATTAGGTTTAGGAGAGAGGAAGCGCTTTTATAATAAACTTTAATTTGAATTAAATCATTTGGAGAAACTTATATATGTATGATCAGCAAAATATTCATTAGTGTTGTAGTAACTTTTATCAATTAGGTAGTTCTTTGATTTTTTAATAAATATTTTATCATTTTTGTCATTCTGTAGTATGTCTGGTAATTTGTTATATATTTTTACAGAGAAACTGAAGGGGCTTGTGGAATTTAATTTAAGGCGGGAATTTGGTAGAGCTAATTTACTTTTATTTCTTAATGTGTAATTTACATTGTACATCTTCGCGTTTTGTATAAAATTCTTTAAATTTACGAACAAATTTGCACATTTCGAAAATGTATAAGCAGGGCAGAGTTAATATTTTGTATTTAACAAAAAATGGTTTGCAGGTATCTCTTTGGTCTATATTTGCAATGATCCGGACTAACTTTTTTTGGAGGATGAACAGGGAAGCTGCGTCTGCAAAGCAACATTTTCTATCTTTTACATAGTATCTGTGTTATGTTGTAGAAAAATAGTAATGGTAGTACTGGCCATATTAGAGATGGCTGGACAGACATGCATACGACATATTTTTCTCTTTCATCTCAGTGTGTAAATTTAAATCTCATAAAAAACAAAACTTGTCAAAAAATCCAAGTCTCGCACTTCAGTTCAGTTGTTCTACCGTGAAAAGTTGTGAGCTCTATGTTACCAAGTCGGTTATTAACTTGGCAATCAGTTGTGTTTTCATGCAATGGCCGAGTCAAATATTCAATAACCGATTGCCAAGTTAAATAGAAGTAACATAGATCTCACAACTTTTTCACGGCAGAACAACTGAGCGCGAGTCTTGGATTTTTTGACAAGTTTTGTTTTTTATGAGATATCATTTCTTTTAGTAATCTACCTACTTTTTTTCCGGTACCTTCACCTTCAACTGCAAACGTAACTTGTAATACTATACATTTATATGAGATTACAAAGTTATTCATGCAGTTGGTGTATTTAGAAAACTGGACCGAAATTACAAAAAAAACCCATGATTAAGACACTAAATTCTATTTGTATTCTAAATTAGAAGCTTCTATGTCTGCTAGAAGTGCCTTGGCCTTATGATGATCGGTGAGTCAATGAGTGAGTGACAAAATTAAGAAACTTTAACAAGGGGTTCAAATTGACTGACATTTTAAATATACCGTGTTTACACAATGCCTGAAAAGTTACTAAAAATTCAGGCTTCTTGTTTTATCCACAACGAAATTATATGGGGGTCGAAAATAGCCTGAATTGCTTCGAGAAAAGGATGGTACGGCCGTGCCGTTTTTTTGCTCGTGTTTGCGTGGGGGCACGGATCTTTAGGTTGCGTCTAAAGCTATCGCTTGAGAGTCCAGAGTTCGCTTAGGTCACCATTCAGGATATGGGGAGTCTGGACATATGATATTATTGTGACACCAAATTGCAAATATATTTAAATATGTGATCAGTTTTTTTGTCATTGAACAGTCCATAACAGTATTTTTATTACTAGGAACCTAGATACTGCATTTGTTCCATAATTTGTCATTAATTAAATTATGAAAAAAAAAATATTTAAGGATAGCTTACAGCTTTTAACATAAAAAAATAACATAATGCTAATGTTGACTCTTAATTAATCACATTACTGACGAGGAATTACGGTCGAAGTTTTATTCTACCAATAATAATTTCTAAGACGAAAAATAATAATGATAACGTTACTCCAGTCCAATACAAAATAAAAACACCCTGAAACAAAAAAAAATGTTGTTTTAGAAAAAAATATGCCTGTAGGTTACGTATATACTAAGCGATTCTTCGTTATATTTACTATGTCATTTCTCAGATTTTACTACTTTTACTATCTGTTTTTGATTTTAATTTTAATTGTTGTTTATTTTAGGAAAATCACAAATATCGAATTACATTAGTTGACGGCATATTTCACATAAATCACAAAAAATCGGCCAAGTGCGAGTCCGAATCGCGTATAAGAATAAGAATTCATTTATTTGCTTTTGAGTATAGGGTATACAGAAGATGACAAAGATATATTATATAGACCGCCCATTCAGCCGTCAATAACAGCATGCAAATACAATTATTATAATTTATATAATATTATATAATATTTCTGATAAATTAATAAGTATTGTTTGATTTTTGTTATTTAGAAACTCTTGGAGAGAATAAAACCCTTGCATAACAAGCCAGGTGCGCAGTGCATTCTTAAATTTATTAAATGGCAAATTTATTAAATTTATTAAAAGGCATGTCTTTTATATACAGAGGAATATTGTTGTATATATTCACGCACACGCAGAAACAATTTTTTTTTCATGCGTGTACTTTTTGGGACAAAGTCAATAACCAGCCTATTACCATTCCGAGTATTCCGGTGGTAAACATCTTTAGGAAATCTAAAGCATCTCAGATTCGGTCTAACTAATTTTGCTATTTCAAATAAGTATGTATAAACATGGCAATGGGAGTATTTTCATTGTCTTAAATAGTGGCCTACAAGATTTATCGGGTGGTATGCTACAAATCGCTCTAATACATTTCTTTTGTGCTATGAATGCTCTTTGTAGGTCACTACTGTTGCCCCATATAATAAGTCCATAACGCAGTACTGACTCCACATATGCAAAATAGGCTGTAAGCATAGAATAATAATGGCTGTAAGGGCTGTATCCCTTGTTGACGATTTAACTAAGTTATATTATCTATTTATCTTATTACATACAATATTAATCAATCTCAATACCTAAAAATCTTACACTTTTTGCATGTCTGAGCAATTGTCCATTACAATTAATGTTAAGGTTTTGTGTGGCATTATTAAAATTAATATACATGTTTTGTCAAGATTAATTCGTAGATTATTTCTCCTAGCCAAAGGGCCAAAGTTTCGTACAAAGGGTTCCGTAACATCTGTTTTGTTATTAAAGGAAATATACAATTACCTAAGTATGTTGTGAATATTTTAAGTGCCTACCTGTTAACGTTTACTGTTATCGAGCATAAATAGACAAAAAATACGTTTTTGTATGGGAGCCCATCCTTAAATATTTTTTTTATTTTATTATTTATCAATAAATTAAAAATATAACCGAGTATTTGTAAGTATTTCATGGACGAGTATTTACCTGTTGTCGCTATTACTAACGAGCAAATATCGGTTTTTGCTCGTCCCCCTTAAATATTAATTTTATTTGGTTTTTAGTTTGTTATTATAGCGGCAATAAAAACACATAATTTGAGAAAAATTTCAACTATCTAGCTATCCCGGTTCTTGAAATATAGCCTGGAGACAGACAGATGGTCATCGAAGTCTCAGTAATAAGGTCCCATTTTTACCCTTTGGGTATGGAACCCTAAAAAGAACTACTATCTACATAAATATTTACAAATAAAATATGAATTAGGTATCTAACTATTCATATGGTGAAAGCGATAAGTAGAGTGATACAAGTTGATAATGCGAGTAATGCGTTAAGAACAATAACAAAGTGATAATATATACATTATTGCGTTCATTTTTGGCATTGCGATTAAATAAAATACTATACACACTTTTAATAATCTACTGTTAAAAATTAATGTTTTTTCTTGTAACAAGTAGGTACATTAGGTACTCGTTTTAATCACGGGAAACTTGTTAAATTGTCCGATAATAAGGCCCTAGGAGAAATTTGGTCAATAGAAAAAATCAGAACGTTTTATAATTACCACAACATGTCGAATATTCAGTGCTTCTGTATTCCTGTCTTTTTGCGAACGCGATAATCGTACTTCAAGTTGCACTTCATAATCCAAATATTTTAGCGCCACCTGCATATGTGGAACTCATCATCATCATCATTTCAGCCAATAGACGTCCACTGCTGGACATAGGCCTCCCCCAGTGTTCTCCACACAGATCGGTCCTGTGCCTCCCGCATGCAATGGATTCCCGCGATCTTCACCAGATCGTCGGTCCACCTTGTAGGAGGTCTGCCACGGCTGCGACTTCCTGTACGTGGCCTCCACTCGAGGACCTTTCCGCCCCAACGGCCGTCTGTTCTCCTCGCTATGTGCCCTGCCCATTGCCACTTGAGGCATGCAATCCTTTGGACTACGTCTGTGACCTTAGTTCACCTACGGATCTCATCATTTCTGATACGATCACGCAGGGAGACTCCGAGCATAGCCCTCTCCATTGCTCTCTGGGTGACTTTGAGCCTCCTTAACCGGCATATTGTAAGCGGCCACGTTTCGGTTCCGTATGTCATCACTGGCAACACACACTATGTGGAACTACGTTAATGGAAACAAGTAGGCTACAATAAGTTGTGCACCCTAACTCTAGAGAATTGTTTTGTAGCCATATCTCTCTTCCCAGTCGTACCTACACTCCTGACGAAGTGGTCGTGATTATAGACTGTCTGTATGTAGCGGCTTTTGCGAGACTTCTCCATCTTTCTCTGTTAGTGGCACTGCGTGCACATTCAGTCAAGGAACACTTTGTAGCAGACTTGAGACTGTCTGTCCACCTTCTGTATGTTGTGGTCATATAAAATAAGCTATTTACTTCTGATTTTAGAATTTGCTAACTTACCAATATTTTAATACCTACTTGGGTCTCCCATGCCAACATCAGGCCTGAATCATGCAATCGCCCTATCAGCTGGCTTACTTTCTCCGTGTAAGGCGAACTCTTGCGCATCATCACCACGCATTGCTCGTAGTAGAAGTCCTCCTGCATTACGGTCAGACCCAGCATCGCATCTTTTGTTATGTAGTCGCCAATCGCAAAGTACCCTAGCAAATCAAATACCACTCTCTACAAAATGTATCTTAATCGTTTTCATTGTACGCTCTCTTCACAGCTATGCAGCTGTGAGCTATGAAGAGAGCGCACCTGGGTCGATCATCCGGGTAGCCCAGTAAGCGCCCAGTAATCGCTGGTTGGACCAGGTCGAGAAGGATCTCAGTCACCTACTAAGGACGGATTGGCGACAGGTGGCTGAGAACAGAACAGAATAGCGAACTCTCATGTTCGAGGCCAAGATCCACTTCGAGTCGCTGAGCCAGAGTAGTAAGTTTTAATTTTAAAACCAGATAGATTAACAAACTTCATAAACTCAACTCCAGTCTTTTGAGTGTTTTATCCTCACGTTGCATTGCTAGTAGTAGAATTGATCTTCGGAATATAATCTTAATCAAGCACCAATATGGTGCATATAAGAGTTTAAAACCCTTGGATTCAGTATTTGAAGTGGGTACATTATAGGTACTTACCTGCAGGAAGTCGTTCAATAGAAAATGCCATGGATCTATCTAGGCTCTTCTGCTTCAAAACGTCAGCAGGTAGCACTATGAATTGGCTTACTAACTGTTGAAGTAAGGGCTGAAATAATCAGTTATCAATATTACTAGTTTTCTTTTTCAAATAACCCAATTACGTTACTTAATTAATTGTGAGGACTACGGAAGTGAAAGCGCGGGGAGTTTTAAACCTGTCGTTGTCTTCTCTACACTCTACTGTGTCGTTTATTTAGTTCACCGGTAATTTACGCAATAAAAATAACATTACTATGTAAAATTATATTTTTTCACTTACCTGAGTTGTAGGAAGGAGCGAAAACAGCCAAGCTTTGTCATTCGCTCCCCAATCCATTCGTCGGTTTACAATATCTTGAACAGTATCTATAGATTTCTCGTATTTTGGAACAGTGAATACAGAGGCCAGGCCTCCTCCGTAGGCATTATCAAGTATTAGACCAGCTATGAGCATCCACCCTGTAATACTCCGTACGCGCCAGGATTTTTCTACATCAAATTGAGACTGTGAACAAATATGGTGAACTTTTCAATAGTCAAACTACCAGTGATCCAGGCTACATTCTTAAGTCCATTCGTATGTCATTATCATCATCATCGTTTCGGCCAATAGACAACCACTGCTGCGCATATACCTCCCCTAATGTTCTCCACATAGAACGGCCCTGTACCGCGGGCATCCAAGATTCGTAGATATAAAATAGTATTCATAGTGTAAGTTTTAGGTAACCGTTATATTTTTACTTTACTATTTACTTTACAGTGCAAACGAACACAGCAGTGGCGCCAGACCAAACATTAGCACTGACATGACTAGAAATTCTTTGTACATTTTTATTATGTTTCAATATTACATTTGTTTATTGATTTTATTTAGCTAATATCTTAATATTCAATCACGTAGGTATATTTTATCACATTTAAAACAAAAAGTACATTATAGTGAGGTGGTAGTCAATACCCAAAACTCATTCGATCGAAGGAGCATCTGTCACTCTTTGGAAAAATCAATTCTAATAATCGTCTTCTCAAAATGTCACGCTTAGTAGCAATTTCTATTTTAGCATTTTATGGGCAGGATCTCTTGATTTCAATGAATATTTGACATTAGTTCTCCATCCAATACGAATAACTTAAAAGCACAACTACTCATCGTACTTATAATAATTAATAAATGAAAAGTAAACACATTTTGACAGCGTTTACAATATTGTTAGCTTTAAAGAAAATTAAAAAGTTAAGATGTTGATTTTTTTTGCACTTTATGCAACAGCTAAATTTATTGAATGACAATATAAGGGCAAAGCTATCATCATTTATAAAGCAAGACCTTATAACATGCGCGCGCAATTTTTGCTCGCAGCATTTGGCTTAACCGAATATCTTAGAAAGAGCATCGTTAGTTATAGACACAAACCACAGTAGAGCCTATATATTTACTGTGCACAAACTATGTAGAAGATACGTTATAGATTATGATAAATACTACGCTACGAGAAAAACGTTGTTCAGGTATTTTCAATAGTGTTCTGTGGGTATGCTTGTCAAAAGATTTTCCCTATATGATTAAGTGATTTCTTACTTTGAAGATTAAAACATGAGAGCGGATAAGTGTACGAAACTGCACATTAACTTAGTATTAAAACTCTTGCGAATGCTATTAAAAAACTACTAAAGCTCGTTTTTTAAAATTTCGCTCGTGTTGATAATGAGGGTTATTAACCCTCATTATGTGACAGTCACATAAACTACTATTGTAAAATTGTTATATAATGTTAACAAACTTGTGATATCATCATTCCAAACGTAGTCAACAATACTCTGTCCGGACAAAATCCTTTTGCCACCATCAAAGCAATGCTGGCGTATATGAATGTGACTATGAGCGCCAGCCACATGTACCAACTGAATGGAAGAAATGGCATCTCCCAACTGGCAAGTAACCTACAATAATAATAAATCATTCACAATAACTTTTCAACGAAATTATTCATCAGCCGAAAAAAAAAATACAGACCTTGGAGATGGAGCTACACAGGTAACAGAAGTCCTGATGGCAGGCGCGGAAAAATCCAACACAAGATATTCTCCGTACCATGAATACAGAGCAGCTGTAACAATTTCAGCATTTTGTAGATTATATGTATAAGCAATTCGTTTCAACTCTGTTGACACGTACTTATCCCAAGATCAGCCTTATCTTCCATC
The DNA here is from genome assembly GCA_019059595.1 of Marasmia exigua. Classification (NCBI taxonomy): domain Eukaryota; kingdom Metazoa; phylum Arthropoda; class Insecta; order Lepidoptera; family Crambidae; genus Marasmia; species Marasmia exigua. Next base: position 13,339,067 of record CM032466.1, read on the forward strand.
ACACTTCCCAGCACGCCAACTCCGGTTTGATTTTCGTATATCTCTCCCCACTTATCTTCATCATCGCGTTTGATTTCAATGGTACAGTTAATCCATCTATACAGAAAAAAAGATTTAAAGTAAACATTTTTAGCTACATTTTTTATTGTATACATAATTAATTCAAGTACCTGCAAAATTCATCGACGATCCTAATATCAGTACCATCTCTACCAAGTGGTGCTTGAGTTATGTCAAGGTCCAATAAAATATATGGTTCATATGTGAAACAAGCCACTTTTAATGTTTTCCCCTGTAAATTTTTCATATTATGTGGAAATAAATTTGCATTCTTTTCCAAATTCAACGTTGTGACATTCCATCTGTCCAAATAATATGGTTGAGTAGTCTCATTATCTGTGCCGACAAACTTGTGAGTTACTAAATCGTAATAGCTGCAAGATGACTCTTCCGCTGAAGGCAAGATCAATAGTATATTTGGTACAAAACTAGTCTCCTTCAATTGATAGGATCTGTAGCATATGCTTTATCATAACAATACCTTCACCGTACGGTACAAACACAATTTTTCCTATCACTGCGTCGCACATTTCCCATATGATTTACCATTTCGAAGGCAGCCATAAATTTACTTGGTTCTTCCATTTGTACAACGTAATCTGAACATCCATTTTCAGAAACTTCCAATAATTGCTCTGGAAAAATCTCTCCATTTTTCAAAGCTATAGAGGTAAAGCTTATACTAACTGGAAAGTTGAGGGGTTGTTCAGACACTACAGTTATACAATACGAAGTGATTAAATATTGATTGAATATAGTTTGGAGCAATATTTCTAGAGGCGTTAAAGTAGATATTACTTGGAACATTATGATAGCACTTTTTCCGTATATTTTTGAAAATTCAAACTTTAATTGAATGCATTATAACGAAGCAACTTTTCTCTATAATTTCCCGCTCTGTTTAGTTGCAGTTGTTGATTCTTGCAAGACCTTGCCCGTAAATGTGTCTATCAACAACATTATGTATTCAAAAAGATATCTATGAAACGATAGTCATGGGAGTGGATTTCAAAGTAAATTTATGATTAATAATTGGAGTTCAAAGTGGAAACTGTTTGTGTACCTGTCTGTTGACATAAAGTAAATGGCACCAACTTGCAGGCATAGTAATCAATGTAACAGTCAAAACATAAACCATGTTAATGAATAGTTTGTCAGAAAAAATGAATATACCTACCTACCTACTTCATTCATTTACCTAGCGCACGCAATCCATTTCGTTAACACTTTCCCTAAAATGAACCTCCATATCGAATGCATAGGTTTATCATGGTTTAATGTAGGTAGGTACTCGTCTATTATTTTCGTCGTCTTTAATTGGTTTATTGACTTTAATTATTATATTAGTTTTATAGTGGTAAGTCAAGTTTTCTGTTCTTTTTCGTGATAGATTTCTCTATCAATAAATCAATTACTTGTACTTACAACTAAGTAATCGTACCTTATTGGACAAAGTGCCTCATACGATCCCACTAGAGATATTTTCACGTTAAGTGATGCCGAAGATGAGACTTTATGGCTCGCACTATGAAAATGTTATTTGAGTCAAGTTTCTCATTACACGCTACATTCACAAACTCTACGCTTACTTATGTATCTCCTAACATCTCTATTATAAATTAGAAACGGAAATTCCAATTTCATTTTAGTTCACATTTCAAATTAGGAGAGACAAATAAAAATTTAATTAGGTGTATATTTGTGTTATTTTGTCTGTTGAACGAAGCGGCGGGAAACACTACAGCTAATGGATATTTTGTTATTGTTGCGCGACAAGACACACGCGGTTAGCGCCACCAATCTTAAAAATACATCAGCTCACCTGATTTGATCCTCCTATTTTAACAACATGGCATGGTTAAATACTCATGGCGAACGATGATAGCTCATTGGATAAGACCATGCCTTCTTATGGATGTTTCAAGTCTATGTGCATATAAGCTCAGCGGTGAGGAAACCTACACGTCACTGGGAGTTTCTCAAAATGTAATATACCTACAATACTGAACGTGTACCCGTGATCTAGTTGGTCTGGTTCCCTTGTTAAAGCATTGCGAAGGTGAGACTGCAGTCACTTCATTGTAATTACCAGATTTTCTTTTTTACTGGCCCGTGTGACGCTACTTCATGCATGCATTCATTTGAAGGAATCCAAATTGCAGGAAGGAGGAAATACCTACTTGCGCTGGCAATGAGTTCCATTTCATCCTAGAAAAGTGTACCCCGGGCTCCAAAGCGACAGCTTTGGACGCAACTGGGAATTACACGCTAAGAGGTTAAAATCTAGTGGCAACACATATACATTCACATATATGTCATCCACATTCTTCTATTTTAACATCGTAATCGCAAAACATCGTAGAATTATTACTTAATTTAGTTACAGAAAAACACATTAACGTAGGTTTTATATAGGTACCTAAGTCACCCAGTGTATAATTAATAATTAAGGAATATACTTTTATTCTTGCCTGTCTGAATTTTTGTCAAAATACTATCCAAAAGCTCAAGACTAGTCAGTCGTCGTAAACTGTCGACATTTGTGTCGTGTGTGGTCGGCGGCATGACTCCCTTGCCTCAAACGCCTAATAAAGGAGCATCCGAAAAAATCACAAGTTACTTCACAAGCATTCCTAATACAGATTCTACAAACAACTTCAAATGGATCTCTGAACTCCTACCGCGATATCAAGAAAATCATGAGACTAATGTTTAAAACAATAAAATTATGGTTAGGTAAGTTACAGCACTACCTACCTGGATTCTGAAAATTACCAATTATCAATAGGTAGATTCGTACGGCAGATTTACAAAATAACGTTTTTTAATACAAGACGTAAAAGATTTTTAAGCTGGACTAAACTTTTTTTGTTGAACTCAGTCGGCCCTCGCACAAGTCGCACACGGCCTTGGTCTTAACTAACACGTCTAGCACATAGGTGCGGTGTTAATCTAGTAGAACGATTCTTACACACATCACATTCTTTGTGACATTGTATTCTACTGAATCCTAATTCGGATCCATAATGCACAGGTTGTATAAACAGTAACATAACACGACGTAGTGGAAGAGCGAGTGCTGCAGCGATGTAATGCGATATTTATGCTGTTTTGTCATTTTAGCATCTGTTGTCGGTGACTTTTTAAGAGATGGTTATTTATTCAAAAAACAAATACTGCCAACCGCAACCTTTATTCCTTTACATTGATTTATGAAAGTAAAAAAAAATAAATTAGATAAATAATAATTTCAACTATTGCAATTCAATTAATCCTTCTTTCTCAATTTGGCGCTGGAAATTTCAATGGCCTGTAACCAGTGTTTGATTTCTTCGGGGCACTCGGGCTTTTGGTCCGCGCCAGGGATGCCCTTGAAGAGGGTTTCTGCGTTCACGTTGATGAGGTTCTGCCGGGAGAGCACGACGGCACGGACAAATCCGTCGTTTAGCGTGATGAATTTTTGCTCGATGAACATCGTCTGATCCTCCCAATAGACCAGCTGAAAACAAATCAGATGAGGTGTTTCACAAATTTTATTAACTAAACGCCTAACTGATTACAATACAGTGAAAGCATTAAGTAAAGGTTAATATTTTATCGTCTACCCATCTATCCACGATAAAAGACTGACTGTGTGACCTCCCTTATATTAATCTTATTTCATGAAATCTAATTTATTCTAATAATAAATACTATTCTAGTTACTAATGGCGTGGTTGATAAATATATCAGACAATAAATTCCCCAGAGCTGCAGCTGCGCTACCCTGGCAAGGAAGTAGGTACTAAGGTAGGTATATCCTGCGCGCCAAAGTAAGTCACCTTTGTTATCCGCATCTGCATATTTAAGTAAGTAGGCACCTATTCAATAAATTATACCGTTAGGGCTTAGACAATTTAACACTTGTCTAAGCGTCTGGACCTGCTGAGGTGGTGGCCAATCCCTACGTACCTACGAATATTATTATTTTAGCTCCTTTTTTGCTCTGAAGACCATAGGAGATCCTACAATGGTTCAATGCCTATTTTCACACCAATTTATTTTATTTACACGGCGTTTAATTTACGGCATTACATTTAATTTTCAAAAGTTAAACCCTTACATGTTAAACTAATTAACCCCTTTAGCCTACTCAATATAGAAAAAAAAGCTTGTCATTAAACTCCCTACAAGCTGGATTTTTTTCAGGCAGGTATTTTTTTTTCTTGTTCTGTGATTTTAATTGCGTCAATTACTTGTCAAGTATATCAACAGCCACAACACACGTAAGGAAAACGTAGTGATTACTTGCTCAGTGACGTCAGGTTGCCACACTCTCTCAATAAAGGTGAGAGTACTTTGAAGAAATTTGTATCGTTTCGACCTTGTGCCTAAAGCTGGAAGCGCTCTGCAGTACGTTGGCGTCCACCGACGTGACGGGCACGCATAGAGCTAACCTAAGTCCCGACCTTGTAGCTTACGTGGTGGATATCGGTATTATCCACCATCATTATAGGCTGAAGACGACCTGACGCGCGAGGCCATCTACCGGTGAAATATTGGCATAGATGCCGGTGCGGTAATAGAAGATATTGCTTACCTTAGTTTCGACCTTGTATGCTGAAAATATCGGTATCGTCCGTCTATATCTGATGCTGGAGGCACCCTGCAGCGCGTGGCCGTCCACCGCCTTGATGTTGGTGTAGATGCCCGTGCGGTCGTAGAAGTGGAACCTGGCGAAGTCCAGCTCCCGGACATATCTGGCGTTGTTCATGTGCCGCAAGAAGATGTCCACATCTTGAGTTGTGCAGAACCCTGAAATTCAATTTTAACTAAGTGTCTTAAACTTGTTTACTTCTCCTTTTATTAGAATTCTGACCTTATAACGCTTTGTATCATTGACTTATCGAATACACAACAACTATACTCGAAACTGGAATTCAAGACCAATAAATCTACTACAATGTTACCAATGCAATAAAATGGTCTTACAATAGTATATACTTATTTCCACATAATTTATTTATAGGTAATATTAATTCTATAATTTAAATAAGTAAATTTATTTACTTATTTTTATATAAAATACAAGACGCTTTAATAAAAACTTAATCATTCGTATTGTTTGGTTGCAAAGCTGGTATTGAGCGTGTATCACTTGGTGTTAACAACATTTGTCAGTCAAATGTTCGACTGTTGACTACCCACTTGGTCAAAATATCACTTCATTTTTCCTGACGAGAAAGACTGTGTTCGAATATGATTTTGATCCGTAGTGGTTTCTGTCTAGTTGAGTTTTGCTAAAAATGGTTTAATTTCACTTTTCCATACTGTCTTAATAATATGCCACACTTTCGTTTCTTTACAATAAAATGTTGTTAGTTGAATTGAATGTTGTCAATGTTAGTTGAGTAAAAATAAAGTTTGTAATTAAAATTCTTTTTTATAATAAAATCCTTAATAATTATAAAATAGGTTGGCGAAACCTGAAAACTGCGTTTGACATAGACATAAGTGACATTGATAGATTTGACAATGACGTATCTGTCGTAGTTTTTTTGGTCTTGAATTCCAGTTTGGAGTATAATAATAAATAAAAAGAAAAAGAGAAGGGCTAAATGAAGTTCGCCAGGCGGGGGCTACATATTTATTAAATTAATAAACTGGTATGTACCTAGTCGACCATAGCACCCATACAATACCGACATGCGTTAGCAATGTGCATTCATTTACAAGTCTAATGAGTATAAGAGTTTGTTAAACAATAGCCTACGAAATAACGTATCATTTCGAGTAACAGTAGGTCTGCATTGGCGATGTACTTACTACTTTTCTATACTTACATGATTTAAGAATTTTACGAAGGAATTGTATAAATTACACACTTCACTTAAATATATCTATTATACCTAAATAATAAGTATATTATTCTGTTTAAAAGTATGCATACTCTTTATAACCATATTATGCACGGTTGCTTCGGAGGGCAGTTGCATTCTTTAAGTCACCTCTTCAACTAACCATTCTCGGAAACATGTTCTACAACTTTTGGAAATTCGTATTAAAAAAAAAAACTACTTTTCATATCAACTCGGTCACGCGACTTCGTCATTTTGTATAGAAAGACGAAACACATTTCGAATAAAATTTCAACGAATTTCCTAAAGGTTTTAAGACGGGAGTTGTTCGAATTGTGGTGAATTGTGCGGATAGAAGGAGGGTCCCCTCCTTCTATCCGCATAATGTACCACAATTGTTTACCGACGCACCCTGTATTAATATAAGTTTAGGCTTTTCATTTAAGCATCAACAATGTATAATTGCATAGTTGCTTGAGTCTCTGTTACAATTAGTTTGTTATAAATATGTAGCCAGCAAGGTTGAGTTTTCAATAATTTACAATGTACAACCTTATACTTTTGTAATTTAATAACATTGGAAACTTGTTTGTGGTTCGTTAAATAAATTAAAAAAAAAAAAAAAATAAATTATACCAGATTTGTAGACAGGTGGAACCAGTCAAGTTGTAGGTAGACACATTATGGTGGTAATTTAGACATCTTATTGTGTATAGTGGTTAAACGGGTTCCACTATACCTATTTAGAGGTGTTGCAAAAAATTGTGCTTTGAAGTACAAATTCGATTGACTGAACAATGAGCATGTTCTGCAGCTCCAGTCAATAACTTATTAAGTTACTTTAGTATAATTAAAATAATTAGGCATATAACAATACTAAAATTATACTTTAGTCAATATATAAAAAGGGGAACAATGAATTCTACGGGATAGGATAAGGTTCATACAACATTGCTCAAACAGGGATTTTCCATAATGCCGGATGGAAAAGTTACCTATTACTTACCTACTCTATTGAAACTTTCCAAATTCAAACAACTTGGTACTTATACCATCACAGAACAATATTAGACAGAACAGGTTTTGGTATAACATCGTATCTGACCAATTATCTAAATAATTTTAAGAAAAAATATTAGTAGGAAACTTACCATAAATGGTTGTAGTGTCACGAACTCCGCATTTCTTTTGAAATAATCGGCCTAATCCTATAGTGAAAGCTATCCGTAGAAAATAGTTAACATCCCAGAAGGCGTAGAGAAGGGCCACAATAGTTGCTATGATACAGTACATTTTAAGTAATTCTAATATCACTTCACGTTATAGCCGCTGAGCTTGATGTGCTTATGATCGTAGAATATGTACAAATTGACAAGGCAGATTCTACGCTGTGTCAGTCGGCAATGCGATGTGAAGTTGTTGTTAGTGGAGTCACTGAACCGGTATTTGGACTTGAAGTTGGAGGCGATTCAATTACAAACTTTGACTATCATTATCATTAAGGTCAAGTTCAAGTACTGCCAACCTACCAATGCCATCGTTATGTACGTGAATTAGGAATCTACGCATCAGAACATGACTTGCAAATAATTTTTAACTTCAAATAGTAGGAGTTTTTAATGATATTTAATAACATATCCGAATTTAAGCTTAAATTTCACCCGAATACAACATAGCCCATAGCGCAGTTTTATGTCAATCTACTTACTACGGTAAAACTTGATACCTAATGATTTTCATAAATGCATCGATTCGTCATAATCGGCAAGATAATACGATTAAGTAGGTAAGAGGTAAATTCGACTATAATTTTTACGAAAATATTTAGTATGACGGATATTGTCAGTTTAGGGTCTCGCTTGATAATATGAATTACGGAGTCAACAAGATTTTACCTTGAATTGCAAATACAAATAATATTTGCGATTGAACGGTTAGCTAATAGAAAACTGAGCTTGTGGTTAGGTATACCTACGTACTTACATACTTACCTACTTAGTATTGTTTGTAGCGCTAACCTTCGTTGTTTCTTATTTCTGCAGTACAACAAAAATAATGGATTTTGGAAGCCGCCTTATTTATTAATTTAAATGCAGCAACAATTTTTTAGTCATCTCGTCTTCCTTAGCTTGCGACTAGTGCATTGCATGCTCTTCAGCCATTGCTCGACGTGTGTTGGACACTTTGGCCTTTCCTCAAAGCCTGGTAGACCATGTAGTAATGCATTTGATGAATCTCCATTGATTCCTATAGCGTGCTGGCGTGATACTATAAAATATCTTACTCGTCCATCATGTAGTGTTATTATCTCGTGCTCAAAAAAAAGAGAGCAGTCGTCCCAGTAAACAAGCTGTAAGGAAACAAAAACATTCTAATGAGGTAAAGTAATGTATCTTACTGCTAGATTGAACTGATGGTATAAAAAAGATTAGATATAAGTATCTACAGTGGAGAGGAAAGAGAAAAATACTAAACTTTATATGATAATATTCCTTACGAACCTTGGTCTTAATTTTGTAAATGGCAAACAGAGGTACAGGTTCTTTATCAACAGTCAAAGTACATCCTTGTAAGGAGCGAATTTTCAACTGTCGACTTCTCTGATATATTCCCGTGCGATGGTAGAAGTGATATCTTGCAATATCTATCTCTCGAATAAGTCTCGCCACACGAATATTGCGGAAGCCAAACATCACAATCTTGAAAGGTGCACATGCCTATGACAAAGTTTATATTATACCTACATCCTTAGCAACTTCCTATTCGTAAAAAATGCCGTGCTGGTGTTTCGAAGTTACTGGCAATAAATAACAATAGTAAAACAAATGCTTTCGTTTTTTTTTTATATTTTGGAATGATCAAATGTTTATCTCCAATGTAATCTTATGACAAAATTGTAGATAAAATATTTGCTAAATAATAACTTACCGTAAATAGTTGTGACTTCGTTAAGAAAATGAGTCCTTTGAAATAATTTCCCGATCAAAACCGTAAAATATGTTCGAACAAAATAATTCACATCAAACAGCACATAGAGTAATATAACAGAACATATAAAATAAAGATACATTTCGTAAACTTACTGGAAAACTAATAGTCAAATTGAATATACATGAAATATTTTTTAAATTAAATAAGTAGGTAACTATTTGATTAAACGGCAGACAGACGTTTACGTAAGTGTGAAGTTAGTTTAATTATACATGCCTTTTAACCTTTTCAAACCAGTTAACAAATATGTAAATTTTAATGAATTTCACTTCGATGGCCTGTATTAGCTATGTGTTCTTGTTATTTTTACCTACAGTTAAAGTTTACCAAAGTTTACCAAGGTATTTTACCTAGGTACAAATTGGCTTTCGTAGTTAGGTATATTGTGTCAAAAGTAAATAGGTAAGTAAATACATTTCTCATTAAATTTCTAACAGGAAGGTCTTTTTCTTCTGCTTTTGTATTATTGTCACGCATTTGTTACTGTCTGCGATAAGTAATCGCCACCGGCGGCGGCGACGGGCCCCCTTCGTTTATTTATTTGTTTTACTAATTTGGTTTTCTCGCCGTCAAGTTTTGGTACCTAGGTAACATACACACATATCTACCTACATATACAAACAGGCGTGACGATTGATTCTAAACTTATATTTCTTAAATTAATTGATTATTTTGATATAGTTCAGATCGAAAACAGCCACACATTAATATATACAAATCTGTAAAATTTCTTCAACCAATTCTCACCTTTAAGTCAAACACATTTGATTGCATATAAATTGAGGCAAGACAGATTGTGGTAACCTGATGTGTGGCTGTCTATACCTACCAATTTAATTTAAAATATTTCGTGTATAATCGAATGTTGAACGGATTTGTCCATGAAGAGTGAAAAATTATCAAAATAATATAAAGCAATCGTTATTATTATCTAGGACTGAATATTATGTACCTATTAGTCTATTTTCGAATCAAAGTAGGTAAGTCAAATAAATAACAAATTGGATTGAATAAATGTGTTTATTTATAACAATACAATTTACAAAGCATGTTAAGTACTTAACTTAGGCAATAAAATGGCATTAAATTATCACATACTTGTTTAAGTTACATGTAGGTATATATTTGCAACAAAATTATAAGTCTAATTCTATTTGAGACGTTTCTTAATTTTAGTGGTGCGCATTGCACTGCCTACAGTCGGGAGGGCATGGAGCGGGCGGCTGGTGCGGATGTTGTAGCGGCAGCAGGAGGGGCGCGGACAGAGCAGGCAAAGCGGGCAGGGGCACCAGCCACTCGGACCCGCAAACTCGACCCATGACAAGCGCGGGTAGAAGCGGGGCTCTGGGGCCCACAGGGCGGAAAGCAGACCAGCGCGTTTCCACCTCCTCGGAGCTGGTCACGGACATTTCGAAGCTGGTCCTACGTTCGCCGCTTGCATTTTTGTCTTGTTGAATCTGTACAAATGGAGATTCGTGTTAAGAAATAATCCTACAATGATATCAATCTATAATAAGACCTCGAGTCGATACCCTAGATATTACAAATCCCTTTATTTACTAACTAGTGAGCCCAAATACCAATTTTCATGACTCAAAGTTTAAAAATAACGAATCTTCCATGCAATGTTTCCACCCCCATTTAACCCTTCATGGGTTGAATTAAAAATAAAACTGAAACAGGTAAATTTTATTTTCTTATCAAATCCGACTTTTCAAACTCTAACATCAAAAATGACAGACTTTCATACTAACGTTAACGCCTTATTTCACCCCTTTACGGGTTGAATTTTTGAAAACCCCTTCTTAGTGCGCGTCTACATAATAAAAACTACATATTTTCCAATTTTCATGATTTTCGCTTCAGTAGTTTCGGCTGTTCGTTGATAGATCAGTCAGTAACCCGCCGAGGCGTTACCTTTTTATTAATAGATAGATAATTCATGTTCACGGGACAAAACGCGGTCATTTTTATATGTTAAGTAGGTACATTTGTTTGCGTTTTGTACCGTGTACATTAATTATTTGTATAATGTAACGCGAAAGATTCAGCTCAAAGCGGTCACCTTAACTTTGACGAAATATCATTTATATTAACCGAAAAACGAAGCGTGGTCGCTTTGCCTCATATGACCGCTTTGAGCTGACTTCCCCTACACTTTATTTACTGCTGTGAGTCCAGAGCAATTAATTTATTGCTTCAATTAATTTAAGAACAATAATTAATCACGAACTTAAGATAGAAGTACTTCTCAACCCTAATAGTAATAATGAATACGTTGAAACGGTTTCAACGTATTGAAACCTCATAAAGGCGCTACATAAGTGTTCAGAGGTGGCTGATACTTAAGTTCGACCATGGCGTGGTATATAGGAATTATCGTGACCAAACTCAGTCTCAAAAAATAATCATGACTTCAAGAGTGAAGGTAAAAATGCCTAATACTCACATGAGTAGCATTGAAGTGTTCAACGGCGCGCAAAAGGTCGTGGTTACATCGACGTAGCACCAGCTCCAGCACGGATCGCTTCTTGCCCGGGAACAGTTTCCGTAACATTTCCAGTCCGGCTGAACTTACAGACCCCTCACCTTCCACGGACTCATCACTGTTGAGGTAGGAAGGTTTTATTAATACTTACCACCTTATTATTATTATTTTTATGAGAAAGGGAGGCAAATGAGCAAGCGAGGCACATGATGTTAAGACATCAGCCACACAAGAGGGAGTGGCGATGCAATGCCGGCCTTTTAGGAAGGTATAGGCTCGTTTCTTAAAAATCTCAATGTCGTACCGGTTCGGAAATACCGCTGCGGGAAGTTGATTCCACAATGAGGAATTCAACAGCGGGTAAGAACTAATTATCGGGTATTAATTATTAGCAGGTAGCGGGTAAATTATAAATCGCGATCTAAAGTTATTACCGTACTAACGCTCATGTCATCACATTTCAACGGGCAATGTTAAAAGGGGCTGACACGAATTTTGTTCCAAGACTATCCTAAGTTTTCGATTTGTAATAAGGGGATAAGAAATCACTAACGAGATGATACAAAAAGTCGACGACAGCGTTTCTTTTGGGTTCCCGGGTTCGATTCCCAGGTCGAGCAAAGGTAGGTTTGGTATGTTTCTTTTGCAGAATAACTAAAAAGACAATCAATTTTCTTAAGGATTCTCATATCATCTAACATCCACGGCCATGCTTCCAAAGCCGTCCCATTTGAGCCCTTGAACCATGAAAAAAGATTTTGGAAATCAGGTAGTTACAATGAAGCGACTGACGTCCGACCTTCGCAACCCTCAGAGAACAGAATTTACTCTGTGACCTTCTACCTATTTTTTTGCTACAAAGGTTTTCGAAAATTTTGTTTGCTTTCTTTCAAAACAACAAACGAAACTCACCGACGCGCCACTGAAGAACTGGCAGCTGAATCAGGTGACACGCTGCAGCAATCTGGCATGGAGTCACTCGTTTCACTATCGATGTGTATAGGCTAAACAAAACCAAGAAATATCTTAATAAATCACTACGAACTCAGGAGTATCAACACATATTAATAACTGCAACCGCTTGTAGGTGTAGGTACCTACTCGTACTTCTATTGGATATAATGTCAGATTTCACGGGTTCATGTGGCTTTGGAGCAAATTTTTTTTTAGTTAAGATGAGGAGGGTCAAGGGTACAAGGAGGAAAATTCACAAGCATTAAGTTGATTCCATCCAACATTAGGTATCTATTAGGTATTTTACTTATTTTCTTATTCATATTTTAGGTTACGCCGCTGGGAACAACGGTTCCCAACTACCACTGGTTAATTCTTCACTCACTTCATTCTCCTCTCTCAACAGATGCTAGATGACGAGCTAATTGCCGGCTTCTGTATTCCCAGAGAGCTACAATTTGGGTGTCTTTAAGTCGAGAGTGAATAGGCTTCTTCTGGGTAAGCACGTTACATCTTAGACCTTATAGTCACTTTCCATCAGGTGAAATGAGGTCAAGTGCAAACCCATTTAATATAAAATATATATATATATATATATATATGTTTTCGGCCGTCTGTTCCTGTGGCTTTCTCTGAAAGGTTAATCTCACCTTGTGATCATCAGCCGCAGAGTCGGGCTTAAGTCTCGTCGGACTGGGGCACAGCTCGGTCACGCGCATGTTGTAGATACGCCCCCGCTGCAGGCTCTATTAGAGAGCCCCAATCTCAACTGATGCCAGATGGAGAACGTTTCTGTTTTCGACTACCTGTTCATGTGGCTTTCTGGTATAAAGTTTTAACTCACCGTGTGATCATCAGCCGCAGAGTCGGGCTCAGGTCCCGGACTGGGGCAAGGCCCGGTCACGCGCATACCGTAGATGCGCCCTGGTGGCAGGCTCTCCAATGCAGTCCCACTCTCAACAGATGCCAGATGGAGAGCTATTTTGTCTTCAGCTGCCTGTTGCCGTTTCAGTGCCACCTGTATTAGCAGGACTTAATTATCTTTAAGTCTTAAACGATTACGACTACGATTTTTAAAATTCATTAATATTAATTTTCAATAACCAATATTTAGAAACAATAACAGTTGTTAACAGTCTGTCTCGGTATACTACGTTCAAACGCTGTGTCATGCAAGTCTTTTAGAGTTTTGCAAAAAATATTTCATACAAGGACGAGCGTCCGTTTGGTCATTTTGTATGGGAAAAGCAATTTTGTATGAATCTAAAAACAATCTCAAACAAAGGTTATTTTAAATCAATTAAGACACCTAATATCTTGTGGGTACTAATTAAACAAGCTTCTTTTTAATAGCATTATTCGCCTCAGAAAATATATGTTACCTTCTAAATTACTAAGTCGGCCACAACTAATGCGCGTCTTAATAATGGTATCTCAGACACTAGTTATCTTATATGTAAGCCCCAGTAAATATAACTCAGCATAGTGGTTATTTTTTAGCATCTAAATTTGTGGTATGCATTCAAATAGGAAGCTTCTAAAGTATTAATATATGACACCAAAATAGTAAGAATATTAGCCTCTAATTGCATAATTTAGTATGAATAAAATGTAACTCATCCTACATTAATCGATTGTTAAATGTACCTAAAATTGTCATCAAATAGTATAATTAAAGCCACTACATATTATTATTATGTATTACACATGAACTATTAAGGACAGTCAGCCAGAGTGATGGTAGCCTAGTGGTTTAGAACGCGCCCTCCATGCGGAGGGTCGATTTCTCTAGATTTTTCAAATCTATGTGCATATTTCTATATTTACCTCGGCGGTGAAGGAAAACATCGTGAGCAAACCTGCTCGTTTGGGATAGTTTCAGAAGCGTGTAATCATGATTCAGTTGGTCTTGTTCCTCTGTCAAAGGGTTGCAAAGGTCAGACCAATTAGGTAAACCAACCAAAAGGTAATAACCAGGCTCCCCAAATCCTGAATCATTGTCAAAGCGTACCCTGGGCTCCAAAGCCCAGCTTTGGACTCAACCGGGAATTATACGCAAATATGAAGAAGAAGAAGAACTATTAAGGACATTCATAGTAAAACCATTTATTTATGTAAATCAATTTGTGTATTAATATGTGTAACAAGTACAATCATTTATAGAAAAATAATTAATAAACATTAACACGTATAATAACGTGATTAAAAGAAAAAGAAAATAAGGGCAGGCGGGCGGGCGGTGCAAATGGCCGGTTGCTGTCATGTCGCGCACTCGCGCCAAATCGTAACAGAGGCTATTTTCACGATAAAAGAATATGAAGAATTATTTTACATGTTAAGTTATAATATATGATGTTGAGTATTGAAGCTTGAATACATAATTTTTGAGAAACTTGTATTGAAGCTGTAAAACGTAATATGGTGATGAGTTACAAATTTCGTGGCTGAGTTAGTAAATTAGTTTGCAAAGTATAAATCAGAAGGACAAGGAAAATTAATTGTTGATATTGACTTGACGCTTTCTTTAACATTTTTAGTTGGCGTTGTAAAGAAGATGAATCAGTTAATTAAAGGCTATGTCAATTTCCCGGTGCTTAGTTAGTAAATTAGAAGTTTGCGCGCGTGGCCAAATAAAAATTCTGTGGCCTTGTTTATTATTTCTCATATCTTGTTAACAGGACAAGTTCACATATAAAAAGGGGTTCATGATAATCTATTTTCTATTTTTTCCAAACGGTTCAAAACAGATCATGGGCATATCTGCACCACAGAAATAAGTAAGTAGGTAGGCCTTAAAAAATCTGGTATAAAATCGATTGAACGCAATCGATATCCAACGATTCATTGCTAATCTAATTTGATGCGTATCAAAACAAAAATCTTAAGCTGATAAACTAATTTAGCGGAAAATCAATGACAAACAGACATTGTTTGTGTTGCGGTGTGCGGAACTACGGACTCAGGGCCGGGGGCTCCCTCGGAGACTTCATTGCTTGAGCAAACGAAACTCGATCCCGACACAAATCAAATCTACTGAACCGCCTGTTTGGAATTTATTTCACTTATCGTATTTCCCGATCGATATTGAGACACTTTTTTGGTCAATCTATTTCTTCTTTATTTTGGTTTGCTATTAATATTATTTGTTGTTATAATTGCCATGTGGGAGGAGTCTTGCAAATATAACTAAGTTAAACTGTGACGTAAGTATGCACAGAAAACGGGAAAATGCACAGTAGAAAAAATCTAATCTTAAAGTCCAATGATAAACAAAAGTACAGACTTGACATTAAGTATGTACCTAAATAGTTACCCCTGTGACGTGCAATATTTGCCTTTAGCGGTGAAAGCACATAAAAACAAGGTAATAGCCGTAGTGAAGTCCCAAACCAATAATTACACTTTCTGATAAGATCGTGCATGTAGGGCTTAAATCTAGATAAAATGACCTACAAACTTGTCGCAGTGATAGGTACTGGTCTGAATGTCACAGCCGCCTGCTCAAATTATAGAAACACCAAAACACAAATAAAAACAATTTCTTTTTTCCTGATACCATTGTATTTTCATCCCATTGGATGAAAATGGTAAATTCGGGATGAGATGGGACAAGCGATGCATTACGTGCGCGCGATCGATGGCTCATCCGGCGCGTCCGTAAACACTGCCACTTGTTCAAATAAACGGGGCGCATTAGCCGGGCTCGATTTCACTACATTAAAACACATTAACGCCTCTAAATTGCATGTTATTTTGGAATTAGGTGGCAGTCGATCATATTGGGATTTCTTCCGACGAACTTCTATCTTATAGGTAAAGTGATATTTTTAGAGAAATAATAAACAAGGCCACAGAATTTTTATTTGGCCACGCGCGCAAACTTCTAATTTACTAACTAAGCACCGGGAAATTGACATAGCCTTTAATTAACTGATTCATCTTCTTTACAACGCCAACTAAAAATGTTAAAGAAAGCGTCAAGTCAATATCAACAATTAATTTTCCTTGTCCTTCTGATTTATACATTGCAAACTAATTTACTAACTCAGCCACGAAATTTGTAACTCATCACCATATTACGTTTTACAGCTTCAATACAAGCTCCTCAAAAATGATGTATTCAAGCTTCAATACTCAACATCATATATTATAACTTAACATGTAAAATAATACTTCATATTCTTTTATCGTGAAAATAGCCACTGTACGATTTGGCGCGAGTGCGTGACATGACAGCAACCGGCCATTTGCACCAATCAGAGAGCGCTATTCGATACTAGTGCCGACCCGCTCGCCCGCCGGCCCTTATTTTCTTTTTCTTTTAATCCCGTAATTAATAATTATACGTGTTAATGTTTATTAATTACTTTTCTATAAATGATTGTACTTGTTACACATATTAATACACAAATTGATTTGCATAAATAAATGGTTTTACTATGACTGTCCTTAATAGTTCTTCTTCTTCTTCATATTTGCGTATAATTCCCGGTTGAGTCCAAAGCTGGGCTTTGGAGCCCAGGGTACGCTTTGATCATGATTCAGGATTTGGGGAGCCTGGTAATTACAATGAAGCGACTGCCGTCTGACCTTCGCAACCCTTTGACAGAGGAACAAGACCAACTGAATCATGGTTACACGCTTCTGAAACTATCCCAAACGAGCAGGTTTCCTCACGATGTTTTCCTTCACCGCCGAGGTAAATATAGAAATATGCACATAGAATTGAAAAATCTAGAGAAATCGACCCTCCGCATGGAGGGCGCGTTCTAAACCACTAGGCTACCATCGCTCTGGCTGACTGTCCTTAATAGTTCATGTGTAATACATAATAATAATATGTAGTGGCTTTAATTATACTATTTGATGACAATTTTAAGTACATTTAACAATTGATTAATGTAGGATGAGTTACATTTTATTCATACTAAATTATGCAATTAGAGGCTAATATTCTTACTATTTTGGTGTCATATATTAATACTTTAGAAGCTTCCTATTTGAATGCATACCACAAATTTAGATGCTAAAAAATAACCACTATGCTGAGTTATATTTACAGTGGCTTACATATAAGATAACTAGTGTCTGAGATACTATTATTCAGACGCGAATTGGTTGTGGCCGACTTAGTAATTTAGAAGGTAACATATATTTTCTGAGGCGAATAATGCTATTAAAAAGAAGCTTGTTTAATTAGTACCCATATTTTTAGATTATCACAGGCGTTTACTTTTTACCACAGATATAACTTTTTATTCATCATCAACGTTAATAGGTAGGTATAGGTATTTATCTACTGTGGTATAGGTGCCGAATTAAAGTTAGATAGATATCTGTCTACCTACTTTTTCTGTGTGGTGCCATAGTATGTATGTAAATATATTATTTTATGTGATAGGTGGCAGACGAGCAGACGGATCACATGATGGTAAGCAATTGCCGCCGCCCATGGACACCCGCGACACAAGTGGAGTCACAAGTGCGCTGCCAACCTTTTAACTCCCCTTTCCCCCGGATTGGGGCCTCCGGTACCCTCACTCACGCAACGAAATGAAGCACAGTGCTGCTTCACGCTGGTTTTCTGTGAGGCCGTTTTTCTCTTAAAATATTAATAAGAGCTATTGATTTTGAATAAACCATAACCAACCAACCAACAACCCATAAAACAAAAAACATCTGCGAAAAAAAACCGCCTTCAAAAACCACGAACTAAAATATGTAAGATAATATTTTTTAACACTTGATACACTTCAACTAACATTTTATAACAGTACAATCGAGAAAAGGTGTTAACGAAGTCGGCGCCCAATACTATCTTGTAATTCAATGAATGAATGAATATACTTTTATTGCACTCAAAGTATAGTAAGAAAACTTAATACTAGGTATTACAGGATATGTACAACGAAGGCGGCCTTATTACTATGAGCAATCTCTTCCAGACAATCTTCTTCAATACATTTTACAACATACAACATTCGCAGAATTTTTTTTTCAAGCTTTTAGTATCTCATTTTTGGCAGTCCCCCCCCCCCCCCTCTTTCACCCCCGCCAAATAACGAACAAACTAATTTGAGGGTTTTTTCTTCATCACATCCTGATATCCACTTACTGTGCACGATGCACCTTAATTTACTTTATGTAAGTTTGTCTATGATATATATTTTGATACGTCTTTTGTTTTGCTGTCATAATGGTCTATTTTTCTATACTTTGCTAGATACATAGTTTTCCGTTTCAGTGTTTTCATCCCTTATCCCTAAATTTCTAACCAGCACACTACAGTCCCGTACACTTATCATGGTACCATTCCAAGACTTTCTAACTAAAAAGAATCATATCGTTTTAGGGTGTTATAGGTACACGGTTGCATCTAAAGAAGTTGCCCAGGGTACGCTTAGACCATGATTCAAGATTTCAGGAGTCTGGTAATAACAATAAAGCGACTCCCGCCTGACCTAGGGAAAGCAAACCTAGCAAGAAAAATGTGCACCCACTAGATAAAAACCATTCATAGCAAATGATACGACGAGTCGGGTGGACCCTGCCCCAGGAAGGGGCTCATCATTTGTGTAACAAATGAGGAGATCCTTCGTAGCAAGTTCGACATCGCTCACAGGATTAGCAAGCTTTTTTTTATATTAAATGGGTTTGCACTTGACCTCATTTCACCTGATGGAAAGTGACAATAAGGTCTAAGATATAGCGTGCTTACCCAGAAGAAGCCTATTCACTCTCGACTTAAAGACACCCAAATTGTAGCTCTCTAGGAATACAGAAGCCGGCAAGTTGTTCCATTCCTTAACAGTTCGTACCAAGAAAGAAGAAGCGAAACGCTTAGTACGAGCTGATGGAACTTGCACAGTGTAAGTGTGGATTCCTGTCGTCTTCCGTAATGTCCGGTGATAGAAAGGAGAAGGTGGTATCAGGTCGTGAAGCTCATTCGAACACTCCAAAATGCATCCTATAAAAAACCGATAGACAGGTCACTCTACGTCGGTGAGCGAGGCTTTGGGATTTACCCTCCACTAATTCTGCGTCACCAACTAACTTCATGGCTCGACGCTCAATCGAGTCGAGGGCAGCCAGCTCAAACTTGGCAGAGCCATCCCAGTAGGTGACCATAAGTGGCAGTGGACTGGCCATATTAGCCGCAGAACCGACAACCGATGGGGTAACCGAGTTCTAGAGTGGAGACCGCGTCTTGGCAAACGTAATGTAGGGCGCCTTCTGGGTAGGTGGAGAGACGATCTGCGCAGGATGGCTAGCAAGAACTGGATGCGAGAAGCCATGGATAGATCACGGTGGCGAACATTGGAGAGGCCTACGTCCAGCAGTGGACTACGATAGGCTGATGATGATGATGATGAAGTGATGAACTGCTGGGGGATTCCCCCGTAGCAAACGATTTGCCGCCTTCAGCCGCAAATGACGAGATGACCGTCCTTGGCCTCCTCTACGAATAAATTACTACCTGACTCTCACTATGATCCAGGATTTGGGATGTCTGGTAATCACATGAGTGCCTAAACTTCCCAAATCCTGGATCATGGTCCCAGTGTATTAGGCCCTGGATTTCGAAATGACAGCTTTGGACGCAGCTGGGAAAGACATGCTAGGATGATGATGATGACAAATAGTCAGACCTCAATGTACGAGTACAGTCCGATCACGGTTATTTGGCACGCACTTAGCAAAAGTCGGAATTAATGCTGGTTTGACATTTTCACATAGAAAAAACGGTTCACAACGCCTCCCTGTCAATATCCTTGAAGTAGGAGCACAAATCTGTCAAATTTCTTGAATCGTCTCTCACCTTTAATTATTGATAAGTACTGTCCCACTGCAGGGCAAAGGCCTCCATCAAGTTATCGCTACTATGGTGGGATAAGGCTTAATCAACACGCTTGCCAAATGCGGATTGGTGTTCACAAACCCGAGCTATGTCCGAAAAATTCGAAACATACTTTTCGCTCGACCCGGGGATCGAACCAAGGACCCTGAGATCACGGCCTAGTACTTAAACCACTAGACCAACAGGGCGTTACTTACTATGAATAAGAATGTTTCCTATAACTAACTGCCACACTCAAAGGTGACGGGTAGGGCACACTAGCGACGCCAATCGATTTTAATTTTTAGCTACTAAACCGGATCTATTTTAAACAATTTCAGGGTTACAACCTCTCGACAAACACCTATATAATTCATTAAATAACCATGCACAAATGCGGAGCCAACATTACGCGAAAAATTGTGTGTTTTTGCATGTTTTTTTTTATATAATAGGTAGGCAGACGAACAGACGGATCACCTGATGGTAAGCAATTGCAGCCGCCCATGGACACCCCGTGACACCAGTGGAGGCACAAGTGCGCTGCTAACCTTTAGCCCCCCTATCCCCCGGATTCATGCCGAAGCTTGGCTCTCCCACGGTAATAAATAGTATAAGTGCATGTAGCATTTAATAAATAGTATAAGTGTTGTTTAAAATAGATCCGGTTTAGTAGCTAACAATAAAAACGAATGGTGTCGGTAGTTAGGCCTACACGTCGCCTTAACTTAGTTGGCTACTTAAGGTGACGGGTAGGGCACACCGCTGGGTGGTTGGGAATACTGCTTTCAATACATAACTACATTAGGTAGGTACCTACTCGTAATTAGGAAATGGGTTTTAATCGAACTGCACTCAATTTTTAGGGTTCCGTACCTCAAAAGGAAAAAACGGAACCCTTATAGAATCACTTTTTAGGGTTCCGTACCTCAAAAGGAAAAAACGGAACCCTTATAGGATCACTTTGTTGTCCGTCCGTCCGTCTGTCAAGACCCTTTTTCTCAGGAACGCGTGGAAGTATGAAGCTGAAATTTATATCAATTACTCAGGTCTACTGTCCCTTAAAGCTGTGAAAAAATCAAACTTCTAAGCCAACGCAATCAAAAGATACAGCCGTTTATGCCGCAAATTTTCGACACTTGCAAGGGAATCAAAACCTACAGGGTGCTTCCCGTGAACTCAGAATCTTGAAATTTGGTACGAAGCAACGTCTTATAGCATAGATAAAGGAAAAATTGCGAAAACCATAAATTTTTAGTTACATCACATAATATTTTTTTTTTAATAATTTTAAACTTACTACCCATTTCCTCATAAACGCGTAGAGGTATTAAATTGAAATTCATACCAAATACTCAGGTCTATAATACCTTTAAGCTGTAACAAAATCAAACTTCTATGTCAACGCAATCAAAAGAAACAGCAATTTAAGCTGCATATTTTGAAACTCGCAAGTACTCGCAAGGGAATCAAAACCTAAACTGTACTTCCAGTCGACCTAGAATCTTGAAATTTGGCATGAAGCAACGTTTTATAGCACACATAAAGGAAAAATTCCGAAAACCTTAAATTTTTAGTTACATTACAAAATATATATTTTTTAATAAATATAAACTTATATCTTTTTTTCTCATGAACGCGTAGAGCTATCAAGTTGAAATTCCAAATACTTAGATCTAATTGCCTTTAACCCGTGAAAAAAAAAATTCTAAGTCAACGCAAAAACTCTTAAATTTATGCTCCTCCATCTTTCCCTATTGTAATGATATGAATTTCATTTTGCAATAAAAATACCACAGTTATGACTCGATTGTCGTAATGAACGAACTTTGTAAACCTTGCAGGTTTGTACGGAACCCTCGGTGTGCGAGTCCGACTCGCACTTGGCCGGTTTTTTCTCTTGGGCTTGCGTTAATTAGCGGAATAAAATTCGAGACGTTTACAGTTACCGTGCAGTTACTCCATGGTGTTTGTCTCTAAAGCCTGTAAAAATGACGTAATTGACGCCCTGTTGGTCTAATGGTTTAAGTACCGGTCTGTGATCTCGGGGTCCTGGGTTCGATTCCCGGGTCGAGCGAAAAGTATGTTTCGAATTTTTCGAACTTAGCTCGGGTTTGTGATCACCAATCCGCATCCGTGGCCGTGTGGTCCCCGGCAGAGTAGAATAGGCCACCCTCACTCTTACCGAGGTGTCGTAAAAGGCGACTAAGGTAAAGCTGCTGGCATGATCATCAGCACCCAGAGAAGGAAAACTCTGCATTTATATCAAAACCCTCGCCAACCCGTCTGCCAAGCGTGGTGAGTATGGCAATTACCCCTCATGTGATTGAGGGAGGCCCGTGCCCCAGCAGTGGGGACTTAAATGGGCTGACGATGAAATCCGCATTTGGCAAGCGTGGTGATTAAGCCTAATCCCACCATAGTAGCGATGACTTGATTTCTATGATGGAGGCCTTTGCCCTGCAGTGGGACAGTTTATAGGTTGATAATTACCTGTAAAAATAAAACCAGTCGGTCCCTCACTTTGATAGTAGTCGCTATGCAACTTCAGAGACTTCTTGGGCCGTTCAAAATTCTGTCACCAGGGCTTGACATCCCACACGATAGTAATTAGTAAGAAACTTAAATGAGTGCAGTCTTACCTGTGCAGCCATGATCCGTTGCCGTTCCTTGATGAGCCCACACTTGGGGCACTGGCAATGCCGGTAGGCGCAGGCCTTCTTGTGGCCGCGGAGGCTGGAGATGAGGCCGTGGTTGCGACACCGAGCGCACTTTGGCACTCGTGCTCGCCCTGCATTCATCTGGTCAAAGCAGGATCCTTTCTACACTCGGTCACAGTGGCTCAAAAATTGATATGATAGTTAAAGAACATAAAGATGTGAATAAAGACCTCCGACAATACCAACCAGATATGATAGAAAATTCTGATTCCTTCCTACTTAAAATATATATTTTTATTGAGGTGCCTATACCTATTGCTGCCGTCCGCTAACTAAAATGTCGGTAATCCACAGCCTTTTAGTTCGCGGACGGCAGATTGGGTAACTGAACCTGTAGGTACTAGGTACTGAAGATTGGCCGTCAGCTCTTCAAATCTAGGCTTAGTCATGGCTAGTCTGCCATCAAATAATCCCTAAGAATATTGAGCCCGACATTTTGCTCCTTAATAGGTACTTAAGTAAGTACCTACCTATTCTGTGTTTTTCAACTATCTATTCCTCGGTATCGTTGTGAAAAAATTACTGAAAAATTACCTTACCGTAAATATAGTCCGAATATAAGTCTGGGGTTCCAAAATTTTACTTATGGAATCTTCATAACATATCACTGTGCTTTAGGTATACAATCACTTTCACAATAAACACAATTCACAAACTGATATATTTTAGAAAAGAAATCGTCCTGGAGTGATACCGCCCACGCAACACTCCTCCTTGAAACTAATATTCTGCAAGAAATCGAGTGTTCTCTAAAAACGATAACTCAGGAGGCGTAACAACACATCTGGAGTATCTCTGATGTAACGTACCAATGTGCGTTCTATCTGGAACAAAATAAAGGCGCATGTTGCATTTTGCACCGGGACTTGAGACAGCATCCCTATCTATCCCGGAACGCCCAACTCTAGTATTCGACCAATAGGACTTCGTCATTTTCGGGATTGGTTACAGTGGCGGGAAAATAAACAAAGTGTACCAGTCGATATAAGTTTCATTTCAAATATAAGAACATGATCTGGTTACTAATGGTGTTATTTTTCCGTCTTTTTTTGTACAATGACGGCGGCAAATAAGCATGCCACTCGCCTGATGGTAAAAGCGACTACCGCAGCCTATGGAAGCTGCAACTTCAGAGGACTTGCAATGCAATGTGTTGCTGACCGTTTAAAAACATTAGGTAACGCTCCTTTTTTTTAAGAACCTCATAAGATTTTAGTACATCGGCAAAACCTCTGAGGTATATATTCCGCAGCCGGAGCGTTTAG
This sequence comes from Marasmia exigua, assembly GCA_019059595.1. Classification (NCBI taxonomy): domain Eukaryota; kingdom Metazoa; phylum Arthropoda; class Insecta; order Lepidoptera; family Crambidae; genus Marasmia; species Marasmia exigua. Next base: position 13,363,219 of record CM032466.1, read on the forward strand.
AGAAAGTCCTTAGAATCAACTAGGGTTGGCAACTCAAGAAGGTACCAACCCGGAAGAATATTGTTGAACATATTATTCTCCCGGGTTGGTAGGTACCTTTTTTTAATGTGATAGGTGGCAAACGAGCAGACGGATCACTTGATGGTAAGCGATTGCCGCCGCCCATGGACACCCGCGACACCAGTGGAGTCACAAGTGCGCTGCCAATCTTTAAATCCCCCTTTCCCCAGGGTTAGGCCTCCGGTACCCTCACTCACACACGCAGCGAAACAGCACAATGCTGCTTCACGCCGGTTTTCTGTGAGGCCGTGGTATCACTCCGGTCAAGCCGGCCCAGTCTAGCGGAAATGCCGAAGCGTGGTTCTCCCACGGTACCTCAGCAAGTTATGTTCCAATACCTAGATGAGGGACGAGGGTGAACTGCCTGCTATGCCGATGTGTTTTATATTGCTACCTATTTGCAGTAGGTACCTCTTACCTACTTAAGCACCTCATAATTTCAGCCAATAGATGTCCACTGCTGGACATAGGCCTCCCCCAATGTTCTCCACACAGATCGGTCCTGTGCCGCCCGCATCCAATTGATTCCCGTCCGCGGTCTTCACCAGATCGTCGGTTCACCTTGTAGGAGGCCAGCCACGGCTGCGACTTCCTGTACGTGGCCACCACTCGAGGACCTCCTACCTAAGTAAAACTTATTTAGACCTTCCTACCAGTTACCAAGTAGGTAGGAGTAGGTAGGTAATCTTGTAAAATTGACGGTCACAGTCCTCCTTAGCTGCGCGGCGTCCAAAGCGGTCTTTCTAGAGCACCATGCAATTAAGGATTTTGGGAGTCTGGTAATTAAGTTAGGTACAATGAAGCGACTGCCATCTGAGCTTCGCAATCCTTTAATAGGGGAACCAGACCAACTGAATCATGGTTAGCACGTTTTAGAAACTATCCCAAAACGTGCAGGTTTTCCATCACCACCGAACTAATGGTAGAAAAACGCACATCGATTTGAAAAATCCGGAGGTGCATTTTTTTATGTGATAGGAGGCAGACGAGCAGGATGGTGATCCGTGATGGTAAGCGATTGCCGCCGCCACCAGATTTAGCTCTGTGGCCGCCGCCCATGGACACCTGCTACACCAGTGGAGTCACAAGTGCGCTGCCAATCTTTAAACCCCCTTATCCCCCAGATAGGGCCTGCGGTACCCTCACTCATATCCTCGGATTCGAATTCTATTCCCTATTCAATTTGTAAGCCATCTGGTATCGCCCCTAATGATGGGGTGGGGGTGTTTGGGCGTGGGTCCATAGCGGACATTACCTACATAATTAGGTACGGTTGCGTGTCGGATTGCAAGGTCAATACCTATGGGAAATATTTAATTACTTAACTTTCTTATGTCCTATATCCTGGACTCTCACCATTTAGGAGGCATTACGACACTGCTGGCTGGGAACGCCGAGTGCACCAGTCTGGTGCAAAAATGTGAAGCGGCCAGTCAAGTCCTGGCAGTGGAGTATCCGACCGCGAATGCACTGAGATGAACACCCCAAGAGGCATATTGTTTAGAGACCCACTTTGTTCCTCACATGTGATAAGGTGACGGCCATGATGATTAAGCAGGTACCTACTTACCAATAAATGTGTACCTACGTTAAGTGTTATATGAATGATAATATGATTGAGTCAAGTTATAATTATTTTAATTAATGGGCAAAGTAGGTTGAACTGTGTAGTATACCTAATATTATAAATATTTCACAACATCACATACATTGATCTGAATCCGAGATAAGTAGCTCAAGCACATGTGTTACGGATATCAGAATTACAAGTGGTATTACAAATATATACCTACATATGTAGGTATAATACTTTTTTTTTGTAAATATATTCTTAGAAAATACCCAGACCAATACAAACAGACATGTTCATGCACACGAAATGTTTGTACTGTGCGAACCCGCACAGTACAAACATTTGTGTGCATGAAACCGAAATAATATGATATAGGGTACCTCCTAAAACATTTACAGTACCTTTATAAGTAAATTTAAAATTTGCATCCAAAGAATTAATATAATTTTAGTGAAACAACTGTTCTTTATAAATAATATCTGTATTGTAAAACCTAAAATTATGCAAGTAAGTATTTCAGTAATTAAGTAACTTGTCCTCATCTCATCTCAGCATGTCATACGCAATTACGTACAAAGCTTTCGGTTTGGATCCCGGGCTGTCGGTTTGAATACAATCGTATGCTTGTATCATGATCCTGGATTTAATTGGTATTACGACGAATCGACTACCGTCTGAACATCGCAACTCTAGACTGGGGTTCAAGACCAACGGTATCACGCACGGTCAAAACCATTTCATAAGATATGGGTATTCACACATGGATTAGCTTCCTTCTGTTATTTTCAGTTATTCTATTGATCTATTGATTTCTAGGTCATTGATCTAAGTAGGATATGTAGGACCTGCAACCTAGGTATGGCTTGCTTAAGATTTTTAACTTATACCGAGGTTGAATTTGAAGACAACTTTTAAGGCTTTTCTTCTTCTCTTCTTTGAGTGCCTCTTCAGTTCTGAAGGTTGGCCGTCAGCTTTCCAAAATCCTCTCTGTTCATTGCGAGACGAAACAGCCGTTCCACAGATGCGATGCCAGTCCACTCCCTTATATTGCGCAGCCACGATTTTTTCCTTCTTCCAACACATCGCCTCCCCTCTATTTTACCCATCATGGTGAGTTGAAGCAACTTGTACCTCTCATGGCTAAGTACGTGACCTACGTATTCGATTTTCCGCTTTTTGATGGCATTCATAAAGTTACGGGTCATGGCGACACGTTGGAGTACCCTTTCGTTTGTCACTCTATGTGTCCAGCTGATGCGGAGCATCACGGCGGTATCACCACATCTCGAATGCCTCCAGACGTCGTCTGGTGTCCTCCTTCAAAGTCCAGGCCTCGCATCTATAAGTGACAACAGGCCACATATACATATTAAGGCTTTTAGCCTTAGGTAAACCAACATTATTACCTTACTCTACTCTAAGTGTGAGTAAACGGAAAAAGCTAAACACTTGCGCGATGTAATCGACGCGCAGCGCCATCTATGGGTCACGAAACTAATGTGCCGAAATTAATTAAGGGTGGGTCACTAGTCATTCATATTTTTATATTTGCGAACCTTCTAACTGACATCACTAGCAAACAAACACTGTGCAGCACTAAGAACCATAGGAATACAGATAATAAAATATATTAACATATATTTTTATAGACCTATTTATTTATAAAATTATTACTCTATAATTAAAAGAATTACATCTTAATTAAGTAAACCTAATATTAAAATGCTAAAAATCTCAAATCTAGGCATCATATTGTGACTTACATACTTATCTTCACTACTTAGTATAGTTGTTTTTAATAGATAGAGTAATTCAGGAGGAAGGTTTATTTATATGTATATAAGTATAACAATATAATACATGTGAGAAATAATATTTATGATTTAGACACTTTCTTCTTCTCATGCTGTTTTGCTGCTTTCTTTTTCATGATTTGAAGGCGTTTATCAGCTGAAATAATATTTATGTTGGGTGTGACTACTTTTGACGGGGAAGAGGATGAAGAACTACTCGATGAAATTTTGACTGGTGTTGTTGATCCTGATAGTCGAGAAGGGGACTTTGAAGCTGATGATGTTTTGCTGGAATATCCGGTAGCAAAGCCTTGTGATGTCAGGCAAGATGCACACTGCCAGCCAGAAGTCATGTCACTATCACTTATAACTGGTTTGTGACAGTCCTAAAACAAAACAAAAATACAGTAAGTGATAATAAAATCATGTAGGGATTTGGCGGGTAGGGCTAAAACAAGCCACATGGGCTGATGCAATTCAAAGGTTTTAAATTAGTGTCTAGTGGTTTTTAGTGTACAAATTTGGTGTTTATTTGTGCAGTGAAGTGCCGCAAAGTGATTGTATCGTTTTTAACACTACTATTGTGTGTCAAGTGAGTTGTCTCATGACAACTTGCTTGGACCAAATAGAGTCTTAAAACCTGCGATTGCTTTTAGAGTGATATCCACTGAATCCATAGGTCGATAAAACGTAAAACACCAGAGTTTTATTGATTGAGTAACTGTGACTTTGACTGACTTCGACTGTTGATATACCTATACCTACTTATTCTCAATAAGTAACTTGACATTGGCGAATTATCTTCAGGTAGAGCCATAATAAAAACTAAAAAAATCATGGATCTGGCAGTAAGAGTCAAACACTCCACATGGGCTCATCCTATTCAAACATTTTAAATTAGGTAGTATCTAGTGGTTTTTAGTAAACAATTTTGGTGTTTATTTGTGCAGTGAAGTGCCACAAAGTGCTAACTCTAATAATAAGAATCATTGAATTGTATGGTTTTTAACACTGCTATTTAATTGTGTGTCGAATGAGTCATCACATGACAACTTGCTTGGACCTAATAGAGTATTATTGACTGACTGTGACTTTAACTGTTGACTACCCACTTATTCTCAATAAATTACTTGACACTGGCAAAAAATCTTCGGGTAAAGCCACTATATAAAAAAAATGTTTTAAATGCCTAAAAGTGTTAAATCAAATAAAACAATCCAGTCGAGCATATCTGCAACAAATAGGGATTTTATTCATAAACATTCAATAAGTTCCTTTGTTAGCTAAAACAGTGTTAAAGAGTACTTTTTACCATTAAAACAAAAACCAAACATACAAAATTTTGAAATAAATAAAGAAATCTGCTGTATAACACCGTTTTAGATAACAAAGGTTTGACAAACATTTATGACCCATAAGACCCTTTTATTTGTTAATGTCTGGGTGTTAATATAAGGTAGGTATATGTAATGAAATCTAATGTATGTCAATGTGGTACCTTTAATGATACTGATTTCTGACCCCAACTGCTAAAACTACTTACTTTGTGATCACAGTAAAAATAAAAAGTGAAGAGTGGGAAATAATAGAAACTATTTACCTGATGATAAAGTGCATGACAAGCATCACACTCCACCAATCGATTGCCAGCTTGCACAGCTATTTGTCTGCACACTGCGCAAGTGAGATCCTCTTCTAAAAGATCAAACGCCAGCTCCCCATCCATCACAGACCCGTCGTCGTTTTCCCTCTCTGGAATCTGTATCTGTTGCGGACTCTGTTGCGGAATAGGCACAGTTTTACTACCAGATGATTTGTCACTCTTATGCTTGGACCTGGGGGATCCCATCTTCTCTTCAGTAAGATACTTCTTAGGCAAAACGTTTCCCAGTGTCTTGGAGTTTCCGTAAGTTTGCCTGATAATGTCATCAAGAGTTAGCCTCAGCTGCTCTGTTGAGTCCGGTGCGCTCGAATGCAGATATTTCAGACATAATTTTATCGATGGATCAAAATCAATGGAAGACATTTTAACGCTTTACAAAATAATACAACTCCTATGTGTTACGTTAAAGTTATTCTTAATTAATTTGTTCCTAAAAAAAAAACACCATGAAATATATTTAGGTACCAAAAAATTACAGCTTACATATGTACATAACCTAATTTTGTATCTTCTACTGGATATCACCCGAAAACCATACAAAAAAAACTGTTTTAGTGAAATAAGTCGTATGAAAATTGCACTCAACATGTCAATGTCAAGAAAATAGTTTTTTTTGTTTATGGACTATATCGCGCAGAAGAACTTCATTATTATACAGCCAATAACAATAAACTTCAAACTGATTATTTCCTTTTTTTAGATATCATCTGTCTGTTACGTCATATTCGCTTAGCATTCTTAGTGATGTAACCATAGAGTTAAATATATTTCAAAGGATGTAACTATGTAACTTGAGTAAAATGTGAATTACTATACTATATAAACTTGCCTCTAAAATCATTGAAGTCAATTTCTGGTCTGTATCATTTCTATACCTAGTGCACGTAGTTATATAATTATTCTCTTCGACCTCGTGATTATTTTATGAATGGTTAAGGAATAACTCTTAATTTTCTTGCTTGCTTGATACACTCGACGTATATCGAAATTAAGAACCCATTATTGATTTTTCGATTAATTAAAGTCGATTTTCAAATAAATATTAAGTACACGGAAGATAATTGCGCTTTTGTCGTTGTTTATCGGTTATCGGCTCGGTATCGGCTGCGCAAAACGCAAACTTATTTTTTTTCATTCAAATACGTATCGGTGACTCGAGTTAAAATCACTTGATTCTTACAGCACCAGCCCACCTGTTTAACTGTCAAAGTCAATCAAATTGTAAACGTCAATCAATTTCAATTCAAGAAACTCACAAACTAAGTAGAAGATACAAGAAACTGCAAAAACTAGCAAAGCAGATTAGCAGAACAATATTCAATATATAGTAAAGATGTTTAAACAAGTCGATTTAAGTGTAGTTTTCCTAAGCACAATACTTCCTTTATTAACATGTAACAGTCATAGCGGTCCAGATCCCTGGGATATCAGGAAGGTAGACTTATCAGCTGAAGTTAAGACTTATGCAGATGCACCTCCAGATCTTCTAATACCTATAAAAAAGAAAACTAATATCAATTTGGGTAGTGGCGAATGGTTCTTTAAGAGAACACTTGCAATCATTTTGAATGCGGGCCAAACCAAGGTGAGTTATTGTGTTATATTTAAAAATAGCTTAGAATTAGTACATTCTTAAAATAAAAGAAGAAAAAAGAACTGGATGCATAAAGTAAAAAAATAAGTTTTAACAAAGTAGGTCCCTGTGGCAGAGTCCCCTAAGTGCTGGCAGCATTACCCCATGAAATATCCTAAAAACTTTGAGAAAACAAATTGACTAATAATATTATTAATTTCAAAATCATATAAAGGTAATAAAATCACTATTCACAAACCCACATCAATAAAATCCTAATAATCATTGTCACTTTATTGTGATATTAATTACAACTTCAACCTCAGAGGAGCAATTATCATGTACTCTACATTGAAGTTGAACTTAGAGATTTCATACATTCCATACAAACCTCTCGCTCGACTTCAATGTTAAGTGCTAGAGAATAGACCCACAGGTATCTGATCAGCAGTGATCAGATTTAGATGTGCAATTTTTTGAGAAATTTTAACATTGATGGCCCATAGCTCTTATACATGGATAAAAAATTTGATGACAGTTGCATAAAACTAAAATTTAAGCGTTTACTTAAATAATTGTTTTTTTAAATTTCTGATGAAGAAAAATGTGTTTTATATGTATTAAACATTTCTGAAATCTCGCAATCTCATTTGTGTATCCATACTAATGTAAAGTTTGAGGTTGATGACCATAAAATTCTTAATAAATACTTTTTCAATACATATTGCAATTCACACAGTACACCAGACCACTTGACTGCTACTGCTGATGCAGGCATGCTGTTCACAACCTTTGGAACACCACCACAATCCTCAACGAGTGAGGAAATAACTTTGAAGAACAACTTTATTGTTTATAGGTCAATGATGATCGCAGTGTTGATATTTCTTTACAAATGAAATTGGACCCTGAAAGATGGCAAACCCTGAATGATTATACTAAATCCAACATGGCTCTCACCGAAGAAATGTTCCGGCGATCTATTGCATACATAGAAGAAGCCATTTACAAACCATCTTTACCGGAAAAGATTACATTGGCTTGGAGTGAATATATTGAAACATTTTTGGTGGGATATAAGGTGAAATTCATTTGCATTTGTAAATCCACCCATCTAATCTGATACATACATTGCATTGTGCCCAGAATTGGATTCAGGATGTTTCAGGAAGAGGTTCTTTTATTTATATTTAAGTCATGGACTGATGTTCATGATTTAAGTAAATATTGTGATAGAATTTCCATTATAGACCACATAACAATGTATACAAATTTGTCACATTTCTTAAATTTACTCTCACCATTATGTCAAACACATTTGGTTCAATATCAATTGAGGAAATTTGACAAATTGTAGTAATCAGACATGTGGCTGCCTGTACCTATACTAAAAACTGTCCGAAACATATTAACAATATGTTTCTTGTCCATCATTATGAGTAAAAAACATGTGTTAAATGTTTTTTTTTTTTTCAGATTCATATTGCAAGTGGTTTTGGAGTTTTGGCAGTCATTGGTGTATTATTTTTGCTTAAGAAACACATGTCATACAAATATGTGATTATACTGCTAGTAATTGGATTATATCTTTATGAAGTTATCATATCTTATAAGGTAATTTATATTATTGGCTCCATATAATAATAACAAGACTTATTATTTTTATGATTGCCTCATGATCAAGGTGTTCTAGGGGAGAAAGATCATATAAATGTTATATTAATACATTTTTCTTATTATTATAACATACCTAACTTCATATTTAGGTATATTTTTTCAAGCATGTGCCTATATTTTTTCTGTGCATCTTTAAGAAAAACATGAAACATCTTAAAATTGTTAATTCTTTATGTGATATTGACAAGCATTAGCCTATAAACAATGAAAACCTAATTTTAAGTGTGTTCAAAATCCAAACAATAAATTAAATATAATATACCTATTTGTCTGAATTTTCTATCATTGTAGGAAGCAGAACAACAAGAACTTGACAGGTTCCTGGCAGCTATAAACAAATGTAACTGGCACTTTTGGAAGTCATCCTGTGAAGTTCCAGCACCAGATCCAATTGCTTTCATGAAACACATGAATCCACTCAAAATTGGGCTACGGATGTTTACCACATTGTTATCAGAACCAATGATTGCTCTTAGTTCAACTGCTAACACAATAGTTAAAGATATTACAGGTAAAGCAGAAAAAATTAAAAGTTTTTAATAAATTATAAGTAACTATACAGTATTAATAATGACTTTTTTGTTACAGGTCAGCTGTGGTATCCATTTGATGTAATATTACACAGTATATTAGTCATTTGTATAAATATTATACTCATTGTACTGTTAATTATGATCATGTTTAATTATATTCTGAATATGCCATTTAATTTAAATGTCATGCATATTGTAAGTATTGGATTTAAAAGGAATAACAGGGCAAGTAACTCCGGTTGCAATAACAATAATTCTCAACCTATTGAGAATGTAGACAGAATTAGCGGTGCAACATTACATAGAATTTTAGATGTAGTATCTCGCGCTCTGCCTCCACCTACACAAGTAACCCCAAATACACAAAATGCAATATCTAATAATATTTCAAGACTTAAACGATCTTCAAGTACTGGACGTCTTCCTAGTTCTTCATTAGAAAAATATGCTATATCGCCTCTAGAAACTGATTTAACAAATAGAATCCAGGATACTTTTATGATTGGAGGTGGTGACAATAGACAAGTAGTCACCTTTAGGGGCGTGGACAACCAGCCACTGGGCAGTAAGCCCAACAAAGGTTTCCAAAGGAAAAAAGCAAAGTTAAATCATCAAAAATAACCCATATTGTGAACGATTTACAGAGGTGATGATCAAAACTAGTCTTTCTTTTAAATAATCACTATTATCGCATCAGCATTCCATGAATTTTTTGTTACAATCAAATATGTTTTTTAATTAATCGTTATATCATGTATTTGCGGCGTGGTCCCCTGCAGATTAGAATAGGCCACCCTCACTCTTACCGAGGTGTCGTAAAAGGCGACTAAGGTAAAGCTGCTGGCATGATCATCAGCACCCAGAGAAGGAAAACTCTGCATTTATATCTAACTAAACCCTCGCCAACCCGTCTGCCAAGCGTGGTGAGTATGGCAATTACCCCCTCATGTGATTGAGGGAGGCCCGTGCCCCAGCAGTGGGGACTTTAATGGGCTGACGATGACGATGACGATGATATCATGTATTTATAGATTTAAAAAATCCAGAGGTGCATGCTCGGGTTCGAGCTACGACCCCCGTTTGAAAGGCTCGTTCTTACACACTGAGCTACCATCGCTCTCTCAAACTCGTTTTTTTTTTGGATTGTGCTTAGCTAATTTAACTTTTTTCCGGTTTGATTCCTGTGCAATACAAACACAATCAAACACATCCACAGAACTGGAAAACATGCTGAGATAGCTAAATACGGCAAGTCTTGAGGTTGGGCTACTGATGAATAGGTTAAAAACAAACGTGATGACAAATGGCACAAAACGTAGGATATCGGTGTATGGGCAGGTTATAGACTACGTCATTGAGTATATCTACTTGGGCCAGATAGTCTCCTTCGAAAACAGGCAGGAAAAAGAAATCGAGCGCCGTATCGATAATGCCTGGAAGAGCTACTGGCCCATGAAGGCTTATATGAAGGGCGACCTTCCTCTATCACTGAAGCGAAAATTTATTGACGTCTGTATTCTTCCTATCATCACTTATGGTGCTCAGACATGGTCACTAACTGAAAGCCAAAAGTCCAAGCTCAGGATTGCTCAAAGAGCTATGGAGCGGAGCATCCTAGGTATTCAACTCGCGGATAGAGTGCGAAATACCATAATCCGCTCACAAACCGGCATTATGGACGTAGTTGAAAAATCCGCAAAGCTGAAATGGAACTGGGCTGGGCATACTGTGAGAATGCACCCGGAGAGATGGACCCATGTTGTCACGAAATGGCAGCCTGCAGATGGCCGTCGCCCAAGAGGTAGACCGAAAAAGAGATGGCGTGACGACCAATACTCCCGTAACTGGAAAACGCTGGCAATGACTATTCATTAACCTCCCTATGGAGCAGTGGAGGTTATTAGGGGAAGCCTTTGCCCAGCAGTGGGACCATTTAAGCTAGAAAAAAAAACAAGCACAATAAAAAAACATTTTAATGCAGTTCGTTTTCCTTTAAAAAATAATGTGAAGATTCCTTCAAGTAAAAAATGCTAACTTGAGGATTTAAGGTACTTTCCCTTCATGTCCAAAACCCGAACTACGTCTTAGTTCTTCTGAAGCTTCGCCAGCAACTGCCACGGTACGCTCGCTTCGCTCGCGCGCTGTGGGATCAAAACCTAACTTATTTTTTAAAACTACACCGGACTAAACATTCAATAAAAGAGTCAATGCGCTACACATTATGCTATGATTTTTTCAATGTTTCCCGTGTCTTAATGTTAATCTTATGATTTACTAAGAGAATGGTGGTAAAAGTTCCAACTTCTAGCCTTTCGTACATTTACCAGTAGGTAGGCATTTGTAAATCTTATGTTTTACCGCTAAATCTTAATATTTACCGTAGTTCGGTCTTTTTTACAGTAACATGTATAACAAGGTTATCTGTGTTACTTGAATTGAGTTTAAATAGTGTGTGTATTATAATGAACTTTACTAAAATTCTGATGCATTTTTTATTACGTTTTTTATTTCATAATTTTTATGTGTTACATGGTGTTTCTAAAAGACTGTACTTGTAACGTTAATAATGTTAACTTTCTGTGATATTATTTTAAAACATGATATATTTTCGAATTATATTCAGCATGAATAGTGTTACATGCCTTGAATGTTACATATGGCAGAATTTTTAAGTTGCTGTTACACTGTTGTTTATAAATGTTTACTAAATACTAGGAATTGTATACTGATGGAAATTGTTTAGAAACATTTAAATAATCGGCTATCCTGCTGGCCTGGATTATTACCAATGATCGGAGTAGGTAGAATCTTTTGCGTTCATTGACCGCAAACATAGATGTTAATATGGACATGTCCCGGGATTCGGACTATGATCCCGGGATTAAAATAAATAAATTATTATTTTAGAGTATAATATTTAACCCATTTTAATCATGAAAGGGCTTATCCATAAACGTTTGATACATCCATATTTACTTACAGTTTGTTCCTTTCTATCTAACGTATGTATCTTGAATTTCGAAAGAACCATTAGAACTTTTTTAATTAACATGAATAAGTTCTGATGTTAATGCTCGTATGTATAAACGAAAATGACTGTTAATAGTATAAAGTATATCTAACCAGGCATTCCAGGCATGTCCATATTATTTGAAAAAATCGCAAGTACCAATAGCTTTACCTACTCCGATCATTTACAATTTACTTACAATTTGATAACTAAGTAAACATTTTCTAACATTGTGATGTATGTTTCTTAAGAAACTGTTTACTAACGTTGTAAACTTTTTTAAACAGCCGTGTGGCAGCACCTTTATGCCTCCCAGTTGGTGCTGTGAATATACCTGCAATAGATCAATGAAATATTGTACGTACGTACAGCCAAACATCAAAGTATACAAAACTGTCAAATTTCTTCATGTGATTCTCACCTTAATGTCAAACACGTTCGTACGTACAATGTGTCAACCTGATTTGTGGCTGTCTGTACAACTACAAAATTAAGTTAAAATATAATAAGGGCGCGTTTTTAGTTCTATGGTTACGCGTTTGCCTTCACGGGCACATTGAAAAGTACGCTCCTATAAGGCATGCATGAAAATCCCGTGTTGTAATATATAGAGTTCTATAAAAAGTTCCGGAACTAAACTGGTCCTACCTAGCCAATTTCAACATATTGGAACAGGATGGCATGAGCTTTAGAGCGGTGATAATAACTTAAGGTGACGGGTAGAGCACACTAGCGACGCCAATCGATTTTAATTGTTAGCTACTTAACCGGATCTATTTGAAAAAAATTCGGGGTTACAACCTCTCGGCAAACATACTTTTATTAAATAACCATGCACAAATATTGGGTCCGTTTTTGTACGCGAAAAATTGATTCATGCTAAATGTGGCCGCTTTTGACGGTAATGAATTTTTCGCGTACGTGTTGAACCCAACATTTGTGCATGGTTATTTAATAAATAGTATAAGTGTTTGCCGAGAGGCTGTAACCCCGAAATTGTTTCAAATAGATCCGGTTTAGTAGCTAACAATTAAAATCGATTGGTGTCGCTAGTTAGAGCTACCCGTCGCCTTAAGATCAGATTTTGTAATAATGTGGATAGAGTTTTTATACCTACTGATATTGCTGCAACTAACAATGATTTTGAAAATAAAAATGTCAATATTATTATTTTACGTTTTATTTCGTGATGCCTTAGTTAGAAGTGTCACAAGATCAATAATACAATAATAAATTGGATTCTTCAGTTCAAATATTACTAAGCGTTACTTTATAAAAAAATTAACAGTAAATTGTTTTAAGCAAATTCTAGTTTCAATTCGATTACTTACGAGTTACAATCTAATCTGTTATTGGTCAACAAACATTCGCAACCTCAATAAATAACATTGTAACAAAACAATATATTTACACTAAACATCACTCCAAAATGGATGAGCAGAACAGCACATGGCTTACCTAGATTTTGACCTAGGGAGGTATTGCTTTTACTCCTTTAGGTTGATCCGACCGATAATCTCTGACCGTATTTTATAGGACGCACACCCACGAGTGCGAGTATAGACGCAAATAGTGTGCGAGCGAGAAGTGAATAGATGCGCCGCCATTTCTGATCCCATTCTTTATCCGCAAGGTTGTACCTACTGAAATTAATAGCACAACGCACACGACCCACAAAAAGTCTGTAAAAATAGTATGAAAAATCGGCCGACTTTATGTAGGTTCGATAAATCCGGTCCGACAAAAAGCCTGACGTGGGATCATCTTACCAACAACAGAGTTGGTGACCATGAAATTCAAAATATAGGAAGAAGCCCATGGCAATACCTATTCTCGCTCATCCCGAGCCAAGCTTTCATCAAACAAACGAGGCGCTTCTATCAGGCTACCCTACATCTATAGATGAAACCTAACCACATTAAGGGCTAATCCCCCATGCAGATGTGAATACTTACCGGAATCATACGTACGTCAATACAATGTGTTTAAAAAATATTTATAATAGGCAAAAATCAAACGCAAATAATAACGTAGTTATACAATTACATAAATTATAGCGGGTTATTCCATTTTCTTATTCCCATTGACTGACTATTGTTCCTATGATCTATGGGCTTGATCATCGATGGGATTTGTGGAACGCAGATCCCCGTTGATAAGGCAAGCCAATAGGAATTAATTAGTGAATAACGCATTTTATTTCACATAAGAGTAACTATAATAGCACATGACATCTCAACCAGTATTGAGTTGAAATAACGATGGAACCGATCATGTGCCATAAATATGAATGAAACCCAGATAAAATAGTTTGGGAAATCTTTACAAAAAACACCTTACATGCGACTGTACAGTCAGCATCAATATCTAACAAAAACACCTAAGTATTTGACAAAAATCAGTTTTAGCACAATACCCTAGGGTATAAGTGCTTGGTAAAACGCACCTTGGCGGATACTGACTTATGTCAAAGTGGTCTTTTGTCAAATGCTCAGACATTTTTGGTAGGTTTTATGAAGGTTAAGATTTTTGATGCTGACTGTACTTATAATTTAATGAAGTTGAGATTGAGCTCTATCTGGCTCTATTGATCAGATGAATGACCTTTTTAGGCTATTTGAATCTAGGCAAATAAAAATGAATGGTATCCAAATTAATTTAAATCGCTTTTTGTATTTATCATTTTGAACAAATTTGGTTTAAATATGTATAAGTAAATGAAACAATTACAAAATATGTCTTTTTATGCAATGTTTAGAATATTAAAGCTGTATATTTTTACATGTGGGCACCTATTTAGTTAAATTAGAAAGTTCCAGAATATACTCTTCAACAAATCACCAATTTAAGCATGGACGGTTCTGATCAACGCTAACAGATGTAGCTCAACTAGAAACTTCATTGAAACAAATTTAAATAGATATAACACAGGCATTGAATACACCATAGAAAGGAATGTTTCGAATCATAATCACAAATTCTTACAATAATTAATGAGCTTAACATACTGATTTAATTGAACCTCTTTAATGGTTTACTTATTCCATAAAAGTATACATTGGAATAATAGCATTCAACAAAACCAAAAAAATCTCATATATATCCATCTATGTTAGTAAATAGATAAGTCACAAATATTGACATTTTTATGTGTTAAAAGTTTACCTATGTTTATTCGTTATCGAGATAACTACAATCGATGCTAATGTAAGATGAAATCGCTATTAACTACTATAATATTATTGCCATATTATATACTGGGCACCATTTTGAAGAGTTTTAGAAGCATTATTTAAATAGGAGAATTGGAGTAGAGTGTATGGTTCAAGAGGGAGGTCTTTTAGAAAATGTTGAAATTATAAGGCCCCTAAACATGGCATTATAGTAAGCTCATTATAATGAGATCATTTGGCAACAAACGTCGAGAACTACCTTAAAGTTTAATAGCCAACTTCTAAGTGCATTTGAATCCATTCATCCTCACTAACGGGAGTCTGGTCTACATGAAACACACATAATTTGTAAATAGGGTAAACACAGTACTTCTTAACGTAGGTATGGATTTAGGGGGCTACATTATTGAATTCTTGAACTAAAAATAGAAACCTTTGTAGGGAACCAATGACACAGTGTTAAAAAATCACACTTTTAAAGTTTTTAACAACACAAGTATAGTGCTTTGTGCAGGAATGTGATTGAACGCTTGTTATTATATACAAGGTCGCTCTTTTAAATCGGTCAGTATGGGGATGTCTGAAACTACACGACATACGAAGATTTTTTCTAAAGAACCATGTCATAGATTTTAATAAAAAGAACATTTGCATGCAAACATTTTCTTGTGCTTAGCTGGGGAATCGAACCCAGTTGTTTTAAAAAAAACGTAAACTATTTCTATTTGGATATCGATCGTGCAGGGCCGTTTTACGATTCATTGGCGCCACCAAAAGATTTTAACATATTGTAATGAAATTAAAAAAATATTTATCTATTATCTACAGAAATCCATTTTCACTTAATACTAATAAAACTCATGGTAGTAGTCAGGGGCATTGGAAATTCCATAGAGATAGTAAAGTATAGATTTAGTAGCGTAAAGAATGAATAACGACAACAGATAAAATTAAAACTACAGTAAACTTACATCAATCAACATCAAACAACTTTGGTCCAGCTATAACAATTCAGTGTTTAACAATTTTTCATAATATACTTAGAATAAACGTTAAGATTCTGCCAATAAGCAAATTATAACACAGTGCAAAAATTTATAGAATCACCTACTTTGACAATGTAATATAATGAAAATACGAAAATGCAATGATCATTAGAACTTAGAGTGTACCTAATTATTTAATTATGAAAAGCATCGTCCAGGGTTCCACATACCTAATCCGCTGCATGAGCAGAATAAGGCTTTGCTACCAATCCACACAACTTAACACTACTAAATAAGAGTTCTTAGTTGCACTGTCACTCATATTACCTTATACAAATACCTTACTATATAAGATACGCGATGGTTATTGACTAGTTAAAACTTTATATTATGGACAAATCTAATTGGATATGTTGTGAATGATATTAAATAAAGTGCATTATAAACTAGCGATAGCTACTTTGTAATAATAATGACTAGATCTTTAATATAGGTATCGTTACACTGAACATTATAATAAAGGTGACTAAAATATCTAAAATGGTAAATTATACATAGATTTATAAATAACTTATATTTAGGGCAATAATATACTACGTCATCGTGAGAATTGTGTACTGATTAAGTGCATCATAAAGCCTGCCAACCAGCAACTATGCAATAGTTATCAAGGTACCAATTTAGTATTGTTAGTAATTATTACAAACTTAAAGATAAAAAAATACTATTACTTTGAATGGTTAGAAACATCGAGTTTAAAGCTACTAAGCCACTTTGGATACAATTGGTCAACTGAGACATAGAAGATATTGTATAATATGCAATTGAAACATTAAACTTATCATACTCAAGTAAATTTATGACAAAATTATGTTTATTTTAATCTAGTGATTTAGTCACCCCCAAACTTTTCTATCTTTGTTTCTGGACTTAATTAGTTTCTAACAGAATCAAAAGATGACGCTGGGTATCGATTGCATCGCGTGAATGTTTCTCCTTTCTGGTTTAACTATAATTGGCCTTTACTTACGCCTTATCGTTAATAGATAGATTTGATACAATGGACAGACAGCTACACATCAGGTTACCAAAATCTGTCAAATTTCCTCAATTGATATTGAACCACACGCGCTTGACCATAAGGTGAGAATCGAATGAAATTTGACAGTTTTGTATACTTTGATGTGTGGCTGTACATACTTAAAAAATCCAAGATTTATTAAGCGAAATCACTGAGTATTTTTTGCAAACTAAGTGTACAAAGATGGTCTTACAGTAAAACCATTGGAAGATAAGGAAGTATACTAAATTATATTAATATTATAGCATTTATATATAATTTAGTTTCATTCCTACGATACCAAACACATTCAAAATTTGGCACTTTTTAAATTCTTGCAATGACGTGAATATATTGATTGCTTTTTAATGTAGTACTAAATTGAAAATAACAAAAATGTACCTGCACAAGATGTAAATATCATTAAAATAAGATAGGATAGGAAAACTATTTTTTTCACCATAAGACTTTACAGAAGCCTATGCCTAAAACAGTTCTGACATCACACTAAAATATAACTAATGATTTTCATTGTTTTAGATGAAAATTGTTAAACTTTTAACTGTTTAACTAAATGCTTTTGTCTAATAATTACTATTACAATATATGTAACAACCAAAAAGAGATTATTAATACATAATTATGTATGTACCTATTTTATTGGTTTAAATGACGCAAAAACTGCAAGGACTAAACTCAACAAACTATGAACTATTGTTTACTTACCAGCATACAATTGATAACAGTTAAGTCCTAAAGACTTAATTTCGTTGTATTTTCACTAACAATATGGATTTAATCATCATGTCTTTGTGTCATGTCAGTCCTCATCATCAATATGTAACTTGTGTAAATAACTTAATGTATAGCAAAATATGCTTGCCTATGATGAATTTCAAGCTCCATTTTAATGAAAATTAATATTATTTAGAAGGCATAATAATATTAGGTACTTACTACAATTTCATTAAATACAATAAAATATATGTATTTATGCCTAAATCTGTGCTTTAATCATCCAGGACATATTTTAATGACTAGAAGTAAAATGACTGTGTAGTATTTTAAAGTCGGTGGGTTTTGAAATGGGACTAATCTCATTTTACATAACAAGACATTTCTCCCTTCCACTAGCTGATGCTTCACCCCCTTCCTTTACCACTTTTTCTTTCTTTTTTTTTCCTTTTCCATCTACCTGCAGCGATACGTTGCGATTTTTCTCCATGTTTAACAATTCCTGTAATAGAAACAAGATAAGATAAGAAATAATTATAACAACTGCACTTCTTTTATTTTATAGAACAATAGTTATTATTAAATTAAAATAAAGTAAATAAACATCCATTATTTCCATAATCCCCTCAATTAACAATATAGCATTGCATTGTTAGCACTATCACAAATATGCCAAAATAACCGCCCAGGCGTCCCTGGGTGGCATTGAGCAGTTACAGTCTTATTCCATAAGAAATAATGCTCAAAATATTTTGGCAAAATAAACATGCAGAATGGCTATTTCATTACCACTTTTTAAGCTCTGAATGGAGCCTTTTTCTACAAAGATTTTAGTTACACACAAGGAATGACAAATAAGAAAAAGCCACACCTGGAAAAGCTGTGTTACATTGTGATTAGTTTTGGCCGAAGTCTCCATGAATGAAACACCCCAAGCCTGAGCTTGAGATTGGCCCTCTGCAGCAGACACTTCTCGTATTTCAGGACTCTCGTCACACTTGTTTCCAGCAAGCATTACTGGGATGTTGGGCAGTTCTGCACCTTTTATTTCTTTTATTGTTTGCCATATTGGCTTTAGTTCTTCAAGAGATTGTCGACTGCTGACAGAGTAGACCAATATAAATGCATGACCCTGAAAATTAAATGTGTTTTAAGAGTAATGTTTTTGCAATAAACTATGAACTTATATAATAAACTATGAAACACTAGCCACACTAGGTAATAGATACTAATTTAATACCAGCTTAGGTATAATTTCTTTATGTGTTAATTTCCCCTGATCACACCTACATTAATCAGTCAATAGTTTTGATTTTGAATCAACCCAATACTATGTAGGTATGTTTTACAAAACTTAATTGAGTCACCTTGCTGATAGATAGCCTCTGCATGGCTGGAAACTGATGGGATCCAGTTGTATCTGTAATCTGCAGTGTGCATATTGTTTTGTTGCTGCTAATAACCTGAAAACAACAAAACAAATTGACATGTTAACATTAGTGAAAATATCATCCAAAGTGAAAATTTAATTTTACAATGGAATATAATATAAATGGGTCCTTAATAAATGTTTGTAAATGAAAACAAGGTCAAGTCTACTCAATGCATAATCTTTAAAAGGTAATTTTCCAACCCCAAGCCATAAAAAACCAAATTGAAGTGTATTTAATTGATTCACGCCAGATTACACCAATCTTTATCTTTGGATAAATATATGGTATAGTGTCAGATTTTTATAGAATGATAGCACAATACCTTAGATTTAATAACGGATTAAGATTGGTCGAATCAGCCCTCAGTGTACAAACTTCTTCTTCATTCAAATAAATAGGTATGTTATTGGGTTGTTTTTCATTCTTAGATTATTTCCACTTGCTTGGACTATAGTTTTTTTTACATTTGTATCAAACTCATTTATAAAATGATATTTTTAAAACCATATAGAAAAATTGATAAACTTGAAATGATTGTATCAATATTTATTTATATATATAAATAACTATATTATAAATATCAATAGTCTTTAAATATGAATATTCATACAAAAAAAAACAAATTATCCAACATAAATATAAAATAGCCATGACCATGACAATAATAAATGCTTCATGTCAATGAAATTTAATACAATCTAATACAACAAGAGTTAACAATAGAGTTTAAACTTGATACATTTAAACAAAAGTTGCCTGAATTATTCATAGTGAAAGCAAAATTTATCAACACAATTTATGGTTTCCTAGGAAAATTGTATTGCCTATTGGCTCTCTTCCAAACAATTGTGACACAGCCTTCGGCAAATTTTAAACTAAGACAGGGTTCCATTTACCCTTAGCCAATTGAACTAAACAATATCTACCTGATAAGTCCAATTGACCTTTAAAAAATGAATATTTGTTCATAGAATATATATTGTGACAAAATATTGATCAAGCAGAATCAACATATCATTGGTAGCATTTCACTGCTGTTAATCACAAACCTTAAACGGTTTGTTTAACAAGTACATACATAACACAAAAACAAAGTAATGGCAAAAATAAGCGTTCTTACTTGTCTGTAAGTATCTTCAATTGTTGGGATATAAGACTCCCTAAATGTTCCTTTAACGAATCGTAGCACAAGGGAACTCTTTCCTACCCCACCCGCTCCAAAAACTACAACCCGATAGTCGTTACTTTGCTCCGGCATACCGTATTTTTGCGAAAATCAACTTTTTCACTCAAATTACGAGCTGTTCACTCCAGACAGAAGCAACTCTAAAGCATTTTATTTACTTAAAAATAATTACGCACACATAACGTAACTGTTAGAAACAATAAAGATGTTGTATTGTGAGGAGAAAACTACATAATCCCATTTAATTTACGGTTTACAACGCCCAAATAAGCAATGTAGGAACACAATACATACAACTAGAAATACGAACGAAATTTATGAGCGACGACGACAGAAGAATGACATGACAGCTGCTGACAGTCATTTTTTTTTGTAATATTCACAGACAAATATTATTACGGCTTTGGAATTCTGGGATGGCAGATATGGCATGGACGAGTGACATGACATGATATGTGAATCGGGTCCACACTTCCCGTTCGCGGCTTTGCGCACTATTCGCGAACTAAATGTGGAGCGGGCTATCTATTACACAGGGTAGATATTAGGGCCTCCGCTTAACAACGCGCGGGTGGGCACGCGCGCGTATATGTAACGAATTTATCAAAGATAATACAGGCTCGTGCATGTGGGTGGTGTATGGTGTCGTCAGTGATATGCGAATGATAAAAGCGATTATCATGAGATAAACTTGTTTTATTTATTTTATTATAATATTTAAAATATATTTTATATTCTTGACAATTAGCCTAACAGACACTTTATCATAGACTGTTTGTTTACTTTATAAGCTATGGCACTGGTATCATTGTGTCGTCACTCCAACACTCCTCCTGACACAGGATACCATGCCTACACAAATCCGAGTTCGTCTCGGCATTTCTCGAACTTAGGTCGCGGTAGAGCTTTCGTAAATATGTCTGCGATCATATTTTCTGTCGGCAGATACATTATGTCTACCATGCCTTTTTGTATGACTTCTCTAATGTAGTGTTGTTTGGTGTCAATATGCTTTGACTTGCTGCTAATAATTGGGTTGGTGACCAGCTTCTGGGCAGCTTGATTGTCATTAAACACTGGACGTGGCATGTAGACGCGTCCACATGCCACGAATGACAGGCAGGAGTATACTTTTTCAATCAAAAAAATTTCTTTCAAAATTTCTACACATATTACAATTCCATATTACATTTTTACTAGAATGAACAACAATCACTCTAAAGATAGATCTACTTTATTGCACAAAATACACAACTTAAAAAACTAGGCATTACAGAAACTTAAAAATCTATTTAAATCTATCTATTACTGTTTCAACAAGCCAATCCGGAAGGGAAAGGATGGTGAAAACCATCGGTGACCGTCCAGACATCTAGATGTATGTACTATACACTAATCTGCGCTTTACCACGTCCCGTGTCAAAAGACCTTAAAGTACGCTCCACATTTAGTCCGCGAATTGCGCGCGAAGCCACAACCGTTGTGTTGTGTGGAGTTGGAGACTATTATTCATGGCTTATTCATGGCCATGACATTTGTCCAGTGTTCATAGCTTCGCGCGCAGTTCGCGGGATAAATGTGGAGTATGCTTTACACGTTCAAAACCCTATTATTTTAAAGACCTTCTTTTCATTATTTTATTGTCACTAATATCCTCTCACGTCATGTGATACAAAAACTAGCAATATTTTGATTGTAAGATGGCAACCCGTGTGGCAACCAAACCAAGTGAACCAATCGAGGCAAGGGTTAGAAATTACAAATGGCTTCCGTTTTCGACTTTCGGCTATCCTAATTCGTTGCTGGCATGGTTGTTTAATCAAGGTTTGTTAAATTTCCTCTTTTACTGCAGAAAAATAGTTAACCCAACTCGTTTTCTTGCTTAACGTAATTTTTATGAGGGTTATATGCATGTAACCTTTTTTAATTTGGTGCCGGTCGTAATACTCATTTTGTGCAATTTTTTTGTTAATAACACATTTTTAATGCATCTCTTCGTGAAATGTTATACATTATTATCCGCCATCGATTATATTAAAATATTACCACGGCCTTTTCTCCAGATCATCAATTTGGCCGAGACGAACGTGTTCGATCGAATCGTTATTTACCGTCGTTGCCGTGATTTCTAATCATGGGCATACAAGATTTACAAACATTTTTGGAAAATGAAGGAGTGGGAGTTGATTTATTTCGTATCGCTAGAAACCAAGCGGGTGGATTTCGGCTCGTGCTTGATGCTGAAGGCTGCTTAGATCGCCTGTATGGAGGATTTTTTTCAGGTATATTATTTTTCAAATTCTATGTACTTTATTAACTATTCTGATATATCATCCTACTAAAAATATAAAAATAATTGTTTTTCCAGTAAGTACTGACATTTACTTTGGCTCCTATGGATAAGTTATCATTAAATTTACATCTTTGATTGCATAGATTGGGCCTGTGGTGGACAATGGGCTCGATGTGTGCAGTTTTTGACAACACTAGCCCAGGCCCTTGTAGAACACCAAGTACCCCTGTGTGTTTGCTTCAATGGTGCTCATCCTGCCCCACCAGCTACACCGCAACACTGGATCCAAACCCAATCAACTTACAGGCAGAGGGTAAATTCGGTAAGTGACTTATTGTGTATAACATTTATTTTTATTTCAATGAACAATAGGTATGTCATTATAACAAAGTTGGTCATGTGACTTGTTTTTTTTTGGTATGGAGAGTCAAATTTATTTCTACCAATTCAAAAAGTCATACAACAAATGTTGTTCAGAATGGTTGGTAGAACATGTGGTTAAAGGAATGTTATTGTTCACAGATACAACCAGTATTCACATATACTGTGAACATTTAAAAATATCATTAGTAAAATTATTAAATCTCCATATTTGACCACTTTACCAAAAACGTAAGAATAATTAAATGACCAAATAATAAAAATCTTAGGCTGTGAGAAATAAAAAAAAATATTAATTCAACGAATGTCAACAAATCTATTTTGCATGTTGTTTTGTTTCGTGTTATAAATCTGTAAATACAGAAGTATTATTAACTCGAAAAAATCTTCATAGTTACATTTTGATGATTTTTACTACCTTTTCGCTCACCACCTGCTCCTCAGCTCGTGAGCCGAAGCTTGAAACACACTAAGGTTATTTTCATTATTTGATAGAAATGGGGTGAGCCTTGCGTCTCATAGCACTGCAACCAGTAGATGATCTATTGTGGCAGCCCCATAACCTATTACAGCACCTCATGTAGCTCCAGTTCCAGGATAAACCCGAGAATGGAGCTGATAGGGGAGTAAACACTAAGGGTAGGGCAGACAAAGTATTGTCTCACTAGAGAACTCAGTAGAGATGAGTTGGATTTCAAGCGATTCATTTGTCTTTTTTGTTCTTGACAGTTTTGTAGCACGAAATATTGTCAGCTTTTGGACCATTTTGAGTTTAATACAATGTTATTAATATTATGTCACCTAATGGTCATATGAAATGACGATTATACCTTTCAATCATTACTCGAAAAGTTTTTAATATTATTTTCATAAATTTTATCATAAATCAAACAAAATTATATATTAAACAAAATGTTATACTAAACTGATAAAAAGAATATTATATGAAGTAATAATTATGAATACAAATAAATTTATATTCTGTCAAGTGATTTTTATATAAAATGGATTGATGTTCCATATCAAAGTTAAATTCTAGTATAACAACTACTTAACGCACCCGGCCTTTATTGAGCATGCTAGCCAGGGTTATTAACAATGATTATAGTAGGTAGAGCTATTTGGGTTCATTGACCGCAAACATAGATGTTAATATGGACATGCCCCGAGATTCGTGACTGAACCCGGGATAAATTTTTTTTTTTTTATTTTAATAAAAAATATAAAAGAAAGATCACTTTTATTGTATTATGTAATCGTGCGAGCGCACGACGTTGTCAAACTTACATTAGCGAGCGATATTGCCATTATTGTAAATAGAGCACAGAGGCGCGTAGTTGCCACATTTCAATGTTTGCAGCACTTGTGCGACGCACAATACGGCTTTTTGAAACAAGAAGACAATAGCGGAGACCGCGCGCGAGCTCCGAGGAATCTTAAGGATTGTTGACGTAAAAACCTAGGGTTGTGGTTTAGTCGATATTCGACACTAACATATCTTAAGTCTCTGCCTCGGTGGCGTAGTGGTTATCGGGTCGCTACCGGGTACCGGGTTCGATCCCCGGGCGGGCTAAAATTTGTACCTATGTTTTCAGTAAGAAATTCTTACTCGAAATTTGAATTACCGCCAAAAACGGCCACTTAAGGCGTTAATCAAAATTTCGAGTACAAAAACAGATCAAAAAATAGTGCACAATTATTAAATAAATATAGTATAAGTATAAATGTTTGCTTAGAGACTCCCGCTACGAAATTGTTTACTATTGATCCGGTTTAGTAGCTAACAGTTTAAATCGATTGGTGTCGCTAGTTAGAGCTACTCGTCGCCGTAATACACTAAATCAACGTAGGTACTTATTTATTTTCCGTACCCGTATTAATTGCGGTCAAGTTCAACAAGGGTAACTCCACGAGACGCCGTGTGTATATTAAAAGGATTTTTTTAGAGTTAAGGGATAAGTAAATCGATTATCCGATATCACCATGTTTACTCACAGTTTGTTCCTTTCTATCTAACATATGTATAAGGCTAATGTTCATGCTCGTATTTATAAACGAAAATATCTGTTAATAGAACGGATTTTTGACTCCCTTAAATCGTGAATCGCTTTTTGTAACACTATTTCCAACATGAATAAAGTATATTTTTAATCCCGCGAATCTCGGGATTCCGTGCATGTCCATATTATTTGAAAAAATCGCAAGTGCCAAAAACAGCTCTATCTAGTCCGATCATTGGTTATTAATAATAATTTTACTGTATATTTTAATATAACTTATTTTAGGTACTGCGCCACATTGTAACAAAAGGCACTCCACCACCAAAAGTATGGTGGGTACCTCCCACAGGACTTCATTCCTGCTTGAGGACAGCTCTAAGATATTTAAATATTCCCATTGTAAGTATTTTACCATTGTAAGTATTTTCTCTTTTTACACATACCATACTTAATAGCATTTTTTATTGCTTACACAGATGGTGTCTTCTGATGACCATTGTCAAGAAGTTGTTGGTCTTTGCCGGGAAAAGTCATATGCTGGTTTGGTGGGTTGCTCTGGGGAGTATCTGGTTTTCCAGCCACCAAGGTATTTTAGCTCCTCACAACTGAAACTAACATACAGGGTAAAGTAGACTTATTTTCCTATACTAAAGTATTTATAAGAAATGTAAGAATGGATTGTCTTATGTTTTTATTACTTTTTTTAGTCGTCTTTGGAAACCAAGGAGTATATGGTACATGAGCTACCTAAAGTTTTAGATGTACCTCAAGATCGACTTTGCCTTATGGCCGCCTTGCTGGGTGGTACCATTTTGTCTGAGCATAGCCTCACAGATTTCTATAAACGCATAGGGATCACTCAAAAGAAGGTAAATTAGAATTCAATACAGTACAGTAAAAATTACTATAATTTATCAAGACGGGAATCAACACGATATTTATTATGTGATACAACATTGTCTACTCACATATTTTGCTCGACGTTTCGGGTACGTTACAGCAGCCGTGGTCACGAGCGGACTGGCGTAGCACGGCGTCGTCTGCTGAGGCCGGGCTGTGAATCTTCGGACACCCTCATATTTTTTGATATTTATTTGCCACTAGATGAATTTTCAGTGAAGCTACTCCGACACACTACACTAACAGTATCGGTGTTTGTTTGCGTTAATAACGGCCTAGCACTGGGTTTGCACTTGTTAATTACTGGATTCCATGTCGATGATATTTTAAATCTATCCTCCCGATTGAAAGTCTTATACTTCTTGATCTCAATCGCTTCACGTACTACTGGCATACAAGGATAGTATTATCATAATAATGACGATCGGTGGAGAGGATTTTCGGGTTATGTAGTTCCATCCAATGATTAACTCCCATTTCCAGTAGATGTTCTGCTATTGCTGATATATTCGCTTGTCGATTTTTAATAGCCGCGATATGTTCCTTGACACGTTCTGCAATTGACCGCTTCGTATGTCCAATATAAGAACTACCGCAGCTACAATCGATTTTGTAAACACCTGGAGCCCAATTTTCGTGCTTGTGATATTTTGAAAACATGGCGGATATCACCTGAAAACCATACAAAAAAAACTATGTTTTAGTGATATATGTCGTATGAAAATAAATATCAGGAGCACGAGAATTGGGCTCCTGGAGTCTGAAAAGGTATGACATCTTTTGGTGATCGCAGTTGTTTACATATTCGACATAACGGTGTATATACAGTCTTTATGGAGAAATTCTTGAGTACTGTTCCAATATTGTCCGTTATGCCTTTAATATAGGGCAAAAATGCTGCCTGGCTTCCCGTCTTGATAAATTATAGTTATAATGCTACGCGAAAATCTAAAAACTATTTATCGATACATTATTTCCATAAAATCGAAAAACATCTGTAACTTGACTTTAATTTGTTTAGCAAGTGCCTCCTGAAACATTGGTTAAGAGTGTGTGCCAATTTGTTCGTGATCTGCCATCGTCTGATGTTGATGCTGCTTGTATTGAAATATTTGGCGATCTTAACGATTTACGAGCCGCAAAACTGAAACAGGCTGTTCAGTATTATCTAAATGGAACCAAAGATGGATTTTTGAAATACAGGACAGCTACAGGTAAGATTTACCTGAGTTTGATATTCTGTGATCCCAATCTATTTGAATACCATTATAACTAGTGATTACATTTCACAGGACGCCGCCCAAAGAACAACAAAAAAAACCAAAAGCCAGAAATCAGTCCTCAATCAACTTCTATGGATTTGGATACATCAAAATTGGCGACGGAATCTTCTGAACATGAGGTTCAATTTATACTATAACTCATAAATTAAATAGCTATGGTCATCCACGCCTTTTGCACCTCATTAACATTGGCATCCATCGATATACATCGTCCATCTTCTCGCATGGTTCTAAATTGTATAATTGTCTCAGTGCCGTGTTGACCTACCTAATCCACCCCTCCTCTTTGATTTCATATTTTACCAACATCTTTTACTTCTTATTATTTTTATATTTATTTGGTCTCCTGTGATATTTATTTTATTTTAACATCGAGCACTCGGGATAGCTGAAAAAATAGCAAAACAAATTACAGCAAAAAGGCTTGGAAGATTACAAATTGGCAACAGCGAATGCGTCTATGAACGCGGACTTTAACATGGACGAGGTCCCGGGCGAGCTGCACCACGGCGTGGCGGCGCTCGCGCTGGACCGCGGCGACGCCGGCGCTGGCGTCATCGGCCAGCCGCGCGCCAGTGACAAGCCCGACAAACCACCTACTGCCACAGCTGCCAAAGAGGTGTGATAACAGGACTCAGTCCACAACATTTGCTGCTAAAATTCTTTTTTTGCACCAGACATCAGACCAACCTGCCGTTGCGTCCAAAGCCGTCGCTTTGGATCCCGGGGATTAGACCATGATTCAGGATTTGAGGAGGTATGGTAATTCCAATGAAGTGACTGCCGTCTGACCTTAACGACCCTTTTACAAGGAAACCAGACCAAATGAATCATTAGACAATTTACGCCAATCACCTAGTCTGAAACAAGGGCATTACGAACGGACAACAGCCAGGGGCGTCACCCAGCACACCCCCAACCATGGAAGAATATTCTTTTTTAGCTCATTGTGTACTTTCTGAGATATTTATACTGTAACGTCACACTACGCGCGCCTTCAAAATTTGTAATGTCCGATTAATACTTGGTATGTTTCTATGAGACAAAAACGAGTGTATTTTTATAGATAGAAGCTCTACTGGGACCATAGTTTTAGGCAATTTTGTATACTTAGTAACATTTTCTTTTTTTTGTAATTTAATCAGCAATCAGTCGCAAGACAACGAGAATAAGCTGATGTCTTGAGTGCAATATCAAATCAATCAATTTTCTATTTAGGTCAATTTATTATTTAATAAAGTAGATTAACATTTCAATGGTAAAATTTCAATAAATCTCGGGACTTTGGCTGCAAACCATGTCTGGCTGAAATCAATGCTAAGAAGTTAATTGGGTCAT
The DNA here is from genome assembly GCA_019059595.1 of Marasmia exigua. NCBI lineage: Eukaryota > Metazoa > Arthropoda > Insecta > Lepidoptera > Crambidae > Marasmia > Marasmia exigua. The sequence goes on from CM032466.1 coordinate 13,391,869, forward strand.
TGTCAAATTTTGTGCAAGCCACTCTGTTAAATTTTGTATGAAACCTACGTCTCTGTTTCGTACTGTCTTTGCCTCTCGGCAATTCGTAGCTCAAGCCTCTTATGTGTATAACAAAATACACCGAATACTAAGTATTTACCCCATGCAAATTTTTAAGTGTAAGAGGACTCTAACTGAGTGGCTCTCTGCCCTTAGTTACGACGACGTTGAAGATGTTTTGGCTAGAATAACCTGAAGATGTAGAAACTTTATTTTTTACACACAGACATTACAAAAGTATGAACTACTTATCATATTGGCTCTCTCTGATACATCATCTTAGCTACGCACACACATCACACACACACACACACACACACACACACACACACACACACACACACACACACACACACACACACACACACACACACACACACACACACTTTTTTTTCTGTTACTGTGAATTGAAACAAAATTTCGACAAGTTGCATTGGTCTCCAGTTTTTTTTATCAAAAAAAATAATTTGATTAAAAAAATCAAAATAGGGACACCAACCAAGTGAAAGTATAAAATGTTTTAAATTACATAGGGACAAAATTACTTACGCAAAATTGACAATGATCCATTTACGTCTGTCTATGAGACAGAATTTATTGGTTATAGTATTCTTTTGCAATTTATTCTTAAGTAAATAATGCACTTTAAAATTTTTTGACAGTCATCGGGTGGGACTCAAACCCACGATCTTTTGCTAACCGGGCAACTGCTTTACCGACTAAGTTCTAAATTCGTCAACTTACTAAGGTCTCCAGTAGCTTAGTCGATAAAAGCAGCTGCCCGGTTAGCAAAAGATTGTGGTTTTGAGTCCCACCCGAAGACTGGCGAAATATTTTAAAGTGCATTATTTACTTATGAGACAGAGTAGAGCAGAGCATAATAATAATTGGTTTAAACCATTCCAGAGCCGTCAAATAATAAGCAAAATGCAGAACGACGACAACTGCCCCGCCGCGCCCGCAGAGGTGCTCCGCACGTGCGCCGAGCGGCACGCGCGCGGGCTCATGCACCCGCAGATGCTGTCCGTCCTCACGCATCGGCAGATCACGCTGCCCGTGCTCATGGAAGACGACCACCACCGCGAGATACCCTCGATCCATCACTTCTTCCGCCCGATCAGGCAAAACGTCTACGCCATATTGCATAACATGCATCATCATCGCTTCATGGCGCAAAAGGCCAAAGGTAAACAACAATCATTCTTGTCTTGTTTTATTAGAATGGTAATTTTGTTAGTCCTTATCAGGGTGCTAAGTTCATATACAGCCACTCATCAAATTCATTCAATTCTCACCTTAATGTCAATCACGTTTGGTTCAATATCAACTAAGGAAAGGACATCCCCTTTTTTGGTCCAAGATTTTTTTTTGCTGTATTCCGTAGGACTTGGGCTCCTGACTATTTATTACTATGGCATCAAAGCTGTAGGGTCATTATTCTCAATTCTCAAAAATCAACATCTCTAAATTTTCTTAATTATTTATTTATTTTATTAAAATAATATGTTTTTTTATTTCATAGAAGAAGGTCAAGCCACTACATCAGCCAATAACGATCGACCATGCACAGTTCAGATATCCGAATGGATCTATTCGCGCGTGAATCCTGGAAAGAATTCGGAAATTGTGCCTGGAGTGGTTCTGGACTGGCCGGTGCCAACTGTTCAGAGGCTTTGGTTCGGGTGAGCTTTTACTACAGAATGAAACTATTTTGTACACGCACATGTAGACGACAGTGAGTATTGGCATCAATAGAACTCCCGATTTGAAAACGTGCACATATTGGTTTACCATTCTTCGCCATATTTGTTGGGGTTTTTTTATTCAATGATATATATACATAATAATAACCAATTACGGTTACGGCGGCCAATCTCAACGATCAGCCACGTACGCAGGATACATTATAGTGCTCAAGTGTATGCGCAAACACAAGGGCACTATCTATTCCCTGACACTCATATTCCGATGGGACATCAGCGTGACACGACCGTGACAAATAATAGATATGTAACGTACCTTTACCAACGCTAAAGTGAGTGTACAGACTTGCAGCGAATCGATGTTGAGATCATGCGGCTTTGGGAGTAGGAATCATAGGGGGCAAATGCTCGTCAATTTCTTAGAGCGCGAGGGGATTTTCTTAATGAACTCGTTCTTTAAGAAACAGCTCCAGAGGAAATGGACGTGACAGAGCCCCTATACTATGACTAAAAATGAGATCGACTTCATCATATCGGATAACAAGCGAATATTCAGAGATGTCTCAGTGATCAATAGGTTTAAAACCGGAAGTGATCACCGACTTCTCAGAGGCACTCTGAATATCGATTTTAAGCTTGAACGTTTTCGGTTGATGAAGTCCACGCTCCGGCCAAATCTACTCCAATCGCTCGCTGGTTCCGACGCCCTCCAACTGAAATTGGAAAATCGGTTCGCTGCTTTGGAAACCACAATTGACGTGGATATTGACGAAGAACTCGACCAAGTGGTGGAAATCCTTCGGGACGAGTGTTCCACATTCTGTGAGTGTGCGACGTATGGGCAAGCGGTCTAAACTTTCGAAAGAGACTGGACCTAATGGATAAGAGGCGGAACGATCCATCAGTCACTTCGGCAGAACAACGGGCTCTGAATAAGTCCATTTCCAAGCTGATAAGACGTGACCTCCGAAGTTCCAATACACTCTCAATACAGAGAGCAATTGAGCAGAACCAGGGGTCCATAGTCTTCGTACAACAGCTTGGAAGGAGCCACCTGTCGAAGGTGACCAAAACAAACGGAGAAGTCGTCACGTCAAAGCCTGAGATTCTTTCGGAAGTTTACACCTTCTACAGCCAGTTATACGCGTCGCACTCACCCCACCCTAGGCCGGATGAGAAGGATTCAAGAGCCACATTAACCCACCATGCGACGGAGGATCTTCCCGACATCAGCCTAGAGGAGATCGAAGCAGCTCTTGGGCAACTTAAAAATGGAAAAGCCCCGGGAGAAGACGGAGTTACAACTGAGCTTCTGAAAGCAGCCGGCAAGCCGGTGCTAAAGGAGCTTCGGCGTATATTTAACTCAGTTTTTTTCTCCGGGAGAACTCCTAGGGCGTGGCAGCGCAGCTTGGTCGTATTGTTCTTCAAGAAAGGCGACAAAACTTTACTGAAGAACTATCGACCAATTTCACTCCTGAGTCACGTCTATAACCTGTTCTCAAGAGTCATTTCGAATCGCCTTACACGAAGACTTGACGAAGCTCAACCTGCAGAGCAGGCCGGATTCCGACGGAGTTATAGCACCATAGACCATATTCACACAGTGAGACAGGTTATACAGAAGACCAAAGAATATAACCAGCCCCTGTGCATGGCGTTTGTGGACTATGAAAAAGCTTTTGACTCCGTCGAGACCTGGTCTGTTCTAGAGGCCTTGCAAAGGTGCCAAGTCGATTGGCGATATATCGAGGTGTTGAGGTGTCTGTATGACGCTGCTAATATGTCCGTAGTAATCCAAAATGGCCAAACTGAGCCTGTCCTGCTGCGACGTGGTGTGAGACAAGGAGATGTTATATCTCCGAAACTTTTCTCCGCTGCGCTGCAGGACATGTTCGGAACGCTAAACTGGAAAGAGCGCGGAATCAATATTAATGGCGAGTACATGTCACACCTACGATTCGCAGACGACATCGTCATCTTGGCGGAAACCCTACAAGACCTACAGAAGATGGTGAGCAGCCTGGCTGAATCTTCCAAACACATCGGTCTTCGGATGAACTTGGATACAACCAAAGTCATGTTCAACGAGTTCGTTGATCCGGGACAGGAATATGTCTATCTAGGACAAACAATCCAATTAGGCAGAAACAACTTCGAGAGAGAAGCCAATAGAAGAATTTAGTTAGGCTGGGCAGCATTTGGTAAACTTCGTCAAGTCTTCTCGTCACCCATCCCTCAAAGTCTTAAGTCGAAAGTCTTCGACCAGTGCGTCCTACCGGTCATGACTTACGGTGCCGAGACGTGGACACTCACGGCTGGACTAGTCCACCGGTTCAAAGTCGCTCAAAGAGCTATGGAAAGGGCAGAGAACCAGAGTCACCGACATAGCCCACCGAATTAGCAAACTGAAGTGGCAGTGGGCTGGTCATATTAGCCGCAGAACTGACAGCTGTTGGAGCCGTAAGTCCTTGAGTGGAGACCGCAACTCGGTAAGCGTAGTGTAGGACGTCCTGCGATAAGATGGGATGATGACATTCGAAGGCTGGCTGGTGTGGGCTGGATGAGAGTGGCCGAAAATCGGGAGCAGTAGCGTGCGTTAGGGGAGACCTATGTCCAGCAGTGGACGAGTGTGGGTTGCTGATGATGATGATGATGAACATACCTTTAAAAAAATATAATTTTGCAGAACTGCTCAAGACTGATAAATGTCGCCGAATGCGTGCTTTCCTCTCGTGTATGCGGTCTGATACTCCGCTCATGCTGAACACATCCTATGTGCCCCAACACCTGCTTATACTGGCTACTGTGCTAAGGTAATATGCTATTTTAACTAATTTGTGTTGTATATTGTAAACATGCAAAAAATTAGAGTACCCATATCCAATATAATAAAATTTCTTTTTTAGATTCATAATGACATCTCAGATTCAAATTCTGAGACGCCAGGAATTAGATGCCTTTTTGGCCACAGCTTTCTCCAGTGATCTCATGAATGCTCTTCACCTACAAGAAATGACGGTAAAGACTTTATTATTAAAAATTAAAAAGACAATATGTTATAAAACCATGCTTATTCATGCTGCCCAGACGCATAAACATGCCACCATACCAACGGAATCATTTTGATGTATTAGTACTTGAAAATTACCGTGGGAGCCACGCTTCGGCATCAATAGGTCGGCTCGACCGCAGTGATACCACGGCCTCCCAGAAAACCAAGGGTGAAGCAGCACTGTGCTGTTTCGCTGCGTGAGTGAGGGTACAGGAAGCCCAATCCGGGGGAAAAGCGGGTTTAAAGGGGCGGGCAGCGCACTTGTGACTCCACTGGTGTGTCCATGGGTGGCGGCAATCGCTTACTATCACATAAAAAAATATGAAAAAAATGCGACTGTTGATATTTTTATAGCAATCTTTTGCAATTTATTATTAGTAAATAACACACTTAAAACTGCATTTTGTGTGCGCGGATATTGTAAATATACCAACAATATTGATGAGACTATCGACAGCTCATGTCGAATCAAGCACTTACAAATTTCGTCGGCTTAGTAACGCGTTTAGTGGTCTAATTGGTAGAACATCCACCCGGATTGTGGAAGATGAGGGTTCGTTTGCCCGCCTGTGAAATTTTTAAGTGTGTTATTTACTTGAAAATGCGACTGTAATTATGTGTATTTATTGGCAGGTGAACGGCATTAGCTCCCGCGGCGTGCAGCTGGGCGCGCTGGTGATGGCGGGCGCGGAGGCGGCGCTGCTGGCCAACGACGCGTGCGGCGCGCCCGTGCCGTGGCTGGTGGCCGCGCCGTGGCTGTACTTCGACGGCAAGCTGCTCCAGCGCAACCTGCACCGCGCCAACCACTGCAAGCATCTGGCGCAGCTCTGCGACAACCACCTGGACACTGTCGTCAAGGTAATATATAAAATAAAAAATAACTGTACCTCCACAAAGTCCACCCTCTGCCACAATAGATCTTCTACTGGTCGCAGTGGCTATGAGAGACGCAATGCTCACCCCATTACTTTGAAATAAGTCCACCCTCTCATTGTCTGTGGGCCGCGGAGTACCCTTGACCAATCGGAAATAGTTTATTTTCTCTTTGACCTAATCAGCGGGGCCGGAGTGTGCATGAACAATCGAAAAAGTTCTCTTCTGAGCTCGCGAGGTCTCACGGTTCTAGCTGCGTACGTTATTCTTATTGGTCTTTGATGGCGACACACGACATCCGACTGATTGTGAACAGAATATAATTTTGTTGGAAGGGAACCATGGTAATGTCGACTTTGTAGATAGTAGCATTACACATTAAAACTGCTATCTTGTTGGCGGTCTTGTTGCAACTTCATTCATCACAAGACGGTAAATTTGGTCAGCGGCATGTCGGCGGCTTGAGAGAAAAACAAAGAAATACGACCGCCTCACTACAGCTCGAGTGTCGCCAGCACTGCAACAGCGCAGGCTTACGCAAGCCGCGAACATTTCGGCGGGTACCACAAGCGGGTGCAATTTGCCGACATAATTCTATTCGGTCCCGTCGGCGGCTTTGCTTGCATGGAGCCTTACAACATGCATGAACTTACTTATACTTTCTCTCACACCCAACAACATATTATCTTCTACATTGCCCATTTTCCCATTTATTATCGGTATCGGTCCTCCTTGTACTCTTGCGCCAAGTTACACAATCCTGGGTTATTTGAGATGTAAGATTCAAGGCCTTCATATCACATTCTACTGTGAGTGGAGTTGTAAAAAAAACAGCTGTTCCAAACATTATTTCTGGGTGGATATTCTATTTTATATGGAACAGCATATGTACATATAAGTATATCATGAATAGGTCATGTTTAATTTCAATGGTTGTAATCTGTTTTGTTTTCCATAATTAAATAAATAAGCAGATTTTTTGATCTAACATCTTTTTTATTGAACTTTATTCACGATACGTATTATAAGGTTTTTGGGATGTAAACAATGAAAAAATAATGGTGTACAGTTGTACCACGCTTATAAGTTACATCGGCAAGATTCGTCCACGCAGGAGAGCAAGTTAAATCCGATTGATTACGCTAGTGAAAGCAGTTGAAATACAGACTTTATTGCGTTACGTTAAGATTAAATACAAAAATCCCGAGAGGAATGCTATCTCTCTCTTAACCGTACTCGCACCGAACATGGCGCTGACGCATCGACCAATAAGAAATTGTAATTTTTGGGCGAGTAAATGGAGCGTTGTGATTGGTTAAGATTTTGTCGCAGTTTTTGAAAGTAAGACTTTTGCGCAGGTACATAGGTGTAACTTATCCTCGGTCATCAACAGATGTTTTCTTATTCTACTTAATCGCAGGTGGAGCGTATGCGAAAGGCCATTCTCGAGGGGCTGGAGGTGGAGTTCGCGATGCCGCCGCTGCCGCTGGTGGCGGGCGTGGTGTGTGCGTCGCTCTTGCGGCTGGTCGCGCGGGCCGCTGACGTGGCGCGCGGCTAAGAAATCGGGGTCGGCGAGTGGTGGGCAGTTGGGCTGCGGCGACTACCGCGGCGCGTCAACAGCAGCGCTACCCGCAGGTGCGTGCCCGTACACCCTACAAAGCCATAACCAGATCGGTCTAGCATGGGAGTTCGCAGACTGCACGCGATGCTCGCTGTGAGTCACTGTATGTGCGGCGCGCTGGGAGCTGGTGCGCTCGGGACCGTGCTGTGGAATGTCGCTGTAGATCGCCGCGTAAGGCGGCACAGATGCTGATGGCTGTAACAGAAACGAGCAAGCACCAGTATACCCGCAAGAGATGGTCAACTCTGCAGAAGGTTTTCGACGGTGCGTGCGTTTGCACACAAAAGGCTTAATATTAGGAAGGAGATTGATTGATGTGGAACTGCCCGAGCGCGAGTCGCTTGTGTTGTGGTGTTTCACGCCCCATTTGGGGAGAAGTGACATTGAGATGGGACACAGACACAGATTTTGTAGGGAGTGAAGAATCGCACCGGGGAAAGAGCCCTCAGCAAGTACCTGGTGAGCGTCTCCCAAGATTCGGTCCGTATGCCGAGACGGTAGGAAGGACCATGGGCTGGTGGAGGGACTGTGTCTAACCCAACCAGTCGGGCTAACATGCCATCGCGAGATATGTCACGGAAGAGATACGAGAAATTTGTCGATATCGACTAATATGTCGTTTTCTCTAACATGCGCATCACGATCGTAAAGAGTCGAGTTCTAAGTGCAGCCATGTTAGCGTCGGAAGACATATAGACATAAACGAATAAAACACGAGATAACGGGGTAGACAAAATATGTCGCGGTGCGCATGTTAGGCCAACAGGGCCTTGGCGCGTCCTCCCTCTGGCCTGAAGGCCGGAAACCTAGAGTCCGCAGCATGAAAGAAGTCCCGCGGCAAAACACGGAAATAATGTTATATATTCCTTGTGTGTATGAACATAAAGCTCAAATTTGTATGACGGCTGAAGAGTGCTTTTCACGGGACATCTTTGCTGACTGTCATTTGGCAGAAGAGTAGACGGTTCACCTGATGGGAAGCGACTGCCGCCGCCCATGGACACCCGAAACACCAGTGGAGTCACAAGTGCGCTGCTAACCTTTAAACTTATTGTGGCATAGCATTTTGACTCACCTTAGCCTGATTTAGCCTGATGGTAAGTAAAAGTAGAGCCCACGTTGCAATTACAACGGGCGCGACGGCACGGAATCACATCCGTTGGTACTGCTATTCTAACCCACGAAATGCTCCTAAAAATTACTTTCACTAATATTATAAATTTGCCTCCCGAGAACATTGGTATTGGACCTGATGACGCACGCGCTGAGGCTGGCCAAAATAGAGCATCCACAACCGTAGACGTGTAAGGTTGACTTCTCCGTTTTTTACTGGATACATTTCGAGGAGTGTGCGAAGGCCCTATACATGATGGCCCTCCCTATCCCTAGGCGATCCCGACAAAGCGAGGCGATGGCGATCCACACGTAGCATTTCGGTTCCTCGGTTTAATACGGATAGCTATAGAACTAACGGAGTTCTCATATTTTATTTACAATATGGTTATGTACTATGTCCCTATTGGCAGGGTATGGTGCCATACATCCCGTTAGTTAGTCTGTCTCGTGTTGTCATTTATTTTCACGATTTTATTGACAAGCAGTGTAAATCTCTTATCCCCGCGTAATACATGGAATGACGGTTACCGATTCACTCCAAACAGCCCACGGCTTACCTTTTCAATTTGAATTCGGATCATTCCGCTCATGCGGATCATTCGGCTCACTTGGACCATTTGGCTCATCAGTATCAGTGAGCGAGATTATTACCGCGTACCGATTGTGCACGAGATTCGGTGCGAACATTAGAGATTCGGAACAGTGTATCATTTGGCCGAGTCGGATTCGCTTCCACATTTATAATGCGGACGGCTGCGGAATGGAACTCCCTGCCGAGGTCTGTTTTTCCTAACCACTATATTCTGTACATCTTTAAGGCAAGAGTGACTGGGACTGGCCAGCAGCACTACCTGTAGAGCCTGTGGCGAACAGGACGAGTCCATATCACACCTGCTGTGTGAATGCGACGCGTTGGCAGGCATGAGAATGAGGCTGATGGGCTTAGCTTATCCTAGCCCAGAAGATTACAGGCTACTCCCTTTGAAGTGTATATTGCATCTAATGCAATATATTCACAGGGAGATGGTAGGAATATAGGGTAATGGGGATGACACAAAAGATCCCATTGGGTCGAAGTTTCGCTGGCTACTCCTAGCCAGCCCCCAATAGCAAGATAAGATAAGATAAGGCAAGAGTGAACAGCCATCTTTTAGGCAAATGCGTATCATCCTAGACCTCATCGTCGCTTTCCATCAGGTGCGATTGTAGTCAAGCATTAGCCTTTTGACAAAAAAAACTCGTTCGAGTCGTTTCAGTAAAGAGTTACACAAGCCACTCTCTGTAGGTTTTCTATGAGGTCGTGGTATGACTTCAGTCACAGTAGATATATACGCTAAAATAGTACAAAACGAACAAACGCTCTAATGACGCACGCACACAGACCCACACTTTACACGGATTGTAAGGTCCCATCGGAGTACAATAGCAGGAACTAAATTCAGGGTTGTCGGTTTTACGCGAGTGCCGCTTACTTTATTTTGGTAGAGAAAAGGTATTTTGGTAGGTAAGTGGTGTTATTACTATTTTACTCGAAATTGACGTGTCTGCTGTAATTTAAGAGTTACGTCACAATTACATTTAGGGGGTCGGAGAGGGGGGATTTTGGTATTGAGGGGGGTGGTGAATTATTAGTTCTAATTTCTAACACGCACCAGATAATCCTTGTTGCACCTAGGGCTCCGTGATCACGCCCGGTACTTAAACCAGTAGACCCACAAGATAATTTAGTGGTGGTGGGGCTTGGGAGGATTTTGTTATGGGGGATTAATTTTTTTTTAATTTCATGCTACTATGAAAGGTAAGGATAATATTTTACAAAAATAAGAGGACACCCTATACAGAAGGTAACTTTCTGTCAAAAATGGCGGAGTGTCGATACTGCGTTAGCGTATTTTGGTCTTTTTTTTATCGACTATGAGTCCGTCCTTAGTAAGCTATAAAGTAATTAATTATTATAAAAAAATATATGTTACACCATCAATATATTCCTAATTTACCATGAAATAATGACATTAGGTACTTTAGCATGATTTATCTATGTAAATATATATATATATTATTGCGTTACGTTAAGATTAGATACAATAAATCCAGAGAGGAATGCTATCTCTCTCTTAACCGCACTCGTACCAAACATGGCGCCATACAGACTTTATTGCGTTACGTTAAGATTAGATACAATAAATCCAGAGAGGAATGCTATCTCTCTCTTAACCGCACTCGTACCAAACATGGCGCCATACAGACTTTATTGCGTTACGTTAAGATTAGATACAATAAATCCAGAGAGGAATGCTATCTCTCTCTTAACCGCACTCGTACCAAATATGGCGCCATACAGACTTTATTGCGTCACGTTAAGATTAGATACAATAAATCCAGAGAGGAATGCTATCTCTCTCTTAACCGCACTCGTACCAAATATGGCGCCATACAGACTTTATTGCGTCACGTTAAGATTAGATACAATAAATCCAGAGAGGAATGCTATCTCTCTCTTAACCGCACTCGTACCAAACATGGCGCCATACTGACTTTATTGCGTTACGTTAAGATTAGATACAATAAATCCTGTGAGGAATGCTATCTCTCTCTTAACCGCACTCGCACCGAACATGGCGCTATACAGACTTTATTGCGTTACGTTAAGATTAGATACAATAAATCCAGAGAGGAATGCTATCTCTCTCTTAACCGCACTCGTACCAAATATGGCGCCATACAGACTTTATTGCGTCACGTTAAGATTAGATACAATAAATCCGGAGAGGAATGCTATCTCTCTCTTAACCGCACTCATACCAAATATACAGACTTTATTGCGTTACGTTAAGATTAGATATAATAAATCCAGAGAGTAATGCTATCTATAGTTGATATTTTTTATAGCATTATTTTGCAACATTATCGACAACTCATGTCGAATCAAGTACTTACATATTTCGTCGGCTTACTAACGCGTTCAGTGGTTTAATTGGTACAACATTCACCCGGATTGTGGAAGGTGTGGGTTCGAGTCCCGCCTGAACACGAGATGAAATTTAAGTGTGTTATTTACTTAAGTAATGCTATCTCTCTCTAAACCGCACTCGCACCGAACATGGCGCTGACGCAACATCAACCAATAAGAATATGTAATTTTTAGCGCGCTTAAATGGACCGTTAAGGCGACGGGTAGGGCACACTAGCGACGCCAATTGACTTTAATTGTTAGCTACCAAAATAAATATATATTTAATAATTACGGGGCTTCAGTCTATCGGGAAACATTTATACTATTTATTTAATAACCATGCCCAAATTTTGGGTCTGTTTTTGTACAAAAAAAAATGATTCACGCCAAAAATTGCCGCTTTTGGCGATAATTCAAAATTCGAGTGCAAAACCTGATCAAATAGCTAACTATAACTATTAAATAAATAAGTATAGGTATTTACCGAGAGACTGAAGCCCTCAAGTTGATTAAAATAGATATGGTGTAGTACCTAATGTCCTTTACCTGAAGGTTGTCTGGTAGAGATCGCTCCCAGCGATAAGACCGCCTAAATTGTACATTGTATCTCTGTATACCTAGCTTTTAAGTTTTGTATGTTGTGCAATAAAGAGTATCTATCTATCTAACAATTAAAATCAATTGGCGTCGCTAGTGGGGTATACCCTTCACCTTAAGGATGGTTAAGGTTTTCGAAAGTCTTCGAAAATAAGACTGCTGCGCAAGTACATTGAAGTAACCTACAAAATTGGTAAAATTGTAGTAGGGTCGTTCTTCTTTTTTATCGACAATGAGCCAAACTTACAAATAAACATTTAACTTTTATATAACAGACTTCAAATGATAAATAGTATGCCCTAAATATTCGTTAATGTACTATTTTACAGATGAACTATTACATGATGTAAATTTAATTGATAAATAATACTTTTTGATTGAAATGAACACCTCCGTCACGTCCCCCGAAATTAGTGCCATTTACACCTCTGTCACGCTTTATATATTTTTTACATAGTTAAATCATGCTCAAGTACCTACGAGGTAATAAAGTAATGTCATTATTTCATGGCGAATTAGGAATAACTTGATGGTGTAACGTATATTTTTTATATAATTAATTACTTCATAAGTTACCGAGGACGGGCTCATTGTCGATAAAAAATAAAAGTAAAAAAACTAAAACCCAACTACGACAAAAAACGTCGCTGAAAAAGTGTAAAACAAGCCTTCGTTGTCAATTTATGCAATATTCACTATGTAGAGATAAAATTTCATGTTTGGAAATCCGCAGTCACACGTTGTCAAAGGGTAGTATATTTAACGTGTGACTACGCCTTTCCAAACATGAAATTTTATCTCTACATAGTGAATATTGCATAAATTGACAACGAAGGCTTGTTTTATACTTTTTCAGCGACGTTTTTTGTCGTAGTTGGGTTTTAGTTTTTTTACTTTTATTTTATTTGTACTATTTTGGTGTCCAAGTGCTAGTAATATATATATATATTCAAAATGTACAAGTCAAGCGCTTTCAAATGATACCAAACACGGCATATTTATCATAACTTTATTTTTTTACTCTGTATGTTTTGTCCGCTAGAGGGCGCCACATTAGATTTTGTGAAACTTCATATAGCCTATAACCAGCGGACGATCAAGACGCTTATAATGATATGTCATTTGTCGAATTCTGATAAGTAGTTAAGAAGTTACGTGGAAACAGATGAACATACATACATACATACATACATACATACATAGCCTGTCAAAATCATAACCCTCCTTTTGCTTTGCCGTAGTCGGGTAAAAAAGAAGAACGACCCAGTAACAATGTGTTCCAGGTGAGCTACGTGGGGTACACGCCCCCGCCGCGCAACGCGTACGGTGGGCGCGGATGGCGCGGCGCGCGCGGCGGGCGCGGGGGCCGCGGGCGCGGGCGCGGCGCGGGCGCGCGCGGGGCCCGCCGCGCGCGCCGCGACGACGACCAGCCCGTCAAGACCACCACGCTCACGGTCAACGGGTGAGTTGCCACTAGAGATGCGCTAACTATGATCGATATTAGAAAAACCACGTACCTCAGTTCTGTGGAACGGTTTGGTTGCAGGAGTATTTCCGGACGGTTCCGCAATATAAGATGTGTTGATACCTATAGTTATTTTTATAGTTGAATAAAAATATCGAATAGGTAATTTAGTATGCTTATAGCATTCTTCCAATGGTAGTGACCCTGCCTCTTACGCCAAAGGTCGTGGGTTCGATCCCCACCCTGGACAAACACTCGTGCGATGAATACTTGTGTTTGTTCGGTGTCAGGGTGTAATATATGTATTTAAGTATATATTTGTGTTCCTCTGTTGTCGGATATCTGTAACACAAGTGCTTAAGCTACTTAGTACGGAATCAGGTCAACGTATGAGATGTTGTAAGAATTATTATTATTATTATTATTTCAGCCAATAGACGTCCACTGCTGGACATAGGCCTCCCCCAATGTTCTCCACACAGATCGGTCCTGTGCCGCCCGCATCCAATGGATTCCCGCAATCTTCACCAGATCGTCGGTCCACCTTGTGGGGGGCCTGCCACGGCTGCGACTTCCTGAACGTGGTCTCCACTCGAGGACCTTTCCGCCCCGACGGCCGTCTGTTCTCCTCGCTATGTGCCCTGCCCATTGCCACTTGAGGCGTGCAATTCTTTGGGCTATGTCTGTAACCTTAGTTCTCCTGCGGATCTCATCATTTCTGATACGATCACGCAGGGAGACTCCGAGCATAGCTCTCTCCATTGCTCTCTGGGTGACTTTGAGCCTCCTTAATCGGCACATTGTAAGCGGCCACGTTTCGAAGTATCGATGTACGATAAATATTAAATGTGGGAGAGCCACGCTTAGGCATGAATGGGCCGGCTCGACCGGAGTGATACCACTGCCTCACAGAAGACCGGCGTGAAGCAGCGCCTGCGCTGTGTTTCGCCGTGTGAGTGAGGTTACCGGAGGCCCAATAGGGGGAAGGTGAAAAGGTTGGCAGCGCACTTGTGACTCCACTGGTGTTGCGGGTGTCCATGGGCGGTGGAATTGCTTACCATCAGGTGATCCATCTGCTCGTCTGCCACCTCTCATAAAAAAATAAAATATCGATCGAAAGACATCGATGTTTTTGGAAACAAATAGAACTGGGTTTTAATCATTCGATAAATGCACTCTTACTGAGACACCGAAGTTTTATTATTTACAAAATCAATAGTAAATAACTAATTTGCTAACGCCTCACAAGTTTACAACACCTCACTCATCAAGTGTGTGACAGTTTCTCTTGCTGTGGGCTTACTCCAATTATTTTGATCAGTGTCATCTAGTGGAAAATAGTTAAAACTTAATAGTCATCTGCTAATAACTACGCAATATTTAGTTGAAGCAAATACACCTACTGCACGCTAGACTACGCCGGAAAATAATTGATATTTCTATATTTTATTCAGGTAACATCAATGTCGATGAATATCGATTATCCCTTAGATGCGCAAATAGGGTGATCCAAAACGCTCCGATCGCACGTGCCATGGAGCGCGCTCCACGGATCGTGAAGTGAAGACGTGCCGCGCGCGATCCATATGCGCGGCGTGGAGCGCGCGCTCCACGCCGCGTGCTATCTATTTACTGTCGGTTTTTTGTCCACGCACAAAGGGGCTTCTGGACGGTTGTGATTTTGAACGCGTGATCCGCCGTCGTGGCACGTATGACTCCATAGCCAGACAAAATTTAACTGATTCAGTATGGATCGGCAGGGGCGCGTTGGAACAGCCACTCCGAATCGCAAAAGATTGTTGTTGGATCCACCTAGAACGATCCACGCATCACGATCTTGGTTCGCGGTATCGCCGATCCTTTCTGGATCGTCTGGTGTGGATCCGCCTAATCATGTCCGGAACTGGATTATACATTGAACGGTTAAGGGTGATTCTCCAAAATTTGACCTTCCGGTTTCTTCGCGTCTGATTTCCATGGGCTCAAAAATATTGTTCAAATTAGAATTTGAAATTGAAATTAGAACACGTAAAGACACCTACCCTTCTTTCAATTTAAACTTCTTCTGTTTTCAATATAAACTTCTAATTTGAACAATATTTTTGAGCCCATAGAAATCAGACGCGAAGAAACCGGAAGGTCAAAATTTCGGAGAATCACCTTTAACTTGCCTTCCGGAACCAGTTCCGTTAACATGTTCGCGGAACTGTTTAGTTCTAACGATATGTTTGCGCCATTCCAGGTATCGCGACGTAATCGATCTTAGTTCGCCAAAGTGTAAACCTTGATTTACCTTCATACGTGGCAGGGTTAGGAATAATTATAATAATTTTGTTATTAAATATTTTTAGGTTAAAAAATATTTTGTATTTTATATATGCTCGTGCGTTCCCTACCGGTGATCGGTCCGGCGGAGGTCCGGAGCATTCGGACATTAGGTCCGGAACTACGCATGTCTAGTTACCACATACAACACCTCAATAAAAGAAAATAGCGTACAGCTGTAACACGTTTATAAGTTCATCATCATTTCAGCCAATAGACGTCCACTGCTGGACAAAGGCCTCCCCCAATGTTCTCCACACAGATCGGTCCTCTGCCGCCCACATCCAGTGGACTCTCGCAACCTTCACCAGATCGTCGGTCCACCTTGTGGCCTGCCACGGCTGCGACGTTGCCTCCACTCGAGGACCTTTCCACCCCAACGGCCGTCTGTTCTCCTCGCTATGTGCCCTGCCCATTGCCACTTGAGACATGCAATCCTTTATATCTGTAACCTTAGTTCTCCTACGGATCTCATTATTTCTGATACGATCACGAAAAGAGACGTTTATAAGTTACATCGGCAAAATTCGTCTACGCAGAAGGGCAAGTTAAATCCAATTGATTACGATTGCGAAAGCAGTTGAAATACAGACTATTGCGTTACATTAAGATTAAATACAATAAATCCAGAGATAAAGAGAGGAACGCTATCTCTCTCTTAACCGCAGTCGCACCGAACATGGCGCTGACGCATCAACCAATAAGACATTGTAATTTTTGGCGCGCGTAAATGGAGCGTTATGATTAGTTAAATTTTTTCCGTAGTTTTTGAAAATAAGACTTCTGAGCAGGTACACTGGTGTAAATTATAAAATTGGTAAAACTGTACTCCCTTCTAAAAGGGCAGCGCACCTCTGACTTCTTTGACGTGGCCGATGTCCATGGGCGGCGGTAATCGCTTACCATCAGGTGATACATCTGCTCGTCTGCCGCCTGTATCATTAAAAAACCTCGAGCCACGGCGGCCACACGCTTGTTGTTTGTCACAAAACCAGCCCTGATGACATGAGCTTAGTACGGCAATAACTTTAGATCGCGATTTTTACTAAGGTGGTTTGGGTCTTATTCATAAATGTTTGTTAACTAAAACAGTCTTAAAGCAGTTTTCATTCTCTTTTCTAAATATTTGTATATATTTTTTTTGTTTCAAACGTCAAAACTGCTACAACGATGATATACCGTATTGGCTAACAAATGTTTATAGAACGTTTATTAATAAAGCTTCTGGTGCAAAAATAAAAATACAGAAAAGCAAAAACAAACATGGCCAGAATGGCATATCGATGATGACTGTCAACTGACAGTGGTTATCATTTAACAGTGCATCTACAAACAGAAGGCACTTCAGTGAACGCCCCCTGTTTTTTTCTATGTTAAAATGTCCATAGGACCATATTATCTATGGTCGTGGTTGTCGTTTTTCCTTTTTCCTCTGACGCTTAGACTGCAAAAGTATGCTTTTTTAGTTCCTAAAATCGACATGGTTCTCTACAAAACTTTAATTTTATTACATATTTTTTGTCTAGGAAAACTGTGAGGCCGGAAGATGTGCCTTGCCAGATTGAAGAGGGAAGTCCCCACGAAGATAATTTGGCTGTGGATAATGAAGCTGAAGGTAGAATCATAATACTATTATGAAAATTATTTAAACTGTGTTAGACTCTTGCGTGGAGGGGCGCAACCATACCATAGCCAATGCTGCTGTTTGGGCGTGCGGTTTCACTGCCGGGCAGACACTTCCCAACACTTACAGATCTCCAGTGGCTGTGCTTGGTTTAATGTTAGGAATTCGTATTTTTACAACTTTTCGCCCGCGCACTGGCTATTGCGGGATGACTCGTTATTATATCCATACCAGATCATTTTTGCAGGTGCTAACTCATTGACGTCTTCAATACTAGTGACGCCCTCATATGTCTTGTCAGCTATAGAATAAACAGGATTATGGTTAGGATTTAGAATGCATCCAGTTGGTCTGGTTACCCTGTCTAAGGGTTGCGAAAGTCAGACAGCAGTCGCATCATTGTAATTACCAGATTTCCCGAATACTGGATCAGGTCTAAGCGTTAGTCTTGCGCATTATAGGTCGCGATCGGGAGCGGGAATTTTAGTTCGCAGCTCTTTAACGAACTAGTTTGATATTTTAGTTCGTTAGTTCACTACTTCAAGTCACGAAAGACCTACTATTTGTTGTCTGGTTCGCTTGCGTTGACCAACAATTTACTTAGGTAAAATTGATGAAAATATGAGTTTGTAATAGTCATCTTTTAATCTCTGGAATTAGTAATCCAGTATTCACTTTAAGTATCTATAAATAAAATCTTGGTTTTATATAAGAGTAACGTAATATAGATATTACTCTTTATATTAACAATTAAGAGTCACTAAAATAACATAAAACACGAATTAAATCGTTATAACTAGATAACACCTAACAATTAAATACAAAAAAAATTAATAAAATAAAATTTACGTTTCCTACAGCTCACCTATCATTAATTAAATGATAATCAGTCGATATTTTCTTTTTAATAACAATTTTTAATAACCGCTCAACGGTGAACAATACAGTAGCGCCTCATCGAGCGCCGTCGAACGAACGAACTAAAGAGCGACGGGTCTGCGAACTAGGTCTCGCAGTTCGTCCATAAGACCTCTCTTTCGAACTAGGTCGTTCACGAACTACACATGACTACTAAGCGTACCCTGGGCTCCGAAGCGAAAGCTTTGCACGCAACTGGGAATTATACGCTCAGATGAGTATGGTTGGGGTTTGGAGAAAAGTTATTTTAGTAATAAACATTGTTTAGAATTAATAAATTTGACGCATTTAAAAAACTTGATTGCAGGAACACAGCCCCAAAAAGCAAAGAGTGCCAAGAACATGAAGAAGAATCTTGGAAAAGGCAAAAAGAAGAGTTCGAACCCGAAGACTGATGTTGCCCAATCATTAGAAGCCAATGGGCCTCTTGATAAGAGCAAGGTGACCGCCGAATAAGTTATAACGACCAACAAATTGACGACAACAAACCTACAGGACTTTACCACAAGGCTTTCCTCATATTAGTTATTAGACTCTTTATTTTAATTAAGTTTCGTAGTTAGATTCCCACATTTTCGTTAATATTATGGTGCATTTTAGATGCCGGAGCAAAACCACAAATCAGAAAAGGAGCATATGGGTCAAGGTGATGCACCAGTTTCTAACTGAATATATTATTAACTATAAAGGTAACTTGTTTCTTTGTTCAGTTTATCCAACATTTGAGCGTAGTATATTAGTCTTATAATATCAATTTCAAAAGTATTATAGTTGTCCATTTTATCATTATGATTTTGAGGAAAGTTTATCACAGCCGTTTACTCATAAATTTACTAGGGATATTAACAAATTCTAAACAATCAAAATAGCAATGTTTAAAATTTGTGCAATATTCACTAGTATTCATGGAAGTTAATGCTGTTATATTTAACTTCTTGGGAAATAATTACAAGTATAACATAAAGATAATGGTTGCTTAGCACGTATTTGGGTTGGATAGTAAATTTGTGAAGAGATGATTAACAAAGCTAATAGCTGTATTTCGTTAAGACCCGCGCGGTGCGCGCCACCTGTTAAAAGTATACGTGCCTGAAGATCTAAAAGACTTCCCAATTTTGAGACTGATTTTATATTACTTTAATTGACACAATAGTGTTCAATTAATAATAATATTAAAGACAATCGACAACATGACGCATGTTTTATGCCTCGATACTCCCTGTGAAGACATCTCTTTTACAATTTTGTTACTTGCTGTGGGAGTAGGTAGTGGAAATACATAATCAGGGTGGTACTTCCGAGTGTGTAACAGAGTGATAAAGGCTAAATAGGTTCTGAAGCTTGAGGTAGTACAATATCTCTTAGAAAAATAAGAACCCGAAGCACCCGTTATTGGACAAGTGATAATTAGAAAATATATATTAATAAATTAATGTTGATTGTTAAGTCACGTTTAATTGAAAAGTGAGATGACTTAGTAAGTAATATGTTTTGTTTTTAAGCATATGAAGTACTGAGTCAACATTATTTATTTACACATAGTATATTTACAATTTACCAAATCATTATTTTTATTTTTAAGCTTGGTTTGGTCTATGAAATCTTATAAATTGTGATTGATAATTGATTCATAGTATATGAATCAACATTTTCTGATAAAAGTTAGTATCATATTAAATTACTATAGTCACCGAAGTACATAAACTAGATTTTATGGACTAAACCAAATTGTTTTCAGACTTGTTTTTGGGAATTCTTGATAAATTTAGGCTTTAAAGTTTGTGAGGGTGTTGTTAGTATAAAATATGAAACATGCTAGAAAATGCCAAGAAACCAATTTGTAAAATTTTCTTCACTTAGAAAAAGAGTTAAGTTCAAGTGTTTCCAGGTGTTGAAATTATTGAATGGTTAATTGGTGTTTTTTACCAAGAATCATATTGTAGCTATTGTCAACCTATTAATATTGTGACATTGTTGATTTATGCACATTGATCTATTGTGTATATCGATCATGGATATCATAATGATAGGAGGAATGATAACTTAGTGTAGTTAATGCATTTATTGAATGATTGTTGGTGCTCTGAAATCTGTGGGACTGCCTGAAACGAGTCTGAAACTCATAGATTTAAGTCTAACGATAGACGTTTAAAACTGGACGAACATTCGGAAATTGATGTTTTCACTTCCTATAGGGTATTATTTCAATAGGAAATCGTAGATTTGTTAGTGATATATTTATATGCATTTTCGGAAATACAATTTTGCGAATGTTCTTCACTTTATATGTATTTTTGTAAATTTGTTATATTGTTATACTTAAATTTAGCTGGAATGACTAACAAGAATAATGAGACAAAGTCTTACTGAAGAACTCGATCGGTGCTCCAACTGTTGCAATTAACACCAGATAGTTACATTCCATTTCAATTGCATGAGCCTTCGAATTGCACAGTTCGCACCAGTCGAGAATGGAACTAAATGAAGACTTTACAATTTTGGAACGCTTGTACCCTGGCCGGAACATAGACAAAATATGTTGCTACAATAACATATAATTGATTTTTAATAATCAAAACATGATCAGTACTTGAGTGCAGTGCACACGTACACAGCAGCCACAGCGCTGTTTCAATGACTAAATGCTATACAAAGTATAATGCATCGACATCGTATCGTAATCGTTATCGTAACACACCGGCCCGCGGCGGAGCGCGGGTCGGTCGCGCGGGCAACGCCGAGGCGGAGCGGCCCGCTGAGCCACTAGCGGGCGTCCGACTTGTGTAGCGGACGCCCACACTGCTACGTATTCGCTAGCTGTCGCACTGCGACACGCACTTTATATTATACATTTAAACATTTATATATTATTGCTTGCTTATTAAAATAAACACGATGTGTAGACTTTAGAATTTTAACTTCAATGTATTTTGATTTGTTTAGGAATTATGTGTAACAGCAATAAAGCATGTTAGAGGGATGACGTTATTAATACGTCTGTGGTAATATTTTCTGATTGTATCAAAAATTAAAGGCACTATTTATTAACTGTATTTGGTGACTTGCCTTTAAATTCACCATATTCATGCTGCTTATTCTTTGTCACTTTTTAAATGTTAGTGGTGATTCAAAGGAGGTAGATTTTATTTTTCTTTTAAATCCATATAGTTTTAGATTATTACAGTATACTACCTATTACATTTTATAAACTTGTTTGCTGACAAAGGTCATTTAATATTGTCAACATAATATAATCAAAATATATTAGAAATACTTGTCATGTAATACATAACATTTTTCGTAATTGAAGTAGCAAACGTGGAACCGTGGCTTTTTGAAAACACTTATAACTTAAGTACGTAAACCTGCAATGTAAAAATTTTGAAAAGTTCATTACTACTTAAGTTTGAACAATAAAAATATTGGATGAATTTAAATTGTAAAGAGTTGTATTTGTCTTCAAATAAAACGTTCCATCATTATAAAATGGGTTTTATTTCAATCATTCAATCCTAGTCTTTTATGAATTTCGCTGACTGTGGTTCCTTCAACATTTGCAATATGATTTATAACTATTTGTGCAGCATCCTTAGTATCGTTGTACTGATGCAAAAGCAACACCTGAATCTGTTTAGAATCTTCGATAAGATTGTCTAGTGCTATTTCTGTTTGCAGAAGTTTTTCATAGGTTTCCCTTTTATTTGTAGCCATCTGCAAGAAAAAACATTTTGATAAGCTACATACATACTCATTGCGTAGCTCTCAGATTTAAATTTTTGCGATATGCGAGGGAGAGAGATAGTAATAAACAATACAGGGTGACCTTTTTCGTCAGGAATTTTTTCGACTCTCATTTTACATACAAAATGACTCGAGTCACGTGATATACTTTGATGTTTTTATGCGAATTTCCAAAAGGCTGAACAATTGTTCACAATGATTAGTAACCTGGTGGCGGCTTAAGTTGTAGCCGCCCCGTAACGCTAAACAGGGAGTACTTCCACTTTGCCCCACTAGTAGGGCATAGTGGAATATTCGTAGTGAATCTGCCCTACTGAATCAATTTAGTGGGGCAGATTCCTCGGGTCGGCGCCTTAGAGTGTATGTGGGTGGAGGAAATACTCATGAATATAATTTCAAAACATAATTTTTAATAAAATATTTGAACTCAAATAGACACGAATATTACAATAATGAGTAAATCCGCAGGCACTCGAAATGGATTTAGTGGGGCAGATTCCACTACGAATTCCACTTTCCACTTTGCCTCACCAGTGGGGCGTCTTAGTAGGCTAAAGTGGAAGTACGAACGAGTGGGAATATGGCTGTCGTACACATTGTTCTGGTCCCAAACGAATATTTTCTCTCGCTTGTACTATGGAAACCAGAACGAAGCCTAAAGGTGCATAAACATTCAACCGGCGATTAAAGAGTGGTTTAGTCAAATGAGTATCTTATGTACAACCCGTGCGGATAAAGAATGGGATCAGAAATGGCGGCGCATCTATTCACTTCTCGCTCGCACACATATTTGCGTCTATACTCGCACTCGTGGGGTGCGAGTATAGACGCAAATAGTGTGCGAGCGAGAAGTGAATAGTTGCGCTGCCATTTCTGATCCCATTCTTTATCCGCACAGGTTGTATGTAGTCTTGAGTGGGTGATTCTCCGAAATTTGGCCTTCCGGTTTCTTTGCATCTAATTTCTATGGGCTCAATAATATTGTTCAAATTAGAAATTGAAATAAGAACATGTAAAGACACCTACCCTTCTTTCAATTTAAACTTCTAATTTGAACAATATTTTTGAGTACAAGTGGGAACAAAGGATAGAAACCAGACGGTCAAATTTCAGAGAATCACCCGAGTGTCAGTCAGATTAGATGTGTTATGTCGAGCAGCGACATGTCCCGAATACGGGACTGGATGATAAAATACGGGACATATCTCGTATATGGCAACCCTACGGTGGCTACGGTAAGGTAAGGTAGAGGCCCTCTTTCAAAAGTACTCTATGGGAGTAATATTGTTCAGTCGCCCGACCTATCAGATTCTGCTACATTCGTCGAACTATCGCTTGCGGTATTTCTGAACAGATACGACCTGCAAAGCTTCAAGAAAAGAGCGTATTTTTTTTATGACAGGTCGCAGACGAGCAGACCAATTACCTGATGGTAAGCGATTGCTTGCCGCCGCCCATAGACTGCCGTGACACCAGTGGAGCCAAAAGTGCGCTGTCGAATTTTAGACCTGACTGACACTAAATCCGTATAGTAGGTATGTTCTATCAACCTACCAACAGCTCTCAAGCTTCTGTCCCATATGACCATACTTCTTACAACAAGGATTATTTTAAATGCAGTAATGAAAGAAAACAATTTTTCATAGTTTAAGTTAATTTATTTCCTTATAAAATATTATTAACAGGTGCAGTTGCCCCCATAGCACAGGCTAGCATACTGTTTATATGTCTACCTTCATCACTTTTGAATACATAACCATTGGTTTTGTCAACTGAGTTTTTTACATTCAACAAACTTTCTTCTTCCATCATGTTTACAAGTTGAAAAGAAACCAAGCTGAAATCTTCAATAATTGAAACAAAGGCACCATTTAACTTTTTATACTTGTTGGTAAAGTGGCCACTGTCTAAACAATCTAACAGATAGTTTAAATCTAAAACTTCAGTATAGAAATCAATACCAAAGTCCAACTTGTCCATATGTTTCTTTAACAAATCAATTTTCGTTAACAGATTAATATGTGGTAATCCAATTTTCAGCATTGCGTTGAGGGACAACATCAGAGCTGATATAAATTTACCAGCATCTGAACAGTGATGGGAATCCACTAAATGTACAACACACAGTTGGAGGTTTCCATTGTTAGTGAGCTTTGTTATAATATTACTTAAACTGTTGTGGTGGCAATACAGTTCTACTTGACCTGGCAGGTCAAATATAAAATCTGCAAAGTTATCACTGTCCATTTGCTCTAGTAACCAGTCTATATTTTTTTCTAGATACTCAATACAATATAACAAAGCTCCATTTGGCCCTAGTTTGTATTGTGCCATCACATCTTCTAGATTTACCAATTTCCTAATATCAATATCTGGTTCATATGACATCATTTCATTAGCAGGATCCAGGTTGACCACCACAACTTTTCTGCCAATTTTTCTTAGCAACTGTGACATTTGACTGCAATATGTGGTTTTCCCAGCTCCAGGCGGGCCCAATACTAGTTGACCATAGTATTTATGAACTGGCTTGAATCTTTTTATAGCAAGCTGCGACATTGTCTAATGGCTTTCTTCTTTTTTAAGATCCAAAATTATATCTTTACAAGCTTTTACAGTTTCAATGTCATAAGACTTCAGATTTATGAAAATACTAAGCGGCTTTGTAATATTTATTGCTTCTGCCAGGTATCTAGCTGCAACTTGCTGTTCTTCTCCTGTAGCACCAAAAATAACTTTTGTTGAATAAATATCGTTCAGTACCTAAAGGATTTTGTATTTGATCTTTTTGAATCATGAGCAAACTTCCAATTTTTTGATATTGTGACACAATAAGCAATGTTATGTCAGTATATTCGGCAACAACGATTTCAGTAGGAGTCTCATCAATGTCTGCAGCAATAGAACGAAACAATAACTGCTCACTCTCAGTTGGGACGTTTTTAATAGTTAGATTTTTCATAACATCTAAAAGTTCCATCTTCTAGATATCTAAAATTCAAATGGAAATCCTTTGATTAACAATTATCACATTACTTTCAGCAAACTATTGAGCGATGGACTGTTTAAAGCTATGTGTGGATGGAACCAATAAAGTATTCTGTGGTCTGTGGGTGGATGGAACTAATAGGGCAACTTCGTATTGAAAAATCCCGAATTATAAACAAGTACCTACGTACGCTACTATATAATAAAAAAGCTTATAGGTACATACTTACATTAATGTTAAACCCTGCAATATGCACAAATTAATTATTCCTGGCGAGCTTTGAGATGATGATGATGATGCAATTTATATTTCCATTCCACCCAAATTATTAAATAGGCATCGAATTTGGTCAAAGAAATTATTAGATTTTTTGACTAATTTGACTGACACCACCACAGACCACGAAAAAAAATTTGACACTTTGACCACAGACACAGAGTACTTTTTAAACCACAGATCACTATTTAATGCGACGGGTAGGGTACACTAGCGATGCCAATAGATTTTAATTTTTAGCTACATGACCAAAATACCGCAATATTCGTTGTTGAGAGGTAGTAGATAGATGAGGAGTATAGCTATTATTAGTTGCAAGGGGTTAACCCCTTACCGCAAGGGGTCCCAATTTTGCACAGTTTAGTTTTTGGTGATAAATTCAAATTTGTTGTGGTTTTAAAAAAAATACAAAATCATTTATTCGCTTTTAAATAGGGTTACATAAGTTGCAGGTGTCAATACATGGATAAAAGTTCTTGGGGACTCAGGTGTATCTACCTCCTAGAGTGGCCCCGCTGGTAATCAGTTCTGTTCTGATTCCAGCTTCGGTTGGTATTAGGCAGAAACGGTTACCGTGGGGCACGGTTTTCCCCGGGCAACGGCGGGTAGTAATTCATTCGTGGATTGCTACCCGACGGCCAAAGGATGCACAGGATTTCCGGCGGACCAGCCCCGACGCAGTGGATCGCGTGCAGCGCACACCACTCGGGGGCTTTCATTGTCTGCTGAGGGCTTAGAGGACCGGCCTCTCTTTATGGACCTGAACACAATAGGGCCGGGCACGGAGGCTGCCTTCTTTATCCAGCCCCCCCTTCTGCCGTAGGTTGGCGTTGGGGTGTGGTGGCACCCACTGTCGGGCGCTTTGGCGTGCGGTGGGCCGGTGTTCCTGGTGTGATGGTGCCGTATGGGGGCCTTTTTGTTCTCGGGCCTTGAACTGTCGCGCCTTCGGGCGCGTTCGAATGTTGGGGAGTTCCACGGTGGTGGAATTCCTGCCAACAGTCTGTTGCGCCCCGATTCTCGGGAGCGCTCTCTCCCGCCTTTATGGTGGGGGCTTTGTTGGTGGGTCTGTGTTGAGTCCCGCAGCCAGTGGGATGCAGCTACGACTCGCCACCCCCGCTTTTCCCGTCCCGTCGATTGTCTCCGCAACCCAGCGGGGATGCTCGAACGGGAGGGTTTTCGGGTATAACTTAAAAGTATGTGGGTGCTCTCTCCTCTCTCTGCCCTGCAGCCAGCAGGGTATGGGTTGGGGGAGGGGTCTGCAGTCGTCCCTTCCGGAGCGTCTGCGTTGCAATCCAGCAACGTGGACGATTCCGGAAGAGGGGGGAATGGTGGGCCATGGGAGTGGCACTAGGCCTCGTTTTTACGGCGAGGCCCGTTTTTGAAGAGGCCGTGCTGGCGAGCCTCTCGTCCTTCAAGGGTGGGCCGCGGACTTGGTTTCGTACCCGTTACCGTAGCCCTACCCCACACGGACGTAGCAGGAAATGCCCCGGTGGTTTTTAGTGGGTAGGCCCCTGGGAGCACCCCAGGGGAGAGCCCCACACTACCCGGCCGTCTCCCAGCGGTCGGGTGTGCTTAAGGCGGCATTTTCCACCGGGACAGCAAAAAAAAAAAAAAAAAAAAAAAAAATGGATAAAAGTTCTTGAGGCATATTTAACTATAGAAAATTATATGCGAATGTTAATGGCAGGAGTAATTATTAGTCGAGAAGTTCATTGCCACAAATAAAATAAGAAGAAGAATATCAATATTGATACCGAATAGAGTCCGCGCGCGAACTCTATTCGGAGTCCGACTCGATTCGATTCTAATTGGGGTTACCAATTTATCGAAATATACGAGACAGCCCTCTTTCATTAACAGAGTTATTCAAAATGATTTTACTTTATGGGTCAACTCTTAAACAAATCAACTGTAAACTTATTTGGGGTGGGCTGTAAAGGTATTGTCCCAGAATGTATGGCCCCTGAGTTTGAACCTTGTACAGTTGGTAAAAAAAAGAGAAATATACCTTAAATACTTTGTAACCGTCCAATTCCTTAAAAATTACTTCGTTTTCTGGTACAAATAAAAAGATCACAATAAAATAAAGCAATACTTAACAGCAAAAACCATCATGGCGGGAATGACATTTGTTTATGACGTCTGTCACTTTTGACAATTTCAAAATCACGTTGCGCATTAATTGTGTTGTCGAACAACAGCAAGCCATAAAAAAAAAATGTGTCATCGACTGCTTTTTACTATCAAAAACGAAGCTAAATTGTTTTAGAGATATCGAGACACATTTAGCGTAACAAATAGAACAAGACGAAAGACTTGGAAACAACAGTGACAAGTGAAATCTGACAGCGGTTGTCATCTATAGTTTATGGTATCTTTTTTTTTTGTTTGGACGCATAATGTGGTCATATTATTTGTGCTTTATTGAAAGAATTAATAAATGGTTACATTAGGGTGCATTAGGGGAGACCTATGTTCAGCAGTGGACGAGACCGCCATACAACACGTTAAATGTTTTTTTTAAGCATTTATATAACAATCAGTAGAGTTTTCTTGATTTTTTTAAATACTTTACAATGACCTCGCCCACTCCTTTGTGGCGTATGAAATCTATGACTAATTGAATTTCAATTGAATATGAAAATGTGTTATATATCTGTGTTCTATATGTCAAAGACCAATTGGTGGTGGTGTCCCATCGCCCCATCTCTAGCGTTTCTCTTTGATTGTCAATTCTGACAAGATGGTACCGTATTTTATTCCTGTGAAATAAATCCTAGAAAATCTCTCTAAGTGTTGACTTAATTATATGAATTCTTAGTGATTTTATGTTATTGTTGCCTATTAAAATGATTAAAGAGCATATTTGCAGATTATTGGGTAAGGTAACTACATAACCTCTTCTATGTTTATTTCAGACGAAAGGTACTTCCAGCTTTGGAAAGCGCCGGAATAAGACCCACACATTATGTAGAAGATGCGGAAGATCATCTTACCATATCCAGAAATCTAAATGTGCACAATGTGGATACCCTGCAGCTAAATTGCGATCATGTAAGTACAAACTACTTCAGTGTTTTTTCTCTATTACACATGCCGTGCTGCTATATTTTTTTTAAAGATCTTTTCGGGTTCTGACTTGTTCTAGACACTTCCCTAGTCACTGAAAATTTGTTTTGTAAGTAAATAGATTTCTCATACATACACACTTCTCATACATACACACTTCTCATACATACGTACTTTTGTTTATATTAATTATGCTTGAGTGGTGGTCTGTAAAAGTTTCATATTAAAGGTAGAATCTTGGGGCAAATATTGTTTTTATCCCAAATACTTAGCTGTTTATTATTGACCCTGTTTCAGGTATTTTTAGTTGTGTTATGAGCTGCATTCTATCATGTCCATTATTGCAAAGAACATTATAATTTTATGAGCATGCACCAGTCAATTTATCCTACACTGATTGAGGATTTATTCTCTTTAGAATATTTCCTTGTATAATGTAGGTAAATCAATTTGAAATATTGAATATGACATTATATCATGCTGATACATTGTCTTGTAAAGTTTCATATAAGGTTACTTAATTATATCTAAATTCAATTTGTTTTTTGACTTATTTGGCAGCTAGACTACTACATATCATTTTTAAAGAAGATTATGGACATCCCTCTTTGTATCCCGCATGTGGAATTCCATATTATGGACTAGCTCTAAGGGCAGGCAGGAGCCTGACATTATATGACATAAAATTGTTACCTAAATATTTTAAAGAAAATAATTGCATGATTGATATTAAATTGATTTATTTCATCTTTTAAAAAATATGTTTTAAAAGTCATTTCCATAATAATCTTTAGTGCTAAGTTAAGGTAAATAAGCACCCAATTATCCGATCACTTATATGTTTATAAGTGTACATACTTTAAATAAGTAGGCCTCAACTTTTCTTTTTTCTTTTCTTGTATTTGAATATCAGAATATAATCCATAATCAAATGTGTTTTTATGCATGATGTTAATCAAGCATTTTTATAATGGTATTGCTATCTTTTCTTTCTTTCTCTACTATTCACTTTAAAACTAGTAACAGGATTCAATAAGATGTAGGTGTCATTTTACTCAAAATGTTTTATGTGCGTTCCCATTGAGGGTCCACATTGGAATTTTGAGCTTTTGAATGTGTCAGGCTATAGTAAAAGTTCTCAAACGATTGTAAATTCAACATTTAATTTGTAAAAGTCGGCACTCAAAAGTTACATTCGTTTAAATGTGGACCCTCAGTCGTGACTGACAGGTACCCATATCTTATAATCTAGTTAAAATTTACTACTCCTGTAAATTACTATTCTTAGTAAAAGATTTGTAAAACTCATTTTATAAAATGTCACCCCCCCCTTTTCACTCAATAATAAAAAGAAGCAATCAGAAAGTGGTCCCTCAATCGATCGCGATAAGTTCAGATTAAGTGAGAAGCACAATAATATTTAAAATACGGGTGTGACTAAGAGTTAGTAAAAGTACTTAAACCATTGTAAATTCAGTCTTTAGTTTGTAAAAGAAATCATTCAAAGTTTTAATCGATTAGAGGTGGTCCCTCAATTGAGTAGACTATAATAAAAATAAATCAATTTACGTTGCTTGTAGAAGCTAAATAGACGAATGCTGTAGACTATCATTTAGTAATTTTTTTTACTAACTATTACTTTACCGAACAGTATCAAAAAATGTACCGTTTTATTTCAAATAAAAATCTAACTCCTGTGATGAAATACTACGGTCGAGGTGACCACACATTAGGATTTTGTAGGATAAGTAAATAAAAATAATTGCTGTTTGTTGACATTATTATTTATTTATTTTTATTGACATCTCTTGCCTGATCAAATCACGATAATAACACATAATGCGTAATTATAATAAATTAACAAAATATAAAAAAAAGCGCTGACAATTTAACCCTAACCTTTTTTAATTCAAACATAATTACTACTAATAAGACAGTAGCTTAGCGTGTGTATAAAAATTTGTTCGTTTCGAGGACTTTCGACAAATTTAAAGCGTAAGTGTGGTCACCTCGACCGTACTATTTCTTCCCAGGAGTTAGATTATTATTTGAAGTAAAACGGTACATTTTTTAATACTATTCGGTAAAGCAATAGTTAGTTAAACAATTTTACTAAAGAATAGACTATAGCAATTGTCTATTTAACTACCAAATGTTACGTAAATTGATTGATTTTTATGACAGACGTTTCAATTGAGGGACCACCTTAAATCGATTGAAACTTTCGAATGTTTTTTTGTACAAACTTAAGTTTGAATTTACAATGGTTCAAGTACTTTTACTAACTCTCAGTCACACCCATATTTTAAATTTTTTTGTGGTTCTCACTTAATGTGAACTTATCGCGATCGATTGAGGGACCACCTTCTGATTGCTACTTTCTATTGTTGAGTGAACAGGGGGGCGGGTGACATTTTATAAAATTAGTTTACAAATCTTTTACTAAGAGAAGTCATTTACAGAAGTTGTAAATTTTAAATAGATTATAAGATATGGGTACCTGTCAGTCACGACTGAGGGTCCACATTTAACCGAATGTAACTTTTGAGTGCCGACTTTTACAAATTAGAGGTTGAATTTACGATCGTTTGAGAACTTTTACTATAGCCTGACACATTCAAAAGCTCAAATTTCCAATGTGGACCCTCAATGGGAACGCACATAAATGTTTTTTGTTGACCATTGACCAGGTATACATCTTCTCAGTGAAGGTTGTTTTTATTTTTCATTAATTTTAATTCATTATTTAATTTGCATGTATTTTTTTGTTGCAGACCACTGGTCAGTAAAGGCTAAGCGCAGGAAGACCACTGGTACCGGCCGCATGCGTCACCTGAAGATTGTGAGGAGGCGTTTCCGCAATGGCTTCAAGGAGGGCAAGCCCACACCAAAGAAAGCTGTAGCCTCCTCGTAGATTTATCGCTAAACATCAATAAAAAGGAAAAACAAATTTGGTTTTCATTTGTTCTTAAGAAAAGTTTCTTTCTGCACTTATTTAAGATGGGTTTAGAGTCGCCGAGTGTCCATAATGATGCTGACTGATGTACATGTAGAATGTTTCCGAGTAATTAGTACTTAAATTCTCAGCAAGTGACAATCACCTTGAGTGTTAGTGACCCTAAATCCGCCTTAATCTATATCGAACTGCTGTTTAATAACAAATTATTTAATAGGAAATACACACACAGGATGAATAACATAACATAGTTTTAGTTTATCATCTATCTACTTCTTACTAAAAGGGTCCACAAACAAGATCTCGGTCTTTTGTTTTCTCACTTTCATGCCTATTTACTTAGACTATTTAACACTGTCTCAGACTTTTTACATATTGTCTTTTACTGGATATTGGATAGAAGACGATAGTAGAATAATACACAACCTGTGACATACTTAACTAAAGCTGTGACTAAAGAATAGTATTTACAGACAACCACGTTAGATTACTGAAATTTGTCAAAATTCCTAAATTCATATTGAACTGAACGTGTTTCGAAAAATTTTACAGTTTCGTGTACTTGTTCTTTGCTTTTGCGTACCTACGACCATTTATCCTTTCAGTTTTTGTAAGCTTTTAGAATCAACGCCTGTGAAAAAATAATAGCACTTTCCCTTATTCATTTTGCGGTTTTATCAGGCGTTATCGGCTGACGATCTTTGATTTTTTTCTTTGAACTTGATATATTTATCAAGTAGCAAAAGATCGAAGAAATATATGTATATATATTGATATATAAAGGTTAAACCGTTCTGACGTCAATTTTATCCTTCATCATCATAGACTTAAGATGCCACCTTGTTAATCATGCCTCCCTCCAATAACCAGACTTCTGATTCAAATGAATAATTAAGAAAATAGTTTGACTTTGCCTTTGCCATCTAGTTTCTTCCATTGAAAACCTAAAAACTTTGAAACCCGTAGAAAAGATTAAAGTAAGATGAGGCTAAACAATGGAATGCATTCGACATTGCCTATGTTGATGTGATGATGACGCGCGGGCGACAGCGGCACGGGAGGCGCGGGCACTAGCGCGGCCGCGCTCTCACGCTCACGAGCCGAGCACCATTCAGTCGACCGCTATTGAGAACGGTCGCCGCTAGTGCGCTCCGGACCTTGCGCTTTCGTCGCGACCCAATGCATTGCCTTCAACTAAACACCACATAATCTTATCCAGTATCGCCATTGGGCGATAACTTATCGTGTGCTATGACGCGACGGCACATTTTAAAGTTCTCTCAAGATAAGCGACTGTAGTGATTAAAATTGACTGTGCTCGGGTGGAGAATGTGCTCGGTCTGACGTTCTCGCTATTGAAAAACTTAATACCGTTACGTAGTGCTCGATTGCAATGTCCCTGTTCAAGAAGAAGGCGCCGAAGTACACTCCGCCGCCGGTGCCACCGACACCAGTAGAGGAACCTGAGCAGCAGAATGGGGTGGACAACAACAACGGCACACAGAAGTCCCAGTTGGTCTTCCACTGCCAACAGGCTCACGGGAGCCCACTTGGACTGATCTCCGGTTTTTCCAATGTCAAGGAACTGTATCAGAAGATAGCGGAATGCTACGATTTTCCAGCTGACGATGTAAGTTCCAAGTGACATAAAAACTTGTTATTCTAGATCCTTTTAAGGCAGAGACTGCTGCAGTGCTATTAAGTCATTGCACTATTGACTTGTTTTACTCACTAAGTAACTACTCAGGTACTTACGGCCGCACTCAGAGACGTCATTTAAGCTCATGTTCATTAACTTTAGTATCGGTGGTCTTTATGCGTATCAAAATAAGTGTCAATATTTTTTCCTTAAGTAGCCAATTAATCAACGACTCTCGAGTGTGGCAGTTAGGTACACCTACCTGTAATCTGTAAAATAGTTCGTACTTGTGTATGGCCAAAATCTACTTATTCGAGATTTAAACATACCCAGTTACAAGGATTACAGTTATAACTTGCATTTGCACCTACTTTTAAACTCTTCGTCTTATAACAAAACTAGCCGCGCCCCGCGGTTTCACCCGCGCGCGCGTAGTGATTGAATTATTTTATTTGGGATCATCATCATCATCAGCCCATTTGAGTCCCCACTGCTGGGGCACGGGCCTCCCTCAATCACATGAGGGGTAATTGCCATACTCACCACGCTTGGCAGACGAATTGGCGAGGGTTTTGATATAAATGCAGAGTTTTCCTTCACAGGGTGTGCTGATGATCATGCCAGCAGCTTTACCTTAGTCGCCTCTTACGATACCTCGGTAAGAGTGAGGGTGGCCTATTCTACTCTGCCGGGGACCACAAATATTTTTATAATTGTATATTGTGAAGATTCATCAAAATCCATGCAGTAGTTTTTGCTTGAAAGACTAACCAACATACTTACGGACTTACATACACTCTTACTTCATATTTATCTACATCCTTACAAAACGAAAAGTGTAAATCCCTACCGACAATGGGTATTTGAGATAATGATTCTGAACTTGGCACTAACCGTGATTCAGATGATTTAGTTCCCCTGCCTAAGGGTTGGGAAGGTCAGTGGCAGTCTTTAATTACCTGACTTCCCAAATCCTGATCATGGTCCAAACGCGTAAACGTAAGTTAGGTGGGTACCCCAGGCTCCGTAACGACAGCATTAGATGCAACTGGGAATTACATGCTAAGATGAGGATCCAGACAAACTTTCGCCTTATAATATAAGTAGTATTTAGTATTAGTACCAGCATATAAACTCTCAAAATGCAGGACAAAGGCCTCCATCATAGAAATCAAGTTCCTATCATAATAGCTATTATGATAGGATTAGGATTAATCACCACACTTGCCTAATGCGGATTGGTGATCATCACAACCGTTGCCGTGTGGTCCCCGGCAGAGTAGAATAGGCCACCCTCACTCTTACCGAAGTGTCGTAAAAGGCGACTAAGGTAAAGCTGCTGGCATGATCATCAGCACCCAGAGAAGGAAAACTCTGCATTTATATCAAAACCCTCGCCAACCCGTCTGCCAAGCGTGGTGAGTATGGCAATTACCCCTCATGTGATTGAGGGAGGCCCGTGCCCCAGCAGTGGGGACTTAAATGGGCTGACGACGATCATCACAAACCCGAGCTATGTTCGAAATATTCGAAACATAGGTACATTTTGCTCGGCCCTGGAATCGAACCCAGGACCCCGAGATCACGGCCCAGTATTTAAACCATTAGACTAATAGGGCGTTTAGACCAACAAGTAGGATAAGTAAAACTCTAGCAGACAATATAACAAATAATCGAAAATACCTACCTATAAAAACTGCAAAAGCAGCCTCTACACGCTACACGTCCTAATATTGTGACGTCATGTATTGAAATGGTGGCGTTTGTGTGTTAGCTCAACGCTAACGTTTAACAACTACGTACTTACCTACTTATGTGATTCATTTGCTTAAAAAGGTAATAATAGCTTAAGCTTAACAATACTTACTAATCATGTACTTATTTCACAATTTGCGTGACTCATTTATTTTTCCAGGTTTGTATTTTTAGGATCTTAATTCTACTTTCTTACTCGTACACACAAGGTATACCTACTTCTGAGTGAGAAACTAGAAGTCAGGTATATATTGCAGCTGACTAACAGATTTTGATAACTCCAAAAATTAGATATCTTATTATTATGTAGATAGCGGTTATGTCCACTCCTCTTTGAGGTCAAGGGCGGAACCGGTTCGGGAGATTTGAAACAAACGTCACGTATATGCCTATATAAAATCTATGAAAACAGCTTACTCACTTTCGCACCTACATGGTAGAAAACAATATGATTAAAGTACCTATGTAATATATTACGTTACGAGCTGCCTATGTAGCTATAAGTACTTAACGAAATCTAACTGATATAAATACCTATCGTAGTTGAATTGCATTCGGTGAGTAGCTAATTAGGTTAGTTAAGGTGAAGGGTATACCCAACTAGCGACGCCAATTGATTTTAATTGTTAGCTACTAAACCATAGGTATCTATTTTAAACAACTTGAGGGCTTCAGTCTCTCGGTACTATTTATTTAATAGTTAAAGTTAGCTTTATTATGGCTCTACCCGAAGATAATTCGCCAATGTCAAGTAACTTATTGAGAATAAGTAGGTAGTCAACAGTCGAAGTCAGTCAAAATCCCAGTCACTCAATAAAACGCCGGTGTTTTACGTTTTATCGACCCACGGATTCAGCGGATATCACTATAAAAGCAATCGCAGGTTTTAAGACTATTAGGTCCAAGCAAGTTGTCACGAGACAACGCACTCGACACACAATAGCAGTGTTAAAATGATACAATTCAACGATTCTTATTATTAGGATCAAATTTGTACACTAGACACTATTTTAAAACCTTTGAATTGCTATGCAAATTGCAGCCTATGCGGCTTGTCTAAGCCCTGCCCGCCGAATCTATAGTAAGCTATTTGATCTGGTTTTGCATTCGAATTTTGAATTACCGCTAAAAGCGGTCACTTTTTAACAAAAACAGACCCAACATTTGTGCATGGTCATTAAATAAATACTATAAGTGTTTGCCGAGAGGCTGAAGCACCGTAATTATTTAAAATATATATTTTTTCGTAGCTAAAAATTAAAATCAATTGGCATCGCTAGTATCCCCTACCCGTCGCCTTAAGTACTTTGGCTCGTTATTGATACGAAACCTTACTAATTCATAATGTTATTACGTTATTTTTCTGTCACGTGACTAAAGCAGACTTATCAGTAAATTGGCAGATTCGTGTAGCTCCATAATTTACTGAACCATGACGCTTCTGTTTGTGAATAATAATCATGAAAATGGTACGGAATGGGATCAAAACTAAGTTCAATGAAATACATATAAAAAGTACCTACTACGAACAGATAGATAAGTAGAACTGGTGAAATGTGATCGAAGACTGAATAGGTAACTAAGTAAAAACCTAATAATGTTTATGAAGTGGACTATTCGTTTAAGGTGACGGGTAGGGCACACTAGCGACGCCAATCGATTTTAATTTTTAGCAACTAAACCGGATCTATTATAAAAAAAATCGGGGTTACAACCTCTCGGCAAACACTTATACTATTTATAATAACCATGCACAAATGATGGGTCCATTTCAGGGAAAGCGGGCGGCAGTATTTTTAACCACTTTAATGCCATGATATTGATCGTTTTAACAATAGAGAGTTTAGGTATAAATAACAAACTTACGGGCTTACGTTTAAACATATAAGTTAAATTTGTTATATAGGAGATACCCAGTTTTCATACAAAATAAAACAAAAGTAATTTATCTCATCATCAGCCCATTTAAGTCCCCAATGCTGGGGCACGGGCCTCCCTCAATCACATGAGGGGTAATTGCCATACTCACCACGCTTGGCAGACGGGTGGGGGAGGGTTTTGATATAAATGCAGAATTTTCCTTCTCTGGGTGCTGATGATCATGATGTCTAATACGATTAAATATATCTATCGAGGAGCATTTTATATCTATCGAGGAGCATTTTACCTTTTAGAGTACCTACTTACATAAGGTAGGTACCTACTTAAGTAACAAATGAACCTATATTCGATACCTTAAAAATGTAAAAGCTATAATTTTAAAAACTATGATTTGCATCCTTATATAAGTAGGTATGTTGATAGCAAAGGGTTAGGCGATAAACTGGGTTAAACTGGATTAGTAATATTAATCTTTCTGTGAGCTAGTGTATGTATACCTACAAATGTAGCTCTATTATGAGTGTTTGTACCTACCGACCGTCCGACCTTATGTTTAGAATATATTCTCAATCCGTGTAGGTAAATATACTGGTAGCTAACAACGATAACTAAAATCACTCTTGCTTTGTACGTTATGCGTCACCCACCACAACCGCAGCCATACTCACTCATACCTTACTCAAGTATTTTAATAATATCTATATTTATGCTCATATTATACTATGGTACGTAAATATTTTCATAAGTGGCTATCACTCTTTTTATATCAGGAGTCTTGGCTCCATAACCTCCCAGGCGGAATGCCCACCTACACGGTGGACCCGACACTGCCCCATCCACAAAGGAAAGGGCGACAGGGTTGGCCGGGTGCACCGAACCATCCCCGTCAGGCGTTGGTTGTGGTCTATGCAATACCATCACTGGTGCCCCCACACCAGTTATTGGCGGACCACTATTACACTACGGTAACAGGTGTCTAAGGCGAAGTATTTGTTTTTTATACGGGACTCCGCCGAGGCAACTGCTGCACCCGCGCTTCGTGTGGCGTGGACATGCAAAGGGGCCAATGTGTCCGCAGAGGTCACATCCCAATCCAATGCCTTGCTCTGACTCTATGGGATGAGGGTCATCCCATCGGGCCTTTTGCCATCGCTCCGACATATGCCTAGGGGTTCACGGACTGCCGGAGTGCGGACTGATATGAAGGCCCGGCGGAGGATGTCATTCAGGTAGGTATGGTCTGGGATCCGGCCAGCGCTTCGTCGTTTACCCGACAGACCGTGGTGGCCCAGGGATCCCACAAACAGGAGCATGTATGAGGTTGAGTGATGGGGAGACCAGAGTAACGTTGTCCCAGCGGCATCTTAAGTCTGCGTTGTCCAGAACGATTCCAACATTCGCCGAGGGCAGAGCATGGAACCAGAAGTCTGACTTTCTTTCTGTTACGGCAAGGAGACGAGCCGGCTCTGTGTCATTGGCCGAGGAAGACAATACATCTTCAAAAGTGGCCCGTCAGGAAGACAATACGTCTTCAAAAGTGCGTGCCATTGCTTCTGTACATGTGGGTTGATTGGTGGGTCATCGGGGCAGACAAGCGACCAGGCATTGCTAGTATCCACCAGGCACGTAACCTGAATATCGCCAAGCGACAGGTTTATAATAAATAGAACGGTAGAGGATGTACACCGCGTGCTATAGGCGTTATGGACAACATTTCATATTTTTAACATGTCCATATTGTTTTTTTATATGAAAATAGACATAAAATGAACAGACCCATATATTTTCTTTTTTCAAAATTTGGCCATTTTCATGCATAAAATAATTATTGAAATTCTTTATATTCTAAATAGACGTAAGCGCCAAATGACGTCATCTGACGGCTGAATACAGCGATATTCCTTTGCTTATCATTGTTTTAATAAAAAAAAGGTACTACTGTCAAAGGTAAATAATACTAGTGTCAACATTGTCAACGTCATTCATACATTCAACGTTGACAAGTTGTCATTTATTTGACAGTTACATGTCATGGGTTTGGCATTTCGTAAATTTAAAACTATAATGTGCTAAGCAAAGAAATATTTTACATTCTGCCGTCCGATGACGTCATCTTACGTTTTTTAGTTTTTAATTTTTTTCTCAGTAAATAAGCAATATAAAAAATTAATAAATATATATTCGAGCAGCGGAAAAGTAAACAAAGAATTGGTATTTTTTGTTTCAGAGCTTAGCAATTTTGAAATGTTGTCCATTGTAAGTTACTCGTACTTAATTTCTCTTCGGTTTGTTTTGTTACAATTAATATTTTCAGGATTGACTATTTAACAAAGAAAATAAAATTCTATCTGCGGACGGACTTTAGAAAGTTAGAGATTAGGCGCTATGCACCTAAGTAAGTAGGTATATTTATACATACTTCGTACTTACATATACTTGCTTATGTAATGTTACTTACCTACATATAGTTTTATGTTGAAACGTCGTCAAACTTCCATATTGTTGCGATCCAGTCGCCTAACTTGAAATTCAAGTTAACTGTTTCATTCCAATTTACATATTGGTAGATATGACCTGCTATCCCAAGCGGGTAGCTCCCTACATACCTTTAGACAATTTATTGTCTAAGCTATAGACAGACAGCCACAAGTCAGGTTACGTCTATATGTCAAATTTCATCAATTTATACATATTTAACTTCCCTATTTAAAGAAATTAACCATACGAGTTTGACATTAGGTGAAAGACGTGACGTTCCAGTGAGATTCGGCGAGTTTGTATAGAAAAGAAGTACCTACCTACCTATGAGTCTGCCGGTATACCTACTACGTAGCCTTCAGACTGGTATATCAACAAACAAACATTCGTAATTTAGCACGTGACATGCGTTGACAGTAAACGAGCCGGGGAGAAACCTCCGGTGAAATCACTTCGGCGGCATAATTAGCTAGGCCACCTTATGCACTTCAGTCAGGCGCGGTAGTCGGTAGGCAGCTATCATCATACCTACCGACCACCGCAACCATACGAGATGTCTTGAGTATACTTACTTACTTACCCACACACATATTTTGTGACTCAGGAGCACTATTACTTTTAGGTACACACTTTGTGCACAAAAAGTTAGAATGTACTATTTTTCATAAAGTAAACCTTGAGGCCGACATATCTATAGCCACTACTCATATACAATGTGTCTCTTTTAGTAATTCCTCCGGCGGGCGAATATTTTAGAAATTAACGGTTCTTTGTGACAGCTGCACTTCACACTACTACTAATTAACTATTACTTATTTTACTAGATTTATGCGTTAGATTTGTCGATAAGTCTTGATCGACCTACCGATCGACCGACCTACGACCTTGAAATACCTGTAAAGTATACCTAAGTAATAATAAAATAATGATAAGTATCTATTTAGTCAATATTTAAAAGATAAG
The DNA here is from genome assembly GCA_019059595.1 of Marasmia exigua. Taxonomy (NCBI): domain Eukaryota; kingdom Metazoa; phylum Arthropoda; class Insecta; order Lepidoptera; family Crambidae; genus Marasmia; species Marasmia exigua. Next base: position 13,431,902 of record CM032466.1, read on the forward strand.
TATGTAACGTTTGTGAATAAGTGAGTAGGTAATATCGTGAGATCAGATGCCACTGTGTCAAAGATAAAATGTTACAAAATATTATCTCAGAGCAGGTACCGTTATATTTTTCATACATAATTTTGATGCTGAATGTATATTTGTAATACAATAAAAATATGTACCTAGTCCTACCGGGTCGATGAAAAATATCGTTTTGCATAGGTTGAGACTCTTACCTAGGTACCTTGCGTACAACCTGTGCGGATAAAGAATGGGATCAGAAATGGCGGCGCATCTATTTACTTCTCGCTCGCACACTATTTGCGTCTATACTCGCACTCACTGATGTGCGAGTATAGACGCAAATAGTGTGCGAGCGAGAAGTAAATAGATGCGCCGCCATTTCTGATCCCATTCTTTATTCGCACAGGTTGTACATGTTGTATCTTATCTACCTACCCCAACAAACAACCTACTCGTACATACCTTCTTTGTACTCTCTTGCAAAAAGACAAATTCACAATTGTAAAAATTGGGTTTCTTGCTAGTTCAATCAATACCACTTAGTCGAATCTTATGACAAGCACCACGTACCTGACTACATAGGTAGGCTATATAATAGTACTATATAATTAGTTCACGGTACTAGGTAACATACCGACTTTTTTCACTCTGAAGTACTTAGGTACTTATTAAATATTCGGTTGAGGTAGCTAAGAAGCTATTCGTTGTACCAAAAGGTACCTATTCTTATAAGTTTTTTCATCCGTAACTAAGGGCCGATTTGACCAATCTTATTCTGATACTAAATCTTAAGTATAGCGCTGTCATTCTATACAAATATGACTTTATACTATAGACTTATCCACAGATAAAGATTAGCCTAAGAAGCTTAACTTTTAGTTTTAAACTAAATATAACGCAAACAAAAATATCGTTGAACAATGTAGGCTAAATTGAATCCCTTATACCATTTGTGATCGCATTTGTTTTCATTCCCATCTTCTATAAATAGTCTCGCCCGCTCGTCTGCTTCGTCCATTTCAGCTAAGAATATTTAAATCTAAGTAATTTACATTTACCTTTAGGTTAACCACCACAATAATCTTCATTATTAGCTGTACAGCTGTAATTTAAAGGGTAATGGAATTTGTTGATAATAAAAACGTTCACTTCAATCGCATCGGAACTGATAACATGATTGCGTTATCTATCAGATTCAGATCAATATCCTTTCCTATCTATAATAATTATAATAACTTTATTTAACAATAGATAAATTATATCGACACAAATGAGCTCGCTTCTATTATCATATTTGCGATGATAAATCTTCTTCTAAAGAATACTGGTGTAAGTAAATCTTAGATTAAATCAAAAAGAGGTAGATAGTTAAGTATCTATATACTTATCCTCTTTTTCACACACAAACAGGTCACAGATATCACTTATAACCTAGTATGCACTAGTCTTAGGTACAGGATCGCATTAAGTTTGTGGTACAGATTATACATACCTATGTAGAAACACCTATACCTAATCTGTCAAAATTTCTCAGTGCATTAATATTGAAACTAACGTGTTTGACATTCATATTATACATTAATGTGTGGCTGCCTATTGCAGTCCATACTTTTAAGTGAGAAGTACCTACATTCAATCAGCAATTTATTTCGATAACTACAATATAAGAACCCACTCATCGTAGTAGGTAGGTATTATAGGGTACCTACCTACCTAACTATATAAACCGGCAGGGTTGGGTTTGTTGACAATTCTCGTAATATGTACATAATTATATGAATTAGATTCAATATCTGCTCTTAACTTAGTGAAAGTATGATGGTCAATAAATGTTTTTTTAATATTTTTGTAATGCATACAACCTACACAAGCACTGCTATAAGTTAGCTTCCTAGTACTGGTTTCACAGTTATTTGTTTGGACGCCGGCAACGAATCCGTGCTGATGATGTTATGTCTGAATGGTGTGATATTAGCGCCGGTGTACCGCAGGGTGGCGTCTTGTCTCCTCTCCACTTTGCAATTTTCATTAATAACATAACTCATAATCTTACTTCATCCTACCATCTCTATGCAGACGACCTTCAACTTTATTCGCAGGGTAGTCTTGATAACCTTACAGACGTTGTAGAGATCCTAAATGCGGACTTGCACCGCATTTCAGAATGGAGCAGCTCGTTCGGCCTCAAGGTCAACCTGCCAAAACACAGGTGATGATAGTTGGTGGCCCGCGGTTGATTGCAAGGATTGACTGGGGGTCTCTGCCAGCTGTCACTTTTGGCGGAGTCCATATCTCCTATAGCAGGAAAGTTAAGAACTTGGGTATATTTTTGGACGATTGTTTATCCTGGGACTGCGCAAGTGGGAAAGGTCAGTAGAAAAATGTTTGCTTCAGCGGGCGCGATAAATAGACTGCGAAATTTCTTGCCGATACCTACCAAAGTTGCTCTTGTACTTTACCTATTCTCGATTACGCAGATTGCTGTTACCTTGACCTTAGTGAAAAACTTCTCGATAAACTCCATAAAGAGTTGATTTTCAGAGAGGAATCGGCTGAGCTGTTGATGAATAACTCTCTCGAGGACTTTGGAATAGGAATGGTAAAATGGATATAGGTCGGTAATCGGAGAGAGAAGATGAGGTCGGTAATCGGAGAGAGAAGATGTTCATTATTTTTTAAAGTTAGAATCTGTCACTTACATAAGTAGTTACCTAGCCATGTATTTGTAATAAGACCTGGGTAACTACCCTACATAGGTACAGCTTGGTAGAAAATGGTGGTTAAAAGGATGTAAATGTTTAGCTATACACTAGACAATCAGACTAAAAGATAAGCACCAAACTTATATTTTGTAATTTTACTTGTCGTTTCTCTATTTCTACGAGTAAAGTCCACTAATATTAAGGTACTTACCTAATACGGGTTTTGACTATTTTTTTATTTTTGTAATCAAAAGACCTCTCAATGATAGAAACATCGTTTAAAGAATTACTTGATTCTCATTTAAACTACCTGAAATATCACAACTTTAAAATCACATTATTTTAGGCAAACCCAAATCGCTCCATAGAAATGGCGACGAATATGTGACGTCACACGCAATAAGTACTTTGTATGCATTTCATTTGAATTTTGTATGGTAGCTATATCAAAATGTTTCGTTTATTTCAATGGTTCTATTATAATAGTTGGTGCAAATTGTATGGGTTGGTATAAGTAATTATTTTTAAATTATTTCATACTTTTAAAATGGACTTGCCCATGAATCTTTGAATGACCATAAAACCGACTAGACGCTATTGCTATGTATTTTGTAAAATCTTGAGCTTAGTCAAATACCCTATTACAACAGAAAAAATAACGTTTCCGTGCCAGCCACCTAACTAGGTACACACAAAATGATTTTGCCGTAACCGTCTTTCTAAGATCTCATTGTTTAAAAAATAGCATTGCGAAGGTAAGCTTAGTTCTTATTATAGTTTCATACTACTATTATAATATCTGTGGATTCAACAGAATATGACGTATTGCCACATCCATGTCTCGCTCGTCTCGAAAAATTGTTTACCGAACAATTTAGGTTGATGTGCGGTGCGAACAAGAATTTTATTATCATCACTATTTCCACAAGTGGCCTTGAGAAAGACACGCCTCTATATTTTCACAGGCAGCGCCGTGAAATATCAGGATATTAGCGTCCGTGCCATTTTCGCCGCGACCTTTTGCGACCGCCCGGTCGGGTGCGCGTTTTCAAGGTCACTTATTGTTTGGATATTGATAACAACTACATACATACTGTGAATATGTATGAAAGGACACTCATGTTTATTGTTACAACATAGTACCTGATAATAAAATGATTAATTGTATGGAAACGATTTGAAATAGGCTTTGAAGTTGATTGCCTATTTTTTAAAATAGTAGAAAACTCAGACATAAATAAACTTCTATAATATTTTATTACTAAAGTTTATCGCATTTACGGCACTATTACGTATTATAGGCGCTGATCCTATTTTACATATTAGACAAAGACTAAGGTAAGGACTTTAATAACATTCAATGATCTCATACATTACTTATTTATTAATAATTGACGGATAGATGATTAGAAAACGATATCGACTGCCGAGGTATGATTGTTTACGTAATATACGTTGATAAAAAATTTCAAATGAAATCATTATTTACTATATTAAAATATATTAAAATCTGAGAATTAGGTTGGTGCATTCAAAAGTAGTGTGTCAATCTAATTATTTAGTTCACTTATTTGTATTGTACCTATGCTTTCTCCTAGCCCTGGCCTCGTGTCAAGGCTGGAAGTTTTTATCAAAGTCGACCAGATTGTAGATAAATCGTCTGACCAATCCAACCCGGCTACACTATAGTAGTGAAGCAATGTAGTGGCATCAAAAATGTAACTGATGTCCAAACATTTTTACACCCGAGTATTATGATGTTGATTTTATTTATGCTGGTCTAAATGTCACTACGTGCGGAAGCACGCACGGCTGAGCAGTCAGGAAGTGGATTGGCCCAGGGGCGCAGTCTCTCGCATTATGAACCCGGCGAGCGAAGCAAGTGCATGCTTTGCCGCCAACGTGCGAGCTCTGTACGATGACCCACTATATGGAAGGGTCAAGGACCGGAACGTCTGCCAATGCTAAAGTTACCTGAACCACGGATTGCAAATGTTGCCTATAGCTTACGAAATCCAATTCATATGTGGGCTGCTATCTTTATTGACCTTATACATTTACATATTAAGCAAAAGTGTGTAGCTTAACAAATTGGTTTCTATTTTTAAATGGCCTGCATGGTATATCTGGTCATGTACCTACGAGTGTTGTTTACCTCGGTACCTACTTAGTTGAATGGCATAATAAAATTGATTTTTTATGATTACATAAAATATGTACTATAAAAACATAAATTAAAAATTTTAAAGTCACAATCATATATCATATAAAAGGGCTTGAGTAGCAGAATATATTTATATTCTGCTACTCAAGCCCTTTTATATGATACCCATATTGTGGGAGTTGTGTTAAAACATACAATCGATATCTTTGTGACAGCGGCCATCTAAGATCGATTTTTATCCAACAGATACGATTTTATAGCAAAACACTCCTTCCTTATTCATCTTTCAAATAAAAAAACAAAATCAAAATTGGTTCATTTGTTCGGAAGCTACGATACCATAGACATACACACAGACACACACACACACACACACACACAGACACGTACACACACACACATAAACTTTTAACAACCCGTGTTTCGTTTTTGCGGCGGGAGTTAAAAATGAGTGTATTTATATATCGCTCTGCTAAGTACCTACTTATGTAAAAAGTATATTATGTCACATTGCAAAAGCCTGCAACACGGATCCAAAGTCAATAAATGTGCAATATCACAAGGTAATAATGTTATATGCGGCTACTTTTACAAAATTACCTACTCTTACTTGTAATATTACATACATTCAGAGTGTGCTCGCTCACCATTTTGAGCAATAATATAGTTGTCTTAGATAGTTTAGGATAAAGCTAGGTCATGAAATGAATCAAAGGAATGTGCATCAGGAGTATGTAACAGGATATAGTGCTGGTAATGATGCAAGATGTCTGTTTTAATTAGATTGAAATTCCTAATAAACACTCATTACTTAGTTAATGACTACACTTAACCGAGACTAACTGCCACACTCAGAGTCGTTGATTCACTTAGTTGGCTACTTAAGAAAAAAAAAATTGCAAATAGCGTAGCAAAATAAATGTAAATTTTTACTACCGATACTAAAATTAATGAACATTAGCTTAAATGACGTCTCTGAGTGCGGCCGGTGGTAGTGATATTTACAGTCGAAAGTAGAATAAGAGCTTAAGTAAAAGGTATTAAGTCCCGTATTACGATTTTAAAAGAAGACATGTTTTTATAACAGCCATTGGTCACGGAATGAATAAATCATTGAACAATTAAGAAAAAATGTAGCTAGGTATAGGTACCTATTTACAGTGCAGAGAGTCACGCGATGCTAAGGCGAGGTAAATTCTATTAGCCAAATAACTTACCATTACGTAACTAAACGGAAATGTATTTCTATGGTTTCAGATTCTCTTCTGCACCCTGAACACACACAAAGTGGATATGAAAAAACTACTAGGCGGACAAATAGGATTAGAAGATTTCATATTTGCACATAGAAAAGGGAGACCTAAGGAAATAGAGATCGTTAAGACTGAAGATGCCCTTGGTTTAACTATCACGGACAATGGTGCTGGTTACGCGTTTATAAAAAGGATAAAAGAAGGGTCAATAGTTTCAAGAATACCACACATAGAAGTAAGTTTTAGATTGCAAAATTGATGGTTGTTGTACCTTATCAGATCGTCTTACTCGTCCTTAGAAAGCAATACTTACCTACATGTTCAAAGATGCTGACCCTAGTTTTGAAACAAAAGTTTAGTGAATCAACTCTCTGAAATATTTTTCATAGAGTCGATTCACAAAACTTTTTTAGTACCTACTTGTCATACAGGAAAGCCTTGAAAACCCAGGGTACTTAGGTATATCTGTTTTTAAGAAACTCAATCGATATAAATCTGATATGTTACATTTTCCTTGGTATATCTCCTAAGTGCTATGGTATAGTAGACAGCACCTGTCTAATCCGACTCTCACATTGTCCATATCAAATTAATTTAGAAAAAAAAGATACCTTTGTAATTTCCGTACTTCAATACCTAATCGAGCTATCGTGTGGTCATTATTTGTACCTTCTGTCGATTATGGACTTTGTGTTCTGTTCGACAAATAACTTTATTATCGCGTAGAAATGGAATCGCAACAAATGTAGGTCTAATATTAACGTTTGCTTGATTGCGAATTTTTATGTCGCTCCAATAATTTACTATACCTACCTACATGACTTTCACTGGCTTATTCAAACACAATAGAAGAAACCGTACTGGTAAAGTACGGTTATTCAGCTTGTTAAGAATTTAGCAGGAAGCTAACCATTATTGAATTAACTAATTTACTTTCATTTAGATCGGAGACCACATCGAGAAGCTAGGATGGAGAGAATATGGTCGGGAAAAGGCATTACGAAGTAGCGAAAACCTTAAAAGATATTCCTAAAGGGACTACCTTTATAATTCGTCTAGTGGAACCTTTGAAGAGCGGCTTTGGGAGTATTGGTCCTAAAACTAGCAGTGCTAGGGCAGGGAGAAAACAACACTATGGCTCAGGAAAAGAGACGTTGAGGTTTAAAGCTAATGGACAGGCCACAATTGAAGATGAGGTGCGTAAATCTGCAGATTCAATAACTTAACACTCTCTTTACCTTATGTAATAGGCCTACCTCCATTATTATCATCAATCAAGACAGTAGCGAATTGACACATTTGCAGCATATAGCACAAAATAAATGGCGCCATTGAAATGCCGCTCGATGTATAAAAGTTTAAATTAGTAAATCATTATTTTAGCAGCCCCTGACGTTGTGCCACCGATAAGCCATCGATAGGCAGGCTGCGGCCGTTCAAGTATGGCCATAGAATTTAGCATCCTAATCCTTAGTCTATGGGTATGGCATGTACCAATAGGTACATGCCATACCAAGATCCCTTGGTAATACAAGGTCTCTTGACTTTGTAAAGTGCAAGAAAAGTTTTTTAAAAAGTGCGCCAAGGTCTGAATGTATTGTTGACGACAATGTGTCGTACTCATACCCACGAAGCTATATATATATATAGCTTCGTGCTCGCACCTGTGGCACATGAATAAATAATGTGCTTGTGGTACATAATATAGTACAGATAGCCACACATCAGGTTAACCACAATCCGTTAAATTTCCACAATAATTGATAATGAACTAAACGGAGTCGATTGAAGAAATTTGTCAGTTTTGTTTACTTTGATGTGTGACTGTACCTATTCTATAGAGATAAAATAATATAGAGTCCACGCCACCAAAGAAGTCCCGTGAAAAGCGCGCTGAAGTCGCCTTCAACATTCTTTAAGCTTTATGTTTATAGACACAATCTTAGGAAACAAAGATTTTTTTCTTGGTCTGTGACAAAGATTCTCAAATTTTAATTCCGTTTTCTTCGCGGGATTTCTTTCGTGGCGAAGACTAACTAGTCTGTGTGGATTGTGGTCTGTAGTACCAAACGGAAAAACTATGCCAGACCGTCCGAAGCCAACACTACAAAAAAAAAAACCGATTTAAGGCCAAGCTATTCTACCAAATATAGATTTTAATTAAAACGCTTAGTAATCCTTGAAGACTCTGATCTTGTCACTTTTTTTCGAAAATTATCTGTAAATTCAATTTTGTAAGGAATTCCCGGTAGTAATAGTCCAAACAGGGTAAAAAAACTAATCACTCAGAAAGTTTGTGACGTTCGCTTTTAAATAATTGCATACGGAGGAACGTAGTATATTTCAGAGATTAAAAACGGGATATCTTAAAATCTTTATTGCTGGACAAGTTTAGAATTTTCATGGTATATTGTATTGTATGTATTTTTATAATTAACATTTTTGTATGCTTTTATTTGATTTGAATAGAGGTTATTTCAGAAAATATCGATTTGTTAGTATTGCTTATATCTACAAGAACTTATTGATTGTTTAGTCACGAACCTAAATAGTTATTATATGTCTTTACTTAATTTTAATATTTTGTATTTTTCCAGCACGATGAAAAATCTAAAGTTGGCATAGAAAAAATCAACGGTTTGTTGGAATCGTTCATGGGAATCAATGACACGGAACTCGCGACACAAATGTGGGACCTCGCCGAGGGCAAGACGAATTCAATGCAGCTGGCTGAAGCGATTGATAATAGTGATCTCCAGGAGTTCGGATTTACCGACGAGTTCATTATTGAATTATGGGGTGTTATAACTGATGCTAGAGCAGGAAGGCTCAGTTAGGTATATTAAATTACATAAAGTGTGAGCTAAAATAAATAAACGCGTATGTTAAAACATGAAATGTAATTCGTTCAATGTTTTAAGTGCTTTGAATAGTAAAAATACCACAATATTAGTACAAAACATAACTAATTTGTAGTAATATTGACAATGGACAACATTTCAAATTTTTAACATGTCCATGTTGGTTTTTTATATGAAAGTAGACATAAAATGAACAGACCAATATTTTTTCTTTTTTCAAAATTTGTCCATTTTCATGCATAAAATAATTATTGAAATTCTTTTTATTCTAAATAGACGTAAGCGCCAAATGACGTCATCGGACGGCTGAATACACCGATATTCCTTTGCTTATCATTGTTTTAATAAAAAAAAGGTACTACTGTCAAAGGTAAATAATACTAGTGTCAACATTGTCAACGTCATTCATACATTCAACGTTGACAAGTTGTCTTTTTTTTTGACAGTTACATGTCATGAGTTTGGCATTACGTAAATTTAAAACTATAATGTGCTAAGCAAAGAAATATTTTACATTCTGCCGTCCGATGACGTCATCTTACGTTTTTTAGTTTTTAATTTTTTTCTCAGTAAATAAGCAATATAAAAAATGAATAAATATATATTCGAGCAGCGGAAAAGTAAACAAAGAATTGGTATTTTTTGTTTCAGAGCTTAGCAATTTTGAAATGTTGTCCATTATGAATCAACAGAGTATACACTATTCATACACACATAATTTATTTATGTAAAATTTAAGGAAACAGTGTCATTAATTTTGTTAATCATAATAGCTTTTCTGTAGCACAATCGTCGTCAGTTATTTACTTTTGTAAAATATAGTACCTAATGTGATAATGTGCGTAGTTTTATGTAGGTAACTAAGAAGCTGTAAATAGAACATCTAGTTTTAATCAGATTTTATGTTTTTCGTATAAAATTATTGAGCAATACATACGTTTTAATGTCGCAAGGTTATTCAGTACAATATAAAGTATTATGTAACAATCATAAAGATAATTAATTTTTGTAATTACGAATGTCGTCACATTGAGAGCTAATTATTAGCAATTATTATTACTCATGATTATGAACGTAGGTAATAAATATAGCTAAGAAAAGTTGACTTACATTGTGACTGGGACTAAGATGTTGATTCAGTTCATTGCGGTGAGCTAGTTTTTTTACTCTTGTCCTGCTCTATGGATTCCTCTATGCCGCTTTGTATAAAACTAGAAACTGAGCTGGAGCTGGAATAAGTTCCAGCACACTTGGTTACTTGCACATCAGGAAATCTCTGCTTAATGCATTAGTATTTTGTTGTGTACGAGTATGTAGCTCTAAAGAGATGATATTTTTAATAATCCTCTGTTAATAAATATTTGAATGTGACGGCACCCTAAAAAAACAACGAATGTCGAGTTATCTATGTAACCAGAACAACACAAGAACACGTCACAAGGTAGGTATAATCTATGCCCAACGTCGATTTATGGTTTATAAACTTTTATTATTACTAGTACAAAAATGAATTCATAAGTATATTCATATAGTATTAAAGAGGCCATGATTTTTTATGTTATAAATTGTTATAACATAAAAATAGATACTTAGATAGTCATAGATAGAGTTTCCAACCTTCTTACTAATACCATTTGGCGAGATATATGCTAAATGATATGGTACTTCAATACAATATTTTGGTTTGAGAATACATTTTCTATGCATACATAGGTACCTTAGTTAACAGAGCAATCTAGGTTTAAATTTAGCCAGACACGAATGGTCCTTACTGGATAGTCAGTTTTGACATTTATGTTTAATTCAATTTAGCACTACATTGAGAAAAACCTCTTGTTCCTGAAAGTAATATTTGTAATTATTAGTATAACAAAGCATTTGTAATTAAAATAAAATTAATAGTTTATATTTTTATAGCTTGTTAGAGTAAATGTAAACAGTCACTAGATAAAAATGTCTAAGATGGCATGAAAGAAGTCAGAAAATGATATTTGATTTTGGATTAAATAAATAATTAAATATTTTCTGTATAAATGCATTTCATTTTGTATTGCATTCCAATCTGTAAGCAGGCGCACAAATATTATACATTGTTTTTCGCAGTATGTGTGTGTGTGTATCCGTTGGCTTGTTGGTCCGTTTTCACGGCAAAATGGAGGGACGAATTGTTGTGATTTTTCAAGTTACTTTCTGTCCTTTTCTTACCCTCATTTTCCCTAAAATGGGAGTTGGAATACTGTATGAAACATTTCGAAATTTTCAAGATAAAAGCTATAAATTGCTATGCGGGCTATTCTGTGACTAACATCATACTTATCATTATCATAATATGTGCATCATTTCTTTTTGGAAATGTGAACCCAACCCTTTGAAAGAGGGGGTGACATTTTGTGTGGGACTTTTCGCACTTTTAAAAGTAGGAAGCTAAAGATTCGGTAGATAGACTTTTTTGTAACCAAATACAAATTTAACGCGAGCAAAGCCGCGGAATCGTCGTCGTTTACAATGTGCTGATTAAGGAGGCTTAAAGTCACCCAAAGAGCTAGATGAAGAGGGCTATGTTCGAAGTCTCCTTGCGTGATCGTATCAGAAATTTCGAGATCCGCAGGAGATCTCAGGTCACAGACATTAGCCCAAAGGATTGCATGCCTCAAGCGGCAATGCGCAGGACACATAGCAAGGAGAACAGACGGTCGTTGGGGCGGAAAGATCCTCGAGTGGAGGACACGCACAGGAAGTGGCCCAGTCGCCGTGGCAGCCGGCCCAGAAGGTAGACGCAGATCTGGTGAAGATCACGGGAATCCATTGGATGCGGGCGGCACAGGACTGATCTTTGTGGATAACATTGGGGGAGACCTATGTCCAGCAGTGGACGTCTATTGGCTGAGATGATAATGATGATTTTTTTTATGAGAAAGGATGGCAAACGAACAAGCGGGTCACCTAATGGTAAGTGATCACCGCCGCCCATGGACATCAGCCACACCAGAGGGAGTGGAGATGCGTTGCCGGCCTTTTAGAAAGGTATAGGCTCGTTTCTAGAAGCTCGCAAAGTCGTACCGCTGCGGGTAGTTGATTCCACAACGAGGAGGTGCGTGGCAAAAAAATACGTGTAAAGCGCACGGTGGTGGACCTCCAGCCATCCAGATGGTACGGGTGGAATCCTAGTTTACGGCATGTAGTACGGTGGTGAAATTCAGCAGCGAGTATTAACTCAAACAAGTCGGAATACTCACCATGGTAAAAGCGGTAAAAGACACAGAGAGGTGACTTCTCTCCGCAGGGCCAGAGAGTCTAAGCGATCAGTGAGATTCTCGTCGTCGACTATTCGAGTTGCACGACGTTGAACTACGTCGTGTCTTCGAATCGTCGATACCACAGTGCCTAAAGACGAAAGTCTTTAATCAGTGCGTCCTACCCATCATGACATACGAAGCCGAAACGTGGACACTTACGGTACGGCTGGTCCACAAGTTAAGGTCGCTCAGCGGGCTATGGAACGAGCAATGCTCGGCGTGTCTCTCCGAGATCGAATCCGAAATGAGGTGATCCGGCAGAGAACCAATGTCATCGATATTGCTCACCGGATTAGCAAGCTTAAGTGGCAGTGGGCTGGCCATATTAGAACCGACAACCGATGGGGTAAACGAGTTCTAGAGTGGAGACCGCGTCTTGGCAAACGTAATAATAATAATAATAAGTGCGTAGGAAAGTGACGACCCCATCGCCCGCTGGCGAGAGTTGGTGCTCTTGCTTAAGAGCAACAACTCTCATCAGTGCAGTTAGTCTCCCCAGGGCAGCGTTGTGGCGCGCTGAATGGGAAGTGACGTCCCTTGGGTCCCATATCCCCGAAAGTCGATCAGGCACTTCTCCCCGGCTTGCCTTTATTGGCCGGCTGGGGTGGACCCCAGCAGGGGCTGCAGGACTTTCACCTCTGGCTTGCCTTCACCAGCCGGCCAGAGTGGGATGTCAGAGCTATATGCTCGCAGGGTGGAAGTGAAAGATGCATAAGTCGCGAGTTGGCACAGTGTCTGTCACCACAGACACTGGGTAGAAAGCGGTGTACACCTCTCGGCACCCTGAGCTGCTCACACCAATGTTGCCCGCCTTGCTATATCTGGTAGCTAGCTTTTGCTTGGCTTCCTGGTAGCTTATTATAGGGGGCCCATCTAGTGAGTGGCGAGTCACCACCTGCCCATTTTTTCGTGATTTTTATCATTGATCGGGCAGGTGCCATAGTCTCTCCATAGTACCAGTTAACCGGTCCACTAACACCTCAACCCAATAGCCCAGTTCATTTTGTTTTCCATTATTTTCAATAGTCTTATGCCAACCGGGGACTGTCCTTGGCTACACTTCTGTAGTGTATACAGGGATAGTCGCCGGCTGGTGTCACATCACATTATAGTAAAACTGTCAATTGAACGGGCCTCTACGTGTTGGCTTCGGCCCCACGCACGCCTTCCAAAAGTCCGGGACATAATTGCCCGTGGTTATGGAACAACTGACAAACATAATAATAATAATTTTCACAACATCTCATACGTTGACCTGATTCCATACTAAGTAGCTTAAGCACTTGTAGGGCGCCCTCTGGCTAGGTGGGGGGACGATCTGCGCAAGATGGCTGGCAAGAGCTGGATGCGAGAAGCCATGGATAGATCACAGTGGCGAACAATTGGAGAGGCCTACGTCCAGCAGTGGACTGCGATAGGCTGATGATGATGATGATGATGACGTTGAACGCGGTCGATAGGAAGGAGCTGATATTGGGGTGCTCCGGCCCAGAGACGGGAGCAGTACTGCATGTGAGCCCTAACTTGTGCCTTATAGAGCTGAAGGCGGTGGGTTGGCATAAAATACCACCTGATGATGATGAAGGCCGCGGAAAAAATATAATAATGGAAAAACGTCTCCTTTAACAGTGTGAATTTGATTTCCACTCCACCCTATCAAACATTCATTTGGTGATGAATTCTTGAGTTTGTTCAATATCTGGAGCCCAATTCTCGGGCTCGCGACATTTATTATCATACGACATAAGTATATCACCAAAACATAGTTTTTTTGTATGGTTTTCAGGTGATATCCGCCATGTTTTCAAAATATCACGAGCACGAGAATTGGGCTCCTGGCTGCTCTAGGTATTTAAGTACAATAGTATGCAATGCATGTATCTTCGTTTATTCAGATATTACACGACCGAATCCAAAAAAAATGGGATAACTTATTTAAGTATTTCTGTGACTACAGGAAGCTTCGGGTTGGATACCCAACCACTAAGTACGTAAGCATCAGATGATTTGAAAATTAGATAATAATGAACATTAAATTATTCTATACATACTTACTGTAAATTATGCTAGAAATGAAAGAATGAACAAAGTTATAGGTAGGTTGTACGGCGTCACATAGAGTCACTCTTATTGAATTTTGAACCGCCCTTATGTCTGAGACACAAGTGCTATTTTTGCTCTACGCTGACTCGATCTGACGCCGTCTGTACATAAGTATTTTTAGTAGATACATAAAACTAATTTGAATACTTACTCGGTAGGCACATAAAGATTCCAGTTGACCTCGCAATCTGCTACAAAGCACACAAACAACTTTACTCAGTGTCTTATCATTTTATCGTGGTTGGCAACAACCTAAACTGACTGACTATTTTATTTTCGTAGTTCAACATTGAAAAACGGTGCACTCAGCAATATACTTGCCCTTAAATTATTTGACAGTTTGATCAGCTGGTTTTGACGTATGTTGTTGCGTTCGTTTGTGAACTTGTGTGGGAAAACTGGGAAACTTGCAGTAAACAAGGAAATAAATTCGAAGTGGCCAGTGTTTTGATTAAATATAAACGTATTTGAGATTAAAAGAAAATGGTTGTGACATCATCAGGGCGATTATTTATTTTTAAACTTAATGCTTCGTTGCCAAAACATAACTTGAATATTATAAAGGTATGTAAGCATGATAAGTAATTATTAAAATAGTTATTTGTAACTTTTAGCGGCGTAGTAAGTCTGAATACGAAAGCAGCTGTATTAATTTACAGGTTTTATCCTGTGCTCAATACAGTACATCGAGCAAAAACAATAAAGTTTATAAAGATGTGGCTGAGGCTGTAGCTGACATAAAAGATGGATCAAAACTTTTGGTTGGAGGTTTTGGATTGTGTGGAATACCGGAAAATTTGATCCGAGCTGTTAACAAGACTGGCGTTTCTGGACTCACAGTGGTCTCTAACAATGCAGGTAACTTTGTGTTTTTACTAAAGGGAATTTAATCTTGTATTGATAGGTAGCATCTAGTATGAAGCAATCAAAGAGTATATAATATAATAGTATACTCTATGCTGATATTAAAACCATTTTCAGGAGTTCAAGAATTTGGCTTAGGAGTGCTTTTGAAAAACAAGCAGGTTAAGAGAATGATAGCATCTTATGTTGGAGAAAACGCTGAGTTTGAAAGACAGTATTTGACTGGAGAATTAGAGGTAAACATAAAGTAGAAGATAACTTCTGTATACCACTAATCTGTTTTATATGTGACATGCCCTTATGCTCATCAAAAAGAAATATAAAGAAAATTTAAAACCATATTTTGAGTCCAAGGCGTAATCTAAATCTAACTTAAGAGAGAAGGGCTTTATTCATAAACGCTAAATAAACCTTTGTTAGCTAAAGGTGTAGTTATAGAGCTGTTTTGTGTTTGAAGGAAAGAAATGTTAGTACAAAATTTTCGAAAAAAGAAGGAAACTGCTAACACCATTTTAGGTAACAAAAGTTTAACAAACATTTATGAATCCTTGAGACTCAATTGGTAACACACAGCAATGTGGTTTTTATAGGTGGAGGATTAGTTCCAATAGTATTATAGAAATAATAAATCATTCATCTCTGTTATTTTAGGTTGAGCTAACACCCCAAGGAACATTAGCTGAAAGAATTAGGGCTGGCGGGGCTGGAATCCCAGCTTTTTTCACTCCCACCGGATATGGAACACTCATTCATGAAGGCGGGGCTCCTATCAAATATTCAAAAGATGGAAAGGTGAAATCACCAATGATTATTTTTTTAACCATACATACATTAGTGTGTTTTTACTCCATTGAGAACCCAAAATATGTTATAATGCCTTAAATTATTATGGCCATCAATCACAGCAATCTGATAAAAGTTATCTTATGAAGTGGTAATTAAATAAAAATTCTGAACTTGTGCAAAGTTTAACTAAAACTGATAAACACATTATTGTGAATAAATATTGTTATTGTAAAAACAACAAGTAGGTATACATATAATATAATTAGATAATAATGCTAATCACTATCACTACATAATATAAAATAATGTTTCTTTAGTGTCAGTCTGCCTCTATGTATTGTATGTTTTTGATTTTTTTTTTTCAAATTGGGTATTTCAAGAACAAAAGCAAGTTATATGTATCATAATTATAATAAAATATGTGCATTATATTACAGGGCAAGTCGCTAATTATTTAAATAAAATGGAACACTTGGTTTAAATTTTGTTGTTTGATGCATACCTACATTATTCATAAAAAAAGTAGTAATGTGTCCCTGTTAAAAATTGAATATGGAATAAGCTAAACATAACTATAATTAAATCATTTTACAGCAGTGATTTCAAAGAAAAGGAAGATGCAGTTTGTGATGTAATAAACCAAAAACAACTATTTGTATTGTAAGAAAGTTGAAAAGTATGTAATAAAACTTTTAATTTTAGATTGAAATACCAAGTGCGGCGCGACATTCTCAACAATTTAATGGAAATGATTATGTTATGGAAGAAGCGATTACAGGAGATTTTGCTCTTGTCAAGGCATGGAAAGCTGACAAGCATGGTAACTTAATCTTTAGAAAGAGTGCCCGCAACTTTAATCCAGCTATGTGTAAAGCTGCCCGTATTACGATCGCTGAGGTTGAAGAAATTGTAGACGAGATTGATCCTGATGTTGTCCAAGTTCCATCAATATTTGTTCACAGAATAATTAAGGGAGAACAGTACGAGAAGAGAATTGAAAAGAGAACAATCACTGTCACTAAAACTGAGCAGCAGAAAGGGAAAAAGCCTTCAGATTTGATGAGAGAAAAGATAATTAAGAGGGTTGCTTTAGAGTTCAAGGATGGAATGCATGCCAATCTTGGAATTGGTATGCCAATGTTGGCCAGCAACTACATACCGGATAATGTTAAAGTTTTGTTGCAATCTGAAAATGGTATACTTGGGCTTGGGCCCTTCCCCACTGATGACAAGGTAGATGCAGATCTTATAAATGCTGGCAAAGAAACTGTAACTGTACTTCCTGGTAAGACAATTAATAACTATATATTTTTTTAATGTTATTTATCCAGGAATAAATATTTTTTATTTTCCTGACTCCTTAAAATTTGCTTTTCAGGGGCCTCCTTCTTTTCGTCGGATGATAGTTTCGCTATGATTCGAGGTGGACACATAGATTTGACAATACTTGGGGCTATGCAAGTTTCGCAGTATGGCGATCTAGCAAACTGGATGATTCCGGTAAGACTTAAAAATTAGAAATAAAATTAATTTAATACTTTACTTAAAGTAGAGGATACCTCTTCCTCATTTTGCGAAAGTTTCGCAATATTTACAATTCCTTCTCTGCTATCGCTTCCCCATAAAATAATAACTAAAAAATCCTCTACCGCTTTCGCTTTATGGAGGAATTTAGATTACGAGCTAAAAAGATGTGAACGCGAAAAAAGTGATAAAATATATTTGATAAACTTAAGTCATCCCAATTTCTCCTCATCTGCAACCTCCTCCTCATAAATATTTTTTCCGTATCCTCTTTCTCTTTTACTATAAAATTCCTCTTTCGCTACCTCTTCCTCATAACCACTTCCTTCAACAATCAACAACCCTAATTTACCTGTGTGAAATAAATATCTTACAACGAATTTTTTTTATCGTTCACATCGTCGAAAATCTCATAGACATTGACAAAGGTTGCCTGGAAGACATCGCTACAAGCGATAAGACCGCCTTATTACCGTACTGTCTGTTGTTGTTGTATCATACTTGTATTTTGTTTTTGTGCAATAAATAGTATCTACTATCTATCTCATAACAGGTATCGTGAATAAAGTCCATTTAGCATGTTAGATCAACAAAATAAGCGAAAAAAAAAGTCAGCGTTTCCATACATTATTTCCGGGTGGATATTCTATTTTGTATAGAACACCTGATTTTGTTATCGCTTATGAGGTTTTCGGGATGTAAATGATAAAAAAATAACGGTGTATATGAAGTGACATATTATTTTAGGGTAAAATGGTCAAAGGCATGGGTGGGGCTATGGACTTAGTGTCAGCTCCGCGTACTAAAGTGGTGGTGACGATGGAGCATACTGCCAAGAATGGAGGTCACAAGATTCTACCAGAATGCTCATTGCCACTGACGGGCAAAAATTGTGTAAACATGATAATTACGGAAAAGGTGAGCGTTAACTATCTACATTGTACCACTGTCAGAAAAAAAGAAACTTTGTTTTTTTAATTACAGTTTTAGAATTTAGTTTCTTCTACTGGCTGGCTTAATATTTATATTTATTATCAATCATATATTTTCAGTGCGTCTTCGAAGTGGACAAGGAGAAGGGCCTCACATTGACTGAGCTGGCTGATGGAGTCTCAGTGGAAGATATTCTAGTGAGCACTGGTTGCGAATTTAGCGTGTCTCCTAATATTAAGCCAATGGGAGACGTTACTAAACCTGACTCTGAATAATGGTTTGTCAATGTTTACACGTTACGAGTCATTTAATTTTAGGTGGATACAGGTATTTAAGTCCCTAATGAATTATGTATTTAAAATGCATTTTCTTTTATCAGAACATTGTAGACTATGAGGGTATTATAGGGTATGTTTTGAAGCTGTTAATAGACGCGATGTTGTTATATTTTATAATTATAAGTGCGTAATGTAGTAGGTACTACCCAAAATACTTAAAAATGTGTTGCTTGAAGGTAATTCAGTAATGCATAACTTTATTACCTACGTATCTACCAACTTTTTCTTTTTTTAATTGAGTTGATTATTATAGTAATGTATAATTGTATATCATATTGTTATTTTCCTACTAATCTAGGTATTAGTGTTATTTTTGATTTCACAGTCATGTAATATTTAAGTATATAGCATATACTCGTATCAGTACAAGTCAAAATGTGTTCAGTACAGTACTTATACAATTTAACGTTGTCTAACGTTTAGTATAACCAAAAGACTCACAATACATATTATTTTTATATACTTGATGTTTTATCATAGATTGTTTGCTATAAAATATTTTAATGTTTTTATTCAAAGATTATATTCTTCAATAAAAATAAATTGTTCATGTAATTATGTTTTCTTTCTTATATTTAATTAAGTTTTCCATGAAAGAGGATATCTGATCAGATCATTTATAGCAATCGACCTCTTTGGCGGAAAGAATTGTGAATGTCAATGGATCCTAAAAACGATAAAACCGTCAACTTGCATTTCCCTTTATTTTGTGCTTTATTTCCTACGAATGTTTGCGCCAAAACTTGGTTCATTTTGCTGTCATATAGTCACGGATTTATATCGTATTATTAAATTTGTATTATTTTACAGTGTTGAATTAATTAATTGTCCTAAAGTGCTAGATTAATTAACTTTTCAATTAACATGTTGTCAAATGGTCCTAACCAACCATTCGTGGTATGGGCAACGTGTTTCTTGTGGCTCACATCAATGTTCGCTATAGGTTGGTCGTTGCTCTTGTTTTTTTGTAAGTATTTAATTAATCCATAGTCATAAGGTAATCTTTTTCATGATTTGTATCTTGCTGGCGTTAGATTCATCACAGATATGATGCCTGCAGATAATTTATAATTCAAATAACACCTAGCTATTTGCCCAGACTATTAGGTACCACCTTATTCAGCTTAATAAGCTCATGTTATCCCGTTCTAACACGCAATGTTAAAAAGAGCTCGCACAAATTTTGTTCTGGAACTATCCTTAGTCCGCGATTTGTAATCAGGGAAGTTTTTATCTTACTTTATGCCTGGACTAAGTTGCTCTATGCTATTTCACTTATCAAAATATTTTTATAATGTCGAATTTTAATTATACAGTATCTTCAGCAAAATGTGTTTCTTACATCGGTATACTTAAGTACATACGTAACTACAATAGGTACCTATATACTACACACTAGGTACTACAACTACATTATACAACTGCATAGTCGTATGTATTAAATTAAATAAAATACTAGTTAAGTAATATTATTATTAGTTGCAAAAATACATTATACACAACTGTCATTCATTATTTTAAGTTTTATACTATATTTTTTGAAAGTAAGGATATTTTGTATACCTACACCTGACTCAAATCGTTACTTAAATTATTTTGAAACTGTCTGTTTTATTAGTTACTTACTTATTAAAAAATATTTCAGGTGTTGGTGATATACTAATAATGACGGGCACTGATTTAGTAAACGCGTTTGTGTTGTTGGCTGGAATCATTATGCTTCCAACCAACGTCAGCATGTTAAGTTCAATTTCCAACAGCAGAAAGATTGAGTAAGATAAAATATTTTAAATTTAATTTCAATATTATTACAAGGACACTATTATTAGCACGCAATTTGATCAGAAAACGGTAATATTAGTAGGGGGACCATAAAACGCGTGTCATTAATTTACAGGCTATAATGAGACCCTAAATTAAAAAAAAACACATAATTTTCTTAGGTTTATTAAAAAAAAAGGGTTATAAAATAGTAGTGCTAGCAATTCCATTGTGTGTGATATAACTGTTATAACGATTAATTTATATATTTTTTTAGCCCTAAATCAAAAGTTTTTTGCTGCCCTCTTTGGTTGTGTATTGTATGGATTATCATAATAAATATAGCTGCAGCTATCGTATGCCTTAACAAGATATATTTCTGCCGACATCTGACCGCTACTAATGTAAAACTTAGTATGAAGCATTACAGAAGTGTTGCAAAATATAAACATTTTATGGATAATTTGCAGTGGTCTTTGAAATGTTGTGGGGTGAGGACATCTTGAAGTGGTATAATAACTAGAAAGTCTTGATTTATTTTTAATAAATATTTGATGACGATTTCAGCTAAACTCGTACAAAGACTGGTTTTCACATGATTGGTACGACAAAATACGTGACTACGAGTGGGATCCATCTTTGGACAGGCGAGGTACCTCTAACAAGAAAAGTGGTCTAGTAGCCGACAGTGTACCGTTAAGGTATATAATTTGTGTAGTATGAAATTGAAATTGGTGGGTCGTGGTTCGAAAATGAGCACACGTCTCTGGATTATTCAAATCCATGTGCATATTTCTACCATTAGCTCGGCGGAAGAGCGTAATGGTAGCTCAGCCGATGGGAACTCGCCTTCCATACCGGGAGTCGTGGTTCGAATCCGAACATTAAGTCGTGTCGTTATTCTTTTGGAAATGTGTTTTTTTTTATTTTCAGTAATAGATCATACCTACGTGCCATAGATACCTAAGTACACTATACTAGTAGTACCTAGTACCTACAGTCTGTATCAAAATTATTTAACATTTAAGACATTTGACAAAATTCATTTTCAGCACAAATACTTAAGGTGTGCGTACATTGTGTTCACGCCAAAGTGCATTATCGAACATTTTCAAGTATTTGTGCTAAGATAATTTTGATGCTGACTGTAAGTAGGTAAGCACAGATCACTAATATATGTAGCAAGCTAGTAGGTAAGTAACTAACTAATTAATAGGTATCTTTTTCTGTTAACAGTTGTTGCAAGAGTGGTTCATGCATATCGAATTACTTGTCTGAATTGGGTACTTACTCGATAAATACGACTGGTTGTGGCCCGCTAATTTATCGCATTGTTATGATATCAATGCATGCTCATTTTGTCATGTTCCTCGTGGTTATTATCCTTGAGGTTAGTTATAGGTACCTAATGACGAATCGTGTGATTGATAGCTTAGGTACCTACTGAAATCTGGCGCTCAACCACTTTCAAACGAAAATCGCTTGTGTTGTGCAACACCAAAATGGTGTCATTTCAAACAAAAACTACCTATACGATCTGCAAGCGATTTTTGCTCTTCATTTGGTTTAGCACCAGATTACCTACCTACATTAATAAGGTTACAACCCGTGCGGATAAAGAATGGGATCAGAAATGGCGGCGCATCTATTTACTTCTCGCTCGCACACTATTTGCGTCTATACTCGCACCCCACGAGTGCGAGTATAGACGCGAATAGTGTGCGAGCGAGAAGTGAATAGTTGCGCCGCCATTTCTGATCCCATTCTTTATCCGCACAGGTTGTATTGTAGGTAGAGATTCTGGGACGGTGGGTGATTCCCTGAGGGTTCACTGCTCTTGCTTCACCTCGCATAGTGTGTATGAATTCCGCGCACGGCGACTAACTGTAGTACACATATAGGTAGTTATCTGTGCTAACTTCACAAGTCCTACTACCTAAGTACTTTACTGATACTTATTTATGTTTCTAGATATCAATACTTCATATTATTAGAAAGAAAAATAGTCATAACACCATAAAGCACCACAACAGGACGTCAACGGATGTAAGGCACATCATGTCAGTGAGAGATAATTTCGATGCCTCAAGCGGTTCTTACCAGCTGGATCCTGAAGAAAGCGATGATTTAGAAGCGTCAATGGTAGCAGATGAAAATTAACAAACTTCGAAGAAAATTAGCTAAGAATTCCATGAAGTACCTAACTCCTGAGTAGGTATAGTACCTACCTACTACAACGATGAGTGGTAAGTAACTTAAGGTGACGGGTAGGGCACACTAGCGACGCCAATCGATTTTAAATTTTAGCTACTAAACCGGTTCGTTTTTGTTCCGTAAAAATTGATTCAATTTTACGCGTACAAAAACGAACCCAAAATTTGTGCATGGTTATTTAATAAATAGTATAAGTGTTTGCCGAGAGAGTGAAACCCCGAAATTGTTTAAAATAGATCCGGTTTAATAGCTAAAAATTGAAATCGATTGGCGTCGCTAACTCGCTAATGTGCCCTACCCGTCACCTTAAACCATTGAGAAAAAATCTGATATCGAATGAAATCTTTGAAATGCAATTCAAAGATTTTAAACTAGTATCTACTAATTCAAAGATTTTAAATTAGTATCTACTAATTTAAAATCTTTGAATTGCATCAGCCCACGGTGTGAGATTTTACTTCAAAAGCGGACATCCGATTTTTTTATGCTTTGGAGAGGTAATAGTCATGCAACATTTCGGCTAAAACTCCCAGAATTTTATCTCGCTTAGTTTTAGAGAAATTTAGAAAATCGAGAAATGTCCATAGAAACGATATATTTTTTCCTGAATATGATGTAAGCATATTTTAGGCACCAACTTATTTTAAAAAGTTTTAAAAACATCTTCTATTTTGGACGAAATATTTCTTTTTCCTGTATTTGGTTTTTATTTTTTTTCTGAAGTATCTCGTTATCGTCGCATTTTTTCAAATGTCTGATGGTTAATTGCGGTAAATACTACCTACTACCACAAAAAAAACTAAACACTCCAAACACAAGAGGTTAAAGTTATTGAATTTTAAAATTTTGAGTTAGGGTTAGCACTAAAGCCGGTTTCTACTTCAGAAAAAATTAATAGACTATTATTACAAAATACTAACAACATAAGCTGGGAGTACCTCCACGCGGTGAAGGCGGTAACAGTTTTTTACTGGCTTAAACTCCCAAAAATATGTCATTATGATGATGACATAGAAACATAAATACGTCACAATAATTATGACTTCTGTATACTTATATGCCTTCGGGCTTATGTTGTTTTCGTTGCTTTGTCTTGCAAAAATCTGTTTGGCGGCACGGTAGCCTACCCGGTAACGCAGGGGAGCAGCCGCCATATCAGCTTCTGTACTCTAAGCGGAATTCTTTATCTTCATGGAGCCTGACAAGTCCCATGCTTTACCTCAGCAGAGCCTGACCTGCTCTGCTGCGGGATGTTACTCTGGGCCCCAACCAGAGGACTTAATGCAAGAAGGGTATGAGGACGCCAACCCTCTTATCAGTCAGCGAGTGGCAGCTCAACCTGGCAACCCAGGTATAAACATGGATCCGATCAAGCTTACTAAACGGGAAATGTACGATATTTTGGTAAAAGAAGCACGTTTGTATGGACCTAAAAAGAGGCATTTGGACCTCGAACCTGAAGTGCGAACAAGGATAGTCCTAAAAATATTTTATCCAATCCAAATAGCTCATTTGGATAAAACTGTCATAGAAACGGTCACAAAATTCATAAGTGCGAAACGTTGTACAAGGCGAGCAAACGTAACGTGCAAAGATTTTATTCAAAAAATAAGGGTCGGCTTGCCCAAAATTTTGAGATTCATCTTAGCAGTTCCCACAAAGCTCCAACAACTCAAGAAATGTTGCTTGAATCAGTGCCTTCAACGTCTCAGGAGATGTTAAACACGCTAGAATCAGTGCCTTCAGCGTCTCAAGAGATGTTTAACATGCCGGCATCAGAGCCTTCAACGTCTCGAGAGATGTTGAACGTGCCGGCACCAGAGCCTTCCACGTCTCAGGAGATGAACATGCTGGAATCAGTGCCTTCAACGTCTCAGGAGATGTTTAACATGCCGGCACCAGAGCCTTCAACGTCTCAAGAGATGTTGAACATGCTGAAACCAGAGCCTTCAACATCTCGGGAGGTTGTGGGTTCGAGTCCCACCTGAGCCCTACGGTGAATTTTTTAAGTGTATTATTTACTTAAGAATAAATTGCAAAGAATTGCTACACCAAACATAATAATATCTCGGGAAATGCCAACAGCTCAAAGGACGATTGATAATAATTATGAAAATTTAAGTACCCGTCATCAGCGAAGGGTACGAAAAAGTTTAGAAAAATCTCTCCAAGGTGAGCCTCATTCAAAAGTGATTAAAGTTCTTTCTAAGATTGTCACTGATAAAACAGGCGAAAAACTTGAAAACAGTTCTGCTCAAAAATTGGAGCTTATAATTAATTAATGCCTTAAGTCTCCAACTAGGTCCAAAAAAGTTGCATCCTCCATAGTGTCGAAAACGGAAACCAAGCGATATAGTCCTGACGAGGCCCTTTCCAAAATGATTGATCGTAAATTAACCGTTGAAGACTATACTGATATGCAAAGAGACTTAAAAGAAAGAGGATTCCCTGCTCATCCGCCATACTATAAAGTATTATTAGCAAAAAAACTGTGCTATCCGGATGAGAACTTGCAAGTAACAGATATAGAGGCAAGTGTTTCGTTGAATACAATTACATACAGTACGACGCATTATTAAAGTATGTAATGAAAAAATAATGGAATATTGTTGTCAAAGTAAAAAAGACGTAGTATTCAGTCATTTTATAAACAACATTTAGAAAGTGAAGCTTAAACTGAAAATTGTTTATTTGCTACGACACACATCCCGTTACTTTTAAAAACGAATGACGGGTTTATATTGTGGTCGAACCCAAGTGATTACACATATCGATTTTGCCACCCCATAAAAATTCAATACCGAGCAGAGAGCAAAGAACTCATTCTAGCAGAAAAGATGCGGGTAGAAAATGAAATACTAAATCTAACATCACTTTACGCCGATACTCTTGGAGGGTACAGTATTACCTATATGTGAACCTAGACTACATCTCACAATCGTAGATGGCAAAGTCTTTAATATTAATACGGGGACAACTTCCCAACTTCGTTGTGCATGTTGTGGGGCATCAGCATCAGATTTTAACAAACTTGATTTAATAAAAAACAGGACCATAAACCCCAACGCATTACGACATGGATTGAGCCCACTGCACGCTTGGATCCGAATTTTTGAATTTTTACTGCATTTAGGATACAAAAATGACCCAGCAGTAATGACATGGCGTGTAACAAAAAAATCATTCGAAAACACAATCGTAGAGATTCGAAAAAGGTACATCCAGACAGAAATAAGGAAACGAATGGGTCTCTTAGTAGATGTTGTCCGTCCAAACTCAGGTACAACGAACGACGGAAACACTGCCAGAACTGCACTTTCCGATCAATATCGTGAAATATTCACAGACATTTTGGGTTTAGAAGCGTGGTTAGTGGAAGATCTACATACCATTTTAGTCGCATTATCCAGTGGATTAATGATCAATTCAGAAAAGTTTGACGAACTGTGTCAAGCAGTTGCATCAAAGTATGTACAAACATATAATTGGTTTTACATGTCTGTCACATTACACAAAATATTAATGCACGGTCGGCAAATAATAGATTCAAGCCCTTTACCAATAGGTATGCTGTCCGAGCAAGCAGGCGAATCAAGAAACAAATACTGGCGTTATGACCGGGAACACCACACACGCAAATTAGACCGAAAAAACAACAATTATTGACCTGTTTCACGTGCATTAGAGTCTTCTGATCCTTTTATATCATCAATATTCCCACAATAAACGATCAAAACCTAAAAAGCCTCTACCCGCAAAAGTTCTTTCTATCTTGCAAGTGACAATACATAATGTCCAATTTTACCCGTCGAATAATGAAATTGAGGAAATACAGCTGACATCAAATGAAATACTCGTAAAATCCGATAATGAAGATTACAATTAGGGTGGGTCAAAATGTATTCTGACTTTCGATCTTTCTTTTAAATAGACATTTACTATTTGTATTATTTACTATAAATATTGTAATTTGTGGCAAGTATAATAACCTAGTTTTTTTTTTCAACATGTTTTTGACAACCCTATTTCCATAGAAATTCTAAAAAGTTTAGAAATGTTATATCTCAGAACCCCTATAAGATAATAATTTAATATTTTCTCAGTAGTAAGACACATTACTTGAGCGTATTTTATCGATGAAAAAAAATGCGACCATCGCTTTTAAAGTTTTATAAAAATGTTTTTATAAGATTTATAAATTATTATTTTTCTTGCTTGCGAGAGGAATTCAGGACTTGCAATTTTTACTCAGAATTACAACTATAATCAACAATCGATTAGATATTTGAAGTGAGGCAAGTATTGGATATTTTCGAAAATATTTATCAAAAACATTTCATTAAAGTTCAATGACCTAACATAAAAAAAAACATATCTACCTAACATAAATAATTTATAAGATGCTGTATTACAATATTATCCTTCGAAATAGACCATAAAACGATCGTATCCGCATTTGAAGTAAAATCTCCCACCCAAGCGGCTTCTTTTAGCCCTACCCGCCGAAATCTGAAATTCTACTAACTGTACTGAACGTACAACTACAACCACAGAGTACTATGTATTACTGGAAACTACAACTCAAAGAAAAAAAAAGTAAAAAGTCAAAACGTTTATGTCAGTCGCTTATAAACATTTATTTATTGTTTCAATTACATATTCATTGAATTTTTGTGGTTGAAGTAGTTATTATATTGTTAGCTTAGTGGTATTTAATTTAAGGTATGAAAACTTGCTATGTATTCTACATTGATATTTTATTCATGTGAAGAGATTTTCACATAACCTCAAATTGTTTTAGACGAAGAGATGGTCTTTTTGACTATAGCAAACTGGATAAGATGTCGAGGACCCGACGAGTATTGGAGAAAAAGAAGAGTATTCAAGTTAGCAGCACATTATATTGGTCGTCGTAGAAATTGTTATTCAATTGCAGTCCGCAATGTGCACCGTGCCCTGGTATATGCAACTAAGGCTAGAAAATTGAAGAAACAGGATATGGTTGATCTCTGGATCACTAGAATTACAGCTGCATGTGATCAGCACAATATCACCTATTTCACTCTTAGGGAAGGATTGGACCGAGCCAATATAATGTTAGATAGAAAGTCTCTGTCCGACTTGGCATCTTGGGAGCCACGGACATTTGAATCATTAGCAGCTGTCGCCAAGCAAAAGCTCGATTATGATGGTTTTGTAGATGGTGCAGATAAGAATCACCCTACTGGTGTCAATCTAAACCTTAAAGATGTTATGTTGGAAGCTTGGTTGAAAGAAAAGAAGTAGTTTTATATAATTTTTATGTTATCACTAGAGGTACCTAATATAAATAGATTAGTAACAAATAAAAAGAGCCATATATGCAGTTGTTTCAATTCTATTGCCTGTCTAGTTCTTTCTTTAATTGTTTAGTTAATTCATTTTGTTTTTCTAATATGTACAAGTTTTCTATTTTTCGTCGTTGTTGTCTCTCAGCATCTTTTATAACACCTTCATGCATTTTTTCCCTGAAAATTTAAAATTATGCATCAGATGATTTCGGAGAGGGTTTTATTGATACAATGACATCAAATATACTTACTTATTTCATTTTTGTAAGTAAATAGGTATAACTTGCCTGTCTGCTTGTTGTTTTACGTGAACATAGGTTACGATTCCAGCTGTCACAGCTAATGATAATCCTAGTATTAGTTTCGATGTGCTCGAGGACATTATTTAACACAAATTACTCTTCTGCTTTAATGACCTTACATAATAAGAAGATAAATACTGTAATAAATTCAATAAAATAATTTCTATTTTGTATTTTATCTGCCACAGACCAAGAAAAAAGTATCTGCATGTCATGTCATGTCATTGTGTCTAGCGGTGCGCGATTATGACATATACTAACGAAATCATTCGATTATGAAAATGTCTCGAAATATCTCGATTATAACAGTTAGTCGTTTTTTTTATAATATAGCTGGCAGACGAGCCGACGGATCACCTGATGGTAAGCGATTACCGCCGTCCATGTACACCTGCAACACCATTAGTGTCACAAGTGCGCTAAATTAATTTACTAAATTAGTAGGTTTTATGTCTTGGGTGAGTGACACAACTTAACAGTTAGTCGTTTTTTTTATAATATAGCTGGCAGACGAGCCGACGGATCACCTGATGGTAAGCGATTATTGCCGTCCATGTACACCTGCAACACCAGTGGTGTCACAAGTGCGCTAAATTAATTTACTAAATTAGTAGTTTTTATGTCTTAGGTGAGTGACACAACTTTGTCAATGTCAAGTGATTAAAGACACGTTTCTCGTTGAAATTAGACTAAGAAGCAAGTTGATAAATCTATTGAGTTTTTTAAAATTATGTTATGGAAAGAACGACCTCTTACTACTAAAGTCGCGGAGCAACTGTCAAAGTGTCAATTGACTTCATATAGCACGATTAGTAGTACTCCTTAGTAACATCATTCGATTATGAAAACGTCTTAGTTTATAATTATTTCATAATCGATTATTAAAGTTAGTTGTTCAAATAAATCGATTATGCCGATCATTCATAATCGCCCACCGCTAATTGTGTCATTGATTGTCATTCATCAAATGCACAGACTATACCAAATGTCTCAATGATCTAGGCCTGGATATATGTCATTTTCAACAAGCAAAGGAAAGAGACTTCAAAGTGCCATTAAATTGGGGCGATTATCGCTTCTCGGCCTTTTGGCTAAGATCAAAGTGTGAAGATTGGGGCGATTTCCTGTTGGCGCTATGGGGGCGATTCTTAAGTTTATACAGAGTTGTGTCAAGAAAGCTAAAATCATGACAACAATTTTTAGGGGACTAACGTAGTTTCAATGTTTTAAACCAATGGGGCTACTTCTTTTCTCAAAGAGGCTACCATAATCGACATCAGTTGATTAGTGTCTAGTGGTTTTTAGTGGACAATTAGTTTTTATTTGTGCAGTGAAGTTCCAAAAAGTGATCCTAATAATAAGAATCGTTGAATTGTATTGTTTTTAACACTGCTATTGTGTGTCGAGTTAGTTGTCTAGTAACAACTTGCTTGGACCTAATAGTCTTAAAACCCGCTATTGCTTTTATAGCTATAGATATCCGCTGAATCTGTAGGTCGATAAAACGTAAAAACACCGGTGTTATATTAAGTGACTGTGACTTTGACTGACTTCGACTGTTGACTACCTACTTATTTTCAATAAGTTACTTGACATTGGCAAATTATCTTTGGGTAGAGCCATATTAAAAAAAAAATCTTAAATAAAATTAATATTTTCAACGTATTTATTATAGTTTCTCTCTTAAGCAATTTATAAAAAAAAACATCAATAAAGACTATATATATATAGCTTATCATGGCTACATATCACCTCTTTTGAGCTATGGACTTTTGGTTTGGGGCAATTCAGTTGACTCAAATAGATTATTCATTGCTCAGTAAAGGTGTATTAGAGCAATATGCGGCAAAACTTCTCGTGAATCATGTAGGCCGCTGTTCAAATCTTTGGGCATTTTGCCCCTTCCTTCGCTTTACATCCTAGAAGTAGCAAATTTTGTAAAATGTAATATTAATCTCTTCAAAAAATCAAATTGTACATTTTCTAGAAATACCCGAGATCCCTTAAAGTTAGTTTATAATAAAAGTCCAAATCTCAGCCACTATCTACGGCAATGTGATGCTATGTGTGTAAAAATATTTAATTATTTACCTAAACATTTAAAACTACTACCAATTCATGTATTTAAAAGAAAATTATCTGAATGGCTTAAAGAACATAATTTTTATTCTCTGGAAGATTTTTATAAAAGCAATAGTTTTAAGCTAGATTTGTGAGTACAAGAATTATTAAGTTTTATATAATGTTAAGCTATTTGTGTTGTTCATAGTCTTTAGTTTGTTTAAATGTTTTAATTTTTCGTAGCTATAAGTACCTAATTTTAATATTTGCATGCCAAGTTTGGCAAAATATGCGAACAAATCTAACAATGTTAACAACAAATGTAACCATATTTTACGCAAATAAAAATATTCTATTCTATTCTATTCTATACTGTGTCAACGAATCGCGACAACGTATTCTTGAGGAACTGAGTTCCTTTTATAAGTAATGTTATGGATGGAATGCTGCAATGAACCAATGCTTACGGCATAGTAGTATATCGGCTCCATTGATATGGGTGGAATGGGGTTTCGTTAGTTCCTCAAAAATCAAGTCGTTATCAATACCTACTTTCTATTTAAGTTTGATCCACTTTTCACTTACATTTAATATTGGCCTCCCTCTCACATTTAGAATATATTTATGTCGGATGTGTATGACGGATCAGTGTCGCCACCATAAATATTTTACAGAATGTAAATTAATTGATTGATAAAACTATAGGTAGCAGCACTTTGTATTGGCTAACAAGACTAAGTTCAAATTGATGGCACCAGTGCAGTGGCAGCACCGTCGATGCGCACGACTATTATAATCTTTCTCTATGATACGAACGTTCTTTGGTGGCGCGGAGTTTGGTAAATGTCCTTTTTACATATGTCGGGAACTTTTAGTTCTTACATTTGTTAGTAGGGAGGTTGCTCAAAAGTAAGTACGCAATACATTATGAAAGCACAATGTTTATTATTTATTTCAAAAACATTGTGTAGGTAGGTATAACATAGCGGTATGAGACTGAGAAACAAGTTTATTTACACAGTCGATAAATAATTAATATAACAGTTACATATGAGTATTGAATCAGTACATCGTTATAAAATTAAGTCTCACTTATCGCTATAAAAGGATCAACAAACATAATTTACAGAAAGATTCCTTTCTTCACCCTGTAACATCATCACTGAGACAGTCACGATCACCACACTTGCGACCAGGCCCCCTCACTTAGTGTCCTTCGTCTGGTCTGTTAAAGCTCTCAATGGGTCATCTAAAGGATGGACCCAGCACGGTATCAAGTCCTATGTTGATTGTATGGCACAGCTACCTGCCGCAGTTGTCGTAGAAACTGGCGGAGCCACGGTTTGGGATCTCAGCAAATTCACGTTTCGGCGTGCATAATTTGCTGGTAAAGTCAACGTTTCTCTTTCTGTAAAAAAATTGGGAATAATAAAAAGGTATATAGGAGATAAAATTGCTCTTTAAGGTATGCACACATTATTCTGAAAAAGGGAATAATAAATAGGTAAGTATAGTCAATAAAATTGCTCTATGGTATGCGCAAACAAATGGCTTGGACAACCCGTTTAGCGCAGTGGTTCGGTTGATCCGCAAAGGTTCGATTCGGCTCCAACTCTAATGTTTGTACTAGCCCATGGTTATATGGAAAACCAGACATCGCGTTACTACAATTTGTCAATGCGCCAGTGCAGTCCTTGAGAAGTATTTATTTTATTAGGTAAAAAATGCCACCGACCCCCTACTCGGCAACTCCATCTGGTCAACTATGACCGACTTGACGTACAGCCGGTCGTTGCACCACAGGATACACAGGGATCGCGGTTCCAGTACATTCATGTCGTACTCCCACGATAACTCCACCTGAAAAATAAACGAGTAGATATAGGCTTAGTGGTTAAGAACGCGCCTTCAATACGGTGGGTCCGGGTTCGAATCCGAGTATTCACCTCTGGATTTTTCAAATCTATGTGCGTATTTCTACAATTAGCTCGGCGGTGATGGAAAACATCGTGAGGAAACTTGCACGTTTTGGATAGTTTCTGAAACGTGTAACCATGATTCATTAGGTCTCGTTCTCATAAAGGGTTGCGAAGGTCAGACGGCAGTCGCTTCAATGTCCCCAAACTAGACTCCCATAGTCAAGAATCATGGCGTATCCCGGTCTCCAGAGCGACAGCCTTAGACGAAAAGGGGATTTACACGCAAAGTTGAGGATATATAGGTAAAGAAGGTCTAGTCATAACTATATTTATTATGTGGTACAACATTGTGTACTCACGTATTTTACTCGACGTTTCGGGTGCTGTAATGTAGCGTAGCGTATGTGAGTACACAATGTTGTACCACATAATAAATATCGTGTTAATTCCCGTCTTGATTAATTATAGTTATAGTGCAGGCGTCAGATAGTTTTTGGCTAACACTTGAAGCGATGGTAGCTCAGTGGATAAGAACGCGCTTCCATACGGGAGGGCAAGGTTCGAATCAAAACATGTAACATTATATGTGATAGATGGCAAATGATCAGACGGATCATCTGACTGACGCAAAACCTTTGGATTTTTTTAATATACGTGCATATTTCTACCATTAGCTTGGCGGTTAGAGAAAACATCTTGAGAATAACACGCTGAGAGGAAATTTGAAGTTGATGCGGCGGTTAGGATGTAACGCATTTGCCTGGAAGATGCCTGTTCACTTTTCCTTAAAGATACTCAGATTATAACTGGGAACACAGAATTCGGCAAGGAATGGCATACTAGGTGATATGGTGAATTTTTGGGCGCATTTTATTTCATTTTTAGAATACAATCAATACATTATTAAATCCATGATACAGACAGAGATACGCCTTGACACGATTGAACCGATTTTGGTGAAAATTGGTACAGTTGTATAGATTTCACTTTAGGAAATGAAGGGCATAGGCTTTTTAGTGCAAAAGCAGGTTGGGGTAACTAACTACCTCCTTGGTGCAATGGTTAAGATTATTTAGTCTTTACAACCCAGCTCAACTCATGGATCCTAATAAGTCCTATTATAGTGGGATTTAATTATGCGTTATCTGGGTTTTAGAGACTTAAAAGGCAGGTATCCTAAAGTACTTAAGTTCCCTTATCCATTTTTCATAGTTTCACAAAACTTTAACAAAAGCAGTAAACATGTTGTGAAAAGTCGATAGTGAAAGTTGAACACACCTAATTTACGAGAGGCGTCTCCTTTTCTTTTACAAGACAAAAGTATGTTTGGATGGAGAGAAACCGAGACTAATGCAAGTTTACATTTTTTAATGCCGTAGTTTTTCAATATGTAACACTAACATCAACAGACATTCTAAGTGAAGGTATATATTTGGAAACCGACTTTTAAGAGTCGGTGTTTGATTCAGAATTGAATAGGGCGATCAGTTTATATCCGGTCAGTTTGTATACGGATTCACCCTTCCGAGCATCTAGGTCCGTCGCGCGGCATGTCAGATTTTGTGTGACCGTATTAATCAATCAATCAATTATTTATTTGCAAGAATACAATACAATAAAGTGATACAATTATACAAAATTGGTGTGTTAGTATTCTGCCTGCAAGCAGACGCGCAAATGTTTGTCAGTAAGCTAGTACGTATAAAAAGAAATATATAAAAATAGTCAATTGTCAAAATAGATTTTAAATAAATGTCGAATTCTGATTAAGGGTCAGATAGGATATTTGGACTAACTGCCACACGTTGATTAACTTTGTTGACGTTGTTGGGTACTTAATATTGACACTTATTTTGATACGCATAAAGACTACCGATACTAAAGATAATGAACATTAGCTTAAATGACGTCTCTGAGTGCGGCCGTTAGTCAATGATTACATTTCATACAATATTCAATAAATTCCTTAATATTATAAAAACAGTTTTATAGAAGCCAGTCACACAATTTCTTTCTAAACATATTTCCTTCCAGTATTTAATATAATTTGGTAACAAATTGTAAATGTGTATATATTTTTTATATATTAAATGGGTTTGCACTTGACCTCAACTCACCTGATGGAAAGTGATAATAAGTGAAGCGTGCTTACCCAGAAGAAGCCTATTCACTCTCCACTTAAAGACACCCAAATTATAGTCTTGCTACATATATAGTGATATGTGATTGTAGCTCTCTGGGAATACAGAAGCCGACCGGTTGTACCATTCCTAATTATCTATTATTTATAGTATTGCCATGTTGTAAGCGTTTTTTTTTGTATATTTCTTTATATCCAGGGGGCTGATACAATTTGTTTAAAAATTAAATAGGTATGGGATGAAAAAAGGCATGGATTTTACGAACTATGGGATTTTCTTTTTAATCTTTTTTTTTATGTAATAGGTAGGCAGACGAACAGACGGATCACCTGATGGTAAGCAATTGCCGCCGCCCATGGACACTCGCGACACCAGTGGAGTCACAAGTGTGCTGCCAACCTTTAAACCCCCCCTATCCCCCGGATTGGGCCTCCGGTACCCTCACTCACGCAGCGAAACACAGCACAGTGCTGCTCCACGCCGGTTTTCTGTGAGGCCGTGGTATCATTCCGGTCGAGCCAGCCCATTCATGCCGAAGCTTGGCTCTTCCACGGTAATCTGTGGAAAACTCGTATGGAGATCTCAGGCCGTGTGGTCCATGGTATAATAACATGTGGCCTTCGTCATACGTGTCGATCGCGGTTAGTGTTGACCGCGACTGATACGAATGCAAATGTATTCAGGAATAATAAGTAGGGTATATAGTTTCGTTTAGGAAAAAAAATGGCTTTTCACTTACCTTCCTGACTTTACCACCCAAATCCATTGGATGTATAACTACAATCGTGTACGTTGTCCCATGTTCTAATCTGAAACAAATATGATGATGAACAAGTACCAACGTCTTTGCAAAAAGGCCTTACCGAAGTAAGCAAGGTTTAATAATGAGTAATGTAGTGTGTGCTGTATTTCGCTGCGTGAGAGCCCGATCAGGGGGAAAGGGGGGATCAAAGGTTGGCAGCGCACTTGTGACTCCACTGGTGTCGCGGGTGTCCATGGGCGGCGGCAATTGCTTACCATCAGGTGAATCCGTCTGCTCGTCTGTCACCTATCACATAAAAAAGCAAGGTTTAACAATAAGTAATGTATTAAGTTAAAAAAAAAGTTAAGGTTCGTAGAAGATTACATGCATATTTTTAAAGTCCTTACATAATGCAAAGTAATACATACCTGCTACCTACAGAGAATTTTGTATAATCAATTTAGAACAAAACGAACGCTTAAATGTATGATCTCCTAAAAATAGTTTTAAATCTTACTTCACGTAGTTATTTGGTGTTAAGTCCATCCCTCGAATGACTCCTCGGTCAGACAACAGCGTCACTTTCAAGAATCCCTGCAAATTTTGTTGGATATCAGGTAGATATATTATAATATGTATAAGTATGAACCTCGAGTGGACCCTGGACCACTTCTTTCTTAAATATTAATTTTTGTTCTTTTTTCGATATTTGAAAGCCTACTATTCAGGCTCAATTAGGTTCATAACTACAAAATAGTTAGGGAGTAGTTCTTATTTCACAGTATAATATACATTTGGTTATTAATATCTAAGTATTTACAAATTAAAACTTTAAACACATATTTTAACTGACTAAACATATTTTTACCTGCACCCAGGATTCTGCCCCTTTTGGATTGGCTAACTGGATTGAAACTTTGTAGTGTCGTTCTGAAACAAATATCACATATTTTTTTATTTATATAAAAAACCTAAAAGCTCATTCCTCTCGTCAAATGTCCTAGTGAAGTATGATTGCGGTAGGTAAAAATTAACAAACTTCTGTTGATGGAAAGGAAAGTTTTGGTTTTCGAGTCACTCTTTTAATCATACATTTGGTCCTCCTAGCGTTAAACCCCTTCTGCCTACGGGGTACGCTTAAACCAGATATTTGGAAAGACTGATAATAATATTGAGCTTTAATCGTCTGACCTTCGTCCTTGGTAGTTTTAATAAGGACAATGGAATCGTTCAAAAGAATTCGAAGAATATGTTACATACGGCAAAAAGGCGTTTCTTTCCCCGTGCTCATGTAATACTTGGCTCCGATGGTGTCATGCTCCTCCGATGGGTATACCTCGTTCTCAGTCTGATTGTTCTTGTTCGTGATCAAGCCTGGAGAACTGTCGGCGTGGAAACTGCAAAGTTCACATTGAGTAGGTACATTAAAATTGTCAAACCTTACCTTTAAAGGTTTGATTATATGTACTTTACGTCATCCATGCGTGACATGACTTCACACATGCGTTGCTGCTACTAAGTGAACAAAGGCTTGTTTACTAGTTAGACGCATCTTGCAAGCGTCAAACGATGATAATGTACGTATGACTCAAAGTTTACGGACCTACAGAGTTCTGAGGTGGTCACTTCAGATCAACAATCTTTCTTACTAAAGTAGGTACATGATATCAATATTTATAAAGTAAGGCAGTCTTACCGAGGTGTCGTAAAAGGCGACTAAGGTAAAGCTGCTGGCATGATCAGTAGCACCCAGAGAAGGAAAACTCTGCATTTACATCAAAACCCTCGCCAACCCAAGCGTGGTGAGTATGGCAATTACCCCTCATGTGATTGAGGGAGGCCCGTGCCCCAGCAGTGGGGACTTAAATGGGCTGATGATGATGATGATGAAGGCAGTCTATTAAGATAAATGACATAAGTAATATGATATTCATACCCCATGATCGCACACCCATGGCCGCAATGGAAACATTTTCCAGCTAAGAAGTGTTGGTAGCTCGGACATTGATGTCCTGAAAATATTTAAAAGTCATAAAAAGTCCTCTTACTGGAACTGTTTCTCAAGTAACATATTTTATCCCTTACCTATGTATGGGCATTTCCCATTGATAGATTCCGTGAAGAGTTTGATAGCTCTTACGTGGTTACAGGCCACTAGTACCCGCGACGCTTCCTCGAGACCTTGCTTCACTAAGGTGAGAGGTACTAGAGGGCCTTCGGTGAGGTCGCATCCGGGCTGCTCCTTCCCATTATTTGGGTAGAAGTCCAAGTGTCCGACGGGTTGTGACATCCCATATCCTGCCATAAATACAAAATCTGTCGCACGCGCGGAATAAACATGTCGGTAATTAGTTGATATATGCGAATAAATATATATACAGAATGAATGATGACCTCACAGCGAAAAGCGAGATATTTACAATATGTAAATATACAATATATAGATAAAGTGGGTTAGTAAAATATTATCTACAAGTAGCGATAAAGCCATCTAAGTATAATACAAAGTATTATAAGTACACACGCATACACTAGGTAATATGTTATTACGCATGCACATAATGATGAAGGTGCGGTATGGATTATAAGAAGCGTTCGTGTAACGTCGGTAATTTATGATTGTATTGCGTTAAAAGGATTACCTAAAAGAAAAATGCTTTTTCCGTCGGTGTGTATCACATCGACGAATTGTGCGTCTGACGGGTCCAACCTAACGTGGGTCGGCATCCCTTGGAAGTACGGCTCGGCTGGGTCGAGGCCTGTAATCCTTCCTAAGCCCTAGGGAACGAAATGCTAAATCAAAGACAATATGAAAATTCAATATAGCGTAAGGAACATTTCAAATATAGTTTGAAAGTGTTCGATAAACAGCCACCTACTTGTATTCTCTCTCCGGCGTAGCCAGCTGTGTGAGCTCCTAGTGAATGGCCGATGATGTGTACGTCCAGGGGATTGAGCCCATGCTCTTTCTACAAAAAGATATTTATTTTTATTCAAAATTGAAAAATAAAATGGATAAGTACTTTGTAGTTTGAAAAGACTCGACATGACTACAACTCGCTACGAAGATTACACAGCCTTCGAAAACACCCGACGTTACTACGGCTTGCTACGAAGACTACATTCTCGTAGCTTGTACTTTATGATTGGGACTCTACACATTTTGAATCTACCTTATAATAAGAACAAAGAGAGAGAGAACATTCGGTAGAAAGGAATTG
Organism: Marasmia exigua; assembly: GCA_019059595.1. NCBI lineage: Eukaryota > Metazoa > Arthropoda > Insecta > Lepidoptera > Crambidae > Marasmia > Marasmia exigua. The sequence goes on from CM032466.1 coordinate 13,470,423, forward strand.
AATGATCTATCTTCTCAATATTTTAAATTAGTAGGACTTAATGTTTTCGTGATCGCTTGGACATTTAGTAATACTCCATAAAACGATAGGTCTGGATCATTTACGGTGTAACGATATTAGTGATTAAATTGCACATAGTTAAGAATTTAGAGCGTTGGTAGCTCAGTGGATAAGAACGCGTCTTCCATGCGGGGGGGGGGGGGTCGTGGTTCGAATCCGAGCATGCACCTCTAGATTTTTCAAATCTAAACGCGTTTTCCTACCATTAGCTCGGCGGTGAGGGAAAACATTGTGAGGAAACCTGCACATATCGGATAGTTTCTGAAACGTTTAATAATGATTTAGTTGGTCTGGTTCTCCTGTGAAAGGGTTGCGAAGGTCAGACTGCAGTCGCTTTATTGTAATTACCAGAACCTCCCCAAATCCTGAATCATGGCGTACCCTGGGCTCCAGCGCGAGAGCTTTGAACGCAACTGGGAATTACACGCTACGTTGATGAGTTAAGAATTTAGAGAGCACATGCACAAAATATATAAATAAAAACTAACCTGCAAAGTATTAATAAAATGCGCGACTTCTAGGCCTACAAGCCTGGTGTTAGCGGTAGCCTGCGTGTAGAGCGGCAGGCTGCCGCCCGCCCAGTCCACCACCACCACGTTGAAGTCGCCAGCCTTTACCAGCTCATCCTTCATTTCGCTCACCTGACACATTAAAAGTGTAAAATAATATTTTTAACACTTTATACTCTTCAAATAACATTTTATAACACTACACTCGAGAAAAGGTTTTACCGAAGTCGGCGCCTAATCTCTGTTGAATAATTTAATGTTGTATTAAATTACAAGATTAGAGTATTGGGCGCCGACTTCGCTAACACCTTTTCTCGAGAGTACTGTTATAAAATGTTATTTGAAGTGTAAAAAGTGTTAAAAATATATTTTTTTTACTTTGTATTTGTTCGTGGTTTTTGAAGGCGGTTTTTGTCGCAGAAATTGTTTTGATCAACAGTACAGTTTAATCGTAATTTAACTGCTAGCGGGGCTCAAAAATCACCCATCACCAATTTTTCCGTCGTCGTCATGGTAAATCGATTCACATTTTGGAAAAATATTATACCTAACTCTGGGTGTTTAAATATCTGTTTAATATATTGGTGCTACGTTCCAACGAAAGCGAGTAAGATTAACATTCTACTTTTAATACCCACATATAATAAAGTGCTTAAGCTACTTATTTTGGGATCAGGTCGATGAATGTGATGTTACTCGTATCAGTTCAGACTTCATCTTATTTTTCATGATATTTCTATTAATAAGTATGACAACTAAAGGCCGATTTTTTATCCTTAGTTACTCTGAACTGAACTAATGGTTTCTAAAAGTAACCAATAGTCTATGCGAATATGCTAATATCGCTAAAATGTGTCTTATAGGAATAGGCCGTCTCTTTAACTATTGGTTGGACAGTGAACTATAGTTAATTTAACTAAAAGGTAGCTGCGGATCAAAAAATTGACTATAAGTGGGATCATTTTTGACCACCCAAACATTGCAGGCTTGAACGCAAAAAGTGGATAGATGGGGATAAACACCTGTCTACATTTTTACATCATTGAACTTATGTAGATTCAGTTGACTACCTATGCTAATGAAATTTACAGTAGTTTCTCACGAGTGTTATTTACTGTAAATATGCAAACGTACCCAGTTAGACAACGGCGTGTCAATGAACCCGTGAATGATCATCTTGGTGAGTCGTTGGGGGTTAAAGTTGGACTTCACTATTGTCTTATTCACGTTCACGTTGAGCAGTTGGCCATCGGTGGGGTTCTTTTTTGAGTACAAGATAAACCTGTAAGACAGAAATATCGGATTAATTCAAAAAGGTTTCTTACTCGTGTCGGAACGGGCTTTACGGAAATGCCTCTTTCAAAACATTGGTAATAGTAAGTAGGTAATAATCGTATTATTTATTTGGTGCTCTAGTGTTAAATCATACATACATACCTACAAGGCTTTTATGTACCTGGCATTTTATAGTAAAGTATCAGCCTATTTACTGTCCCACTGCAGGGCAAAAGCCTTTATCATAGAAATCAAGTTATCCCTACTATGATGGGATTAGGCTTAATCACGCTTGTTCAAGCGTAAGCTCAAGTGCACTCTATTCCCTTACCCTCGTATTCCGATGGGACACTACTGTGACACGACCGGAGAGGGATCGGGCGCAGGACCAAAATCTTAACGTGCTCTCTGAGGCACGGGGGTATAAGACCGCCAACTTCCAGACTCTGGGCTGCCACTAACAATTTCTTACCGAAAACTTACACATTTTTAGCCCGAACCCGGGGATCGAAACCGGGACCTCACGCGCAACCGTACGCTTTAAAATGCGACCCACTAACCACTGCGCCACCGAGGCAGCCATTACTTTATTCATTAGTGTTACTATAGATGGACTGCAGTATCGCGACATGTAGGTACAGTCAAAGAACGAAAAGGTTCGTCAGTTTTCAAATTGATTCGTTTGACATGCTATGAGCACTTATTACCTTTCGTAAATTTGTCAGAGTAATACTTATTGCACAGAAAATTATGCTTAACTGTTAGATCAGACAGTTCAGATTTGCTTGTACTCGTAGCAAGATTGATTCATTTTGATGTAACGAAAATTTAAGGTTTTTTAAAACGGTATGTTGGTATAACTGATTCTTGGCCGTGCAAGCGAAAATTTACCTCAAGGTGACGAACCTTTTTATTCTCTGCATCGTACTTAACATACCTACTATGAAATGTACCTCAAAGGGGTCAACGCTGAGACATAGTTTATCGTGGCTGAGGTCAAACAACCGCACTTGCGGTATACTTAGGTGATCATCGACCCCTGATCACTTTTACTGCAAAATCACGTTTTACTGCAATTAGCGGTGTACCAGCAGAAGCATTCCCTTACAAGTAGTACAATAGGTAGCCGGAAGGATTGTTGCTAGTGAAGACGCTTGACTTCTAAATTAGTTCTACGCACTATTATGAACATGCTCGTCAAAACGTTTGTTACTGTCTAGTACAGTGTAATCTTTATATAACTCGAATAATAAATTATTCTGTGGCTTTAAGCATGAGATGTAAAATAAATTTTCTTTTGATCTTTTTTTAGCTCGAATATGCCCACTGCTGGGCAATAGCCTCCCTTAATAGCCTCTACTGCTCCCTATTCATTGTCAGCTTTGGATCATTACTATGTATGTTTACTTCTAAAACTTGCCAGTTGATTCTTCTCGTAATTTTGCAGGTAGAAGTTGATAGCCGTCAACCTAAACTCATATTAATTCAATTATTCAACCTTTGGTTTTTAGGTCTCGGTCATACATTGCAAGGTTCATACATATGAAAGTTACGTAAGTTGTGAGTAAGAAATGGTCTACACATACCGCGTGTTGATCACTACTCTAGGTAGTGGGAAAACGTTGAAAGGCCGGTGGATAAGGTGGTACCAACTCCTCGTGATGTTCAGACACCCCAGTTCGTCGTAGCATCTGGTTTCATTTTCAACTGCAAAAAATGTTTCCGCTTGAGTATTATGGTGAGATAATGGCACGTTATTATCACCTGATGATTTTACAATAGTAAATATTTCTATTCTATCCTATTCATTCACAAAGCAAGACGTCATTATATCCCCGGGGGTCTCACGGCGGCTTTGAGGGCCTCTATTTCTCTATTTATTTCGGTGTTGTTTTGTCGGAATATGGGACAAATATGGAAAATACGGTACGGGATGATCAAATACGAGATAGGTCTCGTATATACGGAACATATGGCAACCCTATCAATAAGTAATACTGACTGATTGATAGAGTCCGCGCCATGAAAGTATTCCCGCGGCAAAATACGGCACTAAAATTTGAGATACCTTGTGTCTATAGACGTAGAGCTCATGTTGATGGTGACTGTAGCGCGCGACAGTTTCACGAACTTGTTCACTTTTGAGTCTGTGGTTTCAAGAGACTTCTTTGGTGGCGCGGACTCTATGTACCGTAAGCAGTAACGGTAACAAGAACGAATGGCAACCCTATCAATAAGTAATACTGTCTAATTGATAGAGTCCGCGCCATGAATGTATTCCCGCGGCAAAATACGGCACTAAAATTTGAGATACCTTGTGTCTATAGACGTAGAGCTCATGTTGATGGTGACTGTAGCGCGCGAACAGTTTCACGAACTTGTTCACTTTTGAGTCTGTGGTTTCACGAGACTTCTTTGGTGGCGCGGACTCTATGTACCGCACAAACTAAGTTGAAGATACTACATGTACCTTAGAAAATTTAACACTGTCTAAGACATGTACCGTAAGCAGTGTACCGTAAGTGACAACTACCTACGCACTAATACACAAAGGCTCTATATTCTTCTTGACTTGTTTTTGGGAAGAATATTTGAGTTATAAACATAGTGATTAAGTGATTACTTGCTCAATGTTTTAAAAAGCATCCTACAACCTTGTACGCCAGTTTTAGACTCTATCAAAACCTTTCCTACTAAAAGTATTATTTGGCCGGTAAAATATGTTTTTATTCAACTTACATGGCAGCCACGGAATGTTGACTTCGATCCTGTCAGACCTCGCCCAGTTGAAGGGGTCGAGGATGCCTCCGAACGCAGGTTGCAGGCCGAGCAGGATGCACCACAGCATTACCCGCAGGTGTCTGTTGGTCAGGTGCAGCCGCCTCATCACATGTACTGGCTAAAAAAAAAAAATAACGTCATTATCTTACCTCTAAATAGATACAGCTCTAATCACTGGTGAGTAGTGAAATTAACTATTATCTATCCGAGCATTATCACATTACAGTATAACAAGAGCGCTTTTGTTATACTGTGGTATTAATCAATTTCACCATAATAGTAACGGCTCTTTGACATTCATTTGACATAGGCAGAATTAATTGTGTCCCTATTCAAAAGTCCCAGATTGGCGGAATCACATGTGCGGCCGTCACCGATTAAGTAAAAAAAAAACAAAGGTACCAAGGCGAGCACGATTCAACCTAATAAAAATCGTACAGACCGACCAAGATCAGAAGGCACTTTAGTGACATTTACATGGGTGCGCTGTACAATATTTGTTCTATGGCAAAATGTCAAATGCACTGACACTTAGTAAAAGGAAACAGCGTTAGTTCCGACTTTTGCCATGTGCCAAATAACCTTGATCGGACTTTATGAACAAGTGAACAAAGAAATCAAGGGTGAAATCATAGTAGTAAGATAATAATATTCTGGATAGGTGAAATGTTGAACTGGGAAATAGGTGCCTACGATACTTGGATGGATGTTAGCTCAAGTTTTTCGAAAACGATTTGAAACAAGAGTTCATAATGACACAAATCAAACTATATAATGCAATAGCAAGTAATTTTAGTTATCTCCTTTATAAATACAGTACTGATGATTAACATGTGAACTTTTAGTTATTCATCAACAAAAAATGCTGACAATTGGTCTATTGTCATGATATAAATTCGCATTTTTTTCTCATTTTGTTAATCTCACTCGAAAGCTGAGATTACCAAAAGATAATTTTATCTATATCTACATCAGTGATGTAAGCTGGGGGCATAACTGCTTAAGAGTGCTTGTTCAGTCCACTAGCGACGCCAATATGTAAGACTGTTTTTTTATGACATAGGTGGCAGACGAGCTGACTAATCACCTGATGATAAACGATTGCCGCCTACCATGGACACCCGCCACACCAGTGGAAACACAAGTGCGCTGCCAACGTTTAAACTCCTCTTCCCCTTCGGATTGGGCCTTCGGTACCCTCACTCACGCAGCGAAAAACAGCATAGTGCAGCTTCACGCCGGTTTTCTGTGAAGCCGTGGTATCACTCCGGTCGAGCCAGCCCATTCATGCCGATGCGTGGCTCTCCCACGGTCAAAAACAAAAGTGGTTTAAACAGTGTGAATTGCTACTGATCTAGTAGACAGCTACTCGGCTTTTCTACTTGTGCGAAACTGTCCTTATATCCGACTCGTTCGCGCGAGTTACTTGTAAGTGGCGTCCACACAGTGCGACTAACTGCTGCCCCCTTTTTTTAAATTTTTTTTTGCGTTTGGAGAATTCTGCCCGCACGGAGTGGAGTGGGCCAACGTCGCCTTATGCATACCCATCCACCGGGGGGCGGACGGGTTATATCTCCTCTGGCGGGGGCTTCTTCTAAGAAGAAGTCGGTCAGGGGCCTACCGACTGAACCCCCAACGGCTCCAACCTCCCTACTTCTCCAGAGTGGGGAGAGACGTGTACACTAGTTGATCAACTTTGTCTACACGTTCTTCCCCAGGCGGTGACCCACTTACAGCGCGGGCCCTGCAATGCCTCCCCCAGACGGACTGGAGGGGGAACTGCTGCCCCCTAGCAGGGTATGCCTAAGAAGGCATTCGCCAGCGTCAACAAAAAAAAGGGCTGACTCATACGCTAGCTCGTACTATGTAAACTAGTCTTTAATGGTTTATTTTACCGTGGCAGAGTCACGCTTCGGCATGAATGGGCCGACTCGACCGGAGTGATACTACGGCTCCACAGAAAACCGTCATGAAGCAGCACTGCGCTGTGTTTCGCTGCGTGAGTGAGGGTATCGGAGGCCCAATCCGGGGAAAAGGGGGGCTTAAAGGTTGGCTGGGCACTTGTAGTCATAAGTGCGCACTGGTGTCGTGGATGTCCATGGGCGGCGGCTATCGCTTACCATCAAGTGATCCGTATGCTCGTCTGCTACCTATGACATTAAAAAGGTGGCAGACGGATGGACGGTTATTGTTGTTGTGATGAACTGATGAGTCTAAGATATTGTGGTTTTTGGAACTTATTTTGTACGTTATTTAAGTCATGTCACAACCAATACTTGTAAAAAGTAAAATGGTGCTCTTTTAACAATAAACACAATTAACAAGATTGATCTTAAATTTATAAAACTAGGAAGTCGAAGCCGTGACAGGCCCACAAGGTGGACCGAAGATCTGGTGAAGGTCGCTGGAATCCCTTGGATGCAGGCGGCACAAGACCCATCTGTGAGGAAATTATTAAGGGAGGACTGTGTCTAGCAGTTACGTTTATTAGCTGAAATGATGTTATAAAAATAACTTCTTTGCGTTTAGGTACCAATTATTTGACTTAGGTATGCAAGTCTTAAATTTATCAAAATAAATAAAAATCAAATGGCAGTGTGAGTGGATCACCCTAGCGCTCTTGATTTTTTTTAAAGTGTGCTTAATATTTATGATGTTTAATTTAATGTCAATGTTGGGTTCCTCGATGCTATTTATAAGATTGGAATAAGGCTAATTGGTCAGGTCAGGATCTGAATAGTCAATTTAAATAGCTACCTACTCAGATTCGCGTGTCCGTTTTCAAGAGCTGATTATGGGCTATTTGCATTTAATTAGATAGTACAGTGGTATAAGTATCTTAGTGACATAGCAACATTGAGTATAATAGATGACGGTGTATGTTGATGATGTAAATTTTTAACATCAGAATAACCGTGGGAGAGCCACGCTTCGGCATGAAAGGGCCGGCTTGACCGGAGTAATACCACGAGTCTCACAGAAAACCGGCGTGAAGTAGCACTGTGCTGTGTTTCGCTGCGTGAGTGAGGGTACCGGTGGTGTTCATGGGCGGCGGCAATCGCTTTCCATCAGGTGATCCTTCTGCTCGTCTGCCACCTATGTCATAAAAAAAAAACTGTGGTTTATACGGTGTTGGTCAAAATTAGATACCTACTTTAACGTTGCAGCAAACTAAGCGAATCCTGGAGTCCGAAGACAAGGTTTTGATGTAACTGGAAATGACACGATGATGAGATGGTGGCGATTATGAGACGATAGTTGGCAGACGAGTAGACTGATCACCTGATAGCGCTTGCCGCTGCCCATTGAGACACGCAACACAAGTGCACTGCCAACTTTTAATTCTCCCCTTCCCCCGGATTGGACCTCCAGTACCCTCGCTCACGCGAAGCACAGCGCAGGAGGTTGCTTTACGGCCGATTTCCTGTGAGGCCGTGGTATCAGTCCGGTGGAGCCGGTACGTGGGTCCCACGGTTAAGCTAATATAGCTTTTTCAACTTTTTATTCATCTTAATTAAACATCCATTTTTAATATTTTTTATGAATTTCAGCCATGCTTGCCCTACAAGTATCCAATCAGAGTGGAGCCTAGTGTGTCATATCTAGTAAAATTTTGCTCTACTTTTTCAATGGAAGACGGAAGTGCAAAAAATATGTATATATTTTGCGATTCCTTCTTATAATCATGTAAAGCCTATTCGGCTGTTAATATTGCTCCTTTTAGTTCGTTACTAACATTAACTTGCAATACTATTTTTCACGACTCCAATGTTAGGTAACTTCATAGGCGTCCCAATATACTATATTATGTGTAACATTAAGGTGAGGATCGATTGAAGAAATAGGACAGTTTATGGCAATCTGACTATGTGAGTGAGGAAACCGTAGGCCTAATACTAGGAAAAGGGGGGGTTAAAGCTTGGCAGCGCACTTGTGACTCCATTGGTGTCGCGGGTGTCCATGAGCAATCGCTTACCATCGGGTGATCCGTCTGCTCGTCTGCTACCTATCATATAAAAAAAAAGTATCCTTACTAAAACTAATTCGTATATTGAATAATCCCGAAACCCTGTATGATAGTCATTAACACCTAGTTTCGTAACCTCTGATTGGGGCTAAACGGCCGTAAATTGCCTGCAACAAAGTAAGTAAAATATGCAAAACGTCGACTGTACATCGTATCAACAAGACATCGTTTGAATATTGAGATTGCTCATTAACATGCTTGTATAGCAAACGTATATTTTTCCATAGCAATCAACAACAGTTTCCTTCAGCGCAGCCCGCGGCGTTTCCGCGCTCTCATGCGGAAAGCACGCTGCACTACTTATATAATAATACGTATCGATGATACTAATAATAATATGCTGTTTAGTTCCTATTACGTTACTTATTTTACGACAAAATACAGTGACAGTTCTTCTAGACTACTTATGTAGTCACAACCATATAGACGCAGTATTACCTACTGGGTATTAAGCGTTATTGTACCTATACATAGGTCATCGTCAGCCCATTTAAGTCCCCACTGCTGGGGCACGGGCCTCCCTCAATCACATGAGGGGTAATTGCCATACTCACCACGCTTGGCAGACAGGTTGGCGAGGGTTTTGATATAAATGCAGAGTTTTCCTTCTCTGGGTGCTGATGATCATGCCAGCAGCTTTATCCTTAGTCGCCTTTTACGACACCTCGGTAAGAGTGAGGGTGGCCTATTCTACTCTGCCGGGGACCACACGGCGCTATATGGGATATACATAGGTGCTATATGGGAATCTGCCACAATTTTCATGTAATAAAGTATTGCATACTACTTAGACTATTTAAAAAAAGTTAATGTTTCTCTAGCTTCATATATCTGATATCTGTAACACAAGTGCTTAATCGACTTAGTACGGAATCAGGTCAACGTATGAGATGTTGTGAGAGTTATTATTATTATATATTTATTCTAATATACACCATAAATAAATAGGTTAGTCGACTGTTTATTTTTCTGATTGGTAATCCTTATAAAATAGCATAAATAACCTCTGAAAAATAGAACATCGGTGGATTTGGCGGGTAGGGCTAAAACAAGCCGCATGGGCTGATGCAATTCAAAGGTTTTGAATTAGTGTCTAATGGTTTTAAGTGTACAAATTTGGTGTTTATTTGTGCAGTGAAGTGCCGAAAAGTGATCCTAATAATAAGACTCGTATGATTGTATCGTTTTTAATACTGCTATTGTGTGTCGAGTGAGTTGTTCGTGATAACTTATTTTAAGACTCTATTAGGGTTTAACCCGGGTATTAACCCGCGATTGCTTTTAGAGTGATATCCGCTGAATCCGTAAGGCCGATAAAACGTAAAAACACCCGCGTTTTATTGAGTGACTTAGACTGTTGACTACCTACTTGCTCTCAATAAGTTACTTGACATTGCAAATTATCTTCGGGTAGAGACATATTAAAAAAAAACATCGGTAAGAAAGAATGACCCCGTAAGCATGAAAATCTCGAACCAAAACCCTCCATACAAACATCGACGGACCTCGCGACGACAGCGCTTGCGTTCTTGTATCGCGAGAGAACTTTGTTCAATACCTAAATACTCATATTAAAAAATGCGTTTATGAAATACAAAAGTCGCTTTAAATTGCAGAAGTTATCGAATGGTTATAATGATTTAGTTCCTACCTACATTGAAAAGCTTTTAACGTAATAACAAACTATTCTAAAACCTAAAATTCAGGCCTCGGATAAGTTTCTTATGAAAACGTGGTTGTTAAATGTTATGAGATAATAGTAATACTCGTATTGTCCGTTGCACCAGTGTTGTTCATAATATTTCTAATGACTAAAACGATTAAGTGCGGGCAGGTAAATTACTTACCTAGTTTCATATTGAGTTCATATAATACTGATATTGAGTTCATATGAAACTAGGTAAGTAATTTACTAAGGTAATTTACTTGCATCTAGAAGTAAAAACATAATGTTCTGTATGTAAGTATTTGCATAATATTTACAATAACGATACATAATATTACGATCTGTATACGTAATACATATTCTCGCTAACAGAGGAGTACCTACCTATAATAAATCATAAGGCACCTTCTCAGTTAGTTCATTTAACTCCGTCTTCAGCATTCATACAGTTCAAAGCATCGCAAAAAGTATTCCCATGTCTGAACATAAAGAGGTGAGAAGTATACAAGTGTGTATAATGTGTGAATCATTGTATGGCATTCGGCATTGTTGCAACAAATTAAGCGCTGGGACTTTCTCTGTTAAACAAGAGTTGATAGACTTTTTGAGGTAAAATCATTACAAAGAGCTCATTAGACAGAGACCTGCACATTTTCGGATAGTTTCTGAAACGTGTAACCATGATTCAGTTGGTTTGGTTACCATGTAAAGGGTTGCGAAGTATCAGACGGCAGTCGTTTCATTGTCCACATTGTTCAGACTCCCCAAATCCTGAATCATGGTCTAAGCGTACCCCGGGCTTCCAGAGCGGCGGCTTTTGACGCAACCGGGAATAACACGCTAAGATGAGGAGGAATTACATTAACCGATTAACTTACTCAGTGTCAAATAATATCCTCCAACCGATTACGGCTATCTCAACGATAGATATTATAGTGCTCAAGTGTGTGCTCAAACACAAGTGCACTCTCTATTCTCTTACCCTCATATTCCGATGGGACACTACTGTGACACGAGCGGAGGGATCGGGCGCAGGACCAACGGCTTAACGTGCTTTCCGAGGCACGGGGGTACAAAAGAATTTCTTACCGAAAACTTAGGTACAAATTTTTAAATAGTGTGACTTCAGCTATGTACCTAAAATAAATTGTGTAGTCAAATCCTTTTTTTTACATTATAACGGACAAACGAGTAGACGGCACACCTGATGGTAAGTGTTCACCGCCTGCTCATGGACATCTGCAACACCTGAGGAAACACATAAGCGTTGTAGGCTCCTAAGAAAGTTCCTACCTAAGTCTAACCATGGATTATTTATATATTAGTCCATGGTATAACATACATGGATATAATATACATGGTATAATATTTATCTCTATGTAACACCAAATATCTCCTACAACGGCCGAACTGATGGCCCTATTTTCAGCCACCAGTTCGGCCGTTGTAGGAGATATTTGGATTGGCGAAATCTCGTGTCAGAGGCCAAGATCCACTGCGGTTCACTGAGCCAGAGTAGTAAGTAAGTAATACAAAGGGCGTGCTCCTTTTATTAAGGTGATGGGTAGGGCATATTAGCGACGCCAATCAATTTTAATTTTATTTATTAAATAACCATGCACAAATTATGGGTCCGTTTTGTACGCGAAAAATTGTCAATTTTACGCGTACGCGTTGGACCAACATTTTTGCATGGTTATTTAATAAATAGTAGTATTTGCCGAGAGGTTGTAACCCTGAAATTGTTTAAATAGATCCGGTTTAGTAGCTTCAAATTAAAATCGATTGGCGTCGCTAGTATGCCCTACCCGTCATCTTAAATAACCGATGCGATGTTATCTTATCTTACAAGTTTATACACGTATTGATAAACCGTAGCTGATTGCGGGCACCTACATACGCTATGGCCTAATCGTGTGGACTCAAATGGAATGGCTCCAGTCAGAGCTGGCCAAGGCGAGTTGCCAATTAAGGAATCGTTGGAAACATCGATTTTTTTATGACATAGGTCGCAGACGGGCAGACGGATCACCTCATGGTAAGCGATTACCGCCGCTCATGGGCACCCGCAACACCAGTGGAGTCTCTGTCAACCTTTAAACTCCCCTTTCCCCCCCGATTGGGCCTCCGGTACCCTCACTCACGCAGCGAAACAGCACATCGATAAATCTATCCAAAATATTCCTTCAAAGATAAAGAAAATGGGTCAAATGAAACATTGTACTACGGACGAGTTTTTAGAGTCTCACTCACCGAATTTGAGAATAACAATTGAGATGTAAGATATGTAAACTAGTCTTTAAAGGTTTATTTTACCGCGGTAGAGTCACGCTTCGGCATGAATAGGCCGACCCGACCGGAGTGATACTACGGCTCCACAGAAAACCGTCATGAAGCAGCACTGCGCTGTGTTTCGCTGCGTGAGTGAGGGTACCGGAGGCCCAATCCGGGGAAAAGGGGGGCTTAAAGGTTGGCTGGGCACTTGTAGTCACAAGTGCGCACTGGTTTCGTGGGTGTCCATGGGCGGCGGCTATCGCTTACCATCAGGTGATCCGTCTGCTCGTCTGCCACCTATGACATTAAAAAGGTGGCAGACGAATGGACGGTTATTGTTGTTGTGATGAACTGATGAGTTTAAGATATAGTGATTTTTGGAACTTATTTTGTACGTTATTTAAGTCATGTCACAACCGATACTTGTAAAAAGTAAAATGGTGCTCTTTTAACAATAAACACAATTAAACAAGATTGATTTTAAATATATAAAAATAGGAAGTCGTAGCCGTGAAAGATGATTTAATGAAGAATTTTTCATTTTGTAAATTGTATAGGGTGTTTGTATAATATAAAACTTCATCATCATGATATCAGACTGCTTGCTAGGTCATCTGAGGTCAGCGCACTAATGATTAAATTGTCGACGTTAGTAGCATCTTCGACTCGTCCAAGGCGACGCCCATAGCGAACCAAATCAGTTGGAGCTAAGGTCCATTACGAAAGGTGACTGTGCAATTTTAACATTATACATACATATGTATGCTGCTCTATTTGGCAAAGGCTATTCTCTACTACGCGCTGTGATTGCTTCCCACAAATTGTGTAATGGTTTTTTTTATTAAGTAATCGGTTGATTTAAGGTGACAGGTAGGGCACACTTGCGACGCCAATCGATTTAAATTTTTAGCCATTAAACCGGATCTATTTTAAACAATTTCGGGATTAAAATATCTCGACAAACACTTATACTATTTATTAAATAACCATGCACAAATGTTGGGTCCGTTTTTGTTCTTGATAAATTGATTCACGCTAAAAGTGACCGCTCTTGGCGGTAGTCAATTTATCGCGTACGCGTTGGTCCCAACATCTGTGTATGTTTATTTAATAAATGGTATAAGTGTTTGCCAAGAGGTTGTAACTCGGAAATTGTTTAAAATAGATCCGGTTTAGTAGCTAAAAATTAAAATCGATTGGCGTCGCTAGTGTGCCCTACTTTAACGAAGGTTACAAGGTATTCGTTACTGAATAAAAAAGGTGTTAAGACTTTTTATTAGCGAGATTATGTTCTATACTTATTGTGTTTGTAATTAAATGGTGGAGTGCAAATTGTTAGAGGGGTAATTTAATTAATAGTGTACATTCACAAATAACATTAGAAGTACCTAGTTGAATCATTTGAGTTTTGTTTATGTGATAGGTTGCAGACTAGCAGATGGATCGCCTGATGGTAAGCGATTGTCGCCGCCCATTGACATCTATAACACCAGTGGAGTTACAAGCTTGTGCTGCCAACCTTAAATTTTATCGCGGAGCAATTTTTCAAATTTTGTAACCCTTTAAAAATAAAATAAGCACAAAAAAGGCACGGAGCCAGTGTCCGTGGAATTTGTAGTATGTTAAAAAAAAACTTACTCATGTAGCATTGCCGCGATTTCTATTGTATAAAGGTACAATATTAATTAATGAATGAAGTTGTGATTACTTGTATCCAGTGATTCAATTAGGTCCGGTGTTGTTAAATATATAATGCCTCTAATTACGTTTATTAAGGTTTTAGCACTTCTTATTGCGTAAAGATAAGGTACATTATTCCATCTTATCTTATTATATTTGCCGCTAGTAAATATGCATCTCAGGAAGGAAATGTACTAGCAAATTCAGTTCTAAATTCATTATACGTTACGCAATAATATAATGCTACAGAGTTTAAAGGAAATCAATATCACTAGAGGGTCGTTTTTTTACCTCGAGCCTGCCTATTAATGTTTTGATTTTAATTAGTATGATTTTACAATTTTACAACTCGTAACTTTTACGGGAAAATGTAACATTTAACCAAATAATAGGTCCTATGCTTTTAGTGCACAGTTCATATAAGTTAATATATAGTTAAGTAAAGTAAAATATCCTGTCCCACTGCAGGGCAAAGGCCTCCATCATAGAAATTATCGGTACTATGACGGGATTAAGCTTAATTACCACGCTTGCCAAATGCGGATTGGTGATCGCAAACTAATTACGAAAAATTCGAAACATACTTTTTGCCCGACACGGGAATCGAACCTAGGACGCCGAGATCACGGCCCGTTACTTAAGCCGCTAGACCAACAGGGCGTTAGTTAACTAATGGAACAATTCTAAATGTGTACTTAAGTATACATTTAGAATTGTTCCATTAAAAATATCGTGTAATAAATTAGAAGTGTTATAGTTGGGTTGTTATTGCTAAGCAACGACTGCGCTCTTATTGGCAGTAATAGGAATGATCGCTGCAGACTTATGAAGATTTTCATAGCGTAGATAACTGATGATATAATTGATGAAGCCGCTTTCTCTAATCAATAAAATGCAGAGTGGAACCGATCGTCAGATTACTCAGCCGGTAGACTATGAAGGAATCATCAATGGACTTGATAAAAAATGTTTTGCAGTCGGTCGCGGGGTAAAAACTTCTGGTTGTAACGACTGACTTCCCAGACGGATTGACCGCGGAAGTGGACCTCCGTGATGCAACGAGTATTGCTGATATAACATCACTAATGCTACAATGTGACATTAAAACTGCTCGTGTAAGACAGAGGGGGTTTATTAAGTCACGTACGTAGCATTAGCTGAGTGATCTAGTGACTGAGTACCGGTTTTAGATTGGAATCGAAGTTCCTGAAGCGAGTGGGTACTTTTGCATTATGAGTATTCGTTCTAGCTAGGTTGTGACTTGGTTCATTAGCAGGTTACGGCGGATGCAAATGTCTAAACTGTCACCAGGGAACACAGCGGCTGGTTCGGCGGGTAGGGCTAAAACAAGCCGCGTGGACTGATGCAATTCAAAGGTTTTAAATTAGTGTCTAGTGGTTTTTAGTGTAAAAATTTGGTGTTTATTTGTGCAGTGAAGTGCTGCAAAGTGATCCTAATAATAAGAATCGTTGGATTGTATCGTTTTAACCCTAAAGAGTCTTGAAACCCGCGATTGCTTTTAGAGTTATATCCGCTGAATCCGTTGGTCGATAAAACGGAAAAACACCGACGTTTAATTGAGTGACTTTGACTGTTGACTATAATACCTTCTTATTTTCAATAAGCTAATTGACATTGGTGAATTATCTTCGGGTAGATCCATCTTAAAAAAATAAACTAAGCTGCTCGGCTTGAAATGGGGACGTTATATTAAAAGGTTTTTTTAGATGATTTTACTTTTATCATCATTGCGTATAAAACAGTCGTTTACAAGGCTACTAAGGTCCGATTCGACCAATCTTATTCCGATACTAAATCTATGGTATAGCACTGTCATTCTATACAAATCTGACGTAATAGCATAGATTTATCCTCGGTCGAATCGGGCCAAAGTCACTTGAGGTCAGTGTTTAGGTCAGGACGGGCATCCTAAGACTATGGTTGTTAAATGTTATATACATACTTGACAATGACATTTTTTTCCTAAAAAGTGCATAACTTTCATCATGCATGAGTTGACCCAATACGGTGTGCTCCGCAACGGCAACGACCCCTCGCATTGTCGTCGCCTGAGAAGCATTTTGTTTACACAGATTTTAGTCCATTATATCAACACTCTGTTCCCATGGATAATGTGACATTATTAGTGCTTTCTGCATAATCAATTACAAACGTGAGAACGGTTTGTCTTTGGTTTTGGATAAAAACTTGAAATTATATAACGATTTGAAGACATAAAAACTTTCAGAGCTAAAACATTTTTGAAAGTTGTTTACATTTGCACTTGGACATGAATTAATCAAGTGACAAAATGATAATGTGCAACAGAAAGTCTGCGGTTATAATAGCACAGAATAATGTGTGGCAATTTATTTCTAACCAGTTTGCAGTATAATTTTAGAGACTTTTTTTTGTATGATCACCAGATACGTATCACCAGATGGTAAGCAATTGACGCCGCCCATGGACACTTGCGACACCAGTGGAGTCACAAGTGCGCTGGCAACCTTTAACCTCCACTTTCCTCCGGATTGGGCCTCCGGTACCCTCACTCACGCAGCAAAACATAGAACAGTGCTCCTTCACGCCGGTTTTCAGTGAGGCCGTGGTATCACTCCGGTCGAGGTCAAGTCGAGGTCGAATGTAATTGTAATGGATCATAATATAAAAATAATTGCTCTTAGACTTAGTGATTTTACGAATAAGATATTTGCAAATATAAATGTAATGTACCTATATGGCCAAGTATTTTATATTTTAACCATCATCGCAATGCATAGGGCACTAAACGAGGAGGATTTATTGTATTATTTACTGTCAGGATTCTATATTATCATCTCATCTCAGCGTGTTCCTCTCGATTGCACCTAAAGCTTCGCTATAGAACGCTTAGAGCACCTCGTCCTGTAGTTTATTAGTATTGGATTAAGTAACTACTTACTACTCTTTGTGACCTATGAGGGGAACCTAAGTAGTCATGCTCACTCAAATGTCTCTGAGGTGGTGGCGCTATGTGGCGGGTCATTGTATTTCCTCTAATATGGTTGAGTGAAATGATGGCTGACACATACGTCATACTTGTGAACAGGTGCCACCTTTGGCAGACCAGTCGTCTGCTTCGGTTTACCTCATAATATTTATTTTATTATTATTTCCTTTATTTTATTTTGTGTTACGATTAAACAGTATGGCTTGGTATGATGATGACACATTGTATGAAAGTTTGGCGATTAAAAAGAGTAACTGACGAGTTTCTTGCCCGATCCTCTCGACCAGGAACAACTTTCCGAGCCGGTGGTAGAATCGCAGTATGTTTATTTATTTTTTTAGTATATTTTACGTATCAACATATATATGTATGTTAATTATTATTTACATAAGTGCTTATAAATACTTTTAAGTTATTCAAATGTATTACGATTTGTAAGTGCTGTGTACAAGCCTATGCAAATAAAGAATGAGTTTGAGTTTGAGCATAATTCAGGGTTGGATGAGGCAGGCAATTACAGTGATACGACTGCCATTGATCTTCGCAATCCCTATGCAGTACAATGTGAAAATAAACAAAAGGTCGTGCGTAACTTGTATTCAGCCTATATAGTTGTCGTCGCCCTTCTATATTCTAAAGATACCTACTATCAATACGACCACCAACACGACAGCCCATGCATCATTTAAGGTTTAGACGGCAAGTAAAATTACATTTTTTTGAGACACAACGGCGAAAAGAAGCTGAAACCTTTAATAAGCAACACACGAAGCCTCCTCGCATTCCTCTCAAACATATAGCAGTGACCAGGAGTACGGACTGCTCATAACACACACTCGTTTCCAAGCACAAAACATACCTACTTATAAGCACACTCACACACATACATGCTTTACATACTTCTTTTATTTTCTTTCTTTCTTCCTCTCTTTTTACATACCCTTTGTTAATTCTGACGGCCGAGACGCGCCGTAAGGGCTAGTCTGAAAACCAGCGCTTGGTCATTTAGCCGAGCAAATGCTGAGACTAGTACCTTTTGTCAATAATTGCACTACAGCCATAATTATTTATATATTAGTTTTTGTTTATATTATTTTGTAGCCTTAGATTTATTGTTAGTTTGTTTCTACCTTTCTATGGACAATAAAAATCTTTTTACTTTTACTTTACTTACTTACAATATGTTACATTTTGGTGTTACCATGTAAGTGTCGCTTGTACAACGATAAAGTTAAATTGATGGGACAATAAGACTGTCCAAATACACGGCTTCTGCTTAATAGCTGGTTTAGCGTACGTAAATTAAACTGGAGGTGAGCGTACACTCGGCCGCGTTGTGATTTAACTAACCTTTAAAATGGATCAGACCTAGTTATTAACGTTTTCTATCTTGTTTGTTTTTCGTTAGAATACTTCAATGATGATTAAGGAGCGGTATCGAGTTTGAGTCCTTAAAATAATTTCGAATATTGGCTTCGGTTAGTTCTGTCCACTTTTAATAACATCACGCCATTTTCCTAACCGATCGGTTACTTGAACCTTTTTGTATCAATTACCCCATTTATCTAATTTATACTCCAGAATGGCTTAACCGATTTCTATCATCTTTGATTTGTTGGACTCATCTTAGTTTCGAATAGAATCAAAAGGCTATTATCGAAAAGCAAGTGTATGTACTCATACGGTTATCTAAGCATTTGTTACTGTGTCATACCTATAAGGCCTAAATGAAGAGCTATTTAAGAATTGGTCCCATCCACTTTATTATAGATCGTTTTCTAATCACGTAAGGAATCCTTTGAAGTGTGCAACTTTGACACCTAAGATACACATATAATGAAAGAAGATTATTCTCTTTGCGGAGTATACAGGCACAGGACTCGCGCTCAGCGGCGCTGGCGCAATGTTATTGTGCGCGCGGCCTTTACGTAACCGTTGGATTCGATACGATCTACTTTGTAACAGCAGCATAAATACTCTCGTTGAATTTTATGACAACATAAACGGCCATTTTGGATAATAATTGATGACGTAATTTCCAGGTTAAAACACTTCTCACAGGGTTTAAATCTTATAGTCGCAAGAGTCATCTAATAGTTTCCTTTATATGCATAGGCGATATAACACATTCATATGTACATAGTATAAGCATACAGAATGTTAACATAGGTCTTTGTCCCTTGATAGGTTTTGTAAATATTTGTAAGCGTTTACAATTTATAGTTTTGTACCTCAGAAGGTACACAGTCTTAACGAGTACTTAATATACTTTTAATTATACTACTGTAAAAATGCTTAGTAATAGATATATAATAATAAAATAATTTTTAAATAAATTATACCAGCACGTACATCACATAAAATTCTTTATCAAAAACCCAAGCAAGTGACGTTATTTCAACAATTTTTTTTTACCCGACCACGGCAAAGTCAAATAGGTATTTGTATGGATATTATAGCAGTCTATGTATGTATGTATGCTATGTATGCAGTCTATGGGCAGACGGCCACGTCTGCATTACAACTCTTAGAAAAGTAACAGGATCTACTTAGAAAGGTACCCACATTTGATAATGATTTTTAACGGGTATTCCCCATGGAAATCATTAACAAATGTACCCACACATACGCGGAGTAAGAAACTATGCGAAAAGTGCAAGTTTTCTAACGATGTTTTTAAACTCTCAAGGTTACAGTTATTAAACTTTTAAATCCACCTGATTGCGATTTGAATTTAGAAAAGAGGTACAATTTAGCACTTGCTATTACGTTTCGTTTCAGGCAGATGCAAATCAAGGTACACGTTATCATCACTTAATCGCCAGCAAGTCAGCGAGTCGTAACAATGTTTTGATTGGGCAATTATTGTAATTGCACGCATTACGAGACATTCAAACACTGTCTCTTGTGACATCTTGTTGACCTACATTTCAGTGGAAACTATCATGTTTCGGAAAAAAATCAATTCCATTTTTGGTCAGCGAAGGAAGTTTACATACACACAGATGAACTTGTTCTGGTAAGGTTACCAAAATTATATGAAGTGTGAATATTTTATATTGTTGTCGACGAATTTTTGACTTGATACCGACACCTTTTATTAATGAATAAAAAACCTACCAAGTGCCTGCAGACTCACGCACGGAGTACTAGTTCCTCATTTCCCTTATTTTTATGGTTTTGATTACGTATCTTAAGGCATGACAGACGGACAACAAAGTGAAACTTTTTCTTCCTATTTAAATATTGCACCACCTACCCCTCCTCTACCATTAAATGTCCTTTAACCGAAGGTTGTCTGGAAGAAATCGCTTTCAGGGATAAGACCGCCGAAATTGTATACAAAATGTTTGTAATGCATAGTACTTAAGTTGTGAATTTTGTGCAATAAAGTATATCTATGTATCTATCATTAACATTCCACCGTTATTCATTTCCTTTAAAAATACTAAGTGTTTTTATCGGGTTTTGTTCCGGAACTTCTCAACTGTAAAGGACCCGTTTTTTGCGGCGCGTAACTCTAAAAAAGCATGTTTTAATTCATTTACTGTCAAGAGAATAAAACAGATTGAAACATCAACCTACATAACACTTAGCTATCTCTACATCTATTATTCACATAATTACTCTTTTAAATAGACAAAAACTGTGTCAATTGATCACTAAGTCGCACCGCATAAAAAGCAGATTGAGCCGAAAACGTTTTTTACATAAGTTTGTTTAGTGTCAGATTGTTTTTATTTACCGGTTACGTGAGGCCGATCGAGGTAACTGGGACGCAGGCGCAAGTTCACTTGTCGCGTGAATCACCGCTGTCAATGCGCTTGCGTCGCACCGTCATCACGCGTCGCTAGGTACTTTGGTAACAGCAATCACACGAACAGTGGCGGCGCAAGATGACGTATGGACGTCGGCGAAGTTAGGTTCGTTAGGCCTCCTTTTTTCCCAGTCAAGCATTGGCGCAGCTAGGGATTTTTCCTAGGGGTGGCCAGGCCACAGCGACTCATCATATGCTACGAAAGGATCCCCGGTAGGTCATCATTTGCTACGGAGGGGTCCCCATGGCTCATCATTTGCTACGGGGGGTCCCCAGCGGCACATTTGCTACGATGGGATCTCCGATAGGTCATAATTTGCTACGGGGGGTCCCCAGTGGCTCATTATTTGCTACGAGAGGGTTCACCAGCGACTCGTTGTATTGACTTTGCTACGACGGGCATTTGCGAGGTCTCCTCAAGCACGCGCCGCCAGTGCACAAGTGCACACGAATGGAGATTACTTGTACATACATTTGGATGTAGATGCGTAGGTATTTGTACCGACTATGAGAAGCCCAGAGGCGATATTGGTAGTGACCCTATAACACACTTCAAGGGTGGCTTCGATGCTCTCCTTGCAGGATTATTCATGTAGTAAAATAGTTATATTGTGTTTATTCAATATCTGAGTTTTACAATTTTCGTTTTTATTTGTCGTTTAAGAACTTCTTTTTAAATATTTGTAGTACTTTCGTCAAGCGAAACAAAATGTTTAGCGAAGTTTATTTAGTCTCATAGAAAACCATGCAGATCTATTGTATTTTTTTTTATTATTATCTTTATTTTGAGAAATGGAGCGATGGTAGCTCAATGGATACGAACTCGCCATCCACGCAGGTGGTCGAGGTTCGAATCCGAGCATGCACCAATGGTTTTTTGAAATCTACCATTACCATCTGCTCGGCGGTGAGCGAAAAACATCGTGAGGAAACCTGCACGTTTCGGAAAAAGTTTCTGAAACGTGTAACTATGATTCAGTTGGTCTGGTTCCCCTGTTAAAGGGTTGCGAAGGTCAGACGGCAGTCGCTTCATTGTAATTACCAGACCGCCCCAATCCTGAATCATGGTCTAAGCATACCCCGGGCTCCAAAGTGACAGCTTTGGACGCAACTGGGAAAAATACGCTAAGATGAAGATTTTTATCTTGAGAAAATTAGGATGATGGTTATTAATTTTGCTTGACGTAAAATCTACATATTACTGTTTTAGCGTTCATCGCTACGTTATTTTATATTAAATCGGCGGTAACGTAAAATAGTAGCGCAGCCAATTCGGTATGTATTCGTATTTGCGTGTCAGCATTCGCGAACAGTCGTTGCGTGTGTGTTTGCCCGCTCATTTAGCGCGCTTCCCGATATTATATCATCGGCAGCGTGCAACGGTCGCTCAGGCGAAGTGTTCCAGAAGGTTCAAATAATGATACGTGGAAGCTGTATGGGCAAGGCCGTAAAGGAAATGTTAGAACATTGACGTAAAAGAATATAGGAGGGGTTATCGCGTGTGATAAATCCGCTAGGGCGTACTGTTGCCTTGAGGTCCAACAACCACAGCACTAGTTGTTTCATTCATCAAATTGACTTATCACGTTCAAAAATAACCAATCACCAAGTAGATGGACCTCAGTCCTATAGCAATTATCTAGCGGACTTTTCACACGCACAAGAGATAAGTAATTAATGTCCGAAGCATCCGCGTACAGCGGTTTGTTGGAGATGTTATAAAAAGGGGAATGTTTCAATACAATATTTTATGTTAGCACAATACGAGATCGTACCTTGATTGCAGGAAATGCCAAACACATTTATAATTTAACATTATACAGAATACATAATTTTACTTATAAGTGTTTGACGATAAATAATTTCTGATTTCGCGGATGTTCATGGGCGGCGATGATTATTTTCCATCAGGTGACTCGCTTGCTCGTTTGTCACCTCAAATATGACAAAAAAATAATGCAAAAATGTAGGTGTGTGGATACCTTAATTTGGGATTAGGTCGACGAATGTGCTGTTAGTGGATATTTATTTATTTAACTAGTGAAAATTTATTTTATTGAACAAAAACACAAGAAAATTAAGACAATAACTTAGTAGCTTTCGGTGTTGAAACACTGGGCCCGTGGGGTTCCGACGCTCTCTCTTTCTTCCGTGACTTAGCTAAGCGTCTAGTCAAAGTCACGGGAGAGCCAAAAGCTGGCAGCTACCTTGCCCAGCGAATTTCCATCGCGATCCAGCGGGGTAATGCTGCCAGCATTTTAGGGACACTGCCACGGGGACCTACTTTGTTTTAACTTTCCTTTTTATTTACTTTTAGTTTAACTAGTTAAATATTACTTTTAATGTTATCAGTTACAAAATTTAGTTTTGACTCAACGTAAGGTAAGGCATTAAAACTTAATGGGATCAATGTTATGCAAGAGCGGAACAGTATTTTTATACTTACGTTTAGGTACAATGCCATTATCAATTTTTGGTAGATATTTATTATATTTATTGGTTCACACAGCAACTTTCGGTATGGCGCTTATTGAATTATGGCATTACGAATCATTGACTATTTTCTTAAACTTTGTATAATATTCTAAGCAAGTATTATGTAACTTTCGTTGGTCAACCAATAAAATAAATAAATAAATTGACTACAGAGCGACCTTGTAAAGTCGGCCATCCGTAAAACATGATTGTCTTATAAATTTACGTTTTCATCAAAATAATGTTATAAACACAGTACAAACTCGTAGGTATCGGTACTCGTAAGTACATACTCTTCAATTTCACATTAGTATCTTACTACATCGCTTCATTAGTATCATCTGTTCTTATATTGAGATACAAGTACTAAGATTTTAGTAAAGAATGAAAGAAAAATATTGCCAGATGAGAATTTGTAACATTAGTTTGTTCCAAAATTTACAATATTAATTCAATTAATTGTGTTTATTTAAACTTTATTGCACAAAATTTAGTACTTAATGCTAACAGATATTCTCTATTAGTAAACCTTTAGTCATGCAGAAATTCCTACAATTAAATGATACAAGAAGTTTTAATGTAAATAAATAGTAAAATCCTTACGAAAAACCCCAATCGGAACCATAGCTACATTTTGTACAGGTTCGAATCGCGCGTCCCTAGAGAAGACATCAACGCGCGGCGCTTGCGCACGCCCTGTAGCCGTAGCAGCTACGCAGCGAGTGCTCCGTGCTCGGCTCGGGCGTACACGCATGGACTGCTTTATGGAGTAGGCAAGCTGCGTTTTGTTCTAGAACTTTGTATCATTGGGATATAGAAAGTGTAGCCGTCCTAAAAGAAATATTTTTAAATATTCAGTACTTATTGCTTACTACAAGTATGTACCTACATGTCAGACGGAAGCAGCTATTATGAGCGGTATATCAAAACTAATATTGTTTGAACTATCTCTATATTATCTATTGAGACATACGAATTTTGTTTTATATGTGCATAATTATAGGTCAAACTACTTTTCAGCGTTCATTCGTAACGAATATAAATTAGAGTTAACAGTTTTTAGATAGTTAAAAAAAAGTTATCTTCGTGATATATGCATGATAAATGTTGATGAATCACTTTCGCACCCAATTTATTGCAACAGTAGTAGAGCGCGACTAATTACTGCAACTGTGGCTTGACATGCAAAGTACTTCTTGTTGTGTGTGTAAAATTATCGACATTTATAATAGTAGACATTTTGATGAAGGTAGGTACATTGGACACTTATCCATATCTCGTTTGTGTTATATAAGTATATAACACAAACAATATCTGTAACACAAGTGCTTAAGCTACTTAGTACGGAATCAGGTCAATGAATGAGATGTTGTGAGAATTATTATTATTATACATTACTTATACTTACACTTAGGTATACTTACTTTCAAACGAGATATGGAATTAGGTGAAAAAATAGTTTGGAGTTTTCACCTTTGAAACTTAGTCTGTAGTACCTAGGTATCTTAGAACCAAATAATTCTTGCAACGGAACAGCCAGAATTATTCATATTATATTTTTATGCACAAAAAACCAAAGTTTATTTTGATAGAACTCACGATTTTGGCGTATGAGGTAGGATAGATACAATTGTACCAAATGCGCCTTTGAGCCAGTCTAATAAAGCATTTGACAAAACTACACCATGTTAAAAGTTCAAATCTTAACAAAACATTCACATACTCTTGGGTGTGTGCAAGCGAATGTATTTCAAAAGCTTATTTTTTCCTATTCACATGTTTGCCTCACATTACACGTTACAAATAACTAAAAGCCATTGAATTAGGCAAGGCCCACGCAGCGGCTCAGTTTGTTGGAATTTAGGTAACCTATATTATGATAATGGTAAGATTTTATGTGGATGCTAGAGTTAACTCATAAACGAGCTTTTCAATGATCAACTTCAATAACGAATATTATACAAATTCTTCATATTATACTTATAAACACTAACCACCGTATTATAAATTGCGATCTAAAGATATTACAGTACAAAACCTTATGTCATCCCGTTCCAACACGCAATGTTAAAAGGGGCTGGCACGAATTTTGCACTGGGACTATCCTTAGTTTACGATTTGTAATAAGGGGGTAAAACTTGAATAAACGCGTTTAATATATTTGTACATAATCAGATAAGTAGGTAAAAAGGTTAGATATCTACTGTTATTTGGG
Organism: Marasmia exigua; assembly: GCA_019059595.1. Classification (NCBI taxonomy): domain Eukaryota; kingdom Metazoa; phylum Arthropoda; class Insecta; order Lepidoptera; family Crambidae; genus Marasmia; species Marasmia exigua. The sequence continues at coordinate 13,496,191 of CM032466.1, forward strand.
CTCCTCCGCTTTCTTTGGACTTAGGTAAAGCGACAATACCATTTTGTGAAAAAATACCAAAGTTTTATCTCAGCTAATTGGTAATCTAGTGTACATAATGGAGGATGGAATAATAAGACTGGTTTACTAAGTGATTTTTTAAATATTTACTTTACATTATACTTATATAAGTGTTAAGTACCGTGTACATGTCTTCTTCCACGTCCTCTTTTTTATTTATGGAGTTATCCCGCGCACGGTTACGGGCCGGGCGCGTGATTCCGCCAATGCTGCACGTCTTCGTCTGACGTTCATTATTCGTCTTCTAACTAACTCTCGCACGTCATCCTAATTCAAAATATCGTTCTCTTACAAGTTCTTTATCACGCATCTATCGACCAAAAATCCCACATCTTAATTTAACTACGAATCATGCATGTTATAAGTTGGCGGGGCGAGGTGCAAGCGCAGTTCAGCTTTCTCCTTGCACTTGTCAACGCGGTCACTGTCACTCCGGTATATGGCACGGGCGAACCGGTCAGCCATCGCGTAGCATAAGACTGACCTAAAAGCGGCTATCTTTTGTCAATCAATACTTTGTATTGACAAACATCCAAATTCTTGAAAATTCCAAAGATTTCCATTTCTTTGAAGTTTTCGAGATCTTTTTGTAGCATACGTATTTTTCACAAAATAATTATATTTTGTTTCATAATACTTTAAAAAGCCTTGTATCTAGACTATTGGTATACGGTGGCGCCCTTTGCCCGTTGCTTCCATTAAAATAATCTTATGTAATTTTTTGCCCTGCGATAAGATGGGATGATGACATTCGAACGCTGGCTGGTGTGGGCTGGATGAGAGTGGCCAAAAATCGGGAGCAATGGCGTGCATTAGGGGAGACCTATGTCCAGCAGTGGACGAGTGTGGGTTGCTGATGATGATAATGATGATGTATTTTTTTCCGAGAAGACATGTGAGGCAGTGGCGAAGAGTCCATACAACCCGATTCCCGTCGGCTTCCCTTACGAAAAATTGAATCTATGGGCCAACGATATTTTTATCTGTTAAATTCACTTAGTTTCACACTTACATGGTTCAAATAGTTTGAATTATAGACTTAACGCCTACAAGATTTGATGAGCAACGCAAATAATGAAGGTGGCAAGCCGGTAAAATACCGAGTTACTTCTTCATACTACAAATTCTCATACTGAGCATCTGTCCTTTTCATTTGTGTGAATAGATCATCATGTTCCGTCTCGTTTTAGCACGTGCAAATTTACTTCGAAATAACTCGATGCCTATCGGCTTGTTATAGAGAAAGGTTAATTGGCAACGCACAGGTGCAAGCGAGAAAGATCACTCATGAAGTAATGATTCCGAATTAAGAATGAATGTAGCACGGTATTAAATCATGACAGGAGCGTACTATATTTTTATTTACCTTGCTTTTTAGTTTTTATTTAATGGCGGATAATGCGAATTGTAAACAACTTGTTGCTTTCGTTTTGTCGAATTTTATTTGTTTTGGTGTTGAATTGTGGTGAATTGGATTAATTTTTGTATTGTGTGTTGTGCTGAAGTCATCTTAATGTCGGTCGTCGGTTAAAAATGTCATTATTACTGATATATTGTTGTCGCACAGATTATTTGCTATCGAACAAGACTTCGTTCTCTAAGTTTTGAAAACAAAAAACATGTAGTAAAATTAGGCCGCGCCAATTCAAATATTTTTTTTTTCGACTTTAACATATGACCGTGGGATGGCCACGCATCGGCATGAATGGGCCAGTCGATCGTAGTGGTACCACGGCCTCACAGAAAACCGGCGTGAAGCAGTACTGTACTGTTTCGCTGCGTGAGTGAGGGTACCGGAGGCCCAAGTCGGGGGAAAGTGGGGTTTATAGGTTGGCAGCGCACTTGTGACTCCAATGATGTCACGGGTATCCATGGGCATGCTGAGTATTTTGGTAAGTTAATTTCATATTCCGGCTTCCCTTTTGAAAATATTCACCCTTCGCCACTGATGTGAGGTCAATTTTTTTAAGTGATCGGTGGCAAACGAGTAGACAAGTGGTGTCAAAAAAAGTACCTAAATCTGTACTTCAATATTTTTTCGATAGACTGAGTTTTGACGTGTTGAGTTGAGAGTTCATATCCATACTTAAAATACTATTATAAATGGGAAAGTGCAAATGTGTATCTCTTTGTTGATCTGTCTTTCATGGCAAAATGGAGCAGTTATTACGTAATTTTTTTAAGTTGAGATAGTTGCAGAGTGATATTTAGACTATTATGAATATGGGAAACCGAATTCCACGTGGCAGAGCGAAACTGCGGGCGACAGCTAGTTTTTAACAGTCACGCTTCGTCATGAGGCACCGGAGGCCCAATCCAGAGGAAGTGGGGTTAAAAGGTAAGCAGCGCACTTGTGACACCACTGGTGTTGCAGGTGTCCAAGGGCGGCGGTATTCGCTTACCATCATATCATCATCATCAATCGGTGATCCGTCGGTTCGTCTGCCACCTATATCATAAAAAAGATAGGTATACTTTACTGTACAAAATACAAAACTGAACTAGTTATGTATAAAAGTGATTTCATGTTACGATATCGATATCTTTGCTTCAATTCAAATGTCTTCAAGAGTTCCGACAAAACCCTCCCAGAAAAATTGTAAACAAACAAAACCTATAGCCCTTCCGGCCCCAGGCTTCGGTTCGTTACACCAACTTTTTACTAATAATTATGATTTCATGTTAGGGATATATGTTTTAAGGTACTAATAGTTTATTCCAAAAATGTACCTCATAAGCTTACGTTGCATAACTTTCTCAACTGTTACCTGTTTTGGGTCCTTAATAAAATAAATAAACCACTTTATGATTTTTCTTTAGTTTCATCGAGTGGGAAAATGAGGACTTTCTGAATAATCATTGTAACCTTTTAAATAAATCTAATCGTCACATGTACATACTGCTTTACATGGAGTGCCCTTGTTGGACTTAGGACCGACCTTGTGTCTGAGACACAAGTGTTATTTTTGCACTGCTGAGCGTAACTTGACCTGACGCGGTCGTACTACAACTTTTACTAAATTTACTAAAGGCTAATAGTGGTTTTACATTATAAATATGCAGCAAACTCAATGTTTTCTAGTTTGAGGCTAAGTGTTACTGGTACTCTCAGTACTTATTTAATCAAAAGTCAAGGTTTAGTGCTAATTAAACAAAACACATTGACGTCATCAATACTTCATATGTCAATGTTAATTACACTAAGTTAATATTTGTATGGTACACTAATACAAGATAATATTATATGTTTAAGCTATGTTAGTATATTAATCTACTCTTAAGGTAAATATCTTAAAATTCCCTTCAATGCCCACTTGACAACAAAAGGTTAACGAACTTTAAACGTTTAAGCTGTGGCAATAATTAATTATTGTAAATGTTTTATACCTATATATTATGTGCTCGTTATAGACAAGTAAGTGTAATTAATAGATATTGTAATTAATAGATAATAAATGTGGGAGAGCCACGCTTAGGCATGAATGGGCTGGCTCGACCGGAGTGATACCACTGCCTCACAGAAGACCGGCGTGAAGCAGCACCTGCGCTGTGTTTCGCTGTGTGAGTGAGGTTACCGGAGGCCCAATGGGGGGGAAGGGGAAAAGGTTGGCAGTGCACTTGGGACTCCACTGGTGTTGCGGGTGTCCATGGGCGGCGGAATTGCTTACCATCAGGTGATCCGTCTGCTCGTCTACCACCTCTGATATATAAAAAATAAATGTATACAGGCGGTGAATGCGTCTTTTTTATGTTGTTAGATTAACAAGCGGCTCTCTGCGACATAGGTGCTAATACTAAAAAATCCTTTAGATTTCTATCTATTTATGAAATAAGTTTAACGGAGTTCAACGCTTGCTATTTGAAAAAATATTGATTACTATCTTCCAACAGTAATTATTTCATTATAAGCCATTCATAAGGAGATTAATATCGTAATAATTAATAGGTGTATTGTTGCTTGATAGAATTTTTATCGATATACCAACTAATAAAATTTTATAGCTTATAAATATTGGTTGTACATTCCTCTTTGCGAGAACTTTTACCACTACCTACTGCTATGCTCTTTAATTATTTGTTACAAAGGTGGCAAACAAGTTTACGTTCATCTAACTGTATGCGGTTTCCACTGTCTAGATTTTGGAGTAGGGACGCTTGAAATGCCAGATTTTGCACGTACGAAGGGTACAGGGGAAGAAAGATCCTTGTCACTAAGATAATTTTTGAGAAAATTCTTAATGTTTATTAACATTTTTCAAAGTCATTATTTAAAAACATTGTAAAGTATTTTTTATACTATAATATGGCTATGTATTATAAAATCGAATAACTTGAATTCAGATTTTAGCTAACTTAGATTAATTTATTATGTAAGATTTCTTTCCCAACGTGTTAAAGATCCAAAAATGGACTATGACATTACAGGGATGGACTGTACCCTTCTTGTTATGGAACTTCATGCTGAGCTCTATGAGGAAATTATCTCTTTCTACATAATGGTAATTTACTATTAATTACAGCTGTATTTCATATGTGTGTAACTTTTTACACACACATGTGTGTGTTAAAAGGCGCGGCTGCTTTGAATTCATACAAAGAATTCGCCGTAGAATAAAATTATGATAAAACGTAGGGCGTAGTGAGACTGAAGAATTCAATGAATGAATGGCTGGAATTCTCTGCCGGGTGAATATTTGGACATTTTAAACAAAATTGAAAGAGTGAATAGGTTTTTACTAGTTAAATATGGTACACCTCCAGCCGCATCATCAATTACCATCAGATGAGATTGCGGCCAAATGTCTGGCTATTCACCAATAAAAAAAATGTTGTTGCAAAAATAGTTCTCATCAACCTCTCTTCTCGCGGAATTCTATTTTTTAAGTATGTTCACCGATTTCTCCGCTAATCATAAACCGATTTGTACATTTTTTTTTATTTCAAACAGCACACGCTCCCAAGTTGGTCTCATTGTCACCAGGATCTGATGATGGGATCCCAGATAAATCGATGGCAATCCTCAAATTGCATCAGTACCTGATTGTATTAATTTTGCTCAGATGATGATGGAAGGTCATCTCGTCAAAGGTAAGGAGTTAAAGGATAACTCTTTCAATACTGTACGCACATTTAGGCTGTAATTATTTCTACAAGTAGCTATAAGTAATTTTATTAGTTAGTTTATGACTTTGTGGTTAGGTTTACTTTAATAAGTAACAGCAACCAAATACCTAAAACAAACCTATGTATTTAGTTGCTATTAAATATGGTAGTTAAGTATAGTAAACGTTTTAGGTAGGTTTAAAATAACTAAAAATGGTGTGGACTTGTAATTGCTAATTAGTGCTATGTACTACCAAAGTGACTGCGAATAGAGAGGGATTTGTGTCAAGATTCTCCACTCTAAGTGCGTTTCTATGTCAACCATTTACATAATTCGTACTTTGTGGCACAGTATCAGAAGTAGCCGTACAAAAATGATAGTTTGTGCACTTTATTTAGAGGGCTTAAGAGTCAATATCTGTCAATGCATCAACTTTTGGCGTTGACTATACCCGGGAGGTCGGACTACTTACATATCTGTGGGTCGGACTATGCGTAAGGACTAGGGCACTAATGTCTTTAGGTACTTGCCATACAAGTCTGCCACGAATTCCAAGATCCGTTTTTGGCAAAGCTCTAATTTGATTTAAGGGAAAATTCTAAGTTCTTATGTACCTAAATGATGACATATCTACTAAGAGTTAAACTATTGAGCGAAAGTCTTACTGAGAAACTGATTAAGTGTTGTTTTGCTGAATATTGCATTGAGTACATTATACTATGCTTTAGTTAATATTATCTCAAACATTACGTAACAACACAGACACGCCACAGAACGGAACAGAAGGATTGAACTCTCAATTCTTCTGTTGTCAGGGGGTGTCCAAGGGTGTCGTCAGTGACCACTTATTATCAGGTGACTAGCTTGCTCGTTGGTCTCCATTTTCCATTAAAGATGATATTTTTAACCTATCTATAACGTTAGTATGTAAAAGTTCATAGTTACTCTGATATAAAAAAAAAACTGCAGGTCTAAAAGTTTAGTAATTATTTAGAAATTTAATTCAATATTAGAATTATACAAAATAAAAGTTTAAAAGCATAACATGCTCAAGTTAGACATCACGTTAAGTTAATCATGTCGAACTGGATATATAGCACTAACGAGTCAAAATAATGACAGTAGTCGAACTGCTTTCTAGTCGTAGGCGCAATGGACATGTCATTTGAATATTGCAAATTAAATTATACAGATGCTGCGGTCAAATGTAACAATATGTAATGTAATATGTAATGTGTATTTTCTTGACTGGCCGCTGAGTTTTGATATTCGTTTAGGCCTTTAAAGGAATATTAAAAGTCCAGATTTTCAATTTCTAAAGTGCTATAGCAGTGTGCCCAGTAAACAATGAAACTTTCGGACTTTTTGAGTGTTAACTTATCTTCGATCTTAACATTATATCTAAACGAAACACGTTTTCCAAGCAACTGTTTTAATTTGACATAGAAGGAATAGAAAAAAAAGTTATTAAAAACCATAGATATCAAAATGAGATTAGTTGCTGGTCGCCAACAATATCAAATAATTTAAATTGAATCTAATAACAGTCGTACCGCCTTTTGTTCTTCATCATCATATTATGATACAAATAGAAGTTGCTACGTAGAATGCTAAACTAATATCCAGCACTAACGCGGTTAGTAAAGAAAAGAAACATTACATATTACATTTCATTATTGTTACATTTGACTACAGCATATGTATAATTGAACATATAATTCAGAATGATCGAAATTTTCACCGTGCTGTAATTAGAGATTCTTTATGTGAATATGTATATGCCTTAAATCGCATAGAGCATAGAACATTATTTGTGTGTGGTTTGGGATCGAGGATCTCAAACAGCTGTAACTCCTATATGCTAGATTAAATTTAAAAATATTTCGTCATTTATATATATCTATCATCTAAAGTTGGATGGACAAGTCTATCTTAAAAGTGTATATAAATTTATCAAATAATGTGCTTATCATTAGATAACGCATCAAATTTAATTATCATTTGTGTTTGTTCAGTGTTTGGGTGTAATATATGTATTTAAGTATATATTTGTGTTCCTCTGTTGTCTGATATCTGTAAAACAAGTGCTTAAGCTACTTAGTACGGAATCAGGTCACCGTATGAGATGTTGTGAGAATTATTATAAAAAAAAATATTATTATTATTTATTATTATTTGTAATAAAAATAGTTTTCTAAAAGCATCATATTATATAGCCATCATACAAATTTGTGTGTGAAAATGTTCGATTTATTATATGAAGCTTTTTTGGTCAAGTTAAAAAATATGATCTTGAAATCGTGATATCTCAAGAAGTTTTTAAGTTATACCATAGACCATAGTGATACTTTTACCAATGTTTTTATAATTGAAAAATCTTTTGATGGCTTTTAAAATAAAATACGAGATGCCATGCCTGTCACTTTTACTATCGTTTGCTTTCTATAAATTAAATGGGTAGGTATATAACTCTAGTAAAACCCTAGTAAACGACACACACACGCTACTTTACAATTTCCTTTATACCAATTATGAACTCATCGATAAAAAAATTACAGCTATGGAATAAACCATAACTTACTCCTATCATTTCATATTTCCATTCAATTTAAAGGTAGTAAAGTAATATGCCAGACATATGACTGTACATTACTCAGTCGCACATGTACTTTCTGCAATAAGCTTGGGTGCAGTAAACAGCCCACAAGTGTCACTTTCATGTGCATACGAGTCGTTTGAACAACTGTTAAATCTAGTGATAAATAACGTAGAAAGTAAACGTTTCCCCCGTATTATCAATCGCCTGTCGGAGAAATTTGGGTCGGGCGGGGCGAGAGGAGCCTGGGGACATTGCATGGCTTAGACCCGTTCGTAATGGGGTCACAGGCGGAGAAATCTCTTTGTGTGTCGGAGTGCATACGGTAACTCACACGCATGCCTGCTGGACGGTTATGTAGCATGTAAGCGTACATGCTACAATACTGCCTCCTACAAACTTAAGTGTTCCGTGACTGTTTAAATGATGGGCTATGCTAATAACGCTTAATTCTGTAAATTATATTGATTATATCTCAACTACGACTTTTAATGATATTCTTAATTTAAAAATTGCATGTTACTACGGACAGCTACACATCAATGTATGTCTATCAAATTTCTTCAATCTTTTCCCATTTTCTATTGAAATACTCGTACATTTGATTCAATATCAGTTGAGTTAGACCTGACCTGATGTGTCCGTAATAATCTTATTTTTGGTACTTACTTTGGGCCATATTTCGGTCCTTTAAAAGTATACTATGAGAGCCACCAGTTACTATACATAAATATATTGATTTAATTAACGTTACGCCTTATAATATTTATTATGAATAACCAAACCTCATAATTGTTGTGCCTACCAAATAGGTACTCGTAATAATGAAATAACTATTCCATACTCATCTAACCTAACTTAACTAATTATTTATTAAAGATACTACTATCTCAGTAAAATGACTCTAGATCAGCAGGTCGCTTCATCAATCTCCACCAGCAATATAAAAACGGTTACTATTAAATCAAACGTTACATATAATACCCTTCAACCGATGACGGCTACTGGTGGCCAATCTCAACGATCAGTTACGTACGCAGGATATATTATAGTGCTCAAGTGTGTGCGCAAAAGCATGTGCACTCTTTATTCCCTTACTCTCATATTCCGATGGGACACTACTGTGACACTGCCGGGGAGGGATCGGGCGCAGGGCCAACAGCTTAACGTGCTTTTCGAGGCACGGGGGTACAAGACCGCCAACTTCCCGACGCCAGGCTGCCACTAAGAATTTCTTACCGAAAACTTAGATACACATTTTGGCCCGACCTAGGGATCGAACCCGGGACCTCTTGCGCAGCCGTCGCTTTAAAGTGCGACCCACTAACCACTGCGCCACCGAAGCAGTTAACGTATAACGTTACATATATTATGATACAAAACAAGCAATGTGCATTTAGCACTTTCTAAAGCGGCCATAAGGTAATAAATAGGTATGTTTAATCCGATAGCCATCACGATGTGCCCGGCACTGCACGGCATGGGTGCAGTATGGGCAAAAACAGTGAAGCTTATTTATTTTAAGTCTGTATTTCTAGATAAAGGTTGTGAGTCATACGTGTCTTCATAGCTTATACACATTAAACTGTGCAACATTTTGAAGTATTTTTCAATTTGAACGAAATGCAGTGGGCCTGAGTAAAAAAATCAAAATTTTGACAGTACCTAACAGATTTCTGGTTAAAAACCAGAACTTGTAGGGTGATTGAAGTGTTATTATAGAGACAGTTGTGACAATATCATATATAAAATAAAAAACAACATTCATTACATATAAAAAGTTGAAGAAAAGTTATTTACCGTTATGTTCAAATAAAATATTTACAATTTTATGCAACTCATTCAAGATATTACCTAATGTACTCTACATTCGTACTATATCTCACAAAAATGATATGAAGAGTGATTGATATCAGTTAATGTATTATTGGAATTGGTGGAATAAATAAATAAAATAATATAAATGTGCCAACTTTTTCTTGTTTCTAAAGTAAGTAATTTACATTTTTCAAGTGTCCGATGATCCCAGTGGAAAGTGGCCACTAGTGAAAGTGGCTAACACGTTGACAAATTCTCTCGCACCTTACACTTAATTTGATGGGACCTGCTTTGCCAGTACTGATTATGTTATGCCGTAGATAACATTACTTACGAGGGTTACCGCATTCGGTTAAATAATAACAGCAACCGATGGTTTAGCAGTTATGGCTATGTGCGTGTAGTTATTAGAACCCGTAAATGGAAATGAAATGTCAAAGTTAATTCAAAATGTCACGCTTAGACAAATTTTACATAATGACTAGCATTCGCACGCGGCTTCGCCTGCTGTTATGGCGGTTGTTAAGCAGTACATTCAACCAGTAATTATGGATCGTTCTATCGATATACTCTTCCGCGTTGAAGTTGTCATGAGAAGGTAGTAATTAGTTTTAATTTTTTAATTCATTTATTACAGTTGGTCATTATTTTCGCAATACTACCTAATGTTATCTAAGAAGCTAATCACAGTATTGAAAAAGTAGGTCTGTAGCTACAATTTGATTTCACAAGTAAATAATAATTTCACTATCTATGAGCTATAGGGTAATAGTCTGAAATCTTTAGTTTACCTTTCAAAGACTATTTGCCCGTTTTCTTGATATGTTTGCGCCTTTGGTACCTGTAAAAAAGATAATTAAATTATTGAAAACAAAGGATGAAAATAGTTTTGTAGATTTCGCGGGTTGGACGATATAGGGGCTTAAAAGCGTGCAAAATTAATTGCATTCGTTAACATACATAATATTTGTTAACTCAGGGTTAGTCAGCATTTTTGTTAGTAGACTGCATTTTTGTGTCACTTGTGAAAAGAGAAGTGAAACGGAGTAAACGCTTACATATAGTATTTTCAGAGAGATACCGAACAGTTTTTAAGAAACTATACTACTCGTGGAGGTTTCCTCACAATGTTTTATGAATGGTTAAAATATTCATCTGTGTTTGAAAAATCTAGAGGCACACGGTTCATCCACTGACCTACTATCGCTCTAACACAAGGTTCTCTTTTATAGTAAGTAGTATACCTTATCGGTAAATTCGGCAAGCAATGCACTTTTAGTTATATAAGATTTTTTCTTAGAGGTCTCGAATTCCTAGTTTTTACAAAAACTTTATTCAAGTAAGATAATTTATAAGTTTATAGTTACATTCTCAGGTTACGTTAGTAAAAACATAATTGAAATTCTATTGTTAATACTGAGAGACTGGAGGTCATTGACTGGAACAAATCGTTATATTAAATTGTTGGAATAGAATGCTACTACTGATTGGTTTGATTAAATTAATGTTTTTAGCGATACTTTCTACCAGTGCAAAAAAAAAATGGTGCAAATCTTTCATTTAGCGAGATGATTCACATTTGTTAATGCCCGCTGGTATATTAGTTTATTATGTTTAAGGTGACGGGTAGGGCACATTAGCGACGCCAACCGATTTTAATTTTTAGCTACTAAACCGGATCTATTTTAAACATTTTCGGGATTACAACCTCTCGGCAAACACTTATACTATTTATTAAATAACCATGCACAAATGCGGACCCAACAGTTGTACGCGAAAAATTGATTCACGCTAAAAGTGGCCGCTTTTGGCGGTAATCAATTTTTCGCGTACAAAAACCACATTTGTGCCTGGTTATTTAATAAATAGTATAAGTATTTGCCGAGAGGTTGTAACCCCGAAATTGTTTTAAATACATCCGGTTTAGTAGCTATCAATTAAAAACGCCGTGTGGCCGTGTGGTCTCCGGCAGAGTAGAATAGGCCACCCTCAGTCTTACCGAGGTGTCGTAAAAGGCGACTAAGGTAAAGCTGCTGGCATGATCATAAGCACCCAGAGAAGGAAAACTCTGCATTTATATAAAAACCCTCGCCAACCCGTCTGCCAAGCGTGGTGAGTATAGCAATTACCCCTCATGTGTTTGAGGGAGGCCCGTGCCCCAGCAGTGGGGACTTATGATGGGCTGACGATGACGATGAATTAAAAACGAATGTTGTCGCTAGTTAGGGCTACCCGTCGCCTTAAAACTTGTGAACTGACTTTTGTAAGTGCTCGCAACGTCGATGTTTTTGACTAGGGCATCGTTTTACATAATATGATACGTGGTATCACTCCGGTCGAGCCGCCCCATTCATGCCAAAGTGTGACTATCCACGGCCAATGTTTAGTAGACATGGTTGAAAAATCGATTTCCAATATCTCTTGCACATATTCACAGATCATCAACCCACCTCGGGCGGGACAGGTTTTGGTGGTCGTTAAATGTGGTTCGATATCCAACTTGCACCTATCGGAGAAAGTAAGAGATTATAAATGTGTAACTTGCAAGTCGACCTGTGAAATTGTTATATCATCACGTGTATTAAAATGTTTCTGATCTTGAGAGAAAAGGCCAGGCGAGAGAGTATTTTTTTATCTATTGCTGTCTCGTATTCCCCTGCCCTTTTTTTCTTTAGGGAATGGACCATAACCCACCACGCTGGTCCAGTGCGGGTTGGTGGGTGGTTCGCCAGAGCCTCTTTTGTTGGTTAGCAGGACGCGCCACGGGCAGGAGAGGTTGACTTGGAACCCGAAAGATGTTGCGTGGGTCCCCTTACGTCCTTAATCGGGAGCAGTGGCGTACATTAGGGGAGACCTATGTCCAGCAGTGGACGAGTGTGGGTTGCTGATGATGATTCCCCTGCCCTTAAGGTGACGGGTAGGGCACACTAGCGACGCCAATCGATTTTAATTGATAGCTACTAAACTGGATCTATTTTAAACAATTTCGGGGTTACAACCTCTCGGCAAACACTTATACTAATTATTAAATAACCATGCATAAATGCGGACCCAACATTTGTACTCGAAAAATTGATTCACGCTAAAAGTGGCTGCTTTTGGCGGTAATAAATTTTTCGCGTACAAAACGAATGGTAAACTAATGGTGTCGCTAGTTATGGCTACCCGTCGCTTCAGGGGGGTTGTCAATCTGTGAGTACAGTTGACAGCAAACTGACAGAAATAAACAAGGTTAAATCCCGACCTGTGACTTGACATTACCACAAAAGTATTGAAGTATGCATGCACAAACTAAAGTCGAGCCAAACTAATAAGCCACATTTGATGTTTCTCAAGTTTATCTCCTTATATACGTTTTGAAGGAGAAGTGACCTATTAAAAAACGCCGATTAAAGTGAATAATCGATATGTACTTCAAACAAACGTGAATCGAATACTATAATAATGGAAAAGAAGATAATAGTTCTTTTATTTGGAGAAATGTGAGTCAATTTTATTTAAAAAAAATATGATAGTTGATATCGATCCGCGGCCAGTTTATTTTCTTTTTCTTCGAAATCAAAGTGCTTATATTGTGTGCCATATATGGTTTTTCTTTTTAACAAGTTATTAATATTTTTAAACAAGAGAATAATACGTTTTATTTTAATCTCGTGGCTTTTAATTTATGGTTGAATGTTCCTACACGATTAACATTGTATTCATTCGATTATTTAGGGTACATCCCTAGTGCTTAAAAAAAAATGCGTTGACAGATACAACATTGTACCAACGTTCAATTCTCTAGAAATGTAAATTTTTAATAAGTTTATAAATAGTTTAACAGATAAAGTAAATCGTGAAATTATCTTTTTTGTCTTTATTGCAATAAATAAATGCAAACAAGGTTACGATGTCGAATTTAGTTGAAGTGTCAAATGTGGCTTATTATTTTGACTCAACTATAAGAAGAAAATAACACGTATGCTACTCATGTGACATTACCCAGAAATCTGTTGATCTGTATCTCGACTCGGACTAGGGTTAATGAGGTAAATTAATTCAATGATTAGGGCCAATTCATAATTCAAAATCGGAATGCACGATTGTATTGAAGGACGGGTCCTCAAGATACCTTGAGGACGCGATGCAATTGATTTGATGTACTCTACACAGGTTTTTATCAATTGACAATTATTTGCAGCCTGTGCATATTTCATAGAAACACTGAATTTTAATATTAGTTTCCTCTGGTTTTTAATACAAAAATGGTACAACTTGACTATTATCCTTAATTATCTGTGATCTGAGATGGCGAATCTTCCAACAGTTACGGCTTGGTTTGGTTATTGTAATGGTCTCTCTTAATTAATGTGACGGGTAGGGCAAACTTGCGACGCCATTTGATTTAAATTGTTAGCATTTAAACCGGATATCTTTTTAACAATTTCGAAATTCGAGCATCTCGAAAAGAACTAATACTATTGATTACTAAATACTTATAATTAACTTTTTGGCCTGCTTCCTACTCGAAATTTGAATTACTGTCAAAAGTGGCCACTTATGGCGTTCAAATTTTGAGTGCAAAAACAGATCAAAGAGTTAATTCATCATCATCAGCCCATTTAAGTCCCCACTGCTGGGGCACGGGCCTCCCTCAATCACATGAGGGGTAATTGCCATACTCACCACGCTTGGCAGACGGGTTGGCGAGGGTTTTGATATAAATGCAGAGTTTTCCTTCTCTGGGTGCTGATGATCATGCCAGCAGCTTTACCTTAGTCGCCTTTTACGACACCTCGGTAAGAATGAGGGTGGCCTATCCTACTCTGCCGGGGACCACACGGCACACGGCAAGAGTTAATTATATGTATTAAATAAATAGTATGTATTCTTTCTGAGAGGCTCAAATTGTTAAAAATATATCCGGCTCAGTTAATATCAATTTAAATCGATTTGCGTCGCTAGTTAGGGCCACCCGTCGCCTTAAGTAATTTTCTATCAACAGAAAACGCCATCAACATTTATGCAACGATAATATTATGAGTACTTTGTTTTGTGCCAGCATACTTTAAATTTATATTCTAATTAGTGCAATTGAATTGATAAACTATAAAACGGTGTTGATTCATGCATTTTAATTATTTTTGACGTCGTGGGAGGCTTAGAACTTAAAATAACCGCGTTTGGTCCCGTGTACATTAATTATTTGGCTAAGAACTTACATAGACGGTCTGTGAATGCTTTCAATTTTTTAAGATTAGATAGTATTATTCTTATCAGGAAATCATTTCGAGAAAGTATTCCCATGCTGTTAAATGTATTAAGTGCTGACAAAATTAATTTCTTAAAGCCTTTATTAGAAGTGATAACTTTCCCCCGAATTAATTATCTACATAATTGAAATATATTTTTGTAAGACGCTTATTGTAACTGTAGAGTTCAAACAGGAAAATAATGTTTTGAAGTGTACCTACTACCTACTCAATTTACGATTTTAAATTCTGTTCTATGAACTCAAGGCAATATTGGTTTCGTAGTAACATCGTGAATGGTGGTTCTTTAGCAATCCCGAGCTGTACGCGTTCGAGAACAAAATGCGTTCGAGGTATACCGTTGCGCTGAGAGACACAAAAAAGGTGGAATTTTAAAAAGTAATCCAAACGTGCTCATTGATTAGGCAATGATGAAATCTGTGTCGCGGAGGCGGGAGAGCGACCGGCGGAGTGCAACGCGGAACACAAACAGCGCTGCGTCCTTGCAATGCCGTATTGGCACAGTAGATACGAGTATAATAATAAGCTAAAACAGTATTGGAACTCGGCCTTTCTGTTGAGATATTTTTTTTATGAGAAAGGATTGCAAATGAGCAAGCGAGTCACCTGATGGTAAGTGATCACCGCCGCCCATGGACATCAGCCACACCAGAAGATATAAGCTCGTTTCTTGAAGATCTCAATGTCGTACCAGTTCGGAAATACCGCTGCGGGAAGTTGATTACATAATAAGAAGGTGCGTGGCAAAGATGTGTAAAGCGCACGGTGGTTGACTTCCACCCATCCAGATGGTATGTGTGGAATCCTAGTTTACGGCGTGCAGTACGGTAAATTACGTAGAGACATTGAGTCGCTTAGCGTCTTTTACCGTTTATATCACGGTGAGTGCTCGGAAGAGCTTTTCATCCTCATCTCACCCTCCCTTTTCCGTCACAGAACTACACACGAAAGACAACGCTATCACCGCTTCACCGTGGAAAACATTCTATAACGGACTAAAAAATTTGGCCCAAAGAAAATACTCCCTACATACCCATGATCTCCTGAATTATGAATATTATTATCTCTCATTAATATGGGATGCAGTAATCTGTAGATATTTAAAGCCCCATCGATGTAGATCACCAGCTTTACCCCCATATCACTTTGAGAAAATTCAAACATTGTGCTTGATCCTGCGCCTTGGACGAGCACAATCTGGGATTGCGTTGCCAAGCGTTCAAAAGTTTGATTTTGAAATTTTGATTTCTAAAGTTTTTGAATATGAAAGTATTATTTACCAATGTTTCTGTTATTGGTAAATTTTGAGGCATATCAAATAAAAACAACCGGCCAAGAGCGAGTCGCACTCGCCCATGGAGGGTTCCGTAACAGCAAGCAAGATATATGGAAGGTAAATTGCGGTTTACGGTTTATAACGTATCAAAAAAAAAACTTCTTGCTAGATCTAGTTTAAACCAATTTTCGTTTTTAGTTTTCATGGTAATATTGTATATAATATTTTTTTTAGTTAGAGGAGGGGCACACATTTTACCACTTTGGGAGCGTCTCTCGTATTAAGTTTAGAAAAAATATATATTTGAAACTTCAACATTATTTTTAAAGGCCTATTTATAGATACCCCACACGTATGGGTTAGATGAAAAAAAATATTTGAGTTTCAGTTCTAAGTATGGGGACCCCCTTAAAAAAATTTTTTTTCCTACTTTTGAGTAAAAATTGTAATGCGGTTAACAAAATACATCTATTTACCAAGTTTCAATATTATAGTTCATATAGCATCGGAAAAAAGTGGCTGTGACATACGGACGGACAGACATGACGAATCTATAAGGGTTCCGTTTTATGCCATTTGGCTACGGAGTTGTCATGCCTGTTCGATTAAGCTTGTCTAAGAGCGAGCCGCATTATATATTTCACATCAGGTAATTGAAAATAACTACTTCATCGATTTAATTTAGGTAAACTATAGGGAATTAGCCTCTATCACATACTTATAACAAACTAAAAAAAGGCGGCGGTTCACACTTGACACGCGAGAACGATGAACGCTGGCTCCACAGCCGGTGAAATGAATAATTGACCCCTGTTTTTATCCCCTTTGATTGGCATTGGTGGTTTAGAGGTAGAATACTCGTGGACTATGGGGTGGCCCGGGTTCGAGTCCCGGCCGATGCTTCATAAACTTAATACAACCACCTTTTATTGTATTATACTATAAAGGATTAATTACTAAATATTTTTAAATATCGAAAGTAGGTACGCGGCACTCGTGACTGACACACTGCGATTGGCCTCGTCAAGACGTTCGTCTATGTTATTTCGGCAGTTTGTACGTAGTTTCTACACTGACTTTAGCTCATTATATATACTGTGGTATTGGTCTGCGGACTGCAAACATGGAGAGTAAGGCACGGGGTCGGCGGATTTGAGAAATCTTATCTGACGCGCTCAATAGTGGTCTGAGAGGATGCCTTAGTCGGGAATAGTTGCGTAGCTGGGACGATGCAATGTAATTCTGTGCCAGCGATATTAGGTAGAAGAACTTAAAGCGCTTGCGATGGTCTCGATTTGCGTGCAATTTAGTTGAAACTCAAAACAAATTTTGGCCTAATGATGGTTTGTAGAAAATTTAAACGTTCATATATATGATATAAAGGAAAATATAAAGTAACACGATTGAAAATACCAATTTATTAAATTTTTTTGGCAACTTTTTTACAATGTAGTAGATACCGAACAAGTCATATTTTTGATAGGACTTTTAGTACAAAAAAAAACACATAGGTCCAATATAGATACCATTGACTTGTACTTTTTTGAAATTCACTAATACAGGTTTTGTTTTTTTAGAAATGTTTTGATCATGGAAATCACGATCTAAAAATCTACCACATACGTGGAAACATAACATAAAATAAACATTCACACAAATACAATCACTCATACACACACACACACAAAAACGGCACTGGTCACAATTACATACAAACATTTTCGGAAAATGGTTATGTTTTTCCCATCCATATAAAATAACAATAGTTTTTGAGTTATGTATTTGTAATGTTTTATATTTATGTCATAGAGTTGATTCTTTGTACATATGTGCTCAAGGAACGCTGTCTCTCTATCTGGATACCCGTAACACAGTTTTCGAAACTAATACGGTTGTTATCGTTTGTTAACATTTTGTCAAAATTGTTTTTAGTTCTAATAAATATATTTTTTTTAAATATAGAAATATACAATAACTAAATCTAATATCAGTCAATAGGAGTAAGTTTCATTATTAACTTCAAACATAGTCGGGAAGCATGACTAGTTACCACTTTTCAACCGGAGCAACTTGACAACAACCTCGATGTTATTATAAGACGTACTTGAGAAGGTCGAAAATCTGAAATAAACTGTGACTCATACTAGTTAAAACATTTGCCTTGAAGTAATAATAATAATACAACATCTCACACAGTGACCTGATTCCGGAAGTCTCTTAAGCACTTGTGTTATACGGATATCAGATAACAGAGGAATTACAAATATATACTTACATACATAATATTATTCCTAGGCACTGAGCAAATACAAGTGTTCATCACACGAATATTTGTCGGGAGCGGGGATTAAACCCAGGATCTTTGGCGTATGAGGCAGGGTCGCCACCAAATGCGCCATCCGGCCAGTCAATAAGACTAAAGACGAAGTAATGAGGATGAATTTGAATAACAAACGGTGCATCTAGCTGCACCAGTGGGTCACTACTCAGCGAAAGTATTTGTTTTCTCTAGAGACTCGGTCTGGTTCTAACCGTATAGAATTTCTTTTTCCACCAGCTTGATGAAAGTTAATAGAAAATCGATTGATTTCAGCTGACAGATTATATGCAGCAGTTTGAATAACCATTATTAAAATTGGTTAGGTACCTACTAATGTCGATTATGGTTATCAAGAGTATTTAAAGACACCTGCTTAGTGCAAGTCAGATTTGCACACGATAGGTTCCGCCCTATTGATTTGATAATTTATTATTAAATTAAATACATTTAAGTATTTAGTGAATATTTCAGGTGCCTACCTGTTACCATTTATTGATATCTAGTAAAAATAGGATATGGCAGGTCATCTTAAATAATTATTTTATTTTTACCCGACTACAGTGAACCAAAAAGTAAGGTTTATGAATTTAATATAATAAATATTTGGATGTCACATTGTTACAAGCATGTAATCTCGAGTTCTTTGGCTTCATAGAATGTTTGGTACCACTTATTAAATATTTTGTACGTAAAACGCATACAGTTCAAGATCTTCATAAATTAAGCTTGATTGATCTTGAGAAAATATTTCCAATTCATGTTGAAAGTTGATAGTTTAATTTAGCAAGTGTTAGTTTCTTTCATTCATTAACTGTTAACTTCCAAACTATATTCTAATTGTGGAATGACTTCCTATAATGAATTACAATCTTTATTATACTTCTTTTTTTATATGAGAAGTGGCAGACGAGCAGACGGATCACCTGATGGTAAGAAATTCCGCCGCCCATGGACACCCGCAACACCAGTGGAGTCACAAGTGCGCTGCCAACCCTTTCCCCTTCCCCCTCATTGGGCCTCCGGTAACCTCACTCACACGGCGAAACACAGCGCAGGCGCTGCTTCACATCGGTCTTCTGTGAGGCAGTGGTATCAGTCCGGTCGAGCCGGCCCATTCATGCCTAAGCGTGGCTCTCCCACATTTAAAACTTATTGGCATTAAATTTCCGTGCCGTGTGGTCCTCCGCAGAGTAGAATAGGCCCCCCCCCTTACTCTTACCGAGGTGTCGTAAAAGGCGACTAAGGTAAAGCTGCTGGCATGATCATCAGCCTCTGAAGGAAAACTCTGCATTTATATCAAAACCCTCGCTAACCCGTCTGCCAAGCGTGGTGAGTATGGCAATTACCCCTCATGTGATTGAGGGAGGCCCGTGCCCCAGCAGTGGGGACTTAAATGGGCTGATGATGATGATGATGGCATTAAATTAACTTATTGGCATTAGATTAACTTATTGGCATTAAATGAATGAGTGTGTCCTTTGAACATTTCACTACATAACTCTAATTGAGAAATGCTGAAAGTGTTTACTTTAATTAAATTAATAGGCGTACTAAACCTGGTGCCTGTAACTAACCTTACCATAAAAAGATAATTGAACTAGCGGAAACTGTTAATAATTAAGACTGATGATAGGCAAGCAGTTGAGCAATACGAGTGCAATTGGCAATGGTCAAGGAGCGACTAAAGATTCGAATGCAATCAACAGCATTTCGTGGCCACATTACTATCGCTTCGCAGATACGAGTGTGATGAAACCCTTGCACAAAATCGTGGACATGCTTACTTTTACAATGCGGCGAATGTCCTAGGCATTAGAATGCCTAACATTGCAATAAGAGTCCGCAAAGAAGCAAACACAAAGGCGGCGTTGACTGTACCAGGAACAAAGAGGTTTCACGATGCACACAAGATGGATTAGCGGTTGCATTCGGAACTATCAATAGAAAAATGCTCTTTTGCAATGCACGGAAACTAGGTCTTTTGTTTGTGTATAATAAGAGACACTATAGTTTGGGAGCATCGAACTAGAACTCACATAACGCAACGGTTATGAGTGTTATGTCACAAGAAGTGTGTATTGAGGTCGGTAATGCGCCGGTCATTAGGCCACAATTTTCGAGGTCTCGCCAAAGAGAAATAGCCCCAAACAATTTGCTAAACTATATCGATAATGTTAAATCACAAGCTTTGACTAATGCGTATCGTTACATAAATGCAAGTCACTTATCGTTATAATACAATTGTGTGTTATTCATGTAACAAGTATGTTGTTGGTTTATTGTATGAAATATAATGACCCGTCATTTTGAAAAATCATCAAATTATTTGAATGAGATCTGAACAATAGTTATTTTTATATTAGGAGTAGGTACAGACTAGGTAAGAAAATACTTCGTAACTTTTAATGCTAGTTATGTATTAGAAAATTGTTTTTCGAATGTATTGTTACTTTCAAATATCGATGTTTTCGTTTATGTAGAATTTCGCTTTTCTAGGTAGTTTGTGTACCAAAAATTTGCACCCAGCCCATTAGTTTTTTATTTCATAAGCGGACACATGTTTTGCAATATGTTTAGCCTTGTCAGGTATTATGCGTTCAGTAATTACCTTTGCAGTAAATAGATACATATGCAGTAAATTACCTACATATGACTACATTGTAAGTTGGCACTTAGGACCTGTTGTAGTAGAGAATTAGCCTGCGAAATATACCTATGCCAAATTTCATTAGGTACGTTGAGGAAGGAAGGTATTTGGCGATGTGGTAACTCATTATTTATAAACAAATGATTGTAAATCTAATGGGCGATAGTACTAGCGAATAAAATATAATGTGACATTGTTCTCATTGTGCGGTTAGTTCGCAGGTCGGTTATTGCGAATCTATATACCAAGTATTTAAACTTCCAAGAGTTAGCTTTTTAAAACGCGTAATGCTTAAGATTTAAACATAATATCTTTAAGGTTATTAAAGCCGATATGTCGAGGTTATTTATTACGAATTTATTAGAATGGACAGGAAATTATACCCAACAACAAGACTGCTAAGATCGGGTGATAGAATGTATGAATAAAAAAGTGGTTTCATTTGCAAATTTATTTCTTTCATTATAATTATTGAGCAACTCGTCCAATAACATTTTCCATAATCTATGTAATATCTCATTTATGCGAAATATCTTCTGATTTAAAATGAGAATGTCCCGTTTAGGTACATATACATATTTGTTTAAATAATTTAGATTAATCGTAAGATGCCGATGATACTTATAAAAGATACATAATACGTATTATGTACCTAGAAATGATATGTTTAGAATGGTATGTACTTGAGAGATGTAGGAATTAGACGTATGTCATTGAATAAATCATTCATTGTTATTTCCAGATTGTGACGTAACGAGTAGCACGATCCTTTTATTAGCATGAGAACACAGGGAAACTTGTAATGCGACGCAAGTTATATAAAATGCAGGCGGCGACTGCCGGCGACCGATTGTCTTACGTTTTTTGTTTACGTTCGTACGGTCGGTCGGTGAATTCACAAGTCACTACTTTTTCTATTCGATCATTGATTGAGTGATACATTCAACCGTTATCGAGGTTCTACTTTTCGTATGAATTTACGTATACATTTTCCCAGCAAGCCCCTGTTTGGGTAAGACTGCGTCGTTGTAACCGTATAATTTTATATTGTTTCGGCACCATGGGCGCCCTCATTACATATCACTATTAATCATCACCAGCCATGTGTCCACTGATGGGGCACACGCCTATCATAATTCAGCGGGTGAATGTGTGTTTGTTTTGCCATGCAAGTCTATTATGAAGTTAGTATGAGGTCGTGCTGTTTATGAGATCAAGTAATCTTGACTACACACGATAGATGCTATCGAGAGACAACTGCGCCAACAGAAGGCAGATCGTGAGATCGTTGCCTGATATCTTTTAACTAGTCAATTGTGTAATAGTTCCGGAGTAGTAAAGGCAATAGATAACGTTGTCAAAACTGTCATTGGATTTTATTTTAGTGCACTTATACGACGAAATTCGAAATTAATTTGTAAGTACAGGTATCTTATCGTGTGGCTTACACATGTAGGTACATAGATATTAATCTACACAAAATAGCTTTGCACTAATTCGTTTTTTCACGGTCTGGCCGTGACAGGTTATCCTAATAATCCCTTGATCATGCAGAGTCATCCTAATTTCTAGAACATCATCGTAATTTTCACGCTTGGCAAACAGAAATCAAGAACAAACAAGACACACGAGCGTGGGTATCAGTGTTTGTGTTGTTTCGAAATGTTTGTATTTGCCAGTAATTGGCAAATACGAATCCCGAGTAATACGTAATGTTTACTGGGAAGCATGGGAATATTGAAGTTAGGTGCTTGGCATGGATTTGTCGTTTATGGCAAATAACCAGCGTGTGGATCCGACTATAGAAGGTTGATCGACAATGTCTGTATATTTATGAGTTTATTCCTAGTTCATAATAGGTACACATGGTTGTATTGAACGAATGAGATCAGCCAACATACATTGTGTGGAAATAGGCACACGTCATTACTTGATTTTCACGGAACTGTGTTTATGTTTAACAGCGAAACAAATTATGTATTCGCTTCAGCACACTTGGGTGTTGAGTATGAATGAATGAATGACCCCAAAGTACTTAAGTAGCTTAAGCAATTGTTTTATTGGTTTCAGAGTTAACGTACCACAAATGTATATTTGACCAGACAATGAACAAACACAAGTTCATAGCATGAATTCTTGCCTTATGTTTGGCCCGGAGTGAAATTGTATCGTACCCTTGGAGCTTCAGGCAGCGTCAATAGGAAATGCATCATTAGGCTAGTCAAAGTAACTTAATTTTAGAGCGTAATATAAAACATGATTTGCCACTTTGTATCACCTCCGTTTACCACTAAAATTACGAATTCGTTCTATTTCAGTTAACCTTGACGATTGAAAGCAATATATGTATATGTAACAGAATGTAATTACAATGTTCGTATCTGGTTATCGTTTATGACATAGATATTTCTCCATCAAATAAATTAGAAATAAAATGCAGGCAGACGAAACGATTGCATCGTTCTGTCTGCCATGGTCAATTATGTATTTATGTTACATCTCTCTGGCCATGATACATTTATTGGGCTCTACGTAACTACGCGAAAGAAAAAATCGACAGGTAAATGTTCGACAGGTTCTTTTAATACGACTATAAACCGCCTTGTTTCCCTGTTTATAAGAAGCGACGATCAGATTGTAATCGCTTCAATGTAATGGTTTTACGACGCTTGTCAAATCTTGTTTTATAGTTCAGCGTAGGTACTCCGTATAGAAAAAGCTGCTTCTTAAGATGAGATTCTTAAGACTTTCTTCCTTTTTTCCCACCTATCTCAATATTTCGCGTCTCTACGAGTATATAGTATTATAGCTATCTACTTATTGCTATTCATCTGCAGTCGAGCAGCAAGATGACTGACAATTAAAGCTGGTGAGGCCCACATAAGGCGCAATGAGGTGATTTGATTGTTCAGTCATAAAGCGATTTGTAGTTTTATAACGGATTCTTTTGACAAAAGGAAATCTTCCGGTGATTATCGGGACGTTTTCATAAATTCATCAGTTGAATTTAGACTAGGGCAACGCACCCGTCCAGTTTAAAGTACGGAATATAGCCAGGGTACATTTTAAACATCTAAACATAACTTGATTGTCTTGATGGAGCAATTAGTAGTGAGTGACCCCGTCTAATGCTTCAAAGGGTTTGACGCTTATTTTACTTAGGGACTCTATTAAAACTTTTCATTTGTGATATCTTTTTGTTGTTTCTGATATCCATACTTAACAGGAATGCCAATCCTACTTACCTATGATCAAGTGAAAATATGCAATGTAATGCAAATGGGTAAATTGAGGCAAGCCTATAAGCCTTTCATGAAAAGTATTTCAAATCACTGGATTGAGTTTTATAACCCTCAGATAATTTCGACAGAACGCCACTACATACCGAGACTGGTCAGGGAAGCGATTGAAATCCGGAAATTCAAAAATTTCAATCGTGAGGATGGGTTTAAATTGTCAAATGTCTGGAATCCAGTGATTTGTAAGTGTAGGAACCGTAAAACTAAACAATGTGTCGTTTCGCGGGCAGATACTGTGAGTGTTGTGTGTCGAGAACAGGTGCGAATAAATAGTGAGTTAGGAAACAGTGGTACCGGACGGAGGTGAACGCAGTAAAAGACTAAGAAGGAGGGTAGACCGATATGTCTGCCAATAATATCTTACCCGCAGAATCTTCAGTTACTCCGTGACCATGGCGCTTGCAACAGCGCCGAAATATCGGATACTCAAAAATAAGGTACGACATGGTAGCAATCCCGTAAATAACTATTCTAAGCTTATACAAGCCTTTCATGAAAAAGTATTTTCAGTTTTATTAGCTTTACTTTTGCAAATCTAAAATCATTAGGTTAATAGGACTAATAATAACCCACGCGGAGAGAATAAAATCCATGGTAGGTATTAGATATCAGTAACCAGGATTTTTAGATTTTTAAAAAGAATCTCAAATTGTAAACCAAAGCTTACATGTGCCTATGGTTAATTGCTCTTCCTCGAGACATCTGCTACAGCAAGAACAAGAATTCATTTATTTGCTTTTGAGTAGGGTATACAGAAGATGACAATGATATATATAGACTGTATATTCAGGCGTCAATAACAACATGCAAACACAATTATTATAATTTACGACTAAGACATATAGTATGTACCTAATATTTTATTTTTTGACATAATTATATTGTTTAATTTTTGTAATTTAAAAACTCTTGGAGGGAATAAAATTCATGCATAATAAGCCAGATATGCAGTGCATTCTTAAATTTATTGAAAGTTGACGTCATTTATGTACAGAGGAATATTGTTATATATTCACGCACATGCAGAAACGATATTTTTTTCATACTGTACTTTTTGGGACAAAGTCAATAACCAGCCTATCACCATTTCGAGTATTCCGAAAGCAAGTGCAATACAGCTAGTGCAATTTGAAGCGAAATTCGCAACAGTGTGAGTGATGCGCAGATTTAATGCCGTAATACGGACAGTGTACTTGTACGCAGGGACGTAATATTCTGCAACGGCTTGTGCAACACTTTACATATTTACCCAGTGGCTGCCCGCAGCTGCCGTATCAAACGATAAGCCCCTTGTGTAACAGTGAACTTTTGCACTCCACTGACTCTTCCTGAAGGCACATTGTATTTTGTTACTTACCGTCATTATGAGAATTGACAACTTGCTACCTACTAACAAGACATTGCAAAGGCAACAATCGACTGGTATCAAGGAGTTGTTTATAAACTTTTCTATTATTTACTGAACACTACTTTGCGGCTGTACCACGTGAACATATTTCTTGTTTACGACAATTAATTAGACTGAGATATGTTAGGAGGTTGCAAGGTTCAACACAAAATTATCACCTAGCCAATTAACATCACCGAACAATAATGCGCGCTGAGGGCTTTCATCCTTATGTTGTTATTTACCCTTAGTTCTTATGAAGTGAGTTTCGCTTCTAAAATAATGTAATAACCGGCGTGAAGCAGCACTGTGCTGTGTTTCGATGCGTGAGTGAGGGTACCGTAGGCCTAATCCGAGTGACTACACTTGGTGTCGCGAGTATCCATGGGCGGCGGTAATCGCTTGCCATCAGGTGATCCGTCTGCTCGTCTGCCACATATCACATTTTTTTTTTAAATATGGACAACTAAGGATTGGAACTTCTTGCCGATATTTGTGTCCCATGACCATTATAGGGTAATATGGATATCTTTAAGGCAAGAGCGAGGCATCTTCTAGGCGAACGCGTAATTTCTCAGATCTCATCTCAAGCTTAAGCGTTTTATTTAAGACCAGTTGTAAAAGTTATAAGTGGTCATAGTAGGCCCACTGAAGCCTACCCCGTTGAATGTTGTTTTTATACGTCATGCAATAACAGTGAACTTTTGCACTTCACTAAACCTGTAGATAATCCATTGAATCAATAAGCACGTTACGTATGACACCGGAATTCATTGTATATACCTAGCCTGGCCAGCATGTCAGCGCGTCGACGGCTGCCACAGCCGCCGTATCAAACGCCACCAACCCAAGTTGTAATGCTTTTTCACTTCACTGGTTCTTCCTGGCACAGTGTGGCACTGAGTTGCCAACCAGTACAGTAAGGTGCACATTGCACTTGTTACTTTATTGGGGTTAGTTGTCGAGCAGGTTGGCCTACGTTGTTGAGCAGTAAGCATTATGCCTCTGATTTGGCGTAGCAGCAATGAAAGTAAATTAATTGCTGGGATTCTCTTTGTAATCACTTAATCGGGCACCATTATTTAGAGTATTATTTATCAAATAGTTAGATTTATGTACCTTTTTAGGCTTAACAGTGAGTACTCTATTCGGGAGCTATTGCAGAGCGAATATTGCATATCAATATTCATCAAAATGTACTCGATCACGATTTTCACTTTTTTTATGTGATAGGTGGCAGACGAGCTGACGGATCAGCAGCACCTGACACCAGTGGAGTCACAAGAGCGCTGTCAAGCTTTTAACCCCCTTTTCCCCCGGATTCGGGCCTCCGGTACCCTCACTCACGCAGCGAAACACAGCACAGTAAAACAGCATCTTAATGTCAAACTACATTTGGTTCCGATATCATTTTAGGAAAGACAGATTGTAGTAACCTCCTTAGGTTAGGCCCTTGCCTAATTTAAAGCAGACGTTTCGACCGAATCGGAGTTTCCCTCTCTTTCACACGCGTTGTGTGTCTGCTTTGTTTGGATGCGACAGGTACATTCTCGTTCGTTACGGGACAGCTTTAATAAAGCTACCTTATGTGTGGTTAATTGGTTATTTATACCTACATGAGTTGCTACTGGCTGTCTTATTCACAGTCAGTAATTTCAACTATCAGTGATCTATATTTATTCAAGAAGCAATTATCCGTATAAAATCAATACATATAGAAATTTAGAGCATGAACTTTTCATCATTAAGACACATATGTAAGCAGAAGAATACTGCTTACATATCCTCATCATCATTATCAGCCCATTTAAGTCCCCACTGCTGGGGCACGGGCCTCCCTCAATCACATGAGGGGTAATTGCCATACTCACCACGCTTGGCAGACGGGTTGGCGAGGGTTTTGATATAAATGCAGAGTTTTCCTTCTGTGCTGATGATCATGCCAGCAGCTTTACCTTAGTCGCCTTTTACGACACCTCGGTAAGAGTGAGGGTGGCCTATTCTTACATATCCTACTTATAAGTTATATTTATTAATGCCACTAATACTTAAACGCGGAGTCTATTTTCAATATACTCCTGGAAAGTATATAAACCATGTGTTTATTTATCCATGATTCGATAAATTCATCAGTGTTATTTAGGAAAAGTTGATTTAATAAGCAATGTGCAGAACGTGACCGGAAAGAGGCGTTGACATGTAGTTTGTTTAGAAACATTCCCATATGATTCAAGTAATCCACTGCGGAAGTTCTGAAAAAAAAAAACTACTAATCTCATAAGAAAGAACGTAATCCAGTTTTATGATGGAATAATCTGAAGGTTTAAGGTCATATTGTGTCTAAATATACCTCCGTTGCGTGACCACTAATGTTGTATAAAAAAACGAAAGATAATGATATACCCCGTGTTGTTAGGTAGGTACGCTGAAAGCATTACGTTCAGAGAAGCATTAGATTTATCAGATTGTAATTACCAGACTCCCCAAATCAATAATAATGGTCCAAGCGTACTCGGGCTCTAGGACGACAGCTTTGGACGCAACTGGGAATAGCACGCTAAGATGAGGAGAATCATTAGATCATCATAACACGCTTCATATAGTTGGGTAAGATTAATATGAAAGCTGGGAATTAAGTGTTTCGTTGTTTCGTGGTTTTATGATTGTGAAGTTAAATGCGGGAGCGTGGTATAAAAATTAAATGTTTCAGTAATATGCAAGACATAAAAAAACTACAACTCTAAAGAAAGGCGATAATAGCATGAACTAGAGTAGAGGTACTAAATCATAATGTTATTATAATATCACTATTGAGGACATTGTTAGCACTGGGTAGGACGCTACGAGTGTCGAAACTGTACTATACTCAACGCACGGACTCGTGGCAAACGGTAGAGTTTTTTATTCATTATTAATAAATGATAATGAAAAATCGATTTATTGAAACAGACTAAGAAACTAACTTAGAGATATATTTACACATGTTTGAGTATTCAAAATCACGTAATTTCCGGGGGTTCTCAAACTAAGCAAAGATACAAGCTTTGCTTAGTTTGGGAAGCCCCGGGTAAACCAAATTACCATTAGATTACAGTTTATTATTTTCTAGTAATAATATAATATTAAACTTATTCATTCCAGAAAGAGGTCGATCGACGATTCCTACTCGGCTGGGCAGCGTACGGGAAGCTACACAGCATATTTTTGGCCCATCTACCGCAGTGTCTCAAGACGAAAGTCTTCAATACGTGTGTATTGTCAGTGATGACATACGGAACCGAAACGTGGCCGGTTACAATGTGCCGATTAAGGAGGCTCGAAGTCACATAGTATGAGAGCAATGAAGAGGGCTATGCTCGGAGTCTCCCTGTGTAATCGTATCAGAAATGATGAGATCCGCAGGAGAACTAAGGTCACAGACATAGCCCAAAGGATTGCATAACTCAAGTGGCAATGGGCAGGGCACATAGCAAGGAGAACAGACGGCCGTCAGGGCGGAACGGTCCGCGAGTGGAGGCCACGTACAGGAAGTCGCAGCCGTGGCAGGCCCCCCACAAGGTAGACCGACGAACTGGTGAAGATCGCGGGAATCCATTGGATGCGGGCGGCACAGGACCGATCAGTGTGAAGAACATTGTGGGAGGCCTATGTCCAGCAGTGGATGTCTATTGACTGAAATGATGATGATTAAGAATCTTATGAATAATTAAAGTGAAGTGTGAGAGTTTGTGTGTGTTGTGTGTACATGTATGTATCATGTGTCTATCAGTTTGGATGAGAACCTCGGTTTGATCAAATGATTGGTATAAGACAGTTATTTGTTGGAAATAGTCAGTAGGTTTAAAGGAAAGTAACTGTTATACTTTAAGCAAAGACTCGTGGCAGTCGGTTTCATATTTCATTAATAACGAACTGCCAGATGGTCGGGTGCCATCAAGGC
Source organism: Marasmia exigua (assembly GCA_019059595.1). Taxonomy (NCBI): domain Eukaryota; kingdom Metazoa; phylum Arthropoda; class Insecta; order Lepidoptera; family Crambidae; genus Marasmia; species Marasmia exigua. Next base: position 13,525,893 of record CM032466.1, read on the forward strand.
TCAAGATGGAGTAGCGTGGTCCAGGAAAACCGACGACAGAAGAAAGTGGAGAGAAATTGCAGAGGCATATGCTCTGCAGTGGGTAAATACATGCTTCTGAAGGAAGAAGAAGAATAAAGAATAAATGAAATACCTACTCTACCGTCTGTCAGTTTTTTGGATCTTGTACGCTAGCATACGCTAGATTATCATTTGTTTCAGTCTTCTCCACTTACCGTTATTTCCTTACTTTTATCATAACAACAAACATTTGTTGTTTAATCGTATCTCGATTGGAACAAGATTAATATTATAAGAATTCGTACATTTCCACATACGAAATTAAGTTTCAAGTTTCAGTACAGAAGATGTTAATTGCGCTTTCCAAAACACTTAAGATTTTATCGGGCTACGTGTATTTAAAACATTTCAAGTGAGTCACGATAATACCGGTTCTTTGAAAATATTTTTTACGAATTTTTATTAATTTAGTCACCTCGAGGTTATTAACAACTTTGCGTAAGACATGAAAAGTGTTTAAAACCTCGTAGTCTGAAAATGTGTTATAAAAGTTCTGTTGTCACAAAATCTGATAAAATTTTATGAAAGACAAGATAATCGTTTAGTTAGATACTAATTAATTGTAAAAGGAGTAAATACATGTCAAGCTTACTAGATATAAACAAATTAATGGGTGGCCAACTTTCTCTAGTTTCTTGGTGGCATCTCCCACATTTAATAGGTGGAAGTAGTAATAATGGACCACGGTTCTTCCTGCCATTCAGCGGACAGACGATGAGAAAAATGGAAGTTACACTGCTTCAGTTTATGCAACAGACGCGTGAGAAGTGAGCGCAATTATAATCGTACATGGCAGAAGCGACGCTTGACACTTGCTAAGCGACTGAGTTTAGGTTTTTTTAGGGTACCCAGATTAGGGGCTTTCATCTAAAAGGTTTTTTTCTTGAGGATGGGAAATTGAACCTGTAGTTATGATATTCACACAAGAAACTTTTATCTCGGAAGCCTGTAAGTTGGATTGTTAGTTTTTTACTTATGTGCGGTTTCAAAGTTGACAGTTCTGAGATTAAACCTACCTGCCTATCGATGTAAATTGGTAGATGGGATTTTAAACTTTGTCCCTCTTATTCCAAAACGTGGTTTAAAATAAGTAATAATTAATACTGGGAAAAACGAGAATAAATAATGTTTATTCTAGTTATTCCCTAGTATTAATTATAAACTAAGTTTAACGTTATTTAGTATATCAACGATAATACTTAGTTAAACCAACCGGACCCTTAGTTTAAAATGAGTACTAAAATAATAACCTTAAAATTGGATTCAGTAACCATGGCAACTTATCCATGTGACAGTTCATTCCGTTTTACGCTAAAGTTATTTGTGAGAAAGTAGTTAATTTATTTTTAGGATTTAATCCCAAAAATATAAGCAATTCCTGTGAATATTACCTACTTGGAAACTTTACTTAGGTCAATATTATAGTTTATTGTTGCTTAAAAAAATCTTTAGAATTTTTACTTCATACACCAAAATAAGGATATGTAAAATGAAATGTCACTGAACGAATGATTGAATGATTCGATCAATTTTGACACTATCCTGCGGTACTAAGTTGTCTATGGTTAGTCGAGGATTTGTAATAAAAATTCAAGAACTAACATTATTCCGTAATAACCATGAACTTGCTAGTTTAGGATTAAAAGCGGTATCAGAGCAGTTTTTGTAATAAGAGGGAAAATCTCTACTTTTCATCGTGTGGACTGTAAAACCCTGGAGTTGTGTTTCTAACTTCAATAGGAGCCTTTGACTGGTTGAATACTACCACTATTAAAGTGACCAATTAACAGTTTTAAGTGCTCATCTTTCTATGTGATCATCTTTTTTTCGATTATTTTCGAAACACAATATTTATTTTCGGTCGTCGATACGAGTGCCGACCCTGAATAGCTGAATAACCAGGAATTGCATGATAATAACACGGCGACGAACAAAAATGGCCATTAACTCACAAAAGAGAGGTTTCACTTTGTCTTTACAGAAGGTAATAAAGAAAAACAATTTACGACCTATTCCTTTTGACGTAGTTAGAAAATGCAATTTTCCCATATTGTAGTTGTGTTGATTAGAAAGCGATGCGTTTTGCAAGCGCTGGCACTTGCCTAACGCACGCACGTGCTCCGCCTGGCTAGCACATCGGCGCGGGCGCAGCGCTCCGTAGGTTCCAGGACGAGTTGCGCAACGCTGATAACGATCCGAAATTGTGCGATCTATGTGACAGTGATTCAGTGTGCGTCGAAGATCAAATAGCATCATTTAGTGCGAAGTAGAAATGGCCAGTTTTAGTAAATTTGTTTGGTGTTATAGCAGGGGTTCACTTTTGGAAGAGAAGACGGTTTGTAGTCCTAAATAAACCATGATACGACCACGCCCATAAGCTTTGAAGATTTTTAGCCGCAGACGGCATTTACCTATTTTGCATTACTTATTTTGTATCTGACTTGTAATTTAGTTGAACTAAATGTTATATCCACCACTCCCTGCTGTGGACCAGTCTTTAAAGAACGCGTCGAGTTCATCTCGCCACCGTCGCCTCGGTCCGCCGTGGGGACGTTTAACGTTTTGGGGCATCCATTCTGTGAGTATTTTGGCCCAAAGCTCATCCGTCCTTTGCCCTGCAGCGATTCGCTTCCACATTTATAATGCGGACGGCTAAGGAATGGAGCTCCCTGACGAGGTCTCTTTTTCCTGACCACTATAATCTGGACATCTTTAAGGCAAGAGCGAACAGGCATCTTTTTGGCAAACGCGTATCATCCTAGACCTCATCGTCCTCTTCCTTCAAGTGCGATTGTGGTCAAGCGTTAGCCTATTGACCAAAAAAAAGTGGGACACTATGGGTTCATAATAAATAATATTTAATTTCATTATATGTATGGTATATTAATTGGTAATGCCACCAAAATTTAACATATGAGTATGTGATTCGTGTGATATACACAATAGCTTTGAATCGTATTACTTGTACCATCTATATTTTTTTATGCAACCCTAACCTTTCGAGCGTAGAAAATTATGAATAGATTCTTTGAAGAAGAATTTCAGACGGAGCGTTGTCACGTACCGACATAAACCGAGCGCCTCCGCTGAGGCGTTTTAAATGTACGTTCGTGTATAATACTTTTAGTATTAGGTACGTACATTGAACCGTAGGCCAATACTTCTTCAGGCCGGCGGTATTTCCCCTGAGAGATAAAAAAGTGGTTTCGACGGACAGCAAACTATAAAAGTAGATTTCTGTCTCAAATATACCTTCAGATAAAGTTAAGTGGTAATGCTTCGCCTCTTTTTTATTTTTTTATGGAAGATATATGATGAGCACTAATTCAGTTAATACGCTATCTCATTTATTCGCGATAGGCATGTGTGTTAAGTACTAACACACATGATATAATTATAGGCAGAGAACGTAAGTTAGGTAATTATATTGACGTCTTAAATTACGTATTGTAAACTATCCACATTATTAGAGACTTGACACTTACTCATTAATGGAAAATTATTTTTTCAGATCATAGGCTTACTGAAGCACAAGCTCTGAAGTGGATGAATAATTAGTAGATTTCAGAAAATTACGGTTATTGTTTAACAATATAGCAAATTATTCACAATTACTACTAATAGATACAGTATTGTTACCTTGAAAATGCTATACACAGGAAAATACACAAATAAATAAATCATTTAGCAAGTCCTTTTACCCAAATTGAATATTTGCGGAAAAAGACTTGCTAAATGATGTTGAAATAAGTTCTATACTTTTCTGTTGTTTATATTTTCTGAATATGTTGACCGCTATCCTTGTAGATTTGATTTAATTTTACATCAGTGAAGACAATGTATTATTTTCATGCTTTAATATCTATGAAGCGATTATCACGTTACGTTTCACTTCATTTCTATAGAAGTTTTTGTTAGTAGTACGTATCTAAGTTCGTACATCATGTAAACGAAAATCATGTAAGCCAAATTATGATTAAATATAGGTCAGTAATCAATGTTCTACTATTATTGTATAGAAAAAATATTAATTCAATTTAAATCTTACCTCGAACGAAGGCTGCCCAATTATTCAAAATAAACATAACTTGTGGACCACGCAAGGCTTTCCATCTCAATAAATCTCAATTTGGCCTCGACTTCTTTTATTTCAGACATCTCGTAAGCATCAAGTTAATCCAACTTTGCTCTTTCTAACCGGTATTTATACTAGTATGTACCTATATTGGAAGATATTTATTATATTAGGTATCTACCTATTTGGGTAGCCCCCAAAAGACGTCAACGACATCGCGACATGTAAGCCGCACCTGTTCATGATATTTACAAATTCTATAAGAAATTATAAAAAGTGTAAATGCCTTCTTTGCGATAAATCACTTTTTGTTAAACCTGTTTATTCAAGTGCTTAAGGTAATGTTTCCTCAAGTCAATATTTTTTACAGTTCTATTTTCGACGTCTATATACTCACATACCTGCAACTTTACATGATACCTATAGAACACATTTTTATTAAATTCCAAACTAGATTTAAATGGCATGTTTTGTCACCATTCCTCTTCATTAGGTTCAATAAGCCTTTCATTGTTAATAAAAGCTGGAACTGCTGCGATGTAACTATCGACTTATCGGTTACGTAGAGGCGCTAGTCGATGCGTGGTCGCAGGCTGCGTGCACAGGAGCGCCTCGGAAGTGCTTCCTTACCACATTATGACATTGCTGTTTACAGTGAACAGGCCAGTGGAGTGGCCAGGTAAGTGACGGTTACCGCAAATTGAACATGAGTTGGATTTCATTAGCCAAAGATCGATCAACATTTGGAGAGCCCTATGTCCACTAGTGGACTAGTGCACGTCGACATGTATGTGATAGATGGCAGACGAACAGACGGATCATCTGATATTAACTACACAATAACTACTTGTCCAGATCTCCTGTATTTAAGGCGACGGGAAGCCCTATCTAGCGACGCCAATCGATTTAAATTGATAGCGCTTAAACCGGATATCTTTTTATCAATTTCGAGCCTCTCGGAAAGAATATATACTATTTATTTAATACTCCTAATTAACTTTTTGGCCTGTTTTGCACTCGAAATTGGATTGAATTGGATTAACGCCATAAGTGGTCGTTTTTGGCGGTAATTCATATTTCGAGTAGGAAGCAGACCAAAAAGATAATTATAAGTATTGAATAAATAGTATAAGTTCTTTTCGAGATGCTCGAAATTCGAAATTGTCAAAAAGATATCCGGTTTCGGCTATCCGGCTAACAATTTGAATCAAATGGCGTTGCTAGTGTGCCCTACCCGTCACCTTAAAGGACTAACCCGTAATAAACGATACACTATTACTCCGTAATTTATATTATGTTAATACGGGGTCAACTATAATATTTTACAATTATTACAATTTGTGATATGGCCGAGGAGGACATAATGTAGAAATATTTTATTTTTGTTACAGAAGGATTTTTCGCGCTTGGGCACGACGCCTTAGCCACTGCGTCATCCAGGTCGAAATAGTAGCACCTGGTCACCTTAAATGCAGGACTGCCTCGGAAGTGCATCCTTCCCATATCTTATGACATACTGACGCGTGACGTAATGAGTCTTCAAACTTTTGACATTGGACTCGTTTCGACACTCGTCAGCTTAACTCGTAACCTGGCGAGTTTATGTTTATTTGTGTTGGTTATGTAACAGCAACATTCTATTAATTGTTTAGAAACAATGCCTAGGTTACATCTACATAATTTGCACATTTATGACTCTTTCAGGAATCAGGTCATCGTAAGTTTTAAATGCGGTCAAGAGTTTTCAGTCTGAAATTGTTCATAAACGTATACTGAAACTTTGTCTTTTTAAATATTTTGTACCCCCAATCAACTAAACAATGTCCCAGTTTAAACCATGGGAAAAGAAACTGTTTATTTTTTACTCTCGCACAAAAGCATTCCCAAGAGATGTGATAGAGTATAGAGCACTTTGTGAATTAGAAAAATACGTTCAGGTCATTTAAAAAATATTCCATCTTAAGATCATCATTGCGTTCAATTTTAAATTTTGCCATACCTTGGATGTTGTGCATTCAGACATTTATTAGATATTATTTTAACTTCAAACAAGAATGCATTAAATAGCTACATAACAATGAGGGTAGTTACGTACATCAGCGGCGAGTGTAAAAACGTTATGTACAAAAGCATGCGATCTAAAACTGGTTAGGTTCTAGAAGCTGCTATACGGCTTCAGTACACACGAATAAACAATATGATGATGGACTCACCCAGGAACTTGCGATCAGCTGTGTAAACGCACCCCTAAGCTTCCGCTTTCTTCAACCGCCAAGTCACCTCTGAAAATGTATGCAGCGGCGCATGCACAAACAAACACGCGAGTTACCGAACTGGCCGAAAAGTTTATACGTCCATGGGATTTAAATAGTAGTTGCAATTTGAATGGGAATGGCTTCAAATGGGCTCACGTAATTTCGGTATGTTTCCGAGTGTTGTAATGTACTGAGTGCGGTCGGCGCGTGTGCGGCTCGGGAAAGTACTGCGCGAACTGTCGTGGCTTGAGCGGGCGCAGACCGGCCGCAGACGCCGCACCACTTTCATTACGAGTACGACCTGTAGGTGCATTCTAGCGATCGGTCTTTAAAAAGTTATTAGTTTGTTTTTTTAATGAGCTACGGAGCCGGCGCAGTCGATTTGTAAGGCACATAATGCTGGGTTAGCCAAGAGATTTTGTAACGTAGGTAATAGTATGTAACTTAAGATTTGGTGGAGCTTGCATTAGCTGTGAGGAGATGAAGCAATCCTTTTGACGTCCTTTAAGAGACTGGTGATTTGGGACATCAACGAGTTGGCTACTGAAATGATACGCCTAACTTTCTGTGGACAAAACTGTTTGTACCTAAGCGACATATAAATATGTATACTCATACACATACATAAATAGATATGTCTATACTTAAAGAAACTAAATAGTTTCGTTCCTTGAGTATAGATTAGTACAAGTCCAGTTAAAACGATAGCTGGATGCTTTGAGAATGGTAGTGTCTAGGCGCTGAATATATCTAACTGCTCATATATGTACTGTTAACGCAAATATTTGCGGCAGATGGTAGAGTTTCTGGTTCATTAATATGAATGAAATACGATACCGACTGTTTCGTAGGAGTCGGTGTCATATCGACAAGACTCGTGCCTTTGGCCTGAGCATAGCAGTTTCCATTTAAAACTACTGACCAACATTATTAATGATTGAAATACTTTATCGTCTGCCGCTAGTCTTTGTGATGACTCTAAGACCTATCAACATGACTCTACTAAGAGGTTATGGAAGGGAGAATGTTAATAGCTGTACAAAATCGCTTAACTAGGGTTCCAGTAGAGCTAATATTTATACAAACACATATGTTTTTGTTTATTCAAAAAAGACCAAATATTAATGAATACAGAAAATTAAAATTTCGCAGGCGCACGCTAGTATTGTTGTGACGTCACCGTCACCTCTTTTTTAAAATTAAGTATCTTGGGAAATACACGACGTATCGTATTTTCAGTCATGTTTTTTATTTTCAACCAAGTTTATAGAGATACGGGCGATGTATTACCGGGATACGCGTGTGGATTGAGCTTGTGCTGTGAAGTACAACGACGGCGATGACGTCACATTACAACCCGTGAATTTTGAAATCAAATATCTCGGAAACTACCTACACGACGTACGCGTATCGTAGTAATTTTTCAATCATATTTTTTATTTACAACCGATTTTAAGGAGTGCTAAAAATAAAATTAATGAACATTCTCCGGACCGTTTCCTCAAATTTTACGGCTTTGATTTCTGGTAGTTAAATTGGAGCAAAGTAAAGTTGAGCGCATCTCGCGATCGGGTTTTCGGTCATGTGGCTGCTTTTTGTTTTATTGAGCTCTCATTACTCAGCTAATACTTGTTGTACGCGGCTAACTAAGGATGGTGTTTCCTTGTAATTATCTACTTTTAGGTGGCAAAAGGGGTGGGCAACATCTGTACACATTTGACCATGATAAGATTTTTTGGTAATTGGTAAAGGGTAAATTTCAGACTCACTGACCTTCACAACACGGACCGAGTTCATCAACTTTTCAAACAACGATAATCCCACCATAACCGTGCTTTCACAATACTAATGTGTGGTTAAAGCTCGGTTAAGTATGATTACCGCTATTTTAAAGTTAGTGAACTCGGCCCGTGGGTAGTCCTGCACTTTTATGTCCGTATTTTTCGTCATAGATATTTAAAGATGACATTACAGCCACAAACTTAATGACAGGTGGTGTAATATACGAGAATCTTATTACGTTTGAGCCCAAACCACACAGATGGTGAAAGAAATATAAGTAGAACGTTCGCTGCAATTATGACCGCAGACTAGACAACATTTTTTTGTGAGCAAGGGAACTGGAAACAGAGCGTAACCCATCCAATGACTGATGCTCGCGACCTTGACATACAAATATATATGATCTTAATGGGCTAGATTCGAATAAGTTAGATTATTTAAAATTACTTTTATTTATTTAACAAAAAAAGGTATCATTTAAAGAATTCGTCGCTAGTCGAATTCTCTATACTAAACGCGAAGACTCGCGGCAAACTGAAGAGTCCTTGCGTTTACTATAACAGACCAATGGGAAAGGTAAAACGTTTTTGGAAGGACTTAAATAACAATGCACTTAGGTAAACTGACCCTACTATCGACTTCCATGTGTATAATGATACAATATAGCTACATAGTAGAGGTAGATAGTTATGAAGTTCTAGGTCCTACTAGTAGGACTAGGTACTTACTAAATCAGGTTTCTAACCTTTTGAATACTAAAACCCCATTTAACTATCTCATCATCATCATCATTTCAGCCAATAGACGTCCACTGCTGGACATAGCCTCCCCCAATTTTCTTGGGGTTTCACAGATCGGTCATGTACCGCCCACATCCAATGGATTCCCGCGATCTTCACTAGATCGTTGGTCCACCTACCTTGCCACAGCTGCGACTTCCATGTACGTGGCCTCCACTGTAACTATTTACTTATACCTATAATATACAATGTACGGAACCGCTTCAACCCTAACCTCAATTGACGAAATTTCAAGTGATTTGATCAGGTAAATCTTGGTGTCTGTGTATACCTACCTTTTTAGCGTGAAATATGTTTTTTGTGCAGCAACCCAACGCAATTACCGATATTTGTAAATCAGTACAAAGTATCTTGTTAACCGTAGACAAATTATGATTTCTTTTTTCAATTCCTTTCGCAATTTACTTTCAGTTTAGCCTAGATTGTCTAGGTTTATGGCAATGGCTATATGTAGGCATAATATTATATAACAGCATATGTTGCGACTGGTTGACCTAGCTCGATCAACACGCAATATCCAATAGTTGCCGCAATCTGACAATGGTGCCAAATCATGGAGTTACCAAATTTTATGAAGAAAACAATGCATTTTAATCGCTGCCTAAGAGGTTAAGAAAAAGGCTATCGACTAGAGTTGTACCAAGTCCAGGATAAAGATAGTTGAGTCAAGTCGAAATCGTGAATTAAGTTTAATAGTCTTGGTGATGGTTGGAAACATTTACCGTGGGAGAGCCAAGCTTCGGCATGAATGGGCCAGCTCGACCGGAATGATACCACGGCCTGACAGAAAACCGGCGTGAAGCAGCACTGTGCTGTGTTTCGCTGCATGAGTGAGGGTACCGGAGGCCCAATCCGGGGGATAGGGGGGGTTTAAAGGTTGGCAGCGCACTTGTGACTCCACTGCTGTCGCGGGTGTCCATGGGCGGCGGCAATTGCTTACCATCCGGTGATCCGTCTGTACGTACTGCCTACCTATTACATAAAAAAAAACACATGTGTTGCTCAGAATAGCCGCTATTTTCTTTATTTTAACGACAACTTTGATTGGGAAAATCTTCAATGGAAATGTATACTTACATCGACATTAAAAATTAGTAATCTGTAACAATGTAAGCTCAATACCTAAGATAAGTTAATGAGAGAGTTTTCATAATTATTACCTTGCTCTATGCTCGACTCTCAACTCAGAGACAATTAATAGGAAGTAAATTTGAGTTAAAGCCAACTCGAGTCCACTAAGTTAAGTATTAGGAGTTAATACACCACTATCAACAAATCCAGAACAGTATTACTTCAGCTAGTGGGTAGTGAATGTGTGCTGATATAATAAGAACAAAAATTCACGCGTTACAATTTCAAAATATAGACGAACTGACAGCTGAGGTTAGACTAGATCTGGAGTGAAAGGAATAAGTAGAGTGGCGCCTCTATTCTGGACGATGTCTATGATCTGGGTTATAGTCTATCCAACATAGATATCTACAGTGCCAGTAGACATGTGGACATTGATTTTGTCGAAGACAGTCTCGAAATCAATGGACTTTCATAAAACCTCATATCCGGTAGCAGCTTTCACTTGAACAAAACGTCGCACCAGTAGAGCAATTTTTAGTCCACAACTCGAATCTTGGTCTTCATCTGACCAGATTTTGGTGACGCTAAAAGTGGAAGCTTGAAATGGAATTTATATAAAGGGATTGAACTGAAATCCAGATAAAGCTCGTCATACGAATGCATGGTTTTTTTACCGCTCCCCTTTATATTCTTGACATATTTTGCAAGTAGAAATTACAGAAATGTAAGACGTGTCCGCTCCGCTGGTTCAACCCAGCGGAGTAAGTCAGTAGGCTGAGAGTAAACTTATCAACAATTATTTTTTTTACATTTGAGTTCACATTAAAGCTAAGTAAATATTAGGTTTAACAATTAAGATATTGTGTTAAAAAAAAATATCTTGATATTCACTTTTCGCAGTTCAGAGTTCAGTGTGGTTCAGATGGCTGAGGGAATAAATATCGTTAGAAAATATGCACGTTTCGGGTAGTTTTCTAAAGTTGATATCAAAAAAGTAATGATTCAGAAAATGTTACCATGATCTAAGCTTGTTGCGAAGGTGAGACGACAATAGCTTAAATGTAGTTAATATCCTTGCCCAATCTTGGATCATGGTTAAAGAGTTCCCCGAATGAGTAAGCCTAACACAGAGTATGTACTCCTGTAGAACTTTTGACTCACTGTGCAAGCAATAGCTACTGCTTGCCAGTTATTACCTGTTGAAGTCAGTTCTTTTTAACCGTCCTCAGGTCATGGTTCTATTGCCGGAAGATTCACATTACCTATTGATCTGTGATGTAACAACGGCTACAAAACAAATAAACTCACGATTGTCAAATGATTAATGACTCCAGTAACGTTCCTGGTAGCCTAACAAACTTGATTTTGCTAATAAATATGTTAAATGGAAAAATTAAAGGGTAACTCGGAATAAAATTTACAGCGGCAATATAAAAATACGGCAGCACAAACCTATAAAAAGAGCATCTTAATGATTTTAAAATTACTATTATTATAAACGGTAACGGTTGTGTAACGACCCGAGTACGACACCAAAAATACTCATGAAAAGAACTTAGTGAGGCTTTTCGTTTAGAAGGAAGGTGACTCGCCTCGTCTCATTGAGTGCACCAGTCGAGCATAGCGGTGGGACCACGGTTCGAAGTAGGAATTCCGTCACCCAAGTATTACAGTTAGACTAGTACATTCGTCTTGGGAAACATTTGGGTTATCAAGTTAGTTTCGCTCGGCTTACTGGCTCTGTTGCATTTATGCACAATCGAGCATACATATTTAGGTTAGCAGGCTGTATCTAGGTCTTTCTCTATTTGTGTCTTATTTCTGTAACACGATCAGTGCAACAATCACTTGATATCATTGCAATGAAGGCACGTTGCGAAATATCTGTTCCATATAATATGATGTTTGGATGAAATAATAAGCATTGGCGTATTCGTATAATTTGGAGGACTTTATTGGTACACATATATGCCTAAATATACAGGAAGTCCCAGAAATCGTCAAGCCAGATTCGGGCAACAGGTTAAGTCGTTATAAAAGTTTTAAGAAAAAGAAAAAATAAGAAGTCATGTAGTAATATGTATGTCAGGTATTTTTGGGATTACATAGATTTTTTTACTGCGATGATTTATGAACTCCAGTTGCTACAAATCTTTAGAAAAATGAAATTTTATTTTTGTGCTGTTATTATTGTGCGGTTTTTGTGTTTACAAATTACTAATTGGTTACTTTTAAGCCAACTGTTCTAGCTTGGATGTGGATGCCACTTTTTTGCCGGACTGTAATAATAGTTAAAACTTAGCCTAGCTTTAACTGACGGCACTGGAAAATAAACAGTATTTTTAGATTGCACAACTTTTTTTTTTAAAAGTTTGTTATTTTTTATAGTAAGATTTAATTGAGTCGAAAAGAAAGAGATATCTCAAATACAAATATAACTGATTTTGTATTCATCATAAATAGGGTGGGTACAAATGTAGATGGATACAAATATAAGTGCTTAGACCTATTTAGTCTTTTAAAATACATGAATATTTTTTCTTACAAATTACGAAGGGTGAATCTAAATTAAATATATTAAACTAAAATCTAAACTTCAGTTATACCTCTGCACACTTTTCTTAAACTTTATAATCCCTGAGTACATACATATAGAGTAGGTACTAACGATAATTTGATTGGGTAAACTTAAATTTTTAAAACTCATCGACGGAATAAAACATGTTGTCCATGAGCCAACAGCGTTAACAATTTTTAAAATTGAACAGTGGGAGGATTTTAATGTGATCTGGGATTTTATTAAAGATTTTTATACACATAATATAACTGTTTTTTAAGAATCGACTGGTGTTAGGGGCTACTAGTATAGTTAAGTTTCCATAATGTCCTAAATTCAGATTTTCATACAATGAAATCGTGGCATGTTTTTATAATTTAGTTACGGTAGCAGAGAATAATCCCTCACTGAAGGTTACCTGTTTGTACATAATCATCATGGCAAATATTTTGTGCTAGTATGTTCAGTCATGACGGGATGAGCTCGACTGCTATAGGTACTCGTATCTTGAGACCGTAACCGCCTAGAATCGTGAAATGTGGAGAAAGGGTAGAGAGGCCTTTCCCAGTAGTGGGACACGATAGGGTTCTAATAATAATAGGAAAATACATAGAACCGTAAACAAGAATTAACTGTCTGTATGCACCGTTATAGGCAATTTGTGTCAATATGCAGTACCTCTCGCGCATTAAGTAACGTATTCTAAGGGGCATTTTCATTGGCCGGTCGTTAGCCCGAATGCGGGCCTCCCCGCTCTTCCACGTTCCACCCGCCACAGCTCCCGCGCACCTGAGACCTTACCATGAGTTTGAAGTACTATCCTCGCTATCCAAAACTATTGCTCGCTCTCTTTCACATGCACCACAATGAAACGGACCAAGCGATAGTTTTCGATAGCGAGAACAGTTTTTCACTCATGGTAAGGGTACTGTAACGAGCCGGGCTTTAACGACCAATGAAAATTCCGCCTAACTGTAGATATTAGAGTTTCTATGAGTTTGTGGTTCTATTCTGGTATAACTTAGGCCCGATTCGACCTATCTTTATCCGTAATTAAATCTATGGTACAGTCAATTTGGGTAACTTTGAAATTACCCTGAAACTTTGAATAAAACTGGTTTAAAGATTTTTTATTTCATTCCTTGGAATTCCTATACAATTTAAAACGGTATCTACGTTGAATGGATCGACCTTTAGATACCGTTTTAAATTGTATAGGAATTCCAAGGTATAAAATAAAAAAAAAATTAAACCAGTTTTATTCAAAGTTACAAGGTAATTCAAAGTTACCCAAATTGACTGTATAACGTCCCATTTGTATGAAATGACAGCGCTATACCTACCATAAAGTTAGTTTCGGATTAAGATTGGTCGAATCCAGCCTAAGTAGTTTTGTCTCTTGTAGCTACATAAAACACTAATAGAACATGAATGATGATTAAATTTTAAAATATTTGTCTGTCTTCTTGTTCGCGCTAAAATAATGTTTTGTGCAAATAAATAAATGATTTAATGATTTAAAATCGAAACTACTGAAAAAAATTGATTGAAACCTTTTTATTTTTGGTATTTATAGCTGTTAAGCCCGGGCAATATCTAGGTATGGTGGTTTTATTTTATTCTGAAAAACATTTAAGTGGCACCAAATTTCACGCGAGGGGAGCTGCGGGCTTCCATTAGTACAGAATAATGCACAGCGGCAAATACAAAGTTTCTCGCTTACGTAACTACATTTAGGTACGATTGCACTTGCAGTTTAATCAATCTAGGAATCTCACGCAACTAGGTACCAGAGATCGCCGAACGCATTCTAATCCATTGAAAGCGTTTGCGACAGACGGCACTCTTGAGACATGTCCGGAGAATGTAGCTCATTAATTTCTAATTAGGTGCGTGGACGCATGACCGAACCCTGTGCTTCCCATATGATGTCATGTTTTACGGCGAGGCAGTGTTTTTAGGCTACCTGATTTTCTGTTCTCCGTAATCCTTAGAAATAAAGATAGACTCTTATTTACAGCTTTACCGTCACAAATTTGACCTTCCCATGGTTCGCGGGACGCGGGAGGGGCGACATTTTGAATTTTAAGCTATAGAGATAATTAGTCCATGCTCGTAAATAATCCCAGTATGAGCAGTGGCGGTTAAGCAATGGGGGCTATTGAATGTAAAAAATCCGCTAGATGGCATATCATTAGACTTAGATTAACTCTTTGAATTTAATACTACGTCGATGGAGAGAAATGACTTCCCTTCTCTTTTTATTATGTATTATGGCTCTACCCGAAGATAATTCGCCAATGTCAAGTAACTTATTGAGAATAAGGACGTAGTCAACAGTCGAAGTCAGTCAAAGTCACAGTTACTCAATACAACGCCGGTGTTTTACGTTTTATCGACCTACGGATTCCGCGGATATGACTCTAAAAGCAATCGCGGGTTTTAAAACTCTATTAGGTCCAAGCAAGTTGTCACGAGACAACGCACTCGACACACAATAGCAGTGTTGAAAACTATACAATCCAACGATTCTTATTATTAGGATCACTTTGCGGCACTTTACTGCACAAATAAACACCAAATTTGTACACTAAAAACCACTAGACACTAATTTAAAACCTTTGAATTGCATCAGACCATGCGGCTTGTTTTGGCCCTACCCAAAGATTGACTTCAGTTTTTGAAGTTTTGAAGGAGATTGGTTTTTTATTTGTCAAATTGACATTTTGACATATCACGTTCAAAAATAATAATCAAGCACCTTGTAGATGGATCCCTTTTGTATAGCATGCCATCTAGCGGGTTTTTCAAACGCGATAGCGCCTACGTTTAGAATACGAGTCTTTCTTTTTCATACGCAATAGTCCCCATAAAAAGCCCGGTACAAGACAGGATTGGGGATCCTATAGGACTTGCCACATGTTTAGAAGCCTACTTAGTAATTTTAAAGCGCACGATAGGAGCAAGGTTAGAGGCATTTTTTTTATTCAGATATTCTCAGTGCCAGCTCGGAGCTGGAAGATGGCAGTCTTGTAACAAAGCACTTTAACGTGTTGGTCCTGCGTCCTATCCTTCTTCGGTCGTGTCCCACTTGTGTCCCGTTGAAATATGAAGACAAGGAATAGGAATGCACTTTTGTCTGTCTTCTGCTGTCTGCAAACTTGTGCACTAGATAGGTATATCTCCTGCCACTAATTGGCGGGTTGGGGCGGAAAGGTCCTCGAGTGTCCACGTACAGGAAGTCGCAGGCCCCCCACAAGGTGGACCGACGATCTGGTGAAGATCGCGGGAATTCATTGGATCCGGGCGGCACAGGACCGATCTGTGTGGAGAACATTGGGGGAGGCCCATGTCCAGCAGTGGACGTCTATTGGCTGAAATGATGACTAATTGGCGGCCATAGACGTAATATCCGTATGAAGGCGAAAGTAATCCTGTTGGGAAGCGGTCAAGATTTCACAGATCTTGAGGAGCCAGCTTTCCGATAGCGTCCCTCCGTTATTCATAGCCATTGATCTCATGTTACGGCGCAGGTTTATCGTGAGTCGGGTTCATTTGAAACGGCGCCGAAATATCGTTTGATGGATGGATTTTGGATCCGCAAGACTGATTTCAGATTGCTCTCTCAATACCTTGGTGTAACACTGATAATACTAATATATCTTGTCAAAAATGAGTTCTCTCTAAGCTGAATTTCAGAAAACCTGACGAGATACTAAAACACGAGTTAATCTATTGTACAGTCATCAATCATCATCCTCTTAGGGTTTTGTATTATATGAACAGGAATGGGCTCATATCAAACGCACTTTACACGTTAGAGTAAAAAAATCTTTATACTGAGCATAGAATAATAGTTTGATGGTAGTTGGTTCTCCTCAGAGACACCCGCAATGGAGCAATGATGAACCTACTTCTTTTTATAATGTTGTCATTGCGTGCGAGCAGGCATTGGCTAATACCAATGCTCTATTGATACAACCTCATACGGTCCCTGCATATCTTTGCATACATTACATATTTCTGCATTGATCTATAATTTTAGTTCATGTCTCTAGATTATTGTAGCAACACTATAAGTACTTATAAGATGTAGAATGAAAAATTGCAAAAGCCATAATATGGGGAAAGTGGGAAAGATATTTTGTTAGGCTTTCAAAAAAGAGTAATGAAGTTCACTTCAACTGCGCGGGTATTACGGACTGCCTATCGACACAAACAAATTAAACATTTGATTTTCTGTACAAAATGCATTTTATATTTTCCGAGGAACTTGCTGAGGGACCTACGAGGTTCTCCAAAAAAGGAGTGTTAAGGTTTATAAAGGGTTGGCAACATGTAGTTAACTGGAGTTACAGGCGTCCAATAGGCTGTGTTAATCGCTTATCTTCAGGCGAGTCAAACGCCACATAATTTATACCATTAGCTCGGCAGTGAGGGAAAACCTGCACGTTTCGGATAGTTCCTGAAATTTTTAACCATGATTCAGTTGGTCTGGTTTCCCTGTTAAAATGTTGCGAAGGTCAGGCGGCAGTTGCTTAGATAGACTTTATTGCACAAAATCACAACTTAAGTATTACAGTATATATTATAAAAGCATTACAGTATTTTTTATGTAAGGTTTCGGCAGTCTTATTACTGAAAGCTTCATTATAACTACCAGACTCCCTCCCTGTTATTACAAAATTCCCTGTTATTACGGGAATTAAGGATAGTACCGGAACAAAATTAATGCCAGCTCCTTTTAACATTCGGTGTTGGAACGGGATGACATGAGCTTTAGTACGGCACTAACTTTAGATCTTGATTTATAATAAGGTGGCCCAAGTCCTGACTCATGGTTTAAGCGTGCCCTGCTGTAAACATAGGTTCTAAATCGGTCGCTTTGGAACCTAGACCATAATCATAAATATTTATTGCTTCATTTGGTATATAATTAGGTCTTAAAGATAACATACTGTCCTCAACAGACTTAAACCCATGACGAATCCGGGAGTTACACGCTAAAATGAGGAGGAGGTTGTATATAAAAAAAACTTTCTTGAAATTATTTTGGTCAGCATCTCACATGACTGCACTATGTGGCATCTTTAGGTAACTTTTGTATTAGCATATCCAGACAGTGTCGTGTCAAGGTCAAATCAACTAAGTAGAGAATGTTTGCTTTATAAAATTACGACAATAGGTAAGTAGAAAAAGATGTGAAGTGAAACCATCCGATGTATCATCAATAAATAAAATAAGACAGCAATGTTGGTCAATTTCAACGTCTGATGATATCTGCACTTGTATTGACTAATCCGATAGTTTTATAACAAAGTGTCAGCCATTAGTCAGTAACTCTGCAATGTATGATAAATATGAGAATAATTTTGATGGATAATCTAGCTAGTATATGTGAGACCCATAGAGTTATGACTACTGAGAGAATGCATTAGCAACAATTTCTAATAAAAAATGGATGTTCCCTCAAAATTAATAAATCGCTAACCTTACCTTTTTTGCACACCAAAAAATATTAATTGCACATAAAAATCATAGTTTGATGTACAGTTAATATTTTTGACGTGCAAATAGGTAACTTTTAGAGGGTTGGTGTAATATATTCCATAAAAAAATAATTTATGGCATCGTCTTACAACGAGCGAAGATCAGGGGATAAGAACTCGCGCACTTTTAAGATGGCGGGTAGGGCACACTAGCGACGCCAATCGATCTTAATTTTTAGCTACTAAACCAGATCTATTTTAAACAGTTTCGGGGTTACAATCTCTCGGCAAACACTTATACTGAAAGGAATACAACTCTTCCTCCAGATCATGCAAAAGGGTTTTTGCCAGGCTACATTACCAGGATTGGCAAGAGGCTTGTACGCCTTCCATCAGGATCTCGTGCATTCTGGTCTCTTGCCAAGGCTGTCCAGGGAAATTTCAGCCAGCCTTCCCTACCATCGCTCAACAAGGGAGATGATTCGCTAGCCCATGACGCAAAAGATAAGGCCGATCTTTTAAGTTCTCATTTTGCGTCCCACTCGACTTTGGATGACAAAGGTTGTGAACCACCTATCACTCCGCGGTTCGAAGGTGAAATGCCGGACATCTTATTCACACACAAGTCTGTGCGGAAAGCACTTTCCTAACTAGAAATCAACAAGTCGAGTGGGCCGGACGGTATACCGTCCATTGTCCTGAAGGTGTGTCCTCCGGAGTTGGCACCAATACTTACGTGTCTGTTCCGGCGCTCCTACACCGAAGGCAATGTACCAAACAAATGGAAGATTGCTTTAGTACACCCGATCCCCAAAAAAAGGAGACCGCTCTAATCCGTCTAACTATAGGCCGACAGCCATTACCTCCTTGCTCTCAAAAGTAATGGGGTCCATTATAAATTGCCAGCTGTTAAAGTATCTGGAAGACCACGAGCTCATCAGTGATCGCCAATACGGCTTTCGTCAGGGTCGCTCGGCTGGTGATCTTCTAGTGTACTTAACTCACAGATAGGCAAGTGCTATTGAGAGCAAGGCGTTGGCGGTCAGCTTAGACATAGTGAAGGTCTTTGATCGGGTGTGGCACAAAGGGCTCTTGACTAAACTTCCATCCTACGGGCTCTCGGAAAAACTGTGCAGATGGGTTACCAGCTTTTTGACAGAACGTAGCATTAAACTCGTAGTCGACGGAGCACGCTCGGAGTTGAAATATCTGACAGCGTTGAGTTCCGCGGCCACCTAGAGGAAAAGGTTAAATTGGCTTCCAAGAAGCTCGGCGTGCTCAATAGGTCGAGGGGATATTTCATGCCGGGGCATCACTTGCAGCTTTATAAGGCGCAGGTGCGGCCTCACATGGAATACTGCTCTCACCTCTGGGCTGGAGCTCCCAAATATCAGCTTCTTCCTCTGGATCGCATCCAGCGAAGGGCGGTCAGAATTGTCGACGACCAGGCACTTTCCGACACACTTGAACCTTTGTCATTGCGTAGAGATGTAGCATCACTGCATCTTCTATCGCATTTACAATGGGGAATGTTCCAAGGAGCTGTTCGGCCTTATTCCAGCTGCAATTTTTCACCACCGCACATCACGTCAGAACGCCAAATTCCATCCACATCACCTGGATGGATTTATATCGACTACAGTGCGTTTCTCACGTCATTTCCTACCACGCACAGTAAAACTGAGGAACCAGCTGTCATCCGTGGTGTTTCCGAACAGATACGACCTGGTGATCTTCAAGAAAAGGGTTTATTCCTTTCTTAAGAGCCGGCAACGCATATGTGATACCTCAGGTGTTGCAGATGTCCATGGGCGGCGGTGATCACTTTCCATCAGGTGGGCCGCCTGCTCGTTTGTCCGCTATTATGTAAAAAAAAAACTATTTATTAAATAACCATGCACAAATGTTGGGTCCGGTTTTTTCGCAAATTGATTTAAATAGCAATTAAACCGGATATCTTTCTGACAATTACGAAGCTTCAGCCTCTCGGCAAAAACTTATACTATATTTAGGTATACTTAACTTTTTGGTCTGCTTTTGTATTCGAAATTTGAAATCGCCAAAAACGGCCACGTATGGCGTTAATGCAGTGCAAAATTAGTTAGTTACTTCTAGTACTAGTCTTCACAGTGAAATTAGGAAATACCATGAATAAACACTGATAACACTGCTATTGCTCAAATTATGTTTGTAAACTTTATTTTCCTGTTTCCGCCTAACTCGTTTTGAAGGACAATGTAACTGACATAGATACCAAGTAAAAACGAGTAAGTACGTATTCTTCCTAGACGCCCTGTTGGTCTAGTGGTCCAAGTACACGCCCTGTGGCTAAGAATACTGCCAAGGTTTTCCCGGCCTGTCGTAAGAGGCGACTAAACGGGCTTTCGGAGTACGTGAGCGTATCCACTGCTGGGTAGTGGCTCGCTCAGCATACGACTCCGCGGGGGACGACATTACTGGGTGTCCTGATAGGTGGTACAGTCCCGGCTGTGGGGTTTCCGACCGGGATTGCGCGGAGATGGCCACCCCAGGGGTTTTAGTTAGGGTTTGAGTCCCACACACCACATTGTTTCCTACATGTAGCAAGGTGACGGCCATGATGGTTTCCCCTGGGAAAAAAAAATAGTGGTCCAAGTACCGGGCCGTGATCTTGGGGTCCTGGGTTCGATTCCCGGGTCGAGCAAAAAGTATGTTTTGAATTTTTTGAATATAGCTCGGGTTAGTGATCACCAATCCGCATTTGGCAAGCGTGGTGATTAAGCCTAACCCCATCATAGCAACGATGACTTGATTGAAGGAGGCCTTAGCCCTGCAGTGGGACAGTATATAGACTGATACTTTACTTTTACGTATTCTTCTGTTAGATAACCAGTTACATGCATTATAGACGTGAGTGCGTGATATACCTGTCAAATTGTTTGCCCTCTAAACCAAAATAATGCCATTTAGGTCTACGTCGCATACAAACGGCTTTTATGATTGTAGATAATATGAGCGACAGTTTTATTACTTCCGTTGTGAAACGTTACGTGATATGAAACCCTGTTGTATTCCTTACTTGGCTTGCTGTCCCAAATCTAAGACTTCATAAAATTGGCAATTCATTTGTAGGATTGAGCATTAGAATGTTTAATAAGTTACCTCAAAATATTATTGATTTACCGGTACATAAGTTTAAGTTACACGTAAAAACCTATTATTATTTATTTTAGTATTTTGCAGTGTGGTCCCCGGCAGAGTAGAATAGGCCACCCTCACTCTTACCGAGGTGTCGTAAAAGGCGACTAAGGTAAAGCTGCTGGCATGATCATCAGCACTCAGAGAAGGAAAACTCTGCATTTATATCAAACCCTCTGCCAAGCGTGGTGAGTATGGCAATTACCCCTCATGTGATTGAGGGAGGCCCGTGCCCCAGCAGTGGGGACTTAAATGGGCTGACGATTATGATGATGATGTAAAAAACTGCCTAATGCAGAAAGGCTACTATAATGTAGATGATTATTTGAATGATAAGGATTCCTGGACATGTTTATCTCTTCGCCTGTCCTTTAATGTATAATTCATTTCATAATTTTTCTTTGACGTTTTATCTAAACGATATTGATTATAAGCATTGTATGTCATACTGTCACTGTAATCATAATTTGTATAAGAATGAAAATTGTAATTACCATATTATTTGAAAAGAGTAACTACTGAGTTTCTTGCTGATTCTTCTCGGTAGAAATTAACTATTTATTATTTGACATTCATAAATGTTCTGTATGGACTTAAATTGAATAAAGACATTTTTGATTTTGATAATGCGATTTCAGCCCTCCAATTTGGACCAAAATGTATGATTACTTTTAGCATTAATACTTTTTTAGTATATTTTTAGAGATGTATTTATTACCTACATTCATATCTACCGACTAGGTAAGAAGAAAGGTAATTTTAAAAATGCTGTGATGATGTAAAATATGTCAATTTTATATTATGTCCTAATGGAATTCTTGGCTGTACGTAAAAGTTAATGTTACGAGTGAAAATACATAAATAAAATTGTAGCTTTACACAGATTTTTTTTTTTGGAGTTAACTTACTTAGTGGCAAGTCTCTTTTGTACACTCCGTGCGGAGTGGTCGTGCGTGGTTATGGTTTGTCTTTTTCTTATGCTAGAGGCGACAAACGATGAAGCTGGTCACCTGATGGTTACTTACCATCACCGATTCCCCTGAACATTTGTGAAATCAGACAGGCCGCTGATGCGTTGCCGGGATTTTAGGAAGAAGTCAGGTGATCTGTCTGCTGTCTGCCACCTATTACATAAAAATACGCTCTTTTCTTGAAGACTTCTATGCCGAGGGAAAATACTGCTGCAGTCAAACCGTTTCACAAAACAGGCGTACGTGGAAGAAAGTTCTGCGAGAAACAAACAGACCTACTTCTAAAGATGGATTCCTATATGATAGAAATAACATACAGTAATAAAATATATAGATATAATTTAAATAGCGTATTTACATTATCCGAGCGTAATCATATTGTCTGTGGTCTCGGCGTGTAGCTGGTGGCTGGAGGAGGTTGAAGCAGCCACAGAGTGGTGAGGGCCTACTAAGCAATGCTGAAGGGAACACCCAGACTCTACCGTGGCACCAGTGTATATCACACAGTCTTGCAAAGCACATCTACAAAGGGAAACGATATAATATAAATTAGGTCTATTATAAACTTTATACATACAGTCAGAGCCCTCTCTATTGAGTTTCAAACAAATATCTGTCAACATTCCTCAATTCACACTAATATATTTTATATTATACTATAATATATAATGTATTGTGGAATTTAAAGTATCCTTTTGTCACTTTTCCATATTTATAAGCGTTTTTTAATAATAATATTTATACATTATTTAAACTAGCATCAAAAAAATGTGAATCAAAAAAAGACACATCCTCTTTTTTATGGCTGGTTTAGCAAATTAATAATTGGCAACTTTCCTTAAAAGTAAATAAGTTCGTCTTTGATAAAAAACATGTATATCAAGTCTAAAATTGGTACCTATGTATCCGATTTTACTGTTTATTGAGAACTTACCCTTCTTTTATGGTGACATTGTTCATGAGTATACAATTAGTTAGTCTAACTTTGTTCTCCACTGTACAATTGGCCCCGATGAAGGTAGTTTTAATTGATGTTTTTTCACTAACAACACTCTTTTCTCCCACAGTGCTTGCCTCATCTATTTGCTTTGTTTTCACTTCACTGTCAGGGTGGAATCTATCTAATAATGTTGATCCTGTTAATGCTTCCCAGTTTGATAAAATCTATAAAAACCGGAAAAAAAATTAATTAAATATTTAATATTCCTAGAAAGTACAAAAGAAAAGTATAAACTGATACAACAACTACTGGCCTGGTAATAAATGAATGTTATAAGAAAACATAAGAATTAAAATAATAATAATAATAAAATACTTTTATTGCACCTGGATAATTCAACCAACCAAGACCTTTAGCATGTGAGGAGGGGTCACTAAGCATTATTGGGCCCGTCAAATATTCATTGTTATGCTTAGTAGGTATTTGGCTTTTCAGAGTTTTGTTATATTTTTTGTGTATTTATTATATATAATTCAATTTTATCAGTTTACTTGATTGTGAAATTTTAAAGTGGGTATTTTTAATTTTTTTTTATAGTTTTAAAGGTATTTTAAATATTTGGATATTTTAAAGTATTTTTAATAGTTACCTTACTATTGGACAAATAAAATGATGATAGAGTATTGACTCTTATACCAAAAGTATTTTTATCAGGTATATGTGCATAGCATTTGATTAAATCATTGTACACACCCTGGGACTTATGATCACTGTACAGAGACATTTCTCTCATTCTGCTCTCATAGCCATCTCCATCTGCATAATCAAAGATGTCTTTACCAACATCCACATTCTTCTCTGAAGTGCCTTTCTTCTCAGCCCTGTTTTTGGGTTTAGAAAGCTGTTTTTTAATGACATGTGGAACCAGCTCCCCTTTAATGGATGTAAATTTATCAGATTCAACTAAATAATTTAGTACCCATTTTTTCATAATGTAAACATGAGCATCTAGCAATCTACTGTACATGCTAATTGAGTCAAACTTTTTTACGAGTAATCTGGGTATTGTAACATTTTCTTCAAAGTCACTGGAGCTGGCTAGGAAGACCAGTCTCTCCGTTTCTTTGTCTACACAAACTAAGTCTCTGTCTGGCTTATTCTTAGTCTTGAGTCCAGGGAGTTCTATCCATTCCTCAGGGCCGTTATTGAAGAACAATGTTGTGAGTGCAGCATCGTGTTTTCGGTACAGATTTAGAACTTCATTTAGATTGATGCTGGTGATCAAATCACCAGAAATAACAAGGAGGTCTGTTGATACTCTACTGCTGATATGCTCGAGGGAGTTGGCTGTGCCCCAATCTTCATCTGATGGGATCACTATTAGTTCATACTTAATTTTTAATGGGCACCTTTCTAATGCACTTAAAATATTAGATTTATCTTCGTCAAGAACTACTATCATTGTTTCTGTAAATATAACATTGAATTAATATCAGTATAGTATTAATTGACAATTCATTTACTTATAAAAAAGGGTATGAATATCTAACAGTAGTTAATAAACCTATGAATAAAATTATAAATAAAATGTAATTATTATAAATAAAATGAATACTAATTATGTGTCTGTGTATACCTAGCTTTTAAGTTTTGTATGTTGTGCAATAAAGAGTATCTATCTATCTATCTATGTGCAAGTTATTAAAGCTTTTCAGTATTTGTTGTGTTTGTTTAAGTTTCTTATTAGTAATTATACATTAAGAGCTGCAATGTAAGATTATCAATCAGGTTTTATTACAAAAATTCTGATGCAGTGTCAGAAATGTTAAAATAGAGGAGGAGAATGATGCAACTTTATAAAAAATAGTTTAACAAAGGCAACTTACCTTGCATTCCAATTTTCTCCAGCATATTCAGAGAGTACCAGATAACTGGGTAAGGTCCAACGGGTAAAAGGCATTTGGATACTGATCCTCCTACATCGGGCAGTCGAGATCCTCTGCCTGCAGCCAACACAACAGCTTGGAATTCAAGTATTTTGTGCATTTTGTTATGATAATATCCTGTTGGCAGAAGAACAAATTAAGTTATGTATTAGGTACTTTATCCGTAGTGTTTATGTGTAGCCAGATGTTTGTTTGCAAATATGGTGTTTACAATCTCAACAAAGTAGTAGTAATAACAAATAGGTAAAGGTAACTAACTTTTCACGATTTATTTCGTAATTATTTCATTAACTGCAGCCACATAACCTAAAACTCTGACTGACATTAGTGACAGTGACAGATAGAACAGATAAAGCGATTATTGTAAAATTAGTGCGTTCCACATGACGCCCACAACGCCAATCAACGTTATCTCATGCAGCTATTCCATTTCCATTAGATTAAAATTAGATTCCGCGCCATCGAATAAGTCCCTTCATAGCCGCCACTCCTATCAACGTTACGTTAAGATGAACCTGGCAGGGGTATCTCAAAAAATAATAATTAAGAAGCCATAAAAATTAACCTACCTATATTTATTTATTACCAGTTCAATCCTTGATGAGAAATAAAAAGTTTTTACTTTCAACCTGATATCTACGGCTGAACCTGCACTGCTTTGGAATCAAAAAGTTTTGTTGTATAATTAAAGGAAATATTTTAATTTTATGAGAGCCATGGTGTCTCTTACCTACTTACTGGGTTAAAAGCCTTTACTTACAGCTTTAATTATTTAGGAACTTACATGAGACTCTAACTCATGAATTTAAAAGATGTCTTATATATATTACGTCGATGCTTCTACTACAACCTTTTGAGAAGAGTACACATTACGAGATTTTCCAAAGTTTTTCGCAAAATGTTTTTATTTTATACGACTAGGGCCAACAAATGTGCGGCTTACCTTCATGGTAGAATGTACCTACATACTTATTAAGAAAACGGATATATGTGATAAAATAATTTATTGAATTATCAAAACATCACACACAAACGTAAACATTAAATAAACAAAGTTAAAATTAAATTAGTCAGAGTCTAGTGGTGGTGGTGGAGTAAGAGATATGGCGTCGATGTCTGTTACGGCTTCCGCGCCAGTGTTTGGTTGCATCGATGGCCGGAAATCTGAAGGCGTCATGTCAGACCCCAGCTCATCAGGAAGTGGTGCTAGTAAACGGAAATATAAAAGTATTAAAACCTAAATATATAACCTACCGAAAAAGTCTGAACACAGAAGACAAGTGTACTTAGGTATTTCCATTAATTTTCATTTGTTGTTCGAAAACAAATGACAACAAATCAAAGGTGGCGAAAGATTCCGCACAATAGCGACGTAAATTGATTTAATTCTTAGATAGATACTACTAAATGGATCTATTATTACCAATTTGTGGACTGTCGGAGAATCGGCAAACCTGTATACTATTTATTTAATCATTGTGCACTACTTTTTGGTCTGCTTATTGTTTTACTCGAAACTTTGCTTAACGTCAAAAGCGAGGTGTAAACGCTAATATCATTCTGATGCTTATGATGTATCTGGAGCCCAATTCTCGTGCTCGTGATATTTATTTTCATACGACATATATCACTAAAACATAGTTTTTTTTATATGGTTTTCAGGTGATATCCGCCATGTTTTCAAAACATCACGAGCCCGAGAATTGGGCTCCTGGTCACCCGACTAAAGGTGTGTTCAAACATCGTGCGGCAGCCGTAGCACGTTCACAAAGGGAGAATTTATTAAACATATCTACCTGGCTCAGCTTCCGATGTTTCTGGGGTAGTGATTTGTTTCGTATTACATGGCAAACAAGGTTTCTTAGGTTTGCTCATATTATCCACCACGTAAAGCTGAAATATTTTTCAAAATCTCATTTACCTAAAAATTTCCTCTAAATTACCTAAGACGTAGAATGCACGAAACAAGGTGCACCAGCTTTGCAGGCCCGGATTCACCAGGTTAGGCACGGCCTAGGAGTATATCTACCACGAGAATTGCCCATATGGACGGCAAAAGCATATTCGGCATTATTTAGTGCCTTGCTACGTCAGTAGTGTCTAGATTAGAACTTTAGGCGCGGCTTAAAGGTTTAGTTTAGATACTTCAGCAGAAAGTGGTACTATCAATTTATATAAACGGGCTAGGCAAGTAAAAACACATTTGCCTATTGATCTGAAATGGCTGAACATCATAGAAGTTAGTCGACTACGCGATATCCACAATGAGTAACTTATTATATTTTTTAATACTCATTATTATCTATTACACCAGATGTAGGTATAATTTAGGTGCCATTGGTAGCTCCGTGGCTTAGAAATGCGCCTTCCATAGGGGGGTCGTGGTGGATGCATCTCTGTATTTTTCAAATCTATTTGCGTATTTCTACCATCAACTCGTCGATGAGGGAAAACATCGTGAGGAAACCTTTTAAATAGTTTCTGAAAGTTATAAACCATGGTTTAGTTGGTCTGGTTCCCCTGTTAAAAGGAATGCGAAGGTCAGACGGCAGTTGCTTCATTGTAATTACTAGACTCCCCAAACCTGAATCATGATCAAATCGTATCCCGGGTTCCAGAGCGACAGTTTGTAACCGGGAATGACAGGCTAAGATGAAGAGGAGAGCAGGTATTATTTAGGTATCTCTTTCTAACCTTTCCGTCGGTTCCCATAGCAGTGCTAACTTTCCTCAGAGCAGGGCTAATGATCATCCCTGGAGGAATGCGGCTCGTTGTGGTAGGTAGCTTAGTGTGCGACCCACCGCAGTAGCGTGTACAAAAATGTGCTCTGCGAAAATTGCGTAAAAAAAGCAATTCAATTCATTGTCAATTTAATTCAATTTATTCAATTTTGTATGATTAAACGTTATTTATAGCTAGGTAATATTTTCTAATCAAGTAATTATTAAATCCCAGCTATCGAAACAAGTTTAAGGCTCCAAAGTAATATTAAGTGACTGTGCTTTGAGGAATAATGGGCCTTTGCATCTTAAAAGATCTTTCAGATAAAGATTTCTTGGTCACAGAACTCCAATTTAAATATAATTTAAACTAAACGTGAATGACATATTATTATACAAATAGGACTGATTTAATAGCCAACAAGGCCGAACCTCTGCAGCGCTAGTTTTCAGGCTGAAACTTGGGTGATGTAAGTGCACACATACATACAACAGAAAAAAAGTAATAATTAAAAATGAAGAGAAGGTAAGAAAGTTTTAACTAGTAGGTAATACTAATAGGAGCACAGCATATACGCTCGTGGCCTGGTCTATCGCAGACTTGCGAGCTATTGCTATCTACCTAGATAATGTTCTTTGGCAAAAAAATTGTGTTTACATAATTTCAAACCTTGGATCTATAGTATGTGGAATTGGCATGCCAGGATAACAAACACGGTGGTCGCCGTCTTCCTTAGGAGTTGCCTCTGCTTCAGCCCCTATAGCCGGAGGACGAGCAACTCCAAACCCAGGCAATACCGGAGGACCTTTGAACGCTTCCAAATCCATATGCGCAGGAGTAGAACAAGATAAACATTCCGCCTCGCGATGGAGTTTCCTCGTCACAGTTGCAGCTCGTGGTTCACCGACGATATCTGCCATGGCTTGGATTTTGGCTCTTAGCTTATCGAGATAATGGTTTATACTGGCTTGTAGAGAAGTCAGTTGTACCCAGTCGGCTTTTCCACTGAGTTCTCTTAAAAGATCGTCTATAGCTTTCTGTAAGATATCACACAAAGTATGAGAGTTGAGGTTAGGATCTATAATTATTTTGACACTGATATGGTAACTATACTGTGGAGCGATGGTAAATCAGTGGATGAGAACGCACCTTCCATACGTCGTGGTCCGAATCCGAGTATGCATCTATGAATTTTTCAAATCTATGTGCGTATTTCTTTCTACCATTAGCTCGGCGGTGAGGGAAAACATCGCGAGAAAACCCGCACGTTTCGGATAGTTTCTGAAATGTATAACCATGATTCAGCGGGTCTGGTTTCCCTTTAAAAGGAATGCGAAGGTCAGACGGCAGTCGCTTCATTGTAATTACTAGACTCCCCAAACCTGAATCATGATCAAATCGTATCCCGGGTTCCAGAGCGACAGTTTGTAACCGGGAATGACAGGCTAAGATGAAGAGGAAGAGCAGGTATTATTTAGGTATCTCTTTCTAACCTTTCCGTCGGTTCCCATAGCAGTGCTAACTTTCCTCAGAGCAGGGCTAATGATCATCCCTGGAGGAACGCGGCTCGTTGTGGTAGGTAGCTTAGTGTGCGACCCACCGCAGTAGCGTGTACAAAAATGTGCTCTGCGAAAATTGCGTAAAAAAAGCAATTCAATTCATTGTCAATTTCAATTCAATTTATTCAATTTTGTATGATTAAACGTTATTTATAGCTAGGTAATATTTTCTAATCAAGTAATTATTAAATCCCAGCTATCGAAACAAGTTTAAGGCTCCAAAGTAATATTAAGTGGCTGTGCTTTGAGGAATAATGGGCCTTTGCATCTTAGAAGATCTTTCAGATAAAGATTTCTTGGTCACAGAACACCAATTTAAATATAATTTAAATTAAACGTGAATGACATATTATTATACAAATAGGACTGATTTAATAGCCAACAAGGCCGAACCTCTGCAGCGCTAGTTTTCAGGCCGAAACTTGGGTGATGTAAGTGCACACATACATAGAACAGAAAAAAAGTAATAATTAAAAATGAAGAGAAAGTAAGAAAGTTTTAACTAGTAGGTAATCCTGGTAGGAGCACAGCATATACGCTCGTGGCCTGGTCTATCGCAGACTTGCGAGCTATTGCTATCTACCTAGATAATGTTCTTTGGCAAAAAAATTGTGTTTACATAATTTCAAACCTTGGATCTATAGTATGTGGAATTGGCATGCCAGGATAACAAACACGGTGGTCGCCGTCTTCCTTAGGAGTTGCCTCTGCTTCAGCCCCTATAGCCGGAGGACGAGCAACTCCAAACCCAGGCAATACCGGAGGACCTTTGAACGCCTCCAAATCCATATGCGCAGGAGTAGAACAAGATAAACATTCCGCCTCGCGATGGAGTTTCCTCGTCACAGTAGCAGCTCGTGGTTCACCGACGATATCTGCCATGGCTTGGATTTTGGCTCTTAGCTTATCGAGATAATGGTTTATACTGGCTTGTAGAGATGTCAGTTGTACCCAGTCGGCTTTTCCACTGAGTTCTCTTAAAAGATCGTCTATAGCTTTCTGTAAGATATCACACAAAGTATGAGAGTTGAGGTTAGGATCTATAACTATTTTGACACTGATATGGTAACTATACTGTGGAGCGATGGTAAATCAGTGGATGAGAACGCACCTTCCATACGTCGTGGTCCGAATCCGAGTATGCATCTATGAATTTTTCAAATCTATGTGCGTATTTCTTTCTACCATTAGCTCGGCGGTGAGGGAAAACATCGCGAGGAAACCCTGCACGTTTCGGATAGTTTCTGAAATGTATAACCATGATTCAGCTGGTCTGGTTTCCCTTTTCAAGGGCTGCGAATATCAGACGGCAGTCGCTTCATTGTAATTACTAGACTCCACAAATCCTGAATCATGGACTTAGCGTACCCTGGGCTCTAAAGTGACAGCTTTGGACAAAAACGAGGATTACACGCTAATATGAAGAAAAGGATGGTAACAATACTATGTCCGGCAAATATAATGTAGGTAAGCATTAATGAAACTTACTTGCCAAACGATTTCCTGATTGTTAAACTTATCATAAGCTGACCCGATTCGTTTCTCAAAGTCACCTCGGACCGCATCGAACTCCTGGCGAGAGACGAGGCCATTTAGAGCGGCGAGTCCTGCCTTGTCTTTCAGCGCATCAGCTACTTCGTCACGGTCAGACTTTGTTTCCCGTAATATCTCTATTTGCTTCCATAGGGACTGTTCAGGTAAGAAAGTTCTCAGTTATAGAGAGTGTATCGGTAAAGTAATAAAGATGGCAAATTGGGGTAAAAAGGTGTAAACGGTTATCTAACATCTATACTGTCCGGATTATCCGGGCGGCCATTCTAAGTCTATGGTCCGCACCCGCTGTCCTAAAATCTAGAATCCGCGGGGAACAAAGCTACTTGTAGTAACCTGTATAATAGAAATTAAAAACCGTCACACGTCGGGTTACCTATTGTACTCTTTGAGTAATATACTCAAAGATTATAGTAGTATAATCCGAAAAAATCCTCAAATGATATTTAACCAATTGTCTTTGAAATTAAGGTGAGAGTCGATTGATTTGACAGTTTTGTATCCTTCGACGTGTTTAATAAACTAATTTATAATATACCTGAAGATCATAAGATAAGCCATCTTGAGTACTCTTCAAGTCCTTCTGTCTCATTGCGGCAATATCAAAATCGATTTGCAAATTGGTGAAGTGGTTATTCAGTTCAGCTACAGCTGTATTTAAAATAATTTATTAGAAAGCTTTGCTAATGAATTATGTAATATTAACGGAATGTTTCCTTTTTTACCAGCAGTATCTCCTCCTGTATTTGCCATAGCTTCAGTCATTGATTCTAATCCAGATTCTAAATCATGTTGCATCTGTGTCAGTTGTTCTTGGTAGTTAGTCATCTGAAAGTCGAAGAGAGAAAATATTATTATAAGAAGGTTTGTTAACATTATTGAAAACATAAGGTTTTTTAAAATCCTAGCATATTAGTAACAATATACCTGCGACGATAATCCAGTGTCAAGTGTGTTTATTTGTTCAGCGTATTCTGATACTAACGTTTCCAAATCGTTCATTCGGTCTTCAAGATCCAACGCCTCATCTAGTTTTGTTTCTGCATAAGGATACAAATTAATTCATCGATAAAACTTTGCTTTGATCATTCGATTCACGGATACAGATATGGTATCCTACAAAAATACTAACCTATTTTGGTCGCAATCGTCAATGCATTATTAGCATTCATATTGCTTTTAGCGTTAGAAGTATTTACTACTTTCAAAAATTTGTCATATATCTCCTGTAACGCATTACTGAAAAAAATGTAACATTGAGAGAGGACACGAATAATTCAGGACAGCAATTTATGTTTTATATTGTCTATTGTCACGTCTATTGTCACATCTATTGTTTCTAAGATTTTAAACTTTCGCGTTGCATTATACACATAATTAATGTACACGGGACAAAACGCGGTTATAACGAAAATAAGAGAGTATCCGAAGATCCACAAGCCGCTCCAGTCCGCTTGAGACCACGACCGTAAAGCGGTCGAAACGTCAAGCTGTGATGCTACTACTACGAGTATGTACGTTATGTTTTGTCAGGTGCAACTTAATTACATCTATTGTTCTATGCTAAATTGCTAAGTGATCATTTTTTTATTTTCATCTCATCGCTTGTGCTAATAGTTATTATATAAAATATAAACACTTACTCCAGCTCTTCATAAGTTATGGTATCCTTAGGTTCTTCTGGTTTCTCAGGCTCAGCCTCAGGCTCGACTGGAGTCTCTGCTGTGGTTTCGTTACTATCGAACTGCGGTTCCAATTGCATTTTTGAAATCATAGATGGTGCAAACAAATCTTTTGAACTACTCTTTGGAATCACGGATTTTCGTCCTTTTGTGGCTGTTCTGTCTTTTGAAGCACCCGCCTTTTTTTTCGCCTTTTTCTCTCCGTCCATTCCATCGGCTCCAAAAAGGACTTCAGTTCGTTGATCATCCCCAACTCCACGAGTCTAATAACAAATTGGTTAATTAATTATGTTCGTATAAATAAGAGATGGAGTTTTCAAGTTTATAACTACGAATACATATTACCCTTGACATAATCTCTTCTGCGTCGATCCCCGGTGTTTTACTTGCAAGATCAGTAACTAAAGATATCATTTTTTCAAGAGCCTTTTCTGCAGCTTCAACACGAGCTGCAAGTTGCAATGCAGCCATTGCGTCTGTCAGTGACGCACCCTTGCGTAAATCGTCCATGAGTTGGGCATTTTCGGGAAATCCTGCGGTACCCACATCAGCAAATTTATTTTGCAGTTGGCGAACTAGTGCTGTTAGCTCTCTAAATTCTTCTTGAGTGACGATTGATAAACGTTGCATTTTGCCTCGACCTGCTTCTGATTGAGCCCGACCTGAGGAATAATAAATAGGATAAATCTAAGTATTATAGAGTCCGTGCCACCAAAAAAATCAGTACACAAATACAGAACTAAAATTTTAAATTTCTTGTTTCTATATAAATAAAGCTCAAATTTGACTGCTGGAGATGACCTGAAGTGGCGCCTATCGAGGCACATCTTTGGTGGAGTCTAGATTGTGATTATTTTTAATTACGAAGTACAGAAGGTACAAAACCTTTATAAGATATATATAAAATATTGAAAAAAACTTACTATCTGCTGTTGGTCCGGCTGGCACTCTCTCCACTGAATATAAATACATGCATCAGTCTTATTCAAATAAGTTGTAAATGATTTAACCAACCAAGATAATAGAAATGCAAATTTCTCACCGATAAGCAATTTTTCATACTGCTTCTCTGAAAAGAAAAATATAGTTAAAATAAGTTTCCATAGTAAAAAACGATAAGTTATGAAGTAAAGCACCTTACCCATTTCATCCATAGATGCCATTGGAGTTGGTGCCTTGTCTTGTTCTTCGCGTGAATCAGCTCTCTAAATTAATAAAAAAAACGTTAAAGTATCATGATGAAAATTGTGATAAGTGATATTAAAAAATAAAGATATTCGACGAGTAGACCAGGTGCTAACTAGTAAAAGTAATACTTACCAAGAATTAAAACTTACCAAGTAGTAAAACATAATAACAAAAATCCAACACGGCCACGCCAGCACACTGCATAATTAAAAAAAAAGACAAAAGAAAAATAAAACACCAATACGTTTACTCCAAAACTGCACCTGATGAATGATACGCAGCTCCATTTCCCTTTGTTCTTCAAGCTGCTCCTGTAGTTTCTGATAGCTCTGTGAGTAAGGCTAAACGAATAATGTTATGCAGGATTCGTTATTTTATACCATTTTGAAAGTTAAAAAAAGAACGTATTATTTACCCGAGCCGTCGATATTTTACCAGACGTAGATGTTTCTCCAGTTGTTGTTTTATCAGTTCTAGACGTTTCTTCAGTTGTTGTTTTATCTGTTGTAGACGATTCTTCAGTTATTGTTTTGTCAGTTGTAGACAAATCATCAGTTGTTGCTCTATCGGTTGGTGATTTTTTAGTTGTTGATCTATGAGTTGTGAATTTTTCAGTAATTGATCTATCTGCTGTTGATTTTTCCGTTGTACTTTTATCTGAAGACGTCATTCCTGATGTAGTTAATTCTGTTGAAGTCTTGTCTGAACTAGCAGTAGTCGACTTTGTTTTACTAGTTGATGATTCATCGGTTGTTGATGATTTTGTTTTATCGGATGAAGATTGGCCAGTTGATGTCCTTAGTGAACTAAAGGGTTCGGAGGTCGATTTCGTTCCAGAAGATGTCATGCCAGATGAAGATTTATCAGTCGATGACTTATCCGAAGCCGATGACTTGTCAGTTATAGATTTTGCGGCGTATGTGGAGCCTGGCTTGGATCCAAGTTTAGGATAAGTTGGTGCTTGTCCATCTTCGGGTATTTTCTCTTTGCCTATTGATGCTGCAAGACCTGTTGGCTTTCCTCCTCTTCCCATGGTTGATGTCACATTTCCAGGTATTCTTCCTCTTCCCGTTGTTGACGAAACAGCTCCTGTTAGTCCTCCTTTCTTTTTTCGGGGGACATTTGCGTGTATTTTTACCTCTGTAACTGAGAGGCTGGATCCTGAAGTTTCAATCACAGAGGGACCGAGCTCGACTTCAACACGCCTCTCCAATAATCGCAACTGTCTCGCAAGTATAATAAGTACAGTTTGTATCAATTTGTGATGAACGGTATTCCCCTAAAAATGTAAATATTAAATGTAGGTTAGATTCATATACTTAAAATAAGACTTTTTTATATGATAGTTGGCTGACGAGCAGACTGATGGTAAGCGATTTCCGCCGCCCATAGGGGTGTCTATGACATCAGTGGAGTCTTAAACCCCCTTTTCCCCCGAATTGGGCTCACACAGCGGAACACAGCTCAGTGCTGCTTTACTTAATCTAGGAACGTCACGAAATTCCTGACGCAGTCTACTGTTTGTTAACAATACAATTAACGGAATCATATTGTGACTAAGTATGACGAAAGTTGCAACATTTTGAAGTGATACAAACTTATCGCGACTTCAGCGATTAACATAACGTATTTGTATCGATTTATACGTGCATTTGAATAGATAGACATGTGTGTTCACGTTAGCATTGACGACTATAATATCACGGCACCTAAGCGGCAAGCTCCTGTACCTTAACCATGAGTTTGAAAAACTATTCTCGCTATCGAAAACTATCGCTTTGTCTCTTTCATTGTGGTGCATGTGAAAGAGACAGAGCAATAGTTTTGGATAGCGAGGATAGTATTTCAAACTCATGGTAAGGCCTCTGATCAAGCATGACTGCTTCGCTATTGTATCGCTGCTTTAAGTAACACCTGAGTGTAAAGGTCTTGCGAAGTTGCATCGAGACTGAATCGCATTTGTATCCTTGCAAAAAGAAGCAATGTGTAAGGGCCCTTATAACATAATACTTTTTGTATCTATAATAATGTTTCATTTATGTAAGTAATAAATGGGGTTAAACTTAATTCAAACAGTGATTGTATCTACATGCTCTTTAAGGTAATAATTAAGTATGTAGAAAATATCATGTAGAACTAACAAAGAAAATATTTATTATTGTTTTAGTTGCAAATATTTGGTAGATAGGAACTTACATTAGGATCTCCAAATGCAGTATCAATCAGTTCTCTTATAGTCATTACACTTGGTAAAATATTACTGCCAGATATTGGATTCATTTTGAGTGCAAATTGTTTAATCTATCTTAGATAATATGTAATAATAAGAAAGTCTTTTAGTAAACAATCTAGAGGGTCGCAAATGTCTGTTCACAAACTTGTCTGTTGGAATTTTGACAAGATTGAGGATAACATTTTATGACATTGACATTTGAAATGTAAAATTTCTTTTAAAATACATATAAAGTTCGTGTATCTTTAAACACTTGACATTGGCGGAATCATTGCGTCGCTGAACGTGTGATTGAGTAAAGGATTGAGTGCACAAAGATAAAAATAGAGTGCAAAAAGTTGTAAAGATAATTTATTATAGAGTATGGTAGGTAATTATGGTCCAGATACAAAGGGCGTCCCACGACTATGGGACATGAAGGGAAAGTACCCTAAATCCTTAAGTTAGCATTTTTCACTGAAAGGAAACTTCACTTTATGAAATCTGTATTCTAAGCTTTTTTGGATTGTGTTGAACCAGAAAAAAAATAAAATTGACGTTTTTATTATACCAATCGACAAAGACAATAGTAAAAATAATATTTCTCTAAGATACCAAGTATTACACTCTCTTGAAAGATATAGGTGTAATATATGTATTTAAGTATATATTTGTGTTCCTCTGTTGTCTGATATTTGTAACACAAGTGCTTAAGCTACTTAGTACGGAATCAAGTCAACGTATGAGATGTTGTGAGAATTATATTATATATATCCATAGTACCGAATATCTAAGACTCCTTTATCTGTAAAATAAAAAAATGTGGCAAATGGCTATTTTATCAAAGAAACACCCTCTTACGCCAAAGGTCATGGGTTCGATCCCCACCCTGGACAAATATTCTTGAGATGAACACTTGTGTTTGTTCAGAGTCTAGGTTTAAAAATATATATATTTAAGTATATATTTGTGTTTCTCTTTTGTCTGATATCCGTAACACAAGTGCTTAAGCTACTTAGTACGGAATCAGGTCAACGTATGAGATGTTGTGAGAATTATATTATATATATCCATAGTACCGAATATCTAAGACTCGTTTATCTGTAAAATAAAAAAATGTGGAAAATGGCAATTTTATCAAAGAAACATTAGGCCTTATACTTAGACTGACCGGATGGCGCAATTGGTAGTGACCCTGCCTCTTACGCCGAAGGTCATGGGTTCGATCCCCACCCTGGACAAACATTCGTGCGATGAACACTTGTGTTTGTTCAGAGTCTGGGTGTAATAAAATATGTATTTAAGTATATATTTGTGTTCCTCTGTTGTCTGATATCTGTAACACAAGTGCTTAAGCTACTTAGTGAGAATTATTATTATTATTATTGACCTTGGATAAGCTATATTAGAATATGGCAATATACGTTGAACGTGACGTCATACACTAACGGCGGATTTTTTCAAATTCCTGCGACATATACGCTACGCTGCTGCGCGGCGCTATATTTTCACGATGTTCCAGTTCCAGTATGGTCGCTTGCAGAGGGCCTATTTTCAAGCACTGGACATTGAAGTCGAGTTAGATATTTATATGGACGAGTGTATGAAGGCGCTAAATTCGACTTCAATGTTGAGTGCATGAGAATTGCCCTTAAGGCGATATCGCGATCTCACTACCGCCGCCTATCGATTTGTATTAATTGTGACGATTATAGGATAATGTTGCAAAAAATGGGCAATGAGATGCTAAAGAAAAGTATTTATGATTTTCCAAGATATGATCATCATCAGCCCATTTAAGTCCCCACTGATGGGGTACGGGCCTCCCTCAATCACATGAGGGGTAATTGCCATACTCACCACGCTTGGCAGACGGGTTGGCGAGAGTTTTGATACAAAAGCAGAGTTTTCCTTCTCTGGGTGCTGATGATCATGCCAGCGGCTATACCTTAGTCGCCTTTTACGACACCTCGGTAAGAGTGAGGTTGGCCTATTCTACTCTGCCGGGACCACACGGCATTCCAAGATATATCTGGCCCTAATTATCCCTCTACAAGTCATTTAATTTTTGATTTCCGCCTACTTTAGGCGCTTAGGCCACTTTTAGCAATTCTCAAAAATTTGGTTACTTCTAAAGAGATATTTTGTGCAAATCGATTAGCGGCGCTAGTGATAGATCACGGTGTCGCCTTAAGGTGACGGGTAGGGCACACTAGCGACGCCAATCGATTTTAATTTTTAGCTACTAAACCGAATCTATTTTAAACAATTTCGGGGTTACAACCTCTAGGCAAACACTTATACTATTGATTAAATAACCATTCACAAATGTTGGGTCCAACGCGTACGCGAAAAATTGATTCACGCCAACAGCGGCCACTTTTGGCGTGAATCGACTTTTCGCGTACAAAAACGGACCCAAAATTGTGCAGGGTTAATTTATAAATAGTACCTATGTGTTTGCCGAGAGGTTGTAAGCCTGAAAGTGTTTAAAATAGATCCGGTTTAGTAGCTAAAAATTAAAAGCAATTGGCGTCGCTAGTGTGCCCTACCCGTCACCTTAAGGTGTTTCTGCGAGCGGCCAAGCGGGTAGAGTACGCGTCCGCAATCTACCCGCTTGACCTCTAAGCAGGAAATCGTTGTCTCAACTAAATCGTTGCATTTACATCGAGAAATACATTTTCAAAGCGGGTATTTTTAGGTAACATTTTTTTTAATGATATAGGTGGCAGACGAGCCGACGAATCACCTGATGGTAAGCGATTACCGCTGCCCATGGACACCTGCAACACCAGTGGTGTCACAAGTGCGCTGCTTACCTTTATACCCCCCTTCCCCTGGATTGGGCTTCCGGTACCCTCACTCGCGTAGCGAAACACAGCGCATGCACTGTTTCACGCTGGTTTTCTCTGAGGACGTGGTATTACTCCGGTCGAGCCGGCCCATTCATGCCGAAGCGTGGCTCTCCCACTGTTTCACATTCAGCAGGGGGTGAAATTAGTGTATGAATAAGTAATTTCAGTACAGAAACGTTTAATCAAGATATTTACAAAAAACATCCATAAATATCGCTAGACATAAAAATATGACAACATTAAACACAGTGGTAGAAACATCTATAAAAATATATATATTTACACGATGGTCTTACTTAATTTGAGACATAAATATGCTAGGCGTTAACGATTGATTCTGGTATCAAAGTACACAACATCACATACGCATTAAGATACTCTTTCACAGTAATATCAATATCATCCGTGAAACAATTTAATGTAATGAAAGTACTTACTTAATCTCTCGAAAAATTGTTAAAATTCACTACCTATCTAATTATGGAACTATCTATGTATAAAGTGAGCTAATTAGGCACGAGTCCGACAGTCAGTTAAGCGCGAGGTGGCGCAGGCGGGCGCCGCGAGCGGCGGCGGCGACGGCGGCGCGGGCGCAGCCTCCGTGCCCGCCTTTTGACTAGAGCTTGCCGCTGCAGACGACGACGTCGGCCTATACTGCTGCTCCGTGCGACCTTTAGGCTTCTCGACTAAATCGTTAATCGACTGTCTCTCTTGCTTCCTCTGCTTGCTTCGTTCAAGCGGTACTAATATCGCTAGCGGAGGTACAGGTGGTACATACGCATGGGGCTCGTAATTGTCGTCGACATAATCGTTCGGGTTCCATGCTGTCGTTGTCGTTGGAGTAGTACTAGATGTAGTAGATTTTTCCGTCGTAGTCGCTCTTGAGGTTGCTGGTGACATCGTGACCGAAGACGACGTTACAAAAGATTTTTCTGTGGTGAGCTCCGAAGAAATGGTAGCAGTTGCGGGTATAGTAAATATCTTTCTATTGATGTTTGATCTAGTTTTACGTCGAGATTGTAGTTTTGGCACATCGAGAAAGAAGGGATCAAATATAAGATCAGATTCCTTGTAATCGTCGTAATTGATGGGAACGATAGGCTTTACTGCACTCACCACGTTACCGACTGTGTAATTAAGCCTCTTGCCGTTACTGTCGCTGACTGAGGCGCTGGCGGTGACTATGACTCGTGGGGGACTTTTTGGTTTATTTGGAGGTCTTTCGGTTACAACAGGTGGTGGCACTGAACGAGCTGATAGTGCAGATTTATTTTCAGGAGCGGAATCGTCGCTCCTTTTACGGTCGTAGTAGAAGGGGTTGAAGGGTAATGGACGTTGTGCTGGTAGAGGCGAGGGATACGGTTTATTGTGCTTCACCGAGGTTTCGTGTCTTTCAGACGGCTGGAATGTGGGGCCCGGTCTCAGTAGTTGATCCCTCGGGTCGAGTGTAGTGGGCCGGAATGGTGCTGGTTGTCGTTGAACAAATGGAGCAGGTCTGGGTGCGGCCGGTCGCGGTGCAGTTCGCGAAGATTCATATTGAAAGTGATCAAACTGTTGCGGAGGAGCGTGTGTTATGTAGACGCCATCAGCAGGCCGGAAACTATGTCGTTGGAACGAGATCGCTTCAGAACCTGGTCCTTGGTGCCTATATATGAATTCTTGTGGCGACAGGAGTGAAGGATCGAGTGTCGGTACGGGTGACACTGATGGGGGTAACGAAGGGTATACAGAGGGTGATAGCGAAGATATAGCCGGCGATGAAGATATCAAGTGTGGCAGCGGTGAAGGGTGACTTGAAGGTACTAGTGGCGGTAATGCAGTGCTGGGCGGTGGTTTCACTGTCGTAGTTGTCGTTGTGGTTGTTGTTGTGGTCGGTCTTAATGTAGTTGTAGTGCTAGAAGGATGCGAGTAATCCTCTTCGTACTCAGCATTATCATCGTCTTCTTCTTGATATTCTGGAAAAGAAATAAAAGAAGTATTACTATTTTCATTATATGAAGGTTTAACTTATGTAGGTACTGTTTTTTTTGTAAACTTTCATACCATCAGTTAGTTCATCATGCTCCGACAATGGCGGAGGAGGTTGAGATGATTGCCCAATATATGTATTTTTGTGTTCATCTTTCCTTATCTCTTGAATGGGGTCTTCCGTCGAGTCTGCTACTTCTGTCGAATGTCCCTGTAGTTTCTCCTGCGTTGTCGTAGGAGTATCATCCAATGAAGGATCAGCTTCCTCGTTGCTAGGCTTCGCATGTTGGTTTGATTGTTCTGTTGGTTGAGCTTGAGGTTTGTTTTGTTCTGGTAATATAGGAGGTGCAGTGCTACCATATAACTCTAAGTTTAAACTGTAAAACTTTTCAGACTTTGTACAATCTACTTCATCTACCCTTTCACACACTCTTGTCTCCTGTAAGCAAAAATAAATCAGTGTTACTTTTGAGTTTTAGGAATGTACCTAAACAAGTAAATCATTTTTTTTAGATATTGTTTTACTTGTAAAGACGGGAACGGGACCCTATTACTAAGATTCTGTTTTCTGACCGTACGTCTGTTGGAGGTATCTATCGCAAGAGCCGCGATAGTGAGACAGTAAATATCTTCACAAATTATTTATTTCTGTTGCCGCTATAACAACAAACGCGAATTTTTCGCCCTTTTTACTCGATATCGATACCTATCAATAGGGAAGTGAAATATTCACAAAATACATAGTTGTATTTTTACTTTGACAATAAATAATAAAATTAAAAATATATTTAAGGCAGATTTCTCTTACAAAAACGCCATTATATGTCTATTTTTGCTCGATATCAATAAAGGTCACAATATGAAAATTTGTATACCTACTGTTTACTTAGTGGTACAGAACCCTTCGTGCCAAGTGCGAGTCGGACTCGCAACTCACACTTGTTCGACGGAACGAAGTTTGTACGTTCATCCCAAGGCACCCAAATCGCTTGGTGATGCCACACAGTTTAACTGATATTTGCCGCAGAAACTGTTATACAATGTATGTAAAAATATTTAATAATTTAGCAGATGAGTTGAAAGAATTACCATCAAACTTCGCATGGTATTGATGGAATTTTTTTTTAACTCCATTATTGCAGTGCATGCGCTGTGTTTCGCTGCGTGAGCGAGGGTACCGGAGGCCCAATCCTGGAGAGGGGGGGGGGGGGGGAGATAAGCAGTGCACTTGACACCACTGGTGTTGCTGGTGTCCACGCGCGGCGGTAATCGCTTACCATCAGGTGACCCATCGGCTCGTCTACCACCTATATCATAATATTATTATAATATGTATTAACTGATGCATGTAATAATTCGATTTTAGATTTATTCAAATACTTTAATAACAAGGTAAAATTTGCATTCTGTAATACAGTTAAGTGTGTGCTCTATTTTATGTCATAACATCATTTGTTACATTTACTGCAAATAAAGAACTTTGAACTTTGAAAAATTGTAACTAATGATTAATTAACGCTTTTGTGTTAATGCTATGTCATCGCTCTCCTGGTCAGTTCAAACCAATCCAAAGAGTAAAAATTCTATCATTATTTTGAGAACCCGAGCGATGCTATCTAAGTGGATACGAACGTGCAAGAGGTTATAGGTTCGAATTTATGTGCATATCTACAATAAGGATGGTGGTGAGGAAAAACATTGCGAGGAAACCTGCACGTTTCGGATAGTCTTCGAAACGTGTAAAAATTATTCAGTTGGTCTGGTTTCCCTCTCTAAAGGTTGCGAAGGCCATAATCAAATAAATCAAAATTCTAGACCATCATCACCATCATCAGCCCATTTAAGTCCCCACTGCTGGGGCACGGGCCTCCCTCAAATTCTAGACCTTGCGCATCAGTAATGATGCCCGGGCTCCAAACTTTGGGTGGAACATGAAATAACACGACCATATTGAGAGCCAATCACCTGGTCAAAGACAGTGCCATTTAGGCAAAGGAACTTGATATCCATGGGCTCATCCTGCTGGCCGACCGTGCACACGTGGAACATCTGGCAGGAGGTCTCCAGGTCGGCGTAGTACCCGCCTATCACCTTCCCTGCACATGTGAAGTTCGTCTCGGGTAGATTGTCAAAGTCCAAGTACTGAAATGCAAAAAAAAAGAAAATGTTAAAAAGTATAGGTATTGTGTTTATACATTAAATCCTAAGAACTTTAAGGAAATTCTCAACTCACAAATTTAAATAGGTATAGGCTAAGACAATTTAACACTGTCTAAGGGTATAGGTATTTATGTGATAGGTGTATTAATAGAACAGAGAGATTGAAGAGCTATTTTCTGAACCCAACATAATTGGAGAGACCAAATCTGCCTGACCGCTTTGGCTTCTGGAGTGAATGTAGGGAGATCGAGCGGTGAAGAGATGGCGGTGGCGCCCAGTTGGCGTCCTAGGTATCACTTTTCTTTTTTTTGTTGGCGCAGGGGAAACGCCGCCAGCCCTCAATGCCCGCAACGCCCCTATGGCCTGACCTCCTTATGCATACCCATCCACCGGGGGGCAGACGGGTTATGTGGGGCTCTCCGCCTGGCGAGAGCTTCTCCTGATGAGAAGCCGGCCAGAGGCATACCCACCAAAAACCACCTGCGACGCTCCTTTATCGTCTGAGTGGGGAATAGACAAGCACACCAGCTTAGCAGCCTCTCTTCACGTTCTTCCCTAGACGCAGGCCCGCTTACAGCGCGGGCCCTACTCTGCCTCCCCCAGCCGGGCTGGGAGGAGTCCTAGGTATCACTGAAGGGACGAAGTGCTTGGGTTGCAGATTGACGATTGGTCTACTGGGCCCAAAATAGGGGGAACGGCGACTTGTTGTGTCGAAGGCCAAGATCCACTACGGGTCCAAGGTCATCAGAATAGTATGTGATAGGTGGCAGTCGAGCAGAAGGTTCACCGGCTAAGCGATTGCTACCGCCCTTGGAATTAAAAAGTTTAAAGCATTACATTGAAAGTGCACGTGCTCAGCAGTAGTGTATCTTGGTGTCCCAAGTCAGTTTGGCGCTGGTCTTTCATCAGTGCCCCAAGAAAAAGAGAATTACTGCACGTAGCAATATAGAAGTTGGAAGACCGATGTAGTAGAGATCAATGAGTTTATTAAATAACACACTTCAAAATTTCATCACGTGTTCAGGCGGAACTACGGCGGCGGCGGCCGGAGGGGAGATGCAATTTTTAAGTCTGTTATTTACTTAAGAATAAATTGAAAAAGATTACTATATAAAAAATCAACTAATGAGTTTATTAGTTGGAGTAAAAAATAACTTGTAATATATAATAATAATGTATACTCACCCCGGGCTTAATTGACCTTGATATTCGAAACTCGTTCTGGAATATGAATATCAGCAACCACAGCCATACTGGAATGTAAAATAATATGTTTTAAAGTAAAATACTGTTCAATCAAATTCTTTGAGAATTTGTATTAGGTACTGGCAAGTATATAGTTAAGAAGAGTAGATAAGCATCCTCATCTGTCACCATAATCATGGTGGGTATAGTTAGATAGATATAGGTACTTTATTGTACAAAATACACAACTTAAGTACTAGGCATTACAGAAATTTTGTGTAAAATTTCAGCGGTCTTATCGAAAGCGATTTCTTCCAGACAACATTCGGGTAAAGTAATTTAATAGTAGAGGAGGGGTAAGTGGTGCAATATTTAATAAGGAAAAAAAGAAATAAAAAAATACAAAAAGAGATAAACTGTAAATATGTTAACATTTATAACATTAATCCATAAATTATATACAATATTATGAACTAATAAATATATAGCCTTAAATAGAATTTAATAATAGACTACATACATACATACATAAACATAATATTATATGAGATAGAGAGGGCATGCATTTTAAAAATATGTAGAAGTTATTGATGATTGTTAAAAGTATCAGCCTATATACTGTCCCACTGCAGGGCAAAGGCCTCCGTCATAGAAATCAAGTCATCGCTACTATAATGGGATTAGGCTTAATCACTCGCTTGCATAATGCGGATTGGTGATCACAAAACCGAGTTATGTTCGAATAATTCGAAACATACTTTTTGCTCGACCCGGGAATCG
Source organism: Marasmia exigua (assembly GCA_019059595.1). Classification (NCBI taxonomy): domain Eukaryota; kingdom Metazoa; phylum Arthropoda; class Insecta; order Lepidoptera; family Crambidae; genus Marasmia; species Marasmia exigua. The sequence goes on from CM032466.1 coordinate 13,570,880, forward strand.
AACCCAGGACCTCAAGATCGCGACCCGGTACTTAAACCACTAGACCAATATAACCACTAGGCAAAAGTATATTAAAATCACTTTTTGAAAATGTATACTTGCTAGTGATAGTGATGCGGCTGGTTCAAAATTCTATTCAGAGAATATGTAAGTACATGTTTTACTTATTTACTTAATCCTTTTAATTTTCAAAAGCCGTGACTTAAACTGTACCTTGTAGGGCAGAGGCGGTGCGCACCACAAGCGCGCCGCCAGCTGAAATCCGAGCCTGCCGTCGCATCTGTAAGCAACCAACAATCCAAGTTGAATGAAAATAATTCTTACTTGTATTAATTTAAATTAGGATGTTTGTATAAACACAGGTATCGTAGATTGTATCAAGATACAATCTGTTATGTAGTAATCTTGTATTCTGATCCAGTTTAATTTAAAACAAGGACTTTCTCTGCTGATGAAATAAAGCTACCTAAGAGGTGATTAGATCTAATAAGCATAAAATACTGAAGCGGTCCAATTAAGTAACGGCATTATAAAATCTGCAGTAGAACAAATGATACACATTTATAACAATCAATATTTCAAAATGTAAGTTATGTTATTGCACAGTATAAAAAGTTTGATCGATAAGCCACTAATCAATGCTTTCTTGCGTGTAGTTTTAATAAGGATTTTAACAAAACAATGATACACGGGTAACAATGGGTGGGTCAAGTTGTTCGCACGCATATCACAATAGATTTGCGACATTTACAATTAAACATCCACACTGAATTGTTCCGATATGCCTCATCCAAATTACATAATAACAATAAAAATGCAACGCGAAGAATGCTCCACTTTTTGAGGTTATTGAGGAAGTAGAACACGAAACTATGCTAAAACATTACTTATGATTAAGATTTTTTGGGCGTGGGATTGTGTTTTAGAATTTAAGTATAACAAGCCTTCAATAAACAACATTTTGCAGATGGTTTTGATAACTTCTTATATCATCAGTCGTGTGATTGGAATTGTCGGTGATTAATAGGTATGTATACCTAATAGTTTAAAAAATAAATAACTTTCGATTAACCAGTATTTTTAAAATTGTTTAAAAGATTAGATAACAAATCTTTGAAGTGTGAATGAATATGGAGATATTTAATACATCGTTACTTAAATATCGTATTCGGTATTTAAGCTGTTAAAAGTTACTAGGGGAGCTTTTGCAGCCGACACGTCTTTTTGCGAATTGTGATTCACCTTTCAAATTTAGTATTGTATTTTAAATAACTCGTAGGATCCGTGTCAGAGAAAGGTAGATTGGACTTTTATTAGTCCCTTTTTGTATCATTAACAACCATCATGTTATGGATGACGCAACACTCATTTAAAATATATCGCTATCCATCCATTCATCTATTACAAGAAGCAGAACTGTAATAATATCAAACCTCCGTAACATTAGACCTTAGATTGGTTTAACAAAAGTTATTCTAAAATTATTGCAAAGTTGCAAAATGCCGTTTGGCACATAAAGAGCATAGATAAGTGTCATATCGAGTATTTAATATCGGTGCCCTAATTCCCGTTCCAGTTAACATAATAGTGGTGAATGTTATCCGATATCGTGAAAGCTGTTGCAATGTCGTGTTGTGTCAGATTGGCGTAGGGCGCGGTTTCCCGGTGTGACTGCGGAGCGCGGCCTAGTATAGGAGGTCACAATAAATTTGGTAATCGTTATAGAAGCTTCTGATTCTTCGAATTCTACAGTTATCGTTCTATAAATTGTCATCATCATCATCATGTTCATCAGTTCAGCGCAGTACGACGCTAAGGATTCCAGGATTGGTCAGAATTTGTACTTGAGTTTTTGTTTAAGAAAGCGAAGAGGATTTTCCGAGTCAGCCTGGAGTCTGATAGTTCAAATATAGAATCAGGGCGGTTCATTACCCTCAGACCTCCGAAAATACAGTACCTAAGTCGGTTTTTGACTGATTCCTAGATGTTGGTGTTGCACTGGGTCCATCGCAACATGAGGGTATGCAGATAAAGAGTGCATTTGTGTATGAACACATACCTATGCACTATATTCTTGCCTAATCAGTGATAATCTAAATTGGTGGGAGAACATTATTACTACCTTCTGACTAACCTGGACCTGTAGCTATAAAAGTACTACAACGTTGATGATCCAAAATACGTGGCTAGATTTCGTTTGTTTCATTTTAATTTTAACTGGTTCTGGTCCTAATTCCACTTAATCGTGAACGTTGGATCCTTTGCAACTTCCCCGTTGGTCGGCTATGTAAAAGATGACAAATTAATAATTTTCATATATTTTTAACACATCTCGCCTCCTACACTAGCCGGTGGACTACGCGAATCTGGAGCAGGCTGCAGCCGATGCGAGGTAACGACTTGAGCGCACGCAATACAAAACGCTCTAGTTGTCGAGTGGCTTTGGTTATTATTATTGCACTCAACTTGTTTGTATTTATTTAGTAACCGGTAAGTGCCGCATGGGTGTTTCAAGGCGAGAGTGAACACGCTTCATTCATTGAGACCTGTTGGCTTCCATGGCGAGAGAAATTTCAACGGCATCTTTAGATCAATATGACGTTTGCTTTTACTTATTACCTGTAGGGATTACATACAAAACTTTTACCTATAATGCAGGTAGGTTTCTTTCTAAGATCAGTGTGAGCACATGCGTACTTAATTATGTGAACTATTTTCTACTAGTCATTTGAACAACTTTTCTTTTTCATCGATTAAATTCCCATACTACGGAAAAATAACTGATTCAATAAATCAATACGCTAGAAATTCTTGTCAAACTTCCCAACGCGTAATAGAGTGTTAGATGCAGAATTCAGGGGGTCTTTTAACACGCCCAGAGACCAAAAAATAAATAAAAGTAAGATTTCTGTATGCATCCGACCAGGAAACGAATTCGGAACATTCCACGCACCGTATAGCACCGTCGGCACAGTTGAGTCATCGTGCGTAATCAATCAAGTTTTTAAAGAAAGTGAAAACAAAATCATGCGAATCATTTGAATTTCCAAAGTAATATATCTACACCAGAAAACTGTACATAACTAAACTGGAGTAGTTTCGGAAAAAAATATAAATAATGGACGCTGGAGTGAACCTATAATAGGCTTGTGTCCTATTTTTTTCTCTTGTTGGTAATATAAGAACCCCTCAAAAGTGAAAACATCGGTGAAAGAATGGATTTTTTAGCTCCAAGCTAAGTCTTCGAGATAGGACAATTTGAAAATCACTAAAAATAGACTTGCACGCTCCGTACAAAACGCTCCCTACAAACAGCGATGCGAGGCGTGACGTCAGCCCAAACTAGAGAAGTTTGTGCGCATCGCAAGATAACTTTGTTCGATAGCTATGTGAAATAGTGCGTTTATGAAAATGGTTTCTTAACAAAAGTTGCTATAAATTGATTAGATATCGATTGCTATATAAATATTTCGTAAATTTAAGACTTAAAAATTTACTAGCCCATTTGCCTTTGCGGGCTCATAACAAAAATAATACATAATGTTTCAAGCTGAAAATTTGTTTTGACCGTTATTTCTCAATGCTATGAAAGAAATCTGCCCTAGACAAGCCTATTATCATCATGAATCATGCAGTACCAATCAAGGTGATCTGTCAGTCCATCGTCCTGACAGACTTATTAACTTAATAGAACGTTCCAGCCGGTGGAGTCATGTTCTGGGAGTCGGATAGTTGCAGATATAGAGTCAGGGGCGGTCCATTAACCGCTCAAGACCGGTCCAAAAATACAGTACCTAAGTCGGGTTTTGCGACCGGATTCCTAAAATGTTGGTGTTGCCACTGGGTTCATCCGCAACATGAGGGTATGCAAGATGAAAGAGTAGCACTTCATGTTTATTTCTCAATGCTATGTAAGAAATCTGCCCTAGTACACAAGCCTATTATCTGTCTCCCTCGTCGCACACCAAATTACTTAATAAAGGGTTCTGTTTTATTATTTTGAGATTCGGAATACTGAAGCACGTTGTTAGAACACGTGGTAAGTAGGTTTATGTATGTTGTCGGTTTTGCGACCGATTCCTAGATGTTGGTGTTGCACTGGGTTCATCGCAACATGAGGGTATGCAGATAAAGAGTGCACTTGTGTTATTTCTCAATGCTATGTAAGAAATCTGCCCTAGTACACAAGCCTATTATCATCATGATCATCAGTACCATCAAGTGATCTGTCTCCTCGTCTGCCACCAATTAAAGGGTTCTGTTTTATTATTTTGAGATTCGGAATACTGAACACGTTGTTTAGAACAACGTGTAAGTAGGTGTATGTATGTACACACTATGTATGTATGTATGTTAATACTCTGTACCTACTTAATACATACGTACATAATGTAAGTAGGTACAGAGTATTGAGTACCTTATTCTATGGATAGGTATTTCGACTGCAAAAAGATGTAAAATCTTTAGTACCTTACCATAATAGCAACATTCGTACATGGAAGTTAAAGAGTATTGTGACAACGTATCAAACATATTTTTGCATCATCATCATCATTTCAGCCAATAGAAGTCCACTGCTGGACCTATGTCTCCACACAGATCGGTCCTGTGCCGCCCGCATCCAATGGATTCCCGCAACCTTCACCAGATCGTCGGTCCACCTTGTAGGTGACCTGCCACGGCTGCGACTTCCTGTGCGTACTGTATTTTTGCAACTTTCAAATAAATGAATTTTCGTATTTATTTATTTATTTATTATTTGGAAGACTAACAGCTAAATAATACACTAAACTTATATCAATAAGAAAAAACAGTGCCAATAATAAGTCTCCGCCTATGGTTGTAACAATAGCTTCGGGAAACTGAATATGATTTAAATATTCTGGTGTTCTAGGAAACAGTAAACAAGTGGGAAATTATTACTGATTATCAATTATTAATGGAGAGAGTGCCGCCATGTTACACTTAATCAGAATGCATGTCCTCAGCGTAACTATACGTAAGCATACATAATTTATTTTACATGCTCATGACATAAATGATATCAATGTTTATAGAAACGTAAAAAAAAGAAAGATATTTATTACATCTTATTAATCAGCATATTCTGCTACTTGATATTAAACGTGTTATTTCAAGTCTAATACTATTTTTTTGCGTAAGTTCATTCCGTTCTGGTGAATAAAAAATATATCCTTGCAACGCGAAACTTGCTCAATTATGTTGGATTGATCTCGTAGAGCAAGCCATTTAGTATGTTGATGAATTCCAAAACGTTGCACCATGTCCTGTGGGGCTCTAATTGGAGTGGTCGATATTGCTTTTGTTGCTACTTTTGTAACTGGAACATGTAGCCAAAGTGTACGTTTTTACAAATTATTTCCTAGCTAGATTTGGTAATATGGTTTACAAGCGCCTTTTGTGGTAATGCTAAGGCTTGTGATTGTTGGGTATTATTCAGTACGGCTTGGTACTTATAAATAATGGCCGTTCATTGAAATATTAGTAACCAGTGGTTGTTTTTCACGAGCACCAACTTTCTATACAAACCTATCTATTATATAAAGAGAGTTATAACCCGTGCGGATAAACCCCACGAGTGCGGTGCGAGTATAGACGCAAATAGTGTGCGAGCGAGAAGTGAATAGATGCGCCGCCATTTCTGATCCCATTCTTTATCCGCACAGGTTGTATATATTTCTACTATTTAGTTGTGATTTTTTCACCAGCAGAAAGCTAATTTTATACCCGAGTAGCATGATTCTTCATTTTATTATGGGAAAAAGTCTCATTCCTACGGGAAAATACCTTTATTATCATTAAAAAATATATAGATTAAGAATCCAGATCTTGTCCGACTATATGTGAAAGGAAGGATGATAAAATCATAATAATACCATTGGTTAGTTTCGAAGCAAGATCCATATTCATAGAACATAATAATAGATGTAAATAAAATTGCCTTGAATGTAAATGTAGATGATAATTGCATTGATGTTAATGATGAAATCATCAAGTAATAAACGAATGGTGATTTACATGTTAGATTTATCATTCAATTAAACAAACCTGGTTCGACCACATTTTGTTATCTATAGATTTCATAAGAAGGTGCTCGTAAGTACAGTTTGTACTCGTTTAAATCAAGTACTAACTAACTGAATTGGGTCATTTGTTTTTTTAATTAATTGCATTTGGTAAGGCTCTACATTTTCAATTAGCGATGACATGTTTATGGATTCAGATCTGGTTTTGGAAGAGTTATGTTGTTTATACCAATAGTTGTAGAAACCCTAATAAGTATGACTTATTGTTTTAGTGGTTTGTATAATTTAGTTAATAATTCAAAATAGTAGTGATAGATAGATAGATAGAAATTCTTTATTGCACAAAAACAAAATACAAGTATGATAAAACAACAACAGACAGTACAATAAGGCGGTCTTATCGCTTGTAGTGATTTCTTCCAGAAAACCTTTGGCTAGAGGAAAGAAATAACGTATTCGTAATAGGGGAAGACAGTGCAAATCAGTTTAACAAATGAAATTGAAAATGGCAGAAATGTACATCCCTATATATTAATAATAGTATAAATATATTAATAGTAGTATGAATATATTAATAATAATATAAATATATTAATAATAGTATATTAGTGGTGTAATTTTTAATGTAAAATTTTCCCGTAAGATAAAATTTGTTGAATTGATGAGTCAGAGTTCGCTGTTTTTGGGGTTTTTCATTCGCGCCGTGTATCTCCTTTGTTTGGATATGACAGGTATATTTTCGTACTTTACGGGACGTCGTCACTCTATGGCTCCAGGAACCCGATCAGAGTCTCGGTGGTAGTGCAGGATCGACCGAGGTTGCGATCTCTTGTTTCGTAGGCAAAAACTGAATAAAATTATAGTTTCTTGCTGGTGGTTTCTTCTTTAATAATTATAATTAAAAGAAAAAACTAGCCATTAGGATATCACTAATAAATATACACTACAAAAGTTGCGCGCTAATTATTATGGTATCAATGGTGGAAAGTCCGTACTGATGTGTGCAACTAGACATGATGATGGATGAAAGTGGTAGGCATAAAAAGTGTAATGTGAATGACACGTTGGTACTTAGAGTGGTTTTCGATTAAGAATGCACCTGTCTACTGGTTTACATCATCAACAGATATTATCTATCATTTTTACAATGTTGTTCTCATGATTTTTTATGTTTTCTCATAATCATCATCCTAGCATGTAATTCCAAGTTACGCCTAAACCATGATCTAGGATCTAGTGTTTAAAACGATGTAATTCGATTCTTATCTTAATATAACTTTTCACCTCACTGCATGAAACAACAACATACGTATCTAAGTTCAAATGTTGTACCAAATGTTAATAACACCTAAAGTGACACAAGCTCAAAACCAGCCTATCTACCAAACATTCCAGATGATTAAATTTTTATTAAAGCATCTTGTATTTATGTAAAAATTTGTCACTAAAATCACTTGTTTATTAGAATTAAAATTACTAATACATTAATTATGTCAGCGTATGTTTTTAGAAAATAGGTATATACTATTATACGAGCATTTTATTGCAATGGCAACATTGTAGTAGCTTTTTTGGTTTTGAATTCCAGTTTCGGGTATACTTGATATGTCGCGTCGCATCGCATCGTGTCGCCATGCCGCGTTCGTCGTTCACCTAGGACAACGTGTTATGAGTTTTGTTTCATCTCATCAGGAAATTCTATCTCACTGTAAATTTTAAATTGCTTCAATAATATTAAATATGATTAAAGTTGTAAAGTATAGAGCTTTAAGCACCAACTATTTCAAATTACTTAAGTGCAAAATAAACACAGCTGGCCTGCTCCTTTTTCATTACCTTTATTAATTTTTATTACAATAAATTACTTTGACCTTATCGCCACTCCTCTTCATCATAAATAGCTGCATACTTCTTCACTCTATTGAAAATCGGATAATTAGTAAAACATAATCGATTACTCCCAATAAACATCAATTTGAGTCAATTCTCAGCAATAATTGCTAATTTATTTCATTGATTTATGGCCGTGTCAGGTGCTATAATAGGAGTTGTCATCATCATATTGTGGTTGATATAATCATGAGCCTATCCAGGCTTTGTTGCATAATTAATTGTTGCTATACTCGTAATAAGTGGCTAAGAATGAACTATTATAACGTCTTGATAATTATACGTTATTGAATTAATGCGGAATAATAAATTATTTGGGTAAGCTGATAAATGTTACACACGCATTCATGCGTTGTGTAACGCGCTGCGCGAGTGGCGAGAAAGCTTTGCTGTCCTCATTGTGTACTTTAAACTATGTACTTACTTACTATAACAAGTAGGATTGATTAAAGGGCTAGTTACTGTGTATAGAAAGTTGACCTGTAACAAATCGATACTAATATTCCATTCAGATGGTTGTTTACTTATTACTCAAGCTCCATTTTAAGATACATACATGTTCAATTTTTATGGGGAAATTAGTTTTAATGATACTTACCTACTATATTTTTTCTTACTCTAATAGACAAATCACTTTCTTAAGTAAAGGTCACATACTAAAAAGTTTCCTCTTTCTATACAGTAGCCTCCTACAATCAAATGTGAATACTTTTAGTGCCTTGTCACAATAGCTATTTGACTCCTATTGCCTCACACCTGAGGTTCAGACCAACCAATATCATTTTTTCTTTGCGAAAATGTCACAACAGCATTGGTTCCAAATTTGCCACGAGCCAAATAACCGTGAAGATAAGAACCTAATAAATGTTGGATTTGACGGTACGATGTTTTCATATTCAATATTGTGGTAAAAATAGATAGGCAGATAATACATAATTGCACAGAATACAAAATCAAGCAGAAGAAAAATTATGTATATATATCATAGAGGAAAGTTTCCTACGCCTTACGCTATTCATTATAGGAATGCCGCAAAGACATTTCTGTGTTAAGGCTTGCGAACTACAAAAACAATACTATTGGACAGACTCGGTGTAACGGTCCACATGCGCCCGCGCACTCCGTTATGTCATCGGCCGCTCAGTATGCCGGTCACCGAGTTACCGCGGGCCACGAATACGCGCCTATCAACGCTCAGAGATAAGATCTTACAATTAATCGCCGACGTCGATGATCTTGACTTGATTAGGTTTGGATATGTTTTGAAATTCACCTTTTTATTATTGGCATGGTAAATAAATATTAGGTAAAACTGAACATTGGATTGTATCATCTAAATTGTTCGCTTGAGTTTATTTTATTTTTACTAATTTGTTTTACGTTTTTCTTTAGACCAGGTGGCTTTATTTAAAGCCGTCCCGTAACGAACGAGAATATACCTCTCGCATCTAAACAAAGGAGACATACAGCGCATGTGAAAGAGAGGGAAACTCCGAATTGGTCGTAACATCTGCTTCAAATTAGGCCCTCTGGACCCTGAAGCTAGATTCGACCAATCTTAATCTGAGACTAAATCTGTCCCGTACGTCATATTTGTATGAATTAATATAAATGAAATAACATACCATAAAGCGCTGTCAATTCATACAAATCTGACGTTATACCATAGTTTTTTTTTGGTGAAATTCTTCCTTTGAAGGAAAGGCAAAGGGAACATAGCCCATACAGCCATCGTCTGTAATTTCCTATTACCTATGAATTCTGAAAATAAAGTTTTAATAGGCCGAGGCCACGTCTATAGTTAGATCTTTATTTTAGCTGAATATTATTAGAGAATTGTAAGCTAAAATTTTAAGTAGACTGCTGAAAATAAAGTTTTTTTTAAAGGTCAGAGCCACATTCTTCTGTCACACAGTCTTTAATATTTTGATCTTTATTTTAGCTGAAAGTTGTAAGCTGAAAATTGTAATTTATCCACGGATAAAGATTGGTTGAGTCCATCCTTAATGAAAGATTCTTATCCAATTTATGTTTAATCAAATGCAATAGGGCTGAATGTGTCATGATTGTGATTTACACCTTCGATCATATTATACTATCGAGGCTTTAAATATAAAAAGTACAACGAATGTTTTTACTCAAAAAAGGCGAATTGTATAACCTTCCTCACATAAATGTTGCCTTTTTTTAAATTATCGCTACGTGATATTATTTTGAGCCATAGATATGTATATGTCGTTTTGAGCTCATATGTTGCATTATCTCAAAGGTTTTAATCTCGACTTATTGAAGGTTAGATACTTATCAGAAAGAAAATCTGAGTTCATCTGTGTCAAGATTCACATGTGCTTATGACATTTTGATCGGAGGCAATATTAATCACGATAACATCTAATGCTAGGTTTGATGGGTCAAAAGAATTGAATGATCATAAAGTAAGACCGACACGCCTATCACAGTTAATGTCAAAGGTGTTTATGGTTAGATGGATATTTTTTTATTGCACAAAACATAGTAAGTAAGGATACCAGGTCAGTACAGACTTAATAAGGCGACTTTATAAGTAATAGCGATTGATTTCAGAAAACGTTAAAAACATTAAATAATTTCACAACAACACATACATTGATCTGACTCCGAGATAGGTAGCTCAAGCACCTTTGTTACGGATACCAGAACCAACAGCGGAATTACAAATATATACATTTAATCATTTTATTTGTTAATATATACTTATAATACATACAAAACACCCAGACCAATACAAACAGACATGTTCATGCACACAAATGGTTGTACTGTGCGGGATTGGACCCGCAACCCTTGGAGCAGTCGGGTCGTCAAATTATCTAATTATTGAAAAGTATGGAGTATGTACATCTACGTAATTTAACCGCTAAGGTAGCTAACCCGCTACCCTAGCACCAAAGGCAGAGTTCACTACAATTGATCCAAACGGGTCGTCGATTAAGATTTGATACTAGAATTATTTCGTTTGTCACGTTGAGAAAATTTATCTATTTGTACTAGTTTAGATTAAGTAAGACTTAAGAGACGGTAAGCAATTGCAGTAACTTTTTAAGTCGTTCGGCTATTAAAACAATCGTTAGTTATTGCATCACGAAATCTATTGCCATATTGCACATATCAGGCTAGCCTGTATTAATAATGATACTACACATTCTCATTTCATACATCAATTAGGTATTTCACAATACCGTTCAAGTATTTATAAATGTTGATATGTCAAATGATACCTAAGTTCAGACTACAGTTCCTTTATCTGTGGATCTGACTAACACTTTACAACGGACACTTAATTATATGCAATATAATTGTATGCAATTATCCAATTGATTGGCCGTGTGGTGTCCGGCAGAGTAAAATAGGCCACCCTCACTCTTACCGAGGTGTCGTAAAAGGCGACTAAGGTAAAGCTGCTGGCATGATCATCAGCACCCAGAGAAGGAAAACTCTGCATGTATACCAAAGCCCTCGCCAACCCGTCTGCCAAGCGTGGTGAGTATGGCAATTACCCCTCATGTGATTGAGGGAGGCCCGTGCCCCAGCAGTGGGGACTTAAATGGGCTGATTATGGTGATGATGATCCAATTGATTTCAGTCAATCAAATTTCGTACGTCGATCCTTTTTCCAAGATAATACGAACCAAAATGCCATTTTACAATTTTGATACCTGCAACATCATTACAGTCGCGACGGAGAAAAAATAGTGTATTGTAAAATTTTGATTGCACATGATCGATGCCTATTTGACCAATATGACAGCCCGCGTACCTATTATTGAGTCGCCAATCTTATCGCCAGCATCCAACCGCATTAGACATTCCGTGTCTTTCTGATTGAGGTCTCGCACTGTTGCGACATATTATTTAGATAAGTAAGGAATAAGACAGGTCATAGATAGAACATGCGATACACGTAACAACAAAACCGCAAACAATGGCTCGCCTACTCAGCAGACAATTAAGTTAATTGTGACCTATGTCGACACGCGTACGAAAATATTATTTGGACCATATTAGGACTATTTAACTACCGGTTATGTATTTAATCCCGTGACTGATTCACGACTCGATTATACTTATCGTCCGCGTCTGCTCCGCCTACGTCTCACGTACAATTGTTACGTTTATGGACTCAGTGTATTTTAAAAGGATCTTAAATCACATCTGTTTCAATTACGAAATGTCTGAAATTTTTGCAAGCGACTTGAAAAGTTAAACGTACCTGAATGGTCGGCTTTGCCCAATTTGCTTTCGCAATGTGCCGTGTAGGAACTCGGTAAACACAAGGCGAGGAATGAGCGCGAACGTGATCGTCTGCCCTAATATAGTGTGAGACAATAATCGTGCTCGTAGGAAATGCGGACAAGTGTTTAGATACGGGACCAAATTGCGGCTCCTCGAAGTCTTTGATTGACCTGACTCACGCGCTTCCCCTCGGTGTTTGTCAAAACGCAGGAAGCTGTTGTGATCTCGTTTTGTGATCTCATTGTTATGAGGATATAAGGAAAAATAAAAGGGTAAGTGTGTGTCATCTGGAGACTGACAGACTTCTCAGTTCTTTCCTTTCTTTCCTAGTTCTGCCGCACCATCAAGAAATGGAACTCGTTGCCAGCGCATGTATTTCCTCCTTCCTACAATATGGATTCCTTCAAACGAAGCGGAGGTGATGCCTTGACACCGCTTCCGTTGTAATTGCAACTTGGGCTCTTCTAATGCTTACCATCAGGCTGAGGAGAGCCAATACACTGAGCCTCTATAAAAAAAACTTATTCAATTTGTTTACTTACAGTTTTCTTAAAAACAACTCTTGCCAACTTTTGTATTGCATGTAATTGCATCCAATTCTAGTAACATTTACTATGTCTCTATCTTAGAATAAAAGTGAAGAGATTTGAAACCAATTTTGGTAGATAGAGTTGTAGAGACATTCAACTTGTGACTAAACTGCTCATGTTACAGTTCGTGTATAGTTGTACACAGTTACTTGTAGATATTGCAAAAATGACTGTTATAATATTTTGAGTATATATATAAACATATATAACTCAAAAACCACGAAACCGTTTTCATACATTTTTTTCAAACCGATTTCAAGCATTACATTAATTTTCTATTAAAAATTATGTAGTAACTTGGGGAAAACGTCTCATTCCTACGGGAAAATATCAATCAACCCAGGCGGGCCACGTTGTTATGGGATAAGTTTAAGGCCCTAAAAATGAAAAAAAAAAAAAAGATTAATTATTGATATTAATTATGGTTATCTCGCTAATTTTAACTGAGTTTATGACCAAATCATCACATCATCAGGTGATCCGGCTGCTCGTCTGCCTCCTTATAAGATAAAAAAATCCAGCAATGAAACACCAATTTCGTAACGCAAATTTTTGTGATATATATATTTATAGCCTATAAAATGTAAAAACAGACATTTTTGCAATATCCCCAGAAAAAGCTGAGATGTGTATTAAGTATATGTTTCTTTTTGACTGACAGGCATACATTACATATTGTCGAGTACAGACTCCTTGGGTCTCTTTAGTTTTTAATAATGTTTTTACTTATATTGACAGAAGTTGTCATTGCTTTTTTGTTTTCTTTCTTGTCGTAAAAATCTTGCTTGGAAATTTGGTTTGTATTTTTTATTTATTTATTTAATTATATTCTTTCACTATTTTTATGCGCGTTTTCTTTCGTCTGCCACATTTTGGAGGGCTATGTCGAGGACAGACCTCCTTGCCGCTTAGGCGCCGTTATAAATAGAAAAGTATTTGACGTTTTCTTCTTCTTCTGACGTTTCGGCCGATAGCATGTAAATTATCTGTATTTTTCTATAATTTTACTTTGATAATATATTTATTTTAACCCCCTTACCGGTGTCTCCTTTTCTATCCGCCACACATATTTTTAAAACTTCCCAATTTCTTCAAAATTATCTCAATTCATCTAAGAATGAGTGATCGAACTTCTGATTCTAAAATATCTAAGGCAGAGGTTGTTGCACTCCATCAAATAGTGCGTATCCTGATGAAGTCAGCCGAGGCATGCAAGATGAAGGCCGGTCGTCAAGTACGCACATCGAGAGTTCGTTCCGACGGGGAACGCGTGGGCAAATCTTTGTCATTACAAGCTTGTGGTACAAGTGACGAACTATAATGATTTGCCTATTTATTCCTCAATGATATTAGCGAAATAAGTAACTACCCATAAAGAAAGTGACCCATCGTGGAGCATCAATCACTGATCGATTTGGTTATGATGGATTGTTAAAAGTTCCACAACTGACTGTAATCACCCGAAGTAGACTGCTCATTGTTTCCTTTTAATAATAAACTCATTCATCATCTCATCTATTGATCTGATTCCGTACTATTGTATTACGGATATCAGATGACAGAGGAATAAAAATATTTACTTAAATACATATAATAAACCCAGACACTGAACAAACGCAAATTAATAAAATCACAAGGTTTTAATAATATTTGAGAGTTTATTTGTGATACAATACTAAAAAAATTTGTGATATCCAGTTATAGTATTTCCGTTGTTGAGGATTGCCGAAAGGATTATTACACCATTAAAACGTACTCGCGTGTAAAATCGATGAAATTTATTGGCAGAATGACAGGAGAAAAAAAAGACATAAAAACAAAATGTATAAAAAGCAAATCACTAAAATTTGGAAATATTGGCCAAAAAGTATCATATCGATGCTGGTCGCCAACATCCGTAACTTAACACTCAGTGAATTCATATCTTCCACTGCGTACCAGTGCGTCCTCCCGGTTATGACTTACGGTTCCGAGACGTGGACACTCACAGCTGGACTAGGCCACTGGTTCAAAGTCGCTCAAAGAGTTATGAAAAGGGCTATGCTCGGAGTATCTACATCTATCTACTATGTACACTTAGTTTTTGCAAATAAAATTTTGAAGTTTGAAGTTATCTCTGAAGGACCGCATCAGAAATGATTTAATCCGACAGAGAACCAGAGTCACTGACTTAGCTCACCGAATAAGCAAACTGAAGTGGCAGTGGGCTGGTCACATTAGCCGCAGAACTGACAGCCGTTGGAGCCGTAAAGTCCTTGAGTGGAGACAGCGACTCGGTAAGCATAGTGTTGGACGCCCTGCGACAACATGGGGTGATGACGTTCGAAGGCTGGCTGGTGTGGGCTGGATGAGAGTGGCCGAAAATCGGGAGCAGTGGCGTGCATCAGGGGAGACCTATGTCCAGCAGTGGACGAGTGTGGGTTGCTGATGAATTCATATCTTTGTTTAGGTGTTAAGTTACCTAGAAGGCGGAAATATAACAACAAAGCATAGTATAAGATTTTTTATACCACGTCGGTGGCAAACAAGCGTGCTGATCGAATAATAGTAAGCGACTACCACAGCCTACAGACTGATGCACTGCGCACAGAAGTTAAATAAAAACAACAAATTTTCTTAGCCATAGAGCGTTTATTACTTTAAAATTACTACTAATTCTTTAGATAGTCACTATTCTTGATTGCCTCGGTGGCGCAGTGGTAGGTGGGTCGCACTTTAAAGCGACGGCTGCGCTTGGGGTCCCGGGTTCGATCCCCGGGTCGGTCCAAAATTTGTACCTGAGTTTTTCTGTTAAGAAATTTCCAGTGTCAGCCCGGAGTCTGGAAGTTGGCGGTCTTGTACCCCCGTGGCTCGGAAAGCACGTTAAGACGTTGGTTCTGCGCCTAATCCCTCTTCGGTCGTATCACACTGGTGTCACATCAAAATGTGAGGGTACGGAAATAGAGAGTGCACTTGTGCCTCCGCAAACACTTGTGCACTATAATATGTCCTGCGTCGATGGCTGATCGCTGAGATTGGCCGCCATGACCGAAATATCGGTTTGGAGGACATTATTATTCTTGTTTGCCACTTCACTTTTAACTACTTTCAAACCGCGAATTTATGAGACTGCTCGTTACGAGTCTCTTCACTAGCACCAATACGGGCTAAATACGGATGGTTCTCCTCACTGGGCCAACCGGCAGGCAGAAACCGGGTCCGGTAGTTGGGCAGTGATTTGACGGATCAGAACAGACTGACAGTTTATATTCACGTATATTGCTGATCACAATATTTTAGTTAATTGCTAAAATTGGACATTGGTCTTATCGATTCGAAGCATAGTCAGCAGTATAGGTGGAATGAGTAAAGACAGGACGTCTGCAACTTCAGAGGACTTGCTTACGCGTTGCCGACCCTTTAATAACCTAAACACTCCTTTTTTTGAAGAACCTCATACATGTAGTCGCTCGAGAAAATCTCCGGATGCCCTGATATTTGTTAGACAGCCTGTCCTTAGGTCTGCTGGCAGCTTCTGGATGAGGTAAAGGGACAGACACGTGTCGCGTAGCATGAAGGATGCCTACGGTCAATACACACATATAGGCAATATTTTTTTTTAGTCAGAGACAAGAGAGAGTTGTTGTTTCATTCGCGTATAACTTATGCCACACGGTACAGTGGAATGGTCTATATCACATTCCGAGACGCTTCCTCTGCAGATTTTAAAGTTTTTTTCTTATTTATTCATCTAAAATGATGAATGTATTCTTCATTGGATAATTGCCTTTTAGTCATCTTGGAATTTTCTACTCATTCGTTAATACCAATTTTAACTGGTTGGTGTCTGAATATTAGAGTAGGTAGAAAAAGTTTAGAGGTTCGAATAACTACGCGTATTAATCATGTGTATTCATGGTATCTTTACATAAGGACTTCTATGGAGGGTAACAGAACGAGTCGTATCGGCTGATGTAATTCAATAGTTTTGAATTAGGTAGTACAACACACAAAGTGATATTAATAAAAGACTTGTTGAATTTTTAACACTTTTATTGTGCCTCGAGTGAGTTGTCACGTGAACAACTTGCTTGTAACTAATAAATTCTTAAAACCTGCTGTTAAGAGTAGTCTCGGCAGAATCTGTAAGTCGATATTATGCTTAACACCTGCATGTTATTGAGTGACTTAAATTTTTACTGACTTCAACAGATGACTTTATCGATGTTTTGATCTTTGACTTGACATTGGCGAGAAATCCTAAAACGGTAGAGCTACAAAAAATACCTTTATTTTCTATCTCACACATTATAATTATATTAAGTTCGTACCCTTTTATACTGTTGGACAATGATCAAGTTTCTTCAAATCCGTTTTTTGATGTAGATAATTGCTCGACCAAATCAAACTGTAGGAATCATACGAACTTTATATAATATTTGTGAAATAAATACATAATTAGGAGATCAAATATCATCATTATAATTTTAAATGTAGGTATTATTTACATAATCATCACATATGAAAGAATGTTAACAATTTTGCATGCAAATTTAGATATTAACAGCGCCATAATCCGTCAGCTGGTTTCTGCGAGATTAAGTAATACAGAAACGCAAATTTATATCCGTTAGTAATGTCATTAGAGTTAGTTATAGGGCACGAAAACGAATAATGTCATTCGCGTGATTACCTAGACGTATAATTTCTGAGCATATTGCTTACTTAACACAGTTGATTCGTATATACGATGTCCCTCAGCTGGCATTTAGATTCTGGTAGCATTTCGTCAGAAAAGTTCCCATGCGTTTGCGCGTTATATAATATTGCAGACGACCACGTAGTTGAGACGACATTTGACCTCGCCGCGCCATGCTTACAAACTATACTGATGCCCCTGGATAGCGGGGGCGGTCCGTACTGAGCGCAATTAGTTAATGATATCTATTTTACTGTCACTTTACTCGTTTAAGTTAATAAGATTTGTGCCTTTTGTAGTATGACGGCTTGTTGTGTGTTAACAAACTTAAATGCCAATCTTTTATAGAGCCTAAACTGAGTATTTTAACATTTACAAGAATGGCGTTGTCGTAAACTCATAGAATTACACTTTTGGCTTTGCATTATTGCTTATTCAAATTGCTCATAAATTAAATTAAATGGGAAATTTTATTTGCTTTAATTTCACGTAATCGAATCATACAAATAAATTAGCTTACAACATAACTTGGCGAGCAGAATAATGGCCGTAATATTTAGTGTAACGTAACGATTTCCTGCCCACTGTACACCCTACAAAGTTATTTCTAGTGACAAGTTATTTCTACACACAATTGTTTGGTAACCGACTCGCGACCTACAGACATTTTTTATCCATCTTTATTATGCCTACTAAATCAAAATTGTTATTTTATACTAGAGAAAGTTCCGTCTTATGAACTATGTCTACTACTAGTATATTCAAATATCAATAATAAAAAACACATTATTACATAAGGTACATAATATTTTTAGGTCATCAACTCCCATAATCGCGTTTAAATAACACCTTTGATCAAAACTACATAACCTCTTAATTATCATGTTCACGCAGCGACAATATATCTCCAAAGCGGCAATTAAAATTTATTTTGTCATTCTGTATCGTGAACCGAAACTCCTGCGCAGCCGGTGTTCCCATGACCTTTTGTTTGGTGGCCGAACATACGCTAATCTTTTATTTACCCGCGTACACCTTCCGTAATGTTCTTCCACGCAAGTATTTTAATTGAATGTGCTGGTACATCCGTTTGTCGTATTCAAATGTTCTTATAGACATTGCGAGACTGCTGGCTGCTATTTTTCAAAATAAAGTTAAGTAGTTTTAAAGCCCTTTTCGATTGTGCAATGTGATGATGTCCTAAGGCACCTTTTCGCATATTTTATTTTTATTTATTATTTTTTTCTATGAAATTTTTGCATTTATATTGTCTCTTTTAATGTATGAATGAATGCATAACTTGATAGGACATCAACAGTAAGACTACTCGTATTTATTTTTAGTAAATGAGCATCGATCATTATATTATAACAATTCTGATTTATTTGATATATTAATGATGGGTATTCAGATTTACGTTGAAATCTTTATTACCTGGTCTTTGAAGAGAAATGAGTACTCATTGTATTTTATTAGTATATCGGTCGCTCAAACATAATTACGTAAACTTACCTATTTCAGTTCTATCATTCGCGTTTCTCCCTTCCTACACTTTATAGTGCGTAGTATCTGAAGGCGGATTTTTTTTTCGGATTTTTTTTATACTCCTTTATTAATTTTTGTACTAATTGGACGTTTACAGTTGCCATTATATTAACTTCATCCTAATTAAGATTGATTAATGAATCATAAGAATGTATTTGTAAGTTTGGGCGCTGGGCTCCTAATGGTTCAGAACCAGAGTACAGTTCTAAGGAAATTCTGAAGATGAAGCTTTTCAATTTTCAATGCAGTATAATTAATACTTCTAAGGTATTCCTAAAGTTGTAAACTTGGTTGAACATTTTTGGGCGTACTCCAGAACTTTTTTACACCGTCAGCCAAGTATCTAGGCCAGTTATTGTAACAAGATATTGTGGAACGCTTAACGAAACTTTTTGGTAGATATTTATCGTTAAGTTTTTATAATGGAACCGCGAATATACAAAAAGATATTTCGGCAGCTTATTAAAATGCTAAACCAAGACCATTCTACTAGAAAATACCGTACAACGTTTTTTGCGATGTAAGTCTCTACTTGTAACGTCCTACTCGAATTTGCATCACACGAAAGTAACTCTAGTGATTGACCTTGCCTGAAGCGAGCAAAGGAAATGACTTAATTACTTAGGAAATCTAATTATTACTTTTGACAGTGATTAAGTGATTCGTCCGTCCAAGCGTTACTTGACGGTGAAAAAGTATATGAATTGAGCACTAAATTTGTCACGTAACAGAAATAAACAAAATGGTGAGTGCGATCAACTTATTAACTTGTTGTCAAACTGTGAGAATTTGGTTGTTTAAGAGGACCATCGCCGTTAGTAACTATCATGGGTGACTATGAAAGTTCGGCAAGCAATTATTGTATATAATATTTATTTTTATTTTATGGCATTCGAACATAGATCTGTGAAAGTATTACTAGAAGAGAAAACAGTTAACGTTTTGGAGGCTTATAAATGGCAGAGTGTAACAAAAGTTTGATAATCAGCGCTCACAATACTGCAGGCACGAGTTGGTTACGGTCACAGCAAATCAAGGAATAGGGCGTGATTTGGTTAATTTTTATTGAATAGTGAATTTCATGGATGGTGAGGCGTGGAACTCGATACGTGAGGGTATTGGAGCAGCGCTTCCGCGGTCCGAGATGACGTACAAATTGCTCAATTTGCTTGCACCTGGAACTTCCGTATGAAACTGAATATACTTGAATGGCGTTCGCATTTGCTGTGAGATGCAATCAATCTTGTAATTATATTCGTAAATATTGTAATTAAGTAGGAAGCGGCTACTCAATTGGAACAGACGGGGAAAGATTATACAGGTAACGTTTTGTTTAACACACAGAATTCAGATATAGTACTTTTACTTGAGTGCAGAAGACCGTGTCCTCCACCCCCGTATTGTAAGGCCGACTTCTTTGTTGATAAGATACGCGAGCAATTATGAGGCGTAACAAAAGTGACAACTCTCATACAAGCACCGTCAACAATGGAGAAAGCCACTATTGGAATCAATTCTTGTGAGAGTGCTGAGAGATGAATTATGAGCTGTGAATCATGATTATAAAACAATAAATCTCAAATTACGTAGATGTACTACATACTTTTCAATAATTAGATAATTTGACGACTCGTCTGGTCCAAGGGTTGCCAGGTTTAATCCCCACACTGTACAATCATTTGTGTGCATGAACATTTCTATTTGTATTGGTCTAGGTTAGTAGTTAGATAGATACACTTTATTGCACAAAATTTACAGATCATAGTCTATGGTATTATACTAGTACAATGTAGGCGGTCTTATCGCTAATAGCGATCTCTTCCAGACAACCTCAGGGTAGAGGAAAAGTATAGCGAATTGAAAAAGGGTAATGGGGTTAGGGTTATTATGAATACAAAAGAAACATGAAACGTATATATTTGTAATTTCACTGTTGATTCTGATATCCGTAACAAGGGTGCTCGAGCTACCTATCTTGGAGTCAGATCAATGTATGTGTTGTTGTGAAAAAAAAATATGTATATCAATTTTATCATTAATGGTGTTTTATTTTTTAATTATCATCTTAAGACTTTTGTGCTAAAAAGTACCCACTTATTGCTAATGTTTATAACTTCTTGTGTAAGAATAAATCTACGCAAATTGATTGTTTCTAATACAGGAACTTACCTACAAGAACAGCAGTTAATGTGCGATGTAATTAGCATTATCAAAACGCCAGGATCTACGCATTAATGAATGAATGATACTTGTATTGTGTAATGTTTTATGGCTAACACTTGGCTAGTAATAATTGTAGTTGTATAAGATTTTTTTCTTGGAATATATAATTAGTTTTGATTTTATAACTACTTCATGGTTACATTACCAATGCCAAAATCTTTTTTTACGAAGTACGCTGCCACTTCGTTCAGAACGTTTGAACAAAACGTTCTAACTCAAAAGTGTAACATAAGACACATTATGTATACCTCGCAAAGACTTTAGAGTATTTCATTCAGTTAATTATAAATAAATATTTCACAACATCACATACATTGATTTGACTCCGAGATAGGTGTTAACGCCATCCTGCGGCGAACAGCGGCAACCACCCTATGTTACGAATATCAGAACCAATACTTTTATTTTTGTAAATACATACTTATTAACTGAAAACCAGCGCGGCAGCGGCTGCAAACCGCTGCAGCACATGCTGAGCTTGGACCTTGATGACCACTTCACTTTGTTCCTTTTTCTTCTTCCTTGGCCACTAGTTTATGTATTAACTAATTTTATTTGTTTCTGTTTATATTTCTTTCCTATGTATTACTGTGCAATCTCCTTACGTTTATGTTATGTGTCCTATCTAAATAAATATTTTATGTCGTCAATAAACGTTTACTTACTTACTATTATATATAAAAAGTACCTATAATTGTCCCACTGCAGGGCAAAGACCTCCATCATAGTAATCAAGTCATCGCTACTATGATGGGATTAGGCTTAATCACCACGCTTGGTGGCCAAATGCGGATTGGTGATCACAAACCCAAGCTATGTTCGAAAAATTCGAAACACACTTTTTGCTTGACCCAGGAATTGAACCTAGGACCCCGAGATTGGCTTGGTACTTAAACCACTAGACCAACAGGGCGATTTATATATAGCAAACACCCATTTATTATGAATAAAATATGACACCCACTGTCAAGAGTCTTGGCTCGATTACAACAGTTACTTCCTTTTAAATCGAATGACCATTTTGAACAACTTAACATATATTTTTCATAATTAATGAATGAAATACTCCGTAGAGTATTGGCAGACGGCAGTCTGCCACATAAATACGTTTCGAACACAGTATGGATCCCTTTTTAAAAAGGTTTTAAAAAGAGTCTCTTTAAATTTCGACGATTATCCTCAATCTACATATTTAGTCAAATATTCAAATTATTTCACGTAAAATACCTGAATAAATATAAATTATGTCATAAATGCCACCCTCACTCTTACCGAGGTGTCGTAAAAGGCGACTAAGGTAAAGCTGCTGGCATAATCATCAGCTCCCAGAGAAGGAAAACTCTGCATTTAGTTCAAAACCCTCGCCAACCCGTCTGCCAAGCGTGGTGAGTATGGCAATTACCCCTCATGTGATTGAGGGAGGCCCGTGCCCCAGCAGTGGGAACTTAAATGGGCTGATGATGATGATGTCATAAATTAGCCCCGAAGATGACGTGTATTGCTTTACGAGTTTCTAATGTAGGTTTACACTCTCCAATTACAGTGACATCAATCAGATGGGTTACGAGCGAGCATCATGAATGGAATTTCGGTGATTCACCGATGGCTGCGCCGCGGTGTACGGTGCGGGTAGGCGGTGAGCAAGTGTGCATCGGCTGCAATTGTTAGTGAGTACAAGGGCACCGATTATGTTTTCCATGACTTATTCTAATCTTCAAGGCGTCTTCGTTGGTGGGATCAGATCAGCGCGTGACTGTTGGCGTATTGCTTTACGTCATGATTTTTAATAACAAAGGCTATTATATTTTCGGAGTGTAATGTTTATGTATGGAAATAAAGAGACACGCAATATACCTATAAAAATAAGTTTATTTTAATATTGATTAACAGCTGAAATCCCATCAAGTTATAAATCTGCCAAGCTTTATGTCCATTTTACCAGCCATATGTTTTAGATTTATTAGTATAATGTTTCTATTCATATACCTACTCCCAGCAAAAGTTGAGACTATGATTATGAAATCAAATTTCAAAATGAAGGGATATGCCTCTCGTCTAGTACTCATCATACAAGGAATAGGTGTTTTTGGCACATTGAAAACAGTTGAACGAAATGATCTTTTACTTAAGTAACTACTGAGTTTCTTGCTGGTGTCTTCTCAGTAGAAATCGACATTCCGAACCAGCGGTAGATATTATTTACCTATTTTGACATTCATAA
The DNA here is from genome assembly GCA_019059595.1 of Marasmia exigua. Lineage (NCBI taxonomy): Eukaryota > Metazoa > Arthropoda > Insecta > Lepidoptera > Crambidae > Marasmia > Marasmia exigua. The sequence continues at coordinate 13,594,346 of CM032466.1, forward strand.
GTGTTCTGTGTAGACCTTAATTGAATAAAGATTTTTTTATCTTTATCTTTTAACTCTATCTTTATCTTATTACTGGATGTTCAGTTCACCTAGTTTCATTACTAAACGCTCATACCATTAATATGAAAGATACCGGATGTATGACGATTAGCTAGGGCTCAGAGCTCCTCGTCTTTAGTGTTGGATCAGAGAAAGTTAACGTATGCATTTCCCGAGATGTAATCCTTTTTTACTGATCCATTACGTCTGTTCATCTGTTACTGGTGTAGCCAAAGCGATCTCTATAGCACTCCTTCCTTGTCATTCAAGCCTAAAGAACAAATCTGCTTTAAAAGACAGATTGCAAGAAACTGTTTCCCATAATTGGAAGTAGAGTACTACCGTAACGTGATCAATGGTGATCAAAGCTAATTTTCCCGAGTTAGCTAATCGATAGCGACGTTTTGTAGGCGTCAAAGTCAGGGACACTAAGCACGTCTCAAAGTCGGGCGACTACAAAACGTCTCCGTAATTGGGCTTCGGTGACACTGGCGAACACCATCGGTTTCCCGTTGCCAATGCCGCCGGTATACACATAGCCAGTAGGAAGACAACGAACATTTCGACGAGCCATGTTTAGGTTGTTTTTGCAAACGGAAGCTGAAGTTGCCAATTATCCCGAATGGTTAAAAATTAAAAAAATATTTCACAGCATCACATACATTGATCTAACTCCGAGATAGGTAGCTCAAGCACCTGTGTTACGGATATCAGAATCAACAGTGGGATTACAAATATATACATATAATACTTTTTCTTTTGTAAATACATACTTATAATACATAGGAAACACCCAGACCAATACAAACAAACATGTTCATGCACACAAATGTTTGTACTGTGCGGGGGTCGAACCCGCAAAGGTGTTCCACTGTTCCAAACGGGTCGTCAAAATATAAATAAATATTTTTTATTCTCTTCAAAAATTTTCTTACATGTTACTCCATTGTAGATGATATAGCTAATGTTAGAGTCAAACCGCCTTAACATTGTGAGAGACTGGTGCCTGATGTATGTTCAGAGCATGTGTTGCAAGTCACCAGTGCCCTCTCGCATTTGAATCGGTGCAACCTGTATAGTTAACTATAAAGTTAGAGATACAAGGTATTTTTTATAAACATACAAAGATAAATATATTTTTTTTAATAAATAAATAAAAGGTTTATTTCATTAAAAATAGTATTTTACAAAAAGTGGTCGTAGTCACCTTGTAAGCAAAATAATGCCTGTGTCAGGTGACTACGCTCTTGCATATCTAAAATCTGTGCATATCTAAAGTATAGTTACTCATTTAAAGAAACTGTTTTGTACTAATTATTCCAAGTGTGTGTGCGTGTGTGTGTGTGTGCGTGTGTGTGTGTGTGTGTGTGTGTGTGTGTGTGTGTGTGTGTGTGTGTGTGTGTGTGTGTGTGTGTGTGTGTGTGTGTGTGTGTGTGTGTGTGTGTGTATGTGTGTGTGCTTGTGTGTGTTTGTGTGTATGTGTGTGTGCTTGTGTGTGTTTGTGTTTGTGTGTGTGTGTTTGTGTGTATGTGTTAACATGAGTGCACTAGTAGTGTAAAGAGAAAAGAGACAGCGTGAATCACACCGTTCGCATCACAGACCTCAGCCTCATGTGTGAATCCCATGTAAGTGCATAATGTTGTCAACTGTGGCATAGGTCGTTTAGGGAGCTTCCTGTCGTAAGAAGCGTCTAAACGGGCCTTCTAAGTACGTGAGCACCAGTAGTGGGTTGTTGATCCCTCAGCATCGGGCTCTGGGGAGAACGGCATCACTGGGTTTTCTTCCAGGTACCTGTAGGTGCCTGGAAGAAAACCCAGGCTTAGTGTACTAAGCCTCTGGCTATACTAAAACTGTGCCAGTTGGGTCGGCGACGTCGATGCAACATGACGCGGACGTGCGCGTCAGACGCTTCGGCGCGGGTGCAGCGTTGCGCAACAACAAGCGGCTGCTTTTACTCACCGCGCCGTTTACACGGATCGCGTCAATTACGTAAAACTGTATCAAAAATTGTATTCACGTACAATACGGTAGGGATGTCGGAAATTCCATAAAATCTCGATATCAACTGCAATTGTATTGCGTTACAAAATCCTATTAATCTTTTTTTTCTTCTCACGGGGAAAATACCATATTCTTAAGTAAATAACACACTTGAAAATTTCATCTCGTGTTCAGGCGGGACTCGAACCCACACCTTCCACAATCCGGGTGAATGTTCTACCAATTAGACCACTGAACGCGTTAGTAAGCCGACGAAATTCGTAAGTGCTTGATTCGACATGAGCTGTCGATAGTCTCATCAATATTGTAGGTATATTTACAATATCCAATAGAAATATTATTACAAATATTTGACCACCAGTTAAGATGAGACTGCTAAATCAAAAGTTGATATTTTTTATAGCAATCTTTTGCAATTTATTCTTAAGTAAATTTACTTAAGAATAAATTGCAAAAGATTGCTATAAAAATATCAAATCCATATTATTCCGGGGCCCCAGTAGGGTTCTCCATTTGGGATGTTTTCCAGCTATTCAGAGACATTCCCTCTGATCTAGATCAGAGGGAATATCTCTCTCTGCGGCTCTCCCTCATTGCCTCCAAAGGAAAGGAGTCATGAGGACAAATGCAGAACCTGATCCTAGAAGCTTCCTGTGTACTTATTCTTAGGTACGCAAAGACACGTGGTAGACGGTGCCTTAAATCACTGTATACCAAAAAAAACGAACGCGGACCCACCTTAAAGTAAATACATAACAATTCTAATACTACCAATGGAGTCACTGGTGCGCTGCTCCAAAATAAGGAAGTCTTTGAAGATATCGAAATTGATAAAATCGATACATCGAATGTCTTTTCAACAAGCCTACGCCACGGCTTCTATTGCCACATCTCGTATAGAAATGTGGGTAATTGATATGGAATTAGCTAGAGGCTAGTTTGTGAATTAAGTCGCGAAACGATTCTATGTACCTAGTTGCAATGTAATAACCGCTATTTGTTATTGCACGCGTGATTGTTACTATGGAAATTATTATACGAAATAAACACCTTCATCGTATTCAACCGAAGAAATCTTTCTTTGTATACATGTTTTATGTAAATTTACTTACTGTGTAAGTTTGTAAATATTCATACACCATTTGTTATAGACCATAACGTTGATTGTAATGTAGATTTGTGCATACCTATTCAAAAGCTGAAACCATAATTAATCATCTTAGTTTAAAACCTAGTTACTGGGTGAAACATTCAGGGATACGTCTGAATGATAAAGAAACTGTCACCTTAGAAGAACACATCAGAATGTGTCGAACTGAGCGATGGATAAGCAATATAGATTAAGATTTTTCAGGTCACAAATGTTTTTTTTTATGTTGTAGGTGGTAGATGAGTAGACGGATCTTCCTGATGGTAAGCAATTGCTATAACATAACGCGCAATAAATCTATGCCTAACGATAAACACTGGCTACTTAGATATGCAAGGCAATTGAACTTTTACTTTCATCGTAACGCCCGGAATGAGATAAAAAAGATACTTTTTCTGCTTGCATTGAGTTATGAGGTTTTTCTTGCATTATTTATTCTTGTTTATGCAATAACTGTTCAATGTGCGATAGGCCGTTTGACGAGGTACGATTGATTGATGCCAAACCAACGTTTTTCCTTGTTCATTATAATTTTGTGATTGTTATCAATGTTACATTTATGATAATTGTTGATTAATTAGATTCTGTATATGCGTTGGTAGGTCTTGTGACATACCTACTTCTAGGAGGACTGGATACGGAATGCGGAGACTAAGATGTAATGATAAGTGTAACTGTAAGTTTCGTTCCATATAGATAACAATACGCGGTACAAACTAATATCAGTATAAGGAAATGCGGCTAGAATTTCTTAATGAGTTAAACCACGTTAACTATACAGTCCTAGACATCCTCGAATGCGAGCATTCTTCCGCGCACGTGTGAATAGTGGCAAGCTTGTATGTTCCTTTGCGCAACTATATACTATGCTCGACAAAGGCTCATAGACATGTAAACATGTTTGACACTCCGACAGGTGAATGGATGGTTTCCTACAACTAGAAAGAAGCGCAAACGAAACATGTTTTGATCAAAAACAAAACTCTTCTAAGCTTTAAAATCATATTACTTTGATAAAAAAATAGTGCTTCCCGAAATGCGAAAAGGTTGACAGTCCTTAGCGCCATATCCGCGTGTTCCGCCAAGTCCGAATCCGCGCCACGAAAGAAGTTCCGCGGAAAATCACGGAACTAAAATTTGAGATTTAAGTTTAAAGAACATCCAATTTTTGGCACGAGTGCCGGGCAGAACATTTGTAGCTGTATTCTGTAGGACTTGTCCCCCTGAGTATTACTATGCATCAAAGCTGTCATTATCCTTGGTTTTATTAGATTTCAAAAATAACATCTTCATACATTTTCACTGATTAATAAAAATCTGTTATACCAAATCTTGACATTTGAGCATCAGTGAGACAAGTTGTAATAGAATACAACAACATTTATTTTGGCCGGTACTTTCATATATGGATCAAAATATATGAAAGTCCGAGGATCGCCTTTGAATGTTGATGGCGACTCAAGATTTCAAGGGACTTTTTTCGTGGCGCGGACTCTACTACTTAGTATTTAAGCTCCTCTATACTAATAAAAGTTGATTCATCGTACGCGTGTCCTCAATAGATGTAGAGGACTTATCCTAATCCCAATGAATTGAGCTAGTTAAAATTGACGACTAAATTTAACTTACAGTTCCTAAAGCAGGCCACCAACTGTGTAGGTCAATATGTTATTCTTCATTCTAACACGATTCAGATATATCATTTGGAGCGGAATGGAGTGACTGACGAAAACTTGATTAAATGTAGATTGACATTGGCCCTGATATTTGAACCGTGTGTCGATACCATTCCCCAGCAGGTATTAGATACTATAAACCTTCGATACGACAGATAAAACTAAATTGTTAAACAATAGAGATTAATTACCTTCGGCCCAAGGATTAAAGGTAGCTGTCGTTATATCCGACATAAATACAACTGCAATCGTGGAAATACTTGCTGTTTGTATTTTGTTGCTTGTATTGAAAGTAGTTTGCTTAATGCAGAAATCGACTTATGAAGTCAATCCTATATCGTAATTGTTGTTATAAGTAGTGTTTTATACATACCTATAAGTTTATTCATTATATCATCGCAATCTGGAAGTTTTAGAAGACCTAAAATTGTATGCAATGATAGTAGGTATACCCCTTGATCTATATCTCTTGCATGTGTAAAATAGTACTAGTTTTAGAAAACTATTTTGTTACTACGACTTTTCAGATCTGAGTCCAATTCAGACTGATTGTAAAATAAATATATCACGCGAATAAAGGTTTTAAAATGCAACAGGAAATTTAAATCTAAAGCTTAGCCAAGTAAAGGGGCATATCTTTATCGCTTTCTATCAGCGCGAGATTGTGGTCAAGCGTAGCCTAAAAATAAAATTTGACATTCAGAATCAGCGGTAGATTACATTTGATAGTTATAAGTGTTCTGGTTGAGCTTAAACTGAATGAAGAATTTTTGAGCTATTATATTATAGTCCCCCGGGCTCCGAAGCGACACGGCTTTTGACGCAACGAATGATACACGGATGTAAGTTATTGTCGTCGTTGAATATAAGTGTTGTGGTAGCATTTCGACGTCTGGGTTATGACTTAATTTTTATACCACGTGAACTTTTCTCATAAGAACAGCATAAATAATTTCTAGTGGCGCAAGCACCGCTCGTTCCGACGTTTCGCCCTTGACATTTCGTTACACTTCTCCGCCGAGCGCGCATCACCACGAACCTTTGCTCATTTGTATTAGATCCTCAGTAGTGTTTCCGAAAGAATACATGTTTAACTATCGATTATTTAGAATGAAATTAAGCTAACTACTCCAATAAAGTCCGTTTATTTTTAACTTTAAACAATTGATTTATGGTTTCCATATTCGTTGCTCAATTCGTATTGCTATTTTCAGTGCTCTTTAGTCAAAATATTGACTAGGCCGTTCTTTAACTACTACTACTATTGCCTATTGTAAGTATATAAGTATCAGAAACGAATCGAAATGGCAATGCAACATATTTTATCTAAGTTCGACTAGGCACTTTCATATAAAAGTAGTAATTTTTGTATGATTTTAACTGATGTTTCTTTAAGGAAGTTTTTAGTGCCATCAGCATTCTCATTATAAAAATTTAGCTACAGCTTTCATTATACGTGTGTAAATAAACTGTGCATTTTTATCAATATTCGAGTTTCGAACAACACTACAGCAGACAGACAGGCCTTTATTATTAATTATGCCTCTCTATAGTTCACGGGAACTGGTTCTGATGGATTGTTTGAACAGGCTAATAATGGAAATATGTATATTATGTGTCAAAATAGAATTAAATAGTTTTGTCGATGTTAACAAATAAAGGCTTGGTGCCCCAGAGGCCTTTGTTATTTTGCATACCTATGTAACTTTTTTTCTCTTCAAGAATATTGTAAACCATAGTTACGCTCTACAGAGATTTGTGATTTTAAAATTTGTAGAAAGTGTCTGGATGTATTGAACTGGCTTCTTAAATTCCTTCACCAATAAGAATTTATCTTACAATTTATTGTTTCTCAGCTTTGTACAGTATGCTATGTACTTCGGAGAGGTTGCTGCTGAGTTATATGACCTCATTCGACCATCCCCTTTCTACCATCGAGAGAGCAGACGGATTGTGAGATATCATCTATTTCTCGGTTGCGTACAAAGCGATTTTCCTCCTTCTTCGTAATGCACACTACCAATGAGTGGAATGCTCTGCCTGCGTCTGTTTACCCCAGTGAATACAATTTGTTTTTATTTAAAGCTAGAGTGAATACTTTCTTCACGAGACGATGCTCGTCCAGTCTCTCGAGGTGACCAAGTCAACGAAGACGATGCACCTTGGTCTCGTCAATGATGTTAGGCAAAAAAAAACATACCAGAGCCGACTGATGGGCCCGGTAGGCCGGCCTAGGTACGGGTATCGCTGGAAAGAAGTTGTCGAAAATGATCTGCGAGAACTTCAGGCCGGTGACTGGCGACAAATAGTGCAGGATCGACCAAAGTGGCCTTCTCTTGTTTCGGAGGCCAAGACTCGTTTCGGGTCACAGAGCCAGTGGAGTAAGTAACTAGAGTGAATAGGCTAATTCTAGGTAAGCTCGATGGAGCGAGCTACTGAACCCTAAAGTTTTTAAGGAGCTTACGCGGCGTGCTCTATCATCAATAACAAGGCTACTTCCTGAAGGGATATGAGTGGCAAGTCGAAATTTAGGCTATCGCAGCAGTTGGTAGTTGCTCAGTCAGTGATGGCGTCAATAACCTTTTATATTTTTTTGTAAGGCGTAAATAGGAAAAGTTTGATCCAAATTAAAATGTCAATCTTTGTAATCTCAATTTTTTTTACTGGTACTGCAATACAAAGACCTTCCCCGATCAGCAGGGCAATTTAAACAAATGGGTGCGATTACTTCCTCACCCACAACCCTGCAATTTACGACTTCCTTGCTTTCTCTTAACCAGAGATTACAATAAAAACATTGATCGCTGCCACAAGATATGAATAGTGATTTAGATCACCTTATAGTATTTTTCTGCCTCGTTGACGGACTATCGAGTTAGTCGAAGATAAAATCGACTTTTGCGCCTCGATTGCAATTTCCAGTGTGATGTCGGATACAGGAAGTTTGCAGGAATACAAACTGCTGTCCCATCGGAAGTACGAGAGTAAGACAATACGAGTAGAAATGCACTTAACTATGTTCTTTTTTTTGTGTTATAGGTGGCAGACGAGCAGACGGAACACTTGATGGTAAGCGATTGCCACCGCCCATGGACTCCCGCGACAACAGTGGAGTCACAAGTGCGCTGCAAACCTTTAAACCCCCCTTTCCCCCGGATTGGGCCAGTACCCTCACTCACACAGCGAAACACAGCACATTGCTGCTTCACTTAATCTAGGAACGTCACGAAATTCCCGACGCAGTCTACTGTTTGTTAACAATGCAATTACTGAATCAAATTGTGACTAATTATAAGCAGCGAAACACAGCACAGTGCTGCTTTACGCCGGTTTTCTGTGAGGTCGTGGTATCACTCTGGTTGAGCCGGCCCATTCATGCCAAAGCGTGGCTCTCCCACGGTTCTGGGTAAATTTATTTATGCCATGACGACGTGATACCTAATCGTGGTTGCCGTATTTTTCATAAGTATAGTGTTTAGATGGTTAACTATGTTGGTATAATCAAGACATTCAAATGTTCAGGAGTTTAATTGTCACGTCGTTTAAAAATCCCCTTACTTTGTTCGGATAATACCTAATGACAAACTACGTCATAACGTATCCTATGAAATGAATAGAAAGATTTATTATTAGATATTTTCAAACTCTTTTTTTTACAAGTGTAACAAAAATAAGTCTGAATGCTAAAATTACAATTTTTTACGTCAATATCAAAGATAGAACAATGCTATCTTTTCAATTTTACTATTAACTTGTGATTCACCATAGATCCCTTATGTACTTACTGACGGAAAATACAATAATGAAAAATTTCAGAATTATCAATCATGAATTTCCTCGAATGTACAACCAACCAGTTATCGGTGTTTGTTAACTGCAGGCTTTATGTCCGATATCAAGGACATTTGGTTTGTCAGGTTCCGGTTAGTCATTAAGGTGACGGGTAGGGCACACTAGCGACGCCAATCGATTTTAATTTTTAGCTACTAAACTGGTTCTATGTTAAACAATTTCGGGGTTACAATCTCTCGGCAAACACCTATACTATTTTTATTTAATACTTATAGTTAACTGTTTGGTCTGCTTTTGCACTCGAATTTTGGATTACCGCCAAAAGTGACGCTTTTGGCGTGAATCAATTTTTCACGTACAAAAACGGACCACACATTTGTGCATGGTTATTAAATAAATAGTATAAGTGTTTGCCGAGAGGTTGTAATCCCGAAATTGTTTAAAATAGATCCGGTTTAGTACCTAAAAATTAAAATCGATTGGCGTCGCTAGTGTGCCCTACCCGTCACCTTAAGAACGTTTTCAGACTAGCATATTATTTCTGCGCCTAAAAGTACCTACAAATGACAACAGATTAACCTGCCAAAATCCTCCATTGATATCGAATTCTACCGGGTCTTGATAAGTGAGAGGGAAAAGAAGCGAAATATCTGCATACAAACAAATCCGTGTGATGGCATACTTTGTCAGAAACTATGAAATCGCGAAAAAAACTCACCTGCCAGTTTCCCATTGCCATTAGGTACTTTAAGTACATGAGTATTACCATGAAGCGTACGATTCAGCTTTTATATCGCTTACCCTAACAGTTAGTAAATTACAGAAATAGGGGTGATTTTTTTTTTATCTCATTGGTGGCAGACGAGCAGACGGATCACCTGATGGTAAACGATTGCCGCCGCCCAAGGACACCCGCGACACCAGTAGAGTCATAAGTGCGCTGCCAGCCTTTAAACCCCCCTTCCCCCGGATTGGGCCTCCGGTACCCTCACTCACGCAGCGAAACACAGCATCAGCGCTGCTTCAGGCTGGTTTTCTGTGAGGCCATGGTATCATTTCGGTCGAGCCGACCCATTCATGCCGAATCGTGGCTCTCTCACGGTCAGAAACAATTTTACATGTACGCACCCCACGAGTGCGAGTATAGACGCAAATAGTGTGCGAGCGAGAAGTGAATAGATGCGCCGCCATTTCTGATCCCATTCTTTATCCGCACAGGTTGTATGAGATTAGTGATAATTTTGTTATTTCTATGTTAGGGTTCATATGATCAGGCGATTCACCTGATAGTAATGAAGTATCCACGCTAATGGACACCCTACTATCTTGAAGAGTCAGGTACTCTGCTGGTCTTTTAAAAAGGAACACCTCTTTCTTGAAGTATCGTATATTAAACACAAACATACATACAACAAATTATGACCTGGCGGAATATCCTATAAGTGATTATACAAGTAAGTAATATGTGTTCAATAGATATTAGCAGTGCCCATAGCCGAAACTCCAAGGTGGCCGTTCTCCTGATTTCTTATAAAAAATATTTTGTACAATTTAATAAAATCACTAATAATGTAGTGATTAATGTAATCAATAATGTACATCTTGCGTACGGCTAAGGAATAGAACTCTTTGCCGGAAGATGTGTTCCCTGAACGATATGATCTGAACGTATTCAATAAAAGAGTGAATAGGCTGTTACTAGACAGACATGATCCATCTACGCCCACGTCATCACTTACCATCAAGTAAGATTGTGGCCAAATGTCTGGCTATTCTAATATAAAAAAAAACTATATTGTTAACCATTCCTTGGAGTTACTTAAATGTAATGGGCCGGCGATGGGTGCTACATAGTAAGGACGACGCGGCTTTTGGTTAGGCGCCAAGGTTTAATTTTTTTCACAATTTCTTATGAAAACTACCTTGATATTTTTCTTACAAATTTATAAATTGACTATTATTTAACCATCCCTTAAAGATGCTGTTAATGAACAAAGGCGTAACAAAGTGCTATAAGTGTAATGGGCTGGCGATGTGTGTCCGACAGTAAGGACGCGGGCGGTTCCGGTAGCTGAGGCGCCAAGGTTGCGCCCACGCCGCGCACCACGCTTGCCGCTGTCAATCAACACAATCAACAATATAAGTGCGCTAAGGTATGCAGATTTTTTTAATTTACGTAACGTGTAAGTGTTATTGTGCTCATTTTGGTTTTTTGTTTAAATTCTTCAATATTAGCTTCACAGAGGTACACGTACCTCCATAAAAAAATCTTTAGATTTCATATCAACTTATATGGCCACCGTTACCCCTTGACCTTACCTTTCCTACCTTCACCACGTCTATAGACGCGAAAGTTTTTGAGGACGTATCGGAGATTAAATATTTGCTGTCATTGTTCTTCCATAAAATCGTAGCTTATATCGTTTTCCTGATATTTTTTTAACAGATTGATTATTCATAGTAAAAATGTTTTGATTTTTTGCATGCATCTTTATCAATAGGTACTTATAACATCTCAGTCATTGGGTCGTCTTTTACCATCAGAGATAAAGGTCAAGGGCTTTTTTGTTGTCATATAAAATTAAATCTATATTATTTTATATTTATTTAGTTGGTCAAGGATTTCTTTTAATAATATGATAGTTTGTGACTGTACAAACACCTACAGAAGAATTTTATTGAATAATAACAATCCAATTATATAAAGCTTTTTATGCCTCTTGATTCTAGGCGAGTACTTAACAATAAAAATAAACTTATAGAAACTTAAAACGTGAAGTTCATGTCAAAGTAAATTGAAATTCAATCTACATGAATCGTTATCTCCGATCAGTAATTTGATCATCCTATATACATATTAAATACATACCTACAATTAGACCGTGATTAGGCGTTATAAAGTAGCACTCATAACACTTTCGAATCATAGAGAAAGCTTTTTGAGATACATAAGTGGGGAAGTAGACCTTGTGATTGTCAGCACTTGACACATCGATGAATTGCATCTCAGGTCAGACGGAGTGAATGCTTCACTGACCGAGATTGATCAAAATAAAATATGTTGAGATATATACATATGTTCATCTTTTTGGTCTAAATGTCAGATGCACTTTGGAAACCGTTCTTAGTATTTTGGGTTGCAAAATAATATAACTTTTTCTTATGCTTGAGGCGACAAACAAGCAATCGGGATATTTTATGGTAAGAAATCAATGCACCCCATGAACATCTGCGAAATTATAGAGATCGCTAATGCGTTATCGGTCTTTTAAAAAGGAGTTCGCTCTTCTCTTGAAGGCTCCTACCTAATGTGGAATTATTACTCGGTATTTTACTCCTTCATACTCGTATTCTATTATCCTCATTTAATCTTCCTTGTAATGCCTATTAGCTAAACTACTCCGTGACTTTGTCCTTGGCCGCCTGTGTAAGAGCATATAACATATAGATGTAATATAGCTATCCGCATATAAAAAATATATGTAAGTACATAGGTACTTACATATATTTTATATGCGGATTTTTTTACAAGTATTGTGCAAACACCATGTTTTGGATGCTCCTAGAGCAAAACATAATAATGAATAAACCAACCCATTTTATTTAAGTATTTGCACATTTATTTCACTTAACTAAGCACAATATAAGCGCGGCGTGTGTTAGTATTTTAAATAGTTGCTGCTTTATTTATCTTGGCAAAATCAGATTATAGATAAAGCCTTTAAATACTGTAAAATACAAGTCGAACTTGCACAAGAAACGCAGCTATAGTGATGTACTTGATTTTCACTTTTCAGTTAATTATGTTTAAGCAGGATTTTGGTTTTTATAATACGTAATGCAAATAAAATAAAATAAATTAATAATAATAATTTAATATCAAGCTTTTTTATTAAATTGTATGTTACTAGCACTTATGGATCATGGTTTTCCGATAAATAAACGTTTTTTCCTAACGTTATATATAGATAAATAATGTCAAGTTATTTATCTGTAAAGGCTGATGATGATGATGCTCATCAAGTTATAATTTTTGAAACCTGTTTCAAGCTTCATTTTTTTATATTTTAACATTAAAAATTAAATATAAGTATTAAATATTACATCTCATAGCCATTAACCGATTAACCGAGAAGCCCCCACTAGAGGAGGGCACCACATAAGGCCAGCCCCTCTTTTGAGTCGGTAGCAAACTCCCTGCGACATAAATAAATGTTCTATAGGGTGAAAACAACGAAATTATCATATGTAGGTATACAAGACGTCTTCTTCTTAGTTTGTCGGACACACATATGAGTTATTACTATATGCTCGAACAAATTATAACGAAAACCGTTATGAAAAGTTTTGTTTCATGCATGTTAGAGGAGGTACGTATAATAAAAAAAACCCTAACACAAGAATACTTTAGAAGACTAAATTCAATCTGTAAAAAGCAACTCTATTCAAAAAATTTGATTAAAGCCATCAACACTTTTGCTGTACCCGTACTCACATATTCATTCGGAGTCATTAAATGGACCAAAACAGACATAAATAAATTAGAAATTAAAACAAGAACTACATTAACTAAACATAATTATTTACACCCAAAATCAGCAATTGAAAGAAGCAATACAAAAAGAGAAAAGGGGGGAAGAGGACTTATTGATATCTCATTTATGTGGAAGGATCAAATACAACATTTCAGGCGATTCTTTTATGATAAAACTTCTACGAGCACAATTCATTCAACTGTAGTCGAAACTGATGATAACTTTACACCGTTAAACTTGAATAATAAGGATATACAATTTAGTAACAGACAGGAACACGAAAATCTGAAAATGAATTCATGGCGCAGAAAGGAATTGCATGGACGACACATCCACGACCTCGAACAGCCACATATAGACCCTACTGCAAGTAATAAATGGCTGAAGTTAGGTTCGCTCTTTCCCGAAACTGAAGGATTCATCATAGCTATTCAGGATCAAGTTATTAACACTAGAAATTACAAGAAATTCATTCTGAAAGACCGCAACCTCATATCAGATAAATGTAGGCAATGTCATAGACAGTCCGAAACCATCCAACACATCACCAGCGCTTGCTCTAGTCTTACACAAACCGATTACATTCACCGGCACAATCAAATCTGTAACATAATTCACCAGAAACTAGCATTAAAACACAAGCTAACCACTGGGAAGGCCTTGCCATATTATCAGTATAACCCAAAACCAGTGCTGGAAAGCAATAGTCACAAGATGTACTACGACCGCGCAATATTAACAGATAGAACCGTTCACAATAATAGACCTGACATTACTTTAATTGACAAGAATAAGAATACAGTTTATTTAATAGATATATCGATACCAAACACACATAATCTACATAAAACCATAACAGATAAAATACACAAATACACAGAGTTAAAAGAAGAAATAGTAAAAATTTGGAAAATGAATAAGGTATACATCGTGCCGCTGGTGCTCTCTAGCACTGGAGTAATCCCCAAGAATTAGTTGGCGTCCCTAAGAAATCTAGACTTACCTGAAAGCACTTACATGACGATGCAGAAAGCCGCCATTCTCAATACCTGCCGTATTGTTCGAAAGTTTCTTCAGGATGATAGCTAACCAATAAACCATTCTACAGTGGAAACTGGGACTCACTTGGTCTAGGCCCGTGAGCCCAGTCAAAATACCGAAATATTTTGAACAATGTTTCGAGAAAGAAAAATTCTCAATAAAAATAATAATAATTCTCACAACATCTCATAGGTTGACCTGATTCCGTACTAAGTAGCTTAAGCACTTGTGTTACAGATATCAGACAACAGAGGAACACAAATATATACTTAAATACATATATTACACCACACGACAATAATATACAAATTATCTTTCGATCTCATATAAAAATATATTTGTATTCTGACAGTATGCAGTACCAACTATGGATAGAGCCCCATTCAGTAATGGCAAAACCATTCAATACTAAGTATAGTATATCATGTTGTATACCTACCGGTTTTAATTTGTGAATGTCTTCCTACATTTAATGTGTAGTAAATATTACTTTCGTAATAACATTCCTGCACATGTTAACTAAATGATTTTATATTAACTCATGTAACTGCGGTTATGTAAATTTATTATAATGTCATAAAATAATTAGAAGGATGTTATAATGATGTTCAAGTAAGAACTAGTAGTGAAGATCTTAATTAAATGATCGATGGTCGCGTTTTACGATGGTAATTATACAAATAGAAGTGGTGTAAAAGTTGTAGTAACTTACGTAAAATGTAATCATACTTGTATGTATGGACATACACGGAGTGATCTTAGCATCAACATCTTTATGGGGTACAAGACGGCCTACTTCCAGAATCTAGATTTCTTAGCAGAAAATCTTACCTAGGTACAAATAGCCCGACACGAAAATTTAACTTGGAACCCAAAGCGCAGCTATTGTTTTAAAGTGCGTCCTACTACGCTACCCTGGGCTACAGAGGTAGTCCCTCGTAGATAGGTATATACAGGCATCATGACGACACAATAAATTGCCTATCACATTATGAATTCCAATCACGGTAGATCGCGGTGCCATTATTTTAGAAATATCAAATTGTAAAGTTGGTCGTAACAATATGATTTTGTTTGTCAGACGTTTTGAACCGTCATTAGTGATTCGTAAATAGCAACTCAGTGATTGATGGATTGACCGATGAGTACGGATCATATTGTAATCAGTGCAATACTTGCAATAGACGAGAATTAACATTTTGTATGGTCATTTCTACCTGGTCAATTCAAAATAAGATCGTTGCGGCCTTGCAAAACGTATTGCAATATTCAATAAAGCTTTTGTATCTTCATTGCGCGTGTCATTAATTCTTTAATGAATGAGGGTAATAAATTACAGTTAAATTAACAATAACATTAAAAGTACATTAATATTGAAAATGTTATTTTATTAAAATATTAATTCATTTAAAAGATTCATTAGTAATGAGTTAAGGTCTAATAAAATACCTCAGTGACGTTTAGTGCTGTAGTCTAAAGGTTTTAGACCATACGTGTTTGTATTATTTATTTACGTCCATTATGAAAACATAAGGCGGATATTGATGTAACAATAAATTTAAATTTGACACCCGGTAAGTGGTAAGCTGAATCATACTTACTGATGCGAAGAGAATGTTACCGCGTTCAGTGACATCGCGTATATGTATACGCGCATGTGCGAGCGACATGTAGCGCAAATATAAAACAACGACATTTGCTCTGTTATATGTGTATTTAAATTGATTTATTTAAAATTAAATTGATTGTTTTTTTAAGTTTTTCGTTGTGTTATTTATTGAAAGTACAAGAAAGCAGACAGTAACGCAACTATTACTAACGTAAAACGCGATGTTTTACTTATGTCATTGACTTTATTGCGTTAACACATTAGTCGTGTAGCACCATTTAAAACGTACCACTCGTCTTTATTTGCAGGAGAAGTAAGGTCACAGACATAGCCCAAAGGATTGCATGCATCAAGTGGCAATGGGCAGGGCACATAGCGAGGAGAACAGACGGCCGTTGGGGCGGAAAGATCCTCGAGTGGAGGCCACGTTCAGGAAGTCGCAGCCGTGGCAGGCCCCCCACAAGGTGGACCGACGATCTGGTGAAGATCGCGGGAATCCATTGGATGCGGGCGGCACAGGACCGATCTGTGTGGAGAACATTGGGGGAGGCCTATGTCCAACAGTGGACGTTTATTGGCTGATATGATGATGATGATGATGATGATGACTGTTCTTTAGACATTTATTAGAATTTATTAGAATACCAAATATAGAGTAACAAACAAGTAAGAGACGTTACTTCGCTAACCAAATACAATTTTTTTTGCCATTTTACGTTGTCTCCAATTATAGTATGAACTTTGAGTCCATATAATCACTCTGATCTAGATGTTGCTCAGTGACATACAAGTAAATTAAATGAGAAACACGTAACATTTGGTGTAATGATGCTAAACTCAATTCAAGTGTAATCAAAGGCAGTGGCTGTTGAGCCTAATTAATCGCAGACATGACGGACGGTCGCATTAGAGTCCATTAATGCCGAGTAGTCTTATCACGAGACATTAGTAACCGATGCTAATTATAGAACTGCGCGCTCGTCGACCTATCAAACGGCAAGCTCCCGCTATGAAATACCCGATTAAAGTTCAATTACGTGTGGGTAACGAATGCCCACGTTTACTTTTTGCTTCTTTATTTTTCTTATGAAACAAAGACAGTGTTAACATGGTCTTGTAAGAGTATACTTGATAATTGGCGAGCGCAGCTGATAAAAACGTGACAATCGGCTAGTTGGCAAGCGCAGGCCGTTGTTGCAAACTCTCACAAGATGTAATATCAATTTGTCAGGTGGCCTTGACACAGAAGCGTATTAGAGTTTCTCTGCTGAATGAGGGCGCCGCTTTTTGTTCATAACCAGAGATGACAGCATGGATTATTAGGGAAAACCTATTCGCGCCGCGTCGCGTAACACCGGCGGTGCTTCATCTTTGCATTACAAACCCTCCAAGTTCGTTTCAACATGTATACTTAGAATGTTCGAATTGGCAAAGAAAGTGGACTACTAATTTCCATAGAATAGTTGTCTAAATGAAATATGTACTCTGAACTAACTACTTTTCTTGTTTCTTGTGTTGTAGAAAAGAAAATTAAGTTACAGAAGTCGGCAATGAAATCCTAACTTAAGGACTTAAATTTTGTAACAATAACACAAAATTTTGTTACAGTCAGCCATAATAAAAACCCTAGTAGCAATATTAATGAAGTTTCTAATATATTTTCATACAAATATTTGGGTTTTGAATTCGATAAGAAAGTGTTTATGTGCATTCTGCTGCATATTAACTTATGTTGTTGGAATATTAATAAACAGGCATTCCAATTGCACATTATCTTGCAGAAAATAAACTATTTTTAGTCGAATGATTAACCCGCAATACAATTAATGCATTTTAACTTGTTCTTTAAATAAACGGTGAGTTTATGCCTCGTTTAAATTGGAACTTTGATTAAAATTCAAGGCTAATAAAATTATTATGCAAATGACGCTATTTCAGAAACAGTTTCTACATTTCTTTACATAAAAATTAAATTAATTTATTAGTATTACAATAATTTTGATTAAGTTTATTAATATGAAGCCGAATGTAATATTCTGTTGAGTTAGGATGGTTATAATTTTGTAATACTAATAACTCTCCTTTTTAGTATGCTGGAGTCCTTAGGTATGAATATTTAATTGATATCGCTATCTATAATTCAAATCACGTACAATAGCGATTAAAACTATTATCTACGTACCTATAATCACTTTATTGAAGTATATGGAGGAAGGTAGGCTTCAAGCTATATGTAGTGATAAGCTATATTAAATTGGGCCAATAAATCTTGGGTCGAAGAGCGTGCGCCGAATATAAAATGTTCACTGCGACGAATCCAGAATATATTCAACAGACCCTTGAGAAAAATGAATCTATAATACGCATTTAGTTTAAATGTGTATATGTTTGTAAAATTGATTCGGAGAATACCACACTATAACATTAACTATACGTGGAAGTCGTAACAAAATAATGTTTTTCCATGGCCTAAACTTAACGTTGCATTTTAATCGGAACGGACTCTACCTCCTATACCTTGGATTACCGTGTGATTTTAGGAGCACGTTATTCTACGACGATAAACCAATTTAAATACAACATTTTATGCTGGAAAGAAAAATATATAATTTACCTCAATATTGGGTGAAAAACAGCGTGGCTGCGTCTGCTAGTCGGTGGCAGCTACTCGTGGGCTCGGCATGGTGCATCCCGGCTCACCTCATACCACAGTGCACTAGCTCTGACGCACCCACCAACTCATTACCTGCAATAAATTGAAGAACATCTATTATTGCCAGACAAATAGAAATACCTACTTTTCGGCTTCATCCCGCCGTCGCGTAACAGTAGGAAAATTAAAGGAATTCGTAATGTAATCGTAGCATGCCCAAGCAATACTTTGTCACCTTTTAATGCCAAGCGAGAGATACGATAGTTATGCTTGCGAACGATACGCATATGCTACGGTTCTTTAAAAAAATCGTTCAGTCCTTCTGGTGCTGTACATACGCAGGCACACATGCGCGTGCGTTTGACATTCGACGCATGGAACATTATGCATTTTATGAAATTGATGTTATATTACACCTGCGCTGTAATGTAATATCAATTTCATACATATTATGCCGTTGATTTTTTTTTGGACTATAGGCTAACGCTTGACCGCAATTGCACTTGGTGGAAAGCGACGATGAGGTCTAGGATGATACCTAAAGTATGCCTGTTCACTCTTGCCTTAAAGATTATTATGTATGTTTTCTTTTGGTTTAGGTGAATGAATGAATGAATGAATACACTTTTATTGCACTCAAAATAAAGTATGAAAACTTAAAACTAAATAAGGTGGAGTGAAATAAATTACACAACTCGGTCGAAAAAGTAAATATGTCCCTTTATTCACTCTTATTAGCAAAATTATCAAATTGTGTTTTTTTTTCTGCTATAAATGCTATAGAAGCCATTAAAAGATTTGTTATACATTTCAGATTTAACTGCAGTGAATCTTGTAACAAAGAAGAAGAAATCATAAAACGTGTGTGTGTGTGGCTAATATATTAGTTATTTATTATATACAATATTCTGTGCTAACATTTTTGGTTTTTATTTTATTTTAATTGGTTTACCTTTCGATACTTACAAAATATACACAGCTAGGAAAAAGATTTCGTTTATTGTAAACGCAAATATATTGAAATTATAAATGTGAGATAGTTGAACAGATGGAGAGTGTCAAAGGCAATTTTTGTCTTTTTCTAACGCGAGTGAAGCCGCGGGCCAAAGCTAGATTTTTATGTATGTAAAACTGCACTTATTAGATAAATGTCGATGCATGATTATGTTCTTATCAAAAGATAGCTTACTAAGTTTTAAGTCACTTTGTATGATTAATCACTCCGTTATATGACTTCAAAATTCAATAGAGTACTATAAAACTCATAGACTACCATTAATATTACTACGACTGTATTGTCACTTAATAATTTGCACTTTAAAATCAATGATGACCCATTAATAACGGCATGCAAAGAGTTTATATATTTGTATCTATCAAAAAGCAATTTGTTTCTTAATATTTTCATTTGGATCACAATTGGATAGCTATAGTAGCTTAATAAATCTTGTACATATTTGGTGAACGCAAGACATTAATATACGCCAAAAATAACATTAGCTTGTTTGGATTGTGACACCGTTTCTGTATTTTGGCTGTGACAAGGTTGAATGTACCGGACAAATAATTACTAACATTTGTGTTACTTTACTTTCTAAGTTTGATATGTGAGTTGGTTTACTTTGTACATGAGCAAAATCTAGTGAACAGTAAATTATGTATTTAGTATTTACCTACGAATTTCACAATTACGTGCTAGCTGCAAGGAAAAAAGTGTAATCGTTTTGTTGTAGCAACATTCGCGTGGTTGAACATAAGACATTACGATTCATGCAGTAATATTTACAATAAAAAGTGCGTTATGTCCGATTGTATAATGTCAAATTGGGCTGTTACAGAATGTTTTCCCTGGCTCAGTGATTTTCAACCAATTAAATTTAGTTTTTTAATAAAACACGGAAGCCGTGTGGTCCCGAAAGCCGTGTGGTCCCGGCAGAGTAGAATAGGCCACCCTCACTCTTACCGAGGTGTCGTAAAAGGCAACTAAGGTAAAGCTGCTGGCATGATCATCAGCACCAAGAGAAGGAAAACTCTGCATTTATATCAAAACCCTCGCCACCCCGTCTGCCAAGTTTGGTGAGTATGGCAATTACCCCTCATGTGATTGAGGGAGGCCCGTGCCCCAGCAGTGGGGACTTAGATGGGCTGACGATGACGATGAAATTTAGTTTCCCCCTACATGTTTTAGTGTTATACTTAAATTTTACCATTGTAACTAGGGGGCCTTATTTATTTATTTGAATGAAATGGGGTGAGCATCGCATCTGATACCCACTGCGAACAGTAGAAGATCTATTGTGGCAGCCCCAGAACTTATTACAGCACCTCATACAGCTCCAGCTCCAGGATAATCCCGAGGATGGAGCTGATGAGGTAGCTTTTGATCTCGTCAGCCGAGATCATGTGTGTTCCCTCGGGGGCCTACTATAAAAACGAATTTGGAGTAGGTCTCCATTGTCGCAATAATTATGTAACAATTCTCAAGGGTCAACCCTAAGGTGAAAACGGGGCAGGGGACGGTCCGCATTTCCGCACGTACGGACGGAAAATAAACAGACACAGAAGATCGGCTCTAGCCGACATTGTTATCGATGAGTTTGTTGACATATGCGCTAGGCAGTTATTGTAACTTGTCTCTCCCGCACACGTTCCATATAGTATATCTCTGTATTACGCTAAACCACGCTGCGATTACTGTATGCGCATATATATGTGTGCGTAGATTTTTTATTGCGCAATGTAGGCAGTCGGCTATCTATCCATTTTGTTTCTCCGTGTTAACTGTGTTTCGACTTATTCAATAAATTGTTTTTGGTTCCCAAAGTTTTAGTTTAAAAACACCGGAGCGTTATTTGCCAAAACATCGTTGACGTACTGGGTTTCTTTGGTAATTGTCTTATGTTATGTTTAAGAAAGGTAAAACAATATGATAAATTAAAACGACTAAAGTATGAAAACAATATTTAAATGTCATGTTTCTTATACTGTAATTTTATTTAACATTTAAAAGATTTAATCTTCAGCTTTCGAAAAGCGAGCCATAAATCAAGAAAGATCATCAAATAGACATGAATATTTAATGATTGTCTCTCAATACGGGTCACTCGCTTACAGAACAATAGTAATCGAATACTGCCAGTGTCATCACTGAAGCGTTCAGGAGTATAAGTTATATTATAAACTGTGTCGCTTAACTACTTTTTTTTTTTTACTTGGCTCTACCCGAAGGTAATTTGCCAATATCAAGTAACTTATAATGTATCAATACGGGGATTAACACGATATTTATTATGTGAAACAACATTGTGTACATTGTGTCCCCGTATTGATACATAATAATTATAATGCAACGCGAAAATCTAAAAAACTAGTCAAGTAACTTATTGGGAATAAGTAGGTAGTCAACAGTCGAAGTCAGTCAAAGTCACAGTCACTCAATAAGACGCCGGTATTTTAAAACGCAGGTTTTAAGACTCTATTAGGTTCAAGTAAGTTGTCACGAGACAACGCACTCGACACATAATTGCAGTGTTAAAAACGATACAAGCCAACGATTCTTATTATTAGGATCACTTTGCGGCACTTCACTGCACAAATAAACACCATATTTGTACACTAAAAACCACTAAACACTAATTTAAAACCTTTGAATTAACTACTCTAACGGCTTACACGGACTGTCAAACGTCAAAACGCGAAAAAAAATATTTTTCTACTATGAATAACGATGAAAATTTTTTTAATATGAATAACGATGGATGAACGTAAAAGAAATTTCACTTTGACGTGGTTGTGACTATAAGAATGAAATATCATTGATGACTTCAGGTAATTGTTAAGGCGACATCGCGACGATACTAGGGCTGCCAAGTGATTTATATTCATTGTGGCGAATAGGAGACATTTTATAAAAAGTTAGCTACAAATACTTTGAGGAAAGTATTTTAATTACTTCCTTAAACTAGAGTAACAAAAATTTCCATAATTATGGCAATTATTGTTAATACTTCTTAAAAAATTGTTAATACTTTCCTAAAAGTATTTGTGGCTCACTTTAAAAAAAAATTCTCCTATTCGCTACAATCAAAATAAATCACTTGGCGGTGCTAGTATTGTCGCGACGTCACCTTAAGACTAACTAGATAGAAGAAATGATTATATTAGTTTTATCTTTGACCATTTATATTCATTCATTCGTAAATTATAACTTGTAAGAAAACCATTGAGACTATTAATTAAAAGAGCTATTGACGCAATAGGTTACGTTGCTTGAGTTTATGGCGATCACAGACTGACAGGAATCGAAATGGCGAAATGTCAATGAATCTACAGGCGACGAGCAATATGTTAAGTCAAGACCTTCTTGGTGCTAAACGGCGGTAGAGGTGGACTCATCTGACATCTCACTGTGACGATTGCCTACAAGTTAAATGTCGAATGTCACCCGACCGGTTCCAATGAGTCGTGCCCGTTTCCACGCTCCTCCGATGATATAATTACATTTAGGTGAACATTTTTACAAGTTGACAAAGTGTTTAATAAGATAACCAGTTATGTGAACAATGAGCACAATGATTATAATGACTGTGATAGAGAAAAGGTCACTGTCAATGCCAATGACAAGCGTTTATCGTTTTAATAAATTCTACGTCATACATAAGTGACTCCTTTAGTATCCTTTTAATGTAGATATTCGTTCTTGTGAATTGTATAAACAATAACGCACCGCCCACTTTATTCATTCTCAATTCGTGATAAATTAAAAATAATTAACTTAGCCAGTGCCTTTGGGTACCTACAGTAATCTGTTGAACATTATCGAAACTGGCTGCATTTGAATGTGCCGTTAAACTTGGTCGTACAGTTAAATCGATTGAACAAATCGATACATTCACATTAGTGAACGGTTAATTTGCTATCGTTTTTCCTATCGCATTATCTTTGCAGTCTGAGCTGTCACCGTATAATCGTTGACTGGGATTTGGTGGCAAGGTGATTTTTGGCTCTAAACTAAAATTATTCGTAAGGTATAAAATATTTACACAAACATGGCATAGGTATGCATTAATTACCATTACTCCCTTATGTGATATTGGCTAATATTCGTTTGAGAACACCTTACGACAACATAAAACAACTGAGAATTAATCAGTTGGCACGACGCCATAAATACAAACCACATACGTATAGAAACATTTATGTTGTGGGACTTTTTGCTGTATAAATGTGACACCTACTAGTCTAGCTTAGACCGCCTATCAATTGTAAAGAATCGAAGGCTGTCTGTTATCAACTGTCGGTCGATACGGAACTGTTGTGAACTGATTGTGTACCTCCATGTGAAGTAGGCGCCTAAACATGTCCTAGGCACAGACAGACGAAAGCGTGTCTAGTTTTTTGATTGGTCAGACTATTTATTGTCCGTGATGCAAAAAGTAAAGTTCTCAAGGCGTATGCCTTACGGGGTCGCGAGGCTCACGCCCGCCCCGGCCTCGTCTGACATAATAACCAATCAGACAATGAAATAATTGTTCACCCGACGTGATTGTTATAAACCCAGAATACCTAAGATCGTCGGTCATTAATACGTGCTTTGCAGGGTTTGAACAAATCACGACTTTTTCGTCGATCGAGGATGATTAAAGTTCGTCAGTGAGTGAATAATAAACATGATCTGCATTAGTTAATCTTTTTTTTTATGATAAAGGTGGCTGACGAGTCGACGGATCACCTGATGGTAAGCAATTGCCGCCGCACATGGACACCTGCAACACCAGTGGTGTCACAAACGCACTGCTTACCTTTTAAGCCCCCTTCCCCTAAATTGGGCCTCCGGTACCCTCACTCACGCAGCAGTTTAAAAATCATTGTAGCCGTGTTACATGTGAAAAAATCGTAGCTTATTATTACGTTCACACGCACAACCAATCCACAGCTTCTGGTGATCAATTTTTACCTACGCGCGTCCCCCTGAATGTTCAGTTGAGTCATTGAAAAACACATCTCATATGATTACTCTTATGTACTTTATAATTTAAATAATGGTAAGTATTAAATTACGCCAACCCTGGCGCCTCGTGAATCGCGCCTTGACTAAAGATAAGCAAAATCTTTATAAAACCAAGCGATAAGTTACAATTTGTCAAATATCCTCAATTGATATTGAACTTACGGTGTCAATAATTAAGGTGTGAATTGGAAGACGAAGTTTCATAGATTGTGGAACTCAACGTGTGGATACCTGTAGTGTACCACCCTGCATGCCAAGTGAAGGGCGCTTCGAATGCCTGATGCAACATGATTTACTGGTGCGTGAGGTTTTGAATTCGTAACCATATTGCTTTTTGTTCACTCATTGTAGTGTAACGAGCGAAAAATGTTTTGATAGCTCTAATGGAAACTTTTTTGGGGCGTGATGCTTGTTTTTTTTTACGATTACCAGTTCTGTATGTAAGAATGATCTCTGCTGTATAAGTTTGAATAAAGTCATGCTCTCGTTATTTTTAATGGATCACTGGACTATTAAACACGATCTATAATATAAAAATGAATCGCAAAATGTGTTGGTAAGCGCATAACTCAACAACGCCTGGACCAATTTGGCCAATTCTTTTTTTAAAATGTTCGTTGAAGTCCAAGGATAGTTCTTACGGCGAGAAAAAATCGAATAATTTTATGTTCTATTGCTATTATATAAAGTTCATATTTGTTGCCACATTACACATTTTTTTGACAGGACGAAGTCTGTCGGGTCAGCTAGTAAAATAATAAAAATGCTATTAGCAAAATCTTGTGTGCTGGATGAAATACGATACTATTTTGCACAATCTAAGTATGTTTTCGCCAGTTGTACAGATGGACGGAAGCGTTGTAAACTCTATATTTTCTACAGTATAAGGAATGGTCAGTGTCACTAATTAAAATACTTCTTAAGGAAATCATCAAGTTCCGATAGTTCACACTGTGTTTTGAATTGAACTTGCGCTTTCAGAACGCATAAAGAAACGTCTTTAGTTTTTCAATTCAATGTGAACATTGTATCTACCTATTAACAGCAGTGAAATAAGAAGCACAAAGAGTTACAAAATTGACGAGTGTAATAATTAAAAAAAAGGAAAAAAATGATAGTGAGGAAGCTTTGTCTTGTGGAATAAATGGGTGTAATAATATGGCTTTAAAGTGTTTGATTTCTTGATAGTGAAGTTAGCTTTAGGGGAAAGTATTATTTAATATTCTTTTTATTTTTGGTTGTACATACGTATTCAGATCTCTAAGATATTTTTCCATCTAGAATAATTATAATTTCCTGAAAAGTCTAAGAGATTTATTCATACCTTGAACAATTAAAAATAAAACAGTAATATAGAGCAGTTATGACGTTTGAAACAAAAATCTTTGGGTCTTATTCATAAATATTTGTTAGCTAGAACGGGTTATGAAGCAGTTTTCATTCTTTTTTCGAAAATAGTGTATGATTTTTTTGTTTCAAACGTCAAATCTTTTTTATAATAGGTTAACACTGTTTTAGCTTACAAATGTTTATTAAAGGTTTATGAATAAAACCCTTACAAACAAAATTTTGAAAAATAAATGAAAAATGCTTTATAACCCGTTTTAGTTAACCAAGGTTTAAGATTTTTTTTTATGTGATAGGCGGCATACGAGCAGACGGATCACACCCGCCACACCAGTGGAGTCGAAAGTGCGCTGCCAACCCTTAAACCCCATTTTCCATCGGATTGGGCCTCCGGCACAAAAGCGAAACCTAGCACATTGCTGGTTCACGCCTACTTTTTTCTGTAAGGCCGTGGTATCACTCCGGTCGAGCCGGCCCATTCATGCCGAAGCGTGGCTCTCCCACGGTCAAAAGTTAAGTTGTTCAAAAGCGTTACTTGATTTAAACGGAAGTAACTGTTATACTCGAGTCAAAGGTTCGTGGCAGTCGGTGTATTATTTCATATACCGTCTGCCGCGAGTCTTTATGCTGACTAATAGTCGTATACTAGTTTAGGCTTTCCAGGGGGAGTAAGAAGCCGACCTGCTATTGGCATACTCAAACTGTAGAGAGTTTTGAAAGATCTAATTCTATCCTAGCTTGCCTAACTCCGTCTGGGATGCTCCATTCGCGAATCTCTCTTATCGTCCAAAATGGGGGAGAGCCATAACGACTACTGGCGCAAATTGTCTACTAACCTGGCAAAATACTACTCAAAAATCGTGTTCATTATTTTTTAGGGTTCTGTTACTCATAAGAAAAACACGGAGATTTGTTATGATCACTTTGTTGTCTATCTGTATGTCAGTCCATCAGTTCAAAGACACATTTTTTCAGAAACGCGTGGAAATAACAAGCTGCCCTACCTATATAAAATACTCAGGTCTGCAATTTCTTTGAGCACAAAAACCGAAGATATTTATAATCGTATAGATAAAACCACTATGAAATTGTATTTGCATTTAATTTCATACATATAAATAAATATTTCACATACATTGATCTAACTCCGAGATAGGTAGCTCAAGCACCTGTGTTACGGATATCAGAATCAACAATGGGATTACGAATATATTCATATAATACTTTTCTTTCGGTAATACATACTTATAATACATAGGAAACAATCCAGACCAATACAATAAAGAAAAACGTATGCGCACGTAAACTTAAAGTTTGTTAATAAGTTGTTACGGAACCCTCAGTGCCTGAGTCCAACTCGCGCTTGACCGGTTTTTATTAAAGAGCACCGAAGCACGTTTCTAGTCGGAACATGCTCTCAGTAGTCGATGCATTCCATTAGTGTAACAAATTGTAATTCGTGTTATTCGAACGTTTCATCGTCATTGTTTCGGAGCCTTGACGAAACCAGATTGAGCTTGGTTTGCGCTTAATTCGGTGGGTACTTGGATCTTCGCGGTTCCGCATTTCGAAATCGAACAATGGCTTATTGGGATCCGTAAGACTAGTAGGGTTGCAAAGTTTAGTAGTTCCGTGTTCATATTGTACCTGTGTTTTGTAAGGAACCCTTTTGTACACTAATAAGATTAGATCAGAATATCTGGTTGTACGATCTGTTGTATGATCATCAGCACCCAGAGAAGGAAAACTCTGCATTTATATCAAAACCCTCGCCAACCCGTCTGCCAAAGCGTGGTGAGTATGGCATTTACCCCTCATGTGATTGAGGGAGGTCCGTGCCCCAGCAGTGGGGACTTTAAATGGGCTGATGATGATCTGGTTGTACTAGTAAAAGTAGAGAATGAAAGATGAAAAAGTGTTGTTATAATGTCGCTGCTAAGGCCACTTTATTATTTAGGTACTGTTGATACGCATCAGTGATTTCTGACCGAGTGTCAGTACTGATATTTCTAGCCGAGAAAAATAAAAATGATAATGTTATATAATCAATTTGAAATTGTGTGAGTAACTAAATATTACAAAAATGTCATAATGTAACTAAAATTGATTGATGGATTTATTTATTTATTCAAAAAAAGCATATAACTAATATTACAGGTTACCCCAATGCGATGTGTAGTTTATTTGTTTAGCTTGATTTATTTGGCACTAAACCAAACCATAAACAAAGTAGCCTTTGTGAATTCTGATAACTGAATATAAAGAAGTGCTTTTAAAACTGCCAACGGTTGTGATCGATCGAACAATATATCTATTTGATGCCAAGTAATAAACAAAATAGCTGCTAATAAAAGCACCTCAGTTACTTCTGTCAACAAGTGCACATACAATGTGGTCAGTACAGTTGAGCGGTCAAGTAATCAAACTGACAACTAGTCAACCGGTGAAGTGAAACATCGTGAGGAAACTCGTACACTGCTTTCATGACGAGTTGCAGACTGATTTCAGTGTGGCCAAATGGATAAAATCTTGTAAACACTAAATCGATAAAATATTGTAAGTAAACTCTAAGGATCTCTGAAAAGATATAAGAACAACGTAAAACGTTTAGCGATTGAAAAAAAGAGCTATTCACTAGCATTAAATTTTGATTGGATTGGGACTGATATCAGATTTCAAAAATATCTAAAAAGTATTACTTTTAAGTAATATTTTTAATAAAGTGTTATTATTGTTACTAATCTTGTCATTATTGTCAGGGAGTCAAGCAGTAACTCGTGTTGTCAAACAATTAGTTCAATTGACAACGAGTCTACTTGTGAAGTAAAACATCGTTAGGAAATTCGTTCACTGATAGATCAGCGGATGGAGGCGGCAGCGGCTAACCACTCCATTAATTGTGCCTTAAATGTCATTGTGTTGGCCTGCGGAAAGATCACGACCAATGACAGGCACGATCTTAAGACAACCGTTGATATCTTACGATAACGATGCCGACTGTTATTACAGGTGAATAAGTTAGGATATAGTACATGCTTTATAGTATTGCTTACCTATATGTGGTATAAGCTGAAGAAGCAGTAGCCAAATCATACCTAGTCACACACTTTTGAGACACTTATACCTACGATCTCGATGGCGTAGTGACTTAGGTGTTGAAGGTTTCGGGTCCGATTCCCGATCTTGTCAGTTTAATTCTTTTTCGGGTCTGAGTGTGCTGTGTGATGCCCCCGGCTATCATCATGTGATATTGACTGAGATTAATACACAATACACACCGAACACTAGTTCGGTGTGGATTGTGTATTAATATTTTATTTATTTACTCACCAACGCTCTGAACGAAGGAAAACTCTGCATTTATATCAAAGCCCTCGCCAACCCGTCTGCCAAGCGTGGTGAGTATGGCAATTACCCCTCATGTGATTGAGGGAGGCCCGTGCCCCAGCAGTGGGGACTTAGATGGGCTGACGATGACGATGATGACAACGCTCTGATGTAGCGTTCGTCGGTTTGTATTTTTACTGTCTCTTAGCTTTTGTTTCCTCAAAAAATATATTAAATCGATTATCGATTTAGCATCTTGTTGATGCATATGTATATGTGTGTGTGTCAGTATGTAATTTTGATCGTTTGTTCGTGCTTTCGTTACTGTATAACCCTATACTATTGTACTATGCTTTGGTATTTTTATCTTTTTTTAATATATGCTTCATGCATTCATCGGTATGTCATGGACCATACGGTCCAACGGTGATATTAACCTTTGTTGTAGTTGTATTTAAAGGTTAATATGCCCGTGAATATAACGAATGCATAAAATAATCGTATAATACGAGACGAAATTCTACTAAATTAATTATGTACATATATCAAATCGTTTTAGTTTCTTAATCAGTTCCAGTTTGTTTAGAATCATTATCATGTAATAAAATGTTAGCATCATTATAATTGATGACCAGTTCTTCATGGTTCTTAATATGGGTAGCAACACTATTTAGTAAGATTAAATCTTAAAACGTATTTTACTGTGGCACAGAATAGTTTACCTGAGTATTTTAATAAGCAAGAGGAGTCCCATTTGTTAGGCCTTTCCTAATTAACTTGCAGATTTTAAGACTCTTTTAAGTCCAAAAAGTTGTAAGCGTGAGAACTCATTTTACATACAATTGTAGCATAGTTAAAAAACAGATACTTTATTGATTTTATATGTCACTCTACAACAGTTTATTTGTACACTTACAGCCATTAAATACCAATTTAAAACATTTGAAATGCATCAAACCTTTTTTTGCTGTCCCTTGGCTGTTGTATTTATATAAGTTTGTCAATGTTGATTCTGATATCCGTAACACAGGTGCTTGAGCTACCTATCTCGGAGTCAGATCAATGTATGTGATGCTGTGAAATATTTATTTATTTAATGTATTTAAAATCTGTTATTGGCTGTAAGTAGTATATAATTTTTAAATAGTATAATTGAAGAGCTGTACATTTTGAAAAATAAAAATAATTTAAATAAAATAAATAAACTCCAACATTTCTTCGAACATTATCAAAATAGTCCATGCTATGAATAACAATCTACCACTAATATTGTAAAGAGGAATGATTTGTACGTTTGTAATGAATAAACCCAAAAAGGACTAAATGGATTTTGATGATACTTCACAATAACATAGCTTACATATCAGAATAAAACATAGGCTACAATTCATAAGCGGATAAAGCCGCAGGGCGCAGCTGTCGTGATTTAAGTTAGCGGGTAAGCGTCAAAATGCTCTTACACCGACTAGACGACACAACTGGCTTCAGCACGAGCCAAGCAAATAGGCCACGGCTTGCAAGTCGATACACTAACGCTAATAGCCATTATCAAGCGAGTAACTTTACTAAACAACACAGCCGTCTACACGAAATTGTTAATTGCCCTGGCTGTACCAATAGCTGCATATTGGAAATCGCTATTGTAGGCAAACGACGCGTGCGTGTCTCGGCCGAACAGCGGACCCTCTAGCGCCACCATTTATACTATCCTTATGTACTAGTGGTCGGCCATAGTTGATGGCACATATAAGTATATGTAGTAAGCTGTTGACGACGTAAGTGCTTACTTGAGTCTTTTCTATTTTGAGTATTTAGCAATGTCACATAACATCTTGGCTTTGCCATGCCAGTAGCAAAATCCTTATAAATTAAAAACAAATATAAGTTAATTCATCATCATCATTTCAGCCAATAGACGTCCATTGCTGGACATATACCCCCAATGTTCTCCACACAGATCGGTCCTGTGCCGCCCGTATCCAATTGATGGAGAGGGCTTCGCTCGGAGTCTCCCTGCGTGATCGTATCAGAAATGATGAGATCC
Organism: Marasmia exigua; assembly: GCA_019059595.1. Taxonomy (NCBI): domain Eukaryota; kingdom Metazoa; phylum Arthropoda; class Insecta; order Lepidoptera; family Crambidae; genus Marasmia; species Marasmia exigua. The sequence goes on from CM032466.1 coordinate 13,625,570, forward strand.
GCAGGAGAACTAAGGTCACAGACATAGCTCAAAGGATTGCATGCCTCAAGTGGCAATGGGCAGGGCACATAGCGAGGAGAACAGACGGCCGTTGGGGCGGAAAGGTCCTCGAGTGGAGGCCACGTACAGGAAGTCGCAGCCGTGGCAGGCCGACGATCTGGTGGAGTTGGCGGGAATTCATTGGATAAATTAATTACAATACATTAATTGAGAAATTCATATCATCATCTAGCTCTTGCATAGGTACCTATGCAGCGTATGTGTGATGAATCTAAGATATTTATAGAAAAAGTGTCTTCGTAGTGTAAGATAGATAGATCGGTCTTATCGCTGAAAGCGATTTCTACCAGACCACCTTGGATTAAAGGACATTTAATAGTAGAGGAGGGGTAGGTGGTGCAATATTCAATAAGAAAAAACAAAATTCAAAATAAGCTTCGTAGCTAAGATACATTTTGTGTATACTAGCTTTAAAAGACACGACTTCATGATAATTTTTAAAACTGACCCTAATAGTTGTTATTATCATAAGAATGGAAACGTGACACAAATAACGTGTAAAACGTTACTTTCCAAAATTACAAATAGTTTTCTGAAGTATACTACTTGTCGAAAATTGCTAAAACTTATCTTGACTACATTAAGAACAGGACATTTTTTCGTTAATTTATAAATTTAATCACAGATACTAAAAATCAAATGACGGCGCTAGTAGACCAGACAAGCACCCTTAATTGTCGTAGTGGAGTCGAGCGCCGCCCAGCGCGTGGGAAACACGCCGCGGTATTTATGCATCGCCCAGTACTTTCTTACTTTGCTACTACTGGATCATAAATAGTCTGCGTACACCATTACTATGAGGACTTGTTGTGTCAGGTAATTAAGTGTCAAAGGTTTCTAAAAATAAATACATCAATAAATAAATAATAAATTGCGACAATATCACATACATTGTCCTGGTCCCAAATAAAGGTTTCCCGTTGTACGAAAAAACCAGAAACAACGACGGTAAGTACCACAAACACCCAGACCCAACACAAATATCTGTTTCATCAACAAACATTTGTGCTGGTGCTGGAATCGAACCTCAGAAAATGCGTCTCAATCAGCACAGAAATCTCTCCGCTAAACGGATCAAATAAGTGTAGGTAGGTAGGTAATGCTTATAGTTCGGTATGGCTTCTAATAAAAAAAGGTTAGATTTACAGTGGCGTGCCTTTTCCATATGGTGGCTGATGAGAAGACAGATCAGCTCATGGTAAGCGAATGCTGGCACTCATGGACACCCGGAACCTCAAGCGGAGATACAAGATGCGCTGGGAACTTCCCCCCCCCCCCCCTCCCCTCTACACCTCCAGTACCATCAATTACATGGATTTAATCTAAATAAAATTATTTGTCTTTTATTTTGAAAATTATACAGCGGCTCTTCTTACGTAATATGCATCATCATCATCTTAGCGTATTGTCCCGGTTAAGCTTTCCAAGCTGTCACTGCCCCGGTGCCCGGAGTCCGGGATCCGCTAAACGTCATATGCATGTCATACGTAAGTCATATGCATGTGTTACGTCATAAGCATGTTTTGACATAATGGGCCCTTAAATTGCTGCTCTAAGCGGATCATTAGACCCTTTATAAATTGTTTACTGACTTACTACGAGGTCGTAGTACCATGTGCGTGTGCACTATATTTTCCATTTTTTACTTACAAATTTACATAAGTAAACGGTATCCATCTCCATACAATACTTTTAGTAAAGTAGACTTTATCTATCTTAAATCTTGGCCCTAATATAGTTCAAAGTGATTGCCAATAAAATACGTGCACATAGGCACATACATATGTGACCGTGAGAACATTTCAAACAGTGATTGTATAAATATCAGTTATCATAAGTACTTACCTACTTGCTTTACTGTAGCTATCATAAATTGAACCTTGTTTATTTCCGAAACATTAGTACTCACATGTTGCTTGTATTATAGCCTTTGATGATCATTCATCATATTCATAATATTATAGGCAGGTGATTAAGTATGTCTCACATGGTAAGATGTATGTTATGTCACTTTTTTACTATCTTATATTTTAAATCAGGTAAGATAATCTCTCTCGCTCGCTAAATGTCTGTGTATAGTTCAATCACGTACGCGTGAGCAGTTTATCCTAGTCTTCAAGTGAAGGGCCAATACAAATCTAACATTTTACTTTGGACAAATATATGTAGCACGATGACATGTGACTAGACTTAATACTCAATATGCGACTCGACTTGCTACGCGACATGCGACTCAACTTGCTACGCGACATGCGACTCAACTTGCTATGCGACGTGTGACTCAACTTGCTACGCGACATGCGACTCAACTTGCTACGCGACATGCGTCACAACTTGCTACGCGACATGCGACTCAACTTGCTACGCGACATGCGTCTCAACTTGCTACGCGACGTGCGACTCAACTTTCTACGCGACATGCGACTCAACTTGCTACGCGACATGCGACTCAATAAGCTATGCGACATGCTACTCAACTTGCTACGCGACATGCGACTCAATATGCTATGCGACATGCGACTTAACTTGCTACGCGACATGCGACTCAACTTGCTACGTGACATGCGTCACGTCTAGCTACGCGAAAAGAGTGACGGAAAAAATATAGGAAAATTGACAGACATGCCACTTGCTGTGATTGGTACCTTAATACTTATATTTTAACTAATATATTTTTATTGACATTAGGCTACAATTTTAATAAAATAGCCATATGACAAATCAATTGCATATCACCATCATGCATCGTGCAATAGAGTTTACGGTTGTTACAGTTATGTACAATGTACATACTCGTAACGTATCTACGTGAAGTAAATACACTTAGACCTTTTAGCTATACATTATAAGGGTCATATTTAAATAAGGTTGTATACAAGTCACATCAGTACACGTGACTGACTACATCCATGCGTTAGGTAACAGAAGATGCGTCCATCGCGTCGCCTAAATGCCACCGCCATTCCCACGCGGCTTGCGCCCGCGCAACATAGCGCAATTATACACCCGGTATATGGCTGGAGGAAAAAGTTGCATTTACACTATACATTATTAATATTGTGGTGTTTTCTATACATGGATAACTAGAGCCATAGTCAATAAAGTTTTTAAAACCTTTTCTGATTGGTAACAAAGTTAAATATATTTATAAATATTTCAATTTCTTTTAAGAATTCGGAGATTTTAATATTTATCTTCTTTTATGTACATAAATGTTTGTTCACATAACAAACCTTTGTGTGCGTGAACATGTCTATTTGTATTGGTCTGGGTGTTTGCTATGTATTATAAGTATGTATTTAAAAAAGAAAAGTATTATATGAATATATAATTGTAATTCCTCTGTTCTGATATCCGTAACACAGGTGCTTGAGCTACCTATCTCGGAGTATGATCAATGTATGTGATGTCGTGAAATATTTTATTTCTTTATATTCTATTGTACATCCTCATAGGATTGTTTTATGACAATATTAAGCTTTCAATATTTAATTTAAATTTAAATCTATTTACATAGGTAGGTAGGTATATCTTATTTTAATTGGACCAACCGTTTATGCGTGAGACGGTAACAAACAGACAGAGTTGTTTTCGTATATCCAATATTAGCGTGGATGTGTTAGAAGGTACACACTACTTGCGTGCGATGACTCTGGCATTGCACAGGACTTGTTTCTACTATGCTGGACGAAACGCAACGTTGCTGATGACTCAACGAGTTTTAGAATCAGCTTAGCGGGTTTTCTGCAAAAGCTGCAATATATCACTGTCGATAAAACTCTTAGGCCAGCAAACCAGCTTAGGCCCAGGTAAGTAGCTTTGATATACAAAGTCGGATATGAAATCGGCATTGCAGAGGCCCGAGCGTGAGTTGTAAATGATAAATTTGCAGCTGCTTTTAGATTTCTTATATCCGTGAAACAGTTGACCGTTTACATACCTATTCATAAAATGTGACTTGGATGAAAAGAGGTGGATGATTCGGTAACGAATGACAAAGATGGATGGACATATTGCGCTGACCCCAGATAACCTGCGAACAGGGTAGGAGGGTCAATGCTGAGGTAACATCGGGCCGGTAGACGCTACACTACAACGACCAACATGTTTGCTCTACTTTACTAGGGAGAGTGTCTAACATAGTTCAGATGCTTGTGTTTATTTTGCTTCCCAAAAATGTCTTTTTTGACCAATTGTTTACATCGTGATCTTCATCATCAAGTGATCTTCATGACGATCTTCATAAATATTAACATTGTACCACCCTACACCTTCATTAAGTGTCCTTTACCCAAAGATTGCCTGTAAGAGATAGCTCATAGTGATAAGGCCGCCGTCGTTGTACAGTCAACAGCAAAAGGTGATTGATACACATGTTTTGCAGCTAGTGATTCTTATGCTATTTGGAATAAGAACTAAAAACTATGAAATATGTGCAGCTAATTCTGCTCTTGACTGTACATATCATGTGATACCTAGTTTTTATGTGTTCATACTTTATCTCGAGTGCAATAAAAGTATATTCATTCATTCTTCATCATCTACGTATCATCGTCCATTGCTGGCCTTACGCCTCTCCTATAGCACATCACTCAACTCTGTTAGGGGCCTTGTATTATTATTCCTTGCCAAAAAGGTAATGCCCGGAATCGCCATATTAGACATTCGATCAAGCGATTACATAGCATTGTTTTGGTAACTATTTTCCAATATTTGTTAAGCGGCCTTCATCGTATTTACGTCCTACTACTGGTTATTTTTCTACTGTAGTATAAATATACGTCACGTTAACTTATTTTGAAACTCACTGCAATCAGGTCTCTGACCACATTTAGAAAAAAATAGCCTAAATGTGATATGACCGACATACAATATTTAATCACCTTGTTTGAGGCAAATAGGCCCAAATTGTGTCTGACTAATGCAATTTATTCTGATTGCTTAAATAAGTACCTTATTACTCAAGTGCCAGTAGCTACGCGGGCCTAAATACCTGTTTATATAACTTTCATATATGTAAGTACTTGGACTTATCCAAAGAATTTTATGTGCAAGAAGACACAATTTTGTTTTTATACCTGTATAACTTTTTAGAGCAAAATAGTGTAGCATATTTATATAAGAAAAGAGTGCATAATTTGGTATAAGAACAAAAAACATTAATAGTAAAAATTAAGGCCCTGTTGGTCTAGAGGTTTAAGTACCGGGCTGTGATCTCGGGGTCCTGGGTTCGTTTCCCAGGTCGAGTGAAAAGTAATCGTATGTTGCGAATTTTTCGAACATAGCTCGGGTTTGTGATCACCAATCCGCATTTGGCAAGCGTGGTGATTAAGCCTAATCCCATCATAGTAGCGGTAACTTGATTTCTATGATGGAGGCCTTTGCCCTGTAGTGGGACAGTTAATAGGCTGATACAAGTGATACTAGTAAAAAGTAAAAGCTATCTTGAAAAACGAAACAAAATTAAAAATATATAAGTCTATAAAAAGGACTATAAATAGTGTTTCTTTTCTTCAAATTGATTAAACAAATCTTCAGTTTAAAAAAATCCGTTAAAGAAATACCTTCATCAAAAGTTTGTTTTTTATTTGATAGCTGTCAGACGAGCAGAAGGATTACCTGACGGTAAGCGATTGCCACCGCCCAAGGACTTGGATGATTCTTTAATATTTTGATTTAAAAATAATAAAAGTAATTAAATACGACACAAATCAGTGTCAAATGGCAAAGCGCAGTAAAAATAAAATAGTAAGTCGTTTTAATGCAGTAAGATTGTATCATCGCGCCGCGCCGCGCGCTGCGCACACGCCCCTTCATAAAAAAGACATCAACGCAACAGTGACACTAGTAATCACTTGGGAAATATTTTTTTGATAATTATTTTTTTAAGGCTCCAGAGTTCTTATTGCTTTACTGGTGACAATAAGTCATTAGTGATTTTAAAGTTAAGCAACGGTTATGACGGTAGGATACTGGATGAGTGAATGTTTTGACACTATTTCATATAGTTTATTACTAAGAACAATGTAGCAGTTTGAAAAAAAAAGTGGAAAGCTGCATGCTTAAATAGCTAACAAAGTCTTCGAAGGTTCGAAGCGCACTTATCATTCCACTGGTGTTGCGGGTGTCCATGGCTGGCGGAAATCGCTTACCATCAGGTGAACCGTCTGCTCGTCTGTCACGTATAAAAAAACTAAATCGTGTACAGAGGGCGTCAGTTGTCCTGCACTACAAAAATAGCCCTTGTGTCTCCGACATAAGGACGGTCCAAAGTCCAACAAGGGTAACTCTACGTGACACTGTGTACATAAGCTAGAAATATGAAAATGAGATGTGATTAAAATACTTGTACTTGAGTTGGTAAAGTTGTGTCTTTTCACTTGAAACATAAAACTGTTTCCGACGGCTGGCTCGGTGCCGATATCAGCAGGTTGTGAAATGTTTGCACAATGTGTAAACATGATCAGTAAAACACTGGTCAGCTGCTATTACTGCCGCACGCAACTATGCATTTAACATGACTAATGTTTGTTTTTGGGGTTCTGTAGTTAAAGAAATTATTAACATTTTGACTACTTTTTTCTACATAGGTGGCAGCGGACTGATCACTTGATGGTAAGCGATTGCCGCCACCCATGGACACCCGCGACACCAGTGGAGTCACAAGTGCGCTGCCAAGCTTTAAACCCCCCCTTCCCCCGGATTGGGCCTCCGGTACCCTCACTCACGCAACGAAACACAGCACTGTGCTGGTTGACGCCGGTTTTCGGTTTCTACTTTTCACAAAAGTATCAAATGTCTTGTGGATAGACCAGCTGGTCTCATTATCAATATCGCGATAGATCGTTGAAATTAGAAATGAGTTAAGGCAGCAGAGGATAAGATTTAATAGATCATATCAATAAATGGCAAAATGAAGAAGAGGCCGATACCCAGCAGTACATAAGGCCTTTTCTTTTCTTTTTGAAAAGGTTTTTATATACATATTGACAAAAAACTAAAGTATATAATCAATTGGCATTTATATTTGCCTCCTTTTGAATTATTAGATATTAAAGCTTATTTTTGAAACACTCGATTTGTATTACTATAATAGAAAGCACCTTTTTGCAGTCCATTTCATAAATATTGCTTTAAATTTTATTTTCACAATGAATACAAATAAGCATGTAATTGAAAAATGATTTCCTTGACACTTCTGATTGTATGCGCAAGAATTCTGCGAAAATTTGAATTATTATAAAGCCAAGGCCAGTATTTAACGCGTCTTCCTAATGCAATATAATAAATCTTTTGTTAAAGGTGTGTAATTAAACACAAATGTGGAGGTAACACATGGAGACTAAACTCGCTTCAAGAATAAATATTGCTTGTATGTAAGGTTTTATGGGTCTTATTCATAGGTAATTGTGAACTTTTGCTGACTCGAACGGTCTTATAAAGCAGTTTTCATTCTTTTTTCGATTTTTTTTGTTTCAAACATCAAAACTGTTTGATCAAACAGTTTGACGTTTACGTTTTTTTTTTATTATGGCTCTACCCGGAAATAGGTAGGTTAGGTTCTAAGAGCAGTTTAGATTATCTAATAGCAGTTTTGACGCTAGAATAGGTTTATTGAACGTTAATGAACAAAGATGTATTTATCGTATGCAAGACAAATGAATATTTTTATCCAGCGTCAATTATGCTGCAAAATAAATCTGGGCCTCCTCCCGCTCAACGAGGCAAGAATAATCAAGAGGCGACAAACGAGCAAGCGAGTCACCTGATGGAAAGCAATCATCGCCGCCCATTAACATCCGCGAAATCAGAGAGATCGCTAATGCGTTGCCCGCCTTTTTAAAAAGGAGTACACTCTTCTTTTGAAGGTCCCTAAGTCGTAGCCGTCGGGAAATACTCCCATAGGTAAACTGTTCCACAGAACTGAGGTACGTGATAGAAAGTTCCGCGAAAAACGCACAGTATTAGACCGCCATCCATCGAGATGATAAGAATGCTATTAATTGCTATAATGTAGATTATTTCTTGCGTGTTTTGATACTTGAACGTAAAAAGAAAAAACTCCATGAAATAGCATACAAAAAGTAGATAATCTGCATTGTTACTTTGTCCAAAAGCTTAGTTCGGCGTATGTATATGATTATCTACCTAAGCTATTGGTAAGACATTCTAATTGTCAGCCCGGAGTCTGGAGGTTGGCGGTATTGTACTCCCGTGCCTCGGAAAGCACGTCAAGTCAACGTAGTCATTGGTCCTGAGCCCAATCGTGCGCAGCACTCCGGTCGTGTCATGCTGGTGTCCTATCGGAATATGAGGGTAAGGTAAAAGAGAGTGCATTTGTGTTTGCGCACACATCCTGCGTACGTGGCTGATCGTTAAGATTGGTCGCCGCAGCCGTAATCAGTTGGAGGATAATATTATTATTCTGATTATCTATGACACCATTTTAGATTGAAAACTGGGCAGTCGGGTCATAGAGCAAGAATTCTATCAATGAACAAGTTGAAATGATGTTAGACCGGCGCCGAAGCCGCGACAGTGTGACATATACTGTCGCGGCTTTGCTTCGATATTAGATTCGTTTAAAGTTAATAGCGGTTAATTAACTGAGTAATGAGTAATACCTACAACTTTGGACGCAACTGAGAATAACAAGCTGAGATCCGACGACAACTTGCTCAAGAAACTTTCAGCCTCGCAGGGCTAAACTGTGAAGTGAATTGTCACTTGCGGCACTTCTGGACCGAAACGTCCTCTAAAAGTTTAAAAAGCACATTCCTATTCTTAAAAGCCTGACAGGGCATTTGTGACTCCATTGGTGTTGCGAATGTCCATGGGTTGATGTAATTACTTACCGCCAGTTGATCTACCTGCATCGTATATCCTGCACGACTGTCCCCTATTTCGTCGTAGAAAAAAAAACAAATATTGGAGAAGTGGTGTTAATAGGATTTAGAAGTATATAATAGCCTAGAGAGCTACAACTTACTACTACTTTGTCTTTAAGTCGAGAGTGAATAGGCTTCTTCTGGGTAAGCACGCTACATCTTAGACCTTATTGTCACCTTCCATCAGGTGAAATGAGGTCAAGTACAAACCCATTTAATAAATGAAATCTTCTAAAAATCTTTTGAATCTTCAGGTATAGCAGATTTATATTAGGTTAAATATCTTCAAACCTTTCTAATTGGTTTGCGAAAGTTAAGCTGGCAACAATGATAATTATAATGTTTGTTCATTCGTTAACTTAGACAAGTAAAAGTAGTCGTTATGACAGATATAAATACTCCTGTCCGTTGTTTCCTATATAATAAAGTATTTATATATTTTTGTTACGAAATATCGCTATTAAATTGTTGCCTGAGAACGTGTCATGTTTCGAAGTTTCGAAAATCTAAGAAGCCAAAACATCAGCGTTACAGTATTAAGTCGAGTGCACACAAATTTTGGTGGTATTTGCTCCAAATAAATACTGAAAGAATACCGTCTATATTCAGAACTCCTAGATCATTTTTGTACGTAGGTATATCCACTTACAGTACATTATCACTTTAGCTGGACTCTTTTATCCCTTAAAAAGAACACTAATGCAAAAATAACTACAATTATTATAAAGATAAAACACTACAAGATCTACAGGATGTTTGATAAGTTCCATTATATCAAAGTAAAAAGAGCTAATGTAATATGATTTCAATCAATCAATCAAATGTCATTTATTGCTTTAGTATAGGTTACTTTTTTGTTTGATACCAGTTGTGAGTACCATAATATGTTTATAATGTGACTATTAAAAGTGTTTTAAGCCATTTGTATTCGGACGTGAAATATCTACTTGTAAATACAAGTAATAAGCAGGTTGTCTCGGTAGGCAGTTAGGATGTGAATAAATGAAATACAAGACTGAAGTACATACATATGAATGAGTCTCTATAGAATTTTGTTAAGGTGACGGGTAGGGCACACTAGCGACGCCAATCAGTTTTAATTTTTAGCTACTAAACTGGATCTATTTTAAACAATTTCAGGGTTATAACATTTAGGCAATCACTTATACTATTTATTAAATAACCATGCACAAATGTTGGGTCCGTCTTTGTACGCCAAAAATTGATTCACGCCAAAAGTGGCCGCTTTTGGCGTCAATCAATTTTTCGCGTACGCGTTGGATCCAACATTTGTGCATGGTTATTTAATAAATAGTATAAGTGTTTGCGTAGAGGTTGTAAACCCGATATTGTTTAAAATAGATCCAGTTTAGTAGCTAAAAATTAAAATCGATTGGCGTCGCTAGTGTGCCCTACCCATCATCTTAATGGATGATGTAAAAGAGAAATTCAATAAATTAATGTCTATGCCTGTTTTGAATTGTTATGAAAAGTCGGTGTAGATGAAACATATTAATGAATCATGATAAACATCTTCAACGTTTGTGGCTAGGCAACCGTCGAATATAATATTAATAAATTAAAAGTAAGGGGGTTAATGATCATATAAAGTGAAGTAAAATTGGACGGTTTGCACATCACAGATCTTCAAGGATTTGTCCGTTGACATAGGAAGTTTATGATTATATTAAAGTAAGGCCAGTACACGAAATGACGAAAAAAACTGTTGCTTGAGCTTCTAGTTTGAAGAAATTATGAAGAGTAGAATTACTACAAAAAAACTGTAGACTTAAAAAACTAAGAAAGAAAATAACCGAGTAGAATAATTAAAAAAAACATTTTGTAGTTAGTTCAACGACTGTTGAATATTGTTTTACGAAAAAGATCACTTTTCTATTCTTCAAACAAAACAACCAGGTAAATTTTTACTTAATAGCCTTTGGAATACTGCCAAATCAATTGAAATGTACTAAAAAGTGTGTGATTTTAGACCCTCGCGGTGTTACGCAGCAGCTGCGTCCTGCTCTCGGAGGACATGTAACAAAGAGACGGTTTTCTATGGGACCACCTGGTTAAGGCCGTGGTGGCCCCAAAACTATACTTGTTAAAACTGTAAGTTTTAAGTTTTCATACTTTATTGTAAGTGCAATAAAAGTATATTCATTCATTCATTCATATGTTACATTTACTATCAACTAAAATGGCTCAGTACTCCGAAGCGATATGGCTCGTCATACGCTTTGATAAATTTGAAGATGGAATTTAAAAAATATTTTCTTAAATATATTTACACCACCTACAAGACAATGAAATGTAAAGAATCTTTGAGGAATATTATGTAAGAATAGTTTCATGTTAAAGTTGTAAAGCAATAAGTAAGCACTTGTTTATTTATATTTAACGAGAGCAAAGATAAGTGCGGTAATATTCAAGTAGCTTGCAGTCAGAAGATTTTAGATAAGTAGTAATTGATTTCCTTCTACGGGCTTTAAGTAAACATTTTCGTGCTTTTGTAAGTTTGAACTACATAGTATTTCTATATTTTGCACTTAGGTATCATCATAAAGAGATTTTGTATGAATGTAATGAATGTAGGTACTCAATTTACTGAACTGATTTCATATATTTCCTTTGCCACTAAAATGCTACATGTCTATAATTAATACTAGTAAAAAAAAGGAATATAACTTCATTAAAAGCTTGAGCTTATAATTGTATTTAAAATCTACATAAAACTAAGCACACAAAGATCATAAAATAAAAATTAACTAAAAACTTACATGCCGTCTCTTTCCAACTGTCGTCAAGTAACAGGTGGTTAAAGCGAAAACAAAAACGTAAGCTAAATTGCGCAGTTAAAGCGCGAAGTATAAAAATAGTCATCAGGTTTCCCTGGCGTGGCGCTGCTACGAATTTCACTAGACACGAGTCACGACTTCTTTTCGCTTCTGTTTGCTAGTAATATTTTAGGGATCCGTTGAGGTGAGCGAACAATTTGAAACACATTAAGTGCCGATTCGACCTACCTTATTCCGATACAAAATTTTTGGTATAGCGCTGTCATTCTATACAAATTTGACGTTATACGATAGATTTATCCAAGGATAATGATTGGTCTAATCGGGCCTTAATATAAAATTATTTATAACTGACATAACAATTCCTTTTATCTTTCTAGATAGAAAGTAATTAGTATATTTGAAAACAAGCACTGTCCCGTTACAATGTGTAAGTTATGTCTCGGCACGTTCATAGATTACGTGGAACGTTTACAATTAGATGAGGTTATATAATTGTATAATTCAATAAGTTAATATAATTTTATTGCAAAAGTATAAAAACTGAAAACTAGATATTATTGCAACCTTATTTTGTGTGACAAAAACATTATTTTTATTAAAAAATATCGTTACATTTTTATGATAGACCCAATTCTTGTGCTCGTGACATCCCATTATCATACGACATATATCACTAAAACAAAGCTTTTTTGTATGGATTTCATGCGACATCTGCCATGTTTTATCCTATCGACAATCCCGAGAATTGGGCTCCTTGTAAGTCAGTATGTTAGACGTTTCCAAATGTCTCGCAGTAAATATGTACATCGAGTTCCAGCTTAGTAACAAATTAAACTTTAAACCTATCAATTACAATGTAACCTAGTATCTATATCAGCTATGCACGTAGTTGTTCTAAGTAAGTACCATCTTGAGAGTAAATAATTAACATTTGACAGCAGTATAACTCAGAGTAGCCGAACGATGAATGTTTACGTTTAATCAAGTAGACGTGTTCAGCTGTATACATTCATGTGGATATATTATATTAGAGACTGTAAACAGAGTTAACGCTGAATTTATCTACGTAAATATACTCACGCTTGTCTAAGTGGTGAGTGAGCGTCAGTGTTTTGTTAAATTTGTTCAAATACGGAACCTAGTGAAGTTAAACGCGCGTAGTCTTGGTTAGTTTTTACTTTTTGTGTCACCTGGAAGGCAACCGTCACGATATGGTTATTAAATCCGGCAGCTCTGTTGCGTCAACTTGAATAATGTCTTAGATACGCCTACATCGCCTACCTATCCGCGGCTATCACGGATATGGACGACGACTGGTATTTTCATTGTATGTGTTTTGTAGGACATGCCGCTTATGATAAAGCAAACGGAGTTATAAACGCAGTGTTATAACAGGGTGTTATAAGTGAACGTTAGGCTACCGCATTACCTTGTAAAGTGAAACCAATTAATTAAATAATTACTGCCCAAGACCTTTATAATTTTTAAACCCAGAAGTCAATAATTTGGAAGTAAAAATTACAACAATCAATACATATAGTTACCATACATGTATAAGAATTTTGTTGTATATTGATTTCGACACGCCGATAGAACTCACTCAACTCAACCTATGTATATGAATAATTTAATATTGCTTTTTGATTGAGATTTTTTTTAACATTTTATCGGATAAACGAGCTGATGGACCGCCGCCCGTGGACATCTGCAACACATGAGGCATCACAGAACGTTGCCGACTCTTAAGGAGGAATAAGGAATTAGACCGTGGGCTATGCCTTCGGTATGAATGGGCCGGCTCGACCGGAGTGATACCACGGCCTCACATAAAACTGGCGTGAAGTAGTACTGTGCTGTGTTTCTCTGCGTGAGTGAGGGTACAGGCCCAATACGGGGGAAGGTGGGGTTAAAGGGTTGGCAGCGCACTTGTGACTACACTGGTGTCGCGGGTGTCTATGGTTGGCGGCAATCGCTTATCATCAGGCGATCCGTCTGCTCGTCTGCCACCTATCACATAAAAAAGAGCTCTTTTTTTTAAGTTTACCAGGTCGTATCTGTTCGGGAACACCATCGGTGGCAGCTGATTTCACAGTTTTACTGATGACTCTTGATATCATAAAACAAAACCTGTCTGATATTTTTTTATTGTTTAGTTTTGTTTACTTTTTGCTCACATAATCGCACGCTGTCTAGGAGATTGGTTTGATCTGAGACAGTGATCTGCAAATACTCAAGATGCATAGCACAAATTTAAAAGAATGACTTGAGAAACAGCACCGAGGGACGACAGACGTGGGTCCGGAAGGCGGGCGGCGATATGTCGAATGCCAACGTGTAAACTTAGTGGGAACAATAGCGCAGAGCGAATCGCGTGAACACTGTCTTACTATAAGGAATGCGGTGTTTTGAAAGTAGCACGTGCAAGGTCAAAGGTGCAACCAGCAGAGTAGCTGTGTCAAGCGAGATTAGAACGGATAACGCGTCTGTGGTTGTTAATCATACCAATTTTGTAGTGAACAATAGTATACTGGTTGTTGACGAAATCTTATTAAAGTTTTAAATGTTAAACGAGTAGTGCGAAACCTCTAATCAAACTCTCCCACACTTATTGCCATCCGGTGATCTTCACGTTGTGCACGGTCGTTATGGAGAATCTATCTATCTAGGTATCTTAGAAGGTATATAGCATTGTACTGAGATATTATTCCCATTGCCATGGCTCATTTCTATGACATTTCAAGTATTATATTTCAAGTATATTCTATATTCTATTTTTGGCAGAACATCACATACATCGACCTGATCCCAAAGTAAGGAGCTTAAGCATTTGTGTTATAGATTATTATAAGTAGGAATTAGAATTAAACAATCTATTACAAATAATTTTCTGTTCCACGAATTGGCATCGTAAGCGTGACAACCCCTAGGGGCACCGCAAAAACAATGAGTTTAAATTACATTTCTACAAACGATTGTATTAATGTATTAATTTTATAAACTAGCCAAAAATAGCCAAAAGTAAAAAGTTTCGTTGAGATATAAAAAAAATAGCGGTCAGTTATCTAACATATTCGTAAACCTATATATTTTTGGTATTTCAATGGAACAATTACAAATATCTCAATATTCAGAATATTTTACTACTCCAAATTCTATTTATAACATAAAAATGTTTCGCCATGATTTTCATGTCGAAACTGGCAAACGAAATGTAATGTTTTTATATATATAATTGTGATTCCTCTATTGTCTGATATCGGTAACACAAGTCCTTAAGCTGCTTAGTACGGAATCAGTCAGTATCTATTTATTCTCGATTTTTAGGCATCTAAGTTTTACCGAAAGGGGCATTGCAGCATAGTCTAGAATACCAAATGCAAGGTTATAAATAAAACTATAAACAGTTTTTTACATCTTTAAGTCTATAATTAATTTTATGAAACAAATATTATAACAATGATTATTTTATACAATCTAGACTACTAAATTACTAGGTATAAAAATTGTTTAATAACGTTCCCCTATCGTCTAGACAAATGTTTTTATGACATTTGGTATGATTTTTATTGCTTCAGCCACCATAAACGCGGTTCAAAAGATATGTCGTTACTTGTATGGCCTTTTCGACTGGTGCGTTTGGTCTTTGCTTAGTCTATTATTACAGTTTTTGTCGAGAAGGCCATCTGGGAATGAAAGAGCTCTATAAATGATTGTCCGCAAATGTCACTTGGCGGTTACCTGTAGAAAGTTAAAGATTGAGTTGTCTGAGTGAGTTCGTGACCGCTGATGATGGCGATAACTTATCACCTGGACGTGGTACAATTAGCGCCTGCGCAATTTATACGTGGACGCGTTCGTACACAATCGTCTCGTAACAGCCGTAAGATCTCTGTTTGACGAACAATGTGTATTCGAAGGGGCTAATGTTATCATCTTTGGATGGTACATTCATATAATTTGCGAGTTAATCATGCTAACTTAACCCGAGGAACTATTTGTTTTAGAATCGTAAACTGTCAACTTAACATTTATGGATCCAATTTGATAAAAAATGGATCAGTAAATGTTCATGATAGACAAAACCCTAGATTGCAGAAAATTACAATTAAGTGTGAACTGATTACTCTGAATTCACACTTCTGTAGAATATAAAAAATTCGATATTGATATCGAACTTAATATTTTATACTTTATATTCAAGGTTTGTGTATATTTGAATACACACAAACCTGTAATAGAAGTTACCTAACCACTTCTGAGTTCACACTTCTGTAGAATATAAGAAATTCGATATTGATATCGAACTTAATATTTTATACTTTATATTCAAGGTTTGTGTATATTTGAATACACACAAACCTGTAATAGACGTTACCTAACCACTTACCTAATTTGTTTAAATATAAATATACACTACAGATATTTAAAATATAGGTACATACATCTTTATGTATGTACCCTTTACAAATTCTGCAATATTATTTAAAAAAGTCATTATGCTGGGTCAGTGAGATATTTTTTTTTCTACATGTCTTTCCTTTAAGAAAACGGTAAATGATTGGACGAATAAGTTTTAGGCAGTACTTTGCTAAACAAAAAAACCATTAACATAATAACATAAGGTATAAACATTTTTGTCTGATATCAGACAAAAATGCTGCACACTTTATCTGCATTATGTACCTAACTGCAAAACTTTAGATCTTTTTCACACATTTAATTTACTACGGTTTGTGTTAGCGAAATAGTAATGAAATAGTAAAACATTTTTGGCATAAAATCATCAGCAAAACTGCTTTCACTATTTATTATTTGCAATACTTAGTTACTCTTACGAGATGGGAAAAAAACATATATAACTTTTTTTATTCTTGCTGACTCACGACGAGAAAATGCTTTAACAAAAGGGACATAATATTCAAATAAAAATAGAGAGTAAAAGTTATGTACGAGTCGTGGCCGTCCGCAAACAATGCGCAAGGAGGTGTTATTAAATAAAAATGAGCTTATTTATAACGGCAGTGGGGCTCAATTACAATGCACGCATGCCGGAGGTATGTGGCGTCATCATTAGGTATTTGCTTGACGATAGGGTTACCACACTATCAAACGTAAAACAATCCTTACTATTTATCAGCGCGCGAATGGTTTGTTTACGTTTTGTCTTTTGTTATTCCATGCGTCCATGCGTAGGCAAAAGATATAAAGTACAAAGTGAAATACTTGAGGCAACAGGTAGTACAAAAGATGTTATTCTAGCTTAACAAGTTCTCATAACTTTTACTTGCCATTTCGAGCGAGTGAATTGTCCTTATAGAGCGGCATTTTCTCTCCAAGGCCCCATTACGCGTATCTCATTCAAATCAGTGGCTGAATTTTAAGTTGCGTTCAAGTTTTCGTCTTCTGTTTCCTTCCTTTCGTTGTGCCTATGCGTAATAACTGTCATAATATTTATCCGCCTGCTTAAAATGGAATTACACAACTCGGGCGAATCAAATTTGCATCTAAATGATGTGTTTACCTAATTTGCCCTATTGTGGAAACGGTATTTGAACATGTATTGGAAAATCCTCAAATAAATTTCCTAGCTTGTTATTGTAGTTCATAATTTTAATATTAGTTGCATTTATTAATTGGTTATCTTTTCACGAAGCAATATTTGAACTTTGAATTGTTTAACTTAAATTTAACCAATGATAGATTCTTAAAGGTCAGCCAAGTTGAGGTAATTTTATTGAACTGTTTGTTTTTAGAGGTAAGATTTAATTTAGGAGATCCTAATACTGATGTATAATAGAAGCGCTTTTGAAGTGACGATATTAACACTAAAATTTGTAATTTGTTTTATTTTGCAATAAAGTCTAAATAATTCTACAATAAATTGTGCTCAAAGGCAACCCCAGTACGGAGCGGGTCGTCGACCGCGCATCTCGTCTGTCGCGTGAGCAGCCGTGATTGCTTATCGCATTTATTAATAGCCAAGAACAACAATAACTGATATCCGTGCTATATTGATCGTTTCTGCACTAGCTATACTATTTTCCGGTCACATAAACTTGTCTGTATTGCAGTGGCGAAGAGTCCATACAACCCGATTCCCGTCGGCTTCCCTTACGAAAAATCGAATCTATGGGCCAACGATATTTTTATCTGTTAAATTCACTTAGTGTCACACTTACATAGTTCAAATAGTTTGAATTATAGACACAACGCCTACAAAATTTGATGAGCAACGCAAATAATGCAGGTGGCAAGCCGGTAAAATACCGAGTTACTTCTTCATAGTACAAATTCTCATACTGAGCATCTGTCCTTTTCATTTATGTGTATAGATCGTCATGTTCCGTCTCGTTTTAGCACGTGCAAATTTACTTTGAAATAACTCGATGCCTATCGGTTTGTTATAGAGATAGGTTAATTAGCAACGCACAGGTGCAAGCGAGAAAGAAGTAAAATTGTAATGATACCGAATTAAGAATGAATGTAGCACGGTATTAAATCATGACAGGAGCGTACTATATTTTTATTTCCCTTGCTTTTTAGTTTTTATTTAATGGCGGATAATGCGAATTGTAAACAACTTGTTGCTTTTTCGTTTTGTCGAATTTTATTTGTTTTGGTGTTGAATTGTGGTGAATTGGATTAGTTTATGTATTGTGTGTTGTGCTGAAGTCATCTTAATGTCGGTCGTCGGTTAAAAATGTCATTAATACTGATATATTGTTGTCGCACAGATTATTTGCTATCGAACAAGACTTCGTTCTTTAAGTTTTGAAAACAAAAAACATGTAGTAAAATTAGGCCGCGCCAATCAAAATATATTTTTTTCGACTTTAACATATGACCGTGGGATAGCCACGCATCGGCATGAATGGGCCGGTTCGATCGTAGGTTGGCAGCACACTTGTGACTCCAATAATGTCACGGGTATCCATGGGCATGCTGAGCATTTTGGTAAGTTAATTTCATATTCCGGCTTCCCTTTTGAAAATATTCACCCTTCGCCACTGCTGTATTGTCATTAAGCTCTGGTGTTAAAATGCCCAGGTTCTTAAATGCCCTTAGTCGTTAGTCCCACCTGTCGCGCGAGCTTGGAGTTATGTTTCCGTCCAAAACACGTGGGTTTTATTCCATCTTACATGTAGGTAGTTAACCCTCTTGTGTCAGCATTGCCAAACGCTCTTAGCGGCTTTTGACGTGGTTTGGTACCAATATTATAAGGCATGGGCCGACGCTCTAAATTATCCTCAGAAGTATGCAAGCCTCATCCGTTTTATAATTGATTCAGGCTTGCTAATGCTAACCAAACTAGGGTCTCAATACATAGAGTGGTACTTACATTCTCTCTCGGCGGGGTTTCAATTTGCGAACTTCGAGCGAAGTGCTCTTAGAGATTCAATTGGTCAAAACAACTGCACAGTACATGACCGATTTTATCACATGTACCTTAAATCAAGGGCTTAACCGGTGTCTTGTCGTACAGACGTTTAATTTATTGTCAGTGCTAGATTAAACTGTTGGTTTACCACGCCTATCATTAATAAACGTCTCGATGAAGTCATCAGTACTGCGTTAAGTGTAAGCCAATTGTTGTGAGATATAGGCAGAAATAAGGCTTTAATATTATTTCATTAATCTTAGTCTACAATTACAAAAGTTTACTTATAGTCCAATTTATAATATGTACATGAAGGTATGTCTAATGCAGTATGACTTACGTTGCATTTACATTTTAATGTATTTCAATATGATACTATAATATTAAATGTTAAAAATCGGATAGTTAAGTCTAGACCAGACTCCCTAAGTCCTGAAATATGGTCTATGCATACCTCGTACTCAAACTAACAGCTTTATACGTAACCGGGAATCATATATGAGAGAAGAATAAATCTTAAAAATAAGTAACTATCATCATTATGTATGCTATTCTGAATAAACACTTCAGCGAGCCTGTAATTAAATATATAAGCAGATTTTACTTCAATGGAACTGTCAATCATTCAGTAAGTTGATTTATTTATTTATTTTTTGGGAAACAAACAATTACATAAAACTTAAAATAATTAGAAAATAATAAAAACATAAATCAGTGAAGTTTCCACATAAAAAATATAACACAAACGTATTAACATGACAAAAAAAAGAATGAATTAATTTACAATAATATACCTAAGTCAAAAATATAATTTTACAAATATATGTCAAAAATTATAACATTAAAATACAATACAAAATAAAAAGTCATCTAGTCTAAATTAAAATTAAAATTGATACATGAAAAAAAATAGAAATAAATTATAATAACAATAGAAAAAAAAACAATAAAACTAGTATTTAATGTATCTGTGATGAGTACAGCAGAACCCTCACTTGTTTCTTGTATGCCGGAATATGATTACAATTAAATGGATCATCTGTATTAAAAGATCTGTTATACAAGGCACATGATCTAAAAAGAAAAATGTTAGCCGTATAATTTGTTCTTGCAAATGGGACGGAAAACCGTTTTTGTAAACGGGAACCTGTACGAGGGCATCTCAAAGATATATTTTCTTAGAGAAATGGAGTGTCAACCAGATTTCTCATGATCTTAAAAAAAAAGAAAAAAGAGATCAGTGGAAATGTCAAAATCATAGTCTAATTTTGTCATACTTAAATCAAGAGTGTAATTAAGATTTGACAGCGGGAAAAAATGATCAATTTAATATTGATATGTATTTTTGTCATTTAGTTAGCGGATTAGGCTCTTTTTTACCTACAGTAGTTAAGCTGGTACAGTACTTAAACAAATTGATCATTGATTTCCTAATTTGAGTTTAGGACTATCCAATCTTATAAACTGTTTCAATTACGTAAGGTATAAACTGACCTTAGTCTCGCCGAATAGTGAGCAAGGTCGGTATTGGGATGGAACCAGCTTGCCTAGAAATAATCTTTTAACTCTGGTCTTGAATTTGTTTATTAGGTTAAGTGTGGGGTTAGGTGTGGGTATATAGTTGTTAGAATGAATAATTCATCACAAATATTGTGGTGAATCTTATATTACGTAAACTTTTTAGCTTAAATACCTTCTGACCGAAAAGAAAACCCTTATGAAGAATATTTATGGGAAAGCGATTTTTGTCCTATAAAGTAGCTCCATCTTCCTTCAGAAAAAGAGAAACTAGGAAATTGGTATCCAGGCCAAGTCTTAAGATATTTTTAAAATCTATCAAATCATACAAACCGCACACTCAGCGATTTCTACCAAACAACCTTCAGGTGAAGTACATTTTACCGCAAATGCAGTATTTAACTTAACATTTATCACAGTAAGAAACTTAAAAATTATATTAACGTTGACTTCGTTGCCTGACCTTGGTTTGCCTTCGACTACCTAACCACAATATGTGTTCAATAACCCATATCAATCATTATGCGAGCAGAACACAATTTTCCGGTCATGCAACCATCGAGATTGTGGCCCGTTATGTTCCCCACGGCAACTGCCGCTGCTGCTAACTCTTACGCGGTTGCGGCTATTAAAACTTATGTAGTGTCCATGCATTGTACGCCCACTGATTACAGATTTATTTTAGCACATGCTTGGGTACTCCGAAGAACAACCTACCTACCTTCGGTAGATCCTGTTATGCTTATTGATAAATGTAGTACCAGTATTTTCGCTCATCTTCACCGGATGAAGAGTGAGAAAGGATTTAAGTATGAATTTTATGAAGAATGAAACTTCATTAAAATACCTACTTTCGTTTATTGATATGCAGTTTTGATTGCTCTTTTAAGAAAATATAGGTGTTATATTTTCTGCATAGCAAAAAAAATATTTAGGTAAGTCTCCTAATTTTGCGGAATCTTGATAAATACGCTTGCTGTAATAAACTCAGTCATAATACAAATGTAAATGCGATTAAAGCACCAGCATGCATAGTTATATACTTTACTACTGGTCAGCCTATACCAAGTGGACTACTTTCGTGGCATCCATTAATTCATAACATTTCATCTCACATGTTCAAGAGATTGTCTTGAAACCAGCAGTAAAAGTCGGAACAAGTGTTTTTTAAGTAACGTGTAAAAATTAAACTGTTGCGTTACTTTTAAGGCCATTAGTAAAATATAATCTACTATATTACGTAGCGCGCATTAAACGCTATTATCTGAAGTGAAAGAACAATATGCTTTGTTAGTAATGCCTAAACACAATTTCCTGATCCATCATGATCAACTAATCATAACAGTAGTACAATGCAATGTTATGCATGTTTAACTTATATATACCTCAATTTGTTTATCTTTATGCGACATCAAGCACTTGCCTAAAAGTTGTTAACACAGGCTTTGCAATACAAGCATGTGGTTTTATATCCGTGTATGTTGTGATTCTTGCGGGAAAATTCCGAAATTATCTACGTTTGAAAAAGTTTAATCAAAAATTTTGTCAAAAGTTCCACAATTTACAGCAAGTAAAATTATTATATTTCTGTTCTACTAATGTTATAGTAGAAGCAAAGATGTTGAAAACTATGAATAAATTTGACCTTAAAATACAAGTTATAGCTAACTTTCTGTTAAGGTAAATAATAAATATCTTATTATTTCTTGATTTGTAATATAGTTTACAAAGTTGAAACGCCTGTAGGTCTTAATGGAGGACTCGCAGATATATTTATATTCCAGATAAAGCTTTATGATGACAACTATAAATGAACATTAAATAAAATTGATTACTCATACAAATTGATAGATAAAGTGGCAGTAATATTACTCACTCGTATTATCAGAATATTATAAATCATGTGCCAATATATCCTGCTTTTAATAAAAAAAAATATTTAAGAAACATGTGTAGTCACAAGAAATTAGAAACATATGTAGGTACCATCTGTGCTGCCACTCATGTGGGGCTGATGTTGACCGCCGAACACATTTTGGCCGTGTGCAGGTACTGGGATTAGCAGCGCCAGACGCTAATGCGCGTTGTTGGAATATATCTCTCGCTCGCAAAATAGTTCGGGCGATGGTCGCCGACAAACCCTCATTCACGCAGTACAATCTAGGGTAAGGGGTTTAAAGGTTGGCATCGCCCTTGTGACTCCACTGGTATAGCGGGTGCCTTTAGGCGGCGGCAATCGCTTTCCGTAAGTTGATCCGTCTGCTCGTCTGCCGCGTATCACATTAAAAAAAAGTAAACGGTCAAACGCGAAACTATTGTGTCTTTTCACGTTGCAATCGAATAGGTGCCGTATTGCTAGTTTCAACAATACCGTCAAGCGAGTTGCGCTTAAATCGAGCATTGAGCCATCGAAAATGGATCAAATTAGAGTGAGCTGGGATGCTTGCAATTTTATTTCTACTCAGTTTAGAATTATTGTTCTACAACCCGCAATAGAAGCCATGCTGAATGATATAACCTGTAATCAGGAGTAGTACAAGAGCTGTTGCTGTATCGAAGAATGGTTTTCGAAATCGGTTTTAGTTGCTATTAATTTCGTGAAAATTACGATACGATTAGATATTGACTATATAGTAATTAGTCGTAGAATAAAGCTTCTATAGGAACATTCGATGTGGAGCACATGTCGAAATAGAGCTTAATTTACAGTTTACGTAAATAATGTTTGCGTTGGACGCACTGCAGATACCAGTCAGTAATAACTACTTACTTTTCACTGTAGGTAGAGGTGAAGCAAAACCAGTTCTCTGATGAACAGAGGACTGATGATAATAAGTTATTAAAGTAAATAAGATGGACAGGCGCATGACCTGCGTTTTAATTAAATTTCATAACGTCGATCAGTTTAAACAAAGTGCAAATTCTAGGTTGATACTACACGCTTTTATTTTAGGTTGGTTTCAGATTTCATCTTATAGTGGTTTGAGCTGTAAATTGCGAGCAACTAATGTTCGGGATCAAGGGGTCAATTCATAATGGCTAGCGTGAAATTTAACGGGCATCAGAGGATCTTGGCGAATAAATTACGAACATGGTTAGGGAAATTAATGTAAATTGAATTTGATTTTAACGTACTTTGAACATAAATAAATATACTAATGAATTTGTTGAAGTTTTTCAAGATTCGTATGCATTGACATGTCATTGTGCGGACAATATATTTTTTAATTATTTTATTTTGTGAGCTCTACAATCATTTCAATTTCAGCATATTTGCCATATTAGAAGTTTATTTTTAAAGCCTCTAAGACACTTTGGATCACCTTTTGAAATAACAGAAATGTATATGGAGAACTAACGTATTATTTTAATTAACGTTCTTGTAAAATGCATAGAATATAAAATGTATTTATACGTGTTTTTGTTATTTATATTACCGCCTTATGCGATGCAACTGTTTCCTGGCGTAACGAATGAAATTAGGTACCGAAGCTATACATTAGCCCTTCAAAGACAAATCACGTTACCTCCCGAGTGAGTGACGTACCTACTTAATAATAGGACAGTGAGTGAGTACAGTCGTGCTCAAATGGGTCGCGCCGGCGCACGTACTCGGGCGCACGTAACGTAGCAGTTGCCACACGCCTTGCGTCACTGCAGGCGCATCGGGGTGTCTTCCGCGACCCGGCGACCTTCACGACTAGACGCAATCAACACCGATTCGGATACGAGCGGTGCCTCATATCGTCTATGCGGTTTTGCGAGTTGTAGCTTTTTGGTTGTCTGCGATTCTTAGCTTGTATTTGTGCATAGCGCAGTTGGAGCGGGCAATAGTGTACCAACTTATATAGTAAACGTACATGAGTACGTAGTTGTAGAAAAGGTGGAAAGGCTTTGAAATAATATCGAGTACTTCGATACATTGTTTTGTCAGATCGGAGTGAAAGGGAATGTAGATGTAGAATTTTACCAAAAAATTGACGCCTGGAACATCAAAAAACAAAAAAACTAGTAACACAGCCCTAAATCCCTGATCGAAACCTATTCAGCTCTGAGAATAATTTTAGGTTTCCTGATGCTTATGGCCTGTACTACTCACAGCTTACTAATGCAATGTTTCAATCATTTCGATTTAGTAGTGTTCGTCCGTCGTTCGTACAGTTTAGTTTATCTTTTACGTCCAAACGTCCAAAGTGACGTTTGGACGTAAAGGCTATACTAAACTGTAACACTCCAAACGTGATTCAGTGTTAACTAGATCGAGCCGACTTCTGGCAGTTTTTAAAACACACGAGGCGGTATTGTTTTCGTTAATATAATGACTATCTGAGCGAATACCGGTTGACTGGACGGGTTCATGAATATATACGAATAGGCAATATATACTCATACTTAACTTGAGAAGTATGTTACGATGCGACTCTATGTAATATAGGCATATTATATGTATATACAGGCGTAACATCAGGGTTTTAATCTATTTACTTACAGTTTCAAGTCTCTGAGGGTGTATTTTGTAAATAGAAAAAAAAGATAGTTGCAATTAGCTTAGACTAGAGGCAGAGTATAATATAAGCTTTCCTTACTTGTTATACTGTGCTAGATGTATGAATGACCACGGGTAGGTAGGTACTGTCGCGCTCCTGTGGGCGCAAAGAAACCCCGATACAAATTTATTTCATGGAATTCTGCAATAAATGGTTACAGCTACACTAGGCACTTGCATGAGTTATACCGCGGACGTGACTCCTCCGGGAGTGACCGCTATTCGATTAGAGCCCTCCGGAGGTCGGACTAGTTGTATCCTCTATTCTAACCGAATGGAACTTCACGAGTGACCCAGCATCAGCTCTGTTAGCAATCACATTTGCAACAGTCACCCATCCAAAAATGAAATATGTAACATCTTTCATGATGATGATGACATCATCGTCAGCCCATTTAAGTCCCCACTGCTGGGGCACGGGCCATCCTCAATCACATGAGGGGTAATTGCCATACTCACCACGCTTGGCATACGGGCTGGCGAGGGTTTTGATATAAATGCAGAGTTTTCCTTCTCTGTGTGCTGATGATCATACCAGCAACTTTACCTTAGTCGCCTTTTTCGACACCTCGGTAAGAGTGAGGGTGGCCTATTCTACTCTGCCGGGGACCGCACGGCATATAATATAATTGAATAGTATAATTGACCAGTGTTAATACGGCCAGCAACGAAGGAGTTCACCATAGTTACAGTTCCTACGCCAAATGCACTTATGGGTTGCAAATGAAGTTACGACTTCCTAGATAGTCCTTTTAATTTTTTGTTCCCTTGTTTCATAAATGGTTTGATTCAATTAACTAAAATACCAACATATTAAATGTTTGCACATGAAAAGGTACCTTTTTCATTTAATTACTTTACTTATCTTTATCTAGCGTTGTTAAGTTGCTGGTATTTTATGTCAAATACCGGCCAAATAGTTAAGCTTATATCGAAATCGGTTAGGTAACCTGACCACACAAGAATTCGAATAATTGTGCATAGGTATATTCACAAATTAAGATTTGACTTAACAACCATTCAATCTATTAACACCATCGCAAGTGTTGCCAAATTTGGTGTGCAATTTTATGGTATTTTTCGCCATTAAATGTAATCAAGAGCGATTCACATTCTCAAACGTTGTTGCTTCATATCGAGTTCACGTTTACAATTTTTCTAATGCTTTAAATTAAGATAAATCGCTTCTAGTGAAAAATCGTGTCATGTAATAAACTATATTTATTATAACATTAGATGTTGCGATGTTTGTAAGTCATTTAAAGTTTTTATAGATTCGATGTATTTGCTGCAAAAAAACATTTAATCGAAAGGCAATATATAATATCTGACCAATCATTTATAATTTAATAGCCAAATTATACAGGTGACCTTTCATAAGTATCTGACACTGTAAGAATAGTGAATAAAACTGTAAAATTATATAGTTATATTAATATGTTTTCTAGTGCAAATTATTTACATTGGTTAGTAAATTTGTTACGTAATATTTATGATCTAAATAACTCACTACCAATACTCTAAATAGTTATGGTGAAACCCCTTTAGCTTTTGTAAAATGCTATTGTGTTTAAGAAAAGATGTCTTGGTTAACCAAACAATTGCGTTTCTTTCAAAATATTTAAGAAAAACATTTTTGTTTTCTACCTAGTTATGAATTTATATACGTCAAAATAAAAGCTTTCGTTTTTTGTTTTAACTGATTATGCAGATTTAAGGATATCGTTACGAGCGAACATTTTAATTGACGAAATATGAATAGAATAATAATAACAATATTAGATGCCTGTAGTGTTTATTGTTTACTACTTGTGTGTAGGAAAAAACGACAAAATAAACATCTCTGTCTATTGGTTTTCCGTTACTGGTTTCGACCAAATAACCCGGAATTGATTAGTCAGGACGGGTCATTACAAAGTTTGATGGTGCTACAACTTGTTTCAAGTTCGCTTATAGGGGCACCTTTTCACCGGAGTACGTTGGCATAGTAATTTAACTGCAACTAGGCTTCGCTTGCGGTATTTCTCAAGCAGATTTTGATATGTCCTAATAAAGTTTAACATGTTAATATCGAGTTGATAAAAATGCCATAGTTCCTTTTATATGTATAATATTTTTGGATATCCAAAAACACCTTTATTAAGGCTCACTTACACCCCAAACAACCCAGACAAAGGCAAGATAGCAAATTTGGTTTCAAGTTTCAGGAAGCGTTTGACCATTTATTTTTATCAGGGTACTTTGATGTAGCTAATATATTTCGTTTTACAAATCTTTTGTTTTATTTAAACATTGATGTTGTCATATATTAATTTTGTTTTTTTTTTATTGGTAAGTGGTCTATAACTACTTTTCTTGTTTGTATGACTTAGTAGAATTATAGCAATCCATGTTAAGTGAATTTTGACTTGGCCTTACCTTTATCAAGTCCCGATCAAGTGCATGTCTGTAGAGGGTTACCTACAAAAGGCAAAAAATGCAACAATGATTCTAACAAGCTGTTAATACATTATAATACATACAAACGAATGCGTCCACTACGAGTTGAATAAGAGGCCAGTTCCAAAGGAGATTATATAAACTGATGGAGGTTAATACCCAGGTGGGCGTTAAGTATTGAATCACGATGATTTAATACAGGTAATGATCGCTATTGTACTACTCAAGTGTCATTTGAATTTCCTTCATTCGTAACACTTAAATGCATTATTAGGATGATTGGCGATGAGCATTTTATTTGTAAACTGTCTGTCGGCTATCGGTAATAATAGACAAGACGAGTTATCTAACTGTTACAATACTTAAGTATTAAGTACGTGTATGCCAATACATCGATCATTTTGTATTCTCTCTTACTTTCGCTGGCTCTTAAGTTAAAGTCAGAAAAAGGAAGAGCAAGAAGGAATGCATAGGAGTTATTTTGGCCTGGATAAATATTCGACCGTTCAACTCTTGTTCAGTGTATGAGTGTAAGATATGTATTGAAGTATTATATTTGTAAACCTCTGTTGTCTGACATCCGTAATAAACATGCTTATGATATTTACATATCAACAATCTATCAGATGTTGTATGAATTTATTTGTTTTTATCTCTGTACACACGGCGTCACGTCAAGTTACCCTTGTTGGACTTTGGACCGTCCTTGTGTCTGAGGCTCAAGTCTTACTTTCGCACAGCATGGAGGTATCTTGAGCTGAAGCCGACTGTTTGTATATATACGAAAAGTGTAACCTCATAATATGAGATAATCATTATGATTTCAACTAAGAGAAATTGCTGGAATTGCTGGAAGCCTCTCTCAAGGAATTCCTTGAGAGAGGCTTATGTCCAGCAATTTCTTATCTTATCATTATTACATAATAACTGATTATAATCAGATAAATGTATGTGATGTTGTAAAATATTTATTTATTTATACAATTTATATCGTCCCTGCTGATGACTGCGGGAAATGCAACAAAAGCCCAGCTGAAAGGAGTCGGACGGCGGGAAGTTCTATTCCACCCGTATCCACATAAATTCCACAATCTTCCACAATTTGTTAGCCCATCTTGTGAGACGTGATGACGGGACATGATTTGCAAATGAAATTATAGATAATAGATACCTTTTATTTCAATACCAATTAAATATAAAATAATGTTTCTTTTCATATTTAAAACCTACTTAATTGACATGAGATAAAGCAAATGCAACTTAATTATTGAATAGGTATATTACACTATAAGCAGACCAAAAACTAGAAGCAGTCGTTAAGCAAATGACCTTTTATCAACACACAACTTGTTCATAGAATGTACAGAGGCATGTGTCAAGATATAACCAAAAGTGAAGGCCGGGATGAGTCAAAGTCATCAAACACTAGAGAGCCGGAGGCCCGCGTGTCGACCGCATGTTAAACAGCTGCCAACATGTCGAAACACCTGGTTATCCAATTGCCGACAACACGTATTGCACTACTGGAAATAATCTCACATTGTCACCGGAATTTATTAGGACCAAGTAACGCATTCAATGGTGGAAGAAAACCCAATTGTCAACAATGGCAATGTTGCAATGTCTTTCATAGACACCAATAGTAACAGTTTTTATTTACTAGGTTCAATATTATGGAGCATTGAAAAATGAAATTTAATGTATTATCATGATGATTTTGTTTTACTTTTTTTTTGTACTTACCTATATTTCATCTCAATCTTTTCTTATATTTTCTATGGCAAAGACGTCACCTGAGCCTGAAAACCAGCGTTGCAGCTGCTGCTGGCGGCAGTTGCAGCTTATGCTGAGGCTGAGCCTTGTTGGCCGCAACTTTTGTCTCTGTACCTTTTTCTACTGTTTCGTTCTATGTATAGTGTTGTGGTCAATATTTTATCTTATCATTAGTGCTTCTTCAGCTGAGAAGGATCGCTATTTTTTTTTACCAACGATGAAAAAAATGCATTTATAATTTAAATCTTTTGGTAGTGTATTCAAAGATGCTATTTTAGGATATATCAGATCGAACGGTTATGCCACAGTAAATGCAGATGTATGCTTTGAGATACAAAGTCCTAAACTAAGATAAGAGTCTTAAGAGACTCCCAGAGTGATTGATTTGCATTTAATAAGTTTAAAAGACTGTATTTTGTAACTAATGCGTAATTTATGAGAACATTTCAAATACGCTTCTCAAGTAAACTACGTAGGGAGTTTTTTCTTACATATTTCTTAAATTCAGCACATAAATAAAAATAAAATGGTGGCAACCGAAAACACTGACGTTACAAATTTTATTAGCAAAAAAGTTAAATTAGCTGTGGAATATGGATTGACAATAGCCAGTTTAGGCGAGAGTTTGAAATCAATAAGTAACCAAGGTTATTTTTTAAACATTTCAGGTTTGAAAGAACAGGCTTTCTGTCGGGTCGTTGGAAAGTGCTCGGTGGAGCGCGGTGGGTGCGCGTGCGCTTTATTAGTTGCGCCATCGCTAAAGGTCGCCCGAGAATTGATTGATGAATTCACTCAAACCCTCTTTCTAAGCAGACTTTATGGTCACCGTAAAATACGATAATAGGAAATATTATTTTTTATTTCCATTTAATATGTGAAACTCATTTACTATATACATTAGTACATCCTGTAATATCTAGTTTTTAAGTTTTCATACTTTATTTTGAGTGCAATAAAAGTATATTCATTCATTCATTCATTCATTAGTGAATAGATTAAGGTTTGAAATGGCATCGTTCAAGAAATTGCGAAAAGTACCCAGTAAAATTCATAAAACATATGTCGTAAGATTTTCATAGTTACTTAAATATGTAAAATAATTGTTATTAATAGAAGTAATAAAGTAAACGCATTCAATAGAGATAAACTGAATTTTCTCTACCCGCCCATACTTGCACGTTTTCTATAGGACACACCTTTGGAATATTGTTCTAATGTTAGCGTATTATTTTTATAACAAACCAGTGGTCCGCCCTCACTTCGTTTCGGGATATTAGTTCCACTTAATAACAAAAGATGGCGTTAGATGTAGATTACATCGCGCAAGGGTTTCGTCGTGATTACCTCTAAACGTTGCCGCTGTCTGTAGAATTTATCTATTTATAAATGTAAAGATAAAAAAGGTATGAATTTTCCCTATTGCCCGATCGCTAAAGGTCACCCGAGGATTGATTGACACATTCACTCAAACCCTGTCTAGCTAAGCAGACTTTATGGTCATCGTAAACACGATAATTATTATTGATCCTTAAGAATTAACTCTATCGTTAACCTAATTCGGTAGTGACTTTAAGATTAGTTCATCAACAATAATTTAAGTTTCTCAACATGAAGATGTATTCGGAAATTGTGCACGTACGTACGAGTATTATCTCTTCGTATATGTATAGTAAGTTATAAATCATGTTTAATATGAAAGTAACTGAAAGCTCGGTGATAATTCTTTATTGTTGGCGTTATTTTCCTCAAATAGTATGCCAGGACAGGAATGCTGAATGTTCAAGATTAACTCGTGAGACGTGACTAGACTACTGAATGTCAGATTTTGCTAAGACCATGGCGTCCTTAATAACATTCAATAAACCAGTTTGAATAAACCTATTAATTGTCATAATGGGCTTTTTTTATATGAGAGGTGGCAGACGAGCAGACGGATCTCCTGATGGTAATCAATTCCGCCGCCCATGGACACCCGCAACACCAGTGGAGTCCCAAGTGCGCTGCCAACCTTTTCCCCTTCCCCCCCATTGGGCCTCCGGTAACCTCACTCACACGGCGAAACACAGCGCAGGCGCTGCTTTACGCCGGTCTTCTGTGAGGCAGTGGTATCACTCCTTCAAAAAAACTCAAGGTTTTGGTAAAAATGACTGATGACCTATCAAAGATACTCTGGTAATAATTTTAACCTCCTTTTTGTAGAGTGGGCATAACTGTGCATTGAATTATTTTAAATAAGTAACCATAAAAAATTGGCCATTGGCCGTGTGGTCCGCGGCAGAGTAGAATAGGCCACCCTCTTTCTTACCGAGGTGTCGTAAAAGGCGACTAAGGTAAAGCTGCTGGCATGATCATCAGCACCCAGAGAAGGAAAACTCTGCATTTATATCAAAACCCTCGCCAACCCGTCTGCCAAGCGTGGTGAGTATGGCAATTACCTCTCATGTGATTGAGGGAGGTCC
The DNA here is from genome assembly GCA_019059595.1 of Marasmia exigua. Lineage (NCBI taxonomy): Eukaryota > Metazoa > Arthropoda > Insecta > Lepidoptera > Crambidae > Marasmia > Marasmia exigua. The sequence goes on from CM032466.1 coordinate 13,657,432, forward strand.
GTGCCCCAGCAGTGGGGACCTAAATGGGCTGACGATGAAGTAACCATAAATATAGTAACAGTACGTGTGACACAACTTATTTATTTATAAAAAATGTAACGTACCTATTTTGTTCTCTTCGTAAATCAATAGATTGACCTGCTTTCATCTTTTTTTATTAACACGCTGAGTGCCTAAGCAAGCGCTCAATATATAGAGAAGTGGGTGAGACGGCATAAGCAAATTTTAAGTTGCATTAGTACCAACATACCTACTTTAGAGGCGACAATTTCAAAATTTCGCACAGTAGGTCAATATTACTGTAACGTACATTTGGGTGAGCTGAATCCATTTCGAAAGTTTAATATAAGAAGAGATTACCAACAATGATGGGAATCCAATTAGGGATGTAATGGTATAACCATTCCATGCAATCAGATTTACAATTAAGAAATTCTGTAATATATGGCGGTATAAAAGCATTAATGGCAATCGATGGTCATTATTTATTGATTTATGTACGTTTTGAATCAGCTACGATTAAGTCAGTTGCATCGATTTGCAGATTAACTTACTTATAACAAAGTAATTACACATACGTTTAGGCGTACACTCCATGAATTTATAACTTTATTGCTTAAAGTTCCCTCGATGTGGTTCGCAGAACGATATTGGAATATATCCATTATTTTCCTTGTATTGTAGTTCTTGGAAAGAATGTTGCTTATCAAAATTGGTACCATTTTGCAATTGGATGTAACTACTTCATATACAGGGTGTATATCTGTGGACATTTACAGTTACATCCCTTTTACCACGTGTTCTACCAACCATTCTAAATAACATTTGTTCTACGACTTTTCGAAATTAGTCGAAAATAATTTTTTTCGACTACCCATACAAAATGACCAAGTCACGTGACCGACTTCGTATGAGAAGTTGAAATTTTTTCATGCGAATTTCCAAAAGTCATAGAACAAATGTTGTTCAGAATGGTTGATAGAACACGTGGTTAAAGGGATGTAAATGTTTACAGACAAACTCTGTATATGAAATAACACGATCTATAAAGCCTTCCAGTAGGTTGTATAGTATCGTATGCATTGCAAATAAGATAGGGGAAAGTAAAACTATATGTATGGGCAATTCGTGAGTTAAATACGATAGTTGATAAGCACTTTCGTTGTCTTCTATAAGCTATGCCCATGAGGATCCACTTATATGCATTCCGGTTTCGACTGTAGCATTTAGCTTTAACGTGCTTGGCATCAAGTTGCAAACGACCGTGTGCGAAATTTAATACTTCCAGCGCTTTCAATTTACCTTTTTCAATTTTAACTTTTGTATTAGCGACGTTATAGGGTCATTGAACGGGTTCAATATTCGAGTTTTTATTAAAAGAACCATCAGATGTGGTACATTTACCAATAAAATATGCATGACCTGAATAAAAGTGTAATTTATAATTATTCTCGCATTTTATTTCGGTAAGATTGAAATATACCGATGCACACTTTCAGTGTGTCCAACCTGTCTTAAAATTGGGACCCATTCGCTCATAGGTACTTATATACATAAGTTTTTTTTTGTACTTAGCTTATTTTGTTTTTATCGGTTTGAATGCCACATTCGCGTGCACGGCAAGATGTATTGATGAACCAGATATTGTGTTAGGTCAGGTGTTTGTGGTACATTCGTGAATAATTTCTATGGAATAAAGGGAAACCTTAATAAAGATGTACGCTCAATTAATTAATTATTGTTATTAGTATTATTGCAGTAGTACTATATTTTAGTAAATATCGTACTGTTAATACGCATTGTTGGAAGGTGACTAGTTAAGACTTACAACCTACAGTTAAAAGTATGGCTGTCAATTTAATCTACTTTTACTTTTTTTTTAACGAAAGGAATGGCTAACCACTGTAATTCCGCAGCCTGTTACGTATTTCTCGTGCAGAACTAGCTGTTATGATATTGTGATAAACGTAAGTGCTTGATACTAGCTGTAATAGAGAAGGCGACACGTGTCCACAATAAGTTGGGAACCAGTTCTCTGATCCGATTGCAACGGCTTAATCACTCGGTCACCGAGTGGCCGGGTGACCACTTCGCCCATTGCCTGAACCAGTAACTTACCACTTTCATCACCTCATTAAGAAACAGCAATAAACTTAAAAATTATATGAACGGTGACGGTAAACGGGAAATTGTGTGTAATTTTCCTTTACATAATGTTTGACATGATAAAAATATAGAGTGCGTTAGGCTTAATGTATTATTAAGTATAAACTCTCTGGACATTAATGAAATCGTCTACCTACACTAGATATACATAATATAGAAATTATACATAATGCTAGTTCATAAGCAAGTGTTGATTTGTAAAAGGTAACCAACTAGTTATTATTATCGCATTCACACCTTCATTTGGAAAGAGAAGACATCGCTTTTCACTCAATAGACGTAAATGCAGTTGAATGACTGAACTTTAGATACAGATAATGTAGAGAGTTTAAAAGTGAAATTAGTGTTTACTTACATTATACAAAATAAATAAAAAACATTAAAAGTAAAAGGTAAATTAAGAAGTATACTTACGTTCAAGTGAGCGTAACATCCAATATTGTCGGCAAGTAGAACAACCAGTACTCAATATTTCATAAACGTAATCAAACTTTTCGTCATAAAACAAAAACACGAGTGTTAGAAAAAAATCTAAAAAAATCACAACAGTTTTCTGACAGCATCCGTCAGGGAAAGGTCCAAGGTGAAGCGCGGAAACTCGTTTGTATCTGGAACCGGCACTGACAGTTTCGGCGTAAGAAAAAAATCGAAAGAGCGATATGTAGTGCCGCGCTGCAGGAGTTGGCAAAACTGACGTACGCGGCGCGCAGGCGCCGACGAGGTATTGTTAAAAGTTACTTTTACTTACGTCGAGCAGTGCTTGCGCCCGCGCGGAGACCTTGCGGTCGTCGCCTTGCAGTTCCACTCTAGTATGCTAGGGAAAGAGAAAAACAGAGGTTTCTCTGTTCCGCACGTTGGCTGGAAAATTTATTTTTACTATGGACACCTAAGAATATTTGTGCAAGATTAAGGCAAATTCTTACTTTACTATGCAAAGTATTGGACACGGTTCATTGAAATTTTAGGCGAGTATTGCCTTATTTCCTTGCGTGGCAAAGGCAGGGAACGGAAAAATTGTGATTACTAGGGCATCACTTGTACAAGTAGCAGACACTTGTTACTAAGGAATGCATTGATTAGCATAGACTTGCCACTGTCAGTACCTTGTTACTGTAATATTTATGTTTTTTTTTACATTCTACTTACTATTTAATTAATACAAAATTAAAAGATGTACTGGAAGCAAATTGAAGTATTTATAAGACCATAGGGAGGCTTTTGCAAGGTGAACATTGTAGACATTAAAATAAACATTTAATAAAGATTTCCTTTAGATGTGGTATTTTCCTTGATCCAGTTTTGCAAATACTTCAATGTGATATTTGCATTTCGATCTGCTTAATTTGGTTATAGCGATAACATGTAGGTCTATAAAATAATTAAATTCGTAATACCGAATTAACATTGAAGATTTTTGGGTTTATAATCATTGACTTCCTTTGATTCATGACGAAGTACAAGATCGATTGTTCGTTCAAAGAGTTGTACCTGATATTACTAGCGTAACTCACTCTTTAAAATTGTTAATTATGCTTCTGCGACACTTAATTGCAGGTAATTTCCCTTGTAATCATTCCGGTAGGCATTCAAAGAAGCTTGAATATAAAAAGACAATTGACGCAGAACTTATGGCCGTTTCTAATTGATACTTTAGATATCACGTACTGGTAGCGTTTCGAATTAGTTGACTCATTTCGTTACCTTCACCCGGAGAAGCCGGTAACTTATTACTAGATAGAACTAGTTTAATGCTGTAATCGATGCCTACTGAGTAATCGATAAGATCGACTAAGCATAAGTATATAAAGCTACTGTTATATACGAGCACCTATATCTTTCAAACACCTTTTAAAACTAACTAGGTATATTATTATTTCTACAGTTGAGACGATTAGTTGGTTAATTTACCAGTAAATGACCGATATTCCAAAATTCTAAATATCCACTTCCATTAATACCGCATAATTCCATATCAACAAAAAATCCAGTTGGAGTAAAGCATTAGATTTTATTAAGATTTGTACTAGAATTTATTTCTATCTCAGATAGACCATAGCATTTGAACGGTTATTAAAACGCTATTAATACAATATGGTTGGCGAAACCCTACCATAAATAAGGATTTTAAGAAGTTTGTTTTTCTTTTACTTATCCATTAACAACCGGGATACGGATCCAGGATAGTAATTAATGGCGCAGCGGAAGTCCAGCTGTGAACAGTACTTCACGCTGCGCAATTGATTTCTGCCTTTATTATACAGGTAGGCTCATTTTCAGTGATCCGACATTTTTATTATTTAAGTGAGCTAACCGTCATAAAAGTTTAAAATGCTGCTTATATATATAATATGATCGCGTCGGTAGCTCATAGCTACTTTGTTAGAAGTTGGGAAATAGGCATTACATTTCCCGCAGTAAACAGAATTATTAGCAAAGCTGCGGGTGGCCAAAAATAAAACAATTTAATTGAAGTTCAGTACAAAATAATAGCGCAGGTGGAACCGATAATTTCCACATCGAGCAAAGAATTAACGCTTCGCGCCTACTGGCAAGGTTAATCAGCTAATCGCAGACAGTAAACTCTATGGAATTCATGTTGCAACTTACTCAAGCACGAGGGTTTGCATCAATTGTATTGTATGTGGAATGATGGAGTGGCAGTCTGGTACGGTCGTGCCCGCCGCGACCTCGCGCGCAACCCAATGATCCAATTTAGTCGATACGCTGGTGCCGATTAAGAAACGATTATATATGCAGACAATTTCACCGATCGAAGGTTCAAGAGCACGTTATCGCTTTTATCTCTCAAGGCAACTTGCCACCGAACGTTCGCTGATGGACTTACATTTAAGATATAGCGATGATCTGATCAGTTCGTGAGATCTCCTAATTAATAATTAAGCTTGAGCTAATTTTTTTCAATGCTGAATTCGTCAGGAGTTTCGGTGTTGATACCAGAATGGGTACGATACGATCTATATTCGATATACGAATAAAAAATAACATACTGTCCAAATAATCCAAACTAATAATCCTTTAGAAAAATCTTTGAAAATTATTATAAATACATATTTCTTTTCCGTGATCGTAATTAAAATAGCCTTTAAAAGATTCAGTTCACCTTGTCGATGCCCTATTTGAGCCACTCTAAACTGGCTCTATCTAGTATCTATACTTATACAAATAATGTCTTTGCCCTTCAAGATAATGCAATTTATAATAAGTTTGTTAATTTGATTTCTGATAGGAAACATAAATCAGATAGGCTGTAACTACGTAATCGGCAAAATGAACACAGTTCAAACTTATTGACTACTGCATAGCTTTGTAGTATGCGGTGTATGTGGATAGAAGGTTTTGCATGTTTAAAATCAAATAATTTAGCTATAATAGTAACATAAAGTTAGATAAGTGATCGTGAGTAGAATTTTAACACCTCTCTTTTTGTGTGGTCTTGCCGAACGGTTAGGTAAATAAGCAGGAGATATTGAATGCATTATATCTTTGTAAAAGAAAAACTCATTAGTTAGGTTCTAAGTTCGTAGGCTTTATTTCAATAGTTGATTACACGATTGAGGAACACATTTCAAGTCCGTATTAAAAGTGTCATCAAAAGTAGTCACATGCTATCCCTGTATTGTCAACACCATGGCCAGAAAAGTCCTAACAATTTATTTTAATGACTGTTTGTAATGTAACGTCACATGAAATGAAATGAGTTGACGTATGACATTCTACAAGGATAGGTTAGACAAGAGTTAGTCAAATTATTAACCATCGGTCATTAGAAGATATATGTTTGAAAAAGGTCGGTGGTATTTTAAGTAATGCAAGTAGAGTCGAATTCGAAAAAAAATAACAATATTTGTACATGAGTTGGATATTCGGAAGTTGATCTGGTAATTTTTTCTTGAAAATCATATAATTGATAAGTCCACTTGGGTTTGTTTGAGTATAATTTTAGTATGATTCGAGTGAAAAAAAATGTTTTGATTCTCAGCACTATTTGTTTTTAGGAATACTTCCTCATAATTTTGTAAAATACGAATATTTACTAATTCTATTTTGACGTGAAAATGAGAATTTTAAAGGTTACTCCAACAATTAAATATTTGATACCGAAATGTTAATCCCGCTAATAGATGTTAATAATAGTGAAATATAAGGAAGTTATTAATTTTGACAAATTATATTGACAAGAAGATTGATATTATCATCGTTGTAAGCTTGATAGTATGCATGAGGTTTGACCATAATATAGCAATTTTATCTGTAAATATTAATTAACTTACTACAATTACGATAACCTATTATAGTGAAATGATATGAATCGAAATATTTAATGATCCCATTCATCATAAACAGGAAACTAAGTGACATTGCTAATACAATTATGAGCTATTGTCATTAGCTGTAATTTGGACAGGATAAAATAAATAATTTAAAACTTGAACTTGATTGGCAGTTTCATAGCTCCGACAAAACTTTATTTGTTGAATTCGACAATAACTAGTGATACAAGTTTTTGAAAGAATTTCGACCTTCGCATGTCCTTTCAAAGTTAAAATTGAAATGATCTCTTATTATTTTGATTTCACGAGTAGTCTGACAAATTCATATGCTTTATTTTATATTGCGCATACATATACTCTATTTTATTTTATCATACCACACGCAAGCGATTGTCGTTCCATCCCCATCATTTTTTATTTTTATTTTATTTCTTTATTAAAGAACACAGACAGTTTACAATCATTATAGATAATAACTTAGTATTGTTTATTGAATTAACTTAAGTCTAGATCGTAATCCAATAAAAGTGTTCCTAGCGTGTTTAAAATTAGTATTTTTTTATCAAATTTAAAACAATTGGTGCATTACAAACAAGGATAATACCCAAAAAAACATATAATCGGTGAACATTGAAAATACATTGAAAATACATTAAAATGAAGATAATAATAATAATAATAAAAAAATAAACTACAATGTTATTATTATTAAAATTGGAATTGAGAATTAAAAAAATAATTAAATAATAAAATAAGACAATATATTATTATAATTATAAAATTAACAGTACTAAGTATTAAAGAGGGTTTTGAGACTCCTCCTGAAAACATTTGGATTGGCAGCAAAGATATCGATATCATGTTTCAGATCGTTGTATTCGCGACACATGCGGACTATGGGGTTGAAGAAAGAAGTATTGTTTTTATAAACTCTTAAAGAAAATAGTTTAGGGTTACGGGTCCGATAAACAGTGTTGAAGTTAATTGATGACAGAAGTGGTGGCGAATCCAAAATAGAATGCAATATCTTATGCAAAAATATGAGATCAAATTGCTTTCGTCTTGTCTCAAGAGTGATCATATTAAATCTAGCGAGTCTGTCGCTATAAGTTTTTATTTTCCTTTGAAGACCTTGTCTGAACGAAAGAATTTTTAGAAACTTTTTTTGAAGTGATTCTATACGGTCAGAGTGAACTGCATAGAATGGTGACCAAACAGTTGCACCATATTCCAAATTACTTCTTAAGAGAGACTGATACAGGTAAACAACAGTACGAGGATTCTTAAATTCCTTTGTGTTCCGCATTATAAAGCCCAACATTCTTGACCCCCTGTTAAAAACGTGTTCGTAATGCTCCCTGAAAGATAACTTTTCATCGAAAACTATACCTAAATCTTTGGTTAAGTTTTGTCGACTCAAGATTTCACCATTTAATGAGTAATCAACGATTATCTTATTGATCTTTCGCGTAAAAGTCAAGACAAAACATTTGGTGGTATTTAAAACCATCCGATTTTCTTGGCACCATAAGGATAAAGCATCAAGGTCATGTTGAAGAGTTTCAGCATCGTCACGACTACTTATAGAAGAATAAATTTTGAGATCGTCGGCATATAATAGACATGGACTCTTGATACTATCAATCAGGTCATTGATAAACACATTAAAGAACAAGGGCCCTAAATGGGATCCCTGTGGCACGCCGGAGGTAACGTATGCTGGTTCCGAGATTTCTCCTCTCAGGGCAACAAGCTGGCTTCTACGAGACAGATATGATTCGATCCAACGGAGCAGTGTACCATGTATACCAAAGGACTCCAGTTTTAGGCATAGTAGGTCATGATTAACTTTGTCGAAAGCTTTTGAGAAGTCCGTGTATATGGAGTCCACCTGAGTATTTCTAGCAAAAGCCTCGCACAAGTAGTTTTTGTACTCTAACAGATTAGTTATGGTAGATTTTTTTCTAACAAATCCATGTTGGCTTTCAGACAGTAATGGTCGAATGTGGGGGTAAATACTATCGTATACTATGGATTCGAAGACTTCAGGACAGCAAGACAAGATGCTGATGGGTCTGTAATTTTTACATAGTGACTTATCACCGTTTTTAAATATGGGAACTACATGGGCAACCTTCCAGCAGTCCGGAAAGATCCCGGAACCTAATGATTGGTTAAACAGTATAGACAATGGAACAGACAATTCATCAGCACAAACTTTAAGAACGAGTGGAGGGATGCCGTCAGGGCCTGCACCCTTGTTTGTGTCCAGATTTTTCAACTTTTTGCCTATTTCTTCCTTTGTTATCACAATATGAGAAAGACTATTACCAGAGGCCCAATTGCATGCTGGAGACGGCTTATTAGAAATTACAGGATCCCCAAAGACAGAGAAAAAGCACTTAGAGAACAACTCGCACACGCCCTTAAGGTCCGATGCCTCGTTGCTGCCGTATTTCATGACTACAGGAATTGTGTTCCTTGACGTCCGTTTACTATTAACGTATGTCCAGAAATATTTTATGTTTGTTTTTGTTCCATCCTCAACAGAACTCAAGTAATTTTTATAGCACAGGTCGATCAATTTTTTACAGCGAACACGAATCATAGAGAAAACATCGTAGTCCCGAGGATTGTGATACCTTTTGTAGAGTCTATGATATTTATGTTTTTCGACTAGACACCTTATTAAAGAACCACTAAACCAGGTAGGATAACTGCCACGAGTAACATTCATAGATGAGGTCGGGGTATGTTTTGTAACTATGCGTGTCAAAATATCATTAAAAACCGCCGTGTTTGTATTAACGTCCGACGAGATTAGTATGGTCAACCAGTCTATATCTCTAAGGTCAGACTTTATTAAATCAAAATTACTTTTCCTGAAATTTAGACGCTTGAAAGGCTTATGTTTTATAGGTTTAGGATGAGTTTGTAGGGTGACAACTATTGCAGGGTGATGTCGATCAAGCCGGCTCAGTGGGGGGCACTCGTCCACTGCTACACCGTAAAGGGTACTCAGCACGAGGTCGAGCTGTCTGTTGTTCTCATTAGGTACTGCATTGAATTGACCTAGGCCACACAGTGCCATCATATCTAACAGCAGGACAGATCGTTTGTCCGTTTCCGATGAGGGAATTAAACAAGATGTATCCGGGGATTTAGACCATTGTATTTTAGGCGTGTTGAAGTCTCCGATACAAAAGAAATCGACATCATCGCTGGATTCAAGGATAATGTTCTGGCAATGTTTATAAAATTTAGTAAGGTCATCTATGGTTACGTAAGTGGGAATATAGCATAAAAGTATATTCATGCTGCCATTGCCATCGAAATTGGGAATTGTAATCCAAATGTCTTCAAGATCCGTCTCCCAAGACGTTCTTCGAATTACTTTGTAATCTTTTTTAATAGCTAAAGCAACCCCACCCCCGTCCTTTTTAACATTCGTTGAAGTATATCTATCTCGTCTGAAAACATTATATCTTGAATCAAAAATTTCACTATCTGATATATTATTAATTAAATTGGTTTCAGTTATACAAATTATGTCATAATTATTACTTAGTACATTCAAATAGACATCCCGCAGCTTCGATCTTATCCTATTTACATTTTGGTAAAATATTTCCATAAAAAAAAAAAAAAACAAGCAAACGTAAGCATTTATGAGATTTATCTACATTGATCTAATTGCACTATTTCTGAAGCTTTTTTAGAAAGTCTTGATTTCTTATGTTTATGGCACTTGCAGAATCGTCTTTTCGAACGTAGATTTTGCCAAATCTCACCCAAACGTATTTATAGTTATTGCTTGCAGCCATCTTACGAGTCTCTGCGTGTAGCGTTTTTAGTTCTGGTGACAGGTGTTCAGCCACGTATATTCTACAGGCCAAGGTGGATGGTAGCCCTAGTTGGGTAGAGTTAAGCGCAGCATCGGGGTGTTTCTTGTTGTAGCGGTGGACTGAAGAGATAATTAGATCACGTTGACGTGGGGATGCCAGTGTCACCAAAATGTTTCGGGGGCGGCTGGATCCATTGTTCATTTTAGCAACCCTGCGGCACGCCCTCACTGATGTGTCATCGATTTTTACACCTATAACTTCGCAAAGTGTGTGAAATAGTGCAACCACATTTTCATTTTTGTTTTCGGGCACTGCCTGAATTTCTATATTAAGGCTACGTGACAAATTGTCCATATTACATAGCTTACTTTCGACTTGATTCAGTTGTCTCTTAATGTCGCAGTTTTCCTTCTCGAGATTCCGAATTATAACATTTTGCGAAACTATTTTGGCCTGAAGATCTTTCTGTTCTGAACCCAGGAAATCAGTCGTGATAGTAAAATCATTTTTCAACGTCTTCATGGCCTCTTTCACTTGACTCTGGACCATTTTCTCAATATCTGACTTTAGAGCAGAACGCAAGGAACTCATATAATACGACAAAGCCGTATTTAATTTTTCGTCCATCATTTGACCTAATCTGTCCATCGTCACCGACGGCTCTGTAGAGTGGGAAGCCTGCGGAACCTGCAGATCACTATGAGCTTGGGAGGATATGGAAGTATTCGGATCTTGGTCATACGACATATTTAGTGATTGTTCAGGGTCCGAAATCTGATGTTGACGTACAGGAGTGTTGCAGTTACTTCTGTTGCGTCTGGTGACATTTGTACAAGATGGACAGACCCAAGACAGGAGGAACTCTTCTGATAGCGCTGCGAACTGACTGCTCTTGATATTAAGACATTTGTAGTGGTAGTCATGTTTGCACAGCCGACAATGCAAAAAACTGTTAGGTTCTAGGAGGGTTCTGCAGGCGTTGCAATTCATAGTGTAATTTTCTTCACAAATAAAATGGAAGTTACAAATCTTTGTTCTTCCCTTCTTAAGAGAAAAAAAAAAAAAAAAACAATAAAAAGCACAAAAAGATAAAATAAAGTACGAGAAAAAAAAAAAATATAAAAAAAAAATCAAATTGGTTTTCTGGGATCCGAACCGGGGTCCACTAGTTACTCCACAACGCTCTTGTGTTTTATACCAAACGAACAACACGAGTTACGACGAAAAGATGCACTAAATATCGCTACCGTCCTTGACTGCTACTGTCCTTGAACGGTACAACCAATTCTATTGTATCGTTTGAGTCGAACGTTCTTGAATTGTTTGCAATTTCACCAAAGTTCACATTTATTTGCGTGTATTATGCACAACTAGGGCACTACTGTTTCGAACCAATATCACCAATCCGAAGGTCACAGTTTAAGGAACACATCAGTATATTTTTTTGGTCAAAAATAGCACTTTTTACACAGCTTGTGATTAAAATATTCCAGAGCACCAGCTTGCACGTGTTTCTTCTTCAACTACCCGAATTACTGATCATCCCCATCATCTCGATGGAATGGCGATCTAATACTGTGCGTTTATCGCGGAATTTTCTACCACGTACATCAGTTCTTCATGAGAAGAGCATACTCTTTTTTAAAAAGGCCAGCAATACGTTAGCAATCTCTCTGATTTCGTGGATGTTCATTGGCGGCATTCTAATTCCCATCAGGTGACTCAATTGCTCGCTTGTCATCTCTAGCATAAAAAAAATAATTGAACAACGAAACCCACATCAAAAGCGGATCGATCCTTGCTGAGAAAATTGCGATCATAAAACATTTAGCTATACATACATACGAACAGAACCTTCTTTTGATTATAATATACGTAATTGAAACTTTAAACTTTTAACTCAAAATTAAAGGATGAGATAACAAGACGAACATGTGAGAATCAAGATGTATATATGATCAATTCATAAGCTGATGATAATATTTTAAATCACCTCATGGTTACAATATTCATTACTCAAATATCGGAATAGATGAGTGAAATTAGAAACAACAAATATTGATTTTGCTTTAGCATCATTAAAATAAATTGGCTTACCATTCATACGTAGAAAATATAAAAGAGTCGCTGAGAGAAATCATCTTTTTTAATGGGAAAAAACCAAAACATTGGACAATAGACAAATCAATTCAATTTTTCATCTGGTACTTTTGGCATTGGTGTCAAAAATAACAAATATGAACTTGACGGATGACCTATGACAAGTCTTAGGAATGACAACCTTTGACCTACAGTGATAATTGCCCCTTGTATATGGAGTTGAGCGCAGTCACGAATCAAATGATGATCATATAAATATAAATCTTTACGGGCCTTTGACATTATAGTCTCTATGGTAAATGGTAACAGGACGCGTAAGCCACGCCTTCCCGAATTCCTACACAATGTGAAATGTCATGTTACACATTTGTAGGTATTGTAATGAATTATGAGATAATTGGTATGACATTAGCAGGTATTGTTGTATGAGTAAACTTTATTGTTGTTTAACCAATTTTATCGGATGACAATGAAGAAGTTATTCTTCAGACTGAAGTTTAAGTTACAAGTCATAATTATTATTCCTGATTTTACTTTCGCTGGTATTGTGTAACAGATAAATAAATTTATCTTTATTTACAATATATTTGCATCATTCGTGATCACATATTCGTGATGGTGATGGTGGTTCATCTCTGTAAATTGTATCCGTCTTCCTGGGCTACGACCAGGTTTGAGGTTATGTATTTCTGTTTTTATTATTATTGCACAGTGTAATTATTGACTCCGTTTTATCATTATGGAGAGTTAAAATTGAGTCCAAGTGATTGTGGCTATATCTATACTAAAATAAAAATTGCCTCTGTAGCCCAGTGGCTAGGTACTGCTACGTTTTGGGTGCCAGATTTGACTGAGTCGTTTACCATGAATTTTTCAATTAAAAAAAAAAACCGGCCAAGTGCGAGTCGGGCTCGCGCACAAAGGGTTCCGTAGCAGCAAAGTCCAAAATTACAGTTAAATCAACCTATCTCAAAAACTATAAGAGATACTTTGATCAAACCAAAAATCGTTGAAAGAGTTAATTAGCATGCATCACCTCTATTTTTTTTAGAATTTTATACCCCGTAGTTATAAAAATAGAGGGGGGGGGGGACATACTTTTTACGACTTTGAGAGCTGATATCTCAAAAACCGTTCACTTTAAGAAAAATGTTTTTAGAAAACTTTATATCATTTTAAAAGACCTTTCCATTGATACCCCACACGGGTATGTACATCGAAAAAAAAAATTTCATCCCTCAGTTACATGTATGGGGGGCCCCACCCCCAATTCTTTTTTTTACTATTTAGTGTCATATTTTTGTAGCGGTTCATACAACACATATTCCCATCAAATTTCATCACTGTAGTACTTATAGTTTCCGAGTAAATCGGCTGTGACAGACGGACAGACGGACAGACGGACAGACGGACATGACGAAACTATAAGGGTTCCGTTTTTGCCATTTTGGCTACGGAACCCTAAAAACCGGTGTCCGGAAGTTAGCAGTCTTGTATTGCCGTGTCTGAATGGAAAGCTATTTGGTCGTGTCATATTGGTGTTCCACCGAAATAGTACAGTCGGGCCACCGAGAGAAGTCTGATTTGACAGATGGAAATTTCACGTTAATAGTGATGTGCCATAGACTGCACTTAGACTGTTAATGATATTACCTAATACCCAAGATTAGCAAATTACTGCTATTTTTTTATTCTTTTATTCATAGAAGATAATATTATGTTATTTATTGCTTTCATTTTTTTATTTATTACGTTAATTATTGTTCTAACATGAAAAATAAGGTTATAAATATAATTTAATCACGAAGTCGTGAATGTTTTGAGAAATGAAACGTGGCTAAAATTTGTAATTAAATATTAAATTGATGTATCCAATCGATTCTCATCTTAATTTCAATGGCTCAAGATCAACAGATCTTTTAATGTGATATATGAAATAACATGATATTAAAAATCCTACTGATAATATATTACAGTGATATTACAGGCACGTCACTACACTTCAAAAGGAAAAAAATGTCAGACGACCTAACCTCTTTTAAATGTGGGATGGAACGGAAAAAACGGTGTTTCTAAAGTAAAGTATCTTAATAGAAACTTTTGATTTTATCTTAAAGCTGCAGTGTTCAAATACATTTGTATTTATTTCAATTTTTGAATGCCAGATTAATAAAATTTAGTTTTATGATATTTTGTACACCGATACAACTTTAGACTATGGAGTCCAAAGTTGTATCGGTTGCAAATGTCAAATCAGACTTCTCTCGGTGGCCCGACTGTACGCACACACTTATGTTCCATCTGCCTCGCGTTCTTGTCTATTCGTTGAAATAAGCCGCGACCTTTACCGAAATATCGGTAGAAGAGAATTATTAATCGAATAGCCATATAGTTTTCCTAGTTTCTCGTCTTTTGTGCCTTAAACTGTTCAGGTTTTACTAGTCTTACCTCAGCAGACCCAATCGTTTGTCTGTCTACTTCATCATTGTTTCATCAGATTTTTACCTCTCACTATCAAATGTCCTTTGCCTGAAGGTTGTCTGGTAGAAATCGCTTCCAGCGATAAGACCGCCGAAATTGTACAATTAGGTTCCTGTAATGCCTTTTAAAGTTGTGTTTTTTTGTGCAATAAAGTATATCTATCTATCTATCTATCTATCTATTAACGGGCCCAAGCCTAAAGTCATATATGAGTAGTCTCATATCAAAGGTTAATTTTATTCGTAAGTAGGTACCTTCCCAGGTGACGTATGAGCTGCGCGCAAATATTCTCGCAAAAGATCATGTTATAATTAATCTAACCAGCTCATCATTGATAATTGATTGCAAAATATCGCCTATAGCAAGGTAATTTGAGGATACCGAGCAACATTTCAACCGGACTCGTTTAAGCGGCGGTTTTGAAATACGGATGTGAGTAGATATAATAATTTATGCATATAACATTTTAAGACTAGCTGTAATAATATCACATAAGTGCAAATTAGAACATAAATCATAATTAAACTTAAATACTCGTAGTAATTTAATAGAAATTCATGATGTCAAAGTTCATGTTTCTGATTTATCAAGATTTTAGATATTTAAGATTAATGAGAACGATGTTTTTCTAGTTTTCTAGATGGCATTTCATACTTTGAAATTGATAAATCATATTATTAATTAAGTATGTAGCAGTCTTACTAGTACGTTATTCTATTAGATAGGTATAGAATATAAACTATTTTTTAAACACATATTTTTTTTTAAATAAATGTTTAACCCATCAATTTTCTGACCTAAATGTGAAGATATAATTGCATTTTAATAGCTTCTCACATTTAGCAATGTGACACAGAGTAATAAGGAAATACATAGTCGTGTGTTGTACAAATAAGGTAGGTATATCATAGAATCATATAAGTGTGTAAACATAACCAAACTTTTTTCTAGTTATACTAGACAGCCCTCAGTTTTATCTGCGGTTTAGTTTTGTATATGTTTCATCTGAGATTCCTGGGATTTGCCTGCATACCAAGCTCTCCTCCTTTAACCCAAATATGGTAACAAAAATTATTAGGTTAGGCAGGCTTTCGATCAGCTAACAAAATCGTGTAAAATCTGACGTGGAAAAGTAGATGCTCAAGATATGACTGACGTGCTGTGTCGTCTGTAAGTCCCTAACAACTCGACGTCTTCGGAAGCACAAGCTTTTGCAGTGCCGAGGTGTCGCACAGTGCAGTAGCGCGAGCACGCTCACCTGTCCCGCGTATCCTTACCGCACTCAACGCACTCCTAGTAGCCAATCCAGGATTTGATTTGTTTTCGGATGCTTGGAGATCTATACTGGTGGAATGCCTGAGGTTTTGTGAGCTAAATACTATATATGATTGATATTTTATACTTTGGTTTTGTTTCGTTTTTTATGTCTGTATTTGTATTTTATATTGTTTAATTAATGTAATTGGCAAGCAAACTACCGTGTTAATTGAAGTAAATAAATAAATTATCACAACGGTAATGTGGGCACTCAGAGTAGTGAGCGATAGCTAGCCAGTTCGAATCCAAGCACACATTGATGTGCGAATTATAACATTAATCTAGTTTGGCAGTGAAAGAAAACGGACACCAGCGTGACACGACCGGAGAGGATTAGAGTAGAGAGGCACGGGAGTACAAGACCGCCAACTTCCGAGCTAACACTAAGATTTTTTTATCGAAAACTTAGGTAACTTAAAAAACTAACTAACTTTTTTGGCCCGTCTCGGGGATCACTTTAGAGTGCGACCCACTAACCACTACGCCACCGAGGCAGCCATACATATGTACTTACTTGATGTTAGTTAAGTACTTAAAAAATAATATCAGATGAAAACCTAGTGCCAAATTACGAACAAATTTTTTATTTAAATACATACGTTTGAAATTTTGTTACATACGAGTACTCGTACCTATATGGTTAGAGCGATGGTAGCTCAGTGGTTCAGAACACGCCTTCTATACGGTAGGACCGGGCTCGAATCCGAGCATGCATCTCTGGATTATTCAAATCTATGTGCGTGTTTCTACTATTATCTCGGCGGTGGGGGAAAACGTCTTGAGGAAACCTGCACGTTTCAGATACGTTTTGAAATGTAATCATGATTCAGTTGTCTGGTTAAAGAGTTGGGAAGGTCAGACGGCAGTCGCTTCATTGTAATTACCAGACTCCCTAAATCAAGAATCAAAGAGCAAGTGTACCCCGGGCTCCAGAGCGACAACTTTGAAGGCAATTGGGAAATAGAGCTAAGATGAGGATATAATTACTTAATGTTGTTATCGCAATCAGATTACAATGTTTGATTTCACGCAATTTAACATAGTTTATTTACTTACATGTAGCTGCGGTCGTATGCGCATTATACTGATCATTTTATGCATCTCTTGCCTTATTCACTTTAGTTTCCTAGAACACAAAGCAATAAAATAATTGTGAGTAGTAATAAAATAGATTTCTGTTAAAAGGACTTAGTTTATTAGTTACTGATTTTATATTTTACTAAAGTTGCACGAGTGTCAAGTGTCTGCTAATGCAACACAAAGGTCAAATAGGACGTAAATTAAAGCTACAAAGTTTTAAGCAAGTTTTGTATTTAAACAGAATGAACGTTAATTTCGTTATAATAATATCCTCCAGCCGATTACGGCTCTGGCGGTCAATCTCAACGATCAGCCGCTTACGCAGGATATATTATAGTGCTCGAGTGTGTGCGCAAAAACCAGTGCACTCTCTCTCTATTCCCTTACCCTCAAATTCCGATGGGACACTACTGTGACACGACCGGAGAGGGATTGGGCGCACGACCAACAGCTTAACGTGCTTTCCGAGGCACGGGGGTACAATACCGCCAACTACCAGACTCCGGGCTGCCACTAAGAATTTCTTAACGAAAACTTAGGTACAAATTTTTGGCCAGACCCGGGGATCGAACCCGGGACCTCTTGCTTATATAAAACTATATCGAATGTCAGATAAAGAAAATAAGTAGCGCTACGTAAACAATATGTAGTAGATAAATCCTACGAAATTCATACGAGTAAGTGATGGGAGTTGAGTCGGGTTTTCGGCTTCCGTGGACCGTGGCAAATCTCTAATATTTGCCAGGGTACGCTACTACTCTCTCACTCACTCTCTCTTACTGAGGTGTCGTAAAAGGCGACTAAGGTAAAGCTGCTGGCATGATCATCAGCACCCAGAGAAGGAAAACTCTGCATTTATATCAAAACCCTCGCCAACCCGTCTGCCAAGCGTGGTGAGTATGGCAATTACCCCTCATGTGATTGAGGGAGGCCCGTGCCCCAGCAGTGGGGTCTTAAATGGGCTGTATTCCATTGCTATAAGGTATGGTTGATACCAAGGATAGGGGCATCGAAAAGAATAAATCAGGTAAAAGTTTTTCGGGCCTGGATTTAAAGAGCGACCCTCCCAATAGCCACTGTGTCACCAATACGGACAAAGTTTGTTATTATTATTAGGAACAAATCCCGGATTTTAGAGTTCATCTACTTCATGCTAATAACTTTTATTTCACTGGAGTGCCTGTGGTGATTATGTCAGCTACCACTACAATATATCGCACCGGCACCCGCACCGGCTCCAGGTTTTCGTTAACCGCTGCCTTCGCCGTATTCTCGGGGTATACTGGCCCGAGAAATTCACGAACCTAGACCTGTGGGATCGCTGCGGTGAGACTCCAATTGACCAGCAGATCAAACGCCGCAAATGGAACTAGATCAACCACACGCTCTGAAGAGAACCGGACCACATACCGAGGCAAGCCCTAGACTCCCGAGGAAAACGGAAACGTGGCCGCCCTAAACAATCCTGGCCGCGGACTATCACTGCAGAAGCGAAGACCTTAGGACTAACTTGGAGCAAAATAAAGCGCGAAGCTCAAGACCATTGAGAGATGGCGGAGCAATTTGGACACCCTTTGCCCCACCTTTTGCCCCAATTAGGGGACTTAATGTCCTATGGGAATTAAGTCAAGTAAGTCACTGCGATATATCGATCGTAGAGGTTCTTGCCCTACAAAGTTTCTGCCTTTTTTGTTTGTGTTTTAATTTACTCGTTCTGTAATATTACTTATAAGTAAATTATACCAATTGGAGGACTTAGATATTTATATTGAATATAATGTGTGATTTCTTTCATCTTGCTGATTTATACCTATTTAAAGGTCGACTTGACCAATGAAATAAAAATCTCTAGTTAATTTTACACGACTACGGCAAAGCAAAAAAAGTTTATGATTTTAGTAGTCTAAGAATGTAAGTATGTTGCATCCTATTTTTATGAATGAGGTATCATTAAAACATCAACTAAATCCTAGATACTAATTGTAATAGTTCTCGAATGCTACAACGTTTGCAATTACCCCTCATGTGATTGAGGGAGGCCCGTGCCCCAGCAGTGGGGACTTAAATGGGCTGACGATGATGATGATGTTACAACGTTTTATGAGGAAACAATATAAAAATCTCAATTATTTTTCTTATTTCCATTCAACTATTTATATTAAATAAATATCAATATTGGATGGTAATAATATAGAGGTATAAAAATCCGAGTCACAACCTTAGCCAATATTCCACATTAGCAAAACAGTTACCTGCTGCTTTTTGTGTGACGATTAATTAAATATCGCTTCTTTTTCCCCAAAACACTTTATTAAAAACTGCTGATAGTCATAAAGCGTTTGGTTTTTGTTAATTTGATAACTTGTTAAGGGCGCTTGTTTGGTGTACCTACTAGCTTAAAACATTGAATATTGATGAATGATGACATCAATAAAACTAATATTCTTCTATTAAGTAGGAACTAGTTTTCTATTTAATACAATAATGGCAATAATAATAAATTATTTGTGTGCATGAACATGTCTGTCTGTTTGTATCCGTAACACAGGTGCTTGAGGTACCTATCTCGGAGTCAGATCAATGTATGTGATGTTGTGAAATATTTATTATTATTTTCGACATTACTGCCTAAAAAGAATGACTAAGACAAAACGGTTGTGACCTGAGCTACGTGTATGTACAATATAAGTCTCAAAAATTACATTCGCATTTGTACGGTCACACCCGAAAGTATACAACACTGTATTTTATTTTCAATTTAATATAAAAAAAATAGTAATTTGACAAAGTATAACAGGCAATCCGTAAGTACCGATAGGAGTGTAAAAAAAACTGTGGTATACCTTACGATACAACTTTTTGTGACCATTTTGCGCAGTGGTTTACGCGCCGATTAAGACGCAAAGGTCGCAGGTTCAATTCCCGCACCAGCATAATAATGTTTGTTGACGAAACAGACATTTGTGTTGGGTCTGGGTGTTTATGGTACCGTCTTTGACTCTGGTTTCCATAGTACAAAGGAAAACTTTAGTTTGAGACACAGGACATGTAAAGTATCAGCCTATAAACTGTCCCACTGCCCCTGCAGTGGTAAAGGCCTCTATCATAGAAATCATGTTTCGAAGGATGTTTCGATTTTTTAGAACGTAGCTCGGGTTTGTGATCACTAATCCGCATTTGGCAAGTGTAGTGATTAAGCCTATTCCCATCCCATAGTAGTGATGACACAGGACATGATTTAATAATATTGTTCAAGCCAAATAATATATTATTTTTCTTACTTTTTTCCCAAAATATATCTCAGGTCTTATCAAAGGTGGCGCTAGTGGACCATACAAGCGATATTAGTTTTTTACCTTTCGTTTTTCCGTCCAATCGTGGCTAATGGTAATATCACAATATATGTACAGGTACATATCCTGTAGTATTATTGTATCGGAATTTCGAAGTAATCGGAGTCGTCACCGGTCAGCATAACATAGTGAACGCCAAGGTCGCAGTTTCACGTTTCTTTCCAGCTTTATATCATTATTTGTTGAATGCTTTAGTTTGTGTAACATATAACAGCTTCTAAATTTGATATTTCAAACCAATCTACTGGGAAATGGCAATCTGGCTGTCCTGGAAGACTCCGGCTTCGTCATCTAGTACAGGGAATGCCTTAGTTTGAGACTAGTTTGAAACAATTGGTGTGAAAAGTCTAGCGCAAGGATATATAATTATCTCTTTTCATAAGGGTGAGGGGTAGTTACAACAGCATCCTGAAAACAGTAGCGGAGAATTATAATTCTCCGCTTATTAAACATTTTGTACGCACACTTATGTTTAATACTAACAATAGATAATAAGTCATTTGTTACTAACCCTCCATGGATTTTTATCGGTCCGAAATAAAGATATTTTAGTTAAATTTGATTATTTATTCTATTTTTACGCACTTAAAAGATTTTTTTTGTGATAGGTGGCAGACAAGCAGCAGGATCAACTAAGTATTTAACCAACTTATGCTCGATTCAACCAATCTTTATCCTTATCTTATCTTATACAGTTACATAAAAATCTACTTTAGAGGGTTGTGTTGTAATAACTTATTAAAAACTTATTGTTTGAGAATTGCAAGTGAAGTATGTTTCCTTCATTACTGTGTAACAAAAAAGATCATAAAACTAAATTGAATATTAAGTGTCAATCGAAATGTCAAGTGCAATGGGTGAGGCATGGTTTTTATTACGTTTGGAACCCACTCTACATTTTTGTCTCTTTTATGTAATTTGGTTAATATTTTCAGAATATATTGTCAGATCGCCCCGTTGGTCTAGTGGTTCAAGTGCCAGGCCGTGATCTCGGGGCCTTGGTTTCTCTACATTTCATTGTCTTCTAGGTGGTGTCTAAAATGATTTAAAAAATAATTTGGAATTCCATCTTTAAAATTTATCAAAGCGTATGATGAGCTGTCGCTTTGAAGCATTGCGTCCTTTTAATTGAA
Source organism: Marasmia exigua (assembly GCA_019059595.1). Lineage (NCBI taxonomy): Eukaryota > Metazoa > Arthropoda > Insecta > Lepidoptera > Crambidae > Marasmia > Marasmia exigua. Next base: position 13,679,199 of record CM032466.1, read on the forward strand.
AGTAAATAAATAAATCGCTCCGTTGGTCTAGTGGTTTATGTAACAGGCCGTGATCTCGGGTTCGATTCCCGGGTCGAGCAAAGGTATATTTCGAATTTTTCGAACATAGCTCGGGATTGTGATCACCAATCCACATTAGGCAACCTTGGTGATAAAGCCTAACCCCATCATAGTAGCGATGACTTGATTTCTATGACGAAGGCCTTTGCCTTGCAGTGGGACAGTTAAATGGGCCGATATTTTACTTTACTTTATACATAATATCGTCAAAAAGTTAACTCAAAAAATTACCAGACCTAATAAATCCTGGATCATGCCTTTGTTTAGCCTTTCTTTTAATGTTAATCAGATCACAATCTTTATTCGGCCTCCAACAATATACTAACGAGTGTGTAGTAAAACCATTACTTCTGAATCTATCCATTACTTTAGAAATATCAAACACAAGACAGTGCCATCTACAGACTCAAGCTATCGTTGAGTTGTACTTTTACTGGGTCTGATATAATGTTTGAGCGATGTTGGTTCAGTCACCAGCACACGGAGCAGGTATCCTTTCATTTTTCTACAAGAGGGCGCTACGTACTATCGCGGTCACCACCGCCTGACTACAGTGCTACAGGTAAGGTGATAATTGTTCGGATAGTCTACCAGTAGTTAACATGTGTATTTCCTATAACAACCCTAAGGATGATTAAGTGGTGAAATGCTTAGATGACGGGTAGGGCACACTAGCGACGCCAATCGACTTTAATTTTTGGCTACTAAACCGGATCTATTTTAAACAATTTCGGGGTTACAACCTCACGGCAAAAAATTATACAATACTATTTATTAAATAACCATGTACAAATGTTGGGTCCGTTTATGTGCGCGAAAAATTGATTCACGCTAAAGTGGCCGCTTTTGGCGATAATCAATTTTTAGCATACGCGTTGGACACAACATTGGTGCATAGTTTTTAATAAATAGTATAAGTGTTTGCCGAGAGGTTGTAAGCCCGAAATTGTTTAAAATAGATCCGGTTTAGTAGCTAAACATTAAAATCATTTGGCGTCGCTAGTGTGCCTTACCCGTCACCTTAAACAACTTTCCTCTTCATAATAATAGTTTAGATAACAGAGGCTTTTTTTCAAAGGTAAATTTAAGATTTTTTAACGCATTACCTTCATATTTCAATAGTATACTGGACTAATAAAGACTAAAATTCTTAAAAAATAAAAAAAATATGTTATTTCTGTAAAAGCTTGGCTATTGACTATTAAAATAAGATTTTAATCTTATTTTTTCGGGAAAACTTAATTTACAATACAAATAAAAACACTACGAGGAATATAAAATGAAAGAGCAATGAAAAATAGTAGAAAATAAAATAGTAATATTCAGAAAATTGCCTTAGAACTTTCAGATATAATCAGAATTTCTGTCACCAGCTTCTAGTTTCAAACATGGATGATTAAATAGAATCTAAATATAACGTAAGATCACAGAGAAGTCTCTTATTACAAGATTGAAATCGTATTTACATGATGTTCTTATTACCGAGTAAACAAAACTGGCGTATTCCTGCTAAAATTTGCTGTTAGGACCTGTTTGCATGTGACATACCTACTTACTTTAACACCATGAACTTACCATTTAAAATACTTGCCCTCATTTAGTAGGCTGGCTTGCCGCCTGCAAGATTATACACTTACTTCAGTAACCGTCTCAGCTTGGAAAGTGACTTAATAAGCATCGGTCACGAGGTTCCTAGTTTTAAAACCAAGACGAAAACGTCATGAATTTCATTATCGTTATCCAAGTTTTCATTTGTCAAAGAAAATATATCTTCTGCATTCTCTCAGCATAACTAATAGACATATTAGTTATCGTCACTATTCTCTCCTTCCTTGCTGTAGAATTATGTTTATTTTATGCACTCGGAAGGAGACGATAACTAATCTAGTCAGGGCAATCTTAGATCTTACTGAACTATTGCCACTAGAACGGAAAAACAGATAGTAACAGATTGGTTTATCTTGATTAAAGTGACGGGTAGACACAGTCCCTCCACCAGCCCATGGTCCTTCCTACCGTCTCGGCATACGGACCGAATCTTGGGAGACGCTCACCAGGTACTTGCTAAGGGCTCTTTCCCTGGTACGTTTCTTCACTCCCTACAAAGTCTGTGTCTGTGTCCCATCTCAATGTCACTTCTCCCCAAATGGGGCGTGAAACACCACAACACAAGCGACTCGCGCTCGGGCAGTTCCACATCAATCAATCTCCTTCCTAATGTTAAGCCTTTTGTGTGCAAACGCACGCAACCGTCGAAAATCCTTCTGCAGAGTTGACCATCTCTTGATGGTATACTGGTCCTATCTCGTTCCTGTTCCAGTCATTCAGCATCTGTTGCCGCTCTTCTTCATACCGCTGACATTCCCACAGCGTAGGGCACGTAAAGTGACGAGTAGGGCACACTAGCGACGCCAATCAATTTTAATTTTTACCTACTAAACTGGATCTATTTTAAACAATTTCGGAGTAACAACCTCTCTGCCAACACTTATACAAATTATTAAATAACTGTGCACAAATGTTGGGTTCGTTTTTTTATTAAATTGATTACCGCCAAAAGCGGCCACTTTTGACGTGAATCAATTTTTCGCGTACAAAATACAGACCAAACATTTGTGCATGGTTATTTAATAAATAGTATAAGTGTTTGCCGAGAGGTTGTAATCCTGAAATTGTTAAAATAGATCTGGTTTAGTAGCTAAAAATTAAAATCGATTAGCAGTCGCTAGTGTGCCCTACCCGTCACCTTAAATTACGGAAAGAAGTGTTGAGATGACACTAGCTTTTATTTACATACGTACATTTCACAGGAACTTTTGGGTTTGAAGTCAAGAGTGTTGAAATGCTGAACACCTACATCGAAACTACTGTAGGCGTCCAAGCAGATATTTTCAATATCATCTGTAGGTTATTTGTGCAAACTACGTAATATACTGCTCATTTCAAATTGATTTGGTGGTGGAGGTTGGTTTCGATCAATCTTTATCCGTGGAGAAATCTATGGTATAACGTCAGATTTGTATAGAATGACATACCAAAAATTGAGTATCGGAATAAGATTGGTTGAATCGGCTCTTAATGGCGAAACTTTTTAAATATCAAATAAGGTCTGTTTTTTTTTTATGATAGGTGGCAGACGAGCAGACGGATCACCTGATGGTAAGCAATTCCGCCGCCCATGGACACCCGCAACACCAGTGGAGTCACAAGTGCGCTGCCAACCTTTTCCTCGTCCCTCCCATTGGGCCTCCGGTAACCTCACTCACACGGCGAAACACACCGCAGGCGCTGCTTCACGCCTGTCTTCTGTGAGGCAGTGGTATCACTCCGGTCGAGCCGGCCCATTCATGCCTAAGCATGGCTCTCCCACATTTAAACGTACATTTAAATGTATTAAAACTGTATCATACTTAAGCAAAAATAAAAACAAAATACTTATCTTTTTTTTTATGAAATAGAACATCTAATCGGCCAGCTGATTTTCGCCTAATATTGTTAATCAAACTTACCTAAAAGATCATTTGAATGATATAAAAAGGCTTCAACTTTTTAATGACTAAAATTTGTCTCAGGGGAAATGTATAATCGCTGTTACTATGAGCTTGATTTACCTAATGGTGCGTTGTTGATTCCATTATTGAAGCCGTCGCAAACCCAACATCAAAGTTAGTGTGGAAGCGTCAGAAACTTCCTTAAATATGTTTCGAAACAAAATAAATAAACAAGAATCGGAGAGGCCGAATAAATGGTGATCGATCATTCACGCAGTTCGACAGCAATTTTATACCTACGAGGCCATAGAACGCATTCTCGCTATCAAAGAGAGAGCTTTGAGATGTGAATAAGACAAAGAAAATAAGTACCTACTATAGGAACGTTTGCTTGTTTGAGGAAAGAAATGTTTGTTAAAGTATACTAGTGTGACTGCTTACTTATTATGTTTATATTTATTGTACCTAGTTCTGATCAGTGCAATAAATGTGTTACTTATTTGATGGTTGGCACATTGATGTTGAAACAATTGAATCAGGCGAATCTTTGTAGTGTAAAATTGAGAGTATGAATAAATTTAAGAACAACGCAAAAGATAGTTTTCAGTAACTTAATAATCAAGCTAGTAGTAGTAGTTAGTATCAGCCTACAAACTGTCCCACTGCAGGGCAAAGGCCTCTATCATAGAATTCAAGTTATCGCTACGATGATGGGATTAGGCTTAATCACAATGCGGATTAATGATCACAAACCCGAGCTATGTCCGAAAAATTCGCAACATACTTTTCGCTCGACCCGGAAATCAAACCCAGGACCCCGAGATCACGGCCCGGTACTTAAACCACTAGACCAACACAATAATCGAAGTAGAAAATAAATCAATTATGCACTTAAAAATCTCTGCATCGTTCGATGGTGATTCCAAAGAGACTGCTATATTTAAAATTAATACAAAGAAGAAAATATTCCGCATCATAATTCAAATTTATGTGTCCCTAAAAGAGTGTTATGAATACCCACGTTTCATTTCACGGATACCTTCCTCATGAAATTTTAATCAGCGCGCATATGTGACGCCCCCCGTATATAAAACAAACATAATTATGAAATTCCATACACGTACACGTTAAGTTAGGCTTAGATTTTGGACGACAAGATAAATATTTACAAATTAGAAAATAAAAACTGATTTAAATATATTATAATATAATATTCTCCAACCAATTACGGCAACGCCGGCCGATCGTTATGATCAGCCACGTACGCAGGATATATTTTAGTGCTCAAGTATGTGCGCAAACACCAGCACACTCTCTATTCCCTTACCCTCGTATTCCGATGGGACACCAACGTGATACGACCGAAGATCGGGTGCAGGACCAAGCAACGGTTTAACGAGCTTTCCGAGGCTCGGGGGTACAAGACCGCCAACTTCCTTCCAGACTCCGGGGTAGCACTAAGAATTTCTTACCGAAAACAAAGGTACAATTTTGTTTATATTATATTATACTACTTACCTAGTAATATAATAGTGCAAACAACTCATCATCTTAGTATTTTGTCCCGGTTACATCCCAAGCTGTCACTTCAGAGCCCGTAGTAGTGCAAACAACTATTAGGTGACTATCATAAACGGCAAAATCTAAGCTAAAAGTAACCAAAATAACCCGAAGTAACAGCCTCAAAATGTCGCTCAATGATAGTAGTTTGGCCATTTTCAGTTCAAACTTGTAACGACCTCCTATACTCGAACGGGACCTCTCCAAAATGTCACCATAACTGAAAACGTACTGGCAGGATCGCCGTCTTCGCTTTATGGGTGTTTTTACCCGGTTTTGCTAAGAAAAAGAAAGATTTTTCAGACTATGTAAGTTGTTAATATTATTTTTATACTCGTTAATTATTTAGCCATAAAATCAACGGCCAACGTTGATGAGTGAGGTGTAATACGATTTTTGTTTATCTTCTTGGTAACATAAGATTAGACTGCTTTATTTTTTTATAGAGGCACAGTATATTGGCTCTCCTTAGCCTGATGGTAAGCAAGAGAAGAGCCCAAGTTGCAATTACAACGGAAGCGATGTCAAGGCATCACTTCCGTTGGCACCGCCATAGTGGCCCGCGAGATGCTTCTTTACGCTTCGTTTGAAGGAATCCATATTGTAGGAAGGGGAAAATACATGCGCCGGCATGGAGTTCCATTTCTTGTGTCAAAGCTTATTTTTTTCTTATATTTTCACCTAAAAATTCAAAAGGTAAGAACCGTTTACTAATTCATTTTTAATAAACCATGCAGATTTATCTGAAATTGTTATTCACAATATTTTTTGTAATGAAAGAGGAAAACATTTTTTAAAGGTTAGCTCCCATGCACACAACATAATAGTAGGGTCGTAATTTACTTTCTAGATTGTAAGGTATTGTTAGAAAAGTATTCAAAAGTAGGTATTATGGGTTTACGCAAGCGAATTTGTTTGTAAGGAAGGTGGACTTTGTTTGTAAAATATTACGCTTCAAAATAAATCCCCGCTGCCAGCTATTGATATTGGAAGTCTGGAAAAATCAAAGAAAAGCTATCACGTATAAGTAGGTGTTACAATATTACAAATAATAGTTAGTAAATAACTTATAAAGAGCGCGTGGGCGTTTTCGTCTCCACCGTTTTTCATCGGAGGTGTGGCAGTAATCGGCGGGTGCGAGACGCCATTTTTTTTCATGTGATTTCGACACCACGGTCATAAAAGATGACATCTATTATGACCAACTACGGAACCCTACGTTATGCGTGTTCTGGCACGCATTTGGCCGGTTGTTGGTATCAGGCTTTTACTGCGTGACACGATTGCCCGCGATAATAAATCCGACCGGGCGGAGAATTTTTGTATGGGACCGCTTCAGGCGATGCATAGAATATCGTCACCATTTTACTGATCATATTCTTCTAGGAGTAGTTTGTTAAACGAGAGTACAAGTACCTAGATGCTTCCTTAAGATCATGATCTAACCGATCTACCATGCAAGTCTTGATATCTACATGAGGTATGAGTTCTTGCATGCTTTAGAATTCCATTCACGTAACAAATGGTTAAATTATACGTGATTTGGCTTTTGATTGTAATGTCGAAGTTTCCGCAGTCTTACCAAAATCAATACTTACTATACGATAACTTCGACTATAATAATGTAGATAATACACCTACGAGAAAATCGCTATGAGAAAAATCTCATAGCGATTTTCTCGTAGGTGTAATCATATAATAATTAGAAATATGTAATACATAATTATATATATAGGTAAAGATAATTCGTCCTTGGAGTAATCAAATAAGCCTGATAATGGGCAGAACAAAGTATTCGCATTTCCAACGTATCGTTAGCGTAGAAATATTTTCGTGAAATTTAACGAAAGTAGCTGCTGTTCTGATAATGATTAGAGATGTTTTCCTCTTGCGTAACAAATCTTGCTGTTCTAATGAACCGTGTAATTTACGTGACTCAGGGTCGGAGTAAAGTTTTCAGTTGTTGTCGGCTCTTAATGGAGTCGTCAGAAACATCTGTGGAATTAATTCACCTGGTTTATTTATTGGTTCTGACAATTTTCTCTCCTCATTAAACTTTGCGATTCAAGAATAAAGAATTAGATATCTGTATCGATTTTTAGTGATATGCTATTAATTATTTAATTACAGACTTAATTCAATTCTAATTTTGCATAAATTATATATGTAATAGATATCTACTTACCGCAACGGGAAATAAGATAATTATATGAATTAATATTAATATTCTGTAATTTGAGTCAACCTGTATGTGAATGTTTTGATCAATGTATAAGCAATTATTGTCAGGTTATAATGGTATTTGACAAAAATAAACCTTTAAAAATGTGTACTAGTAAGTAAACAAAATTTTCTGTACTAAATGAATCTTAATATTATCTCAAATATAGACCAGGATATTTGGTCGAATTTGTTGAGAAATTACACACCTGAAGGACATGTGACTGTATTATTTGTATTTTTTTTTAATTTAAATATTCGTAGCATCTATGGAATCAACCTCTAATAAATATCAGAGGTTTACTTTGGAGGTGACGGTTTTCCAAACAAACTCCTTCGTTATTTGTGTAAACGCTTTGGGCCTTGTGGGAATTTGCCCGTATGATATTGTTTTGTTGCCTACAAGATTTTTCCCGAAAATTTTGTGTATATGAAAGAGATGAACTGGTTTTTATTGAGGTGAAGTACTTATGCTTGATTTTTTGCTAAAATACTGGTATATTTTTTTAATTTATTTTATTAGGCTATTCAACAGCATAGCCATAATAACATAAAATAAAAAAGCATGCATTTTACTATTAACATATAAAAAATTCAACAAAAAAAAAAGTATATAAAAGATGAAAACAGTACACTCGAGAAAAGGTGTTACCGAAGTCGGCGCCCAATCTCTGTTGAATAATTAAATGTTGTATTAAATTACAACATAGTCGTAGTATTGGGCGCCGACTTCGGTAACACCTTTACTCGAGTGTACTGTTACAAAATGTTATTTGAAGTGTATAAAGTGACAAATATATTATTTTACACTTTTTAGTTCGTGGTTTTTAAATGCGGTATTTTTTGCAGAAAATTTTTTTTTGGTACCAAAAACCTGTGCTTTCCTTGTTGGTTTCCTATATCCTTATTTCATGATGTTGATTGTCCTTTTTGAAAAATGCATTCTATGAAAAAATTTTTTACTAAACATTTAAATAATTATTTATATTACACTTTTAAACTATACAAAATAAAACAAATGACATAAATTAATTCATTATGTATTTAAGTATATATTTGTAATTCCTCTGTTGTCTGATACCCGTATTACAATACGGAATCAGGTCGATGTTGTAAAAATTTACTTATTTATTCATTATGAACGACTATTTCAGTGCAACCCTAACTTTGTATCTCGAAAACTAACACTTGAAAATAAGCCATTTAAAAAATACTAGTAATGGTTTTTCGAACAAATTAAGCGGACTGAAAAAAATTGAGCAAACGCTTGTCAGACTGCCAAACCACTATCTTTATAATTTGATCTACACACTTAAAATATGAAAATTATGACTTCATTGCCTACTTACGAAACTCAGGAATTTTGAAAACAAAAACAATGAGCAGTCCGCTATCTTTTGTTCTCTACTCTTACATTTACTCCCAGTCCCCAAGCTCCTTTGTAGTGATGCGTCAAGTTGAGTAAACTTGCCTTAGGCTTAAGGAACTCAAATAGGGCTCGAGTTAGACATTTCTGACTGCAGTTAGGATAAGTGGCCGACGAGAAGATGGATCGGACGGTAAGCAGTTACTGCCGCTTATCATATGAACACACGCAAAATCAGTGGAGTCACAAGTTCGTTGCTCCCCTTCCTCTCGGTTTGGGCCTACAGAACCCTCATTCACTCAGCGAAACACAGCGCAGGAATTGCTTCACGCCGGTTTTCTATGAAGTTGTGGTTATCACTCCAGTTGAGCCGGCTTATTCATGCCAAAGTATGGCTCTCGAAAGGTTACCTACTGGTGTTAGTGGCAAATCAAGTGACACTCACCAACAAAGAGAATTGTTAAAGTACCTTTTAAATTTGAAATGTAGTTACACTTGAACTTATTTGTTTTAGAATTAAAAAAAAATGTGTAGCAACCTTTTTTTTTAATTATATACGACTCAAATCAACTCGTTTTGAAATCCACGTAACTCGAGTTTATCTAGGCACATCTTTGCTCTTACACCCGCCTCATTAATGCCAACCACCCTTTCCTCTTAAATTTTAAAGCGTTTGTGAAAAATCATAAAGAAAATTGTGAAAAGTCAGATATTTTTCCCGTCGGACGTTTGTAATTGTCGGACAAGAGGAGCCCATAAATTTACGATGAGGTACCTTAAAGTTTGTTCCAGAGTGTCCCTAATATCGCCATCAGTGTTGAGATTAATTCAATAAAATTGTTAAAAAGGAAATAAAATAAAGCTTCCATTTTGTGTTTGTTCAGTCTCTAGGTGTAATATATTACACCCAAATGTATACCTACTTATATATTTTCATAATTCCTCTGGCACCGTACAGTTTGTCTGATATCCGTAACAAATAGGTCAATATATGTCAATGTAAGGTATAAGATGTGTGGTGACTCAGGTGCATCTACCTCCACGAGTGACCCTGCTGGTAATCAGTTCTGTTCTAATTCCAACTTCGGTTGGTATTAGGCAGATACAGTTACCACGGGCCACGGTTTTTCCTGGGCATTCGTAGATTACTACCTGTTAGCCGAAGGATGCACACCCGACGGACCGGCCCTGGCGTGCGACCGCTCCGAAGCGCACTTCGCTACAGGGCCTACATTGTCGCGCCGAGGGTCTGAGGATCGGCGTCTTCGGGTCGTCCCCTGACGGTGCAGTAGGACCCGTGAAAGCGGGTTAAACCATCGCACAGCGGGGTTGCAAGCGCCATTTTTGTGTTCGGACCTGGGGATGCTGTGTCCAGCTCCTCCAGCGCGTTTTGCGCGGCGGTTTTCCGGCGGGGCGCTTTGACGTCGGCATCCCCCCCAGTTTGGAGCGCCTTCGGGCGCATTGGCAGCAAGGCCCACGTTTTGGGACCTGCGCTGCAAGGTCGCAGCCAGCGGATTGCAGTGGCAGGTCGGAGTTTTTCTGCGTCGCGGATTTTCTCGGCTCCGCAGCCAGCGGAATCGGTTTCTGCGACGCGTTATTGTGTTAAAAGCCTACGGGTTTGTCCCTAACTCGCACTGCACTGCAACCAGTAGTGTAAGTGCGGGGAGGGGTGCCCGCAGCCCTCCTCTCGGTGGTGCTGGCACTGCATCCAGCAGTGTGGGTGTAGAGAGGCCGAGCTGGCGAGCCTCTACGACGGATGAAGCCTCCGTGGCAGTCCTCACTCCGGTCTGAGTGTTTCCTAGGCGAGGGATGGAAACGCAATGAACCCAGTGTTTTATTGGGTATGCCTCCGGACGGTCTCTGATTAGCAAAGACCTAACCCGGAGGAGAGCCCCACTCAGCGTGATAAGGTCACTAGGACATTAAAAAAACCGGCCAAGTGCGAGTCGGACTCGCGCACCGAGGGTTCCGTACAAACCTGCAAGGTTTACAAAGTTGATTCATTACGACAATAGAGTCATAACTATGGTATTTTTATTGCAAAATGAAATTTATAACATTACAATGGGGAAAGATGGAGGAGTATAAATTTAAGACAAAGATCTCTTTATCGTTTAAGTAATCCTTTATTTTATATTAACACATATCATTTCGATAAAAGAACGTCGAAATATAAAGAAGAAGGCTATTTCGTCTTCTTTAAATGTTGCCCTACCCATTCATAGTATAATAACTCGCGGTCATTGCTGTAACTACAATTATGTTTACAATCACAATTTTTTTGGTGGTATAACTACTTAAAATTTTAAGCTTTTCGGAATTTTTCTGTTACCTGTGCTGTAAGCTATTGCTTTTTACCAAATTTCGAGATTCTATGTCAATGGAAACTGGTCTTTAGGTTTTAATTCCCTTGCGTGTAGTTGCGAGTTTCAAAATATGCGGTATCAATGGTTGTACTTTTGCGTTTTTGCGTTGACTTAGATTTTTTTTTTCACGGGTTAAAGGCAATTAGATCTAAGTATTTGATATGAATTTCAACTTGATAGCTCTACGCGTTCATGAGGAAAAAAGTAATAAGTTTATATTTATTAAAACATATATATTTTGTAATGTAACTAAAAATTTAAGGTTTTCGGAATTTTTCCTTTATGTGTGCTATAAAACGTTGCTTCATGCCTAATTTCAAGATTCTAGGTCGACTGGAAGTACCCTTTAGGTTTTGATTCCCTTGCGAGTACTTGCGAGTTTCAAAATATGCAGCTTAAATTGCTGTTTCTTTTGATTGCGTTGACATAGAAGTTTGATTTTGTTACAGCTTAAAGGTATTATAGACCTGAGTATTTGGTATGAATTTCAATTTAATACCTTTACGCGTTTATGAGGAAATGGGTAGTAAGTTTAAAATTATTAAAAAATATATATTATGTGATGTAACTAAAAATTTATGGTTTTCGTAATTTTCCCTTTATCTATGCTATAAAACGTTGCTTCGTACCAAATTTCAAGATTCTGAGTTCACGGGCACCCTGTAGGTTTTGATTCCCTTGCAAGTGTCGAAAATTTGCGGCATAAACGGCTGTATCTTTTGATTGCGTTGGCTTAGAAGTTCACAGCTTCAAGGGACAGTAGACTTGAGTAATTGATATAAATTTCAGCTTCATACCTCCACACGTTCCTGAGAAAAAGGGTCTTGACAGACGGACGGACAGTCGGACAACAAAGTGATCCTATAAGGGTTCCGTTTTTTCCTTTTGAGGTACGGAACCCTAAAAAAGGTTTGAGATGTGTACAATTTTTTTTTGTCCATAAGTTACAGTTACGTAACTTTTGCCTGAGCCTGGGTCTGGCTTATACTGGCTGCCTTAAGTACACTACGATTTTTTTTTTATTTCAATTACTGTTTTTAAGATTTTTAAATTTAAAATAAATAGCCAGAATAGTGAACCGGATAAGCAAAACTCGTAAAAACTTACTACTATTCTTATTTACTTATGTTCAATTAAATAAGGTTCGCATGTCTGAATATGCATTAATAAAATTGGAAAGTCTTAGATGAGAAGTATTGGATGTAAGAGAAAAATACATTTTTATAGTTAACTAAAGAATCAAAATTTATTTACTTGAAGTCATGTCACAGTAAAAAATGTTTGTCAGTTAAATGAAATTGAAAACATTTGCTAAAACAAAAAAGTGGTTGCAACCGTTAATGTTGCTAACCGCAAATACTCGTACCAAGCTAATTCATGTTTACATGCCTAACACGTATCGGTGCCAAACGTTAGATATCGGAAACGTTTATTCAAGCCTTCGATTTTTATGACCATCCATATACACTCTCACCAATATTACCTGAAATTCAGGATATCCTACGGATTCATTTCAGTCCGTTTCAATACATTTTGGGAAACGGCGGTTGTACTTACTTGCCCATATATTACATGGAGTTATTAGTGGGGAGCCTATATTTTTCTTTCTCATTTTATGTGAATATATTTTATCGCAATTTTGATTTCATGTGTATATGAAGAAGTCTTCATCATATTATATATAATAGGAAGTCCTCACCTTATCGTGAAGCTCCGGTTGCGTCAAAAGCTCTGGTTAGTCCAATCAATTGTACTCAATAGACGTACCAAATTGTAATTGTAGTAAATTATAGTTTTAATTAAGCTATGTATCATTTTTTAAGAAAATTTGAAGGCAATAAAGCATGTTTAAAGCTATCGCTCTATAGCCCGGGGTCATCATCATCATCAGCCTATCGCAGTTCACTGCTGGACGTAGGCCTCTCCAATTGTTCGCCACTGATCTATCCATGGCTTCTCGCATCCAGCTCTTGCCAGCCATACTGCGCAGATCGTCCCCCCACCTAGCCAGAGGGCGCCCTACATAACGTTTGCTAAGACGAGGTCTCCACTCTAGAACTCGTTTACCCCATCGTTTGTCGGATCTGCGGCTAATATGGCCAGCCCACTGCCACTTAAGCTTGCTAATCCGGTGAGCAATGTCGATGACTTTGGTTCTGTGCCGGATCACCTCATTTCGGATTCGATCTCGGAGAGAGACGCCGAGCATTGCTCGTTCCATAGCCCGCTGAGCGACCTTTAACTCGTGGACCAGCCGTACCGTAAGTGTCCACGTTTCGGCTCCGTATGTCATGACGGGTAGGACGCACTGATTGAGGCTTTAATTAAGCTATGTATTAATTTTTAAGAAAATTTGAAGGCAATAAAGAATGTTTAAAGCTATCGCTCTGTAGCCCGGGGTATATGATATGAAGTAGTGTCGAAAGAGGGAAAATTCCGGTACTTTTGCTCCGGTTGTGTCTGAGCTATCGTTTTGGAGCCCGGGGTCCACTTTCCTACTGCAACTCCTCTACTTGGCATGGTCTTGGGCATCTCTAATGGTTTGTTTGTTGGCACGAATGCCATTCCTTACGACGTCAATCCACGCCTTTTTGGGTCTACCCCTTCTGCCAGGACCCAGCGGTGGTAGCACCGCATGGCAGGGTAGGACATGACCGTACCAGCGTAAGCAATTCTTCTGTAGTATTTCTGCTATGTCCATACATGCGTGAGTTTTTCACTCGGTCTTTCCGCGTAACTCCACACAACCGAAGCATATTAATCTCTGTAACATGCAACTCCTGCTTGTGTCTTTCAAGTACAGGCCAAGTCTCACTGCCGTACTAAAAAAACCAGTCTAATGATGGACTTAAAGACCATAAAATAAATACACAAATGTCTAGGCAACTTTAACACTGGCAGTTTGCCAGCTGTTGATAACTTTTACATAAAAAAGCAATACGTTAATATAAAATATGTTATTATCATAGATTGGACTTTGCTTTTTCTAGCAGACAAATTTGCAAATATTTTGAGGGGAAATAGTTGTAAATACGATTTTGTATTACGTTTGTGTTTCAAGCAAATATCAATTAAATAAAAAAAAAGTGTTTAATTCATACCACAAAATCTATATACTTAGTGTTAGTAACAACGTTTGTCTTAAATCCTATGTTATAACTTTCATATAATACATATGCATTTAATGTACCTGTTTGTCTACCTTATCTTCTTTAATGGAGTTCTTTAAAATCACATTCAAAAAACTAGTTTTCAAATTTTCTCTCGCTAAAATGTTGCATTTTTCTTTGTGGCAAGAGTTACGGAGCGCACCTCGAGTTCTATCAAAGTGTTCAGTGCCATTTGTTTGTCTTGCTTTGTGAATAATTTATTTATTTTCCGTGGGTCCAGAAAGAATGAAACGTTACTTGCAGAAAGTGGCGCCGATACAATTGCATTCTTTGTAATGGAAATGTTCCGACTCTTAAACATTTGTTCTCATTGAATCAGGCAATGCTCCGCAATCTTCTCCGCTCTTTACTTATTAAGAAATGTTTGTCATTAACCATAGATTTTTATCTGAGAAAACTCTATTGATTTCATGCTATCGTATTTTTCTTTATTTAAGTAATAACTACATGTTTCTAATTCAGCAGGTCTTATAGTTCACAAGCGATTTGAGTGCAGAGTTCTACTTACAGCTGCCCGAAATTCTTAGATATTTTGTGTTTCTATTTAAAAAAAACATGGAAAGCAATTCGATTATGATGGCCAATAAGATAATAAGTAGTTTAGTGAAATGATTATCTGTAAATCAAATCATTTTTACAAATTAGCTTACTAAAAAAAATGCGTGCAACTCTTCATGAAGTACTACTTTACGAAAACCAGAATTGTAAGTACAGCATTCCAGATCATTTAATATTATTTAAAAATGCATAACAAGATAAGTTATATCAAAGAAGTTTAATTTTCGAGGACGCTCATAAGTCATCATGAGTCAGAGGCGCGAGCTTTGAGCGGCTCCCAGACAAGGCGCACGAGACGCGAGTCGGTCGGGGCGAGCTCGAGTCGGGCGGACTCGGCGGCGCGGCGTCGTCGGGAGTGACGTCAGAGCCGCCGGGCGCGGGCGCCCAACCCGCATGCGTTCTTCGATACCCCGACCGCGTCCCCCGCCCCGTCTTTCTGCTATGTCCCATACATGCGTGAGTTTTTCACTCGGTCTTTCCGCGTAACTCCACACAACCGACGCATATTCAATCTCTGTAACATGCAACTCCTGCTTGTGTCTTTCAAGTACAGGCCAAGTCTCACTTGCCCGTACTAAAAAACCAGTCTAATGATGGACTTAAAGACCATAAATAAATACACAAATGTCTAGGCAACTTTAACACTGGCAGTTTGCCAGCTGTTGATAACTTTTACATAAAAAAGCAATACGTTAATATAAAATATGTTATTATCATAGATTGGACTTTGCTTTTTCTAGCAGACAAATTTGCAAATATTTTGAGGGGAAATATTTGTAAATACGATTTTGTATTACGTTTGTGTTTCAAGCAAATATCAATTAAATAAAAAAAAGGTGTTTAATTCATACCACAAAATCTATATACTTAGTGTTAGTAACAACGTTTGTCTTAAATCCTATGTTATAACTTTCATATAATACATATGCATTTAATGTACCTGTTTGTCTACCTTATCTTCTTTAATGGAGTTCTTTAAAATCACATTCAAAAAACTAGTTTTCAAATTTTCTCTCGCTAAAATGTTGCATTTTTCTTTGTGGCAAGAGTTACGGAGCGCACCTCGAGTTCTATCAAAGTGTTCAGTGCCATTTGTTTGTCTTGCTTTGTGAATAATTTATTTATTTTCCGTGGGTCCAGAAAGAATGAAACGTTACTTGCAGAAAGTGGCGCCGATACAATTGCATTCTTTGTAATGGAAATGTTCCGACTCTTAAACATTTGTTCTCATTGAATCAGGCAATGCTCCGCAATCTTCTCCGCTCTTTACTTATTAAGAAATGTTTGTCATTAAGCATAGATTTTTATCTGAAAAAACTCTATTGATTTCATGCTATCGTATTTTTCTTTATTTAAGTAATAACTACATGTTCCTAATTCAGCAGGTCTTATAGTTCACGAGCGATTTGAGTGCAGAGTTCTACTTACAGCTGCCCGAGATTCTTAGATATTTTGTGTTTCTATTTTTTTTAAAATATGGAAAGCAATTCGATTATGATAAGATAATAAGTAGTTTAGTGAAATGATTATCTGTAAATCAAATCATTTTTACAAATTAGCTTACTAAAAAAATGCGTGCAACTCTTCATGAAGTACTACTTTACGAAAACCAGAAATGTAAGTACAGCATTCCAGATCATTTAATATTATTTAAAAATGCATAACAAGATAAGTTATATCAAAGAAGTTTAATTTTCGAGGACGCTCATAAGTCATCATGAGTCAGAGGCGCGAGCTTTGAGCGGCTCCCAGACAAGGCGCACGAGACGCGAGTCGGTCGGGGCGAGCTCGAGTCGGGCGGACTCGGCGGCGCGGCGTCGTCGGGAGTGACGTCAGAGCCGCCGGGCGCGGGCGCCCAACCCGCATGCGTTCTTCGATACCCCGACCGCGTCCCCCGCCCCGCCCACACCCTAGGCGCCACTTTAAGGGCGGCGCGCGACCCTTCCACTCGCTCGACCGCCCGCCGCAACTTTCGCTCACCCGCGCCGATGCTCCCACATAAACTTTAGTTCAAAGTGCGTGCTACGGACTCGGACTAAGACGATTTTCAGTGACATTGAGTTGCATTATTGCGTTCAAAATTTCATATGTACATATTCAGGTAAGATTTAGATTTTTTAAGCTAGATAAAAGTTACTTTAGAGTTGTTACGACTGAGAGACGAAGTACTTGAAAATATGACGCGCCATCACGGATTTTGCGTAACGGACGGAACATTTGAATTTAGCGCCGTGAGTTTTTCACTTAGTAAAAACGGAGGCAGGATAATGGGATTTGGACATAAATATTACCAATTCTGGTCATAAATTGAAGGCAAGTGCATTGAGTGTGGTGATTGCGTAACCGGCTGCGCTGAGATGATATTTGTTACCCGCCGTCTCATGACAAAAATCTAAAACTATCCTAGCCCAATAAAAGGACAACTATTTTGTCTGTTTACGGAAAAAAGGTTTTAATATCTGAAAAAAAAATAAGTTAAAATTAATTCCTTTTTAAACTATTCGAGAACACATCTCATGTCATAACTTAGTGCTTATTTTATGAAAAAAATAATGAATTTCAAATTACGTATTATTTTGAATGCTGGAAATAAATTGCTTCTCATAAAAATTTCAAATGTACTGATAACGGTCAAATTGAAGAAAATTAATTAATATTTTATTAAAGTCCCTTGGTAACAGTCTCAGTTAAGGAGGTTGTCAATTTAAATTGATAGGTATCACGTTTCATCCCTATAATACGATGTAATTTTCAATTTTATTATATCTATTATGTAACTTAATCCGACCATTTTGTCTGATATTAATTTAGCTACTTTATATAACACGATTACCTCTTAGCATGTAATTTAGCAAAGTTTTCGGGTGGTAATAGTAAAGACCCTTAAGCCTTGAGGGTTTGGGATGGATGTCTAGCCGCGTCCATACGATTCACGGCACATCGCACAAAATCATGAAAGTTATTGTTCCGCGGTAAAGTTAGGTTTGATCAATAAACCACTCTGTTATTAGTACACTAATGAAAACCTTCGTCTAATTCAACTATTAGTAGTTAATTTGTATGGTGAACCGATTTTGATACGCTATCAAACAAACCGCTTGCTTTTTTAATTTTCTATGCCCTATTTTTTCCAACGGGCGACACTTTACTTAGATTCATATTGAGGTACAAAAAAAATACCACTGATAGTAAATAAAAATAGGACTTGGCGATCCCAAACGGTTCTGTGCCCACAAATGATCAAATGTAATTTTGCGAAGTTTTAAGAGGGAATCTGTGGCTTGCATATTTCCCTTTTTCTTATTTATTGAATATCTTGGCTACTCTTTGTATAAGAATTAATTCTTAATTTCGGTCTTAATTTGCTAGGTTTTGGGAATTCTCTTTTATTTATTTAATCCACTTAGGCACAGGGTGCGTAACGATATCTTTTACGATCCATACGGAGCCACTCGGTTTCGATGCTTGATTGAACTTCATGAGAAGACACCGTGTTTTAGGGAACGGAAAGATAAATAAGTTTTTTCCTGAAAATGTCTTTTGTTTTTAGAACGGATACGTGATGTATTTACTACTACCCGATTTTATTGGGACATTCGATGATATTTTACTGTATTTGCTATCAAAATTTGAAGTTGGACCGAAATTTGTTTCACTCTATTTCACATGCTTTTATTTGGCTTGGTTTGGATTCTCGTAGCCATTGAGTTTTTAAATAAAGCCCTGCAGCTCACGTTGGTATACACTATTTATTTAACAAGTGCTGTGTTGGTGATACCTAGTTATATTTATTATTCAATATATTTGATTGGAAAATTTAAACAAATATTAATTTGATGTTTGATGTCACCAATTCTGGCAGTATCTAAAATTGTTGTAACTTAACATTTATAGTAGCCGAAACTCTATATGATTAGCTTGGTTTACTAACCATTTCTTATCTTATCTGTTAGGGGCCATTTTCATGGGGCACGTCGACCCTAAGGGATCTTTTGTACCTCCCCTTTCTTTTGCGCTCTTACTCACGAAAGATTCGTTTCATCAGCATCACGATGTCTTTCGGATTGAAGTGCCTGTAGTCTCCTGGTTTAGGATAAGCGTTACCTAGAAGACACATTCTGCCTCTGGCTAGTGAGTCGCATTCACATAAAAGATGTTCTATGGTTTCCGTCTCCTCCTTGCATGCTCTGCAGTCGCTGTTCGATGTCATGTTCATCTTCATCAGTATTTTGTTCGTTGCATAATGCCCTGTTAACGCTCCTATGAGCATCCTTGTCTGTTGTCTATTGCCTCCGAGAATATATTACTAACCATTTAGGGTCAGATGTATTTATTGCCAAACTACAAATTATAGTGTGGGTACTAATATATTTCGGCCATTTACTGAGACCCCCTGGACATTCAACCGCGCCCCCCGCGGCTCTTGGCGACCCTATATTTGGAAAACAATGAAATTTTGCCTCCTCCAACCAAACTCAGTACTTTCCTGTACATTGAAATGATTTTCGCCAGGAATTATTATATTATTTTTCTGACTGAAAAATATTAATACCATTTGTCATTTATGATTGATGTAATTAATTTTAACGTTTAGGTTCTTTTTTGTATTATGGGTAGACATTCTTTGAAATGTTAAGAGGGAGATTATTAAAGCCACCAGCATACCACATCACAGTATTTATACACAAAGTCACTTTACATCTGCAGGTTACTGTGGGTGGCAAAAACAACGAATATGAGCAAAGATGGTAGTAGACAAAAATATCATAATAGGTGTAGATCGGCTAGAGCAGTTAAATTCAAAATATTGCAATATAGACCTATCATGAAAAGAAAACAAATCTTATATATAGCAACAAACCTTTCTTTTTCCCGAAAAGCAGGCCCTTAATAAAGCCTCACCTTCCAGAAGAGTACCTACCTACAACATAAAGGGGAGGAAAGTAGGCTAACAGAATATTTAAAGTTCACTTTACATATTTAATCGTGTGTTTAAGCAACATGGGTGTAATTAAGACTCCTTAACAATCGCTACATTAATTTGGGCTTATAGATAATCCATTGTTTGTTTTCAGTTGTTTACCATAATCATCACATACGAGTAGATTTTACGTAAACGAAGACTCCGACGGAGATTAAAGTCATAAGTAATTACCATTAAAATCTTCATTCAATTTTGTACGAATGAAAGCATTGAGTGCTTGTTTACTTACAGTTGGTGGTTTAATTGGATGTACTAAATGACTTAATTAACGGGACAATGACTATAATTTCACTTCGCTTGTGTCAGAGAAACGCGAATTTTCTTTATACGTAATTCATTTAGGAATGAACAGTTTCATTTTCTCGGGTGACAATGTAAGGGACCATAATGAGAAGTAAAAAAGTTGTTATGGCCTTCTTATTTCTGTTGATATTTGTAGAATGTTAGTACGTAGATAGATCCACCCTGGACATAGAAAAAATCGTGGTTGCGAAACATACGGGAGTCGACCGGTGTTACCAGCGTGGAAGATCCCTATCTTTTTCGTCTCGCAAAAGATAGGGAGAAGTTCAAGAAACTTGTGTCCAACCTTCAGGACTGAAGAGGCACCCCAAGAAGAAGAAGATAGATAGACATTACTTTATTGCATAAAATACACAACTTAAAAGAACTAGGTATTACGGAAACTAACATAAACATATTATATTAATAGGATCTGTAGAAAAGAGAGAGCTGTTTTATTGTTTATTATTTTTGTAATGGAGATGTAAAGTAAGTACACCGGTTGTATTACGAAAAGAAAAACGGTGATTCTAAGGTTACTTGTTCTTCTTTACATAGTGGAAAAAGAACATTTTATATAAATATAAGGTTCATATTTTTTTCAAATTTATACTTAGTTTGTGAACGAAGTGACAAGAATAACAAATGATATTGTTTGACGAAACCCACGTATTGTTTTGCTTAGCATTGTTTTCATAAATATTGTCTCCCTACCGAAAGCGATTTCTTCCGAGCCTAGGGATTTTCGAGGGCTCATATAAATTTGAAAGGACAGCTACTCGCAAGTGGCATTTGTATTTTCAATCAATTTTAGGCATCTTATCCATTACAGATGAAAAACAAACTTTATTAAATCCTTAAGATGGCACATTTTTCTCGAAACAAAATTTTCAGTGTCACAAATAAATTATATTATTTTTCCGGCTCTATTCCCGGACACGAAAAGAGAAATTTATTGAAAAATATAATGTAACATAATAATAATATAATATCCTTTGGGTAGTTTTTATTCAAGAGTCAATGTTTCAAAAACAAAGAAATTAAAAAAGAAAGAAAGTAAGTATTTTCTTTGTTCTTAAAACATTTGTAAACTTTTTTAAAACCATTTTTAAACAACTTTTGGAAGCGTTGACTTGTTTTCTTGTTAGCTAACCCCGGGCTCCGAAGCGACAGCTTGGGACGCAACCAGGACAAAACGCTAACTAAGATGATGGATGAGTTGTTTTCTTATTGATAAGTTTTTTGTGTAATAAACAACTTCTTGAAATTGTGACTCATGCTGTCCCTCAAGATGTAAATACAGACCTTAATATTTTGTGCCTCAAAGAATTTGAAAGCAA
This sequence comes from Marasmia exigua, assembly GCA_019059595.1. Lineage (NCBI taxonomy): Eukaryota > Metazoa > Arthropoda > Insecta > Lepidoptera > Crambidae > Marasmia > Marasmia exigua. Next base: position 13,700,596 of record CM032466.1, read on the forward strand.
TATGTTTTAGAGCTTCGTGAGCGTGACAATAATAGGTAGGGACTTCAAAATGTATTTTATTTACCTCATATTACTTACTTAGGAGATAAGTTTCTCTTTATTTATTATGTGTAGATTTTCTAAACAAAAGGGTTTTGTTTACTCGCTCGCATTTCTAAGTTTATAGAGAGAAAGTTTCGGACTATATACAAAATACTTATAAAAATAGTAATCCTCTTACAAGAAAAAGGAGTATGTTTTTTTTTGCCTTGGCCGTAAAACCTGTTTTAGGGTTTCGTAGTAACCAGTTTCACAGATCCGTTTGTCCGTCAGTCTGTCCGCAGCCTTGAGTTTCTACTAGAATACCACTATTTATCAGGAACATACATACATGGATAACATACAAGACAAGCCCCAGCGGTTATACGACATAAACGCTAAAACGTGACCAAAATACTGCACTGTAGATGTACGTAACAAAGTAATATATGTAAAGTATAAGCATCCATACAAACCGACAATCGGTTTTTGTGATGCTTACAAAAATTGTATTAAGTATTATTTTTGTTAAATAAATGAAAAAGAAAAACTACTTGCACACACACACACACACACACACACACACACACACACACACACACACACACACACACACACACACACACACACACACACTCACACACACACACACACACATACATACACACACACACACACACACACACACACACACGCACACACACACAAACAAAAAAAAAACACACACACACACACACACACACACACACACACGCGCACACACACACATACAAGGCATGACACGGGCATCAGCAGGGCGAAATAGCTATCTTATAAAAATGAATATGTTTTTCCGTTTTGTTACCTTTCTGATTCGGGTCAGGACACACTCTGAAACAACTCTTGGAAGAAATCAATATGACCAACTTTTACCAAATAAAATCGCTCATTTTACATTATTTGTCCAGAGTCTCATTGTAAACTATGTACATACACTTAACTTGAATCCGAATTTTGTCTTCAACCCGTCCTATTATTTGAATCTTTTCGAGTGAATTATATCCCATCCCCGACAATGTTTCAATTAGCCCAACAGCCAATAGTTGGCCGTGGATAAACTGGACCAGATTATTAACCGTGCCCATTATTCCTACGGGAGTAATTACTTTGCCTCGACTACCGCAATGATTCTCGTAGGCTATCCCGATACTTTTTATTTGGGAGCCTTTTAATTACACACAATCACGTGTACAATACTACAGGTACGTATGCTATCTCCGATTCGTAGCTAAGCGGCAGGAATCAGATTAGTGAGTTTTCAACTTAGTGACGCGTCTACGCTATCCAATAATGAAAACCTGTGTGGAAAGCTTATGTGTTTTGTACAGATTTCTATGTAACAAAATAAAAAAAACGCCTTTTTTAGTGTCTCATTATTTGGCATCCCCCCTCTCCCCACTCCGCCAAATAACTAACAAACTAATTGTGAGTACAGTACCATTACCGTTCTTACCATTGAGGAGTTGACCTTCCATCATCAACAGAGCCATAAAATTAATACAATCAGGCGTAAATACTGGAGCAGCTTTGAAAAAAGATACAAAAACATTACGTGTGCCTATAAAATTTGAGGGTTCCGCCCCAATTTTTCCAGGATCCCATCATCAGATCCTGATATTCTTATCATGTTACCATTTCGGGACTAGCTATTTTCCAATTAAAAAAAGAATCATCTAAATCGGTTCATAGATCGGTAAATAGTGATCGGCGAACAAACATAAAATATATACGAGTAGAATTGAGAACCTCCTCCTTTTTTTAACTCGGTTAAAAAAGAAGTGTGTTTTTAAGCTAAAAGTTGAAGGTACAGAGATTTATTGGTTCATGCGCTGTGATTTATCATTTATGTCTCAAAATACGAATTGTGTGGTGTAAGCCGTCTGCAGGCATTTATAAGACTTGTATACAGATTGAAAGAGCCCAGCTGTTTTTATCCGACTATGGTAGAGCCAAAAAGGAAGGGTTATTATTTTAGCAGTCTGTGGATTTTAATCTTATAATGGGAAGTACTTTACGTAGTTTTAATTACGAAGGTTCATAAATCCGTCTAGTCCGTAAAATAATGTCATATTGTAGTCTGGTTTGATAAATTTAATAAATAGTTATAAAAGATACGGCAACCATACAAATGTTGAGTAAAAACATATTAAAACTTTCAATCTAGATAAAACAAAATATATTTAAACAAAACTCAAAGACCTGGTATTATCAGTTTATTAAGGTTTAAAAGAAAAACCTTGAATGGTATTTGCCTTTCTTTGTTTTTATCCTAATCTCGTATAATTTGGGTCTTGGGAAATGACTCTTTTCGGAAGGATGAAAAATATAGGCGGAATTTGTTATTACATTCTGGCTTTGAAGGGAACAGAGACTATCGTTACAGGTTTTATTAAAAGCAAAAAAGCTTTACAGTTTAAAAGCCATGGCATGTTAGAAAATTAAAAAACTCTCAGTGGGGCCTGGAAATGCCTACAGAAACAGTGCGGTGCAGGTCTGGTTGGTGATTGTCATGAAAAAATAGTATCTGAATTTTCCTTTAAATTATTTCATGTATTTAGAAGGAAAATACGACTATAATAAGGGCCGTTTTTGCAGATTATTCTATGTTTTTGTTGATTTATGAAATAAGGTTGTGAAATGTCAAAAACATTGTCACTTGTTTAGCACTATCTAAGGCAAAGCATATATACATTCCATTTCGAACAATACTTACAAATAGTTAGTAATAGACATTGATACCTGGGTGGACCCCAACTGGTGACTGGTGTTCGAGTCTCCATGGGCGGCGGCAATTCTTACTATCAGGTAACCCGAATACTCGTCTGCCACCTATCAAATAAAAAAAATACATACGGAATCTTCGTAACTCCAACTTTTTTGATCCTGTATATCTAATACATCAATTCCTTTTTCTTTGTGTTCCGGATAAATGATTACATTATTTACCTAGATGATTTTATCATCTCGGGCACATCTTTGGCAATTTTTACCGCCTGGAAATACTTTCCCCCAATCGAATTGCCTGGCAATGTTATTTGATTGAAGTACATCATTGGGTATTATATTGTACTAAACTCAGAGCTCTAAAAATTACATGATTTAAATTGATTTTACAACCCCTTCATCGTCCAACCACTCTCACACCCACTACTGCACAGCTGCCATGCGCCGGGATTCTTTAATAATGATAGTATGGCATACTAACTACTGAGATTTCGTTGCTCTATAAATTACATACCTATTTCCGTAGGCTCGCTCTCCGTCTAACAGTTTAAGCGACCTCATTCTGTTTGTTTCTTTAACTATGTCAGTGGTATTTAATTAAGGCTACTCAAGTGAGATAAATCTTTAACTCGATTCTAAACGTGTTTTCAATTATAATGGAATACCCTCAAAGCCATATTCAGTTACATAATTATTATGAATCAGTTCTATTTCTCGACATTTGAAGTTTCGTGTTAAAAATAAATTAAGATAGTGGAATACATACTAGTGTGTATAAAAAGTTGACAGTGTTGAAAAATAGTAAGTATGTAAATATTTTCTATGAAACACTATCCTAGTCAACCTGATAGACACTACACTCAATGCTACCACTGATTAACAAATACAATTATTCGTAGCCGATTCGTGAGGATACTTTCTAACACAAACAGAGCAATGTAAATAGCATTAGTGGTTGTTATGGCACGTGTAATGAGATATCTCCGGTTTTATGCCGTGAATAATAACGGGGTTGTATATTGTACGTAGGGAGGTCAGAGACGTCAAATTAATTGACGACCCGTTTGGATCAGTGGTAGTGAATGCTTGTCCTCTGGTGTAAGGGTTGCGGGTCGATCCCCGTACAATACATACATTTGTGTGCATGAACATGTCTGTTTGTATTGGTCTGGGTGTTTTATATGTATTATAAGTATGTATTTACAAAAGAAATCTATTATAATATGTATACATATTTGTAATTCCGCTGTTAGTTCTGATATCCCTAACACAGGTTCTTGAGCTATCTATCTCGGAGTCAGATCAATGTATGTGATGTAGTGAAATATTTATTTATATTTATTTATAATATCATGAAAATAAGTGCAAAAATATGTTTTTTATAGTCTGATTATAAAACTGTTTAAAAAAATCTGACTTACATTTTCAGACGATTTCATTCATTCCCATTGTGGAGTTCGATTTAGTTAATTACTATAGTCCATTCAGTATGTGAAGGTGAGTAGGATAGTTCAAACGTTTCGTATCATGCATCCATCTTTCTACAAATAAAAATATTAAGTTGTAAAAATCATTAACTTATTCTTCCAAAATTAAAAGTATTAAACTTTTTCAATTTATCTGTACAAGAACTTAAAAGAGTTACTATCGATAAAATTTGTAAAAAATATCTTATGAATTACAGCCCTAATCGGAATTGTTGCTCATAGGGATTGACACAAACAATCGCAATAAATCAGTAATCAGTATGGCAACCATCTTACAATCGAATCACGATTATGGTCCCGTGCAAAATATGTCCGCATAGATTGCATTAGGGATCAAGAACTAGTAATTTCTTTTGGTGATGAAGGTGGTTCCGAAACGTCAAGCGAGTGTTGCTATTTTTCAAATGAATAAAGTGCATATTATTTAAATAAAGGTTAAATATTGCGTGTGTACCACTAAGAATATTTACATATTGTATTTCATATCCAGATAGTTCAAATTCATAGATAAAATGTTGATTAAAATTAAAAATCAAACAAATAAAATGTCAATTAGATTTCTATATAAAATATTCTCGATCCTTAAAAATATCGGTTAGGTTTTCAAGGAGCGTCTTACTTTTGATGTCAAAATAGAACTGTCCTATTCACCTTTACAAACTGAATGGACTTTAATCTAAATCTGATGTTTTAAAAAAATATAGGAATAGATTCTTTGACAACCTATGATAATAATTGACATATTTTCAATTTGATAATTACATGTTGTCACTTCACTAGCAGGGTACACAGGCGACGGCGGTGCGTTCTGTGTCAAGTACCTATTTAGGGGCGTAGTTTACCTGGATGATAGGATTATAACAGACTAAATTGCCATAGAATGTATGCACTTTTATACTCGTAGGCAACGTTTGTTAAATATGGAAGGGCACATTTTATTAAATTGGTAGTGTCTCTCGAGCAAACTGTTCAGTTTAAGAAAATATGATATTAGAATCCTTTATATCATTTTAATATTATCAATACACGCACAAGTTTAAAAAAAAATGTCTCAGTTCCAAGCATAAGTAGCCCCAAAAAAATCTTGTTTTTTTTCTATTTTTATGTAAAAACCCCAAGTTTTAACAGTGTAGTTCTTATAGTTTCGGAGAAAAGACTATGACACACAAACAGACAGACATGACGAATCCATAGGGATTCCGTTTTTTGCCATTGGGCTAAAGAGCCCTAAAAGGTTGAAATTAGACTTCATTATTGTTGAGATGGCGTGTGTGCTGGGGCTGGGGCAGGTCAATCCAATGAAGAATTATTATTAATCGTTGAAATTCTTATTTATTTCCGAATTACAAATATTTGATAATATGTACAAGTAAACGATCGTCTTCCAAGGGTGATGTGAGAGAGTGTGCCGCGGCGCCCGCGGCTGCTGATTTTGCGTCCTCCGCTCCCCGCGCCCCTCGGGCGCGCCGTTGAAGGGGTGGTTGCCGCTGTTCGCCGCAGGATGGCGTTAACATACCGCCGGCCTTGGAAGCTCCAAGCTTCCAACAAGGGTGTAGAATGAAGTTGATTTTGTGACAGTCATCGATGTCATTTGGGTCGATGATGTCATCTTTGTTATCGTTTAATTATCGCTTGAAGTAGGTAGTGGTAGCGGGCATATTTTAGAGAATGCTCGCTGAATTGTCCCAGCCGCTGTGCGAATTTCGGCTACTCTTGAAATCCCATCTTTTCCAGGAAAAACTCGGATGATTCTCCCCAAGCGCCATTTGAGGGGTGGCAGGTTGTCCTCCTTGATTAAGACCAGAGTATCGAGTTTTATATCATCTGCTTCCGTTTGCCACTTGGTTCTTCGTTGGAGCTCTGCTACGTATTCCATTGACCAGCGTTTCCAAAAGAGTTGTCGGAGTTGCTCGACCCGGTGGTACCGTTTCAAACTGTTCATCTGTGTCTCAGTGATATCAGCGCAGGCTGGAGCGGTTAACGGTCGGCCAATAAGGAAATGGGCTGGGGTAAGGGGAAGGTTGCCAGTAGGATCAGAGGACATAGCGTTAAGAGGACGGGAATTAAGAACTGCTTCGATTTGTGCTAATACAGTATAAAATTCCTCAAAAGTCAATCTAGCATTACCTACTGTGCGCCTAAGAAAATGTTTACACGATTTCACTCCTCCCTCCCATAGGCCTCCAAAATGTGGAGCGTAAGGGGGTATAAAACTAAATTTTATGCCATCACTGGCAGTAAAATCAATAATTTTATCGAGATTATTTTGTGACAATAAAGGAAACTCTTTTACCGCACCAACGAAATTTTTTCCGTTGTCGGAAAATATTTCCACTGGTTTTCCTCGTCTAGACATAAATCTTTTCAAAGCAAGAATATAATCATTTGTGGATAAGCCACTTACTAATTCTAAATGAATAGCCTTCGTTGTAAAACAAATAAACAAACAAATGTATGCCTTCACCAACCTCGAACCTCGGCCCTTACGGTTCAATACGTAAACTGGCCCCGCGTAGTCTACGCCAGTGCGCGCGAATGGAAAACCGGCTTCTAATCGCTCTTTAGGTAAATTACCCATTAAAGGTGTCAATGTTTGACTTTTTATACGCGCACACGTCACGCATTCATGAGCGGTCTTCCTAGCAAGATTTCTACCAGATAACGGCCACCAATTTTCACGTATAGTGCACAACAAGAGTTGAGGTCCAGCATGAAGTAGAATTCGATGTTGATCTCTAAATAAAAGCCGCGTGAAGTTGTGTTTGGTACATAATAACATAGGATGTCGTTTATTATAACTAAAACCAGACGATTCGGATAACCTACCACCTACACGAATCAATTTGTTATCATCTAGGAACACGTTTAATCCTAAAACTTTATTCGCCTCTTTACATTTCGTTAAAGATGTGTTATTTCGTAAACAATTATAAAGCGTAGGGAATGACTGCATCTGCGCGGAACGCGTAATAAGTACCTGAGCCTCCCGCAGCTCGCTCACAGATAACGAACCGGTTCTCTGAGCGCGGCTGTTGCGAATATTGTGAATGAATCTAAGTACGTACGCTGCGGCCCGCTTGACTTTATTAAAAGATGAAAACCTATTAAAATCGAATAAGGTATCTAATGTTGTACATGTTGCGCTGATTGTTTTGCCTTTAAGTTCCGGTAAGTTGTTACTTACTGGTACAGTCTGATTTGTTTGAGGCAATTCATAACATTGCAAAAAAGTTGGCCCGTGCCACCACAGATCCTTTTGTTTTAACTCATCGATGTAAAGGCCCCTCGACACTAGGTCGGCGGGATTATTTAAACCGTCTACGTGTAGCCACATTGAATCGCCCGTTAAGTCATTAATTTCTGTAACGCGATTTTGGACAAATGTTTTTAATAAATGTGGGGACATGCGCAACCAACCTATTACTATTGTTGAGTCCGTCCAAAAGTAAACACAGTCAACTTTTAATCTAAGTGAATTAATGATCTTTTTGTATAATCTCGCAGCAATCAAGGCACCACTGAGTTCTAATTTTGGAATGCTAAGAGTTTTTAAGGGAGCTACTTTACCTTTTGCGCATAATAAATTAGTTGAGATTATTATGTCATCCTTAATGTTGCGTATGTATGCACAAGCACCGTATGCATCTTGAGAGGCATCAGAGAAAATATGTAATTCTATTCGCTGAGCATGAATACTCCTTACGAATCTGGGCACTTTTATATCTTTTAAATGTATATGAATCGAATTTATAAATTTAAAGAATTTTTCCGCGACGTCATTAGGAACAGGATCATCCCAACCGATTTTACACAACAACCACAGCTTTTGCAAAAGAATCTTAGATATAATAACAGTCGGTGCTAAAAGGCCTAGAGGGTCATAAATTTGAGAAATCAGTGATAACATTTTCCGCTTAGTTAATTTATTAGAATTATCGATTTTATCTAACTTGGTAGAAAAATAAAGTTGATCCTCTTTGTTGTGCCAGCCTAGCCCTAACGTCTTGGTTTGTGTATGCTCGCCTATAGCTAATTCTTTTGAATTAGTAGCTGCAGAGATGTCACGACTAAAGGTCCATTTACGTAATGGGTAGCAATATTGTCGCAATAATTGTGACGTTTTTTCACAAATTTCTACCAATTTACTCGGGTCATCGTGACCGGTAATTAAGTCATCTACATAAAAATCTTCCCGAATAACTTGCGAGATCACTACATCGTCACATTCCTGTGCTACTTGACGTAAGCAACGCATACTAAGATACGGCGCCGATGCAGTACCGTATGTCACTGTATTTAGTTTATAAATTTCTATCGGATCTGAACGATTTTCACGCCACAGTATAAGCTGTAAGTCGCGTTGATCAGAATTAATAAGCGTTTGTCGGAACATTTTCTCGACATCCGCACATGCTACTACTTGATATTGCCTAAAGCGTAACAAAATAGAAAAAATATCATTTTGAAGTCTAGGTCCTATAAATTGAATATCGTTTAAAGATTTGTTAGAAGTAGTAGCACAGCTAGCATCAAAGACAACTCTCAAAGCCGAAGTTGTACTGTCCTCACGAAATACCCCATGATGTGGTAGAAAATAATGTTGCCCACTGTACTTATCTACTTTTGACATGTGACCTTGTAAATACATAATATGCCTATTACTTTGCCCCTCTAACGATATAAATAAATGGTTATGGGCATCGCGCGTTGAAGAGCGCTATATAGTAATTATACAGTTACCAAAAAAGTGCTATGGATAATTCATCGGTGCCTTACGGCTCGCGGCACGGAACTGCTGGTACATCAGGTATTTCCATAAATAAATTAAATGGATCTAATTTCAACACATGGGCATTTGCCATCGAATGCCTGTTAACGGATTTGGAGCTATGGGACGTGGTTACTTCACCCATTGATCCCACGGACCCCGACGCCAAGCGTAAGGACCCTGGACCAAACAAAATATATAGAAAATCTTTTGAAAAATTTTGGCATGACAGATGCACTATCTGTCACCACCCCTCTTGAACCCGGTCTAAAATTGACTATTCCTGATAAGGAAGAGGACAATGCAGCATTACCGTACCAGGAGCTTATCGGCTCACTAATGTACATTGCCATTTGTACCAGACCCGACATTGCCCATGCGGTCTCATACCTCTCTCAGTTCAATGCACATTACGGGGGGGTACACTTTAGGGCCGCTAAGCGAGTTCTTCGTTATTTGAAAGGCACCAAAGAACTTCGGCTGCATTACCATCAGACAGCCCAGTTCCGTGCAGTAGGGTACGTCGATGCGGACTATGGAAACAATCTTGTGGACCGTAGATCATTCACAGGGTTCGTTTTCCTGATGAGTGGCTCTCCTATCTCTTGGGAAGCACGCAAGCAGCGTACTGTTGCGCTTTCCACCACGGAAGCCGAGTACATGGCTCTAGCTGAGGCTTGCAAGGAGGCCATATATACCTCCAGTCACTCATCAGCGAAATTTTCACTATCGCACAACCCATCGTCATCCACACTGATAATCAAAGTGCATTAAAACTCGCTCACAACCACACATTCCACTCACGCACCAAACACATCGACATTAGGCACCATTTTATTCGCGAATCACTTTCACACCACAACATCAATCTCATGTACATATGTACATGGGATGACATGATCCTCGTGAGGATGTCGGCGATCATGTCATGTGTGGATATCCACACATGACATGATCGCCGACATCCTCACCAAACCTTTGCCGAAGCTAAAGCACAACAAGTGTACAGTAGGGTTAGGTTTAGGTTAAGTCGCGTGTTATTTTTTCTAATCATGTTTTTGTGTAGATAATAGATAGGTGTGTAAAGTAGGTACAGGTGTCTTTATATAGGTTTTTTTTGTGTGCGTTTATATATAGGGTGTGTGTGTAGTGTATATAGGGTATGTTGTGTTTTTGTACTTGCTGTATATTTTTGTCCCTTTTTTTTTATACAGGGTGTTGACTTTGCGGGGGGGGTGTTAAACCTTCTTGGTTTACATAGACAAAGTCTACACTCGATTTAAGAAGTCATCCTGTATGACAATCTATTCTGTTCTTCAATTGTCTGCTTACCAAAATATATCGTATGTAAATACATAATATGCCTATTACTTTGCCCCTCTAACGATATAAATAAATAGACCTAACTCGCGATATTCTCGTATAAAATCTGAATACATACGTTTATATTGAGGCATACGCTCTAATTTATTTTCTAAAGAAATAAAACGTTTATAGGCTGTTTTATATGAATCACCTAACAAATTAGTTGACTCTTTTAAAGGTATGCTTACCGAAAACCTACCATCTAATTCGCGTTTAGTAGTTTCAATAAATATTTGTTCGCATCTACGCTCATCACTAGTGAGAATATTCGCATTAGAATTTCGGATGGAATATAATAAGTAGGATCGGCAAGTTCAATGTTATCAGGAATTCGTATAGAATCAGCATCAATACTCACGGGCGGCAAGAATGACGTGATACGCGGTAAAACAAAACATTGAATATTTGTATAATAATCGTTTACTTTGGATCGTATAACTAAATCGCATAATCTATTCGAGTGTGAGACCGATTGTCCTACACCTGAAATTTGAACGGTGGACTGTATGAAATTCGTATAGTTAATTCGTTTACAAAATGCATCCGAAACAAAACAATGTTGACTCCCGCTATCCAACAGCGCTCGGGCCGTGTGTCGCTTGTTATTGTCGTCTAGCACTTCGACGAGCGCCGTGCTCAATACAACCGGGTGCGCGTGAGTCACTGCGCCTACCTGGTGTGCATTGCCTTGCTCATAATAAGAACTTAATGATGAATGCAATACGGTCGATTTTGCCAGAGGCGTAATGGATTCCTTATCAGATATTGAAAAATGGATGTTGTTATAGGAATCCTTGTGTAACAAACTATTATGTTTACGATTACATTGTTGGCAAGGGCCGAAAAAGCAGTCATTAATTGAATGGCCCGCACGTAAACAATTAGGACATAGATTTTTGTCATTAATTAATTTGCACCGATCATCTACTGATAAATTCAAAAACATGCTACAAATATACAATGCGTGATTTCCGCGACACAGGACACAAGCAGAGGTTCGATTGCGTTTGGCCGACTTTGCCTGGTTAGCAGCTACGTAGCTATGTGTATGCGCTTGGGCCTGAGATTTTACAAACTGAGGTTGTTTTGGTTTGTAAAAATAAGAGTTGCTGGAATTACTATTGCTATTTGAGCTATTACTATTAGAGTGAATCGTTTGCAAATAATCAGCCCGGTTTCTAAGGAAGGTCAACAAATCGTCTAGTTTTAGTTTTCGTTTAGTACCCTCACATTTTAAATTCGAAATTAATGTTCCTCTATAATCTTCCCAAACGCGCTCTGTGGATGGATCTAGCTTAGACGTCACTAAATAAATAATAAGCGTGTCCCACGATTCAGTTGGTTCATCCAAAGAGGCTAATGAGCGTAAGTTACGTAACACAGTGTCGATCATTTTTCTAATAAGGACGGCAGACTCCTTATGCATGTGCGTCAACGAAAATAACGACTTAACATGATTATGTACTAGTAGTCGATCATTTTGAAATCTATTTACCAGTAAATCCCACGCACGAACATAATTAGCAGGAGTAAATTCTAACGCGCTTATTACTTGAAGTGCACTACCGCTTAATGATGACCGCAAATAGTGAAATTTCTGTATACCATCTAAATCTTTACGTTTGTGAATCATCGTTATGTAGGAATTTTTGAATTCTAGCCAGTTATCATATGAACCGTCAAAGGCGGGTAGTTTTATATCGGGTAATTTCGTTGGAACAGGTTCGTTTATTTGATTTACGTTAATCCTTTCATTAATTGAACATTTATCTTTAAAATTATTTTCATCTAGTATCGTTTCGACAACAGAAAGAGATTCGTAATACTGTTCCTCAAAATTATCTCGATACTCTAATTGGACTAAAAGATCTTTTTCGTCAGAGGAGTCCTCAATTATTTTCTGGATAACCTGGAATTCTTTATAAATCGTTTCTAACTGTGATTTTCTTAAGTTTAGTTCTATTGTTTTAGATTTAGATAATGCAACATTTTGAAATTTAGAAATTAATTTATCAAAATTAGTTAATCGACCTTTGAAAACTCCTCTTTGCCTTTTAAGATCCGTAACCGTTTTAGAACCTTCGCTAGAAGGCGAACGACTACGACTACGAATACCCTCCACGGTAGTTTTTGGTAAATTAAGTTTTTCGGAGTTTTCGTCACACATTTTGGGAGAGAAATTGGAAAGAAAGGGCAATGAAATCGTATAAAATCTCTCTAACACACAAATACGACAAAACGTTTCGATAGAACGAATTTAAATTTTTAAATTGAAAAAACCGTTACAAAAAAAATAATATTAACACTTGTATTTGCACAAATCGAATCGAATGGAAAGGAAATGAATAGGAAAGCCTGACCGTTACCTGGTTTCGTTTTCCTTCTCTGGATATTTCCTCCGCAGCAAGCAGTCGTGGTCTCGTCTCTGGCTGGTCTCGTCTGGGATCCGGCTCCGTGGGATCAAATGTTGAGATGGCGTGTGTGCTGGGGCTGGGGCAGGTCAATCCAATGAAGAATTATTATTAATCGTTGAAATTCTTATTTATTTCCGAATTACAAATATTTGATAATATGTACAAGTAAACGATCGTCTTCCAAGGGTGATGTGAGAGAGTGTGCCGCGGCGCCCGCGGCTGCTGATTTTGCGTCCTCCGCTCCCCGCGCCCCTCGGGCGCGCCGTTGAAGGGGTGGTTGCCGCTGTTCGCCGCAGGATGGCGTTAACAATTATATTAAATTTCATAGGATTAATTTGATTGATGACATTCCTGTAAATATCCGTGTTACTTACAAATTTAAAGACAAATATATGGTATAGCTTGTTTGAAATGTCGTGTTTAAATAAAAAAAAATTAAAAACTTTCGAAAGATATTTTGAAAATAACAGCACCGTCGTTGGTACAATAATGTTTTACATCTACAACTGTAATCGGTCCTTTGTAGTTCAACCGATCCCTACTGTGCTATAAACAGTTCATGGGTTATAATACTTATAATGCTTTGTGATACTGCCAAAAACCAGTTTAACCTTCGGTTATCGGTCCCTTGGGGGTGACATCCAGTTGTCAGCAACATTTTAGTGGTCAGACTCCTGCTTTAGTTTAAATCTAGTCCCGGGGGTAGCTTTCCGAAACAAAGCAATTTCAACTTAACGACTATTTCTACAGCGCGCCCCTCAATTTAATCAGCCACCCTAACTTTTATAACGACCTCCTTAGTATAGTGTTCTCCTCAGAATGTATCGTAACCTTCATGTGTCTACGAGAACATTTCACACAAAACTCATGACAGAATAACTTTATTTGGTAAATAGTTAATTTCAGGTGATCCATCTGCTCGTCTGTCACCTAGTAGTATTGTATCAGCCTATAAACTATCCCACTGCAGGACAATGGCCTCCATCCTTGAATGCTACTATGATGGGATTAGACTTAATCACCACGCTTGCCTAATGCGGATTGGAGATCACAAATCCGAGCTATGTTCGAAAACCTCGAAACATACTTTTTGCTCGACCCGGGAATCGAACCCGGAGATCACGGCCCGGTACTATCACCTATCACATGAAAATAAATACTTACATAATTAGAACTTTCATCAAATTCCCTAGAAAATATTGCCTTTATCAAAAAAAAAAATGGAAGCTAAGCCTGGTGCAACGCAAACCTAGATCTAGTAGATATTACTTGAGAGAATGCAATTAGACGCCATCTGTAATGTCGACAAATATACAGGTATATGCTTTCCCTAATTTGATACAAATTGTAGTCCTGAGTTTCCTATGCGGTGACTTATAAGTCTCGATAGTAAAATTGTTGATGGAGGCGATCTAAGAAAACTAAGTTACATCCATTAACAAAGACAGTATATTTGTTTTTACATAGAAAGCTATATGAGTGAAAAAAAACGTATATGAGTATTATGTTTAAACCTATTGGGTGCCTATAAAATCATAATAATTATGGATACTAAATTATGGTTTTTCTTTTTCTTGTTTCTGTATCAGAAATATTTTTAAATATTCTATATGCGAAACGCCTGGCTCAGAGAGGCTGGTGATTCTCATTGATAGGTGCTTTTACCTGTCACTTATTTTTTAAATAGTAAACATTAAAACAGTTAACCGTTTATTTGGTTGAATTATTGAAAGTGAAAGTCCAAGTACCAAATATTCCGAATACGAATCCATCTTGAGCCACTGATGACTGGCTATCTTTCCTTCTAACCATCCGTCAGAGCAAAATAATAATGTTACATAGTTGTTTATACTACCAGGTTACTATCTACATACTACATACAGTTCAAGAAACTAGAAGAGCTCGTTTATTAACATTTGCTTTTATTATCCTCCCATTCGAATACTTTCAATGAATACAAATTATTGAGTCTTGTTCTCTTATCTGAGAGTTGTAGAAGGTTATTTGCCAGTTCCTTCTTTGTTATTACCTAAGTGAATAGCTTAGCACAGCAACCCAAAGTGAGCCTTTGCCTCGAATATGAAGAACCTCCATCTAGATCGGACTTTTGCTTTGTAAAGCAAAGAGTTCGCGACCTTCTACGAAATGCTTGTCGACCCCATCTTTCCAGACCCAGTCATGTGGTACCTTGGACGTCCAAATAAAATTGACATAGCAAATTCTGGATCATGGTCCAAAGACGATGATAAATACATTATAATTAAGTCCCCGTTTTGTTCTATAACAAATTTATACCACTGCGGAAGATTTTTGTCAAATGCGATTTGCCGCACTTGGAGTGCTTCCAAAGATTTAAAATATGTCATGTTGTAGCATTATATCTGGCATCTTGATATGCAGTAATAAAATTGACACATCATCTCTGTTTGTTTTGTAGTGAAATAAGTTAGGCATGTTAATGCCTGAAGTATTGAGTTTATCCCCAAAATTGTAGTCTGATTAAGAAAACCGTCTGTTAAAAAGTTTCTTTTACAAGTAGGAACTTAACCTACTTAGTTTCATCTAACTTTCTGGCAGTCAACTAACACATATTAATAGTCTCGTTAAAGTTTTGTGCCAGAGATTCATTTTGCTTAAAATAATTAATTGAAGTCTGTATCTTATACTCTGATAATAAACTTTAATACGGTGGTTTCTCCCCTAATTGGAGCTTACCTCGTGGTGCGCTTTGGGACAGATCACACTAATATTTTTTTATGAATATATATGCTAACAATTCCTAAAATATAATAAGCTTGTGTACTAGGTCAGAGATTGGCAGATTTTTTTAAATAGCATTGAGAAATAACTTTCAAAAGGAGCACAAAATTTCAGCTTGAAAACTGATGAATTATTTTTGTTATGAGCCCTCAAAAGCCAAGATAGGCAAGTCTATTTTAAGTCTTAAATTTACGAAATATTTATATAGCAATCGATATCTTATTATAGCAACTTTTGTTAAGAAACCATTTTCATAAACGCACTATTTCATATAGCTATCGAACAAGGTTATCTCGCGATGCGCAAAAACTAGTGAGGGCTGACGTCACGCCTCACGTCGCTGTTTGTATGGAGCGTTGGGCAAGTCTATTTTAAGTGATTTTCAAATTGTCCTATCTCGAAGAGTTTCCAAGCTAACAAATGCAATCTTTCACCGATATTTTCACTTTTGAGGGGTTCTTTAATTACCAACAAGAGAAAAAAATAGGACACAAGCCTATTATTGTGTGTAGAGTACTAGATGATACGTGAAAGATTTGAGGTTCGACTACCGGACAGATAATTTGAAAAATCAAACTTTGTGTGCTACCAGAAGCTCCTGGATTTCATCTAATATTGGTACCGAAAATACTTGTCGTTGAAAAAATTTTAAGGCAAGACTGTAATGCTAGAAATAACACATAAAAAATATATCTAACCATCTGTTTTATTCTCGGGCGGTTTCCGTCAAAGTTGGTATCGTTTCCTCATAGTAAATTAACACTTTTTATAATATTCTACTGGAAGTTTATCCAGACCAAGTGGCGAGTTTTTTATCCCGAGTTTTACTAAGTTATTATATACGGTGGTCGAGTGTCTACATTATTTACAAGGTGAAACAGGTTGGAGGTACAGCGTCTGTTACTGTGGTTAAGGTTTTGACAAAAGTGGCTGTTAGTTAACTTTTGATGGTGGCACGGAGACCACTAGCCCCGTTTCTATATTTTCTTTTTCTAGAATTTAGGGAACTTATATATATCTGGTATCCTTCCTTTATGAACAAGCAATCTGCCTCGGCTTCGCACGGCTGAACATATTGTTTTTATCATTTCCCATTGTTAGTAATAAATACCTCTAGTTTAAGTAAGTCAGGGATAATACATAGATAGATATACTTCATGGCACAAAATTTACAGATCTTAATCTATGGTATACACATTACTACAATACAATGTTACAATACAATGTAGGCGGTCTTAAGCGGATAATGTAACAATTTAATGAAGAAATAACTTTTATAATCCATCTAGAAGCTTTTGTGTTTACTCCTTATATATATTTACATGTTTTATCTCTTATGAAAACTGCACATTAATCACAAGATACGTTTTTGGTAAAAGCCCACTGGGTTGAAGAACTTTTCAAAATAATGAATGGTTTTAGACGTATTATTATAACGAGAAATTAAGTGTCACTAACTAAGTTTTGTCTTAAGTTGTGAATCTGCGTTTGGTGTGGTAAGCCTGCGTATCTTGGAAACAAACTTGTACTACTAAAGCTTGAAATCGAATAAATAAATAAGTTCATACAACATCTCATACATTGTTCTGATTTCGTACTAAGTTTTGGCAAGTATTGCTAGTAGACAAGGGACTCGCTCCAAGTTATTCACCTGCGGCAAATAGTACCTCTATTAGGTAAAATTTCACTCCAGAATTATTACGGCTATGTCAGGCATTATTTATTTAAATTACCTCCAGCTGTTACAAATGCTGCACAATTTTGAGTCTACGTGCAACATTTAGGACTGTTATGGCTTTAAATTTTGGTAAGTTTAAAAAAAGTATTTGTGAAGGTGAGACGTTGGCCTAAAACCTTGAGATTTTGGGTATATTTCTACCTTTAAGTATTTAATTAAAACTATAACGGGAGAGAAAAGTTCGCTTGACGAATTGAAATAAATACCAGACTTGAGCAATTGCTTCATAAATATCTAGCCCTAATACAAGTTCCGGAAATTTATCAACCGACATTGATCAAAATTATGAAACTGAGACCCTGTTAGCTTTAACTAACTGTTATCCACCTGAGCTCTGCCCCGGATTTAGCACTTGAGTTATTACGTACACGTAGGTTCGCTATTCAAATTAGCAGCGCTGTGGTTTGCACGTTATGTAAGTGTGAACATTTTAAAGAGGCTTTAAAGATAAAATGTGGCTGAAGATAGACGTCCGCATTAAGCTACGAGTGTGGAGAATGTGTGAATGAATAGGTATAAAAAAGTGGTAAATATTCAAAGATCAATAATGATATGTATACATAAGTATAAGTTTACATAATAACATGACAAACGTAGTAAAAAGCGATGGGAGTAGCAAAATGTATGGAAGTTCGAAAGTACGCCTTATTTCGAACGCTAGGTCATAGATTCGAATTCGAGCACCCGGCTGGATTTTTCAAATTTATGGTGCACTAGCGGCCCGCCCCGGCTTCGCACGGGTACACATACACACACACATACACTTTTCTTTTATGCGTCGGGTTTAAAAGAAAAAGTAAAATTATAAAGGAAGTTTGAAATTTTATTAATAAATTTTTTTTCGGCAGCGGCAGCATGTAAATTAAATTTTTAGAATAAAAAACCGCTTACTGTGACATAACGAATATTTAGCCATATGCTGTCGCGACACTTTTTGTAGAGAATGATGAGTTCTGCAAAATCGTAGTAAATGATTTTGTTCTATCATCAATATTTTCGCAGCGCACGCGACGTAAGAAATTTTTCACACATTATTGGAGTTGAGGTAAGGATCCCTATTTTTTTTTAAATATAATATAGCCTTACTCGGGGATAATGTAGCTTTCCAAAGGTGAAAGAATTTTTGAAATCGGTCCAGTAGTTTTGGAGTCTATTCATAACAAACAAACAAATCTTTCCTCTTTATAATATTAGTATAGATAATGCATACTTCTACTATTAGTGTATCTAGTTTCCTGGTCTAAGCGTTTTCTATGGTCAGACGACAGACGCTTCACTTGCCAATACCTAGATCCTGAAAATAAGTTTAATGACTTGGACGTCGACGTCTATTGTGAAAATAAGTGGAATGCTCGGGACTGTTAAACTTTGTTTCAAACCGTGGAATCGAAAACAAAAGCGAAAAACACCCTGGCGTATCTACCTAGAAAAAAGTCAATCAACATTTCCATTTGCCGTGATCGTATTGAGTACTAGTTTTTCGGTCGAACCGTAGGATTGAATGATGTTTTTCCATAGGAATAACACGGTTTACTGAAGTGGAATAGTGAAATTGAAAATGTAGGTAGGTTCGTTCACTAAGTACTAATAATAGATAGGTGCTCTAATGGTATAAGACCGCCAACTTCCAGACTCCGGATTTTTTTAACAGAAAAACACAGGTACAAATTTTGGCCCGACCCGGGAATCGAACCCGGTACCCCAAGCGCAGCCGTCGCTTAAAAGTGCGACCCACTACCCACTGCGCCATTGAGGCAGTCAGATAGGTTATATAACACTAGTAATAAAACTAGTAACTTTGCGGAGCGCAACTAGGTTAAACTCGATTCCCCAATCACTATCACTGAGTAAAAAAATATTGCAAGATGAGGATTCATTTCATGTGTTAAACAATTTTAGGCAATTTTTTAATTTTAAAACAAGTCCCGCTAACTATATAACAACATAAATTGTATCAAGCAACAAGAAGAACGATTCACATATCCATTAAAACAGGCCATGTTCGTATTATCCTACAACAACATTTAAAGTCGGGAAGCTTTATTATTTTTGGACCCCTCTTTTGCTCTCCTAAAGTAAAATGCGTCAATATTTTTTTATGCTAGAGGCGACAAACGAGCAAGCGGGTCACCTGACGCCAATGAACATCTGAGAAATCAGTAAGTTCGCTAATGTGATACCAGCCTTTAAAAAAAATCGGCTCTTCTATTGTACGTAGTCGTCCCTTAGATATAGTTGTCGGGGAATACCCCTGCAGCAAACTGTTCCACAGAACTGAGGTACGTGGTAGAAAGTCCCGCAAGAAATGCACATCAACGCAATCGCTTGCGTTTGGTTCGATATAAGAATTTGAGCACGGGTCAATATGACCACACGGGAATAAAACATTTTGTAATATTTAAAAAATAATTTTGCTTTTTATAATGGAGTGTAAATAGTTGACATACATTTTTAGGGAAAGGTTATTTTTCAATAATCATCATAAATATTGAAACGCCCAAAACGATGGGTGTGAAATGCTAGTCATTTTCAAACTCGGGCTTTAAACTTGCTAATTATCGCTTAGAATGTGAAAATTGCAGAGAGATCTGCATACCAAAGTGCTATACATGTTTGACTAAGTACATCGTATGAGTACGAATCGGGATTCAGCTGGCGACTGTCGCAAACATTTTCAGGAAAGTTAAAAAGTAGCTTTAGTGCCGAAAGTCCTGTCAAGTTCTATCATTGTCTTGCTCACACACCAAATGTTGCTTAGAGCAGGACGACATTGTTTGCGAATTATCGAGTTAAAGTTGTGTTGTAGTACCTTGAAAACAAGATAGCTTTATTTGCACTTTGTCATCATCAGCAACCCACACTCGTCCACTGCTGGACATAGGTCTCCCCTAATGCACGCCACTTCTCCCGATTTTCGGCCACTCTCATCCAGCCCACACCAGCCAGCCTTCGAATGTCATCATCCCATCTTGTCGCAGGGCGTCCTACACTACGCTTACCGAGTCGCGGTCTCCACTCAAGGACTTTACGGCCCCAACGGCTGTCAGTTCTACGGCTAATATGACCAGCCCACTGCAACTTCAGTTTGCTAATTCGGTGGGCTATGTCGGTGACTCTGGTTCTCTGTCGGATTACATCATTTCTGATGCGGTCCTTCAGAGATACTCCGAGCATAGCCCTTTCCATAGCTCTTTGAGCGACTTTGAACCGGTGGACTAGTCCAGCCGTGAGTGTCCACGTCTCGGCACCGTAAGTCATGACCGGAAGGACGCACTGGTCGAAGACTTTCGACTTAAGACTTTGAGGGATGGGTGACGAGAAGACTTGACGAAGTTTACCAAATGCTGCCCAGCCTAGCTGAATTCTTCTATTGGCTTCTCTCTCGAAGTTGTTTCTGCCTAATTGGAGCGCTTGTCCTAGATAGACATATTCCTGAACAACTTCGAGAGGTACTCCATTAACAGCGACCGGTCCCGGATCAACGAGCTCGTTGAACATGACCTTGGTTTTATCCAAGTTCATCCGAAAACCGATGTGTTTGGAAGATTCAGCCAGGCTGCTCACCATCTCCTGTAGGTCTTGTAGGGTTTCCGCCAAGATGACGATGTCGTCTGCGAATCGTAGGTGTGACATGTACTCGCCATTAATATTGATTCCGCGCTCCTTCCAGTTTAGCGTTCCAAACATGTCCTGCAGCGCAGCGGAGAAAAGTTTCGGAGATATAACATCTCCTTGTCTCACACCACGTCGCAGCAGGACAGGCTCAGTTTGGCCATTTTGGATTACTACGGACATATTAGCAGCGTCATACAGACACCTCAACACCTCGATATATCGCCAATCGACCTGGCACCTTTGCAAGGCCTCTAGAACAGCCCAGGTCTCGACGGAGTCAAAAGCTTTTTCATAGTCCACAAACGCCATGCACAGGGGCTGGTTATACTCTTTGGTCTTCTGTATAACCTGCCTCACTGTGTGAATATGGTCTATGGTGCTATAACTCCGTCGGAATCCGGCCTGCTCTGCAGGTTGAGCTTCGTCAAGTCTTCGTGTAAGGCGATTCGAAATGACTCTTGAGAACAGCTTATAGACGTGACTCAGGAGAGAAATTGGTCGATAGTTCTTCAGTAATGTTTTGTCGCCTTTCTTGAAGAACAATACGACCAAGCTCCGCTGCCACGCCCTAGGAGTTCTCCCGGAGAAAAGAACTGAGTTAAATATACGCCGAAGTTCCTTCAGCACCGGCTTGCCGGCTGCTTTCAGAAGCTCGGTTGTAACTCCGTCTTCTCTCGGGGCTTTTCCATTTTTAAGTTGCCCAAGAGCTGCTTCGATCTCCTCCAGGCTGATGTCGGGAAGATCCTCCGTCGCATGGCGGGACTTTGTACTACATTAGTATTTGCTCTACAATTTTCACCGTGTGCGTAGGTAAGTGGCGATAAAATCAATTCAAAACATATTTTATTAACAAGAAAGAATTCCAAATGCTATGATGACGGTAAATTCTTCTCATAAACACTTATCCAACGCTTGTATGGATTTTTTCCATCCCGTGCCAAAAAACTTCAGCAGTTTTTGCTATCGTTGATTGCTATTTAGAAATATTAAAATTTGATCCATTCCCAATGAAAAATATTGACATTTATTTTGATACGCATAAAGGCTACCGATACTAAAAATAATGGACATTAGCTTAAATGAGTCTCTGAGTGCGGCTGATAGAGTAAGATAATAAAAGTCTAGTTAGTATAAAAGCACAACCACAACTTAGGTAATACATCTGCGTATTTTGAGTGCAATAAAATATATTCATTTATTCATTCATCTGTCAAATATGTTCATCGAATTCCTTTTTTTTATGTGATTTATAAGCAATTTCCGATGCCCATGGACACTTGCAACACCAGTGGAGTCACAAGTGCGCTGCCAACTTTTAAACCCTGGATTAGGCCTCCGATACCCTCACTCACGCAGCGAAACACAGCACAGTGCTGCTATTACCTTAATATTTGCAAATAAATTGAGGAAAGGTAAATTAAAGTTTCCCAATGTGTATTCCAGCACACAAAACTACATAAATATCTAACAGACTAGTATGCGGGAGTTATCTAGGTATAGATAGATAGATAGATACTCTTTATTGCTCAACATACAAAACTTAAAAGCTAGGTATACAGTGATACAATGTACAATTTAGGCAGTCTTATCGCTAGTATGAGGTTCCTTCTTTTGTTTTTAGGGTTCCGTACCTCAAAAGGAAAAAACGGAACCCTTATAGGATCACTTTGTTGTCCGTCTGTCCGTCCGTCCGTCCGTCTGTCAAGACCCTTTTTCTCAACAACGCGTGGAGGTATGAAGCTGAAATTTACATCAATTACTCAGGTCTACTGTCCCTTGAAGCAGTGAAAAAATCAAACTTCTAAGCCAACGCAATCAAAAGATACAGCCGTTTATGCCGCAAATTTTCGACACTTGCAAGGGAATCAAAACCTACAGGGTGCGTCCCGTGAACCCAGAATCTTGAAATTTGGTACGAAGCTACGTCTTATAGCATAGATAAAGGAAAAATTGCGAAAACCATAAATTTTTAGTTATATCACATAATATTTTTTTTTAATAACTTTAAACTTACTACCCATTTGGTATTAAATTGAAATTCATACCAAATACTCAAGTCTATAATACCTTTAAGCTGTAACAAAATCAAACTTCTATGTCAACGCAATCAAAAGAAACAGCAATTTAAGCTGCATATTTTGAAACTCGCAAGTACTCGCAAAGGAATCAAAACCTAAAGGTTACTTCCAGTCGACCTAGAATCTTGAAATTTGGCATGAAGCAACGTTTTATAGCCCACATAAAGGGAAAATTCCGAAAACCTTAAATTTTTAGTTACATTACAAAATATATATTTTTTAATAAATATAAACTTATTACTTTTTTGCTCATGAACGCGTAGAGCTATCAAGTTGAAATTCATATCAAATACTTAGATCTAATTGCCTTTAACCCGTGAAAAAAAAAATCTAAGTCAACGCAAAAACGCAAAAGTACAACCATTGATACCGCATATTTTGAAACTCGCAACTACACGCAAGGGAATTAAACCCTAAAGACCACTTCCCGTTGACATAGAATCTCGAAATTTGGTAAGAAGCAATAGCTTACAGCACAGGTAACAGAAAAATTCCGAAAAGCTTAAAATTTTAAGTAGTTATACCACCAAAAAAATTGTAATTGTAAACATAATTGTAGTTACAGCAATGACCGCGAGTTATTATACTATGTATGGGGAGGGCAAAATTTTTCAACTAAAAAACTTAGTAAATAAATAACTTTAATAAAAGAACTTTCGCAAGTCTGCTGCAAGGCTAGTATAAGTGTTTCAGTTATATTATAGATAAATGATATGTGTTAATATAAAATAAAGGATTACTTAAACGATAAAGAGATCTTTGTCTTAAATTTATGCTCCTCCATCTTTCCCCATTGTAATGTTATGAATTTCATTTTGCAATAAAAATACCATAGTTATGACTCGATTGTAGTAATGAACGAACTTTGTAAACCTTGCAGGTTTGTACGGGACCCTCGGTGCGCGAGTCCGACTCGCACTTGGCCGGTTTTTCTTTCTATCATAGACTTCTCACATAAAAAAATAGATAATTAGTAAAGACTGTAAAATCGAAAACGATTGGTGTATTTTTTATTTTATCAAATCCTTACAATAAAAAGGTGTGGAGGTCTACGCTAACATCAATGTTTACCAATCTTTTCGTTTTCCTGTACTGAGGGTTCGGCAAACTTTACTAAGATTACTGCCCATATTGGCCGTCTGGCGAGAGTTTCTCCTACTCTTTATTCTTCGGCACGTGACCCCACCCCGCCACTTAATACCAACAGACCGATTTAATTATCTATTATTACTACTGAAGCGCCAGACTGTCAGCACACGTTTGTGTGATTACCTTATTTGTAGAGTATTTTTGGTAAAAACCGAAAGTAAAAACACATTTAATATGTTTCTTTATTCGAACTAATGAGGCTTTAGGAAATTATGAAAATAATTATTACTTTTATTGAGAAGTTATTACTTTTTTGCGTTTCAAAAAATCTTATATATTTTTTTTATGTACTCTTTGAAATTGCTTTTAATAAAATGTCTTATAATCGTCTAAATCCTAGATCCGTCGAAGTGCTTTAATATTAGGTGCCCATTGCCTACTATATATGAATCCAGTACGAGTTAAATCAAAGGCTTCTTCAATAAGATGAAAGTAGCTATGCGTAGCTCCAGCTGTATCGAATACAAAACTTACGTACCATGGAAAGCTTTCCAAGTTACTTACCTATAGCGCAACTTATTTCAAATTTCGAAACTTACACTGTGAATAAGCAATATCTATTCTTGCTTCATTTCATCCGTTAACTGTTGCTAATGTACCTGGTACGAAAACAATGTGAATACCGGAGTGGCCCTGTAAAGACCTCAGCCACTAGTGCCTGTTAGCTTAACTAAGGACCGTTATCCACCTGCGCTACAATAGACGCCTGTTAGCCTCAAATTTTGCACGACCTGTTAAATTATTATGGCTACCTCGGGCGCCCTCTATTTAAAAACTTTTAGCTCTTGGAACTCTCTTGTGCCTGTTGTAACATTGACGTAGAAAGTTGCTGTTCAATTTTGAGTGGACCTGTTTATAAATCTATTGTTTTGCCATTGAGGTAAATGGTTATAGAGGAGCTATCATGATCAACAGTCATGTTCCATTTTTTATATTGGTTAATTATATGCCACAGACTTTATGTCCGTTTTGTTTTGTTTGCTAGTATTTACAGAGTTTGTTCTGTGTGCTGTACGCCGTGTGGTCCCTGGCAGAGTAGAATAGGCCATCCTCACCTTACCGAGGTGTCGTAAAAGGCGACTAAGGTAAATCTGCTGGCATGATCATCAGCACCCACAGAGAAGGAAAACTCTGCATTTATATCAAAACCCTCGCCAACGCGTCTGCCAAGCGTGGTGAGTATGGCAATTACCCCTCATGTGATTGAGGGGAGGCCCGTGCCCCAGCAGTGGGGACTTAAATGGGCTGACGATGATGACGATGACAGAGTTTGTTTGCTCGCTTATAGTAATGGCACAAGAAAAGTAATTTTTGTGTACGGATATACACAAAAATTACTTTTCTTACATGTTCCATTTTGAAACGTCAAACTTTATTTTCATTCCGTAAACTTTGTGTTTTTTGTAACTGCTATGTGCTTAATATGATTAACGACCAAAAATAGATCATAATATAGTTAGTCACAATGACTTATTTGTATGTTTCCAACATTCCAAAACAATTTTGTTTTGAAATTATTTTTTATTTTAATACTTAAGTATTGAAATATAAAAAAAACATTTTAAAATACTAATTATCTGACTGTAAATCAGATATTAAAGTACCTATCAACAGGGTTCCACCAATAAACAAAAATTTCGAAATAAAGTTTTATTGAATTTCTATGTCTATAATTCCCTATACTACGTGCGGGGCGCTGAAAGTGATCTCGTTTTCTATCCCACCCAACATACGTAAACACTTTTTATATTCGAGCTGCCCAAAGTAATTCATGACTGAAAGTAACAGTTATTCTAGAATTACCTTTCTGTTTATGTTACTCTATGATAAATGAGAAAATATAATCTTATTTAATTTTTAACCCCCGACGCAAAACGACGGAGTGTTATAAGTTTGACGTGTCTGTGTGTGTGTGTGTGTGTCTGTCTATGGCATCGTAGCTCCCGAACAAATGAACCGATTTTGATTTTGTTTTTTTTTTGTTTGAAAGATGAATAAGGAGGAAGTGTTCTTAGCTATGTTGGATAAAAATCGATCCAAGATGGCCGCCGTCACAAAGATTTGGATTTTATGTTTTAACACAACTCCCACAATATGGGTATCACATAAAAGGGCTTGAGTAGCAGAATATATTAATTATGAAAAATTGCAAATCCAAGATGGCCGCCGTGAGAAAATGACGAATAACCTACTTGTTGTTCCAACTGAATCAAATGAAAGAGCTTCAGTTGTGTCGGGGGTTTTTTAAATTTTCAATTTAATTTTATAAAATTAAACTCTGATTATTCACCGGTGGAACCCTTTGTACTTCGCCGTATTCTTTAAACTATTTGTGCAATATCTAAACACACGCCACGGCGTTTTCTGACCATTTTATAAACAAATTGCTAGCGTTTCGATGTTCAACCTCATCGTGTCAGTGCTAGCAAGCGATTAATTACAGTGCGGGTGCTAGGGTGAAGCAAGTGAGATAAATTAAAGAAGCACACAGTGTTTCACTTTCAGCGCCAAAGCTTTGGAAAATGAAATTAACTGCCTGTGTGATTATGAAAAAGACAGCGCCGTTCCTGATACATTTTATAAAGGCTGGGAGACGAGATATCTCTGCTCGTGTGAGCTGAAAGCTTCTGGCGCTTACGAACGACGGGCGAAGTTTTTCAAGTCACACTTCGCGCGTCAGAGCGTTTTCAGATTAGCGTATATTACTGCTCGTATGCGCTCGATTTGAAACATGCGCTTACATGTGTCATAATATTATGCGCTTTATAAAATTCTAGTCTTTCAGTCGCAGTGTTTTACGAATGTAATTGTGGCGATTGGACTGTATATAAACTTATAATAGAAAGTTGGTAAGGGATGTTGATAAAAGCTTTTGAACTATATTGTATTTCGGTATATTCACAAATTCACCAGACACAGTCATTGAAAAAGACAATCAATCATATAAAACCAAACAATAATATATCAAAATCAATAATCACCATCGGCCGTCACCAGGTGCGATCCCGGGCTCGGCGCTCCACTCGCCAAATGTGTGGGTCCGTCGGCTATCGGTTGGCAAAAGTGACAGGTTTTACCATCTGCCGTTGCCCGGGGAACACCGGACCCCAACTGGAAAACGTTTCTGCCTGATACAAGCCGAAACTGGAATCGGGCCAGAACTGATTTCCAGTAGGGCCACACTAGGAAGTCGACGCACCTTAGCTCCCCATATACGCACACGTACCACATAAGCCTTTAAATACACTTTCTGGCTATTGTTGAATCAGATAGGCAAAGCAGAGCCTTAAAACAGAAAAAATGTCGTTCTTTTTATCGCGAACTATGTAAACACTCGCATTTACCGCATGCATAATTCGTTGGTAATTGCAACTGGAATGTTTTTTTCTAGCTGCTCAAATGTACAACTTTAGTCTGTAAAACTTTTTTCAGTCGTTTCAACTTATTCAAATGTCAAATAGGTTTTTAGTGGAGTGTATAATTAGGTAGGCACTTCAGTGCGTATGGAATAAAATTGGTACAGAACATTTTGTTTAATTTTTTTTTATAATAAGGCCAATCAGGATAACATCACTCCGCCTGATGGTAAGCGGCCGTGAAATCGAAACATGAGGTTGACAGGCACAAAAGAACTAATAAAGTATCCATTGATGTTTGCCATCCTCACCCTGCCTACCTGGCCTACTGAGATGCCGCTTCACGCTCCCGCATAAAAGACCCCGGATTGTATGAAGGAGGAAACACATGAGCTGGGAGGGCATTCCATGTCTTGAATTTAGGTGTTATATTATGTTACATTATAATACCACAAATCAAAGATGTTTAATTGAGGTTAAACGAGTGTTAAACCAATTTATGATTTTGTTTTCAGTCCATTGTTATTCAGATTGATCGGTAAAAATTTACTAACTTCCAACAAATTGTATGCTGCTAAAATTCAACCAATAACATTATGCAATGAACATTAATATGCGCTCAAATCAGTAAACCTTAAAGAATTTAAAATAACCAAAAAAATACTCCAACTAAAGAATTGTCGACGCATGTGCTTCCCCTGTCCATATGGAAACCTTCAAAGGAAGCGTGAAGTAGCAACTCGTGAGTCAATATAGCAATTCCAACGGAAGTGATGCCATGTCATCGCGTGCGTTATAATTGCATTGTGGGCTCTCTTTTGGCTCACCAACTGACTAAGATGATCCAACCAAAACATATGCCGTAAGTCTCGGATTAAACTCCAGTATCAAGTTAGGGATATTAAATAGATATTATATAGAATTGAATTATACAAATGGTTCATATCCATTCAATCTCGGAAGCCACCTGATGATCCTCAAACAGGAGTTAGAGCGATGGTAGCTCAATGGATACGAACGCGCCTTCCACGCAGGTGGTCGAGGTTCGAATCCGAGCATGCACCAATGGTTTTTTCAAATCTATGTGCGTATTTCTACCATTACTCAACTGCTCGGCGGTGAGGGAAAACATCGTGAGGAAACCTGCACGTTTCGGAAAAAGTTTCTGAAACGTGTAACCATGATTCAGTTGGTCTGGTTCCCCTGTTAAAGGGTTCCAAAAGTCAGACGGCGACTACCGTCATTGTAATTACCGTACCCCGGGCTCCGAAGCGACAGCTTTGGACGCAACCGGGAAAACACGCTAAGACGAAGAAGGAGAAGATCCTCAAACAGGAGTACTATAAACAGTCTTGATCAAAAAATATAGACTTACATGTATTCCAATTTCTAACTTTCAAACTGAGTTGAGTGGCGTGGCGTAGGTACCATAGGAGGGGCATGTCCATTCATTGTCTAACCATGAACAAAATATAGGCTTAATGACGTTGATTAATCCTAATGTTATAACACTCATTGTTGGGTTTTGTGTGGACTAAGACAAATTCTTGCACAAATCTGTTGAAAATTTGGGGTTTCAGAAGATCGTGATAAAAGGGCTACTTACGTGTTACAGAAAGCATGTATTTTATAATATGCAAGATTTTTGATTACATATTGTAAAGGTATGTACCTACTTTCGTATTTCAATTTAGCCTGCGCTAATTGAAATATTCATTACGTATTCTGTTTTGCGTAGGATTCCTAATCATTACTGAATTTAATATGTTACTGGTGATTAGGTGTAGACTACATACTTGATTGTTACACAGTCTCCGTCCTATAATTCTATAGGCACACAATAAGGCTTAAGTTTACATAGATACTTCTGGGAATCAATATTGTAAAAGAGTTTCGACCACTGACACATTTGATTGAATATTAACTTACAATATTTTGGCAAATTGCAATATTACAATGTTTCGTTTTTTGTAGATATATAATGTGGTAGAAAGTGTGCTCGACTATATTTATAAATTAAGAAAACATCAAAACGAGGTATATTTTTCAGACTGCTCAATCTAAAAAAGTTACCTTAAACCCTTTCCTCCATGTGACATAGCCTTGGGGCGTCCTGTGTATACATTAGAAAGCTAGGACTGAAGATTGGGTTCAGAGTTGAAATAGGACATTCAATGAAGATTGTTTGATAAAGATCTTGCAAGCGGACGTGCCATGTCTCTTTTGCCTAACCAATTTTCTTTATCTACGACAGAAACGTTCAACCAATTTAAATGGGTGATTACAAGCTTTAGCCTTCAGAGCCTTTATATAAATGGGATTTCCACATTAAATTTCAAGTTAAGATTTTATTATTTAAGTGTAATAAAGTGAGGTACCTACAATCATCATTTAAAACTGTTTTTCAAATTTGTAATAAAATCAAATAATATAGACTATTTCTTCAAGAACGGTTAGACTGTTTTAGATGATGATTCATCTGTTAAGTTTCTCAGCGCCCTGAATAAGTTCAAAACAAGAGAAAAAATTAAAGCGCTACGAATTTCGCCTGGCCAGGGACCACTAGCATTTATAAATGTACAAAAGGAAACTCTATGTCACGTTTTTTTTTTTGTTTCCTTGTCAAATCTACTTTTATCTTAAAAAGAAAGGACTGATTAAACGTATCCAGTAACTTTAAAACGGCGAAGCGCTAAATAGCTATACATCTATTTATATAAATTATATAATACATTTATATAATTTATAGTTTGTTATATATAAATAATGCAAAATATGGTATGTAGTGTTTAGTTACTGATTTTCTCATTCGTCGTCATTACACGCTTTTGCAACTAAGCCAGCCTTTCATTCCATACTTTGCCACGTTTGGGCAGTATTTTCAAAATCCATACGATATAATGAGACATAAAAGCACTGCATCTCCTATCTCATAGGTAAGTGAAACGACTATGAAAGGAAATACTAAGGAGGGCTTGGGATATTTCAGTTACTAAATACAAGCAGCCAAATACGAAGAGGATTCCCTCCTTCCGATTCCTATCGCAAATGAGGCGGTTCCCTCTTGTAATTACATGAGGCTCTGAGTTTGGAAAATATGTCCGCCCGCATAATAAGCAGACGACTTGCAAGCGACGACTTTAATATTATATCAAAGTCGTTACAAAATAACAACTTGGTAATATTAATAAGAATATTCTAAATTAGACAATTTTATTGTTCCGACACTATCTATTTATCTAATACCGATTTTCGATAGATGTTTTTTAACAAGCCCAATTATCGGAATGTGATTATAGATATCCAATTCAACATTTCCTCCTCATCTAGCGTGTAATTCCCGGTTGCGTCCATATAAAAAGTATTTTAAACAGTATTTAAGTATTTTAAACAAACTCCAACTTTTGTTTCGTTCGCGGTAAACTTTGCTACGAGAATTAAACGTGGCGTGAAAGCCTCCTAAAATTTTGTTAAAATACCACTGACCGCAACTAAGATCCGGGCATTCCTTCCCAACGCCATCTCAAATTTTGATAACCAGATTGGAGAATAGGGATTATTTTATGACGAGAATCATCCCAGTTATTTCGCAATTTCACTCAAATACACGTAAGTCGCTATGTCTTTTTAGTATTTATCTCGAGTTATTTACTTTGATTTATTCTATCAGATGTTATCTCGCCTATTCGTATCACGCGAATAAAATGCTCGAGACAACCATTGAGAAAAGAAAATTAGAACAAGGAAAAATAGACATTATTTCAACTAAGTTGACTCTACGGTGACTTACGAGTAGGTATGTAGGTTCTGAGGACGTTTTGCACTCGAAAACAATATTACCTATGTCAGTCTTAGCACTCAAGTAAAAATTAATTAAAATAGCTTCTTGATTGTAAGAGATGCTTCTATGGAAATAAAATTCAAGAAAGAGCCTACAAAGTAAGTTTATTTATTTTAAGGTGACAGGGTAGAGCACACTAGCGACGCCAATCGATTTTAATTCTTAGCTGCTAAACCGGATCTATTTTAAAAAAAAAGTTAGGACTACCCGTCGCCTTAAAATGGATACAACATGAGTGCAATAAATGATTTGTATTTATTTGTATTTGATAATCACAAACGCGTGGACAGGTTCTTATTAGGCTGGGCAATTTAAAACTATTTTTTCAAAACATTGAGTTAGGTTAGGTTTAGTTAAGTGATATGGTTTTTAATACAGTTTATTTATGAGGTTCCAGCTTTCGTATTCAAAGATGCTTTATGGTCTGATTTGGATAATTTTAAGCCAACGCGTATAGAAAATGAATGCAATGAAAATATGAATAAGCTTCTATGCCATGATACAATGTAACATATTTATAAACATGGTTACATGGTACCTTAGTACCTATTTGTATATGAACGAACCAAGTCAGACCTCGGTCTGCAAGTTTTGAGCTGACCACAGAACGTGGCCACAGATTAAGCCCTCACTTTTTGGTCGTTGAAGTCAATAATCACGCCACATAATATTTTTTCCGCGTGTAGAAGTCGAAAAAGAACTTCACTTTTCCTAAATTCAACACTTAAGAAGATGAATGGGGTTTCATCCTTTGAGAGGTTGAATTTCGGAATATCCTTTCTTGCCAGATGTTTACGTCATGCAAAGAATACATCATCTATGCGTTTTTCGCGGAACTTTCTACCACGTACCTCAGTTTTGTGGAACAGTTTACCTATGGGAGTATTTCCCGACGGCAACGACTTAGGGACCTTCAAGAGAAGAGTGTACTCATTTTTAAAAAGGCCGGCAACGCATTAGCGATCTCTCTGATTACGCGGATGTTAATGGGCGGCGATGATTGCTTTCCATCAGGTGACTCGCTTGCTCGTTTGTCGCCTCTAGCATAAAAAAAAACTAAGTTTCAGGTCTTTCCAATCAGCGGTTTAGGATGCAAGTTCATCCATCAGTCAGTCACTCAGGCAGAACGAAGGCAGACGAATAAACATATCACAGCGCATTTTTTGTTAGTGGGTATAGTTTTACAGAGCCAAATCATTGAATCACGGCTTGATGAAATGTTGGGAAAAATAAACTCGAGGTGAAAGTACATATTTTGCCTTTTTCGGCCACACCACCACAGTATAACAAGAGCTTTGTACTTTTTCACACTATGGTAACACTGTGTTAGCTTTTTTCCGTCTATTTGAAGAATAATTGTTTTATAACTACAAAATTCAACCGTCTTTATTTTCCCTGGCGACCATTTGGGACCGCGAGCACGAGACAGTTTATTATAAAAATTATATTATGTTTAACCTAGTTGAAATAACAATGAATCGTGAAACAGGAAGGGAAGTCGTTTCTCTGGAATGAGCTAGCACGAGCTAAATATAATAGTTAAGTAATTAAAAAGCTTATTAAAATTTTATCTTTAGCTACAATAAAACGTAACATGGAGCGGGAAATTCCACGTTGATTAATGAGCGAGGGTGTGAAAATTATGAGGCGATGGAAAATCACTCCATTAATATACTCGTACTGTGTGACCTGGGTCCATTAGTTAACATCATAATGATTCTGCTTTGTTAGCGTCTTGTCTTAAAACGTGGCTAAAAACGAGGGTATCTATAATCCCCCGTTTGATGTGAAGTGATTTTTCAAAACTATAACGTAAGCAAAATGCTGAACACAGGCGTAAGGTAGCATGCCTTTCAGGTCTTTACAGGTTGCATTTTGAAGAGTGTGCAAAGAAATCACATGATATAAATAACATACAGGATACAGACACACAGACCAATAGTACAATCAAGAACTACAACCTGCTTTAGTAAAAATTGTTTCAACATGTATGCTAAATTATTTAACTTGCTTCCAAATTGTATTCAGACAATGACACTCAATGCTTTTAAGAAAATGGTTTTCAAAATTTTTGTTCAAAATTGTTTTTATAGCGTAAATGAATTTATACAATTTTGTCGAAATTTGCATCATGAGGTTATATAGTAATTTAATTATAAGTGTTTGATTTGTGGCTATGTTATTATTTATTTTAATTAATTTTGATTGATAATTTAATATCTATATTTCATAATATTTGACATTCCCTATTAATAACTTTATTGTTACTAGCACTTGATTACACTGACATCTGAATTAAAGTTTTGACTATTATGTTTTCTAAGTTAAATTGATTATTGTCTCGATTTTGCTTTCAAATGTATTATTATAATTACTTATTTATGCATGACGACACTAAAATATTAGTATATCGATAGATCGATTAAACATGTATGAGCAATACTTAAGATAAGAACCATAAAATGTACCATGTTTACTGAAAATAAATGAAATTTTCAATTCGAATTTGAATTCCACCGGCTCCCTTTCATCATCGGGACACAAGACGGAGATGGGGTTACCACCCTTATGTCGTAGAAATACCGGCAATTCGTACCAAACGGTTCAAAAGTACATTCATGTTGCGTACGGCTAAGGAATGAAACTCTATGACGGAAGATGTGTTCCCTGAACGATATGATCTGGACATATTCAAGAAAAGAGTGAATAGGCTGTTACTAGACAGATATGATCCATTCTCGGCCACGTCATCACTTACCATCAGGTGATATTGTGGCCAAATGTCTGGCTATTCTAATAAAAAAAAATAGCGTATTCCTTTTCATGAAAGACCGGCGACATACTTGTGACTCCTCTGGTGTTAAAGATGTCCATGGGCGGCGGTAATTGCTTATCAGATGATCTTCGTTTGCTCCCTATATCACAAAAAAAGAACAAAATATTTCTACCATTCGTTTGGCGGTAACAATCGTGAGAAAACCTGATATGATGGGTATCAAGGTAATGATTCGGAATGTGTCCATGGTTCAGTTGGTTTGGTTCCCCTGTTTAAGGGTTTCATCCACTATAAGTTTAAATTTTATTTTCTTTAATATGAAATAGGTAGTATGTCTCAATTTTCGTGTCATGGTGGGTTGAACAATAAATTTACAGAAAAAGAAGACTTAGGAATAATGAATTTGTTGATGAACTCAATTCAAAGACCCTTTTGGTACAGTGGTAGTGAACGCTGCCTTTGATCCAAGGGTTGCAGGTTCGATGCCCGCACAGTACAAACATTTGTGTGCATGAACATGTCTGTTTGTATTGGTCTGGGTGTTTTCTATGTATAATAAGTATGTATTTACAAAATAAAAGTATTATATGTATATATTTGTAATCCCACTGTTGATTCTGATATCCGTAACACAGATGCTTGAGCTACCTATCTTGGAGTCAGATCAATGTATGTGATGTTGTGAAATATTTATTTATTTTTAATTGATTTTAAGCACCTCAGCGATCTTTAAAGTTACCTTATGTAGGAGTGTTCTGCAATATAGGATATCAATGTAGATTATATATTATAAAATATTAGACTAGCTTCCTTCGTCTAAACATAAAATGTTTCGAAAAACAGATGGATTTTCTTTCCCAGATAAATAAAGACGATTCGATGCTACTGAAATACTTTAAAGGAACCATTAGCATAAGGTTAAAGACTATAAATACTTTACAAAAGAAAAAACAGTCTTGGAATTAAGGAAAACAAAGCTATAAAATTTGTAAATCAATCTGCCTACCGATCAGGGGCGGAGGCAAACGGTCCTTGGATTAAATAGCTCACCCGTGATACCAAACGGTTTATTCGAGACGAACAATTTCTTTGCCACAGCGCGTAAAAGTTGGCCCTTTGATCTTAAGCCGGAAAGGATTTTCACGGTATTCTGTCCCAAACATGGGTAAAATATCGCTACATGGAGAAACTTTTTATGTCGATTATGATTCCGAATAACTAATAAGATCAGGTTTTTTAAACAAATAAGGCGTCTTCAAAAATATGCCTTTTAATTGAAGTTACGGAAGTGAAAACTTGGTACGTGTGCAGAAACTATTTCAATTAATAGTTTTCGGAACTAATAAAAAAAAGGTCATTTATTTCGGGCATAACCCATATCGAAGTTAGTAACAGTGACCATATAACTATGTTAGTAATTATTGTGAAGTAAATTTGAATGTCAAAATGCACATTAATTATTTAGATTATATTATTTAATTAGGTAAATAAAAAAAAATAGACAACATCACATACATTGTCCAGGTCCCAAACTAAGGTTTAAAGTTTTCCCTTGTACTATGGAAACCAGGAACAACGAAGGTACTACAAACACCCAGACCCAACACAAATATCTGTTTCATCAACAAACATTTGTGTTGGTGCGGGAATCGAACCCGCGACCCATGCGTCTCAACCGGCGCACAAACCACTGCGCTAAGCGGGTCGGCTAAATTAAAATTAAACAAATTCAAAATTATTGTGTCCTTGGTCAGCTGGACACATGTCCAATGTTTCAAAATAGCACTGTCCACGTCCAGCCTCGAAGCAACCAGTCTGCAAGAGGCTGATTAATAAGGTTCCAGGGCCATTTATGTAACATTTCGACATCTTCAAAAGTACTTCCTACGGTTCATAGAATGGTAACAATGTCCATAGACATCCCCAGAAAAGTATACGTTTTCAACATTACATAGTGTTACACACATTATTATACCTTTGTTTTTCACCACAAGATTGGATAACTTTTGCGCTAAACTTTCCAAATCTAGGTCAAGTAGTTTGTAAGCACCCACTTTGTTTCCGAGAAATTTTAACCAATGGATTTAAAATTCAGCTGGAATTCGCCTGAATATCATGGTCTGGTGTAAAGGTATTAAAAAACGAAACTAGGTAAAATACTTGGGATATTTCTCGACATGTTGATAAAGTTTGACAGACGTTTTTTGAAGTGTTTTTTATTCGGTTTGAGAATTTATTTCTCTAAAAACAGAAATATAATACGTTCCACTTACATTGAGAAATATAGTTAGAAAAGAAAGAGAACGCAGCTATACTTACGTGGAGTTAACAAATTAACAATACTAAATAACATTCTAAAATTATAATGGTATTATCTCTGTGGAACAAAATGTACCTATTACAGTTAAAAAATCAATGTAGTAAAATGTGTATATTTATTATATTATATTATTATCATCTGTGGTTTTTGTGTTCAGAGATTATCTTACAACTTATAAATTATATTTCATTAATATGAAACTTATATAACTTTATATCGAGTAGGTACCCAATCATAGACTTGCGGTTATTCATTTTATACTAATATCTTATGTCAGTTGTACTAAGATTCCGTTAGACAATCAGACGGCAGACGCTTCATTTTAATTACTGTATCATGGACCAAGCATACCACGGGTTCCAAGCGAACCGAAAATAATACGCTGAGAAGATGTCCTCATCTTAACATTTAGGGAGTCTAGTAATTGCAATGAAATGACTGCCGTCTGACCTTTGCAACCATTTATGATTCTAACCAGACCAACTGAATGATAGTTACACGTTTCAGAAACTATCCGAAACGCGATAGTTTCACGCACAACACCCAGAAAAGATGATATCTCACATATCAATTGATTTTATTTGTATTTTATCCAGATCTTTTTCTTTAAATTTTAAAGATTCAAATACTCTAGACCAGTAAGTACCATCCTAAATCAAGACTTAAAACATTTATACTATGCGCAGTGTGAAGTTAAAATGAAGTCTTGATTTTGTGATCCCAAGTATATTTTATTTTCTTCCAGAAAAGGTTGTCATAGTGTATTTGTATAGTTATTTTAATATCACCGTGGGTGCAATGAAATTCTTCCCACCACCGCTGATGTGGACGCATAAGTCGCTTGCATCCACTGCAGCTATAAGCCGAAGTTGATTGGACGATTTCGAATGCATCGAGCCGGCTTCCACTCCGTTCCAATGAGGTGTTGCTCGAATTTTCAAATTCCATTTCAGATTATTCCCTCTGTTTTCTGTTTATTTGGAATTGAGGAAAGAACTGCAGAGTTGTCTGAAAGATTTTCGGTCATCAATCGGTCATAGAGGTACACGTAACACATTATTGCGAATAAGATTTTTCCTTGCATTTTATCATACTTATCTAGTTTCTAAAGGTTGTTGTTATTCAGGATCAATTTTTGTAAGGGATAAACCTATGC
This sequence comes from Marasmia exigua, assembly GCA_019059595.1. Classification (NCBI taxonomy): domain Eukaryota; kingdom Metazoa; phylum Arthropoda; class Insecta; order Lepidoptera; family Crambidae; genus Marasmia; species Marasmia exigua. The sequence continues at coordinate 13,738,200 of CM032466.1, forward strand.
AAACATTTCATGAATCATAACTATACCTAAAATGTAATGAAATGTGAAATGAAAATCCTTTATAGGTATAATGTCAGAAATTAAAAAAATAAACAAATACATTCTAAAACAAATAGAGGCTAGAAACATTACCTTTATTTATGGATATGAATTTGAAAGTTGTTGAAAAAAAACAATTAGAGATTAAGGGCTTTATTCAGTAAAGGGTAAATAGACCTTTGTTAGCTAAAACGGTGTTAAGAGCAGTTTTGACGTTTGTAACAAAATATTAACATACAACATTTCCGAAAGTAGAATGAAAACTGCTCTATAACAACGTTTTAGTTAATAAAGGTTTAACACACATTTATGAATAAGACCAAGGTTTAATTTGAAAGATTACCTTTTTATAAATATAGGTACCTACAAGTTTATAAACGAGTGGTTCATTAAATTGCTGCAGAAAAAAAATCGACGAGGATGGGATTCGAACCCACGCGTGCAGAGCACATTGGATTAGCAGTCCAACGCCTTAACCTCTCGGCCACCTCGTCATGTGCAAAATATGCTAATTAGGGACTGTTATTCAATAATTAGCTGAATATCTTATCAACAAGGTTTTTATTATAATACATTACATGCATACATTATTTACGCAGTTGTGAAGTATTTTATACATATTAATTAGACGATGTTTTTCAGACCTATACAAATAATTTTATAACTTGTCCTTGATATCAGTACAAAGCTAGCTTTATTAATCATTGTTTGGTATCTTATCAGATAGTGTATATTTGCAAATTATATTTAAGAGTCATTTGATATTTTAAACTTTTTTTAAATTTTAATCTCGTAGGTTAACCTGGAGACACCACATCAAATGTAAAAACGTGAGCTACAAATAAAGTACAACAGCCTATACTGGATGCTAGGAAGGAACTCAAGACTGTCTTTGGACAACAAGCTGCTAATATACAAAGCCATCCTCAAGCCCATCTGGACTTATGGACTGCAACTATGGGGCAGTGCAAGCGATTCAAACATAAACATACTCCAGCGCCAACAAAACAAGATCTTGAGAACAAAGTACCATGGCATGTAACTAACAGTGAAATCCACGAGCACCTTGAAATGAAACAATCAAAGAGGAAATTGGGAGTCTGGCAGCTAAGTACGAAGAGCGGTTAACCCATCATCCTAACGAACTCGCTCGCCAACTCACCATGGACCACTATGTGAGACGTCTAAAACGTCACCACATCCTGGAGCTCGAAGACCGGCAATAGCCTTGGGCAGCCGATGAGTTGATGCTTCCAATGGAAAGCCACTCTGCACGACAGCATCACAGAAAAAAATTGCCTCATAGTCCTGCCGACTGATTGCAAATAATCACCAAAAAAAAACATTTTAGGCGTACCTACATACAAACATACGACAAATCTATTAATATTTTCATTTGTGAAAATTAACAAGACAATCACAAATGATAGTTAATAATAGAATATATATTTATTTATTTATGTGATCTGTGGCAGACGAGCAGATCACCTGATGGTTAGCAATTGCCACCGCCCAAGGACACCCGCGACTCCAGTGGAGTCACAATTGCGCTGCCAACCTTTAAACCCCCCTTTCCCCCAGATTGGGCCTCCTCACTCACACAGCGAAACACAGCACAGTGCTGCTTCACGCTGGTTTTCTATCGACGCGGTGGTATCACTCCAGTCGAGCCGGAACATTCATGCCGAAGCGTGGCTCTTCCACGGTCTAATATATTGCTTGGAAATTAAAACAAATACCTCTTATCAAAATAATATGAACATTAGAAGTGTGGAGTTATATTCAATTCCTATTTCGATGTGTATGCGGTTAAGCAATTTCCGATCAACAGAATCCTGCGATATTAAATATCTTCACGCAATTTTTCTTTCTTTTTCATTCGCTTTCGGTATGCAGTCTGCGTTTATTGAAATCTGATAGCTGCATAACATACAACACGTGCTGTGTGACAAAAATGCTTGCGAGCATATAAACGGCTGTTGTTTCAGCGTGAAATATACTCCTTTTGCAACAGACTAGTCACTATGTAAATGGTAAAAAGATAGATAGGTAAATATACCTATTTAAAAATGAAACGCTTTATTTATAAATTTTGTAGACTTACTCGTGCAGTAATTATGATTGAAATAACAATTTCTGTAACGGGTCAGTTATTGCATTCAGAGTTTGTTTCATTTATGCAAATAATGATAATAATGTTCTCCAAACCGATATTTCGGTCATGGCGGCCAATCTCAGCGATCAGCCATCGACGTAGGACATATTATAGTGCACAAGTATTTGCGCAGACACAATTGCACTCTCTATTCGCGTACCTTCTTATTTCGATGGGACACTAGTGTGACACGACCGAAGAGGGATTAGGCGCAGGACCAACGGCTTAACGTGCTTTCCGAGGCACGGGGGTACAAGACCGCCAACTTCCGGACTTCGGGCTATCACTGAGAATATTTTTTTATCAGAAAAACTCAGGTACAAATTTTGGCCCGACCCGGGGATCGAACCCGGGATCCCAGGCGCAACCGTTGCTTTAAAGTGCGACCCACTAACCATTGCGCCACCGAGGCAGTTTATGCAAAATAAATAATATAAACACACTTTTCCGCAATATTTTTACGATTTTTTGGTTTTAAACTCAAGCTTATAAATAAACTTGAGTTTAAAATAAAAATTTCGTGCCCCAATGTATCAATGTCGTGGGACCAGTCTTGGGAGCCTGAAAGCGATCGAGATTCGTATTAAAACCGTCACTGGGTTGCACGTACAGATATCAATCAAAATATCAATGATGTATGACTATACACTCTTATTGAGTATTTTTTCTATTCGTAGGAATAAACTTTTTGAACCAGAAGTGAGTCTGATTTAAAAATTAGCCAAGTAATCTTTTTATTTTCCTATGTATTATAAGTATGTATTTACAAAAGAAAAGTATTATATGTATATATTTGTAATCCCACTGTTGATTCTGATATCCGGAACACAGGTGCTTGAGCTACCTATCTCTGAGTTAGATCAATGTATGTGATGTTGTGACATATTTATTTATTTGTTTACTTGCCAGTTGGTACTTTGTATGAGTGGAAAATGTGGGTCAAAAATTTCAGGATATTTAGGTCACGCTTTATAAACCAAACATGCAGTTTAAATGGTTTTCCCAAAGCCATTATCCAGGTGTAAGTACCTCGTTAGCAAATGCGTGCGCACTATTCTGAATCTCTGCACATCTTTTGCGAATGAAGTCCGTCGTTAATTTTGTCCGCCCATGTGTACTTTAGCCATGATACAAAGTAGTGTTACCCTCTGCCAGAGCTCACTGTGCTTGTTTGTACAAACATAAGTGTGGATACGTATCTACAGAGAATTGGGCCGTGATCAAACTAAGGTGCGTAAAGTGCGTGTCAACAGGGATTAAGAAGAGCGATAAATTGTTCCGTTTGCCCAATTTATTTTCCCTGGTAATCCTTGGGAATTGCAGTAAGTGGGCAAGTTAAGACAAGAGTTCGCGGATCACTTTTATTCCTTAAAACATAAGGGAGATAATCGCTTGCCTGGCGAAGCTTAAAAGATATGCTGAAGATTTTTCATACATCCAGCTCTTAATTATCACTGGGTAACAGGGTATTTATTTACGGCTTTGGATAAATGAGAGCATAGTTAATTTATGTGTGCTTTTAAAAAAATATGCCTCGTTTAAGAGCTCATTCATGGGTAAGTGATTTATGTGTCCTGTCTATGAACGTGAAGAATAGATATTTATAAAGTATTTTTTAACCTCTAAGAAAATATCCACAATTGCGAGGTTTTGTTAATATTCGTACTTAGAAGTAGAAATTATTGAGACATTGATATATTTTGGACTCATTTACAGAATGGTCTGTACATTTTCATTAATATGTAAGAAAATAATTCGAAAGGAAATCGTGTTGTGAAATAAAAGCCAATGTGCCCAACGTTTAATGAAAATATTATTTTAGACCGTTGATTCTGTATTCATCGAATAAAATCAATTCAAGAGGCATGAATATTTTATATTTTTGCTGCTCCACTGGCCATTAGAGGGCGTTTAACTTTCATCGTTATTGACTGTCGAAAGCTAATCCAATTGGCAACTGGAGTCTGCCCTTTAACAGGTTTTAGCCATTCCATGCCCCGCAATAAGTTCGTAATATCAAATCAAAATTGTATTTTAGAAAAGTTAAGCTGATTCTGACGATTATGTCGGGCTCTCCACTGGGTAGGCGCCCAGAGGCATACCGACTTAAAAACACAGCGGCATTCCGTCATTGTACTAGTGGGGAAAGGTTATTTATTGTTTTCGGCAAGACCTTGGACTACCAAGACATCTCTCGGGCCGATGCTCACATACATAGCAGCCCGGGCGGGAATAGCCGGGGGCGCCAAGCTATTCAGACATTAGGTGTGCTAGCCTCATCATCATCTTAGCGTTTTGTCCCGGTGGAGTCCTAAGCTGTCGCTCTGGAGCCCTGGGTCCGCTTTCCTGCTTCTACTCCTCCACTTCGAGCGATCTTGTGCATCCAATGCAGTATGGTACAATTGGTGTGTTAGCCTCATCTAGGTCTTATCCACCGCTCTGTCTGTCGTGAATAATGCCTACATTAAAAGCTGGTTGCTGGTGTAATGGTTGCTGGCTGCAATTAGATACATAAGCACTAAAATCGATTTTTATTAATGTATTGGAATGATTTGAAGATATTTAAAGTAAAAAATTGTCTTAGTTTACTGGAAAAAAATACTTTATCTTTACCTACGCGTACTTTATGACTCAGAACCCTCAAAAGAACACTGAAAGCCAAGGGTTGGCTTTTAATTGGTTTAAGAGTACAAACGCTATACCATAACTTATTCATGTACCTAACGTAGCTCCCAAAGTACCTTATTAATAAACCCCAATTAATTAGGCTGTCGTCCCATTCTTCTTACCTCGGTGGAACAACCAATCTATTGAAATATATATTTGATTATTTATTTTATTTTCATTATTTGCATATTAAATTTATAATTGAATTAGCTGCTTTTATAACTGTACGTTTTCTTAAAATTGTCAAAATAATAAATAAATGACCTATGTTGTCTTAAAGTACACATTCAGTAGTATAATTAAATTTATATTTGTTTACATTAATATTTTTTGTTGCAGGTAACATACATATTACGGTAAATATTTATATTTCTACCGTGAGCGAGATGCATGGGCTCGGCTCGGCTCGGCTCGACTGAAGTGATACGGCTACACGGAAAAGCAGTATGAATCAGCGTCTGCGTTGTGTTCTGGTGAGTGGGTGAGGTTAGGTTACTGGAGTACCGGAGGAGAGAAGGGGAGTTTAAAGGTTGGCGGTGCAATTGTGACTCTACTGGTATTGCGGGTGTCATGGACACCCTTGTCTTACAACCTCGCACGGGTTTATTATGGATTAAGATTTATGGATTTTATCTGTTTTTCTTTTTTTATGTGATAGATGGCAGATGCGCAGACGGATCACCTGATGGTAAGCGATTGCCGCCGCCGATGGACACCCAGTGGTGTCACAAGTGCGCTGTCAATCTTGAAACCCTCTTTTCCCCTGGATTGGGCCTCCGATACCTTCACTCACGCAGCGGAACATAGTACAGTGCTGCTTCATGCTGCTTTTCTGTGAAGACCTGGAATCACTCCGGTCAAGCCAGCCCATTCATGCCGAAGCGTGGCTCTCCCACGGTCAATATCTTTAGAAATTACATAAATATCAACACTGTTTGTTGAATGATAAAATAATCAGCTCATTTTCGTTGCGCAAACACCATCCCACTTACTTCCAAAAACAAACCCCACACGGAATATTCGGGTGAATCTGTATACACGCCCTTTGTTATCAAGTGGGGAAAAGGACCTGAGCCAATGTTTCCTCGACACTTTACAAAAATAAAGTCTGCATAAGATGGCAGAACGCTGGAGCTTGGGACTTTCTCTATAGATCTACGATAATGGATGTCATTTGATACTTCCTGGGACATAACACTCTGTTCCGGGAACATACTCGCGTTCGGATTGAGGTATTGTGTTTCGTTCTGAACAGACACATGATTTTCGTTGTAGTTATGTTAAGGAAAATATTGCCACTGTATTCATTCGAGTATATTACAGCTTCACTCGAATTATAACCCAAGTGATTCTCAAGTATGTTATTCGGCTTGTTGAAGTTACCGATGTGCGTTTAGGGAAATTTACAATCTAGTCTGCCTTATCCTATCATCTTCAATCCGACAATATATAATATGTACTATTCCGTACAGGCCTTTTTCTTTTAAGGTAACGGGTAGGGCACACTAGCGACGCCGATCGATTTTAATTTGTAGCTACTAAACCGGATCTATTTTAAACGGGGTTACAACCTCTCGGCAAACACTTATACTATTTATTAAATAACCATGCACAAATGTTGGGTCCGTTTTTATATGCGAAAAATTTATTCACGTCAAAAGTGACTGCTTGTGTGAATTGGTGTGAATCATTTTTTTTGACCCAAGATTTTTGCATTGTTATTTAATAAATAGTATAAGTGTTTGCTGAGAGATAGTAACCCCGAAATTGTTTAAAGTAGATCCGGTTTAGTAGCTAAATATTAAAATCGATTGGCGTCGCTAGTGTGCCCTACCCGTCACCTTCAGCCACGTTCCTGGTCCTATGGTACTCCATTTCCCTCCTAAATTCGTCATCATTTGATTTTAAGAGAACTTAAGTCACCAATTTATTTACTCAAAATAAATGTTTTAACGTTACTTGAGTTAAAGTCGTCTTACTTATACTCGTAATCTACCGCTTTATACGGACTTATGTTACTAGGATTGTGTATATAGTGTGTGAAATAATAATCTATTTCGGAGCGTTTGATGGGGATCACTATTGCAACCATTTTGTGCGAATTTCACACTCGTAATAAATACAAACATTGAAATACGGGTTCACATAGGAATGCGAGTGTTAAATGCGTTTGCTAAAAGTGACGGACAAATGGTGAAAAATTATTGCAGACATTTTTACAATTTATTCTATACAGCTATGCATGTGAAAGAAAGCAATACCTACCACAATTCATTATGTTTGTAAATACTGCGCGTCTCTGAAAACAATAACTGTTTAGGCCTCCCCCAATCACCTCCTCCTCCACACATATCGATACTGCGCCGCCCGTATCCAATGGATTTCCGCGACCTTCACTAGATCAGCGTTCCACCTTTTGGAAGAGGGGGGGAGGGGGGGGGGGAGGCATGCAATCCTTTGGGCTATGTCTGTGACCTTAGGTCTCCTGCGGATTTCGTCATTTCTGATACGATCACGCATGGAGACTCCGAGCTTAGCCCTCTCCATTGCTCTTTAGGTGACTTTGAGCCTCCTTAATCGGCACATTGTAAGAAGCCAAGCTTCGGTTCCGTACCTATGTCATCACTGGCAACACACACGCATTAAAGACTAAAATAAATATTTTTTTTAGATTTTGTGGTAATTTTAATATGTATTCTATCAACCACAGCCGGTTTTTACAAAAGATTGATCTCTAACAACGGTTAAAATCACTTGAATTATGTAAAAAGTTGCGGATTTTTTGTTTTATCGAAGTTTAATCTTTTGATGCCAGTTAACAAAGAGATGAACGAGTATTATTAGATTTAAACTGAAACCTTCCACTTGGCAGGGTATTATGCTAAGTGGCCGAGCGCTTGTTCAAGATTTGCGACTCTTATGAGTACTTTAGAACTAGGAACTAGCACCTTGTTCTCAAAACAGAATAGGTGTAAGTACATACATTATTCAGCTCTATTTCCTTCATCGAAATATAAGACTAAATGAATATACCCTTGTCACATGTTACTTTTCTTTAAAGCGCCATTTTGTTCCACTGATTTTAACAAAGTTGCCGTTTGAACGAGTTTGATATGTAATTTTCTAATACTTAATACAAAACGACTGGTACTCATATAAGGCAATAAAGCATACCGCCCGCGAATGAGTAATATTTAGTATAACGACATCAAGAGACACCCGTTCCATAAGTACTCACAACCAGTGTATACTAAGCCTCCGCGAACAGATCATAAAAACGCTCAATTTTATTATATCCTGATAATACGTTTTATATGACGAGTTCAGCTTATCACACATTTCGCTGCGAGGAAACTCATGCGCTCCGCTTCGATAAATCCCGCGAAAATTACGCTCGTATTCGTACAAAATTACGATGTATACCGTATTCTACGAGATACTATACTATATTTTGAAACATTCAAAATATAGTATAGTATCTCGTAGTAAAGTACTTGCTATATTACCTATAGTGCGAAAATCACCGGATAGTATAGAAAGAGTAATCCTAGCCGGGCAAAGACCACGGGGCCGTAAGCCCACCCGATGGTCTGACACTCTTATTTAAGACATTAGATATGACCGTTCCGTAAGGCATATAGAGTATTTTTTATGAGAAAGAGAGGCAAACGAGCAAGCGAGTCACATGATGGTAAGTGATCACCGCCGCCGATGGACATCAGCCACACCAGAAGGAGTGGAGAGTTGCCGGCCTTTTAGGAAGGTATAGGTAGTTCAAGGTCGCGGCTACTGGTGACAATAGTCGCTGCCAATTAAAATAGTAGGGGGACTTGATCCTTGAACTTCAGGGACCGATTAAGAATAGAAAATGTCCCTCCTCATCTCCTAGGAAAATATTACCTAGCACTAATTTGAATTAATCCAATTGTTTTACGAGGGAATAATAAATAATACATAGGCTTTGAAGTGACTATCCTATTTGCTTCAATTAAAGAAAGAAAGAAAAACTATTTATTGACCACAACACATAATACATAAAATAAAAAAAACGGTACAGAGCATAAGAGTTGCGGCCAACATGGCTCAGCCTCAGCATATGCTGGAACTGCCACAAACAACAGCTGCAGCGCTGGTTTTCAGGCTGGACCTTGGGTGACGAATTTGCATTATAATTAATATAAATCATCATCATTCATTATTTCAGCCAATAGACGTCCGCTGCTGGACATAGGCCTCCCCCAATGTTCTCCACACAGATCGGTCCTGTGCTGCCCGCCTCCAATGGATTCCCGCGATCTTCACCAGATCGTCGGTCCACCTTGTGGGGCTTGCCATGGCTGTGACTTCTTGTACGTGACCTTTACGCCCCAACAGCCGTCTGTTCTCCTCGCTATGTGCCCTGCTTATTGCCACTTGAGGCATGCAATCCTTTGGGATATGTCTGTGACCTTAGTTCTCCTGCGGATCTCATCATTTCTGATAAGATCACGCAGGGAGACTCCGAGCATAGCATAGTTCCGACTTATGCCACGTGCCATATAACCGTGCTCAAACTTTAATAGACAGTCCAATATGTTGGGGACAGTGGCGCCATCATTCATTCGCTTTGATAACTAGTATATACTTTATTGTCTGTGACACAGTATAGAACTTGGTATAGAAAGAGAAAAGGAAAAAAATTTACAATGATGATGACACTTGGAAAATAATAAATTAAAAATATAGGTACATAACACAAAAAAAAACCGGCCAAGTGCGAGTCGGATTCGCCCACGAAGGGTTCCGTAGCAGCAAGTAAGATATATAGAAGGTAAATAGCGGTTTACGGTTTATAACGTATTAAAAAAAAACTACTCACTATGTCTAGTTCAAACCAATTTTCGTTGTTAGTTTTCAGGACTATAGATAGATAGATAGATATTCTTTATTGCACAAAAATAAAATACAAGCATGATACAACAGCAACAGACAGTACAATAAGGCGGTCTTATCGCTTGTAGCGATTTCTTCCAGACAACCTTTGGGTAGAGGAAAGAAATATCGCCCCACTATACTATGTACATCATATATGTTTTTTAGTTAGGGGGGGGACACAATTTACCACTTTGGGAGCGGCTCTTGCGCAAAGTATTGTGTTTAGAAAAAAATTATGTCAATAACCTCAACATCATTTTTAAAGACTCATCCGTCGTTTTGGTTTGATGAAAAAAATATTTTTGAGTTTCAGTTTCAAGTATGGAGACCCCCCATTTTTTTATTTATTCCAATTTTTGTGTAAAAATCGTAATGCGGTTAACAAAACACATCCTTTTATCAAGTTTCAGTAGTAAAGTTCTTATAGTTTCGGAAAAAAGTGACTGTGACATACGGACGGACGGACAGACGGACAGACATGACGAATCTATAAGGGTTCCGTTTTTTGCCATTTGGCTACGGAACCCTAATTATAAATTGACACTCGACGAATACATATTTCCAAACCAAATTATTTATAAAGTTACTTATATTACGTAAGCATGTTGCCACGCGTGGACCACGCCCTGCCACGCCAGCAAAATGAAAATAAATAAAAGGAGCGAGCTTACATTGCCAGAATCGGAAAGAACTACCAAATTATGTCTGCTACAAAGTATTTTCCTCGTGTGATGTTCCATGTAAGGTGTTGTTGTCTACTGATGAATTTACCTCTCTTCAATATTGAGGGGGAACCCCTGTCCCCGGATGAGTCCCCCACCGCTCATCGTGAATAACCCGAAGGTACGTTACCACACTTTTGTTCAGTGAATAGATACTTTTTTAATTACTTCCCGAGATCCCAATAAACAATATTTAAGATACCATCATTGGTTTATCTTTTATTTTGTCCACTTGATTGCAAGTAAGCACAACGATGTTGCTCAAAGATATTTGTGTTTTGATCTTGACAAAAACGGGTTTACTTAAATATGACAACAAAAAGCCAAATCGAGGGTTTTATATGAATTCCCAATCCAAATTTTATGTAGGTTACCTTATCCTGCGCCGGATGAAGTATCGATTTAATCGGGGTACAAGTTTTTTCTGATTTATGGTGGTAAGGCAGATTACCTGCTGATATTTTGATTGCTTGATTAAAATTTAGAACCAGGACAGATCCATTTTGGTGCGCTCTCAAAGCAAAACCGTGACGAACAGAAATAAGTCTATCTATCTAGATTCTCTGATAGGATTCGCATTGATAATTTAAGTTTAAAAAATATTAGGTACAAACTTGTTCTATTTCTTCCAAAATATTTTTTTTACCAAGTACATCATGAGTAGTCGTAGTTGTTATGGTGTATGGCGGTCAGTATAGAATTTGAAAAAAAAGTGACTACTTTATTGCCCGGGTATGACAAGGGCTCAATTATTGCCATCGTGGTAAGAGGATCACCCAATCTGTGTTGATACTGTTCGTGCTTATTGCTACCCGAAGGATTACCGAGGAATGTCGCAAACTTGAACATCATAATTACATCATCAAAGTGATTTGTTTTTAACCCCCGATGAAAATCGGTCAGGTTGTTATGTTTGTGTGTGTGTGTGTGTGTCTGTCCGTGGCATCGTAGCTCCCGAACCGATAAACCCATTTTGATTTTGTTTTTTTTTATGTTGTTTGAAAGGTGAATTGACCGGGAGTGTAGCTATATTAAATGGAAATTGATCCAAGATGGCCACCGCCAATTGAATGATTAGATTCGATATAGATATCAAATAAAGGGTTGAGTAGTAGAATACAAAACATTATGAAAAATTTCAAATCCAAGATGGCCGCCTCCAAAATGAACTTGAGTAAAATAAAACCACCGATTTGTATGTACTTAAGTAAAATAAAAATTAGAGAGTATCTTTTAAAAGCGAAAAAATAAATTAAAAATTTAAAAACCCCCGACAAAAATTTAAAAAGTAAATTGAATTTGCTGTTGACTGCTACGTAGGAACGAATGAAATTTTTTGCATAAATATAATCGCGTCGAGGGACCGCTCCTCACCTATCAGCAAAAGGTGTGGTTTAACAAAACGTTATGCTAATATGTAATATGTAGAGCGGTCCCCCATGCGTCAATATTTAACCAAAAATGTTCATACGTTCCTACGTAGCAGTCAACAGCAGTTTCAATTTAATTTTGGACTTTTAGAATTTTTGTAGGGGGTTTTTAAATTTATCATATAAAATAAAAAAATACAATAACAAGTAACTATAGCGAGTACCTCTTCTGACTTCCTCGTAACCCAGCCAAGGACGGAAATAATAGGGAAAGCACGTTTACAAAAAAGAATTCTTCGGTGATTAGCTATTGTCATACCACAAATGACGTGATGCGTGACCGTGGGAGATCCACCGAAGTGCTCGACCGGAGTGATATCACGGCCTCACAGAAAACCGACAGGAAGCAGCACTGTGCTGTATTTCGCTGTGTGAGTGATTGCACCGGAGGCTCAATCCAGGGAAAAAGGGGTTTGAAGGTTGGAAGTGCACTTTTGACTCCACTGGTCTCGCAGGTGAATATGGGCAGCGGCAATCGCTTACCGTCAGGTGATCCGTCTGCCACCTATTACACAAATAAATAAAAAAGAATATTTCTGTGTTTACTCCTATCGCCTTTAACGTAACAGCCTGTTGTCCCTAGAGTATTTCCCTTGAGATCCAACCCTTAATTGGCGAATCTCAATTAAATACTCAAACTATTCCATGTCTAAACATCTGTGTCCTAGCGGATAGGCTGTGAAGCAAATAACCAACTTATTTGATTAATGAGCTAACTTGTCTTCCTGCCAGACATCAGATTACTCAGATCGGTCTGCTAAGTAAATGGTACATAATAAGATTTAGACAAAGTTTTAAAGTGACTTTGAGATTATGGCAAGAAACTTCCAGTTTACTTAATCTAGCGTTTGGTAAACCGTTTTAAATACGTTGTCAAAATATATTCGTCAGTAATAATTATAATATGTAGTAACATTATATTTTAAAGACCAAAAAGTTAGGCTGTGTTTCCATATGGAAGGAAAATTAGGGGTGCGAAGATGTGTAGCGGAGTATAAAATGGTATAGGCCCTTTTTAAACTTTCCATGGCACACATCTCTGAGATATTTTTTTCAGATCCTCGCACTTCTCTGTATCCACATACACAACCTTAATAGGGCCATAGTCAGTTGATTATAATTCTTTATACCGTACTTAAGACTTTCTTGTTCAAAATCTGTAGAGCACACTTAGTTTACATAGTTTGTCGCAAAACGATATTTCGATAAAAAAAAATCGACCAGATAATTAACGAACTTGTACTTCAAGATCATTAGTGTATTCAGACTTGGCATTAATTTGTTTTTTTAGCTCATTATTTAACTCAAATTGCGCAGATTAATCCGTTATCGGCTGAGTGTAGACAACGATAAATCTACTGTCGATGGGTGAAACAAATCTGTAACATCAGACTAAGATTTATTTGAGTAAATTGGGGCCATTCTCAGTAGAGGATTTTCGCTGGAACAAAGGGGTCCCCTGATATACCCGGTTCCATCATAGGGTACAAACATTGATTAACTTGGTGAGCGCATCGCTTTGATCGTCAATTATTCGTGTGCCTATACGGTATTTGACTATTTTTTTTTATTTGTGTAATCAAAAGACCTCTCAATGATAGAAACATCGTTGAAAGAATTACTTGATTCTCATTTAAACTACCTGAGATATCACAACTTTAAAATCACATTATTTTGGGCAAACCCAAAACGCTCTATACAAATGGCTACAGAGATGTGACGTCACACGACAGTATTTTGTATGCATTTCATTTTAATTTTGTATGGTAGCTATATCAAATGTTTCGTTTATGTCAATGGTTCCATTATAATAGTTGGCGTAAATTATATGAGTTATTCAATGGTATAATTATTTTTTAAAAATTTCATACTTTTAAAATGGACTTTCCCATGAATCTTTGAATGACCATAAAACCGCCTAGACGTTATATTTTTCATTGAGAATTTTTGCTATTAACACATATTTACCTATATTTTGATAAAATATTTATATTTTGTAAAATATCGAGCTTAGTCAAATACCCTATTCCATTACACAAGTAATTTCTCGTTTGTTTTGGGTGTATTTTTGTTTGACGATCGCTATTGTGTTACGCTTGAATGACGGAAATATTTGATTTTGACTGCCATTTGAATGAATTCGGAATTTATCTTTACTCAACTGACTTGAACCTACAAATAACTTTTTGTTTTATTGTGGTGATACATGTCTTGTAACTGTTACAAAAAATCGATCTGACATATAAAACAACAAACTTATACAGACATATACGTAAAGTAAAATATCAGCCCATAACTGTCCCACTACAGGGCAAAGGCCTCCATCATAGATATCAAGTCATCGCTACTATGATGGGAATAGGCTTAATCACCAAATGCGGATTGGTGATCACAAACCCGAACTATGTTCGAAAAATTCGATACATACTTTTTGCTCGACCCAGGTATCGAACCCAGGACCCCGAGATCAACAGAAACCACTAGATCAACAGGGCGTTTTTATAGACATACTACAATGGTCCAAAATTAAAAGACAATACATAACAATTTATTATATTTATTTACGCTCTCAAATATCTAATGTTTTTTTTATGTGTAACTTGACAGACGAGCAGACGGATCGCCTGATGGTAAGCGATTGGCGCCGCCCTCCGGCCTCCGGTAGGTACCCTAATTCACTCAGCGAAACACAGAACCGTGCTGCAACACGCCGGTTTTCTGTGAGGCCGTGGTACTGACTGAATGATCTATCACCGCACAGGCGAAACTACTTGATCGAAATTCATGAAATTGATAGGTAGATTTATTTATGTAGGCGCACACTAAGAAGGGGCTATTGAAAATTAAACCCCTAAAGGGTTATAACATTGTCTGAAAAGTTATCAAATGTATGAAGTATCGAATTTTATAACTTCTATAACATGGCTCACAGGAATCCTACAACTTCTGTGCCGTAATAACTTAGGTTCCAAACCGCTAGCAGCTTTTTATACAAATATAACAAGACTTATAGTGTATTTCAATTAATACATATTATGTACTTTGTTCGAACTCTGAAGAAAGAAAAAACAGGGTTATATAAATTTATATCCCGAAACTAAGTGAAGGCGGTCCACTATTGTTATATAAACTAGCATCGCAACATTCGTAGGTATATTGCAAAGTAAATATTCATGTTTTAAACGACTATCGATGCCTGTAGCATTCGATACATCGATCCTATCATATAATTTAATACCTAGTTTAAGAGTGCAGTAACAGCCATAATATCTTTATTTTGCGTGCTTATAAATGACTAAAGAACAAAAGAACACAAAAATTACATATTGTAAAAATATGACATTGTCATATTGGCAGAATTGGTCTATATTAACTTATACATTTTTATTTGAGCTATTGTGTACGTATCTACATACCAAAAAAACATTTTATTGACTTCTGCCAAAATGTTACACTTTTATTTTGAGAAATAATAAACAAGGCCACAGAATTTTTATTTGGCCACGCGCGCAAACTTCTAATTTACTAACTAAGCACCGGGAAATTGACATAGCCTTTAATTAACTGATTCATCTTCTTTACAACGCCAACTAAAAATGTTAAAGAAAGCGTCAAGTCAATATCAACAATTAATTTTCCTTGTCCTTCTGATTTATGCATTGCAAACTAATTTACTAACTCAGCCACGAAATTTGTAACTCATCACCATATTACGTTTTACAGCTTCAATACAAGCTCCTCAAAAATTATGTATTCAAGCTTCAATACTCAACATCATATATTATAACTTAACATGTAAAATAATACTTCATATTCTTTTATCGTGAAAATAGCCACTGTACGATTTGGCGCGAGTGCGCGACATGACAGCAACCGGCCATTTGCAGCAATCAGAGAGCGCTATTCGATACTTGTGCCGACCCGCCCGCCCGCCTGCCCTTATTTTCTTTTTCTTTTAATCACGTAATTATACGTGTTAATGTTTATTAATTACTTTTCTATAAATGATTGTACTTCTTACACATATTAATACACAAATTGATTTGCATAAATAAATGGTTTTACTATGACTGTCCTTAATAGTTCTTCTTCTTCTTCATATTTGCGTATAATTCCCGGTTGAGTCCAAAGCTGGGCTTTGGAGCCCAGGGTACGCTTTGATCATGATTCAGGATTTGGGGAGCCTGGTAAATACGACTGCCGTCTGACCTTCGCAACCCTTTGACAGAGGAACAAGACTAACTGAATCATGGTTACACGCTTCTGAAACTATCCCAAACGAGCAGGTTTCCTCACGATGTTTTCCTTCACCGCCGAGGTAAATATAGAAATATGCACATAGATTTGAAAAATCTCGAGAAATCGACCCTCCGCATGGAGGGCGCGTTCTAAACCACTGGGCTACCAACGCTCTGGCTGACTGTCCTTAATAGTTCATGTGTAATACATAATAATAATATGTAGTGGCTTTAATTATACTATTTGATGACAATTTTAGGTACATTTAATAATCGATTAATGTAGGATGAGTTACATTTTATTCATACTAAATTATGCAATTAGAGGCTAATATTCTTACTATTTTGGTGTCAAATATTAATACTTTAGAAGCTTCCTATTTGAATGCATAGCACAAATTTAGATGCTAAAAAATAACCACTATGCTGAGTTATATTTACAGTGGCTTACATATAAGATAACTAGTGTCTGAGATACTATTATTAAGACGCGCATTGATTGTGGCCGACTTAGTAATTTAGAAGGTAACTAGCTTTTGCCCGCGACTTCGTCTGCGTGTAATTCGAATAAAAGCAAGGTCTTATAGATATCTGTATAAATTATAGCCTATGTGTTATTCTGATCTATAAGCTACATTACTGTAAAGTTTCATTAAAATCCGTTTAGTAGTTTTTGCGTGAAAGAGGAACAAACATCCATCCATACATCCATCCAAACAAACTTTCGCCTTTATAATATTAGTAAGGATATATATTTTCTGAGGCGAATAATGCTATTAAAAAGAAGCTTGTTTAATTAGTACCCTTTTATTTTCTTAGTTAATTGACTACTGAATTTAGTTACAAATGAAATGTAGTCCATAGAATAATAAAGTGTACTTTCCACTCTGGAATATACGGCATTCCCGAGGGATGCAATAAAGGCTTGGTGGTAAACCAAATTTCACGCGGGAGAAGCCCCGTTGTAGAAAATCAAGATAAAACTAGATTTATCTCAACAGGGCTATAAAATTTGTAGTTTGTTTAAATTGATTCTATTAAAATAAACAGAAATTCTGAAAAGAGAAATAACTAATAAAAATAATAAAATGTAGCCAGAATTTTATTTTTATACCACTGTGGTCAAATTCATTTTTCTCTTAGGGAAAAAGATAGTTTTTTTTTAATATGAATGACTTGAAAAGAGTCAGATATATTCTGAATAATTAATACATCTGAAAAAATATAAGCTGTTCATGTTTAAATTTCCTGTTATAAATAATATACCACAAGCCTTATTAATAAACTTTGCTCGCTGTAACTCACTATTTACTCTGGAGTTTCCTGAGTTAGTTAATAAGACAGCTTTCTAAAAATCAATTCCATTAGGGGAAAAAGCTGACCATGCGGAAAACCTGCATAATTTAATCGCGAATATTCATTGTCACATATTTTTTTTAATAAAATGCGAGCTTGACGGAATAGGCTTGAACTTTGTTAAAATATGATTTAATGCATGGTACTTAGGTAGTTTGGTGGTTAGTAAAATACAAAACAGGAATTTGTAAAATTTATTCTATCTCCTTAATCTCACGACTGAAAAAAGGGATACCTATGTATAAAATTCGTAGTCAACGGGAACGCCAAAACTAACCTTTTTCAAAGTGTAACCGCTTTTTAAGAATACATACTACCTTGTGATTATATTTGTGTACGGCCTGCAGTTTCAAAAAAAATATTTATAAAAGTTTAATAATAATAACATCCTCCAACCGATTTCGGCTAAGCTGGCCAATCTCAACGATCAGATCACTCAAGTGTGTGCGCAAACATTAGTGTACTCACTATTGCCCTCATAATCCGATGGAACACTCGTCTGACATAAGAGGAGAGGGATCGGGCGCAGGACCAACGGCTTTACGTGCTTTCCGAGGCACGGGGGTACAAGACCGCTAACTTCCAGACTCCGGGCTGATACTGAGAATTTCTTAACAGAAACACTCAGGTACACATTTTGGCCTGACCCGGGGATCAAACCAAGTGCAGTCGTCGCTTAAAAGTGCGACGCACTATCCACTGCGCCAGCGAGGCAGTCATAAAAGTTTAATGATAAATTAAAAAGGACCCATCTTTACCCGGGGATAAAGCTGTGGTAAAACATCAGATTTGTATAGAATGACAGCGTCGTACCATAGATTTAGTATCGGATTAAGATTGGTTGAAGAGTTAAGGTTACTGTGAAAAATGTACCAGTCCCACAAAGCTGTTTGCTGTGTGTAGAATATTCAGATTAGGTGTAGTTATACGGAGCTAAAGAGGCATTTAGTAACATTATGCGGAACTTGCGGTGTGCTCAACTACCAACCCAAGCCGAGTGATAAACTTGGGTCCTGTGTTTCTGCTTGGCTTGTTTCGCTGTATCCATATTATCTTGGAGGTTGAAACTATACGAGAGGTGTTTCTACGAGTTGTTTTTTCATACACCTGTCATGAACCACATGTTGTTTTTAGTCAGTTCTACAAATGAGTTAAAACTATTTTTATGAGACAGGTGGCAGACGAGCAGACGGATCACCTGATGGTAAGCGATTGCCGCCGAGCATGGACACTCCCGACACCAGTGGAGACACAAGTGCGCTGCCACACTTTCAACCCCCCTTTCCCCCGGATCTGGCCTCCGGTACCCTCACTCACGTAGCGAAACACAGCACAGTGCTGCTTCACGCCGGTTTTCTGTGAGGCTGTTTGTAGGATTTCGTACATTATTTTTACTGTTGTCTTCTACTTCAACCAAGAACCGATGAACTCACTATCACAATCAATAGTCACTTTCCTAAAACCACTGGTGCGTGTTTTAAACTTTTTTGGAAAATATTCCCCGAAAGATTCGTTCATTGCCGGCTCGATAGCGCATTAGTAGTGACACAACCTCATATCCAAAGGCCGTGAGTTTGATTTCAAATCTGGACAAACATACGAATGTTTGTGTAATGACCAAGTGTTCAACACACTGAACAAATACAAGTTTTTGTGTTTGTTGTTTGCTCAATGTGTCTTATGTATTCAAGTATAAATAAATAATAATAAATAAATCATTTATTTCTCGTCACAAATAGGTCTTAAGGGCTAGGAATTAGTTGCTAATTCTAGATGCAACCCGTATTTGTGAGACTGGTGCCTGATATAGGTTTCAAAAAGAACCTGTAATTACAGGACACCAGGCCCCTTCATTTAGGTCCGCATATACTAAAAACATCCTAATATCTTGTTACCTAAGAGCAGAGCATCTAAACAATTTTATGGAGATACTTCAAAATATAATAAAAAAGTAAAACTACGTAATTTATAAATAAAAAAAAAATAAAAAAAAAAGTTGTACTTTGTATAATGTTTCTTGTGAGTGTTAATATGGTGTGTTAAAATTGCATGTAAAGTGTATAAGTATGATATTGTAAGTGTGTATAAATTCATTAAGAAGGGAGGGTAGGTAAATCACTCGGTGACCAAAAAGCAGGCCATGATAATATTTATTAAATTAATTGGACCAGTAGAGACTCTGTGGATTCGTAGTCCAAGGATTTGAGGTAATTACTAACAGTATATTTGCAGCAAGTTTTGGTAAGGGGGTAGATTTCAAGTGAGGCATTAAGTTTGTTATATAAATATGTTCCGAGAAAAATAAAGAAATTATGAGATTTTGATGTTTTAAATGTTCGACCTGGACAGACAGTGCCTTTCCTACGTTTATCCTGAACTAATGTGGCGTCATATTGTATTTGTGTATGTTTTTTTAGTATGGTTTGCAGAATAAAGGTTTGGCGCACCGTTAGGACGTCCCAGTATTTGTAAAGGTCAGCAGTAGGGAATCGAAAAGGAAGCCCAGCTGCCACCTTTAATATGGCTCGTTGAGCTCTTTCGATCTCTATAAGATGTGTCTTAGCCACACCTCCCCAAGACGTAATACAGTACTCGACAAGAGATTGGCATAAGGCATAGTAAACCATCCTGATTACCTGACGATTGGCAACATGTTTAAGCGTCTTGAAAATATATATAAGTTTTCGCAGTCTTTGTACAAGTGCTGAAATATGGGGTTTGAAGGTCATTGTTTGATCAATCATGACTCCTAAGTATTTTATACGGTCCACCCTTTCAAGAGAACGGCAATAGCAATCCCTCAAGTCCGGTTCACATTCGTGAGCTATTAGATGAAGCGATGGTGGTGGTAGCTGGTTTATTCTCAAGGCAAAAGAAATATATTTCGTTTTGGTGACATTTAAAGTCAAGACATTACTCTTCAGCCATCCGAACACCCTGTCGCAGCCCAACTGCGCTCGATTGAAAGTCTCACCCCAAGTATCCCCAGTGAAAAAAAGTGCAGTATCATCAGCAAACGTTATGATTTTTCCACCATGTAGCTGAAGCCGACACAGCTCATTAATGTACACCAAAAACAAAGTTGGACCGTTTATACTTCCCTGTGGTATACCAAATGTAATATCTGCTTCATCACTCGTCCATTGGTCAATTTTAACTATTTGGGTCCTATTTTCCAGGTAGCTAGTGTACAACTTCAAAGGGAGACCTCTTACTCCAATTCTTTCCAATTTTGACAGAAGGCGAGGGATTGAGACCGTGTCGAACGCTTTTGCTAGATCCAAGAACACTGTAACACATTTTTTCCCTTCATCCAGTGAGGCGATAATTGAGCAGATCAACTCATGTACCGCATCACCGGTTGACTTTTTTGGCCGGAAACCATACTGTGAAGATGATAAAAGATTGTTTGTCTCTAAAAAATTACTTAGCTGTTCATTCATTCGTCGTTCAATGATCTTGGATAGGGCAGGCAATAATGATATAGGTCTATAATTGTCGACACGGTTCTTTTCTCCTCCCTTGTGTAAGGGTTTTATTAGCGCTGTCTTGAAAGCTGTAGGGAAAACTCCGGTCGATATGGCGAGATTAACAATATGCGTGATAGGTGTTACCAGGAATTCGGCATAGCGCTTGATAATTTTACTTGATATTGAATCGATTCCCATCGCACATTTATCTTTTAGCCCTGAAATGAGATGATGGATCTCCTCCTCGCTAGCCGGGGTCAATACAAATGAATTTGAAGGTGAGATGTGTGGAAAGACATCATCTTTGTCTTCAGTTTGAAGACAAGGAGTCATGTTCTCGGCTAGTTTTTTACCTATACCAGCAAAGTAGTTGTTCACTTTATTGATGCTTTGTTTAGGAATTTTCGCATCGATTAGAGTCGCTGATGGATCAACAACTTGGCTGGAGCTGCTTATACTTTTGATAACTCCCCACAACTTCTTTTTATCGTTATGAGCTTCCTTAATCAATCTGCTTTCATAAGTCCGTTTGGCTTTTTTCAAGACAGCAGAGCAAAAATTCCGGTAGCGCTTGTAGGTGATTCTAATAACCTCATTGTCAGGAAATCTCTTAGTCTTCCTGTGCAGATTATCTCTGTTTCTCATGCAACGTATGAGCCCCCTGGTTATCCAAGGCTTCTTAACTCGCTTCTTCTTTGTAAAGTTGTCCAGTGAAAGGCTCTTTGAAATGGCTAGAGATATTTTTTCAATCAAGAGGTTAGTAGCCAAGTTGATTTCGGAACAATTAAGAACAGGAAGAAAATTTGCGTCCCGAATTGCTATGTCTAATTGGTCAAAGTTAACTCTGGGTCCTGTTTTAATATTTCCTACAAGGTTCGTTTTTAATGTTAGACTAATACCAACACAGTCGTGGTCAGTAATTGAGGAATCAAATACTATGCACGTGGCTTTCAACTTAGTTTTGAGCATGATGTGGTCTAGACAAGTTCGCCCATGAGTAGGTATGGTGTGAGCAGGCAGCATAGCGTGACTTGCAAAAATATTCAGGTAATCAGGCGCTCTTCTATCAGTTCCGTCAGGTGAAATATCTATATTAATATCGCCGCAAAAGATAATGTTCTTAAAGTTGTTTAATTTTTGGAGTAATAGATCGATTGAGTTTATGAAGTTGAGAGTGTTAGAAATACTTGGAGAACGGTATATACCAATAATACAAGTATCATTAGATAATTTAAATACTAAACAGTTTGCATCTTCGATCTGCGGTTCTTCAAAGGTACCTCTGAAATTTTTATTGATGTAAATGACAACTCCCTCATTTTGAGTTTTGTGCCTCGTAGTAGCAGCGTAGTTGTAGTTTGGGAGATCTGGCAAATAATCAGTCGAAGACAACCAACATTCGGACAAAATAATGACGTCCCACAATACCTCAGAGCGCTGTAGGAGTGTAGTAAAGCTAGGCATATTGCAGTTAATACTACGAATATTTTGAGATATTATATTAAGAGTACGATTACCAGAGTTAATTTGGTATTTTGTATCATCCACACCGCATGTAACCACTCGAGCAATTGAAAAAGAGTCCAATTCTGAGCCTATCGCTTCAATGCTATTCATATTTGTTATAATATATGTAAATATATAGGTAAAGTATAATAAGTACAGTCACGGTACCCACGTGACAGATTGTGATTGGAGAAAAATGATAAGCTCAATGAGTTCAGACTCGCCTTCCTTAATATATTTATGTTTGTTGATGAGGTGTATGATGTAGTAAGGATAGTGGTACAGTGTTTGGTGTTATATGTGAGAAAATAAGTGTTGTGTGTAATTTGTGTGTTAGAAAATGTACAACTCAAAGAATAAAATGAGAATAATATGTATTTAAAATAACTTAGGACATACAAAATTAAGAACGAGCTTGCTAGCAGATATTGGGCATAAGATATAACTTTTATAAGTAATACGACAATGAGAAACAAGAAAAGTCGCTCTAGTCACGAAATCAGTTGAAGTAGTTCGGGCTCTTCGTTGACGCGAACAGGTGGAGAAGACTCTTCCTTCTTGACATAAACTCGACCGTATGATGTCCAGGAGGCGACAAGTTTTTTATTCTTAACATGTTCTCTTGCTATAAAGAAAAGACGTTTGGATTTACTTGTCAAGCATTCTGATAAGTATATTGTGGATCGGGGTCCAGGTAGGTTTATGTTCTCAGAATGAAGTGGGGCCTCTTTACGTTCACGCTTTTCCTTATTGTATGTTTTGAACTGGGATATTATCTTTTCTTGACGTATTGCAGTAGTAAACTCAGCGATTATTGTGTCTGGCTTGGGTCTATATACATTCTTAATTTCATCTTCTTTAATAGGTTTTTCTAATCCTATTGATGAACACAAGTTCTGTACTATGTTTAAAAGTACATCCTTGTTTTCATCCTTCTGTTTTTTGATGTTACGTATTTCCAAAATAGTACAATTTTTATTTCTCTCGAGTACATCAATTTTTCTTTCCATGTCAGAAATCTTATTTTTATATTCTTGATTCTGTTGCTCTAAGGTGTTTACCTTCGCTAACAATATCTCTTGTTGACCAGCCATTTTCTGAACAGATTTTTGTATTTCATTGTTTTGTGCCACCAAAGTCAGTATAGCATTGTTTATTATTTCCAGTTTGCTATCCTGCTCTGACTTCATATCTTCTATTATGCATTTAATTTCTGAGTTACTTGTAGAAGGCAACTCTCCTATGTTACGTTTCTGACGTTTGGTAATGTTGAAATAGTTCTCCTCTAACGTCGACGTATTACTTGTTATATTTAACGCCGAGTCAGAATTATAATGTCCATTATTACTTTGAAGCGGCTGTAGAAGACTATGTGGCTCAGGAGGCGATCTTTGTACTGACATTATGATTGTCTTAGTGTGTCGACAATGTAAAAAATGAAAAAAGTATAATTTTGTTGTGAGTCTGTGCGAGATTCGAACCAGGGGTAAGTCGCTACCCAGGCGGATAACTTGACCGATGCGCCACGGAGACTAATGGTCAAGCGACGAATCTAAAGTAGCCTTTCTTTTATTAAGCGTAGTGGAGATGTTTTATCGACACTACTGTTTCAAGGTCAACCACTTGTCACCGAGTTCGTAACACAGACACGACACTGTTAATATTTAACGGCACGTTTTAAATATTGATTATTGAATAATTAGACACTTATTGTGTAGATTTTGAATATTAATTTTTGCACTGTTAACGTCCAAGATGATTATTTCACAATTTCGAAAGCTATTTGTCTTTAATAGTCACTTTTTCCGAGTGATTTAGAATAAAACACAGGAGCTGTTATAAACACGTCTGCACTGCTTGACATCCAGGCGGGGGGGGGGATTGGGGGGTATTGTTTTTGTGTTTCATCTTATGCCTGATATCCGTAGCACCGATCCAATGCTCAACAATTCGGAAAATTCGTTCCGAAAAACCGCCAAAATGCTCATTTTTCGACGGAAATAGCATTTACAACCAGCTTGTATAATGTACACACGCTTGGGCCCTTTAAGATACTTTTATCTGGCAGTTATGAAAATGAATCGACTCTGTTTGTGTTAAAATCCTTTATTATAACCATCATCATGTTGGACTACTATTTTTACTGGCAGGTTTTTTTCCTAGCTTGAATATTTTTTTTAATTGAAACAATTCAGATCGAAAAATTTGTTTCAAAAATTTTTTTCGTGTACTTTTTCTTTGTTGCGTTCGTAAATTAGGTTTGCTTGTGCCTGTGTAATAACCACAAATCCACTTTCGCTAGTCCTTTCGTTTTATTGACCTAGAAAGCTTTACAACACACTTATATAGACATACCCAAAAAGATTCGCCACTATTTGCCAAACGGTCGCAATCAGTGGATGTGTACTTTTAGCGGCGGCAAAAACAAACAGTATTAATTCTAACACGTCGGGTTTGCCTGTGTGCGTGCGCGATATGTTATACTCAAAGGCTAAGTTCAGTTCCGTACAGCTTTTTCTTACTTAATCGTGGCAAGAAAGGTATTCTAGTGCTGTTTTATTCTCTACTCAGTCCTACTCTGCATACTTCGGTACATCATTGGTTTATAGATTAGTGTGTTATAAATGGTAGAATAAAAATCTAATAAGGATCTAATAACACATCTCAGGGAAGATTTGGTAATAGGTTTTGTTATATATATATAGGTGGCAGACGAGCCGACGGATCACCTGATGGTAAGCGATTACCGCCGCCCATGGACACCTACATAATTCTATACAATATACACTGAGTGTGCTCTCATACAAAAATACAGTTGTCAAAATGTAATAAACTTTGAGATCGATTCATTCCATGGGAGAATTTGTCAGGCAGGACAGAAAAGAGCTAGTAACATAAATAATTTTATTTCTGAATTTAGAAATCAAATAGAAAGCAGAACCTATTATCATCTCTTAACACCGGATCACGGAGATGAAACAATATTTTATTACTTTTGTAACATTACGGTTAATTTGTATTACGTGGTACAAACGTAATTGGAAGAGAAGCTTTGAGTTCTGGCACTTCTATCTCCCTCAGAATTATAGCTGTTTCACCACCAGTTTACGTGAATGTTGCTCTCTTTCACAACGTATTTCATCTTGAGACGCGGCTGTAATTATTTTTAGGGAGTAATTAAATCGGCCAATTAACTTTTCCCCTCGTGTTCAGTATCAAAGAGAATTATTTTTCCCAGCCATATGCTGTTCATTTCTTAAAAGCTTAGAGAAAAGAATAAATGTATAATGATTTGTAAGTGTTGTGTACAAGCCTATGCAAATAAAGAATTATTTGAGAATAAAACGAAAATAAAAGAGATGGGTTAGCAATCTTGTATCAAATATTGAGAACTGACAGTTTTACGAATTTAAAAATATATTTTGGATATAAGTTGATAAACAAAAAAGACTTTTGTTAATGACTGAAACAACAATTTTTAATTATTTGGAATTAAAGGTTAACTTCTGTTGTAGTTATTTTTATGAGTAGTACCTATTTTGTCCAACTTACTTGTGAATTTTTGTTATAGCTAATACTTATTAGTTATCTTACTTGCTAATCAGAGAAGAAAGTGTCATATTGAAAATACCCTCAGCATAAGACGATGTTGTAAAAGATCACGAACTTGGCATCTCGCCAAGGTACCAACTCGAAACAATGTCCCAACCCAACCTTACGATAGAATGCGATTGGATTATTGCAGTGCGTTTAAATTCCAGAATTTCACATTGGAATCGTTAACATTGCCAAACGTTGGACAATATTTATTTCTCAATTAACGAGAGGTAGGGCTGGGAGATTTTTTACTTAGCGGTGAGTCGATTAATAAAAGGTAATCGATTTTACTCGAAGTACACATAAATCGTTCTAGTCATGTTATAGATGTTATCTTAGTAGCTCGGTCAAGACAAACAAAGCTACATTAATTCCCATCAAGCACACCATCAAGTACATGAAAATCAGTAAAATTGACTTAAAATATGATTGAGAATAAAATCGAAAGTTCCCCATCTTTCTCCTGTATGAAAAAATAAAGGTCTAAGGAAAATGAGTTTTTCGCGTGAGCTAAATGGCAAATTTTATCATACAATGCCTCAGGAAAATATTGTAGATCATAAAATGATCTACAAAGAGTGTCACAATACTTTTTTTCCTAAGAGCCACAGTTTTTTGAGATAACGATATGTTGTAGTAACCGTAGATAGAACGGCCGCCTTGTAACATCAGTTGTCGGTCGCCTGTTGAACTTAGAAAATTATTTTTTTTTGGATTTTTTTTGTAAAGGAAACACCATTTTTTCTTTTTCGAAACACAGCCAGCTTTCATTAAGCTTAACATATATATATATTCATCCGTCTGTAATAGCAACCTCTATAATCATAACGTCGAAAAGGCTCAAAAGGAGTCCCCTTAAAACCTGGATTTCAGTTAAGGAGCGGATACGAAGAGACGGCAAAAAAACTTAATGAGTAGAAAAGGGCAAACTTTATAATTTATTCAAGTTTTGTTGGTTAGATCAAATAAAAAAAACAGAATGTAATCGGATTTTTTTTCAATTATTTTGTTTTCCTCTCTCACGAAAGGTGCTTATCTGGCAATTTATATATGGGTGCGAAATAAAACTCCATTGTCGTTGGAGGCTCCGTACTTGACATAAATCACGTCTGAGTGGGATGGAACCGGGCCTGTTTGCATTCCCTTAAAATTTGTGCGACCACACTTCAACTAATTGCATAGCATATCATCATGAGCAATAACGTTTGGGGTTAACGATTTGGTCGAGGAATCGAATACCGTCCGGGGATTTTAGAGTTTCACTGCATCATAATCTCAAATAATAAAAAAAAAAGTTATAAAAATAATAAAGTACCTAATTAAATAGGTTCACATAATATCATCACGTAATGTGTGATGACTATTTTAGTACAGTTTTAGCTTATTGATATGCAGGCGACTATCCAGCCGATCTACTGAATTTTCAGTTTGATTTTACTATGGGAATAATTTGAGCACTTAGTTTTTAACTCGAAACCAGTTTATGTTTGCGTAGTTAGTCTATGGTAGAACTCAATTTCTTAGTTTCTATGTCCGAGCGTTACCGATTCAAATCTGATTTAAATAGAGATGAATTTATACCGCAACTGGAAACTGAAACTTTGTACCTGGGACTAACCGCCGTCGGAGATAATTCCAATCGAATAGACTCTATCGAGTTATATGACTGCGAGCTGACTTGATAGACTAGTGGACTTTATTTATTTAATTTATAGATGCAAGTCACAGTAGTTAACTTTTTTAATTGAAGTACATATTTTTATCTCCATGGTTATTTTTACAGTTATTATCTTTACATTATACACTGTTCGCGTCACTGCAGCCAATCAGATGTCTCCTCGCCGCGCGAGGGGCGCGGATCCTGCGCCCGCGGCCTCTTCCCTCTATTTTTAAGAAAATATACATAGATTTTTTGGAAGTAAAATTCATTCTTAATTCTCAAAACATCTTTCTTTTGTCTCGTACACACAAAAATAGTGAAATTGAAAAATAAATCTGCTGTACCATAAGTCCAAGAGTGATCGTCAACTTATTTTTTATATACCATTATATTTTAGATATTGGTCCACCGTATAGTAAATCATCTCATGGGAAGACTTAAAATTATAATTACACATTTTAAACAATAATTGATGGTTGATAAGACTTCCTTCTTTTTACCACTATAATACCATATACTTACTATTTAACCGACTTCAAAAAAAGCAGGAGGTTCTCAATTCGACTCGTATCTTTTTTAATAGTATTATACCATAGACTAAGATGTAAACTTTGTGCAATAAAATGTATCTATGTATGTATGGTAAAAATGACCCCGTATGAAGCAATTTAGAAACACACAGCTAAATATACATGGTAGTAGTTTCGACAAAGGGTTTCTCGACAACTATCCGCTTGGGATTCGTACTCTTTTCCGCGGGCATTTCATTTTCCGTAATATCCTTTGTTTTCTCGAAGCGGAGGATATTAGACACATTATACAATAGATACCTTTATAAACAAAAGGAACTAAATAACATTGATTGTTGGTAACATTGTCACCGAATAAATAACAGTTCGTCCTCAGTTAAATGTTTAGCAACATATCGATGGTAGAAACATTGGACGAAAAACAGACGTGTTATTTTACTGAGCTATGTCAACCCGCCTCACTGATGCCGGGTAAACTTTGAGGAGTGTCCCGGAGGAATACCTATTCACAAAAATATTTACGGGCAGTGCGACGCCCGCATCGGAAATATTGTTTGTCTATCCATTTAGCAAAATATTATGATGGTTAAAAATACGTCTGCTTGTATTTTAATTGCTTTTAAATATTATGTATCCAAACATCTCTCTTCCACAGATAATGGATTGTAGTGAATTTACCAGTATATTTTTTTTAAGAATCATGTATGGTACTTACCATTTGTTCTACGACTTTTCGAAATTAGTCGAAAATTTTTTCGACTCCCGATACAAAATGACCAAGTCACGTGACCGACTTTGTATGAGAAGTTGAATTTTTTTATGCGAATATCCAAAAGTCATAGAACAAATGTTAAATGTTCACAGATACACTCTGTATGTAATATATTTGCCAAACATTTTTTTTTTAGAAATCATGTACCTATTGTACCTTGTAAGCCCAAACTCCAGCCTAAGGAAAACGGAAACGTGGGCGCTCTAAACAAACCTAGCGGCGGACTATCACTGCAGAAGCGAAGACCCTAGGACTAACTTGGAATAAAGTAAAGCGCAAAGCTCAAGACCGTTCGAGATGGCGGAGAACTGTGGACTGCCCTCTGCCCCACCTAGCACTATCTAGGAGTTTTTTGAAGTGTTAAAATAACCCGGTCTATTATTCAATAATGGTGTGCAGATGCGTTGCGTATAGCATTATGGAATGGAATGAAAAGCTGACATAATATATTTGACACATAAATATTAGCGGTCTCCCGCAGTTTCGCCTCGCGTGGAATTCGGCTTGTCACAAAAATATTTTCATACGGATCTTATGACTTCCTTTTAAAATAAAAGAATAAAGAATGAAAACACTTTAGCGGGATTTTTTGTGACAAACCTAATTCCTAAGCGAGCAATTAAGAACGCAAACAAACAATTGCACTTTCTTTAGATCTCAAGTCACTGTTCATAATATTTTGCTATAGTAAAAGGGTATGTGGTATGTCGCCAACATTTTCCCAAAACAACCATTTGTTCGGAAAAATATTTTTTCTTTATTTAAAGTTTCCATGTCTTACAAGCTAGTGTCAGTGGACGTACAATAGGAAACAAGCAGCTTGGGGGAGAATAAGAACTCAATTTAGAAAGTTTAATAAGAGGGTGAAATAGCTTTCTACTTTCGCCAGTCGTTGCACCTTTCAGAAAGAATGTTTCCTACATTGTGCAAGGGTCCCTGGATACTTAGCGGAAGCGCCCCGGACAAATTTTGGCCCACATACTTCACCAAGTTACTGACTATTCTCAACAAAGGATTTTCCTGATAAATTGCCGAAATTGCAAACATTTTTGTAAACAAAACTCCAGTAACTTTTTTGCGTCTTTGTAAGAATATCTCAAGGGTGCAACTCTCAAAAGGGTTTTAATTCCTCCAACCGATTACGGCTACGGCGGCCAATCTCAACGATCAGCCACGTACGCAGGATATATTATAGTGCTCAAGTGTGTGCGCAAACACAAGTGCACTCTCTATTCCCTTACCCTCATATTCCGATGGGACACTACTGTGACACGACCAGAGAGGGATTGGGCGCAGGACCAACGGCTTAACGTGCTTTCCGAGGCACGGGGGTACAAGACCGCCAATTTCCAGACTCCGGGCTGCCACTAAGAATTTCTTACTGAAAACTTAGGTACAAATTTTTGGCCCGACCCGGGGATCGAACCCGGGACCTCTTGCGCAGCCGTCGCTTTAAAGTGCGACCCACTAACCACTGCGCCACCGAGGCAGTCAATCGAGGGTTTTAATTATTTTAGTTTCAAATGACAAAGTTGGTAGAAGTTCGGTTGAACAAAAAAAATTTGCAAATTTTATTATTGCTATGTGCTCGAACTTAAATTTATTTGATTATTATTACCTGACTGCTGCAGAATGACCCAATGGTGCACATATTAGTTAGCCTCAATGTAGGTAAGTATCCTATCCTTCAGCGCTTTTGATCCCACTCTGGACAAACACTCGTGTGACAAAAACTTATGCTCTTACAGTATCCTGGATGGTATATGTTATATATACTTACACTGAAGAGGAGTTTTGGTGCCGTCGTTGACCCATAAAACTAATGTTTAAGCAACATACTTTTGATGCAAGTGACAGCGTCTGATATATTAGTTTTGTTTATTGTTTTAATGGATTAATTTTAGTAGGTGTCCCGGGAAAAAGCGAGTCACAATAAAGTCAAACCCAAAAATTTCACTCAAGTGCGATTAAATAATCATTTACCCGCAATGTTCCAATTTGCCAGAGTTTGGGGAGTCATATGCCTAATTTCCATACTGTGTGTTGTGAACCGCCTATAAAACGTTAGGAGAAGCCAACTCAGTTTTTGTTGGTTAGCGCATAGTCCCCAGAGGAGGGACGCAAAATGGGACGCCACATAGAGATATAGGAAATGGATTCGACCCTCCGCCAACAATAGTGATTTATTTTGATGGATGCTCACTTTGAGTGGAATATCCGTGGTCTTCTTTGCAGGACAAATCTGTTTTAATTTGAATAATGCGTTTATTTATGTTTATGTCTAACTTAAATAAAACTATTTTCAAAAAAGAAAAAAATAGGTACGTATCATGGGTCTGTGAAATGAACAAAGTTGACGTCATAAAATGAGGTTAAGTAAATTTTGTGAAAGTTTAACGTAGGCGAATACGTAGAAGTTAAGACGAGGCTTTAGACAGTCAGTATAATACATTTACTTATTAAAAGTTTATAGCTTTACCTCTACAAAGATGACATTCTCATGGTCCGCGGGGGACGGGGAAGGGTGGGGGGAGCGCAATCGAAAACTATATCCATGCGACTGCGCGAGCTTCAAAGAGAACTTATTTTATTGTATTAAGGTGACGGGTAGGGCACACTAGCGACGCCAATTGATTTTAATTTTTAGCTACTAAACCGGATCTCTGTTAAACAATTTCGGGGTTGCAACCTCTCGGCAAACACTTATACTATTTATTAAATAAATAACCATGCACAAATGTTGGGTCCGTTTTTGTACGCGAAAAATTGATTACCGACAAAAGCGGCCATTTTTTGCGTGATTAAATTTTTCGCGTACAAAAACGGACCCAACATACAAATGTTTTAAAGCATAGTTATTTAAAAAATACTAGTTTGCCTAGAGGTTGTAACCCCGAAATTGTTTAAAATAGATCCGGTTTAGTAGCTAAAAATTAAAATCGATTGGCGTCGCTAGTGTGCCCTACCCGTCACCTTAACAATGATAACCATGACTGGATGCTGTAGGTCTCAGACTTTAAACCAATGCAATTTTTTCGATATTTTTTTTATAAAATACAGATTTTTAAAACGCTTCTTCAACTGCACCTCAGCCGACATTATAGCCTCAAATTGCTAATGCATTTAATCACAAATGTATCACTAGGCTTTTTCCCAGCGAATTAAGTACACAGAATAGCACAGTACACTCGTGATCTAATAAAACATCCAGTTTATAATACTTATCATGGTACAATCTAGATTGTCTGCGACGTGACACAATTTATGTTACGGTAAAAAGACAACACACTGCAAGAAACATTCATAGGACAAAATAAACGAGTCCTTAAGGTTCGTTGGGATTTTCGTAACATTTTGTGTCACAACTTTGTATGTCCTCGTGATAAAAAATTGCTCGTCACATCCTACGCGATAAGGCTTCGGGTGAAAATGCGGAAATTTTGTTCTGTCACACAATGTTTTTACATTTAACAGAGTATTTTTTGTAGATATACCTAAATCCTATGGCTTTTTTATTTTTTGGAGGAAAAGCAAATATTAGCAAGATTGCGAAATAAGCAGTAGGGGTAAAAGTACAACAGATTGTTTTTTTTAAAAGAGTGGATTATCTTTACGACAACATTTGCCTGTTGGTTTGTTTAGGGCAAGGTGTGTTATGGTTGTATGTTTATCAGAAGGTTCAGACACACTTCCTCGCCCTTTAAAAATGTGGAAGCAACTGTCTATCGAAGTTTTAATCAGTCAGAATACACCCTTTTGAGGTTCTTCAAGAAAAGTGTGACAAACGGGTTGTCACACTTTTCTTGGACGCTGCCTCTGGTGAAAGGGTTGCCGGTTCGATCCCCGCACAGTACAAACATTTGTGTGCATGAACATGTCTGTTTGTATTGGTCTGGATGTTTTCCATGTATTATAAGTTGTATTTACAACAGAAAAGAATTAAATGTATATACTTGTGATTCCGCTGTTGATTCTGATATCTGTAACACAGGTGCTTGAGGTACCTATTTCAGAAACAGATCAATGTATGTGATGATGTTGTGTATTTATTTATTATTTATTTATAGTGTCATAAGATGTTTGCAGGGTTAGCAACCCGTATATTTATATTATGGACATAATACTTACCATACTTTTAATTTTTTATTAAATATAAATTTCGAGTACAGGCATACTTTTTCACAAAAATAGTAGGTATACTTACATTATAATTCACATACGAGACTTTAAAGCTTTCACAAACTCACAAAATATTCACACAACAGACACTATTTAATAATGATACAATAATAATATCCTCCAACCGATTTCAACTAAGGCGGCCAATCTCAAACATCAGCCGCTTTCGCAGCATATATTATAGTGCTGAAGTGTGTGCGCAAACACAAGTGCAATCTCTCTTCCCTTGCCCTCATAATCCCACGGGACACCAGTGTGACATGATTGGAGAGAGATAGGGCGCAGGACCAACGGCTTAAGGTGACGGGTAGGGCACACTAGCGACGCCAATCGATTTTAATTTTTAACTACTAAACCGGATCTATTTGAAACAATTTCGGCATTACAACCTCTCGGTAAACACTTATACTATTTATTAAATAACCATGCACAAATGCCGGGCAAGGGAAGAGAGATTGCACTTGTGTTTGCGCACACACTTCAGCACTATAATATATGCTGCGAAAGCGGCTGATGTTTGAGATTGGCCGCCTTAGTTGAAATCGGTTGGAGGATATTATTATTGTATCATTATTAAATAGTGTCTGTTGTGTGAATATTTTGTGAGTTCGTGAAAGCTTTAAAGTCTCGTATGTGAATTATAATGTAAGTATACCTACTATTTTGTGAAATAGTATGCCTGTACTCGAAATTTATATTTAATAAAAAATTTAAAGTATGGTAAGTATTATGTCCATAGTATAAATATACGGGTTGCTAACCCTGCAAACATCTTATGACACTATAAATAAATAATAAATAAATACATTTTTCACAACATCACATACATTGATCTGTTTCTGAAATAGGTAGCTGAAGCACCTGTGTTACAGATATCAGAATCAACAGCGGAATTGCAAGTTAGCATGCGAAGACTACCTCCTGTGTGAAATAAATCAGAAATAAATTGAAAATGTTTCAGATAATTCATACCGATATCATACCTACCTACCTTCGATACCTACGAGTAGTCCCAAACTAGGGTATTCCTTGTACTTTAAGTAATATATAACGTTAGGTCTCTTCGGCCGTCTACCGGGTATACCGATACTCCAGACAATTAAAATAAATCGTTTTCTAAATTCACCCGACCCGACAGGCAATCAAACATGGGATCTTCTACGCTTAACGTTTTCGCTTTATCGAGATCTTTGTACATTTAATGACATAAAAAGTGAATATAAACCGTTAATTGCCAAAAAAAATTTTTTTGAGCGTTTAATGGATAATAACGCGCCTTCCATGCGAGGAGGGCGTGGTTTGAATCCAAGTAAGCACCTCTGGCTATGTCGGTGACTCTGGTTCTCTGTCAGATTACATCTTTTCTGATCCGGTCCTTCAGAGATACTCCGAGCATAGCCCTTTCCATAGCTCTTTGAGCGACTTGGAACCGGTGGACTAGTCCAGCCGTGAGTGTCCATGTCTCGGCACCGTAAGTCATGACCGGAAGGACGCACTGGTCGAAGACCAGACACCGAATTAGCAAACTGAAGTGGCAGTGGGCTGGTCATATTAGCCGCAGAACTGACAGCCGTTGGAGCCGTAAAGTCCTTGAGTGTAGGACGCCCTGCGACAAGATGGGATGATGACATTCGAAGGCTGGCTGGTGTGGGCTGGATGAGAGTGGCCGAAAATCGGGAGCAGTGGCGTGCATTAGGGGAGACCTATGTCCAGCAGTGGACGAGTGTGGGTTGCTGATGATGATGATGAAGCACCTCTGGATTCTCAAATCAATGTAAATTTTTCTACCATTAGCCGGTGAGGTTTATGAAACACGTTGGTTTGGTTGGTTCCCCTGTTTTATTAGGGTTGCGAAGGTCAGACGGCAGTCACTTCATTGTAATTACCACTATACGCTCAACAATTCCCGAATTATGGTCTAAGCGAACCCCGGGTTCCAAAGTGACAGCTTTGTACGCAATCGGAAACTACACGCTGAGATGAGATGAGTCCTTAAAAAAATGTAATGTACTTCATTACACACTTAGGACCAAAATGATGTATAACCTCTCACACCCTCACTAACGCGTACAGCCGTAGAAGGTATCGACAGCAAAAACGATTAACAAACTTGGAATTAATTTAAGGATTCCTGATTTTGGTAAATGCTACGTATTTGCTACTTTCTCACCCTACTTGAAGTTCGTTCAACACTCCAAACTTTGTTGATCCTGGGACGTAGGTACGCCTCGCTATGTGATTGCACTATCTGATTATTTTGTGTTCTCTTTAGAAAAAGTATTTGAAAATAAAACTGTTGTCATGTCAAAGTGTTATCATAATGTAGCAACGTCACTCCCAATGACCCAACCTACCCTTGGGCCTACCCATAACCAGGGCTATAACTGTTGTAGCAGATACGGCTAAATATCAAACCTCTTTATTGGGTTATTCATCATTTAATATCTCACTCTATGCTGTAAGTAACTCCTCTGGTGATGCAAGTGTCCATGGGCGGCGATAATCGCTTAGCAGGTGATCCTCAAATGTGTTGTGATTATTAAATGTTATTGGTTACGATACGAGTATGAGCTTATCATTTCTTATTTTAAAGAATGAATAATATGTGCGTACGTAGGTATGTACAAAGATACTTTTGTGCAATATTTTTTTTCATCGTAAAATCAGCTACATTGATACTTGGTTATGTTTATCGATTAACTGAAATTGAAGAAACAATTCCAAAAAAACATAATTAATTTTGATTATAAATCTTACTTTTTTTATAATTATTTCATTATAATTATTTCTTTTCAACGGGACGAAAAGAAATAATGTTACTTATTCCTATAAAAGCTCGATCATAAAATAAGATGAATTACACTAAAGTGAGTGAAGTCAAACTTTTTTATTAATTTTTTTACTCTATTGTTACCGTCTCGTGATAGATTATCGAGGCTCGTCTACTCGCATAATGACAAGTCGTAATGGCCATTAATTTTATAAATGATCATGACTTTCATACTTTCAGTTTGAGACGGCAGGATGTCAAGTCGTCAAACCGTTCGATATTTTCCCGTAGAAACTCCAACAAAAAGATGAAAGCTACCTTAACTTTTCAAGAATGTCTTTAATAAAATTTATTGAAAATGTTAGGAAGTGTAAAAATCGAGGAACATTTCGTGCAGCAAAACTTAACCAATTTGAAAAATCAATAAGATTTAAGGGTGATTTTAGTAAAATAGATTAACTATATTCATGTGAAGTTCTGTTCATGAAGTATATTTTTACTTTATACCCCTCAAAAATCTAAAAATCTTAAAGTAACATTATAATAGACTCTGTGTGCTACAGTACTGTTAACACGCTATAGAAACCGCCACAAGACTTATTCCTCCTTTCGCTAAAATAGGTACGCCATTTTTTGTCTTTGTAAAACACAACAAGTGCTTCCAATGACATCATAAGGCGTCCACAAATTAATCATTTCGATCAATCATGTAATATTAACTTCGAGTGGAAGTAGAAATTAAATTGAAATTTGTACACGCTTCAACAAAGAATCAGGTTTCAAAGCAAATATTTCACGATAAAACTGTTTGGCATTTCCCGATTAGAATATTAATTTTGTAAATATTTCGTACACGGCATCTGCTACGATCAAATTACAAACGATGTTAAGCTATTAACGACCATCAGGGTATGCTATTAATGGGGAAACCGATGAACAATAGATACTCACGAGTATTTTATTAAATATAATAGTATTCTGCGTTTTTGCCTGGTAATTCCATAATGGGAAGCCTATGATGAGTTGAGTTCACTATCAATTTAGGACTTAGTTCACCACCTATTCAAACGAAGTTAAGCACTCCTTAACCGAGCTATGGGTAAAGTGATTACCGTTGTTTTAAAGTAGTTGAACTCGGTCCTTAGGTCTGTGGTTGAGTTTATTGAAGACGGCTGTATTCGATCAATGATATATTGCCAATCACCATTTTTAAATCCATTTCGTGTATAATACACGGTATATCCTTCTAAATAGATGCGTATTATACTCCTCATAACGACAACAAATAAGTTGTGTTAGTTAAACCAACACATTTCAAGGCCTATTTTTGTCAAAAAAAATGTATAAAATACAATATTAACCTATAAAAATTGATGAATTATTGTTCTGCGTCGATGTTTCAATTAATCATATGTCTGGCCTACATCACTATTATGAAAAAGCAATTATTTAAGAAAGCACTCACAACTGGCAAATATCTTAGCATTCTTTATTACCTATCTTTGGTTTCACCCAAATCTAACAGTTTTTCTGGCAATTTATCATTTCCGATCCATTTGGCGGATAATTCTTAAGCCAGTCTTAAAATGCGTACCTAATAAAGCTTATATATTCTTACTATCCAATGATATATGGAAAGATTATTTTTTTATCAATGTGATAATATATTTAAACCTAAACTTTAGATAATGGCATAAATAAACAATGTGTGAATTTATTGGTCTAAAACCGAATCAGATAATAAAAAGTGAAATTGAATATAAATTTATATGAAACACCCTGATACAAAAATAATCTAAGGATTTTAATGTGTGCCTAAACCCCCTATTTATTGACTGCCTGGGACGCAGTGGTTAGTGGGTCGCACTTTAAAGCGACGGCTGCGCAAGAGGTCCCGAGTTCGACCCCTGGTCGGGCCAAAAATTTGTAACTAAGTTTTCGGTAAAAAATTCTTAGTAGCAGCCCGGAGTCTGGAAGTTGGCGGTCTAGTACCCCCGTGCCTCGGAAAGCACGTTAAGCTATTGGTCCTGCGCCTGATCCCTCTCCGGTCGCGTCACAGTAGTGTCCATCGGAATATGAGGGTAAGGGAATAAAGAGTGCACTTGTGTTTGCGCATACACTTGAGCACTATAATATATCCTGCGTACCTACGTGGCTGATCGTTGAGATTGGCCGCCGTAGCCGTAATCTTTTGGAGGATAATAAACCCCCTATTTAAAAAAAAGGCTGCGTCATTTTAAAAGGGCCTCTGATTTCGAGAGTTTATAACACCGGGATATGTTAAGGACATGATGATGGATGAGATAAGTAAACAACTTTAAGGCGCAAATTATTTAACTACGTAGGTACTACCTGTGCGGATAAAGAATGGGATCAGAAATGGCGGCACATCTATTCACTTCTCGCTCGCACACTATTTGCGTCTATACTCGCACTCGTAGGGTGCGAATATAGACGTAAATAGTGTGCGAGTGAGAAGTGAATAGATGCGCCACCATTTCTGATCCCATTCTTTATCCGCACAAGTTGTATCTTAACCTAAACCTAAACTAAACCCTTGACTATATTTGGTTGTTAATGGACAACATTTCAAAATTGCTGATCTATGAAACAAAAAATAACAGTTCTTCATTTACTTTTTCGCTTCTCGAATATATATTTATTTATTTTTTATATTGCTTATTAACTAAATAACTAAAAAACGTAAGATGACGTCATCGGACGGCTGAATGTAAAATATTTCTTTCAAGTCAAATAATTCTTTATTTGCATAGGCTTGTACACAGCACTTACAAATCGTCATACATTTGAATGACTTAAAACTATTTATAAGTACTTATGTATAATTTACATGTTAATACATATATATGTTGATACATAAAATATACTGAAGAAATAAATACACATAATGCGATTCTACCACCGGCTCGGAAAGTTGATTCTGGTCGAGAAGATCCGGCAAGAAACTCGCCAGTTACTCTTTTTAATCGCCAAACTTTCATACAATGTTGTATCATCATCATACCAAGCCATACAGTTAAATTGTTACACAAAATAAAATAAAGGAAATAATAATAAAATAAATATTATGAGGTAAACCGAAGCAGACCAGTCCCCAAAGGTGGCACCTGTTCACAAGTATGACGTATGTGTCAGCCATCATTTCACACAACCATATTAGAGGGAATGTAATGACCCGCCTCATAGCGCCACCACCTCAGAGACATTTGAGTGAGCATGACTACTTAGGTTCCCCTCATAGGTCACAAAGAGTAGTAGTTACTTAATACAATACTAATAAACTGAAGGACGAGGTGTACAATAGTAGGTGGTTAGCATCTTGTCAATTATTGAATAATCAATATAAATAAATTTTTATACAGTCAAAATGTAAATCAAAAATGTCTTTATTCAATAAAGACACTTTGCTTAGCACATAACAGTTTTAAATTTACGAAAGGCCAAACCCATGACATACAACTGTCAAAAAAAGACAACTTATCAACGTTGAATGGATGAATGACGTTGACAGTGTTGACACTAGTAGGTATTCTTTATCTTTGACAGTAGTATACTTTTTTATTAAAGCAATGATAAGCAAAGGAATTTCGCTGTATCCAGCCGTCCGATGACGCGTATTTAGAATATAAAGAATTTCAATAATTATTTTATGTATGAAAAAGGCAAAATTTTGAAAAAAGAAAAGATGAGGGTTTGTTCATTTTATGTCTATTTTCATATAAAAAATAAATATGGACTAGTTAAAAATATGAAACTGTTGTCCATTGTCGTGCAAAAGTTATGTTCTTGTCTCATTCAGATTTGTAGTCGTGACCAAATTTGAGGAACCTAGGTTTCGATGAATACGGAAATTAGAAAAAAATATATTTAAAAAGGCTTTAAATTTATAAAAATTGCTTTGTTTGAAACTGGATTTCAAAAATAGGAGTATTATTTCTCAGCGTTTGTTTTGCGTTTCACCCATTCGCGTGCGTTGAAAAGGGTGTATTTATTATTAAATGAAGCTTTTCATTATACGTCTATGCTTGCTAAAATTTTGTTTTGTAATTTAAATTAAGTCTGTTCACAGGATGTTTATCTAAAATGTTTTAATTGCCGACATTTTTAGTGATGTAATTTTAAAACCGATAAAAAACGTAGGCGCCGCGCAATTTATGTTTTAATTTTCTTACATAATAAATGATAATTATGATCTATGAAAGTTTTGCACGAAAGTACCTACGTCCAATGCTAGTATTTTTCCCAGTGTGTCGTATTTATTCGTTTTGTTAAAT
Organism: Marasmia exigua; assembly: GCA_019059595.1. NCBI lineage: Eukaryota > Metazoa > Arthropoda > Insecta > Lepidoptera > Crambidae > Marasmia > Marasmia exigua. The sequence continues at coordinate 13,778,500 of CM032466.1, forward strand.
CTAATATTCATGGATGAGCAAAGGCATTTTAATTTCGACCTTAAATTATAAAGACTTCATTCAAAGGAGTTCTACATTGCTATAATCAGATCTTTGTGCGGATGCACGTTTTGAAAGATTCAATTTATTTCCACGCGTATCTGTCCAAAGCTATAAACGACCGATTCCGAGCCGATTTAACCAATCTCAAAATATCGGAATACTAAATCTACGATATGGCGTTGTCATTCCATACAAATTTGACGTTATACCATAGATTTATCCACGGATAGAGATTGGTCGAAGCGAGCCTCAGAAGACTATCTATCGATAGATTTTTTTTATTTCCGAGATTCATCTTGTACCAATCAAGTGTGTAAATCCAATCCTTCTATTTATATATTATAATAATTTAATGTTATCGATCTCATTATTATTTGATATTTTTTTCTTAGTAGATATATTTAGACACAAATATAAGTAAGTATTTTATACACACATTACACATAGGTATATACGTTAGGTACACAAAACACACTACGTCCGTGATATCAACTGGTCTTACTGAAAACCAGCGTCATGACATTTATATTAGACGGCATAACACACAATTCGTTTGGCACTACCTGGACATGATTGAATGTATTTTTGTTTTTTTTTTTTGTTTTTAGTTATATGTATTTTTAATTGTTTTCTGTTTGTACCAAATTATGTTGTGATGTCTATAATAAGTAAGGAAGTAAACATTTAGTGACCACATAAAATATTTACATAGATACAGTGACATTACATAACATAAACATAAGAAGATTGCACAGTAATACATAGGAAAAAATATTTAAACAAAAACAAATAAAATAATACATAAACTAGTGATCAAGGAAGAATAATAATAAATGTTCTTTCTTCAATTCATTTTAACCTTTCGTGTGATAAACTATCGCTGTTCTTATATTGTTCACGAGTTTTACCATGAGAACTGGGATTAAATTGGGTCCTAAGTTAAGCCTAAGTCTCAGTTAATTAACTTGGCAACCTTATAAATAAGTGACCTTAGCACTATCGGCTGGAGATAGGCACTAAATCTTTGCGGCGTCACAGAAGGCCTTAAAGTTATAGGCGGGCGCCTCCCCAAGGTTACATACTGACGTCCTTTTCTTCTCCGTTAGAAGTAAAAAGCACCTCAATATGATTACATAAATCTTTGTCCATTTAACAGATTTCCTTTTCGATACGTTTATGTTAACAGTGCGAGAACCACTTTTCGACATGAATGGGCCGGCGTGTAGCAGTGCATGCGCTGTGTTTCGCTGCGTGAGTGAGGGTACCGGAGGCCCAATCCAAGGGGGTTAAAAGGTAAGCAGCGCACTTGTGACACCACTGGTGTTGCAGGTGTCCATGGGCGCCGTAATCGCTTACCATTGGTGATCCGTCGGCTCGTCTGCCAACTACATCATAAAAAAAAAAATTTTTAAACATGAGTATACGCTAGAATACAATTATTTAAGACATTGGAACCGTAAAAGAGTAATTAATTTATGTTTAAGGGTGTTATTTACCTGAATAAAGAAATTAAATTATTATTATTATAACCAGGCTTTCTCGGGTTTGTATTAAAATGAAAATATACTGGGAGTAGGGGGTTTTATGTCATAGATATTATACTACATATTTTTTGTACAAAATAAAACTGGACTTACAACGTTCGCTTCTATAAATTAGAATAGATACACTGTCTGTACTACACAGACAGTATATTAAACTGGAAAACCTTTGTAATCAAACAGTGGTAAAGAAAAAAGCGGAAGAGAAACGTTTCCTGCCAGTTTCTAGGCAGATTTTCTGTGATTCATAAATACAGATGTCATCAAATAAAAGGTGGAAAAATGCTGAAGGTTTAAAAAAAATATTCTGATCTTAAAATTTGTTTAGCGACCGAATATTAATTCTCCTTTCATTTTATTGCTCCATCTTATTACAAACGAACAATGAGAGCTATTTGCCGTCGTGATGGGCGACTCGGAATCTGGATCATTGGATTTTCGGAAATATTATGATAATTTTGTCACCTTATTGATGGGTTCATCTAACAATACAGATGAGGGGCTGGCTTTGCCTACCTGAAAGGTCTTTGATCCCTTCACAAAGATGCAGGGAGAAAAAAGTAGGTGAAGTACAGTTTGAATCAAAATTCTGGAGGTTTTTTACAACTACAACTCTGTAAAGTACATCCTCTTTTTGGTTCAATTGCCGGCCAGTATTTTTTTTCAGTGTTCTGTAGTACTTGTCCCCCTGAGTATTCAATTACTAATACCTCCTTTAAGTGTTTTGATTTTTTTTTCATGTTTGCTTATAGCACTTTTTAACCCCAACGATAAAACGACGGGGTGTTATAAGTTGGACGTGTGTGTGTGTGTCTGTGGTATTGTAGCTCCCGAACGGAGGAACCGATTTTGATTTTGTTTTTTTTTTGCTCTATAGTTGAATCAGTCGGAAGTGTTTTAGCTATGTTTAAAGGAAATTAATTAATTAATTGAGATGACCGCCGCCACAATATGTCGGATTAATATACTTTTCAAATTATAACAGGGCTTGAGTAGTAAAACTAAATTAAAAATCCTAGATGGCCGCCCTTTAAAAATTGCAAAATAACGATAATTATGTTATTATGTTTGAATAGGGTGCCTATTGAAAGCGGAAACTGATCTGTACTTCATAAAAACAAGGGAGTCACTTTAGAAAGCAAGAAGTAAAAAAAAATATTAAGAACTCCCGACAAAAAATACTAAAAAGTACAAAACTAAATTGTACGTATAAAATTTTTGGTTAAATGTTGTCGCGTTGGGGGACCGCTCCTTACGTACCTATAAAAACCTACAGTCACAAAAGCATATAATGTCTGTTTTAACAAAACGCTATGGTATTATGAAAGCCCCCCTCGATATAAGTATCATTTAACATGGCTTGAGTAGTAAAACAAATTTTAAAATCTAAGATGGCCGCCCCTTAAAAATTGCAAAATAACATAATAATTATGTTATTATGTTTGAATAGGGTACCTATTGAAAGCGGGAACTGATTTGTACTTCAATAAAAACAAGTGAGTCACTTTAAAAAGCAAGAAGTAAAAAAATAATTAAAAATATTAAACCTCCCGACAAAAAATACTAAAAAGTATAAACTTAAAAAATACAAAAATGAAAAATTTTGGTTAATGTTGTCGTGTTGGGGGACCGCTCCTTACCTACCTATAAAAACTTACCTTCACAAATCATATAATGTCTGTTTTAACAAAACGCCATGGTATTGTAAATTATAGCGGTCCCCTGACGCTACAACATTAACCAAACATTTTCATACGCAGAACAGTTAATAGCAGTTTCAACTTATTTTTATACTTCATAATTTTTATAATTTTTTGTCGGGATTTTAAATTTTTTACTTTTAGCAAAGATCACAATGTAAATACAATTTAAGATAAACTGAAATTCGCAATTGGTACTGAGATCTTTTAACACGATTTTCATTTATCCTCCATGAATTAAATAAAAATTCTAACTACATTTTGAGGAATCACCATATGAACTAGAATATATCGTGATACATTATTTGAACGCAGTTAATTCAAAATGTTAGTAATAAATTATATTGCCAAAAGCCATACCAATATGATTAAGCCGTCCTTTATTTACGGTAGTTTGGTAAAAATGTCTGTTGAAAAGCAAATATTTCAAATGCAAAAAATGTTTTCATAAAGATTGATACAGCTGAATTTGAGCTCGATATTTGTGGCTTGCAGTGAAATACCTACTCACAAAAGCATAAAATATCTGGCAACGACTAATAAAAGTTACTGAGAGAAACGAAGTTCAGGTCAACCGATCTAGACTTGCCGGTTAGATGCACTACCTGCGTAATCTGAAAGCTTGTTTCCTTGACAACTCCGTAGTTTACCAAAAGTAACGCCACAGTGTAAACGTTCTGTGTAATAAGCCATTATTGTATTTCCAGCAACCAGTCTTTTAAAAATAAAATATTTCAGAAGAAGTTTATAAAGTTTTGCTATCGCATTGATTTCAAAACGACAATTGAGTTAATACAGAGGCTATCAGAACTGAATCAGCACTGTGCTGTGTTTTGCTGCGTGAGTGAGGATACCGGAGGCCCAATCCAGGGGAAAGGGGGGTTTAAAGGTGGTGACTCCACTGGTGTCGCGGTTATTCATGGGTGGTAGCAAACGCTAACATCAGGTGATCTGTCAGCTCGTGTGCCACTTTATTACCTAAAAAAATTACTAAATGGTCAGTTAAAGTATTGTTATAGTAGTGGCTACAATGATGTGACTATTTACCAATACGCCATGAGTATTTGTTTGTTTTTTATTGTAAAAGTGAGAAGTCCTCCCATCACAGGGCTGTTAAATGATGCTCTCATAGATCAACGCTGAAGTAGATATATCGGATCAGGGAAGGTATTGTCTTCTTATTCTTAGCTGGATTGTGTCCTCCGGTGAGATCATAGAATGTAAGAATTTAGGGCTTGGTTACCAACCTTGAGTTGCTCGCAAAACACTCTGCCTCGCTACAGGATTTTTTATACTGTGGTAGCGTGTTCTTAATTAGGTTATGTGGCCAGCCATTTTGAGATAAAGTTAAAGAGCAACAGCATAACAAAAAGGAAATTGAAAGTTAGTGTTATAAAAATAATTAAAAAGCCGGGAGGTTTAACGGTTTATTAAGGCTCTTATCCTTTCTTCTCATATGCACTTTTATGTGTATGCTCTGTATGAGATGTTTGAGTATTTGGCTCTGGGGTTCGAGATGGTAACTTACTATTTTACAAGTACTTACACTGGATGACGTAGTAGAGTAATATATTTTTTTCAATTTGACACATAATAGACGAAAACCAACAGAATTTCCTCTTTATTGTTTCCCCCTCCATCTGTTAATTACCAGCATCCAGCGACGCGTCTCTCGTGATATTATGAGTCGCCACCGAGTGATATTTAAGTATAATGACTGTGTCGGGGTTTTTGTCTTTGTGACAGATTGAAAAATGAATGTCGCAGTTACATACTCATTGTTTTATCGGTGGTGGTCAATGGTGGTGGCTAATGAAACAAAGGATATGGCAGATTATCTTACTCTTTGGATTTGGGTTGGTATTGGAGCTTTGGACGAAAGAATTTCACATGATGTATCTGAAATTATTCCTTATATGTATTTCACATAAACATTTAAAACTCTTTTTAATCGTCACTAGTGTCAGAAATAAGGGGCATGTACACTAATTTCTTAAATAAAAAACCGGCCAAGTGCGAGTCGGACTCGCGCACCGAGGGTTCCGTACAAACCTGCAAGGTTTAAAAAGTTCGTTCATTACGACAATCGAGTCATAACTATGGTATTTTTATTGCAAAATGAAATTCATAACATTACAATGGGGAAAGATGGAGGAGCATAAATTTAAGACAAAGATCTCTTTATCGTTTAAGTAATCCTTTATTTTATATTAACACATATCATTTCGATAAAAGAACGTCGAAATATACAGAAGAAGGCTATTTCGTCTTCTTTAAATGTTGCCCTCCCCATACATAGTATAATAACTCGCGGTCTTTGCTGTAACTACAATTATGTTTACCATCACAATTTTTTTGGTGGTATAACTACTTAAAATGTTAAGCTTTTCGAAATTTTTCTGTTACCTGTGCTGTAAGCTATTGCTTCTTACTAAATTTCGAGATTCTATGTCAACGGGAAGTGGTCTTTAGGTTTTAATTCCCTTGCGTGTAGTTGCGAGTTTCAAAATATGCGGTATCAATGGTTGTACTTTTGCGTTTTGCGTTGACTTAGAATTTTTTTTTTCACGGGTTAAAGGCAATTAGATCTAAGTATTTGATATGAATTTCAACTTGATAGCTCTACGCGTTCATGAGGAAAAAAGTAATAAGTTTGGATTTTTTTAAAAAATATATATTTTGTAATGTAACTAAAAATTTAAGGTTTTCGGAATTTTTCCTTTATGTGTGCTATAAAACGTTGCTTCATGCTAAATTTCAAGATTCTAGGTCGACTGGAAGTACCCTTTAGGTTTTGATTCCCTTGCGAGTACTTGCGAGTTTCAAAATATGCAGCTTAAATTGCTGTTTCTTTTGATTGCGTTGACATAGAAGTTTGATTTTATTACAGCTTAAAGGTATTATAGACCTGAGTATTTGGTATGAATTTCAATTTAATACCTCTACGCGTTTATGAGGAAATGGGTAGTAAGTTATATTATGTGATGTAACTAAAAGTTGTGGGAGATAGGCCGTAGATTGTGCGAGGTGACAGGTGACTCACGCTCTGGGTCGTTTCTAGTGCAGAGGCTGGCCATCGCTATTCAGCGTGGTAATGCGGCGAGTGTGATGGGCACCTTTGCGTCGGAGGCGGGCGGGGGTGAGTGGCCTGTTTTTGGCCGTTAGACAGTGGATGTTTAATTTTGTTTGTTATTTTATTTTTTTACTTTTTATTTCGTTATTCCTTGAATTAATTATGAGTTTTAAGTATTTTTATTTGAATTTTATTGTAATAATTTATCTGGATTTATTTAGGGGACTAGAAACATGTACTAACATAGTTTGTAAGGTAATATTGTTACTAACTCCTATGGACTTTATTTAATTGTAATTTTATTGTGAGTATACTAAAAGTTTATGGTTTTCGTAATTTTTCCTTTATCTATGCTATAAGACGTTGCTTCGTACCAAATTTCAAGATTCTGAGTTCACGGGAAGCACCCTGTAGGTTTTGATTCCCTTGCAAGTGTCGAAAATTTGCGGCATAAACGGCTGTATCTTTTGATTGCGTTGGCTTAGAAGTTTGATTTTTTCACAGCTTCAAGGGACAGTAGACCTGAGTAATTGATATAAATTTCAGCTTCATACCTCCACGTGTTCCTGAGAAAAAGGGTCTTGACAGACGGACGGACGGACGGACAGACGGACATCAAAGTTATCCTATAAGGGTTCCGTTTTTTCCTTTTGAGGTACGGAACCCTAAAAAGAATTAATACAATGAAATAAATAATAAACTTACCGTCAAAATAATTTAAAAACTTAAAACTTACCTATGATCTATACTAAGGTATAGTTAGGTCATAGGTAAGGTCATATCAGGGGTAATTTGGAATATCCTGAATATCGGCAAAAAAGTTAATGTCTTAACTTTTTCTTTTGTCCTAATTATCTTTAGAACAATTTGATTAATACAATCGCTATAATATTTAACCAAGAATAGATTATATTTCTCTTTTACTAAAATGGACTGACATGAAATTATCAAATCTAAGAGGTAACTAAAAGAAAGAAAGAAAGAAAAACAAACGTTTTGTAGCAAAACTGACTAAAAACACAATTTAAATTATGCAGATATCAAATAAATCTTAACCTTAAAACATAAGATGTATCTGAGAGCAATGTTTATGATTTTTCCGACTTTTATGATGCTAGTCACGGCAGCAATGTATGCCAAGAAAATTCCTGTACAATCTCTCGTGACTTTATTAGAGTTACGTTACGTATAAGTTTCTGTAGTTTGGCTGATTTATTACAGTTTCTTGATGTTTGAAACAAAAGAGGATATTTATTTAGACCATAGGATTTAAATAAACATCCTCTCTTTGTTTCATCAAGCAGGGCAGGGCTGCTTGAAATAGACCCACACCAGATACGATTTTTTCAACATGCTTGATTAGCAGCATTATTTAGATACTTTTTATTAGTAGAAACTGTATACAGCGACCACACATACGAGTATCACATTGTAAATTTAAAAACGCTTACCGTGACAATTGAATACATTTTCAGAAAATCGACACGGATAGTAATCCGATGCAGCGTCCGATGCTGATCACAATATGAAGACGTGAAACCGCAACATACCGGCAAGTATCATCGGTACTATTGCCAAATTCCGATAATCCATGCTAAAAGTATTTATTTTATTATTTTTTCAATTTATACAAGAATTCATTTATTTAATTTTGCAAATGTGAGAAATGTACGATGTACTTATACGATGTTTACAATAATGGACAACATTTCAAATTTTTAACATGTCCATATTGTTTTTTTAAATGAAAGTAGACATAAAATGAACAGACCCATATTTTTTCTTTTTTCAAAATTTGTCCATTTTCATGCATAAAATAATTATTGAAATTATTTTTATTCTAAATAGACGTAAGCGCCAAATGACGTCATCGGACGGCTGAATACAGCGATATTCCTTTGCTTATCATTGTTTTAATAAAAAAAAGGTACTACTGTCAAAGGTAAGTAATACTAGTGTCAACATTGTCAACGTCATTCATACATTCAACGTTGACAAGTTGTCTTTTTTTTTGACAGTTACATGTCATGAGTTTGGCATTACGTAAATTTAAAACTATAATGTGCTAAGCAAAGAAATATTTTACATTCTGCCGTCCGATGACGTCATCTTACGTTTTTTAGTTTTTAATTTTTTTCTCAGTAAATAAGCAATATAAAAAATTAATAAATATATATTCGAGCAGCGGAAAAGTAAACAAAGAATTGGTATTTTTTGTTTCAGAGCTTAGCAATTTTGAAATGTTGTCCATTACAATTCACTTTCAACATTTTAAACAAAGAAAGAAGAAGATTCAAATTAAATTGAAATTACTGGAACAATATACAAAAAATAAAAATAGGTGACATTTTGAGAATACACTGAAAGTAATAGTATTAAAGTAGCAGCTCTTCGAGGCCTTTGTACAGCAACTGGGATTGCACTTATTACTTTTTATATATTTGAAAGTAGTTTAAATAACAAAAAACCATCGTATAATATCTCCACGGACCGAGGTACGAATACAGCACCAATCAGCTTTGGACGCGAAAAATTGTTATTCCCGGTTCCGCCGGTTCGTATTCGCTTAGTCATCGAAAACTCACGCATGCTGAGATGCATGTGTGAGATTTCAATGATCAAGATACTTCCAGGATTGGAGCATTGAGACCACGAAAATATTTTTTTATTCACCGATATTGTTCAACCAATGGCAATTAGTACGTAATAATAATATTATCACTCATTAGAGTTCACTCCACTACTTCTACGCAACATAACAATATAACAAACTTGTCTATGTTTATAGACATCATAATATCTATGAATTTTATTGATTAGATAGAATGATGTTAAAATATTTAAGTAAATTAGTTCCGAGCTATTACTCAAAGATTCTTTTGTTTGAGCAAAGTACTTACAAAAATTTCCATTTGTTTTATTATGTTATCTGTAGGTATTTCTTACCTTTTGTAGTGCCTACCAATTTAATAACGAAAACATAAGGTAAATCTAAGCTTGGATGAAAAACCTTCAACAGATATTTTTACAGGGTACATTAGTATGATGGTATATCTGTGATTTCATTCAAATCATAAACTATGTCCGTGTATTTTTTGGAAAATCTTAACTACTTTTTTAACCATCTCGGTTCGATACCAGGATAAGCAAAAAAGGTGACATTCATAGGTAATGGATAACTCCGGAACACTACATTGCGCAGGATCCGACACGCTTATTTAGGGTTGCGATCTCCAAAATAACAAAAAATCTTTTACGATTTTGGCCAAGTTGCATTCGGCGCTCGAAGTCACACAAAGAGATAAAAACAAGTCTGGTGTAAATCAGAATTACTGGATTGAACGTGTGCTGTAATATATAAAGTTATGCTATGGATTTCTTTCCGCTATGCGTAGAAAATCGATTAATCTGACGGTTACTATTGATTCTGATAAATCATCTGAAAATTCAATAAAATTTGAGAATTATCTCTCAAATCTGTTTGAACTGCATCAAATCATACGAATACCCATGAACATATTTCCCAATTTTGCATTTCCTAGCACTATTTCCATTGTTCATTTTATTGCTTTTGCATAGATATTCGAACGAAATGGCATGGCGAGTAGACCGCAATGACATTTCAAACCGCAAAAGCCTAATCAGTGGAATAAAGTGGGCCAAAAATTAGTGATGTACCTACGTAAAAGACTCAATTCTATCGAAGTGTAATACAAATACTAGATCTACTCGTATCTGTTTTTTTGACTGTTTGGATGGAGGTTTGTAATTATTGACACATGCCTACTTCTTTATTTTTTTCAAATAATTACATACAATTTCGTTCAAACTCTAAGTATTTATAAAGGGCTAATGAATATGCCCTAAAATTCACAGCAACCGTCTAAACCTCAACCTTGGGTATCACCACCTGTCTATGAGTTAGTACTAATGATGGTAAAAGTAGACGTTTCTCAGCAGACCTGAGACATTTCAGAAAGGTTTGTTTTCTAAAATGTTACAACCGGAAATGAAATACATCCTGCAGTTGGACACCAATTTCTTATTGATACACCATAATAACTGCGCCATCGAGGTAATCTTTTGTAGACTCAAAATATCGAAACCAAATCCTACCACGCTTGAGCATCCCATTACAGGCGCTACGCCATTAAGGTCGTGGTCATTGCTCAAAAAGCTCAACTAATCTCGGAATTTGGGAGCCTACAAGCTCATCGAGTCCAAATCTCACTCGAGTTGAACTCAAGTTTATTACAACTCTTGCCAAACTACTCGTACCATCGTTGAATACTCGAATGTTTGGTTTATTGTTGTCCATTTCATCCTTTTCAAACCAATATTGATCTCTCGGACGAGTATGTTCTATGATATGAAAAGAGAAATGACAAACCACCCTCCCATTAATCCTATCATAAAAGTTGTTTACGTTCCTTCTCACATAATAGCTGCGATCTTTACCCAGTGCGACATACATATTAAAGAGATGGATAGACAGAACTTCTACTATTCGTGCGATGAAGAGATATCTTTTTAAAACTAAAATAATATACTAATATTGCATTCAATTGACACAAATTTTCTGTTTGAGGATTGCCCAAATTTTTTTTTAGCTGAGACGAGGAATTTGTTTTCCTCGAGAATTTGAAAAATAATATGATGTATATGATGATTATCTAGCTATAATAGATATTATTGTTTTCTAAATATCGATCACAAATAAAAAAGCAGCTGTTTTGTCATATATTATTTTTCTAATTAAAGCTATATACCAGGCGATCCACTTGCAATTTTTAGCCTCTCTTTTACTTTAAAAATAATAAAATGGAGATAAGGTAAGGTTGGTGGTTGGTGGCCGTGTGGTCCCCGGCAGAGTAGAATAGGCCACCCTCACTCTTACCGAGATATCGTAAAAGGCGACTAAGGTAAAGCTGCTGGCATGATCATCAGCACTCAGAGAAGGAAAACTCTGCATTTATATCAAAACCCTCGCCAACCCGTCTGCCAAGCGTGGTGAGTATGGCAATTACCCCTCATGTGATTGAGGGAGGCCCGTGCCCCAGCAGTGAGGACTTAAATGGGCTGATGATGATGATGAAGGTAAGGTTTGAATTCCTAATCATTTAGCTATATCTATATCGGGTCATGATGCTGCAGAAGAGATAAAATATATCTTATTCATAACCAAGAGTACGAACATTAATTGTGTGCCATAAATTTTTATCGTCTACATACAATAGATCCTTTTCATATGTGCCAGGTCACCGCTCCTCATAATTTCTAAAAGCGAGAAGCAATGTGTGATCGCTCCTCAGAATCTGGGATAGAAATCACATCCCCCAATGATAAATCATGGGATCCATCGTTAGTTATCTATCACGCTTCCTTAATGCGGGCTAAAGATCATAAACCTAACGTGATATGTGTGGGAAAAGCCATTCAATAAGTACTAAATGTATCAATGGCTTCGAGCCGTGATAAGTAATCGATTTTTTTTTTCGTGTTGACCATAAGTCCGTTCCATCAGACCATTATTTTCCTACTTGTTCGTACTTTCCTAAAGATTTTGTACAATGTCTTTTTAAATATGCATATAGGTTGTATAAGCAAATTGGGCCCTGGAGGAAAACTACCTTATGCTCTAAAGTTAGCACGTTCTACATAAAGGAAACATTTTTGATTAAAAAGGATCAGGGTTGTTTCCCTCCAGAGCCCAGAGAAAATGTGTATTTCCACCCTGTATATAACAAAGACATAATAACCTAATTTATGTTGACTCGTTTAAAAGTTGAAGCGAACGATAATTTTTTTTATAGAAAATAACCCAAATAACTTTTAATTAAAAGTGTATTTTGATGTCATTCTTCTCCTCACGCATACAGTGATATTTTCTTTGTGTGAAGCAAAACTGGGACTGAATTACCTAAATTTGACATCGCGCGTGGGTCGTATATGCTCTTAATGTCATCACGAAAAAATTTATATATGTAGAAAACACTACTAAGGTCATTTTCATTTAATACTTTTATTACGCAGATATAATTCTCTGTAATAAACTGTTCTTTTAACATTTTTGTAAATTTTCTTTTATTTTTTACAGGTACTTACGTCCACCTACTATTTATTCCCTAAGAACTCGCACTCCACAACTGAGGTAATAATAACAAATAATTTTACTGGCGTATCTTCTATTGAGAATCTTAGGACTTCTTTTACAAATAAGAACTTACTTATGCTTTTCCTGTGTTAAATAAAAGTATAATGTTGCGTTTACGTTGGCGAAAATGTAATCGAATTGTCTACCAGCACTTACAGGAAATCAAGACTCGTTCGGGTAAGAAATCTAATGCTCGGTCACTTTCAAATCACAAACATTTGACAAAGTATTCTGATAAGTATTACTAAATATATTTTTTATCTAAACATATAATTACTTAAATAATAAAAGATTCCCTACGATTAAATCTAAGCTTGTATAAAAGTAGTTGAGTATCATTTATTTATATATCTACTTATTTGCGCGAAAAAGGGTTATCATCCATTGAAGCAACAGAAATAAAAAACAGAGTGGTGGAGTGGAAACAAAATGGATTCTGCGGAGGGTAGTAAAACGAGCGAGTCGTATTGGCAATTCTACGGTTTCAATTTAGTATTTAGTGGTTTTTAGTTTACAAATTCGGTGTTGTTTTGCGCAGTGAAGTGCCGCAAGTTGATATTAATATAAGAATCGTTAAATTGTATCATTTTTAATACTGTTATTGTGTGTCGAATGAGCTGTCACCTGAACAACTCGCTTGGACCTAATAGTGTCTTAAAACCTGCGATTTAGTTAAGAGTATGAATGAATGAATATACTTTTATTGGACTCAAATTCACAGCCTGTTCAGCACTGGAGAGATTTTGAGAGAGAAAATTTGGAGATCGTCTGCATATAAGTGATAGGAGGAAGTGAGATTGTGGGTAATTGAATTCATGAAAATAGCATAAAGTAGAGGAGACAGTACGCCACCTTGTGGCACGCCAGCAGTAATGTCGCACCAAGCGTAGGTAGATTCATCACCATGGATGCGTTGCCGACGGTCATACAAGTAATTCCGAAACCAGGCAGGTACTATAGGAGATATGTTAAGAGAAAAAAGCAAACCAAGCAGGATGTCAATATCCACAGTGTTAAAGGCGTTGCTGAAATCCAGCAGTGCTAAGACGGTGAGTTGCTTTTCGTCCATACCATGAAAAATGTCATCTGTGATTTTGACTAACGCTGTAGCCATATTATACCTGGACGGAACCCAGATAGGAAAGGATTTAAAAGTTGGTTATTACCCAGGAAATAGTTAAGCCACTGATTCACAATAAGTTCTAGGACTTTTGAAAAGAAAAGAAGCATTGAAACGGGTCTGTAATCAGAGTAGGATGTGGGGTTACGATTCTTAGGGAGAGGGATAATCTGGGCATCTTTCCACGCTGCGGGAAAGGTCTTCGTGTAGAGAGAGTGGTTTAGGATATGTGTAATAATAGGAGTAAGGATGAGGAGAGGAATGATCATCTTATGGCTGACGCCATCGACGCCAGACAGCCGATGGCGTTGGAGGCTATAGAGAGTATGTTCTTCTTAACATAACAATCTGATACTTCACTAAAAATGAGATTTGGGTAATCAGGCCTTTGTTGCACCATCAATAGAGTTAGAATACGAGAAATGCTTATTTAAAGACTCAATATCAATATCTTTGATCGAGGATTCGTGACGTGTTCTTACAATTCCAAGTGACTTTAGAAACTTCCAGACTTTAACTGGACTTCCATTTTCGATAGATTTGTGAATATGGCGTGTTTGAGCATCACTACACAGCATATTGCAGCGATTCCTAAGTAATTTATATTTTTCGCGGTTTCAATTTATACCTAGTGTCGGACGGATTCAATTTCTACCTTATTTTAGCAGCATTCTTCTTGTCTCTTAACGATTCAAGATTCTCAGTGAACTATGGTGCAGGAGCGTGTTTCATCTTATATTTTCTGTTCCGTAACAAAATGTTGCGTGTTTTTATATAGACACCTACCCGCCGAGTAGTTTCGGCACAATCTGTAGGTCGATAAAACGCTAAACACATGACCTACGTTTAATTGAGTGACTGAGACTTTGACTGACTCCGACGGTTGACTACGCACTTGATTTTTTTCTGTCGAGTTGACCCGCTATAACTGCTAAAATCTAAACCACGATAATGGCAGCTGTAATTTTCAGTCGAGAAGTGGATTGCCACAAAAAAATAAGAAGAAGAAGCATTAAAATGTGTCGTAGAAAGAGAATAGTGATGCTAAGCTTCTTCATGTTATGGATATATACGAGTAAGTCGTGAATATTCAATGGATGAGATAATCAAGTCTTTCAGCTTTGTAAAGGCGATTGAAACACTGGAGGTGTTTAAAATACACGAGTAGCCTCTTGACGGCTAACCTTTAGCAACGGACTTTATCTAAGGTTGAAGGACTAATTTGAACTTTCTATTGTTTGTATGGTAATTATTAACTTGTGAAGGAGAGTAGGACACAAAAAATAATGAATTGTGGGACGACATTTTATTTTACTTTCTTTTTAAAGGGAAAATAGAAGCTCTTCAATAGTTATCTGTCTTAAAATTACTTAAATAATATATCAGCGATTAATTTTTTCGACTACAAATCGATACATTTAGTGTTGTGAGATAAAATACAAAATTATACGAAAAATATCATTATTTTAAGTTTGTATTGATTAAAATCGAGATTAAAGATTTATTAAAACTGTTACTATTAAATTTATTACAAGCTATAACAATAAACTCTAGTACTATTTATTATTATTTGTTAGAAATGGGGTGAGCCCTGCGTCTCATAGCCACTGCGACCAGTAGATGATCTATTGTGGCAGCCCCGTAACCTATTACAGCACCTCATGTAGCTCCAGTTCCAGGATAAACCCGAGAATGGAGCTGATGGGGGAGCTTTTGATCTCGTCTGCTGAGATCATGTGTGCTCCCAGGTGCCGGCTTCTGCACCGGTGCAGCGCTATGCACTCGCCGAGGACGTGGATAATCGTTTCCTCGTCCTCGCGACAGAACCTGCAGATTTTGGTATCTGAAAGGCCCATGTTGTGCAGGTGCTTATTTAATTTGCAGTGCCCTGTGAGGGTCCGAGTGAGTGCCCTAACATGTCCTCTGCTCAGTTTTATTATTTCTACAGCTCGTCTCTGATCGAACGCCTGTATCAACGCCTTAGACTGTTCTAGTCGAGGTAGTCTTTTCCAATATTCAGTGCTTTGCTTATGCTCCCACTCTTTTAACTCGAACCTGACCATGCAGGCTGGAACGCCACTTATTGGTTCCGGTCCGAGTAGTGGGCTCTCTGCCCCGGCCTCTAGTACTACCGACTATAATAAATTCGTTGCTGCCGGTTTCTGAAGTCACAACTTTAGTTTTTTCCAGGTTTATTTCTAAACCTATCAGCCTACCTGGGATAAGCTGCTATCTCTAAACTAGACTTCGTCCTTAAAATGAAGATCGCCAACCAATTAAAAGCAAGAGTCTTTAATCAGTGCGTTCTACCGGTTCTCACATACCTAATATGGAGGTGAAACTTGGGTAACGACCAACTTCAGAGACTTTTAGTTGCCCAGCGGGCACTGGAAAGGAGACTGGTGGGCGTAACTCTTAGAGACAGAAAAACTAAAAAGTGGCTTATAAGACACAGTAAAGTGGCAGACGTAGTCAAAAGGGTGGCGCAACTCAAATGGCAATAGGCGGGACATATAGCTCGAAAGACAGACTCGTGATGTAGGGAAATGCTGCAGTGGAGGCCAAGGGATCAGTAAAGACCTATCGGAAGGCCACACATGAGATGGAGAGACGACATAGCAAAGATCGGCGGGCACAATTGGACTTTAATTGCCCAAAATAGAATATAATTGAGAAAATTTAAGGAGGTCTACACCAAATTGATTGAAAACGGGTTAAGGTATAAGGTATAGTATCTCGTCCTGTTACTTATTACAATGACTGCCATAAAATACAGAGCTTCACATACAATAAATCAGGGCTGTCGCATCATAAGAAAACAGTGAATTGTTTGCTCAAAGTTGACTTAGCGACAGTATACATAATAGGCATACAATACATATTGTGCATATGTATGCGTGGGTATGTACCCAACCTGCTTGGTACCTAATAAATGTATTTGGGAAGCTACCTATTATCATAGAGTAATTAACAATGAAATAGTTTTACTCACAGTAATTAATTAACAACACAATTACGCGCGAAACTATTATGACAGATCGAATGACACTACTAGTAATACAGAGCTTCACATACAATAAATCAGGGCTGTCGCATCATAAGAAAACAGTGAATTGTTTGCTCAAAGTTGACTTAGCGACAGTATACATAATAGGCATACAATACATATTGTGCATATGTATGCATGGGTATGTACCCAACCTGCTTGGTACCTAATAAATGTATTTGGGAAGCTACCTATTATCATAGAGTAATTAACAATGAAATAGTTTTACTCACAGTAATTAATTAACAACACAATTACGCGCAAAACTATTATGACAGATCGAATGACACTACTAGGGTTGTGTGTTAGGCTAGGGATGTCATATGCAAATCGATTTTGTTAATCTAACACTGTTAAGTATAAAATACTTAATTTAAAGGTTTATAAGTCTTAGCATTATGTGCTTTGGCTTTGCACGTGCTGCTGGGGGAATAATTTCAATTTCCTGCGGAGATAAGATTAACAGGTACAATCGAAAATCGAAACCTCTATCGTAAATCATTTTACTCGAAAAACGTGTACGTTTGCATAACAAACTTGCGAGGTGCAAGGTGCAGGTATTTAAAAAATTTAATGATCACTAAAACAGAAGACCACAAATGATCACAAAAACACCGAATTAGCAAACTGAAGTGGCAGTGGGTTGGTCACATTAGCCGCAGAACTGACAGCCGTTGGAGGCGTAAAGTCCTTGAGTGGAGACCGCGACTCGGTACCTAAGCGTAGTGTTGGATGCCCTGTGATAAGATGGGAAGATGACGTTCGAAGGCTGGCTGGTGCGGGCTGGATGAGAGTGGCCGAAAATCGGGAGCCGTGTCGTGCATTAGGAGAGACCTATGTCCAGCAATATACGAGTGTGGGTTGCTGATGATGAAAACAAAAGAAGCTTATTTCAATTTTAATATCATACAAATATGGCATACGCAGCGTCCAGTCAGGTCGTGTGTGGGACTCCCTATGGAAGGTAACCTCAGAGGTTTACCAACTGAAACACTCAGACGCTCACCGCTGTTGAAATATGTAGACGAGGCCTACAGCGACTCATCAGTCTATGTGACTTAACCTGTAGCCAACGATCACCCATGCATAAAGGGCAGATAGTCTAAGAGAGTTGCAGAAATAGCACTTACTCTTACATACTGTGTACATAACACTAAACAGCTCACCGGCGTGCAAGTCTGATCCTAAGATGTCTAAGTACTCCATCTGTACCACGATCCAGTATTTGGCAAGTATCAAAATAATCCTATCTGACCATCGAAATTATTTCAACAATCTATCATGGGGAGGAGGAACTGTTTGATCTATCCCTGCTGCTGAATTCTTACATCGAACCACACGCAAGCGATTGTCATTCCATCCCCATCATCTCGATGGATGGCGGTCTAATACTTTGGGTTTCTCGCGGAACTTTCTACCACGTACTTCGGTTCTGTAGAACGGTTTGGCTGCGGGAGTATTTCCCGATGGCTACGACTTCAACCATCAAGAAAAGAGCGTACTGTTTTTAAAAAAGCTGGCAACACATTAGCGGTCTCTCTGATTTCGCGGATGTTCATGGGCGGCGTTGATTACTTTCCATCAGGTGACTGGCTTGCTCGTTTGTCGCCTCTCGCATAAAAAATCAAGGAAACTAGACTGACTGTGTCATGTCTACTTATAAAGGGCATACCTTACTTAACCACAAAGTTACTACAACTCTTATTAGGTACGGAAACTAAACTGGCACTGGAAATAAAATTTACTATTCGCATTCTAAAAACAGAAGTGACAATCTCAAAACTTCTAATAATTGAGGCGTTGACTTGTCCCTGTTTGTTTATCGTTCCAACTTCCGAAAATATAATTCTACTTGGACTTATTTTGGCTTGTTCTCAACAATAACTATAGGTGCCTCAAAAAGTTCGTTATTCAAAAGCCATTCTTATTTCTATTATATTATTTAAGGCAATACGAGGAAACTGTGTTAGGGGTAAAGTTGTATACCTACTTGTTATTTTTCTCTTCACGGTCGCAAAGTAAATTAACTTTTATGTCTGTATTTTTTGTTATATTGGAGATTTCTTTTGTTGACGAGCCTTTTGGATTAGTGGTAGTGAAAGCTGCCTCTAGGGCAAGAGTTGCGGGTTCAATCCCCGCACAAAACAAACATTAGTGTGCATGAACATGTATGTTTGTATTGGTCTGGGTGTTTTCTATGTATTATAAGTATGAATTTACAAATAGTATTAAATGTATATTATTTGTAATTTAGCTGATGGTTCTGATATCCGTAACACAGGTGCTTCAGCTACCCATCTCGGAGTCAGATCAATGTAAGTGATGTTGTGATTTATTTTACAATTGCCATCATATAACTTATGGATTTCTTGTGCTTTCCCTTCATGCCCCATAGTCTTGGGACGATACATGATACATAAGGTCACACACTTAGGCTCCCATTTGGTCCAGTGTCCGTATCACACACACACACATTAACTATTAGTATTATTATATGTTTATTCACCGTTATTTTTTTAATCGTTTCCATCCTGATAACCACATAATAGGTATCGTGAAAAAGACCATTTAGCATGTTAGGTCGTAAAAATGCTCTAAAGTTCTACTGATATCATAAGTTTTTATTGGCATCCCATCACCAACGCTCGATTATATACAGTCCACTCGCCACATAGGTCCTTCGAATGATCGATCATGCTAAATGGTCTTTATTCACGATACTTATTAAGTGGTTTTCGGGATGTAAACGATAAAAATAAAGGTATACATACACTTTGAAGTTGGTGTACGTACATTCCAAGTTGACAAAAAGTAAAAGGAATAAATCAGGAAACTGTTCGGACATGATAAAATCGATAGGGGACGAACTTGCCTCTGTTGAGAACAAAAACTGATTATCAGCAGAAGAACTGAAAGGCTTTAATAGAAGGGCTTTTATCGAGCCTGCTGGAGACAGCTCCTCTTAATGACTTTTTGTAGGCCCTTATGTATCGGACGGTAGCAAATCTTATTGAGGACAATGAAATTGGTTTTTGAATTGTTAAATATTTATCACGCCTTTCTTGATGTTTTAATTTTGAACGAATTTTTTGAGCTAACTAAGAAACACAGAACGGAAAAAACACAGAACGGAAATGACTACAATTAATGTAATTAAACTACCCAATTTCACTTGAAACGTATACTGCATTTTTGTTTCAATAATTTATGTACAGTCGCCTGCAATGAAATGGAAACACATGGACTCTTAAGACGGAATAATAAGGTTCATATTTGAATGAAGTTGTATACTTATTAGTGCACGTGACTGTAGTATTATTATGTTGTTAAGCTTGTCTTTTACATTCTATTTTATAAAAAGGCGAAAATTGTTTAAACAGTACGCCGGAATATATCTTCGAATTGATACATAAATAGACTCAAGAAATACATTTGAAAGGTATACCTAGTACACACTTCGTTACAGTCAATAAAAATGCAACTTTTCACTAATTTAATGCAACCTTTAGTAAACTTTGCACCAATCTTGAATGAAACTGCGCTTCATAAATGATTGCACCTTATTTCAGCGCGAGAATAACTAATTATACTGACATTATTAGTTTGCTGTACTCATTACTTAGTGACGCCTGGGTCGTGGAAGACGGTACTTTTGCAAGCTATAGCAAGCTGAAAAATGTTAAGCTGACAGTGATTGAGGATAGGGTAAGCTTTTAACACGTTTAATTGTGAGTTTTTGTGAGATTGTATTGAACTAACTGGTCAAGTTCAGTGCGGTAAATGATAAGATTGTATAATTTTACAGAATTTAATACTGTGGTCACTGGCAAATACAATTTCGTATAAGTTAATGTTAAACCGATAGAGCAAGTTGTTTTAGAAATCAACTGTACTAGATTTTGAATTAACTCGCCTGTTTTTTTAAAAAGTGCAAGCAGAAAAAAAACTTTCAGAAATTTTACGAAACCAATTCGCTAAGTCATACAAATAGCAGTATGTTATTTAATCAAGCCGCATTGTTAAAGAAATCTAAACTCCAGCAACAGCAAAATTGGCATGTTCAGCCTCCATAAATTAATTCACAGCGTTTTAATTAAACATTGTTACGATCTGTGGATGCTGGAAACTCCATGTTCGTCTCCCCAGTTTCGACGCTTATGGACCCTTGTGGTTTTGCTCGTACCTATATATGATAGGTGACGATATTCTATTATATGGTATAGGGGGACCTAAACACTAGTTTTAACGGGATTGCATCAGAAACATAAAATCTAGCAATACGCAAAATTGATTGGGGGTGCGGTATTTGGATCAACAATTTATTAGAAAAAAATATTTATATAACGGCGTATGTATACGACACGATACTAAGACGTGACGTGACGTATCTCGAATATTGATAATATTATATCGATCGATATGATTATTGACCGATAAAGACGGAACTGCAAACGGTACACACATAATGTAAATTAATTTAATTTTTGTCTAAAATTTAAATTGAAGAAGATCTTTTGGTTTCCCCTTCAAACATAAATTAGTATATGCTAGTGCATTCCACTCGATAGATGTCGACTAAATAAAGTTTACGCCGTGTGGTCCCCGGCAGAGTAGAATAGGCTACCCTCACTCTTACCGAGGTGTCGTAAAAGGTGACTAAGGTAAAGCTGCTGGCATGATCAACAGCACCCAGAGAAGGAAAACTCTGCATTTATATCAAAACCCTCGCCAACCCAGTCTGCCAAGCGTGGTGAGTATGGCAATTTCCCCTCATGTGATTGAGGGAGGCCCGTGCCTCAGCAGTGGGGACTTAAATGGGCTGACGACGATGAACTAACGTTTTCCCGTAAGAATGATATGTTGTACCTTTGTAAACTATGAAATATGTGCGACTAGGTTTGTTTTCGAATTCCACGACCTCTCGTTTAGACGGCTCTCGGTTTTTTTATTATATTAGATATAAGAAGCGTTTAAAGTTTATAAAAGATTTGGTCATATAATAAACTCTTATTTTTAAAAAACTAACTCCACTATTTCTGGTAACCTCTAATACCAATAGCGGGAATTGGTCACCCTAATCTGTATAGGTGATGACTATGTTGAACGGAAGTTCATTATTCTGCGTTGTAATGCTCTCCGTCAGGTGCTTGCATCGTGTTAGGTAATAAACTGTATATCTATGGGGTGAGTATTCACACGAATGAATGAATTTACTATCCAGCTAAACTATCTTAACGAGTAAGTTTGTCAATATCTTGAGCGGTGCCAGCCACCACCAGGGCTGATGAAATATAATTAAAGATTTCAATAACCATGTCATAGAATATTTAGGATTTCATAAATAAATTTAAAAACATATGAGTTTGTTTAACAAAAGCTTAAAATAGATCTACTATTTTTTATTCCATATTCCGTTTACATCGATTTTTTTTTATATGAGTGGTGGCAGACGAGCAGACGGATCACCTGATGGTAAGCAATTCCGCCGCCCATGGACACCCGCAACACCAGTGGAGTCACAAGTGCGCTGCCAACCTTTTCCCCTTCCCCCCATTGGGCCTCCGGTAGCCTCACTCACACGGCGAAACACAGCGCAGGCGCTGCTTCACGCCGGTCTTCTGTGAGGCAGTGGTATCACTCCGGTCGAGCCGGCCCATTCATGCCTAAGCGTGGCTCTCCCACATTTAAAAAATCGATGGTGTTAAAATAATTTTGCAAATGTGAAAATAAGAAAACAAAGCATGTGATATTTCATAAATATTTGATTAGACCCATCTACATCCTACGTACTTTATAATAAGTTCGCACGTATTATTAATCCCAAAAAATGAAACATTAAGGCACTAAATATTTCTATTGCTCATTTAAGCAATGAGTGGGCAGAGAAAGTTCCGTAATAACACCCTTTCGCTTATTCCCTTGAGTCTTTTAGTATACTTATTCAAAGACGTGACTTAGTAAGTTTAATGAGAACAGGCGAGATGCCAGCTTCTTTGCTGCCTCAGAACGCAGTGTAAGGGTTACTTAAGTTGTAAGGGGACCATGGGAGAGCCACGCTTCGGCATGAATGGCTCAACCGGAGTGATATCACGGCCTGACAGAAAACCGGCGTGAAGCAGCACTGTGCTATGTTTCGCTGCGTGAGTGAGGGTACCGGAGGTCCAAGGAGGATAGAGGTTGGGAGCACACTTGTGACTCCACAGGTGTCGCGGGTGTCCATGGGCGGCGGCAATGGCTTACCATCAGGTGATCCGTCTGCTCATCTGCCACATATCACATAAAAAAAAACTACTGCAATATAATACAAAACAAGTTTTTTTAATAATATGGAGGAATAACGGTAAAAAAACTATGTAAAATTACGCATGATAACTTCTGTGTTTTTAGTTAAGGTGACGGGTAGGGCACACTAGCGACGCCAATCGATTTTTATATTTTAGCTACTAAACCGGATCTATTTTAAAAATTTTAGGGGTTACAACCTCTCGAAAAACACCTATACTATTTATTTAATAGTTATAGTTAACTGTTTGGTCTGCTTTTGCACTCGAATTTTGGATTACCGCCAAAAGTGGCCGCTTTAGGCGTGAATAAATTTTTTTTATTGTAGCCGTTGCATGGAGCGTTTGGGAAGGTCTATTTAATGCAATCCTTGAATTTAAGTGAACAGAAACATTCCTTTCCAATTTATTAAATTTTCAGAGGTACTTTGATTTTACCAATCAGAAAATATAAGAGACTAAGCCCATCGGGGTCGTAGTCGGGTCGGATAGAGTGAGTAAAAACTACTCATTGCTCTAAACCAGGAGACTGTCGTTACGCAGACGCTCATGCTCACTGTAGCAAAAATGCTCAACGCACAATATTGTCATAAATTAATTTTGGTAGTTTTGGCAACCTAAAATTTTACTTTAACGCTATCACCATTATCTCGCTCATCAAGACATTGTATCAATATGTGTGATTCCCTGTAGCATACATAACTTTCGCTTCGAAGCCCGATGTACTCTTCTCTTGACACTCGACAATGATCCAGGATTCGGGAAATCTGGTAATTGCAATGAAACAACTGCGGTCTGACCTTCGCAACCTTTATGGGAACCAGACCAACTGTACCACTACTGGGAATTATTATACTGTGCTAACAATGTTCGCGACCTAAAAACGCTTCCAGCCTTATTGAAGTATCGACAGCGCTCGAACTTATCTTCATTAATCAAGCGACTTCGAAGCCTATTAATGCAGGCAGCCTGACAACTATACTGTGTTCGTTATATATGATTTGTAGCTAAGGTGTAAGGGTTTCATATTGGGGTGATAAGAAGGTTAATGATAATTAATCATAAGCTGCTTTAATTTATTTAGAGATTTGGTTTCACCAATTGATACATTCAGTAGTAAAAATAAAATTCATCATCATCATCAGCCTATCGTTGTCCACTGCTGGACGTAGGCCTTTTCAATTGTTCGCCACCGTGATCTATCTATGGCTTCTCGCATCCAACTCTTGCCAGCCATCCTGCGCAGATCGTCCCTCCACATTGCCAGAGGGCGCCCTACGTTACGAAATGAAATTTATCAAAGATTAATTTACCTCTCACAATAAATTTCTGTAATGTCTTGTGTATTTTGTGCAATAAAGTATATCTATCTATCTATCTCTTTCGTACAAGATTTCCAATAAATTATTTATTCTATATTAAATACCCGAAGTACGAGTTGTTATACGCTAAGTATTAAGAATATCTTTCACAACAGACGAGTGTAAGACCTAAGGCTTTTTAAAGGTTTGTTAGTAGTCTGTATAAAAAGACCATTTAAAAAAAATGTTGTCGGTTTTGTTCCCCAACAATACAAGTACAATCCAAAAAAAAAAAAATCCAGATTTTGCTTTTAAAAAATAAAGGAATGTGTTCTCTTTTTTAAATTATAAATGCTAACTTAAGGATTTAAGGTACTTTCCTTTCATGTCCCATAGTCTTATACTGTCACAAACTATTGCTAGTTAATAGTTAGGGAAGGTAAGGTTGGAAGTTTGGGCGTGCACTTTATTGAGACCTACAAGTTTATATATGTAGGTACAGAGGTGTTCTCTTTGGCAACATTAATTGTGTGCCTTATCAAATGGGTTCATAGACCTGCTGTCGATTGTGGTGAACCCTCGTCTGTAATCTGTAAGCTTGCACTAGAAATGGGTAAAAGGTTAATTGAATGATTTGAATGTTTTCTTGTTACCAATGCCAGTCGCTCGGTGGTTTCATTTGTAAGCTGTCGTTTGGTAGATAGTGTTAGGAAATAGTGTTTTATTTTATTTTATTTTTATTTATTTATTTTATTAAGGGAAACATACAGCTTTTTATATACTTAATTATTAAACTAAGTCATGATAGATATTACATTAGCCTTAACAGGTTTCAAAGTTAAATTGTACACAATTCTGGTAAGAAAGACACCTAATTCGGTAAAACTAAAGATCATCATCATCAGCAACCCACACTCGTCCACTGCTGGACATAGGTCTCCCCTAATGCACGCGACTGCTCCCGATTTTCGGACACTCTCATCCAGCCCACACCAGCCAGCCTTTGAAAGTCATCATCCCATCTTGTCGCAGGGCGTCCTACACTACGCTTGCCGAGTCGCGGTCTCCACTCAAGGACTTTACGGCTCCAACGGCTGTTAGTTCTGCGGCTAATATGACCAATGACCAGCCCACTGCCACTTCAGTTTCCGAATTAGCAAACTAAAGATAATTAAATATAATACTGGGTAGGCATGTACTTAAAAAATTCGAAACACCATGGTAAAACTTACATTTCTCGTGTACTTGTGTGTGTGTGTGTGTGTGTGTGTGTGTGTGTGTTACGTGTTTTCAATGAATCAATGGCATAAAGATGAAATAGATAGACATAGGACAATGATTCTAAAGTAATTGCAGTTGCGTCCAAAGTTGTCGCTCCTAGAGCCCGAGGTATCTTTATTTCGGGAGTCTGTCAATTACAATGAAGCGACCGCTGTCTAACCTTCGCAACATTTTAACAGAGAATCAAGTAACTGAATCATGGTTACACGTTTCAGAAACTATCCGAAAAGTGTAGCTTTCCCTCACCGCCGAGCTAATGGTAGAAATACGCACTTAGACTTAAAAAATCAAGAGGTGCATGTTCGAATTCGAACCAGGTCCCAATGCGCGCGGTGAGAATGATTCTAAACTATTGGTATAAAAAGGACCATTCTCGACAAAATCGTCACCTCAGGTGTTGCAGATCTCCATGGGCGGTAGTGAACACTTACCATTAGATGTGATATCTGCTCGTTTGTACGCTATAGTGTAAAAAAATATAAGATTTGTAAATAGTTTTGTGACAAATTTGAAAAGCTGAGTCAGCGTAATAAGTAGGTGAGTAAAAAAAGTATCAACCTATATAAACACTGTCCCACTGCAGGGTAAACTGTTCCATGATAGAAAGCAAGTCATCTCAACTACGATGGGTTTAGTGACTAATGTAAATTGGTGATCACAAACCTAAACAATGTTAAAAACAATCAAAACATACTTTTTGCTCGACCTGGGAATCGGATCCAGGGCCCCGAGATCACGGCCCGGTTCTTAAACCACTAGACCAACAGGACGTTTTTAAAACACAAGAACAACAGGGCGTTCTTAAAACACTAGACCAATAGCGCGTCGAGTAAGTAAGTAGGCAAATGATGTTTTTAGTGTTATAATCCTCATTTCAAAAGCAAAGAGAATAATTATGACATCAGTAAATAAACTCAAGCGTATTCAAATGTTACGTGCAAAATTTTCTTGCGTGCCTCTAGCTTCTCTAGCTGTTGTTAGTAAAAATGTTCAATAAACATCTAATGGTTTCTGAACCCTTTGCATTAAAACATATGAATACGAAAAGTGAAATAGAGAGCTGAGTAAACACAGCTTTCATCTCTTTGTCTGTTCCTCAAAAGCAAAGTAGTTTTTTCCCCGAATTTCGTTGCCTTCGTTAAGACTTCGCTTAGATTGTAACATTGTTTGATATTCCGTATGTGGCATGTCGGATGTTTACTTTTTAGGCCACTCTCCGACCTTGCGCCAGTTAAAGTATATGTACCTACTTGATTTGTTGCCAATGAAACGTTAATCCGTCTGATTGGAGATAACAAACCCTGTAAACTTTATTCCTTAGCAATCAAAGCATGCACGCACCAGTGGTTTTAGGAAAGTGATTATTTGTGATAGTGAGTTCACCGGTGAACTCACGCATACGTGAAAGCCTTCATGTCCGTAACATAGCAGAAAAACTACTGGAGAGTCGCCTACGTTGGTACGTACGTGGGAAACAAATGTCTGGTCATGGCACCACCGCCGGGTCCCGGCAGAAGGGGTAAACCTAAAAAGATGTGGCTTGACATCGTAAGGGATGACATGCGTGCTAATAGACTGACCACTGCGGATGCACAAGACCGCGTGAAGTGGAGGAGTCGAAGTAGGAACGCTTTCCTACTTCGACTCCTCCGCTTCGCGCGGACCCCGGGCTCCGAAGGGACAGCTTGGGACGCAACCGGGACAAAACGCTAAGATGATGATGGAGTGAGTTCACCGGTTCTTGGTTGAAGTAGAAGTGAACAGTAAAACTAATGTAGAAAATCATACAAACGGCTTCACACAAAACCAGCGTGAAGCAGCACTGTGCTATGTTTCGCTGCGTGAGTGAGGGTACCAGAGGCCCCCCGGTTTGGGCCTCTGGTACCCAAGGAGGATTTAAAGGTTGGCAGCGCACATGTGACTCCACTAATTTCGTAATGTTGTATGTAATGTTGTCCATGGTCGGCGACAATCGCTTACCATCAGGTGACCCGTCTGCTCGTCTGACACCGATCACATAAAAATCCTGCAATTGGAAATTTATTTCGATTTCTCGAAAAGTTTCATCATCGTCAGCCCATTTAAGTCCCCACTGCTGGGGCACGGGCCTCCCTTAATCACATGAGGGGTAATTGCCATACTCACCACGCTTGGCAGACGGCTTGGCGACTGTTTTGATATAAATGCAGAGTTTTCCTTCTCTGGGTGCTGATGATCATGCCAGCAGGTTACCTTAGTCGCCTTTTACGACACCTCGGTAAGAGTGAGGGTGGCCTATTCTACTCTGCCGGGGACCACACGGCACTACTATTTGTTTAGATAATATTAAAGTTGTTATATGATTTTATGTCTTTTAATACTTCCATGCAACGCACACTATGCATGTAAATAAATGTATGATCTATTTATTTAAGTTGGTACGTGACTCTCTTTGAGTAGCACTTGGCTGGTATTTCTATTAAATCAAAATGATTGGTGTCAATATTCGCAACAAAAAGTTCTTAGTAAGCGAATCAAACGATTTACTACCCGATTTATGGGGCTGTAAAAAGGTTCTGGCTATAGGTTTTCCACAAAGTGGAATGTTCGCATCTCAAAATTGGCGTGTACGAGTTGGGGTGCGATTTAAGAAGTTTATTTCGCCTTAGAGTAACATTGATACTATTAAAACCATAACGGTACGGCTTCGTGACAGTGGGATAAGCTGTGTTTACGGTAGAGGCGAGGACAAAAGCTGTTTAAGAAGAAAAAATGGTATCTTTGTCCGGAACAATTTTGAAAACAAAAGCATTGGACTTGTTGGGTCCAAAAATAAAAGACAGCGATCACACATATTTTTGAAGCGCTACAAGATCGATTCCCACTCTGTGCAATCATTATAGATAGAATAAATAAATATATTATTAAATATATTATTATTATTATTCTGATGAGTATTTTGCGATCGGTTAGTGACTAGAAGTGATGTACGAGTTATTAAAATCAACAAAGGCACTCAAACTAAACATAAGTAATTATCACACCAATACTTTTGAATCATCGTAACTACCAAATCAAAAAAAAAAAACTTGGAAAGTGTCCTAGACGCCTAGCGTATTCTCCTCCTAGTGTGTTGAGAACTTAGGCAACAAACCCCAACAAATCTCATAAATTCAACTTCAACAAATCGCGATTCTACTCCACATGTCTAAATTTTTCCCTTATTTCAACCCTTGTCAGTATAAATCAAACATAAGTATTCAAATATTTTAAACTCCCATACGTGCATATTGTAGGCACTTTACAAACCGCGATATATTCGTGATATCTGTTTCGTGATGGCAGGGTTGCCATCCAAGCAATTAGCAAAACATATGGGTAAAAAGGCGGGCATCCTAAATTTTTAATGTAGTCTAGGTACCTACGACTGACGTCAGTTTTTGAAATTCAAAAGAGGCATTAAATTTAGAATTCTATTGAGTTGGGAGGGAGATAGATAGACGGTGCCTGAGAAGCGGACACCATTACATCAAATGCAAAAGAATTGTTTAAACTTTATAATCCTAACAAAAGCTGAAAAGATCTGACACCGTCTTGTTTTGATGACGGAAATGCAAGCAAAAACCATTTGATTTACCATTTGGGTTTATCCGGACGATTAGCAACCCATATTTGGGTATAGGATAGGTATGTTAACGTGTAGATACGAGATATCCGCATGGGGGTAAGCTCAAGATGATAAATATATAGGAGATACGAGTAAGAATAAGATGGATAAAACCACTGACCGATTTACTTCCTTATGTCCGTCATGACTGCGATAGGAGGATCGATGACCAGACCTTGGATTAACGGAGTGCGTTACGGTTTATTTCGCTTGAGATCGATAACAGAAAAGCTTTATAAGTTTTGGTGACTGACAAATCGGAAATAATAATAAATAAAAAGCTACAGCCTGATATTCAAAATAACGGTAATCAATACTGATTTATGAGACTGATAGATGTATACGCATCTATACTAATACAATCCTCATCTTTCTCCTCATCTTAGCGCGTTAAGGTGACGGGTAGGGCACACTAGCCACGCCAATCGATTTTAATTTGACGTGTTGTCAGAGATTGAAAACATGGACGACGATTTATAAAGTTGTGAAGTTACATTAACATACAAATACAAAACACAATAAAAAAAATTAATCACTAGAATTTCGAAATATTGGCAAACAGTCTCTATGTACCGGTGCTGGTCTCCAACAGTGCTACCGTTTCTACCGACAAGTTCATAAACGGTTGAACTTACCTGACGTCGCGAGTGAATCGCGCGCTCCGCCGCTAGTTCGAAGTGAACACACACAAATATCTTCACGCGTTTGGTATTGACGCGAGCGGTGCGCGCACCATTCTTAGCTAGCTTGCCCACTACTTAAACCGCACGTGCATTTCGTATGCGAACACTTCCATATTACACCATATATTTGATATTTCGCGACCGCGCCCGCGAGTCAACGTGAACAAGCATTAATTACTGGTTGCGTCCAAAGCTGCCGCTCTGAAACCCGGGGTACGCTTGGACCATGATTCAAGATTTGGGGAGTTTGGTAATTACAATAAAGCAACTGCCGTCTGACCTATGGAAGGCGCGTTCTTATCTACTTACCTACCATTGCTCCACCTCCATATTGAGTCTATCTACACTAATCCAGTGATACTTTTACCATCAATATCATAAACACGACTTGACAGCCTCGGTGGTGCAGTGGTTAGTGGGTCAAACTTTAAAGCGACGGCTGCGCAAGAGGTCCCGGGTTCGACCCCGGGTCGGGCCAAAAAATTTTAGGTACTTAAGTTTTCACTAAGAAATTCTTAGTAACGGCCTGGAGTTTGGATGTTGGTGGTCTTGTACCCCCGTGCCTCGGAAATCACGTTAAGCTGTTGGTCCTGCGCCCGATCCCTCTCGTGCCACAGTAGTATCCCATCGGAATATGAGGGTAAGTAAATACAGAGTGCACTTGTGTTTGCGCACACACTTGAGCACTATAATATTATAGGCGGACGTGGCTTGTCGTTGAGATTGGCTGCTGTAGCCGTAATCAGTCAGAGGATATTGTTATAAACACGTCTCTACCAAAGTTCCTATAGGTTCCCGTCATACCCACACTCCTATGAAGAATAGCACACTTAAGTGGATAATACGAACGGCTCACAGGAGCACTTAACAGCGTCTCAGAACGATTTATTTCCTTAAAGTTTACGAGGAAGCTGCAACATAAATCTTCTTGCGTGTTTTTAGTAGGCCGAATTATAATTCTCCGCACGAACATCATTGGGCTGATAAATCAAATTAATTCTCCTCATTCGGGAAGAATAACGGTCTAAGAATAAGACCTGAAGACGGATAGTGAAATAATAGATGACGAAAACTTAAAACTTTGGTAATTAAAAAACGTTTTGTCTCAAACTTATCTACCCTGTATTCCCTCTGTCCTAGTCTATCATATGAATAGGTGATGATAACAAAGAGCGTATTTTCAAGAACTACGATATTAGGTCGTCAGTAATAACTGCAACTGTATTTCCTTGTGAAAAAACAAAATCGTTCTAAAATTGTTGATGTTATTCAGAACACGTCAGTTTTTCACTGTGAGGAAAAGCCCTCTTTCTCCGCCTTCCCTTGTTCATGATCCTGAGCCACAGTAGCCCGATCCTTTACATAAGTGTCGCTTTACCCTCCATTGATGTTTTGGTCCACCATTAACCCCTTTTCAAGTTATGAAGCATAATATAAAGTTATTGCTCTTATCGTTACTAACGCCAGTAATGGTATCTACTATGTTGTACTGTCTTTTGTTATTGTAAACCATACCTGTATTTTATTTTGTGCCATAAAGTATATCTACTCGTATTTATGTCATCGTGACATTAACGTTAAATTCCGGTTGCGACCCAAGCTGGCGATTTGGAGCCCGGGGTCCGCTTTCCTATTGTATCTCTTTCAATTCGCATGGATTTTCGCATCTACTATAATGAATTTATTGGCACGCATGTCATCCCTTACGACGTCAAGCCAAACCTTTCTGGGCTTACCTCTTATACCGGGAGCCAGCGGTAGTGGCATGGTTAGACGATTGTTCCCGTTTAGCTGTCCGGGTTGCGTAAAAGATGGTTCTACCAACGTAGGGGTCACTCCTGCAGCTTGTTTACTAATATCAAGAACAAGAAGGCTGCCCCGTATACGAGAGTTTCTCTCGCGATCTCTCCGGGTAACTCCACACATCTATCGCAACATATTCATCTTCATGACATGCAGCTCCTGCTCAAGTAAAAACCGGCTTAATAATGGACTTGTATGTATACCTGCCCCTTCAGCTTAACCGGCATTTTGGGGTCACAAATAACGCCTGTCACCTAACGCCGTTTTGCCCACGCGGCGGTAATACGTGCCTTGACGCCGCAATGGATGTCACCGGACGAGTGGAGCACCCATCCTAGGTACTTAAATCTGACGGATCGGACGATCTACTTGTACCTATCAATATTGTTTAATTTATTTTTTAATTTGCAAAAGTTTTGCACTTATAGGTAATCGGAACTATTTGAATTTGGAATGTTGTATTTTTTGAAATGTTTTAACCTTTTGGGAAAGAAGTATTATTTAAGCACCTTGAGGCGATGGTATGCTGAATTTGAGACAGGTTGAATTTCTCTACATGACGGATTTCGTGAAGGGCGGCCTTCAACTACATTCAACGAAAATAATATGGCTACTGTTAAGCGACCAATTAAAAAAAACCCGCGGGTAACCTATGAGACGATTTGAGGACTATTGGGATTGGTATTCCCCAAAATTAAATATTTCATGAGAGGAGGTACTTTTACCAACCCCGAAGAGGCAATGATAGCATTCAACCAGCATACAGAATCATGTCTTCAGATCTTTGGTCCTCCTGTTTTAAAAAATGGTTTGATCGCATGAAATATGTAAAGGAGACGGAGAGTATTTTGAAAATCAATAAACATAATATTTTGTTTATAACATGTTGTTTTTTATGTTACGCAAAACTTTTAGTGTGACCTACGTATTGTTAGATTTCATATTATTTAAACTGTAAACTCGGATGGACCCATACTTTTTTCCTATCCTTACAAAGTTTTGTCTCCTTACAAATACTATGTGGTTCTTAATGTAAGTTGTGATCTAGTTTGATAATCCGTTCGTAGACATCCTAAGCCTCTCCCGATATCTAGGGCCAATGCTCAACTTTCTTAATTTGCGTCAATAAAATTAATTTCAGGATTTGGGTCACAGTCTTCAGTGATATCGGCGACAGGAAAATTTTTATATCCAAGGGAATGGAAAGGTTCCCTTTAATCACTTTTTATACGTCTGTCTAATTTCAATTTATGTGAAATCATTTGAATTAAAGTCTCACATTCAACGAGAATGCGTATTACTATTATAATATTCTCGTCTAGTTCTGGTGTCGAGGGTGTCCATGGGCGGCGGTAATCGCTTACCATCAGGTTATCCTTCTGCTCGTCTGCCTCCTATTACATAAAAAAAACAAAAGGAGAAAGTTTCTTTCCAATTGATCTGAGTCAGAATCATTTATAAGCTTTTGATATTCATAAAGAGCTTAAGAGAAAAACATTTTTCAAAAAGTTGGTTTAATTATGGAAAAAAATTCTATCCGATGATCCGTCTGCTTGTCTGCTACGTATTACATAAAAAATAACCGGCTTGCTTTTATTAAACAGTAATTATTATTGATAATAAAAAACTAGGTTTTATCTCGTAAGCATGATTGTTACTTTTGCAACTCCATGCTTTTTTGCAAAGTTCATAATTCTAACTATATTCGTATTTAAACTCACAGTGCAAGCTATGTCCTATAACCCCCGGTGTTATTTGTAGATATTACAATCGAGTGATATCACCGCAACGCACTCAGCTCTTTTTCCCAACCAAGCATGTGACCTTAACGTAAACACATTCACACTAAAGTTCTTAAAATCTAAACTGACCACAACTTGTGGCAAAGTTTTCGGTGGGACAAGACTATTACAGCGTAGGTCCTCAGAAGTTTGTTGCTTGGTCAAGGTGATTCAAATTTTGTGCACAGGTTGAACATTTAACCGGCAAACTTTGCAAGCGTTTATATTTCCCAGAACAATGTTAATCACCTGAGACTACAATATTTCGATATACCTTAGACTACTCATACTCAACTGACTCCAGACGCTGAATATTATAGGAGAATATTAAATTAAGGATTACAATGCGAAGTGCATTCTCACCTCTCGTCTCACTGCGCTCGTAAATTGACTTTTTTATTTCATTGGCTTTTCATTGCTCCCTAGATATTCGTAGCTACGACGCAGCAATGAAAACCAAGTTTTAAAATTAATCTTTACCTCATTCCTTTGCTGCTCTTGGATAAAACTAATTGTTCAGGGAGATTTTGTTAAACAGGCGAGATTTTTCTTTTGTAATAAAATGGCTTTGTAAATTGACTTATTGTTTTAAATATGTTTTGATATAAATCTCTCTTCTCATCTTAACGTACTTATTCCCGGTTGCATCCAAAACTATCGCTCTGGAGCCCGGGGTACGCTTAGATCATGATTTAAGGAATTTGAGGAGATAAACATGTGTACAGAAAAGATGTTGCTAGATAGATGCAAAGTGCCAATATGTTCTACCATCACGGTGTACAAAATGATTGATTGAATTTACTTATTGAACAAAGATTATAAAATTAAATACATTAAATTATGTCTCAGTTATGAAATTAGTCCATACATTAGATACATTAAATTACTTAGTCAATACAAATATTACAGAAATGAATGTATAATGTAATTAAAAAGTCAGATATAGTATAATAACATTTTTCATTTAAAAGGTTCTTAATTAATATTTAAATGATTAAAAACTAATTCTTTAAATGTCAATGGAAATTTATTAAATATTCTAGGGTCCATATAAAATATACGCTTTGCCATAATCTTTGTTTCAGTACAAGGCATTTTTATACGATTTCGGTTCTTGTTGTCTGCCCATCATACAAATAAATGAGGGTTGGCTTTCACGAATAACGCTGTTTCCAAATAATACGTAGACGGTAGTGTCAATATTATATAGTTTTTTAAAGAAAGGTTAGCAACTTACAGTTTTTTTAAACCAAACATTGCTCTGATGCATCGTTTTTGCATTTCAAATACAACTTATTTATTCGCAGCATTTCCCCAAAATATCACAACGAATCTTATAACTGATGCAACCATATGCTGTAAGGAATACATCTACATTAAAAAACGGGCATAGTTTATACAGAGTATTAGCTGAGCTGCTTACCCTTTTACTAAGCTTAAATATACGATCCTTCCAGTTGAGCTTTCTGTCTATAATTAAGCCAAGCAATTTTGCGCTATCAAATTCAGGAATGTCAACACCGTTGTAAACTATGTTTACCTATATTAGATATCTTAGACCGACTTTAACAAAAAATCTCTTTTACTCAAGGGAATCTGGTCAATTCAAAGAAGCGACTGCCGTCTGAACTTCACAAGCCTTTAACAGGGGATCCAGACTAAATGAATCAGAAACTTTCCGAATGTGCAGGTTTCCACACGATGTTTTCCCTTACCGCCGAGCAAATTTTGGGCATTTTTTGGAAAGCACTTTTGTAAAAAAAAAGTAATTCACTTCATGTGCTTAAATTGTCTAAATCACATAAAACTTATTCCGAATTTCCTCCATATCAGAGAGTGAAAATCTGCGGGATTTGCTCCGCGACCCCGTAAAAGTAACAGGATACATTTTTATATCTTGAATAGAAACAAAGGCTTGTACGTAAATCGATACATACACGTTCTCGTTAACTCCAAGCCAAACTTTCCTTAACTACGATTTTGTGGCGATATTGTTGACTTACAGTCCTATTTTGGTTCTCTAAAACACTATCTTAACTGCAATAATTATATTTGAACTGCCTTAATTGACGATACAAAGTTTCGTATGATAAGTCAAGATTAAGGGCCCGGAGCGGTCAAACAGCGAACTGTTGAACTCTCATGGAAATGGGCGTTTGTTACCCAACGGTTGTAAAGTGGACAGCGGGCCACGCGATAACAAGGCGATGGTAATGAGAACCAATTGTTTGGACTTGTACTGTTTGTATACTACCGAAAATTGTTAACACAGCTTATACCCAGTAAATCTGGAGTTGAGTGTGGGTGAGTAACTGCTTTCTTGAGCTAGAACATACATCAAGCTATGTCAGTTATCTCGACCCTGTTGTAACGTGACTCTTATGAGAAGTGTTAAGCTTTTCACGTATTTCTTTATAAAATGGACCTATTCTGTTATTACAAAATCGAACTGGAAGAATTTTAAGATAAAAAAGTATACTTGGAGTGAAGTGGGTACATATAAACATATCTATTCATGTCCTACACAACTTCTTTTTGTCATGCAAGATTTTTAACTTAAATATAAAGCTGCTGAGTGAACATTTTAGCAATTTTAGTAATCTTATAATAAGACTAGCAAAAGAAGACACGGACAGATTATTGTAAATCAATAAGAAAAATTGAAGCTCCTGTAAGATATAGCATAAGAAACTAAATATTAAAAAAATCAATCTGCGAAAAAAACCGCCTTCAAAAACCATGTACTAAACAGTGAAAAAATAATATTTTTATCACTTTATACACTTCAAATAACATTTTATAACAGTGCATTCGAGAAAAAGGTGTTACCGAAGTCAAAATACATGTCGAATTGAGAACCTCCTTTTTCAAGTCGGTTAAAAACGAATTATTGGGGCATTTTTGGTATGTAGTTTCTCATGCGTTTTGTTGATATTGATTAAGAAGTAGATGGCAAATGACAGTGAGGTATGGAAAAATATATAATTATGACTTTATACATTTTTAATACACCAAAATCACGAAGAAAAAATGCACGACGGCCATATTGGGGGGATGGGTGTATATAAAGTTGGCAGCGCAGTTGTGGCTACTACTACTGTTGCATGGGTGTCCATGTGCGGCCGCAATCGCTTAAGGTGACGGGTAGGGCACACTAGGGACGCTAATCCATTTTAAGTTTTTAGCTACTAAACAGGATCTATTTTAGACAACTTCGGGGTTTGATTGGCGTCGCTAGTGTGCCCTACCCGTCACCTTAACATCAGTTGATCCACCTGATAAACTACCATCTATCACTAAAAAAACACAAATTATAATGGATAGACTCATATTATCTCAATTATGTTTAAAGTTCAATGTATAGTTTATTTAGAAAGGTACTAGTGAGTCAATGAAACCGGTTATTTTGTTAGGACTGCGTGAAGGTTTTGTGACAAAGGGTTTTATTAACTCACAAGAAAAATAGGAGACTGCGAGCTCACCCCAATGTACTGTGGCGTAATTCCACCCTACACCTTTTCATTTTCCGTTTGTTGGGATGAGGGTATTTTCGGTGATAAATAACAGAATTTGTTTATATTAAATTTATTGTAAGCTGTAATATAGGTACTGGCGACCCACTTCTGCTCTTACGGTCACATTTAAACCACATGAGTAGATAAAAGGAATCTGCTCATGTGGTATATTAGTATCTACATAAAATCTATTTAATTACGTGAATTATTTTTTATAAAGGACGTAGAAATGTTATATTTTTGTTTTTAACATCAATCAATTACATGTAAAATAGGCAAAATTTGACATTTCAATGAATTGTATTAATTGATATGGTGACATATTGATCAATAATTAACCAATCGATTCGGTTACAGCGGCAAATTTCAAAGATCAGTCACGTACGCGCACGTAATGTGTGCGCAAATTGAAATGTACTCTTTAATCCCTTACCCTAATTTTTATGCTGGACACCATATAGGACTGAAGAAAATTCAGTCAAAATTTACCAATAATGTATATCTGTCACAAAACACAGTTTATACAGAAATAAGGTAATGCGGTATTTCATAAGTGAAAACAGCTGCTTAGGGCTGTGGCACATATGAATAATAAATAACCCTTCCTTTTTATAGGACCGGTTCCCGCAAATATGGTACCCTATTTCAAATAGCCGTTCGTTCGAACCAAATGAATTTTCTTTTGTTAGTTCAGAAACATTAGGCTACACGAGGGAAATGAGACCTTTAACATTCACGTGACCCGTGATGGTAAAGTTTAAGGGACTGGTGATTGAAATGGACAAGATAAATAGTGAAACTGATATTCTTTTTATAAAAACAGTGATGTAATTTACATTGGAAACAAACCTAATCATCACGTACCTACGTATATATAATTCTAATGATTAGAAGAAAAAATATCAGTACATTTTTCTGCAAAATGCTAAAATTGCTTTTTTCACAGTGGGAGAGCCACATACAGCTACATATGAAAGATGCAGTAATAAATGTAGGGAATTACTTTTTTCCGATATTTCGAAAAGTGAACACAAATACCGATACCAAATAATCTTTTTTATGCTTTTCTTGAGCCAGATTTCCATCGATACTTCAAAGATTTTATCAATAATAAGCTTAACTTACTCTATTATGTATGTAAAACAAAGAAAATAACAGAATCGTATAAATTGGGGTACGCTTTGGCAATTCGTATTGTATAACAGGTTTTAATTCTATTCGGTATTCGTGTGTTTGTATACCTTATGAACCAATATTTATTTGGTGCATTATGAAATTAGTTTCTAAAGAATCCGTATTTAGATCCACATAGATCTTTATTTTATTATAACCTTTATTTTATTATAATATTTTAAATAATTTCAGTTTGATGGAGATCCTTGGACTTTAATATATTTTTGGTAAAAGTATCAGCGTGTCGGTCGGCCAAAAACATGTTTTGCTTAATTCTGTTAGGGCTATGCCCCGGATGTTCAAATGTCAAATTCTGCCATAGCGAAAAAAAAATAGTATGAAGATGCAGGTTTTTGAACTCAAATAAAACCCAGGATATAGACCCTAAAGCTTTGGTGCCATTGTAATAAATACAAAGGGAGCAAGTCCTACAGAATAATGCAAAAAAAAAATACTGGCCAGCACTTAATGCAAAACCAAAAGAGAGAATGTCCTTTAATATAGGGTATTGTGGAAATTGACAGAAGATTGCAAAGAATAGGGCACGAGATATAATCTGTCAATAAGCCGTGAAAATAATTCTGTGCGTCCTGTGAAAAGTGGTACAAGTCGACTTACATCGAATTTGATTTTCTTCTTGCTACTTCATCACAAAAAAATCATCGAATTTATGTCTGATCAGACATACAAAAAATCCTCCTTTTTCTTCGTCTGATCAGACAGAATAATAGAGGATTTTTTTTGTGGTGATGTAGCAAGAAGAAAATCAAATTCGATGTAAGTCGACTTGTACCACTTTTCACAGGACGCACAGAATTGATGCCGTCACTGTTTTTTTCGCAGTTTAAGCGTAAAATTGGTTATAAGGTATGGTAACCTCATTAGTTATGAAACGTAGAAACTCGTTAGAAAATCCATTGTCACAACTTTCTTGAAGCATTATAATCGTGTACATACAGTTTTAGTTTGTAACAGTCAACAAATCATAACAACAAGAATATTGTGAATTGTTATTTATTAAAATTACAATTTATTGCGAGGAAAGGTCTAAATATTTGAAATTTCAAATAAAAGCTACGTATCTTTTTGTTCTACTATACATAATTCTTTCTGTTCTGAAGGGTGTATCCCATGAATATTCTAATAATAATATTAATACATCTGTTATTCGCTTTATTTTGTTAATCTATCCTTAATATGTCACTTAAGGTGACGGTTAGGGCATACTAGCGACGCCAATCGATTTTAATTTTTAGCCTCTAAACCGGATCTATTTTAAACAATTTCGGGATTACAATCTCTCGGCAAACACTTATACTATTTATCAAATAGCCATGCCCAAATGTTGGGTCCGTTTGTGTACGCGAAAAATCGATTCACGTCAAAAGCGGCCACATTTGGTGGTAATCCGAGTTTTGAATGCAAAAGCAGACCAAACAGTTAACTAAAAGTATTAAATAAATAGTATAAGTGTTTACCGAAAGTTGGTAACCCCGAAATTGTTTAAAATAAATCCGGTTTAGTAGCTAAAAATTAAAATGATTGGCGTCGCTAGTGTGCCCTACCCGTCACCTTCATCCAAACTGTCGCTGGTGTGGTTCTAAGTATGTTTCTAAA
Source organism: Marasmia exigua (assembly GCA_019059595.1). Classification (NCBI taxonomy): domain Eukaryota; kingdom Metazoa; phylum Arthropoda; class Insecta; order Lepidoptera; family Crambidae; genus Marasmia; species Marasmia exigua. The sequence goes on from CM032466.1 coordinate 13,818,257, forward strand.
AGATTTTTTTTCTAAATAAATTATGTATTGCCCCGGAATACACTTTATTGTCCGTGAGCCCAATAAAATCGATTATTATTTTAGCTCAACTGTAATATACCAAACTGTGTTGATGACATTGTAATTTTTCCTTTTATTTGTGGCCAATTGTTAGGTAAGCGTAGTAGGGCGATACTAGAATCAATTCTAACTGTACTAGTAGAAACAGATCACACAATTACATTAACATTACAACTGTAACAAGCAAGGGTTACAGTGTAATGCTTGTTCCTTTATGCAGATTAATGTATGCTTAGTGGAGACGTAATTATGGCATTAGTGTAGGGAGATGGGATGTATTGAAGGTATTCTATTTCAGTATTAATTATAATATCGCAAGTTTTGATCGATTTAACATTTTGAAACCTTTCAATACTTCTTATTGTAATAAACAAATCACTTTTTCTAGAGTATTTGTTTTTTCTTGATAGTTTTTCAAAATCAGTTGTGATACTATCACTTCATTACAATTTTCGCTATTGATGTAGAGCTATGGGGTATTTCAATAGTCATCAGCTAAGTGTATTGCCAATATTTTGAACTATGTTAATTGTTTTTTAGTTTTTCGCGGTGCATTATAACTATAATTTATCAAGACGGGAATTAACACGATATTTATTATGTGATACAACATTGTGTACTCACATATTTTGTTCGACGTTTCGGCTACGTTACAGCAGCCGTGGTAACGAGCGGACAATGTTGTATCACATAATAAACATCCTGTTATTTCCCGTCTTGATAAATTTAAGTTGATTGTGTTTAACTTTTTTAATTCAAGCTCATAAAAATATCAGGATTAAAATAATATTTAGGCCCTATCTTAAACCTTTTGGTTACGAGTAGTAAGCACATTAAGGAAACTTTCAAAGCCAAATAATTGGAAAACAACTTTCTCACTTGGAAAATATTAAAAAATCGATGTTCCTTCCACCAATCGATCGTGTTTTTCTTAGAAATATTACCACCTTATTATTCATAATACCTAGGCAAAATACCGTGGTAGAGCCACGCTTCGGCATAAATGAACTGGCTCGACCGGAGTGATACCATGGCCTCACAGAAAACCGGCGTGAAGCAGCATTGTGCTGTGTTTCGCTGCGTGAGTGAGGATACCGGAGGCCCAATCCGAGGGAAAGGGGGGTTTAAAGGATGGCAGCGCACTTGTGATTCCACTGGTGTCGCGGTTGTCCATAGGTGGCGGTAATTGCTTACCATCAGGTGATCCGTCTGTTACCTATCACATAAAAAAAAGTATTGTGTATAATAAAATAGCCAAACTTATGCGTTTTTTTCCGGTTCGTAAAATTTTGGAATATTTGCTTTAAGTAAAAGGTATATAAATGACTACTAATATAACCAAAATAATTACGTTTCAGTTTGGCTAAACGTACAAAATTTTAGTAAACTAGTTCTGATATTACTTTAACTTTCATAGCGGTTAATAAGGCTCCATTTGACCCTAAACTTGAGGTCGATCAACTTAGAAATCTGTGCCCAAGTTCAAAGCCCCTCACTAGCAACCTAGCAATATAGACCAGACTATATAGCTGTCTAGACAGACAAGAATGTAATTGACAGTCCTCCCCAGGTTAACTTAATTTGATTAATGATAGTAAATTAGGTAATTTTTCTTTTAAATATTTTACTCTAAAGCTTCTGTTCGTAGCTCGTAGCGAAAGTTTGGTGAACTACGACGCTACGAAGGAAAGCAATGCTACGAAGCTTCTACGACTGTTTCGTAGAAAGAATACCAATATAAAGATTTTGATGTGTTTGCTTTTGATACGTTAACGGGCCGGCGAACCACGTAATCCCCATTGAAACGTGATACCAAAATAATTTGCAATTTAAGAATATCTCGACGTTTTATTGCTGTTACTCGGATTAAGGAAGTATTTATCTATATCAGTGTTAAAACATTATCTTATAAATATTAACCAACTAAAAAATAAATGCAATTACATTTCGTAAATTTTACGACTTTAAAATAGGTCGTTTCTGCCTATTTGTTTTATATTAAAACGCAATTGATCAATATCTAACTTTACTAATTATACAGTATACAACCAGTCCAAAAAACTGCGCTATTTATATTCTGGACTATTAAAAAATTTGATACAAGTCCGAGTCCATCTCGCTATTATAGGGCGGCGGTAATCGCTTATCATCAGGTGATCCGACGGCTCGTCTGCCACCTTATCAAAAAAAAAAAACAGTTTTTTACATTAAGCTACTACATGAAACCTGCTTTGAATTAAAAGCCTTTGAATTAAGAGAAAGAGTATTCTACTTCGATGTTTCTTTGTTGGTCTTTATCTTTTTCAGATCTTTAGAATATCATCTCTCTCTTTGTTTTCTCAATGTAGGCAACCATTTTTTCGCTATAACAATAACGAGTAATATTACGATTGTTCCTATATCATTTTGCAGAAAATGAGGCAATTAAGAATTATTCATGTAAAATTATAACGGGCCCGGCCGTAATTATAGGCTTGGGCATATTTTCTGGGACTTAACACTTTTGTTAGTAAGTCCATTGAGTTTTGGCCATTAGAGGACGTAACCGCCGCCAGGGGCTAGCTTTCTTCGAGTATAACAATGTGACCCGAGTTAAAATTGAGCTGAATCATGTTTTGACACAGAAGGTGTATAAAAAGCCAAACGTGACTGCCAATATTATGCATGTAAACCGACGTCAGTAAGAAAATGTTTCTTATCAGCTTCTGGGCTAGAAATGCCCCATCATTTAGATATGTTACTTACATCGTTCATGGTCTAACCGCTTACCCATGTCTGCCCGTCTTACCAAAATACTTTTAAAAATATAATTCGATTCTCGTTTAAGATAAACCACGTAAGTTTAAAAATGTCGATTAAGATTCGTAACTTTCTGGTCTGCTATGAAATCCTGCGGTGAAAAGGGTGGAGATATTATTAAGTTGAAATAGAAAATGTAGTCACAAATCTGACGGAAAACCTTCCGCGCCCAAGTACCAACCATCCCGCTGTGCCGTGCGTGACTTGAATAAGAGTTAAATGCAATGTGATTTTTTCCGATGTTACTCGAGTCACTTTAGTAAAAATGGACTCGAGTCGCATCATTACACTTAGAATGGCGAGCGCAAGCACTAATGAACCGTAAAGTACTTAAGTTTGATCACAGTATATTGTAGCCAATATTATAGAGAGCAAAAGATTGGCAAGCAGGCAAACGTTTCTTCGACCTCTGCTCTCACGATCTTACAAAAGAATACTTTCATGTATTCGTCCAAAATAGTATTTTACTAGTATTTTGAAGCAATATTTTAAGAGCTTCGTATGGCAGCACGGAATATAATGTTTAGGCAATTAGCGCCCGAAACGCGTTCCGTTGTATAAATGACAAACATTCTCCCGATTTTGTGTAAAGTTCCATGCAGTATGATACGGGTCACCATTTTTGATAGATAAAAATTTAGCAAGATAGGTTTACATAGATATAATGTTTCTAATTTTACAGAAGTGTGTATCACTTTAATTTATTCGGAAATACGTGTTCACTTCAACATTTCTTCTTTGAAAAGTTGGGAAGTTTTTTTACGTTAATTATCATATTCTTATCGTGTCGACGATGAATAAAATATTTCCGACCTATATCAGGTCGCTGCCGACTGCCAGTCGCCTGCGTATATTTTGGTTCATTGTCCTTCAAAATTTATGAAACGACGGAGTGAACATCTTTGTATATAAAACGAGCACTTAATATAACTGTGAAAGTATAAAGATAATTATGACAAAAATACATTAATAAACACTAATTGGAACTGAAGCAGAGACCATTTCGTGGAGGGAACGGAAAACTTTCCCGACTAATTTGGGTGGTTGTAGAATTTTCGCCTGAGGACCATGTTACCAGGCTATAGTGACGCGTAGTCCTATACAGTCCTACGTAGTATGACGCAGACCGCGCGGCGTTAATGGGAAAATTATTCCTAGTTATTCGCGAAACGTACGATATCTTACGTTGCGTCGTTTTCTTCTTGTTCAATTTTCTCACACGGACGAAATGGTCACACTGGGGTTGATGTCAGCTTTTGTTGAATATTAAAACACAGTCAAGATAATTGTATGGGCTATTGACTTTTTTAAGTAACATCGACGTCTGGACCAGCGTCTTAGAATATTACTTGTGTTATACTTTTGTACTGTTTTTGATAAATTATCGTTTAGTTTTATGATTTGTCCTGGTGTCTTCGCTGAGACCTACCTCTGAAGGTACATAGTTTTTGCCAATATGCTTTTTTGGTGACGACCCGTTTCGATTAGTGGTAGTGAACGTTGCCTCTCGTGCAAAGGTTGCGGGTTCGATCCCCGCACAGTTCAAATATTTGTGTGCATAAACATGTCTGTTTTATTGGTCTTCGTGTTTTCTATGTATTATAAGTATGTTTTTACAAAAGAAAAGAATTGAATGTATATATTTGTAATTCCGCTGATGATTCTGATATCCGTAACACAGGTGCTTGAGCTACCTATCTAGGAGTCAGATCAATGTATGTGATGTTCTGAAATATTTATTTATCTATTTATTGGCATCCCCTTGATAAGATACAGTCCAATTGTCTCGAGGGAAGTAGGTATTATTGTTACACTTGTAAATGGGACAGAAAAAACCTGTAATATGAAACAAAACCCAGGACCTTTTCAAGCAGCTCGCCCAGATCCAGAACTAACAAAACCAGTCTACTTGAGTCACATCAAACCCGGTTCCTTCCACGTTTCGTCACACCTTGATATTATGATCGAATATCGTATTGATGATCGTCTAGAAAATAAACATTGAAATGCTTACATTATTTTATAATTCCGTGAGTACAATGTTAAACGAAATTAAAGACCATCACCCCTACGAATCACACAATGTCAATGGCCTTTATTTTCTCTACAAGTATACAATAATATGTAGTATATTATTCTATATATCTAGCGTTTGGCTTCTAGGAGTCCCCAAGGAAATCTCAACAGCTCTTGGATAGAGGAAAGGCGATCGTTGTCTCGCTTAATATGTCGGTTCCTATCGGAACATTTCAAACGTTTCTTACGTATAATATAGGATAAGAAAACCGAATCTCTCTTGTTTGATATTCATAACACAGTATTTAAGCCGCACTTAGTACGGAATCCGGTCAGTTTCAGATATATTTTTTTTGCTTTTGCATCTTGGAGACAACTTTGTCGATGTCCAGTAACTGTTGAGCTTATTTTTGTTGAAATTGCACTGTGATGCGAGATACACATAACGTCAAATTTGAGCCGAAGTCTTTGGTGTCATGAATAAAGATCTTTAGAAGAACAACAATTTATGCGCCATAAATTATTGCCGAGTAAACATTTCATTTCGTGTGGAACAACATATTTGGTTCGCTTGCAATGGCAATGTAACTAAAAGGTTTGCTTGAAATGGACTTTACTTGTCATACCAATAAGGAATACAACCATGAAGGTTTGTAAGGGATTTGTGAACAACTACATTTATCCGGGTAATATCGCTTTATAGCGTAGTCAATGCAGTTTTCTGGGATGTCGAAGATCATAAAGTTGCATTTCCGTCACTTTTAGTTTGTTTATAAGAAAGAAGCTGGTATATTACGATATTCATTCATATAGATTTTATGAAAGAATTCGTAAAACAAGTTGAGATGTCATTTAAACATCATTCTCATAATATGATGTAGTCCAATAGATATTCAAAGAAAAGTCTAAAAAAAGGTGGTTTTGCAGAAAAAACGACATCTCTTATTCTACACATTTCATATTGCAATTAATTAGATCGTTCGGCTGACTCATATTTGTAAAACTTATTCAGTGAAATATAATTTACAACTTTTTTTTTAATTCTTGAACTGAATTGACTTAATAATGGCACGCAGAAATAAATATTGAAACGAATGAGAACCCAGGCCCAAATCAAAGAAAAGACCAAGAAAATATTGGAATATTTTTATGCCAAAATATTCCATATTTTTAGACAGAATCATGATAGGTAGGGATATAAAGAGATATCTTGCAGGGTCATGCACGCTATTACACAAAGGCTTGGAGTATTTTTCCTTGCCCAAATAACCCGATCTAGATTAAGCTAACACATTTAGTTCCTCCTCCCTACATCCTATCTAGGTTAGTGATAGGCAGGCACTTAAGTACTATGTCTAGGGACCACCAAGCTTCTGGTGAGAGCAATTTCGGGCTACTACATAGAATTACTTTGAATACTGACCTGTAAAATGTGGGACGAGGCAGAATTTGAGTAGAACTAAACGGTTCTGTGAGATGGTTACTAAGCAGAAAGAGTCACTTAGTAAATTATTCATTAAATTAATGGGTAAGCTATGTCACGTGGTGCGTAAGTCACAAACATTAGAAATAGGTAAATAGGTACTTAAAACTAAGATAAAATAAAACTCAATTAAATACTAAAATAAATTATTTAAAAGCTTAACCTAATATTAATAATAACAATATAACTAATTAAACTAAATTACATTCTATAATATAAACAAATAGGTATACAATAAGAAACACTAGCACTATAATAAAACAAAACAAAAAGTATTTCTATACGGAACAGTCTAAAAATACCTAATTTAATGCATTAGCTGCAAAGGTTTTTACTCGCGCGAATTCTGTATGCAACGCCGATGCGGACCCCTAACACCGTAGAACTGGTTTCGGGAGCAAGGATCATGCCTACACGCATCATTCACAGCGCGACCCGAAGGTGCAATGTACGTGCATCACTCGTAAAAAAACTGCATACGCTGTTGACACCGTTTTCAAAATCTTATTGTTTAAACCTATATCTTTTAACTAAATTGATAATTACGAGTGTAGTATTCACTATCTAAACAGTTTATGTGACGGAATAACCCGCTGGGGTGAGTTGCAATTTTAATTACGTAATTCTTATCAGCTATCTCTTGAGATCGAATTATTCCGTTGTGCCGCCGATAGTGTGAAAAGTAAATCTAGAAATGTAGACTGACCTAGCTTCATCGGCATTGGCACAACGGGCTTTATTTGGACATCTTCTGACCCGTGGAATTTCGGCGGATTCCAGGTTTCAATACTATGCTCGAAGTCTACCGCCACCGAGCTGACGACGACTACGTTGGTTACGTCCTGGAAGTCTCAGAAGAGGAGGTGTTCACGGTGTCCAGCCCTTCCCCTAATTATAAGGCCAGTCAATCATTTCTACCTACGCACGCGGTGACCGGAAGTGTGGTTAGGAGGGCGAAGAATAAAGGAAGTACCTATTTAATTAGTGCTTTTCATTGAACCCCTATCTATCTACCTATCTGTGGCTAGTAACGCCACAGTGGCGCCCTTTTACGTGGTATTTTCGCCCCCCATTTCTGCAATTTCGGTAACTTAGTGCACGTGATTGAACTTTTTAGCATTACGGCGTGCTACGACGACCATGTGAGCGGTAAGGTGACCTCTACGGAACTGGTACGTTATTATTTGCCTATGTTTTGGTGTATTAGTAGTGTAGTTCTTATTAATCTGTTTTATTGATATGTATTCCTTCTACCTAATTAATTAAATTCTTTACTTTTGAAAAATAACTTAACCGATTGTAAATTGCATACCTACCTACATACCTACTCTGTTTAAAATCAAACTTAAAGAATACTTTGGAATACGTATCAGTTCTTAATTTTGATTACTTTTATTTTTGTTGCGCTTATTTTCTTTTGTTTTTAACTAATATCCTACTGATTTTTATCACCGTACCGCAAATTAGTCATATTGTAAGATCTACAAAGGGAGCTGAGCATCTTTAATCAATCTGGTAATTGTAACTAGGTACCTACTACCTACTATTTTTTATTTGCAATTTTTTTTTTGCTTTTTATTGGGAGACGGTTTATTTTTTTTCATTCTCTCCGTTTTAAAACAAAAATCAATTATTATCACTTGTGATTTTGCATTCTACTTCATTTTTATTTTGTGTCCTTTCTTCCATTTTGATTTTTTTGTAAAAAATGGCAACTCACCTCATTAAATATTTTTTGCTAAATAAAAATGAGCTTTCATACGAAGTGCTTATTCGCGGCGAGGAACCAGCTAATAATGTAATAGACCTTAAAAAACAAATAAATAAAATTGTTCCAAATTTTCCTAGTAGCGACATTTTAGAGTCTGGCTTAGATACTGCTGATGATTTGGCTGCTGCTTCCAACTCTGTTGATGAGCTTGCAACGCGCGTTAAAGCTTTAGAGGAAAAGTTTGATTCCAGTCCCTATGAGCGTGCTCGCGCATTGGCTTTGCATATTTACTATCGACTTAAGCGTATCAATGTTGTTGACCCTGTGCTAGCTAAATCATTCAAAACTATCAACGCTAAATTTCAGGAAAACTTTAATAAATTAGGAGTTTTAAAAGGTTCCGAACCAGAAATACAAACAACTCAACTTCAATCTCAAGGATCTACTAATATAGTTGTGCATTGTGATCATTCCTTTGATAATAAAATTCCAAAATATGACGGGGAAACTTGCGTACGATCCTTTTTGCAAAAATTACAGGAGTACATAACAGCTAAAAATATTTCTGCTGATAAATTACTAAGTAATGCTTCTCAATTTTTCTCTGGCAATGCTTTACATTGGTTCCGAAATGCTAAAAATACTTGCGAATCTTGGGATCAATTGAAAAAACGACTTTTAGAAGATTTTACCTTAATTGACCATGATTACAGGTTAATAAAAGAAATTAATAACCGCACTCAAGGCGAATCAGAAAACATAGTCATTTATTTATCTATTATGAGTCAAATGTTTTCTAGACTTATAGACCCAATTTCTGAAAAAGACCAACTAAAAATTTTACTACACAACATTCGTCCTTGTTATGCGAATGTTCTTGCCTCGAATCCTATGGCTATTGAATCTATCGCGGCACTATCTTCTGTTTGTCGAAATTATGAAAAGATCCAAACTTTAACTAGTCAGTTCCGCGAACCTCCTAGGGTTACTGACAATACCATAGCTCCAGACTTAGCATTTCAAACTGATAGTAATAAAAATAAATTTCATAAAAAGAACTATAACTTTAATAACTACAATAAACATAACAACAATTACAATAGATACAACACTAACTATAAACAATTTAATCACAATAAACAGTATCAATCAAATCACTACAATCAATTTAATAAAACTTCTCACACTAACACAGACACAAAGCACGTAGCATCTGTACATACTAATAACCTAAATCAACGTAACTCTTCTACATTTTGTCCTCGCTGTCGAACTGACAAACACTCGCTGCATGAGTGCAAACAAGATCGCTTCCCGATTTGTTTCAAATGCGGCAGGAAAAACGTCAAGTATCCTGATTGTCCTACTTGCCATTCTTCAAAAAACTAAACAACCTCGATGATTGCAGCACTGAGAGTAATAAATTTGACAAAGAAGACTGGAATGATTGGCTAAATACGATTAAATTTTATTTTTCTAGCTACTCTATTGCTTCAATCATCAATAATAAACCTCCTAACGATTTTAGACCATACGCTGCTATCAGTGTTTGCAAAGATAAATTTTACGGTTTATTAGATTCTGGATCTGCTGTATCCATTCTAGGTAATAATTTTCATCAGCATTTTCTCGATGCTGGGTATCAGCTGCAGAAATGTGATAAATCTCTAAACTTTACTGCTGCTGGTGGTCAAATTCTATCTGCATGTGGTTTTCTCAACCTTCCTGTTACTTTTGAGAATCGTTTTCACATACTCAAATTTTATGTCTTACCATCAGTACAGTCAACTTTAATTCTAGGTATTGATTTTTGGTCAAAGTTCCAAATTATTCCAAAATTTATTAAATCTATTTCGTTTTCTAAAGACACTAATTTTGAAATATCTGGCTTATCTGAAAATTATAAAATGATTCATTCCTACGATGAACTATCTGATCATCAGCGTACTGCCGCTGATAATGTTATAAAACAGTTCGAGGATATTTCTACCCAAAAACATGGACTAGGTCGCACTTCCTTAATAACGCATCGTATAGACACTGGCGATTCTCCACCTATTCGGCAGAGATACTATAGGATGTCTCCAGAAAAGATTCGTATCTTGTGTTCCGAACTGGATAACATGTTAAAACTAGGTGTGGTTGAAGAATGTGAAAGCCCTTGGTCTTCCCCAGTTCTAATTGTCCGTAAGAAAGATGGTTCTCCTCGATTCTGCCTAGACAGCCGGAAACTTAATTCCGTAACTAATAAGGATGCCTACAAGTTACCCTACATTTCTGCAATACTGGACAATCTAAAGAACGCCAAGTACCTTTCTAGTATCGATTTGTCCAAATGTTTTTGGCAGACGGCTATACAGAAAGAGGACCGTGACAAGACCGCTTTCTATATTCCTACCCGCGGCACTTACAGATTCGTCACTATGCCCTTTGGTCTCACAAACGCTCCCGCTACCCAGCAGCGTCTTGTTGATAGCCTTTTCTATGGACCTGAATTTGAGAACTCTGTCTTTGCATTTGTCGACGATATTGTGATTTCAACACCTGATTTTGAAAGCCATATCAGCATGCTTCTCAAGGTTCACCAGAAACTTAAAATGGCGAATCTCACCATTAACCTTGAAAAGTCATCCTTCTTCAGAGGCGAAATCAAATATCTTGGCTATGTAGTCAACTCTAAGGGACTACAAGTTGATCCTTCAAAGGTGGACGCTATTTTAAATTTTCCTACCCCTTCTAATAAAAAAGAAGTCAAAAGATTCTTAGGTACCGCCTCATGGTATCGCCGTTTCGTACCTAATTTTAGCTCTATAGCCGGCCCTCTAAATAAATTGACTTCGTCTACGAAAAAGTCTGGTGGTTTTGTTTGGACGAAAGAGGCGGAGGAATCTTTTAATAAACTAAAAGAATGTTTGATTTCTGCTCCCATTTTAACCTGCCCTGACTTTAACAAACCATTCGAGGTGCACACAGACGCAAGTGACTTTGGTGTTGGCGCTATGCTGACCCAGACGATCGATGGTGTTGAGCACCCTATTGCCTACATGAGTAAGTCTCTGTCTGCTCAAGAAAGGAACTACAGCATCACCGAGCGTGAAGCTCTGGCGGTATTGGTTGCGTTGGAGCACTGGCGGTGTTATTTGGATAATGGACATACATTCACTGTTTTTACTGACCATTCTGCACTGAAATGGTTCCTTAATCTAAATAATCCCACTGGTAGACTCGCTCGCTGGGGTGTGCGTCTCTCAGCTTTTAACTTCCAAATCAAGCATCGTCGTGGAACTGATAATATTATTCCTGATGCTCTGTCTCGTGCTTGTCCTATTTCTGCAATCGATGCTATGTCATACGATCCTAACAATACTACTGATGACTGGTATCGAAATATCTACAACGGTTGCCAAAATACCCCTAGCTCTTTTCCAAATTTTATGGTCAAAGACAAGCGTTTATACCGGTTCATGAAGGCTAAATGCTCACTTCACCAAGACTTTCAATGGAAAGAAGTGGTACCATTAGAAGCTAGACATGACATCACTATAAAAAACCATGCTACACCTACTGCTGGTCACTTTGGTGTCATGAAAACCTATAAACGTCTTGCTCTTCATTACTACTGGCCGGGTATGTATGGTGATGTCGTGAAAGCAGTGACCTCTTGCGATATCTGCATATCGTTTAAGCATCAGACTCATGCTCCTTTAGGTGAAATGGGTGATCCTAAGGTATGTAATCGACCCTTTCAAATGATCAGTGTTGATCTTGTTGGTCCTCTACCTCCAACAAGAAAACAAAACTGTTTTATACTAGTGGTCACTTGTTGTTTTAGTAAGTACTGCTTACTATTTCCAATAAGGCGAGCCACCGCTGAAATTATCACCAAAATCCTAGAGGAGAATGTTCTGTTAGTCCATGGAATACCATCTACCATAATTATGGACAACGGTAAACAGTTCGTGAGCACTACTCTGAAACAGATGTTATCTAAATATAATGTATCTAATATACACTTTACCCCTAAATATAGTCCCCATGTCAATACAGTGGAGCGCTACAACAAAACTATAATTACTGCTATTTCTACGTTTATCAGTAATGATCAACGTATCTGGGATCAAGTTGTACCTAAAATACAGTTTGCTATGAATAATGCTGTAAATGAGGTAACAGGCTACACTCCCTCATTTTTAGTTCACGGTCGTGAGTTAATAACTTGTGGTTCTTTGTATGCTAACGCAGAGTTCGATGATGAGGTTATCTACCAACCTCGTGATCAGTATGCTGAGAATCTTGGGTGTCTGTCTGGTGTCTTTGATAAAGTGCAGCTAGCCTTACTTAACGCACACGCTAAAAACCAAACATCGTATAATTTACGCAGAAGAACTGCTGAGTTCAACGTAGGAGATACGGTTTGGAAAAGAACTTTTTATCTTAGTGACAAAGACAAATACTTTACTAAAAAATTAGCACCTAAATTCACTAAATGTATAGTCATAGGTAAGAAATCTCCTTTGGTGTATGAGCTTGCTGATATGAGCAGCAAATCTCTAGGATTTTGGCACATCAAAGATATTAAATTAATTAATTATAAAGATTAGTACCCTATTTTAAAATCTAACTGTCCTACGAATGAGTATTTTTAAACTATATAAAGTACTCTGTATTTTGAGTAATATTATTAAACTATAAATATTTACTCTGTTGAAAGGTCGAATGAAAGGAAATTGTGAAAGATGGTAATGTCAAGATGAAGAATGAAGTTTTATTCGTTAGATAGTTTTAGCCGGATTTTGTCTGAGTACCAAAATCCTTCGCTTTCAGAGGGGGTACTGTCACGTGGTGCGTAAGTCACAAACATTAGAAATAGGTAAATAGGTACTTAAAACTAAGATAAAATAAAACTCAATTAAATACTAAAATAAATTATTTAAAAGCTTAACCTAATATTAATAATAACAATATATCTAATTAAACTAAATTACATTCTATAATATAAACAAATAGGTATACAATAAGAAACACTAGCACTATAATAAAACAAAACAAAAAGTATTTCTATACGGAACAGTCTAAAAATACCTAATTTAATGCATTAGCTGCAAAGGTTTTTACTCGCGCGAATTCTGTATGCAACGCCGATGCGGACCCCTAACACCGTAGAACTGGTTTCGGGAGCAAGGATCATGCCTACACGCATCATTCACAGCGCGACCCGAAGGTGCAATGTACGTGCATCACTCGTAAAAAAACTGCATACGCTGTTGACACCGTTTTCAAAATCTTATTGTTTAAACCTATATCTTTTAACTAAATTGATAATTACGAGTGTAGTATTCACTATCTAAACAGTTTATGTGACGGAATAACCCGCTGGGGTGAGTTGCAATTTTAATTACGTAATTCTTATCAGCTATCTCTTGAGATCGAATTATTCCGTTGTGCCGCCGATAGTGTGAAAAGTAAATCTAGAAATGTAGACTGACCTAGCTTCATCGGCATTGGCACAACGGGCTTTATTTGGACATCTTCTGACCCGTGGAATTTCGGCGGATTCCAGGTTTCAATTCTATGCTCGAAGTCTACCGCCACCGAGCTGACGACGACTACGTTGGTTACGTCCTGGAAGTCTCAGAAGAGGAGGTGTTCACGGTGTCCAGCCCTTCCCCTAATTATAAGGCCAGTCAATCATTTCTACCTACGCACGCGGTGACCGGAAGTGTGGTTAGGAGGGCGAAGAATAAAGGAAGTACCTATTTAATTAGTGCTTTTCATTGAACCCCTATCTATCTACCTATCTGTGGCTAGTAACGTCACAGCTATTATGTACCCAGAAAGACAAAAATGTACTTAGTGGAAGTTGTTTGAAGAAAATCATTTTACCTTTACTGAATCTATGAGGTTTGCTGTCTATAGATTTTTTTACGAGAGCTGGGAATTTATAATTTGATATTAATAAGTATGGAATTATAAAATTTTATTTTAAGACTTTAGTTAAAATGATTCTGTGAAGATTTCTTTTTGCAGTCTTGGGCATAAAATCTTATATTTATTGTAATCTATACACACCCTTATTTTAATTAATAAATAATAAATATTTCACAACATCACATACATTGATCTGACTTCGAAATAGGCAGCTTAAGCACCTGTGTTACGGATATCAGAATCAACAGTGGGATTACAAATATATACATATAATAATTTTCTTTTGTAAATATGTACTTATATTACATAGACAACATCCAGACTATACAAGCCTATACGACCAGAGAAAACAAGCAGGCATGTTCATGCACATAAATGTTTGTACTGTGCGGGGATCGAACCCGCAACCCTAGCACCAACGGCAGCGTTCACTACCACTGTACCAAACGGGTCGTCAATACTGTAAGAGTAATACAAATACTTTAAGGGTAGTTCGTATATTTGTTCTATTTTTCTGATAGTCTATAAATTTCTCTATAGAAATATAGGGTGAACCTAAACAAAGCTATGACAAAAGTTCTGTGAGACCGTGGTATCACTTCGGTCGAGCCAGCCCTTTCATGCGAAGCGTGGCTCTTACACAGTCAAAATGCATATATACTTACTGCATTTCCTCTTGGTTTTCAAAATAAATCGGTGACGACGCACCAAATCGGAAGAGCAGCAATTCCTGACACATACAAAAAGAGCTCCAATTTAGTGTCCAAGTAACCCTGAAAGAAAAATCTTGAGAGCGTCTGACTTCGACCGACCCCGACGCTCGAAGCCTGCAAAAACTAAGCTAGCTTGGTTTGAATTGCATCGTTAAAGCCCATGTAAGTGGCTCGTTATCTAAAGTCTGTTTTGTATTAGAATTTAATTAACCATTCTTTAGTTCTTCAAGATCCCTTGAAAATCCGCCTTTATTATTTAAAGTTTGCTAACTTGTTGTGAAAAGTGAAGTTATAAACCCACAGCGATGATTAAATAAGTCTTAGTACATGGGGAGAAATTAACTCGAGCTTAATTTAAATAGATCAAGATTCGTACATGTATTGTTTTCGGATGAGAATTTTTTCCGGTTTAAATATAAGTAAAATTATTTAGACCACCTTATGTTGACAAACATGCATAGGAGGATAGTTTTAACACGCCCTTACTTCGTTTGTTTTTTTTAGGTGATTGGAGGCAGACAAACATACGGATCGCCTGATGGTGAGCGATTGCCGCCGCCCATAGACACCCGCGACACCAGTGGAGTCACAAGTGCGCTGCCAACCTTTACCCCCTGATTGGGCCTCCGGTACCCTCACTCACGCAGCAAAAAACAGCACAGTGCTGTTTCACGCCGGTTTTCTGTGAGGCCGTGGTATCACTCCGGTCGAGCGGGCCGGCCGTCATGCCGGAGCATGTTTCGTGACATTAGTATCAAAAGATATTAATAGATGGTTCTGGGCATCGTTTACATCGCGCAAATGCTTGAACCTTTTCCTTGTCTATAGAATTTACTTTTTTTACAAACAGATTTAGAGTATCAATTTTATTCATTACCATTACGAGGAGGTACAGGTGTTTGAACATAATAATAAATACAACAGGATGACTAGCTGCGAGAGTTCGACATCATGTTGTCACTACGAGAACAAAAAAACTAACTGTGCTGTTCCACTAATGGTATCAAAAATGTTTTCAATGTTTTGAAAGTTGAATTAATCCTGTTAAGTCCCAGTACATCATCATCATCGCCAGACTTTATTCGTCGACTGTTGGACATTAGCCTCTCCTATGAGCTGTGAGAACCTTTTTTAATGTAAGACCAACTCTCATGTAAACCACAATGGACAACAATTCAAAATTGCTGAGCTATGAAACAAAAAATACCAATTCTTCATTTACTTTTCCGCTTCTCGAATATATATTTATTTATATTTTATATTGCTTATTTACTGAGAAAAAAATTAAAAACTAAAAAACGTAAGATGACGTCATCGGACGGCAGAATGTAAAATATTTCTTTGCTTAGCACATTATAGTTTTAAATTTAAGAAATGTCAAACCCATGTAATGCAACTGTCAAAAAAAGAAGACAACTTGTCAACGTTGAATGAATGAATGACGTTGATAATGATGACTAGTATTCTTTACCTTTGATAGTTAGTACCTTTTTTATTAAAGCAATGATAAGCAAAGGAATATCGCTGTATTCAGCCGTCCGGTGACGTCATTTGGCGCTTACGTCTATTTAGAATATAGAGAATTTCAATAAATATTTTATGTATGAAAATGGCCAAATTTTGAAAAAAGAAAAAAATAATGGTCTGTTCATTTTTTGTCTATTTTGATATAAAAAAACAATATGGACATGTTAAAAATATGAAATGTTGTCCATTTGTAATCATAAATAATTATGATTATGGAACGCCACTCACAGTTCCCATTATACCTATAATATATTATTTGTTCAAATGTAGATCAAGATAGTATACAAAATAATCTTATTTTTACCCGACTACGGCAAAGCAAAAGGAGGGTTATGATTTTGACAGGCTATGTATGTATGTATGTATGTATGTATGTATGTATGTATGTATGTTCATCTGTTTCCACGTAACTTCTTAACTACTTATCAGATTTCGACAAATGACATATCATTATAAGCGTCTTGATCGTCCGCTGGGTATAGGCTATATGAAGTTTCACAAAATCTAATGTGGCGCCCTCTAGCGGACAAAACATACAGAGTAAAAAAATAAAGTTATGATAAATATGCCGTGTTTGGTATCATTTGAAAGCGCTTGACTTGTACATTTTGAATATATATATATATTACTAGCACTTGGACACCAAAATAGTACAAATAAAATAAAAGTAAAAAAACTAAAACCCAACTACGACAAAAAACGTCGCTGAAAAAGTATAAAACAAGCCTTCGTTGTCAATTTATGCAATATTCACTATGTAGAGATAAAATTTCATGTTTGGAAAGGCGTAGTCACACGTTAAATATACTACCCTTTGACAACGTGTGACTGCGGATTTCCAAACATGAAATTTTATCTCTACATAGTGAATATTGCATAAATTGACAACGAAGGCTTGTTTTATACTTTTTCAGCGACGTTTTTTGTCGTAGTTGGGTTTTAGTTTTTTTTCAATAAAGGAGACATTTTTTTAAAAGCCACACCATACTAATTAAAAGTCATACTTTTAGTTAAATATACAGGACGTCCAATGCCTGTGCAATACAAACAAAATGTTTAAAACAATTTTCTTTTTTTAAATAAATTATTATTTTAAGTAAAATGTGATTTTAAGGATTTAAGGTACTTTCTCTTCATGTCCCATAGTCTTGGTACGCCATGTTTAGCAAAAAGTATCCTAAGCTTTTATTTACGCGAAAAGGTTGTTTTCAATTAAACTGATGTGGTTAGAGATATTAGAAGAAGAACGAAAGAACTATATGGCAAGTAAGCCCGCAAAGGTTTGTACCAAACTCCATTTATGACTTTCTTAACAACTTTGTAGAACTCTATTGCCCTTTGGGGGAAATATTCGTCAACTCGCCACAAAGGTAATTACTGATGAATAGTTTAGTCACTTATTTTGCGTTCCCGAACATTATAAAGATTTGTATTTAAACTTGCAAATATTTTATTACGTATAAAGCGCTTTTTCACTTCTGATGCGCACTGCCAGGGAGTGGAACGCCTACCCGAATGACTACAACCTCAATTTTTTTTAGCTAGAGTGAATAGGCTACTTCTGGGTAAGCTCGCTCCATAGTAGGCCTTTTCTCCACTCTTTGAGTTCGGTGTAAGGCCAAGAAAAAAAATTTGGAAGACGGATTTCGTCACTTTTATTTATTAAGTTTAGCTTATCAATGTGATTAAAAGTCTTTAACCCTTTTTTTTTTGTCGCTGGGGAATGCGCCTTATGCATACCCTCCTGCTGGGGAGCAGGAGGGTTGTGTCGGGTCTGCCGGAGGTTTCTCGTAACGAGAAGGCGGCCAGACGTATACCGACTAAATCCCAGCGGTTTTCCCTCATCGCCCTTAAGTGGGGAGGAGTCATGGGATCAAAAGGGCGAACCCAGCCACCATGACCCTCCCTAGGCGGTGTCAGGCGGTTCCTCCCCTGGCTTGGCCGAGAGAGGGGGTAGGGACAGCCGAGAAAACTGAGCCGTCCCTACTAGGAAGTCTTTAACTCTTAGCTAGTATGTTAGGGGACCAAAATGTTCTCCAAATGATCTACTAACCACAATCAATCGCGAAATTAACAATATACGAAAAATGTGGTTAAAATAGGGTTATTTGTGACTCTAGATTAGTAAAAAGTTAAATGAAAAAGGCAATAGCCTTTATTACATCTTTTGTAAAAAAAATGTGCCGAACTTAGAATACAGGGTATTATTCTAAGGTTCCGAATCTGAAATGACAATAGCTTTGATTAATATAATCAAAGGATAATAGCATCAAGTTGTGCAACCTTTCGTGCAATAAAAAGTATCTAGCTTTGTCCTTATGCAAAAAAAATATATTTAGTCACGCTCTAAAAAAACTATATATCTACATTTATCTCGTAGAAACCGCCAAAAGCGATAAGGCCGCGTATATTGTTCCTAGTAATATTATTAAAATACCAAATATTGTGACTTTCTGAGTTAATGTATCTATCTATCCTTAGATAAATTTTGTATTAATCTAAGTATCTATCTATATTTGTGGTACTGGCAAACAATTATTTTTAGAGAAGTGAAGAATTTCGTTTTTTTTTAATAAGGCTAATAAAGTTGACTGCCAACCCTAATACTTGGAGAGGCACCAGAAGAAGAAGAATAAAATAATGAAAAAAATATAAGTTGAGTTGACAGTTTGATAAGATCCTTCATTGCTTTGAGTCAACATAGTATTATGAGTATTAAGTACCTTACTCTATGGTCAACATCAAGAACAAACGAGGTCTAACGAAGTCCGGTGTAATTTCCGAAACGTTTTTTCTATCGTCAATTATATTGTTTGTGTGCGTGGCACGTATGGCAAAAATGCCTTTTATTGGGAACATCTATTGAATTATGGCCCCGATCTGTCCCACATAGCTCCTTATTTGCACTGTGATGTTTGCTCCGGCTTACTGTGTGCCTTATAAAATAACTTTCAGGAGTAACTTGTGACAGGAAAATACTAAAACCGACGGCGTCCTAACAATAAAGTGTACTTTCGTTGCGTACACAATCAGTTTCTTTATACGTATGTAAGGTAAGTATTTAAGTATTGCGAGTGTTGCGAGTATAGGATACGCCTTTAGAATATGTCATCGGCTTATGTTTTTATAGTAGGTTTTAGATAGGTCAATCATTGGACAGAAACCTACTATACCGCGATGCCTTAGAAACTGCTAGAGAACAATAGTATATAGGCAAACCTAATGTAGGCTTTTAAGGTACTATCAAGCCAAGGAATGTATCAACAAAAGATTTCATAAATAAAATAAAACATTACACTAATGAAAACAAACATTTTCCCCAGGAAATATACAATCTAATTTAAAAAAGCACCTTCCTATACAAATAGCATCAATCAGTCGATCACTTTTGTAAGGGAAGATCTTTTTTTTATTAGACCATTAGTTGTTAAGGAAAAATATTTGTTTTTATTGGTATAATACCCTCAATTTTGCCTTAAATTAGATTGTTTATGCTTCTTTTCCGGTTTCCATAGCACCACCAAAAACCTTGGTTTGGGACCAAGGCAATGTTGAATTTTATTCAATGACTTTTAGTGTATAAATAGTTTTTTAGATTTTCGCGTTGCATTATACCTATAATTTATCAAGACGGGAATTAACACGATATTTATTAGGTGATATAACATTGTGTACTCACATATTTTGCTCGACGTTTCGGCTACGTTACAGCAGCCGTGGTCACGAGCGGACTGATAGTGTGTCGGAGTAACTTCATTGACAATTCATCTAGTGGCGAATTAATATCAAAAAATGTGAGCGTGTCAGAAGATTCACAGCCCGGCCCCAGCAGATGACACGCCGTGCTCCGCCAGTCCGCTCGTGACCACTGTAACGTAGCTGCTGCTGTAATGTAGACGAAACGTCGAGCCAAATATGTGAGTACACAATGTTGTTTCACATAATAAATATCGTGTTAATTCCTGTCTTGATACATTATAGTGATGATTCAGTTAGTCTGGTTCCCTGTTAAAGGGTTCGAAGCTCAGGCGGAAGTCACTTTTTATTGTCTTTGTGTACCCTGGACAAAGCAATAGATTTGAACGCAACCGGGAACTACACGCTAAGATGAGGAGGACGATATGATATGAATCATTTTAAGGCTACTTTTATTATAAGATTTTCAATTGTATCTATTAAGACCTCATTGAATCTTGGTCCAAGCGTACCAACCCCTTGCTCCAGAGCGACAGCCTTTGACGCAACTGGGAAAAAACACGTTCAGATGAGGGTATTAAGACTGGTTTACACAGTGCGAGATAGCGTAGGTCCGCCTGCCAAGTAGCTGCAGTGACTAACTCTTTGTACATACCATTAAAGATAAAGATTTCTTTATTGGCCACAGAACAGAAATCAAACATGAGTGAAATACACAAGTATGACAAATTCTGTAGCCAACAAGGCCCAACCTCAGCATTTACTGCAGTGGCCGAAGCCTCTGCGGCACTGGTTTTCAGGCAGAGCCTTGGGCGACGTGCGTGCACACATACATAACATACAATAGGAAGAAAGACATTACGAGTAACTCGTCACGAACCTAAATTCGAACCCGATGGTAGGACAGTTTTATACGAGTAGTTTGCTTATCTACATGTGTCGACATTTCGAGCCATGTCCAGTTTCGCGGTCATCTGGAAGACAAAGCTAAAATAGTTTCAATGAAACTTGGTGTACTTAATAGAGCAGGGCGGTATTTCACACCAGCTCAACGGTTACAACTCTATAAGGCACAAGTTCGGCCCCATATTGAATGCTGCTCCCATCTCTAGGCTGGTGCACCTCAGTATCAGCTTCTTCGTTAGACTGATTACAACGTAGGGCTGCTCTAATTGTCGGTGCCTTGACTCTCTCTTATCGACTTGACCCTCTAGGACTGCGGCGGGATATAGCTTCCCTCAGCATTCTATACCGCATCTATTATGGGGAGTGCTCTGAGGAACTGTTTGATCTATTACCTGCAGCTGAATTCTTACATCGAACCACACGCAAGCGATTTTCATTCCATGGGGATGGCCCCATCACCTCGATGGATGGCGGTCTAATACAGTACGTTTATCGCGGAATTTTCTACCACGTACCAAGTACGTTCAGTTCTGTGGAACAGTTAGCCTGCGGGAGTATTTCCCAACGGCTACGACTTAGGGACCTTCAACACATTAGCGATCTCTCTGATTTCGCAGATGTTCATGGGCGGCGATGATTACTTTCCATTCAGGTGACTCTCTTGGTCGTTTGTCGCCTCTAGAATAAAAAAAAATCTACTCGTAGCTTTCTACTGGATAGGTAGCAGCTTGCACTGTGTATGAGTAATCCAGTCTTAATGAGTGGGATGCAGACGGCACAGGATATGATTAAAACTATATTATTTTTAGATTCCATATTTATTTTATTACGTATGTAAGTACGGCGAACTTATACAGTAAACGCGTATCATCCTAGACCTCTACATTTATATCAAAACCCTCGCCAACGAGGGCGGTGGTGAGTATGGCAACTACCTCTCATGTGATTGAGGGAGGCCCATGCCCCAGCAGTGGGGACTTAAATGGGCTGACGATGACGATGATCCTAGACCTCATCGTCACTTTTCATTAGGTGCAATTGTGGTCAAGTGTTATCCTATTGATAAAAAAAAAGTTAAACGACTCACCTAAATTGGTTGATGTTTGCTCGCACCGTCATTTTAAGCCTAATGTACTTCTTCTTCATATTTTATTTATGCCTCAGAGTAACATTACTCGCATTGAGCACGCGTGTCCCTCAGGCAGTTGTTTTTATGGTGTTGCGGCATTTAAGGGGCTTATCATTTATTTCTTCAGTAGAAAGGTAAATAAATATCCGTAGCTTGTCTGTATACCTTTCTAGTAATTGAAAACTGTAATTTCCCATTGACATAAATATTAGCCATGTCGACAATGTAAACAAATAAAAAAGATTTGGGTAGCTAGCGCTCATACACGATAAGTATGTGTAGGTGTATGTGATACTACACGTTAGGTAATTGAGTTGTAATAGTGTTTTGCTAATGTCCAGTGAGTTGGGCAATAGTAACAAATTTTCATTTTTGTGCGGTAATGTTATTTAAGCAGTCATTTATTATTGGTATTTAATTACGGAACCCTTCATGACGCGTGGTCCGACATGCACCCTTTTTATAACCAAAAAGAAAACTATTCTTCGTTAGGCATTTTTAATGTTTTTCTTTGCATTTTTTTTTCTTTAATATTTATACAGTGGGTATGTAATATTGCTAGAAACGACACACTAATATTCAATTAGACCGTCAATTTTCTACTAAAATGGGAAAACAACTTAACTGTACACTTGGCAGTAACAAATATATAAATTTATTTGCGGGGTAGTCAGTAAGCCTCTTCTATAACAAAATTAACCGTCAGTTTAGCGTGCAAAGCTACATTGAGCCACTCGGCGCTCTTGAATATGCATGGACGGCTCAGCCTACGGGCCAGGCGCCTCGGCATTCGCACCTACTTACACTCGCCTAATTGGAAGTGGGAAACTACTTTTGAGTACTACACTCGTAAGAAAAAATATCGAGGGAGAGCTTCATCACCACGCTTCGGCACTGATGCCACGGCCTCACAGAAAACTGGGGGGAAAGCAGCGCCTATGTGGTGTTTTGCCAAGTGTGTGAGGCTATCGGAGGACAAAGCTCGGACGAAGATGAGTTCAAAATTTGGCAGCGCACGTGTAACTTCATTGGTATTGCAAGTGTCCATGGGCGGCTTCAATAATTTTCCAAAATTCCAGATCCGTTTGCTCATTTGTGCCACTTTAAAATAAAAACTATACACTTTAACTGTCTCGCTGCATTCTTGCAATCAGAAACATAAGAAATGTACTTTAGAATTTTTAGTATAAATTGACCTTATAGTGTAATTTTTATTACATCATACGTGATATTAAGGTCTATAACATAGTTGATAAAGTACAAAGTGTCCTTATTAATGTAAAGTTCTGCGTAATGGTTAGATCTTTCATGAGCGTAGTGTCCCACATTCTCACCTCTAGTTATCTAATACTACCAAATTAAAATTAGTTATAAATAAAAATGGCCTTTTCTTGATTCATTGGAACAGTAAATTCATGAAACTTTTTTTATTCAAAACCAACGTAACCCAAAACATTCAAAGAAAGACAGATGGTAAAACGTCCAAGTCTTTCTTTTCTGTCAACAAACTCACTCACTCAATTCATTCAAAATCATCACGAATTTTTCCCGCTCGAAATGAATTGTGTCTCGAGCGACGACAAAGCAATTACTGTAAAGAGGCTATTCTACGGTGCACTGGAGTTGGGTTATCACATTTTGCCTTCTTCTATCCGCCAAATTTCGATGAAAGTGCGATTAGTAGGTATGGTTACTTTTTTCATCTTACATAGCATGCTTAGTTGTCAACAATCTCAAATTAAATTTGAGATTATTGACAACTATGCATGTAAGATTAAAAAAGAGAATCCCTGTTAAAAGAAACTCTGGAAAAATTGATCCTTTCTTTGATAATTGTATAAAAATAATATGGACTCACCTGAGGTGCCCGAGTCATAATATTATACTGTAAAGTATCAGCCTATTATACTGTACTGATAAAGAAAATATTTTATTTACTCGATACCCGATTAAACACGTCTAAGAATCAGAAAACGATAAATTTAGGTAACAATTTAAGTTAGTTGAAGGTGTCTTTCCGATTCAAGTTTCACAAAATGTGGAAGAGTTTTAAGATTTCATTTTACGTGACAAAGGTCAAAATGTTGGCATCAAGTTCTGTTTGGCCTGCCAACCCGAGGCGTTAGCGCTGTAAGTGCCAGCTTTTGAGTCCCCTCAAGTATGCGCTGAAGTACAAATGGTTTCCGCTGATGAATTTTGTCATAAAACCTTTGTCGTCCAAGTCAAAGGGAAAAAATTGAAGTACATCAAAGTTATTCAACTTGGTTTACTGAGGATTGGTAATTTAGAAAAGTGGTGGCCTTGAATGGTCTATTTTTTGTACTTATTTTAATTAATTGAACTTTCTTTTGAAATCTAAAAATATGCATACTATAAGACTTATATTATGACGATAAGAATTTTGTTGAATTAATCTTCAATGTTCAGTTGTAAACACGGTGTAAACAGTTGGTGTTGTTTTCCTTGTTAAATATTGCACCACCTGTCCCTCCTCTTCTATTAAATGTCCTTTACCCGAAGGTACAATTTCGTGTAGGTACAGTTTTGTGTAATGTCTAGTACGTAAGTTGTGTATTTTGTGCACTTTATTGCACTATCTTTCTATCTAATACAGCTAAAGACCGATAGATAGGCAGCGATAGTAGCTCAGTAGATAAGAAAGAGCGCCTTCCAAACGGGTGATACAAGGATTTTTTTGAAACAGCTTTTGTTGAAAAATGTCCTACGATTCTAAGCACTTAATCTACACAATCAGCCAAATGTCCTCAACATCAACTCCTGACGTAGTTATAATAAAAAAGCGGAACCGAGCACCAAGCTTCATAGACTTAAAGAATTTCCTACGGCTAGTGAATTTTTTACGAAAATACGCAATAAAGGCTCCCAGTCCCAGGGCGCCAAGTTGGCGCCGCGGCGGAAATATTCTGTCCCGAATACTTTCAATACAAACTAAACTTGGTGGATCGGGGCCTCCTTATAATATCCACATGATCCCATTTGAATTTTAAATTCTTCAGACCTCCGCCCGGAACTGTGAGAGAAATAATTTAAACAGGCAGGCTAACTTGTCTTGGCCGAGATATTACTTAAGTAACATTGGAAAGAGAAATTGATATCCAAACTAGGATTAAAAAGAGTTCATTTCATTTTCTTTTATAAATTTTGAATAAGTAACCTTATACATTTGGTATTCATTCACCATAAACATGATCAACATTATATAAGTATAATACGAGACTGAAATTTTGACCTTTCGTGTAGATTAGTATAGGATAAATTTAATTTGTGATATATATAAAATCTGTTGTTAAGGCGAAGGGTACAGCTTAATAGTGACGCCAAGGATTTTATTCTTTAATTAATAAACTGGATATATTTTTAACAGAAATTACAGTCTGTCGGAGACTTGACAAACAAAATACTATTTATTTAATAATCATACACAAATGTTTGGTCTTGGCAAAAGTGGCCGCTTCTGGCGTTAACCAAAGTTTCGTAAATAATTAAATAAATTGTAAACATATTTGCCGGTCTGCAAATTGGTAAAAATAGATTTAGTTTAGTAGTTACAAAAATTAAATCAATTGACGTCCCTAGTTGGCAGTACGATAAGGCAAAGGCTTTAAATTGAGTTCTGAATAAAACCTAAATAATGCAAATTTTATTATTGTTTTTTATTTATTTAAGTTAATTAATGCATAGCTAAAAAGAAAATGAGGCAATGTCTACATTATATTTTTGGCATGCTGCAACATGCTGACAAAGAAGTAGGGACCCTTCGAGGTTTCTTGTAGCCGTAAAAATGTGATGCTCACGCGTGTCGATAAAATTAATTAATCTTTCTTTATTACTACACCCGGCCTGCAACAAAGACGGTAACCAGACGGATAAGGCTGCCGTCACATTGCGTTATAATTTTATTTATCATGAGTGTAGAGTAATTCATTCATGTCACTCATGTCATGATTTCCTAATTTGAAGATTAAAACATGAATGTACATAAAGTTTTGTGTGAGACTGCACATAGCTCGATGTTAAAACACTCGCGAATATTTTTTATAAACTCGCCAAGGCTCATTTTTTTAAATCTCGCTCGTGTTTTAATAACCTTAATTATGTGACAGTACATAGACACATAAAATGCAATAATGTATCAATACGGGGATTAACACGATATTTATTATGTGAAACAACATTGTGTACTCACATATTTGGCTCGACGTTTCGGCTACGTTACAGCAGCCGTGGTCACGAGCGGACTGATGAACAATGGTGTTTCACATAATAAATATCGTGTTAATCCCCGTTTGGATACATTATAGTTATAATGCAACGCGAATATCTAAAAAACTACATAAAATGCTATTGTATATTAGGTACAAACAAGATTTAGCACTAGATACAAGAAAGACAGGAAACCTTTCTATGCGAATCTGAAAGTGTACTCTATATTATTCTTAATTTACGCCTATTGAATTGTAGTTTGACATTAGAGAAGAGTCCATGGCAAGATACCTTCTGATGCGTGGGAATGCAAGATTGCCAACTTCCAGGCTCTGCACTGGAATATATGGTGGGGACAAGGTATATACATACATATGTATATAGGTACCTAATATTTCGACATTATCCGAATCGAACCCGTTGTACGCACAGGCGATGCACTATTCGTAATTCCACCGCACTTGACTGCCTCGGTGGTGCAGTGGTTAGTGGGTCGCACTATAAAGCGGTGGCTGCGCAAGAGGTCCCGAGTTCGATCGCCGGGTCAGGGCCATAATTTGTACCTAAGTTTTCAGTAAGAAATTATTAGTGTTAGCCCGGAGTCTGGAGATTGGCGGTCTTGTACCCCCGTGCGTTGGAAAGCACAGTTAAACCGTTGGTCCTGCACTCGATCCCTCTTCGGTCGTGTCACGCTGGTGTTCGATCGAACAACAAGGGTAAGGGAATAGAATAGAGAGTGCACTTGTGTTTGCGCCCACACTTGAGCACTATGATATATCCTGCGTACAGCGGCTGATCGTTACGATCGGCGCCCGTAGCCGTAATTGTTTGGAGGATTAATACCACCAGCCTCGGTGGTATTGCGAGACTTCAGTGTATATCAAACACATTACAATATGTTGTATTTCTGATGCAGAGGAAGAAAGCAGTGGAAAAAAGCCGGAATAATAGCCGCTAGAGTATCCAAATAATTAATTGTATTTAATACGTTAAAAAGTATACACGGTATCTTGGTCACATGGAGACAGTTAAACATGACATATAATTATAAACAAAGTACGTAAATACAAAAGACACTTATATTCAAATTGGTGTTACAAAATTGCCAGTTTCTGATTACAAAAAGCAGGTTTTACGTACATGTATCCTATTTAGTTCCAATTGCTTTACTTGTAGGAAGGAGTATAAATTTTGATTATTGTCCAGGTTTCCAATTATACGGAAGTTGTTTTAAGACGATTGTAATAACACTTAATCATGTATCATAATTAAACCAAGTTGTAAATTAATTGAATATAATTTATTGCTTAATTTATATTTACAATGCACATTTCATTACAAAATCATGTTTAAGTATACAATTGAAAACAAATGAGCGTCATTAACTCATTGGTTACTTTGAGTTGGAAGGCTTATTGAATAAATTGAATATGAAAATAAATATCATGTGTATTTGAGTGAAAATTATAAATCATTTGATATTGTTGGCGTTAACGCACGAAATCATATCAAATGAGCCGACAGTGGCCTTTACCACAATGAAGCTAACTGAAGTGAGTTGATGATCACATCCATGTAAACGTTTCTTTACGAGCGAGATTGAGTAAAGCGTACGAAGTCGAGGGCGCAACGTCAATTTACTGCAATGGACTATCTCGTTTCGGATGTCGTTCCATTAAGACCCTCCTCTAATGGCTTGTGTAACTCGACAACTTTACCTACGCACAATATTTCTCCACACTTTTTTGTCTGATTGAAGTGAAAATCAGAAAAGTGTCATTTGAACTTGATTAAATATGATTTCATTTCAGGCAGTGTGGTCCCCGGCAGAGTAGAATAGGCCACCCTCACTCTTACCGAGGTGTCGTAAAAGGCGACTAAGGTAAAGCTGCTGGCATGATCATCAGCACCCAGAGAAGGAAAACTCTGCATTTAAATCAAAACCCTCGCCAACCCGTCTGCCAAGCGTGGTGAGTATGGCAACTACCCCTCATGTGACTAAGGAAGGCCCGTGCCCCTTGACTTAAATGGGCTGACGATGACGATGAAATAGGATTTACTTTACTAGGTACTCGTGTAACCATATCACTTAACAAAAATATTATAACTGTAAATGGTATGTCATCATTTCATCTTTCCCTGGCCGATTTCGGCTACGGTGACAACTAAGGGCTCAGGTGTTTGGCCCTAATGTGGCTTATGTACCCGACAACAATTTGGACATTTGAAATGGTATGTAATGTGAGCACAGATCTATGTAGAAATCCTTGGAGGAGGCCTATATCTATTAGCGACTGTCTCTTCTAAAATGATAATGATTATATATAAATACAATAACTCTTATAATTAAGACGGGGATTAACACGAAATTAGTTATAATGCAACGCTAAAATCTATAAACCAATAATTCTTGCTCATACTTTTCTTTTGTGAAGCTGCATAAAGACCATCAAAATAATGCAATGACCTAGTTTTCGTGTCCATCAGAGTAACAAAAGCCCCGATTGGACGACATCATCATACATTTACATCAAAATGCCAAATTAATCGGTCCAGGAGATTTGCAAAAGTAAATGTTACTTATTGACAAACAGGCACTATAGGGATTCTGTAGAAGTTCGTATTTTCATAAGGACTTACGGAGCCGCAAAAACTAAAAAGTTTGACGTGTCGCACCATTCAATAAGCTGCAACACCCTCACTTCAAAACGCCCAACTATGCAATAACGACTGGAACGAATGGAAAATCCGGTCAAGTGCGTTTGCGGCTGACACCGAGCTCTGCGCTTGACGCCTTTTGAAAACGCTTTGCGGATCATGACAGTAATGTTTTTTAAACGCTTAGTGACTCACGTTGTTCGTGCTTTGCAAATCATGTTTTCATTCAACGTTTACAGCGGTACGCGCTTATGAATTTTGAAAGCGGAAATAGCTGGTTAGTCTTATCTTACTCAAACGACGATTTGAATGGCATATGTAAAGTTGTTTTTTGTTATATCCAAGAGTGATACATGTGCTGTTTTTAGTTTTGCTGCTTATGAAAATCGAGCAGCATATAATTTGAACGTTTACAGAATCACATTGTTCAACCTACATGCATATTTTATCACTTAAACCATACATTTGATGCAACTCTACCTAGGTACGTCCGTAATATAAATATGGTTGATATTTAATTAATAGTGTTTCCTAAAGATGTTGGTATCCCGCCCAACGATTTTGTGTCAAATCGATATTTTTTAGGGGCAGAAAACTAGTTTTTTAGATTTTCGCGTTGCATTTAAACTATAATGTATCAAAACGAGAATTAACACGATATGTATTATGTGAAACAACATTGTGTACTCACATATTTGGCTCAACGTTTCGGCTACGTTACAGCAGCCGTGGTCACGAGCGGACTGGCGGAGCACGGCGTCGTCTGCTGGGGCCGGGCTGTGAATCTAATCTAATCTAATTCGCCCCTGAATTGTCAGTGAAGCTACTCCGACACACTACACTAACAGTATCGATGTTTGTTACGGCCTAGCCCGTGCTTGGCCGTAACACTTGTTAATTACTGGATTCCATGTCGATGATATTTTAAATCCATCCTCCCGATTGAAAGTCTTATACTTCTTGATCTCAATCGCTTCACTTACTATCCTGGTATGATAATGTTGTTTCACATAATAAATATCGTGTTAATTCCCGTTTTGATACATTATAGGCAGAAAACTAGACGAGTAGTGGAAATTGCCGGCGCTGTGACTCGGTGTGCAGTGCATTTAGCACGTTCGTCTCTATTTGTTCAATCCTTAGAACTCAAAAATAAGAGAACGCGAACAGTACCTTGTAAGTCATAGTTTGCAGTATCTAGAGGCAGCTGTGTCAATTTACTCAGCTGAAGATCGAATAAACTCTGATTGGTTGTAACAAATTTTAATGGGACTTTGTATGTACACAACCACACATCAAAGCATACAAAACTGTATTTCTTCATTCGATTCTCACCTTAATGTCAAAAAACACGTTCATCAATATCAATTGATGAATTTTGACAGATTGTACTAACCTGAAATGTCACTAGTCTGCACTGTGTGGATGTTTTTATTTTAATTTAATTATGATAGCAGTTAATTACACACGGCTGATACTGTCATACTCATAGGGTAAAATGTATTTCTGAAATAGAGTGCTAAGTTACGCGTTTTTTCTGCTTCCCGGCGACCGTTCGCGTGGACACGAATGACAACATCCTTTTATGCATACATAAGCATAGGTATAGAGCATGCTGCTGCTATCTATAAACTTAGGTACAACAGTTTCAAAATAGATGGAAGCTAACTAGTCTTAAAGTCTTAGTGTCATCACAATGCGTGTGCACTTCTAATCTGTTGAATGACTAAAATAAATTAGCAATGGTTTAGGCGGCTTGGCGTCATTGTTTCGAAAACACGCTTTGCTGGCGCGATGTAAAAATGCATAGTGACATCTACCGGAACACTTAGTAATTAGTCCTTTTTTACAAACTAGCAGATACGAAAAGCAGACGCATTTTTGTGACACTAATACCACTAGGTGGTGTTAGTTTCCATACATTAACACTTTTGTTCTAAGTCGACACACCATGGTCTTACTGTTAGGAAAAAGCTG
This sequence comes from Marasmia exigua, assembly GCA_019059595.1. Classification (NCBI taxonomy): domain Eukaryota; kingdom Metazoa; phylum Arthropoda; class Insecta; order Lepidoptera; family Crambidae; genus Marasmia; species Marasmia exigua. The sequence goes on from CM032466.1 coordinate 13,849,084, forward strand.
ATCCCTATTCATCGCCCCGATCTGCTTTGGTCGTATGGTCACGTCATCTGTTTAGGCCTACTTTATTCTACCATCTCCAGGTGACCATTTCGTAACTATCCACCTCTCAAGAGGCATTTTGGTAACATGTGAGTAAAGTTATTTTTCAAGTTTTTTAGTAAATCGTTATAACATTATGTCCTCAGAAAGTGTTCCAAAGTTTATAGGTATCCTCACATGGTCGGTTCCCTCGCCTGGCAAGCCCGAAAAGTGTCATAAAACTTTCGTTTCTGTGTGAGAGCAAATCACGCGAATAGTTTGCCGTGTCTACAGGCAGCCATGTCGATTTGCTCAGCTGACGATCGACCAAACTCAGATTGTGTGGAACAAATTGTAATGGGAACTTTGTACTTTATTGGTTAGAAAAGTTTCGTTGCGGACACTTAGGTATAACCGATAAAGTAAAAACTAAATGTATAACTTTGAAGCCGCGAGTTATTTTCGTGCGACTAGTCATGTCCTGTATGTTATTTTCATTCTGCATTGAACTAAAACTATGTATACTGTACAAACAATACCATTTTTCAAGATAATATACTTTACAAAATTTTCAGCAACCATCATAACCCTAAATTTTCCCATATTATGCTTGTTACGTGGACAATGACATTCGATGGAAGTGACGTAGCAGGATACGTTCCGCTGTCCACTGGTGATTGACGCAAGCGGCAGTGGCGCCATCAATTAATTTCATGACTTTCTTGATGCATTTTCACATGCGTCAACAAAACGTGATACAGTGCGTCAGGAAAGTCCTGGAGCCCTAATTCTCGGGACGTGATATTTTGCTATCATACGATTATATATCACCAAAACATAGTTTTTTTGTATGGTTTTCAGGTGATATCCGCCATGTTTTCAAAATATCACGAGCACGAGATTGGGCTCCTGTCCTGTCTACATACAAATTTACATAATAATATTTTTATTAATGAGATTAAAAATGAATTAAAAAAAACAATTTGATTTAAACAAGACCGTTATTTATTTTGAATTTTACAAATTTAATTACGACAGAGAAAAGATGGCTTAATCACAATCAAATGCACTAGAACACTAAAATACTACGATTTAGGTCTAGACTAAACCTAGGGTTCAAGGTCACTTGCTACGGTACGCAATTACTATCGATGTGAACCTTCCGAACGCTCGAGCAAAAGTGAGCGCGCGGCGGCTTGCTTCGGTTTATATTAGGGATGTGCCGATCGCTAGCCGAAATCCGGGGGAAACTGCTTATACGGCCTCTCCTGACGATGTGTCGTCCTCGACACGGGCTTCGTAATGGACTCCACTGGGACCGGCCACGGCAGCGTCGGAGGGCTCCTCTTCATCAAGCAGCGGCATGGACCGCCCTGTAGCAGCAGTTTGGTCTGCCTGAGTGGCCTCACTGTCTACTGTATTTTCAGCTGAAAACGACACATACGTTAGCATTGATATTAGCGAGACCAAACAAGCCATTCGACTCACACACCTTTTTATTCATCTCCATTCATTTAATTCACACATCTGTCATATCAGTAACCTCGTATAAATTTCACTTTCATCCATCATTCTAAAAACATATCAGAGACGTCTCTTATAAAACCAAACCATGTTATCCTAGGCCTTTTTGTTACTTCATATCTTGAGGCTGGTCGAGAGCGCAGCACCAGTATGGCGGTGACGTCTCGGCCTGTTGTACTGAGCTCAGTTCGGCTGAAGTAACCAGTACCTGAAACAAGAGGGTGACGCCAAGGCGCAGGGCGCCTGAAGACTAATCGCCAAGACCATCATGGATCTGTAGTTTTGGTGACGCCAGGGCCAACTTAGCCCGAAGTCGGGTGACGCCAGGGCATCTCTGGCCCGAAGTCAGGTGACGCCAGGGCAACTCTGGCCCGAAGTCAGGTGACGCCAGGGCAACTCTGGCCCGAAGTCAGGTGACGCCAGGGCAACTCTGGCCCGAAGTCAGGTGACGCCAAGGCAACTCTGGCCCGAAGTCAGGTGACGCCAAGGCGCAGTGCGCCTGAAGTCCGAACGCCAAGACCACCATAGATCTGAAGTTCCTAAACAAACGCCAAAGCAATACAAGCCTGCAGTTCATATAAAACATTAACTCACCCTCAAAGAAGGTAGCACACGACTCTGGACACCATTCGCCCCGCCATGGGACCATGTATTGGGCTGCAGCTTGGGTTGTCTTCCCGTAGCCGCCAGCCAGTAACTTAAGCTCGTATCGTCCATTTGGCAACACCTTCACCACCTTATAGGGGCCTCGCATCCCTGGATCTAATTTACCAGTGGACTGCGAGTATTTGATCACGAAGACAAGATCTTCCAGCCGAAATGTTCGAGGTGGGCGCCTAGACCGATTGGCGTAGGCATCCTGTTGGCGCCTATTTTTCTTCATGAGTTCGTCCGCTCGGTTTCGACAAAGTTCGCGCCAAGCCTCTCTGTTAGGGTTGGTATCTTCGATTGCCACGTCGCGAATTAATGCCCTAATCACAGGAGTGGTTGCGTCCGTACCAATCATCAAATTAAGAGGTGAAGCTTGCGTGGTCTTTTGCTTGGTGATATTGAGCACCAGCTGCAACTTCCATAATGTCTCCGACCAAGAGGCATTCTTATGGTTCACTTCGATGCGTATCATGTTAAGGATGGTGCGAATGTATCTTTCGGCTTGCCCGTTAGCATGATGCATTTCCGGGGTGATATAATGAATGTCGCATCCAAGGTCCTTTACCCAGGATACGAACTCCACGGACTCGAACATCCGTCCCCTGTCGCTTACAATTAATTTTGGCACCCCAAATAAAGAAATAGCTTGCGTAAAGGATCGCTTTAATTCACTCACGTCCTGGCGGTAAATGGGGTACAAAAGGCAATACTTCGTGGAAGCATCCACAACGACAAGAATAAACTTGTAACCATCAGACAAAGGGAGAGGGCCTAAAACGTCCATGTGTACAGTATGAAAGGGGGTATCGGGTTTTTCCCAGGACGTTATATTTTGGTGTGGAGATCTCGGTACTCTTTTCTTTGATATGCAGACCAGACAGTGTGCCACATATTTTATGACAAATTGGCGAAGCCCCGGAAACCAGAAATGCTTGGTGATGAGATCAAGCGTTTTATCGGCATTGATGTGACCGTGCTCGTCATGGAAGATTCTGAGGAGACTGAGCCTGTGACCTTTAGGGATAAAGCAGAGTAGCCTGGGATTTTCACCTACAGGCGAATACCTATAGTAGAGAATGTCATTTTGAGACACATAGCGTGACGGATCAAGTTTCCCCTCCCTTAATTGCTGTAGCAAGTCTTGAGTCTCGTTATCTGCGGATTGTGCGATTTGTGCCCAATTTCGTGGTCTCGAGACCTGATTAGCCACAGCAACCAAAGGATTACGACTTAGGTAATCGGCGTGTGGTATCATTACCCCTTTGCGATATTCGATATCAAATTGGAAATCTTGGAGGTAAATCCACCAACGCGCCACACGTGGCAGCAAGTCTTTCTTACGCTCGGTCGCCTTCAAGGCATTGCAGTCGGTAACTACTTTAAATTGCAATCCTACAAGGTAATGACGAAATGTCTGCAGTGCCTTGACGACGGCCAGCGTCTCTAGCTCATAAGAGTGATAATTTTTTTCAGCGCCCTGAGTTGACTTGCTGAAGTATGCTACCACATGTTTACTGCCATCCCCGTGCGTCTGCAAGAGTATTGCTCCGTACCCAGCACTGCTAGCGTCCGTGTGGACTTCCGTCGGAAGCTTGGGGTCAAAGATAGAGAGCACTGGTCGAGTAGTCAACCGCTTAATGATGTCTTGACGGACTTTCTCTTGCTCCGGTCCCCAAGCAAACTCAACGTCCTTTTTGGTTAGGCGAGCAATGCAAGCGGTTAAGGTAGCGTAGTCTTTTATATAGCGCCTAAAGTATCCCGCTAACCCTAAAAACTGACGCACCTGCCTAACGTTCTCAGGGGTCGGCGAGTTTACTAGTGCATCTATTTTACGCGGGCTCGGTCGAACCTGACCCTGACTAACGACTCTACCGAGATATTCTACCTCTGTGGCTAGGAACGTACACTTTTTGAGGTTTATAGAGAAGCCGGCTGTTGTAAGAGTTGCTAATGCTCTGCGTAGAAGAGAAATCCCTTCGGAAACCGTATTGCTCATGATCAACACGTCATCGACGTAAACTAGCACTTGACCTTGATCTATTAGTTCACGTAACGTCTTGTTTATAATCCGCTGGTAGACTATAGGAGAATTTGTTAATCCGTAAGGCATTTTAACATACTCAAAATGGCCTTCCGGCGTAACAAACCCTGTCAGATGAATCGATTCTTCTTTTATAGGTATCTGATGAAAACCGGTGGCCATATCGAGGCTGGTGAAATACTTATAGTTCCCCAGCCGGTCAATATGGCCATCGATTAACGGTAAAGGATACCGATCCTTGATGGTTAACCGATTCAGCGCCCTATAGTCAACGCATAGGCGGTCAGACCCGTCCTTTTTCTTTACTAAGATAATCGGGCTCGAATACTCGGAGTTCGATTCTCTGATAATGCCTTTATGCAAAAGATCGCTAATTATTTCGCGAACTCGAAGCTTTTCATCATGCGAGAGTTATAATGGCCGGTATACGACTGGTGTCGAGCTGTGTAACTTAATTTCCATCTCGCCTGTACTAACAGTCGTACTGGCGGTTCCCGAGATGAAAAACTTCGCGTACTGGCCTATGACTTGCATTAACGAATCATAATCCTCGCCCGTGAGGGAAGTATTTACTTCGCCGCCCTCGATTCCTATATGTTTGTCCACCTGCATTGTACTAATTTGGCTAATAGGTATATCAGATCGCTTTAAGTACTGTTTATCCCTTGTGCGAATGTATGTGATACCGTCCCGATTAAGTATATCCGTTCCTACGATTATTGGGGTGTTCATGTACGAAGAAGGTAACACGAGTAAATCCGCTTCAATTGAAACTTCGCTAAACTCAAGAGTCACGGTAACATAGGAGGACACCTCTATTTGTTTATCGCTGATTCCTTTCAGTATGCAATGAGTAGGTTTAGGTTGGCACGAAAGATACTTTAAAACGTCTGACGAAATCAGAGATACGTTAAGAGCCCCACTATCGATAAGAACGTCCATGGGTACGCCATTTACTACGGCAACGACAATATCATTAGCGTTCCTATTTACTGAGGTATTTTCAGAGCAAAGGTTAACGTTGCGTTCGTTACGCGGTTGGGAACGGTTTTTCGCAAAACACGCGTCTTCTACATGCCCAGGTTTCTTGCAGAACGTACAAGTGGTTTTACTTTTCTGAGCGGGGTTATTATTGACTTCGGAACCTACCTTCTTACGACAATAACGACTAATATGACCACTGAGACCACATGTAAAACATTTTTGCTCGGGTAGATTAGGAACAGATGGTAAAGTTCGCTTTCTAGGTCCTACTGACCGAAAGTCGGGTTTAGCACGGTTGGGTTTCACGTAAATGGAGAGAAATGAAACTAAATCTTCAGATTTTAAGTTGGCATTGGCCGCGGCAGCCTTGATCTGAGGGTTGTCAATGCCACGTATCACAATAAGGGTTATTAGTTCATCACTGAGGCCCTTAACTACCCGCAAGCGCAGCAAGGTGCGGCGCGCATACTCTGCGTAAGTAGTGTACTTGTCCGATGTAGTATTCATTGTTTGAAATAAAATGTTGGCGTAATCCAATTTTTGAGGGCATAACGGTTTAAATTCAAGTTTAAAATTTGTCCAAGTACGGTCATTAGTGACCCATTCGTTTAACCAGATTCGTGCGTCCCCCCTGAGACACGAGCTAATACGCGAAAGACACTCGTGATCGCTCCATCCATTCATATCCCTGGCACGTTCGACTTCCTCGCACCACGCGTCTATGTTATGGATGGAGGGATCGAAGTTCGATACAAAGTAACTGTTTGAGCTAGTAGGTCGCAACGATCTAATAGCATCGACAAGAGCCTTTGTAGCATCAGGCTGACCTTGCTCTGACCTCTCTGCATGCAAATTAGTTGTATCTAAAGTCGACACACTATCTAATACTTGTGTCTCATGGGTACTCACATGTAAATCCGGGGTATGACGCTCTCGCGAAGCGTCAGATCGCGTGGCATTTCCTTCGCCTTCACTGGTTCCTCGATTCATCGAGTCACGTCGCACCACAGAGTTATGCAAGCTTACGGGAATTTGTTTTGTCGCGGCGTGTCTACTCTCAATAGCCGACAAACGGCTCATAATTGAATTTAGCGCGTTGTGAATCGATGGATCGGGGCTTCTTATACCGCGGGATCGTGACCTATCTCTTTGGTAACAATGACGTGAACGATCGCGGCGGGATCGACATCGCAACCTACTACGCGAATCACTACGAGACTGACGCTGTGAACGGTGAGGTGTACGCGATTTATTACGTGATCGACGCCTCGGGCTATTATCACGAGAAGAACGACGCGATTCTCGACTAATTCGTTCATAATTAGCGGACCGCGGCGGAGTTCTACCCGTCATATTTGAAAAATAACGACTAATAGCTGATCAAGCCTTCGTTTCTCAGTGTGGGCGAAGTGGCTACCATCCCACTTCTGATTTTATTAATGAGATTACAAATGAATTAAAAAAACAATTTGATTTATACAAGACCGTTATTTATTTTGAATTTTACAAATTTAATTACGACGGAGAAAAGATGGCTTAATCACAATCAAATGCACTAGAACACTAAAACACTACGATTTAGGTCTAGACTAAACCTAGGGTTCAAGGTCACTTCCTACGGTACGCAATTACTATCGATGTGAACCTTCCGAACGCTCGAGCAAAAGTGAGCGCGCGGCGGCTTGCTTCGGTTTATATTAGGGATGTGCCGATCGCTAGCCGAAATCGGGGAAAAGCTTATACGCCTCTCCTGACGATGTGTCGTCCCGACAGAGGCTTCGTAATGGACTCCACTGGGACGGCCACGGCAGTGCGTCGGAGGGCTCCTCATCCATCAAGCAGCGGCATGAATCGGAACCGCCCCTGTAGCAGCAGTTTGGTTGCATGAGTCTGCCTCACTGTCTATGTATTTCAGCTGAAAACGACACATACGTTAGCATTGATATAAGCGAGACCAAAACAAGCCATTCGATCACACACCCTTTTATTCATCTCCATTCATTTCTAATTCAAACATCTGTCAACCATCAGTAACTCGTATAAAATTTAACTTTTCATCCATCATTCTTAAAAAAATATCAGAGACGTCTCTTATAAACAAAACCATGCTTTATCCTAGGCACTTTGTTACTCTATCTTGAGGGGTAGGCGAGAGCGCAACACCAGTAGGCGGTGACGTCCGGCCCTGTTGTACTGAGCTCAGTTCGGCGAAAGTAACAGTACTGAAACAAGAGGGTGAAGCCAAGGCGCGGGGCGCCATGAAGACTAATCCAAGACATAATGGATCTGTTAGTTTCGGTGACGCCAGGGCACAACTTGAGCCCGATAGTCGGGTGACGCCGGGCAATTATCTCTGGCCGAAGTTCAGGTGGACGCCAGGGCAACTATGGCCCGAAGTCAGGTGACGCCAGGGAACTCTGGCCCGAAGATCAGTTGACGCCAGGGCAAACTTGGGCACGAAGTTCAGGTGACGCCAAGGCAACTCTGGCCCGAAGGCAAGGTGACAGCCAAGGCGCAGTGCGCCTGAAGTCCGAACGCCAAGACACCATAGATTGAAGTTCCTAAACAAACGCCACGCAATACAAGCTGCAGCTTCATATAAAACATAAATCACTCCAAAGAACGGCAGGCACACGACTTGGACACATTCGCCCCGCCATGGGACCATGTATTGGCTGCAGCTTGGGTTGTCTTCCCGTAGCGCAGCCAGTAACTGAAGGCTCGTATTCGTCCATTTAGGCAACCCCTTCACCACCTTATAGTGCCTCGTCACCCTGGATCTAATTTACCAGTTGGACTGCGAGTATTTGATCACGAGACAGATCTGCCAGCCGAAATGTTCGAGGATGGCGCCTAGACGATTCATTGGCGTAAGGGGGCATCCTGTTGGCGCCTATTTTTTCTTCATGAGTTCGTCCGCTCGGTTTCGACAAAGTTCGCGCCAAGCCTCTCTGTTAGGGTTGGTATCTTCGATTGCCACGTCGCGAATTAATGCCCTAATCACAGGAGTGGTTGCGTCCGTACCAATCATCAAATTAAGAGGTGAAGCTTGCGTGGTCTTTTGCTTGGTGATATTGAGCACCAGCTGCAACTTCCATAATGTCTCCGACCAAGAGGCATTCTTATGGTTCACTTCGATGCGTATCATGTTAAGGATGGTGCGAATGTATCTTTCGGCTTGCCCGTTAGCATGATGCATTTCCGGGGTGATATAATGAATGTCGCATCCAAGGTCCTTTACCCAGGATACGAACTCCACGGACTCGAACATCCGTCCCCTGTCGCTTACAATTAATTTTGGCACCCCAAATAAAGAAATAGCTTGCGTAAAGGATCGCTTTAATTCACTCACGTCCTGGCGGTAAATGGGGTACAAAAGGCAATACTTCGTGGAAGCATCCACAACGACAAGAATAAACTTGTAACCATCAGACAAAGGGAGAGGGCCTAAAACGTCCATGTGTACAGTATGAAAGGGGGTATCGGGTTTTTCCCAGGACGTTATATTTTGGTGTGGAGATCTCGGTACTCTTTTCTTTGATATGCAGACCAGACAGTGTGCCACATATTTTATGACAAATTGGCGAAGCCCCGGAAACCAGAAATGCTTGGTGATGAGATCAAGCGTTTTATCGGCATTGATGTGACCGTGCTCGTCATGGAAGATTCTGAGGAGACTGAGCCTGTGACCTTTAGGGATAAAGCAGAGTAGCCTGGGATTTTCACCTACAGGCGAATACCTATAGTAGAGAATGTCATTTTGAGACACATAGCGTGACGGATCAAGTTTCCCCTCCCTTAATTGCTGTAGCAAGTCTTGAGTCTCGTTATCTGCGGATTGTGCGATTTGTGCCCAATTTCGTGGTCTCGAGACCCTGATTAGCCACAGCAACCAAAGGATTACGACTTAGGTAATCGGCGTGTGGTATCATTACCCCTTTGCGATATTCGATATCAAATTGGAAATCTTGGAGGTAAATCCACCAACGCGCCACACGTGGCAGCAAGTCTTTCTTACGCTCGGTCGCCTTCAAGGCATTGCAGTCGGTAACTACTTTAAATTGCAATCCTACAAGGTAATGACGAAATGTCTGCAGTGCCTTGACGACGGCCAGCGTCTCTAGCTCATAAGAGTGATAATTTTTTTCAGCGCCCTGAGTTGACTTGCTGAAGTATGCTACCACATGTTTACTGCCATCCCCGTGCGTCTGCAAGAGTATTGCTCCGTACCCAGCACTGCTAGCGTCCGTGTGGACTTCCGTCGGAAGCTTGGGGTCAAAGATAGAGAGCACTGGTCGAGTAGTCAACCGCTTAATGATGTCTTGACGGACTTTCTCTTGCTCCGGTCCCCAAGCAAACTCAACGTCCTTTTTGGTTAGGCGAGCAATGCAAGCGGTTAAGGTAGCGTAGTCTTTTATATAGCGCCTAAAGTATCCCGCTAACCCTAAAAACTGACGCACCTGCCTAACGTTCTCAGGGGTCGGCGAGTTTACTAGTGCATCTATTTTACGCGGGCTCGGTCGAACCTGACCCTGACTAACGACTCTACCGAGATATTCTACCTCTGTGGCTAGGAACGTACACTTTTTGAGGTTTATAGAGAAGCCGGCTGTTGTAAGAGTTGCTAATGCTCTGCGTAGAAGAGAAATCCCTTCGGAAACCGTATTGCTCATGATCAACACGTCATCGACGTAAACTAGCACTTGACCTTGATCTATTAGTTCACGTAACGTCTTGTTTATAATCCGCTGGTAGACTATAGGAGAATTTGTTAATCCGTAAGGCATTTTAACATACTCAAAATGGCCTTCCGGCGTAACAAACCCTGTCAGATGAATCGATTCTTCTTTTATAGGTATCTGATGAAAACCGGTGGCCATATCGAGGCTGGTGAAATACTTATAGTTCCCCAGCCGGTCAATATGGCCATCGATTAACGGTAAAGGATACCGATCCTTGATGGTTAACCGATTCAGCGCCCTATAGTCAACGCATAGGCGGTCAGACCCGTCCTTTTTCTTTACTAAGATAATCGGGCTCGAATACTCGGAGTTCGATTCTCTGATAATGCCTTTATGCAAAAGATCGCTAATTATTTCGCGAACTCGAAGCTTTTCATCATGCGAGAGTATAAATGGCCGGTATACGACTGGTGTCGAGCTGTGTAACTTAATTTCCATCTCGCCTGTACTAACAGTCGTACTGGCGGTTCCCGAGATGAAAAACTTCGCGTACTGGCCTATGACTTGCATTAACGAATCATAATCCTCGCCCGTGAGGGAAGTATTTACTTCGCCGCCCTCGATTCCTATATGTTTGTCCACCTGCATTGTACTAATTTGGCTAATAGGTATATCAGATCGCTTTAAGTACTGTTTATCCCTTGTGCGAATGTATGTGATACCGTCCCGATTAAGTATATCCGTTCCTACGATTATTGGGGTGTTCATGTACGAAGAAGGTAACACGAGTAAATCCGCTTCAATTGAAACTTCGCTAAACTCAAGAGTCACGGTAACATAGGAAGACACCTCTATTTGCTTATCGCTGATTCCTTTCAGTATGCAATGAGTAGGTTTAGGTTGGCACGAAAGATACTTTAAAACGTCTGTCGAAATCAGAGATACGTTAAGAGCCCCACTATCGATAAGAACGTCCATGGGTACGCCATTTACTACGGCAACGACAATATCATTAGCGTTCCTATTTACTAAGGTATTTTCAGAGCAAAGGTTAACGTTGCGTTCGTTACGCGGTTGGGAACGGTTTTTCGCAAAACACGCGTCTTCTACATGCCCAGGTTTCTTGCAGAACGTACAAGTAGTTTTACTTTTCTGAGCGGGGTTATTATTGACTTCGGAACCTACCTTCTTACGACAATAACGACTAATATGACCACTGAGACCACATGTAAAACATTTTTGCTCGGGTAGATTAGGAACAGATGGTAAAGTTCGCTTTCTAGGTCCTACTGACCGAAAGTCGGGTGTAGCACGGTTGGGTTTCACGTAAATGGAGAGAAATGAAACTAAATCTTCAGATTTTAAGTTGGCATTGGCCGCGGCAGCCTTGATCTGAGGGCTGTCAATGCCACGTATCACAATAAGGGTTATTAGTTCATCACTGAGGCCCTTAACTACCCGCAAGCGCAGCAAGTTGCGGCGCGCATACTCTGCGTAAGTAGTGTACTTGTCCGATGTAGTATTCATTGTTTGAAATAAAATGTTGGCGTAATCCAATTTTTGAGGGCATAACGGTTTAAATTCAAGTTTAAAATTTGTCCAAGTACGGTCATTAGTGACCCATTCGTTTAACCAAATTCGTGCGTCCCCCCTGAGACACGAGCTAATACGCGAAAGACACTCGTGATCACTCCATCCATTCATATCCCTGGCACGTTCGACTTCCTCGCACCAAGCGTCTATGTTATGGATGGAGGGATCGAAGTTCGATACAAAGTAACTGTTTGAGCTAGTAGGTCGCAAAGATCTAATAGCATCGACAAGAGCCTTTGTAGCATCAGGCTGACCTTGCTCTGACCTCTCTGCATGCAAATTTGTTGTATCTAAGGTCGACACACTATCTAACACTTGTGTCTCATGAGTACTCACATGTAAATCCGGGGTATGACGCTCTCGTGAAGCGTCAGATCGCGTGGCATTTCCTTCGCCTTCACTGGTTCCTCGATTCATCGAGTCACGTCGCACCACGGAGTTATGCAAGCTTACGGGAATTTGTTTTGTCGCGGCGTGTCTACTCTCAATAGCCGACAAACGGCTCATAATTGAATTTAGCGCGTTGTGAATCGATGGATCGGGGCTTCTTATACCGCGGGATCGTGACCTATCTCTTTGGTAACAATGACGTGAACGATCGCGGCGGGATCGACATCGCAACCTACTACGCGAATCACTACGAGACTGACGCTGTGAACGGTGAGGTGTACGCGATTTATTACGTGATCGACGCCTCGGGCTATTATCACGAGAAGGACGACGCGATTCTCGACTAATTCGTTCATAATTAGCGGACCGCGGCGGAGTTCTACCCGTCATATTTGAAAAATAACGACTAATAGCTGATCAAGCCTTCGTTTCTCAGTGTGGGCGAAGTGGCTACCATCCCACTTCTGATTTTATTAATGAGATTAAAAATGAATTAAAAAAAACAATTTGATTTAAACAAGACCGTTATTTATTTTGAATTTTACAAATTTAATTATGACAGAGAAAAGATGGCTTAATCACAATCAAATGCACTAGAACACTAAAATACTACGATTTAGGTCTAGACTAAACCTAGGGTTCAAGGTCACTTGCTACGGTACGCAATTACTATCGATGTGAACCTTCCGAACGCTCGAGCAAAAGTGAGCGCGCGGCGGCTTGCTTCGGTTTATATTAGGGATGTGCCGATCGCTAGCCGAAATCCGGGGGAACTGCTTATAATATATATTATAAATGCATTTAAATTAATTTTCAATTATTTATTTAGTGCATTATTATTATTATTTTAATTATTTATTTAATTACATAATTATTCTACACATATTTATATATCCATGCACACATGTTTTTATTTTCACTGTTATGTTCCCTTTTCTTATTCTTCATGCCCCCTCGTTTATTGTAAATGTGTTTGTTCTATTCTTTTAATTTTGTTTGTTTTTCTTTGTATTCTTTTTGTTGAAAATCAGCGCTGCAGTGGTACTGGCTGCTGCAGTAAATGCTGAGGCTGCGCCTTGTTGGCCACAAACCAATGTCATGTCCTTTTATATTTTGTTGTTTTTTTGTTTTTCCATGTACTTGCCTACTGCTGTATGTACTGTGTTTTTATGGCCACTTAAATTATCTTTATCTTTATTTAGGAGTACCTATTTATATATTGAATTTGATATTTTGAATTTAAAAAAATATATTTGGATAGGTAGCTCTGTGCGACTAGCAAACATTTCATAGAATACAATTTACAAGCATTTATTTATGTCAACACCCAATTTTATACTACCATAAATCAGACTCCATTTCAGAATTTAGACACGCTCAAACGGCATGAAATATAAATCTACTCACATTTGCTTAAGCGGTATGTCAACATTATCCACCTATGTCATACTAGAATATTAAAACCGATTGTTAGGTCCATTAGGGCCAACGTTCGATTTTTATTAATTGTGACGAATATTGATTCATCAATGTCATTCATTGGCCGTGTGGTCCCCGGCAGAGTAGACTAGGCCACCCTCACTCTTACCGAGGTGTCGTAAAAGGCGACTAAGGTAAAGCTGCTGGCATGATCATCAGCACCCAGAGAAGGAAAACTCAGCATTTATATCTAAACCCTCGCCAACCCGTCTGCCAAGCGTGGTGAGTATGGCAATTACCCCTCATGTGATTGAGGGAGGCCCGTGCCCCAGCAGTGGGGACTTAAATGGGCTGATGATGATGATGATGATGAATGTCATTCATTCAACGCTAACATAATTCAACGTCATGAGATTTAAAGAAAAAATCTCTTTGTTATACTTTCTGATGGAAGTTATCTTAAAAGTACGAGTAGAAAATTTGTAGTCATTGATAAAACTTTTAAAATTAATGGTAGTTTGATTGTTCTTGTAAAATATTTGAACCGACGAAAAACCTGAAAAACCCTAAATAACATTAACAATCAATTTCTAAACGAATTTAAGAATCTGTTACTTATTTTGAGTAGGCCCCAAAGAATCGCGCTACCAATTTTTATCCGAGAATAAAATATTTTCGATTTAACGATACAAATATTATTGTACGACATCGTTATACCACAAATTATACCATAGATTGTTCCGAGAGATTGGTTGAATCGGGCCTAAAGGGAATAACATAAAATTTACTCGCGTATTGGTGGTAAAACTTTAACGTCACCTCAATAATTCGTTTTACTAGGAAAACAGAAACCATCCCTTTAGTTTAATATTTAGGAGGGTTTGTTTAATTATCTCGCGACTATCTAACAAGTAGGCAGTCGTAATTATCCCACGTGGTGTGAGATAACAGTTGGTCGTTAAAATTCATTAATGCAATTTGTATGGGAGGCTGCGAAAATATTTTGAGGAACTCATTACCATTCGAAACAAAAATACGGCGGTGTTTAATCATTGTCAAGCTCGAAGCTATTACTCAACAGAAGGGCTATTCCACTCCCGTTCGTCACTGTGATGATGTAATAAGCTGACCGACATTTTTTGTGGTAATTCAGATTAATTGGGCGCTCACCCGCACTTCGCTCTAGTTGGATTACAGAGTTTTACTGCTTCGTTTTAACCTAAAGTGTTTCGGTGTTTCGGTTGGCGCGTTGAACAGATTGAAAAGCCGTTTTAATCCGCATTCGATCGGGACGTAGGCATTCACAATGGGCAAGCAGATCAGTTAACATTTCAAACGGGTTTGTGAATAAAGACATCGCGCCCATGCGTTTGCTTCCGAACTTTGAACGAATAGTTATAATGACAACGTCTCCTTTCCAATACCTATTTATTTATTTTAAACGAGTTACATATTACATTTACATAGGTATTCTTATGCCATAATCAGGGTAACATAAACCAACGTTAGTTTTACTGCGCACAGTTTTTGTTTAAAGAAAAAGGAGCTCCCGATCATGAATTAGTTTTTATATACATAAGCTTAATTCCGAATAATGATTACTTTAATTTAAGTTTTGTTATTTTATGATAGGAAAATGATTTTTAAATTTAATTCACATAAAAGGATGTCATTGAAATAAAAATCATTATTTTAAGACTAATTCCCCCTTGTTACAAATCGCGAACTAAGGATAGTCCCGGAACAAAAACCGTGCCAGCCCATTTTGACGTTGCGTGTTGGAACAGGACGACATGTTCATGTCAAGTTCATGTCGTTGTAAAGTTAGTACCGTACTTAAATAAGTACGGTAATAACTTTAGATAGCGATTTATAATAAGGTGGTTCATGTCAGATACGAAAGTTAAACCACTAACATGCAATACAGAGTGCATTTTTAAATACCTCAATCACAGTAAACAATTAACAATAAATCATGTTTATACCAGATAAAACGATGGATCAGAATTGTCGACACAGGGGCTTTTACCGAAAAATTTTCGATTACATAAGTGCCGAGTATTCCGAACGAGATAAAGGACCAGCCCGTGATACAAATCAAACGCTGGCATATTCAAAATTACTTTTCGGGTTCCGTGACCGAAATGAAAAATAGATCACTTGCAGAGTCGACCACTCTCCATTTCGATGGAATTACTTTCTTAAACATCTAAATTGTTCTAAGAATATTATACCAAATGTTTTTTTTTATTTTATAGATTTTATTTGACATAAGTAACACACCATAAGTATTCAACAAGTTATTAACATTTAATATCAGGGGATCACAAACTCCTAATACAAATAGCTGCTGCTTTTAAAACTGAGCACAATATAATAAAACAAAAATGTTAATGCCTACCTGCTAAAAGTACCTATCCATTAGAAAGCCTTCATTTTTAAAATACCCGTAATGGTGATAAATGGAACACCGAAATCTGAGGATTCCTCGCATGTATTCAAATTAAAAACTCTAAAACCAATACCCTCTCATCTCAGCGCAATTTCCGGTTGCGTCCAAAGCTGTCACTTTGGGAACTGGTAATTACATTGAAGCGACTGCCGTCTGAGCTTTACAACCCTTTAACAAGGGAACCAGACCAGCTGAATAGTGGTTACACATTTTCAGAAACTATCCGAATCACGCAGGTGTTTTTACGATGTTATCCTCACCGCTAAGCGCAGAGTAGTAATATCCACATATTTAAAAAAATCCAGAGTTGCATGCTCTGAATCGAACCTACAACTTCCCGTATGGTAGGCGCGTTCCTCCATTGAGCTTCCGCCGCTCCTAAACCAATACCCATTCCCGTTTATTTGATCTCGTTTTTGTTGTTGGTGACATGCCGAGTGAAGTCTTTAATAACAGACGACCGATTTTAATTAAATGTCCAAAACTCATGTATGAAAATAAAAGTGAGATTAATTGACGGTTTTATGATGCCGATGAAATAAAAAGGATTTATTTACTGCCCCGTTTTATGAGTGTGATAGTAAATTTGTAGCCATAAAAAAGTTGGTATGTAACCATTATCTTCAATGCATATACATAGATTCTAATACTTTATATCATCTAAAAATGCAATCAATAAAGTTCGTTGTAAAATAATATACCTATAGAAAATAGAAGACATACATACCTATAATGGGTTTCAGCGAAAGGAACTACTGAGTTTTCTTTATTTTGGAAATATTTATTTTTGTAAGTATATATATGTAACCTTTTCATAAAAGAATATAAAATATGCGCTTTACCCTTTTCTTGTAAGTGAAGGCAACATTCGTGGTTGTTTTAAAAATAAGGAGAATACGAGCAAATTATTATGATTAATGTTGGTCCTACGATGCCAAGTTTGGGTGCGACGCTAGTCAGAAACATATTATGAGACCCTTAATTTTACATTATATCTTACCCAGTAAACATAATAAATTACAATGAATGTATTAAACTAGTTATTTTTTATATTTTTAAACTGGATAAGAAAGTTTAGGTTTATGTTATTCTAATCGACTAATCTTATTCCGATACTAAATCTATGGTATAGCGCGTGCATTCTATACAACACACTTAGCATAGATTTATCCACGGATAAAGATTGATCATTCGTCATTTTTATTTTATTGTGTCATAGACGGGTTAACTACTTTCAAGTTTTAAAATGTTCGATATATGGATCGAGAGTGCTTTGATGGTGCAATGGGTGGTGGGTTTGACCAAAATGTATTACTGCTCAGTCCGAAGTATGATTGTTTATCAGTAGTGAGAAACTGTTCGAGCTCGATTGATGCACTGGGTATTATTTTTCCATATTAATTGTAGCCAGCTAAGAACCTTACGGACACCTAGTAAGAGTTACCATCGAATATTCCTACGGCTAGATAGAATTCTAAAAAAACAAATGCCACTGGAAGTTCGTCTATTCTCCAATGGAATTAAGCAGGTTTTAGCGGGGTTTTTGCAGAGAACAAAGCAGCCGGGCTGATTATGGAAATCACAAGACGGAGATTACTCGGTTGGCTGAGTACTGATGGGTGATTCATTATGCCCCGTAAACATCGTATTGGCTGGACCATATTGTATACTGGAATTGACATTGATAGGCTAATAACCTCTTGACAGAGATTCTAATTAGAACCGTGATAGGGTTAGGTATAGATTGAAACAACCCACTTCATTTTTTTTGGGTTCACAAGCATGGTTACCGACCAAAAATCAAACCAAACCTTATATTTATCAAACGGTAAAGTACCTAGAAAAGCGGCAAAAGCCATTTAGATTTTAGTTACTGAAAATGCCTTATATTCATTGTATTGCATCATGTATCCCATAAATCGCCAATTGGCGCTTCTATTTCCTCAACTGTCGCCTATCGTAGTGTACCCTCGAAACCCTTGCGCATTTAGTAAGTAATTTTGTACCACGTCGTCTGACTGCGAATCTTTATTGAAAGAAAAACGTGCCCCGACTTTAACCAGGAAACCTCTAACCTCATACAATTTATTAGTTTCTGTACAGTATCTTGTTGCCACAACAATATGCTGTTTTGCCCAGCAATAAGAATTATGATATCGTAAATAAACGGTTAGGTTTGCTCGGATAAACATTGGACGTTGAATACCGGAGCGAAAGCCCGAAATCAAAATAGGCCTCAAGCTCCTGGCAGATGGAAGAGAATGGGATCTGTCTGACACTGACATAGATAATAGTTTAACAAAGTACATGAACAATCCTCTTTTCTCTAAAAGGATTGGTACAGAATATATAGCCCATGTTGAAAATTTCGGTGAAGTGGAGTGTTATTCAGTCGTATATTATATGTACATCCAGAGGATGTATGGTTCAGTACGTGCCTTCTATACGGGGGGACCGGGTTCGAAACCGAGCGCATTATCAGAAATACGGACATATATTTGAAAAATTTAGAGTTGCATCTCTGGATTTTTCAAATCTATGTGCGTATTTTTACCATTAGCTCTGCGGTGAGGGTAAACATCGTTAGGAAACCTGCACGTTTCGGAGAGTTTCTGTTGTAATGTAGCCTCTATGTTAAATAGGTACTGGCTATATTTCTATTAGTTTAATTGATATTCCATTTACTATTTTGTATCTAGACTTTTACTTTTCTATTGTCACTTCTTCCTTCCTTTCATCTTGTTGACAAGTAAACATTTCAATCTTCAACAGTGTTTTTCTCTAATTTTATCACGTTATCAGCACGAAGCTTTACAAGCGAGCTAGCTGATAAATATAATATTAGTTGTGTTGTTGTACTATGATTTTCACGAAAATATAGTTCGTCGAATCTCGAAAAAAAAAAATTGTGCTACGTCATTGTGCAAAATGCAAGGTAGCGGGGATAGAGTGTCCCCAGGCACAAGCAGCAATGCAATGGGAATGGGAGCGATCCGTATGCTTTCCGGACGGGAAGGCTACAGTGCATGGAAGTTTAAGATGCGATTTTACTTACTGCATGAGCAGCTGTGGGAAGCTGTTGTGGGTTATCCTGATGGAGATGAAACCCCAGAGTCAACGAGAAAGCGTAAGGATGAATTAGCACTAGCCAAAATCTGCATGACTTTAGATGGAGGAGCCATCACTCATGTGAGGAGTGCGGAGAGTGCTAAGGCCGCTTGGACGTCGTTGCAAAACGCCTATGAAGATAAGGGCATGGGCAGAAGGTTAGCTTTAGAACGTAAGCTTTACCGATATTGTCTTGAAGAGTTTAATACTATCGAAGAGTATATAAATGCGTTATAAGTACCGCTCAAGATCTCGCTGATATTGGTAAGAAAATCGAGGATTCTTCTTTGGCTGCGATACTATTGGGAGGTCTAACGCATAACTTCGATCCCTTGGTCATGGCTTTAGAAAATTGTAATGTTGAGGTTACCACGGTCATGGTAAAGGCAAAACTGTTGAATGAGATGTCGAAAACCAAGCCTTATGATTGTGAGTCTGCGTTGCGTTCGAAGAAAGGTCAAATTATTCAACATAGTACCAAGACGAAGAAGAAGAAGGAGGTTGTATGTTTTGATTGTCACGTACGAGGTCATACTAAATACAATTGCCCCAATAAGTTGAAGAATAAGCATGATTCAACATCAACCCTACCTAGATACGTGGTACATCGACTCTGGAGCTACTTCTCATATGACTTCAAGGTCTGATTGGCTGACAGAACTCAAACCGCTGCATTCTGGCAAGGTGACCGTCGCTAGCGGAGAAGCGATAGATTCCGTGGGAATCGGAACAGTTTCAATCAGTACTAATAGTAGTATCGACAAGATTAGTGAAGTTGTACTTGTACCTAAATTGAACACTAATTTAATTTCGGTTAAGAAAGCAGTCGATAAAGGTTTATGTGTACTTTTTGATAATACTGGCTGTAATTTTTTTGATAGAGATTATTTCTCTTATAAAGGTAATCCTGTTTTACACGGTTCAGTACATGGCGGGCTTTATACATTAGATGTTAATATTAACAAAAATGTAGCTCTTGATGTGAATTCTGACTGTCATTCTGCAGATTCTCAAGTTCAGGCTGTTGATGTACGCACTAACCGTCTGTCTCAATTTCAGCTGTGGCACAAGCGGTTAGGTCATCTTGCAGGTTTGACATGAATCTCCTAAGGAATGGACGTGCAGTTGGAATGGATTACTCAGCAGTGGATAAGGAGCCATGTATACCATGTGTTGAAGGGAAACAAGCAAGAAAACCCTTCACGGTAAGTGTGGATAAGCCTAAGAGTACAAATTCGTTATTGGAATTGATCCACAGCGATATTTGTGGACCTATGTCGGAAAAATTCATTTCAAGGTAAGAAATATGCGTTATTCTTCATTGATGACTTTTCTCGACTTACTTTTGTTTATTTCTTGGCTTCTAAGACGGAAGTAAAAGCAAAATTTATCGCTTTTCAGTCTTTAGTCGAGCGCCAAACAGGAGCTAAAATTAAGGCATTAAGAACAGACTGCGGAACAGAGTATGTTAATGAACAGTTCTCTAGTTATTTACGTTCTAATGGTATTGTGCATCAAACCACAGTTCCACACAGTCCGCAACAAAATGGAGTATCGGAGCGTTCAAATAGAACGATTGTGGAAAAAGCGCGGTGTATGTTAGCTGGTGGTTTTCTTAGCAAAGCCTATTGGCAGGATGCTATAGAAGTGGCAACGTACCTGAAGAATCGATCCCCGCATAGAGCTCTAGATCGCCTTACTCCTTATGAGATATGGTTCGGCTCAAAACCCGATTTGAGTCACTTACGAGTGTTTGGCTGTAGAGCACTAGTACACATTCCAGATTGTCAAAGGAAAAAGTTGGATGTGAAGGCTAAACAGTACACTTTTGTTGGATATTCGGAAGATCCAGGTAATTATTACTTCCGAGATGCGAGCTATCCGAGAAGACTCTTAAAAGCTAGGGATGTTGTGTTCTTCGAAGATGCTTTCTCTGATTTGAAAGGTGATAATCCTGCAGGCCAGTTTCCTGTTGATCCCCCTGCAGTGATGGTATTCTCAAACAGGAATGAAGCGGAAGTTCAAAATCCCATTGCTGGTAGCTCTGGCACTTCTACTAAGGTGAACGTAGAAGTTGCACAAATCGATCCTGATCCAGAAGACCCTATTTCTGATGAAGAAATTCCCCACGATGAGGAGGATATTCTCGAAGAACAGGTTTCTACTGATGAACCTATTTTCCAAGGAAGGTATCCCTTAAGGAATCGATTAGCGAAAGATAAAGGTTTTGTGTCAGCAAGCTATAGTTTTGATGAGCCTGAAACCTTCAATCAAGCTATTCAATCAGAAGATAGAGACAAATGGATGGGTGCTATGAGAGATGAATATAGATCCCTCATTAATAATAAAACATGGATTTTGGTTGATAAACCTGATGGTCAAAAGATAATACCATGCAAGTGGGTATATAAGGTAAAGAAGGATGCAGAAGGTGCAGTTGCGAAATATAAAGCCCGGCTAGTAGCCAAAGGCTATAGCCAAACCGCTGGTGTGGATTATACAGAAACCTTTGCGCCAGTAATTCGCAATTCTTCGTTACGTATGATGTTTGCACTTGCAGCAAAATTAGGCCTCAAGATGCGACATTTAGACGTGGACACAGCGTTCCTAAACGGAGAATTGGAGGAGGATGTATATATGGTACAACCGCAAGGTTTTGAGAAACCAAGCAACAGAATAAAGTTTGCCTACTCAAGAAAGCTTTGTACGGGCTGAAACAAGCGCCTCGTGCTTGGAACACAAAGCTAAATGAAACTCTTTCTGCGTTAGGTTTTAAACGGGCTCCTTCAGAACCATGTATTTATACCAAACTATTTGGAAAGGAACTTGTCATACTGGCAGTTTATGTTGACGACATAATTGTTTGTCATAAAGATGACAAATTGGCAGACGCTGTCAAATGTGATTTGCAAAAATATTTTGGTATTAAGGATTTGGGACTTTTAAACTATTATCTTGGTTTAAATGTTTCCCAAACAAAGAACTGTGTAAAATTAATCAAAAAACGTTCATTTTAAATGTTCTTAAGAAGTTTAATATGGCAGACTGTAAATCTGCCCCTACTCCCTTACAAAAGGTGAAGTTGGAACCAAATAAGAGCGGTGAGTTGCATCCGTATCCATATCAATCACTCATTGGTAGTTTAATGTTTATATCTGTGAATACTCGCCCTGACATTGCCTATGCAACTAGCTATCTTAGCCAATTTCTTGCAAAGTTTGATAAACAACACTGGTTGGCTGCAAAAAGGGTGTTGCAGTACCTGAAAGGAACAGTAGATTACTGCATAACTTACAAGAGGGTTCCAGATTTCAGTCTGACTGGGTATGCAGACAGTGATTGGGCAAATGATCCCACTGACAGAAAGTCCTATACGGGTTTCTATTTCAGCTTATCCGGTGGAGCAATTAGCTGGGAATCGAAAAAACAGCCCACCGTTGCATTGTCATCAACGGAAGCAGAGTATATGGCCCTAACTTCAGCGGCTAAGGAAGCCACCTTCTTACAGAGGTTGATTCAGGAGGTAAGTGGCACCTCTCTGACTCCGGTTACCGTGCACAATGACAGTCAGAGTGCACATAAGATTGTACTTAATCCTATTCATCACAACAGGACTAAGCATATCGATACCCGTTTTCACTTCATAAGGGAAAAAGTCGCTGAAGGCACTATTTTAATTGAATATGTACCAACTAGTGACATGTGTGCCGATATGCTGACAAAGCCGTTAGGTAGGGTTGCGCATTCCAAATGTACTGTCGGTTTAGGGTTGTGCACTTGACATAGTTAGGTTATTTAGTCAACTATGGAATCTCAATTAAGGGCTGGTGTTGTAATGTAGCCTCTATGTTAAATAGGTACTGGCTATATTTCTATTAGTTTAATTGATATTCCATTTACTATTTTGTATCTAGACTTTTACTTTTCTATTGTCACTTCTTCCTTCCTTTCATCTTGTTGACAAGTAAACATTTCAATCTTCAACAGTGTTTTTCTCTAATTTTATCAGTTTCTAAAATGGGTAACCATGATTCAGTTGGTCTGACGTCCCTATTAAACGGGTTGCGAAGGTCAGACGGCAGTCGCTTCCATTGTAACACCCACACTCACATCGTATGTTGCATACAAACGTGCCTACTTTACGGTTTTTCTTCTTTTAATCAAACATTTTATTAATCTACCATGCAGCTTTATAAAAACTTGCATAGAACAAGACAACAGATCTGATCTAGAAACATAAAATGTTTGATTTTGAGTTTAACAGCCGAACTCATAATTGTTCATTACCTATTTGCACTTATTTTAATAATACTCATAAAGACGCAGACCCCCATAAGGTAGATCGACGATCTGGTGAAGGTCGCGGGAATCCATTGGATGCGGGCGGCACGGGACCGATATGTGTTACGTCTATTGGCTAGAAATGATGATTATGATGAAATACGATTTTTGAATTCGATAGTACCACTAGGTGAAATAACGTTCATCATCAGCCCATTTAAGTCCCCACTGCTGGGGCACGGGCCTCCCTCAATCACATGAGGGGTAATTGCCATACTCACCACGCCTTGCAGACGGGTTGGCGAGGGTTTTGATATAAATGCAGAGTTTTCAGAGTTTTCCTTCTCTGGGTGCTGATGATCATGCCAGCAGCTGTGCCTTAGTCGCCTTTTACGACACCTCGGTAAGAGTGAGGGTGGCCTATTCTACTCTGCCGGGGACCACACTACTAACGTTACTGAGTTGCATTCTTCATTCAGTTGTTTTAATTATTGTATCAAGCATAATTCAAAGTAATTAGCTAATTTGTTTAACAAGTCCGTACTTAGTTAACATAAAAGCACCATATAAAATGAAGATAAACCAAGATGTTAAGTAGTTACACTAATCTCGCTCGCATTACACAACTCACCCTAATGTAGGGTAATTTCACTGGATAAACATTTTCCTAGAATTTTTACTCATTTAAGATACATAGAGTTTAATTATAATGTTTTCATAAAAAAGAAAGGTTTATGTAGAATAAGAATTACAGATTAAAGACCTAGTATAGTAGTAATTCAAAAATTCTTTTTTGGGTCCCGACGAGAGATGATCCGGGAGATTCGGCGCCATTCATCGCGGAATGCAGCTTTCCAGATTCAAAAATTTATGTTATTAATAAAACAAGTCTTACGATCGAATAAATGTCTATACTATATTCCAATCTATCAAGAAGTGAAAATTGAGAGGAACCACCCCATATAGGAACACGTAATGTTTTATTCTATCTTTTTTCAAAGCTGCACCAGTATTTACGTCTGATTGTATTAATTTTGTGGATCTGCTGATGATGAAAGGTCACCTCCTCAACGGTAAGGAGTTAAAGGATAACTCTTGCTATACTGTACTCTCAATTAGTTTGTTATTTATTTGGCGGGGGTGGGGAGAAGGGGAGGGGGCTGCCTAATAATGAGAAACTAAAAAAACCCTTCAAAAACCACGAACTAAAAAGTGTAAAATAATATTTATAACACTTCATACACTTCAAATAACATTTTATAACAGTACACTCAAGAAGAGGTATTACCGAAGTAATATAAAATTCAATTATTCAACAGGAATTAGGCGCCGACTTCGGTATTACACTTTTTAGTTCGTGGTTTTTGAAGGCGGTTTTATTTTCGTAGATTTTTTTAATTTCCAATAAGCTTATTTCCTTCATGCAATTTTGGCGCTTCTAAATATGTAAATACAGTGCAATACGAAAAGCAATTCCACTTTGCGATTGTAAACATAACCAATATACTGCCTAACGATATCGAATGCCTTTGTCGAGCTTCGCGAACGTTCTCAGACGTAACCGCTGTTATTATACCGCCTGGTGTACAAAGAGCCGATATTGTTGGCACTGAGGATTTTGAGACTAGTCTGTTGGAGATGATGAAGGTGCATCACCTCTATACCCATGTATATGATAAACAACAGGCTTGGTAACAACAGAATACCCCACCAGGTTGTTGTTCATTGTTAATTAAATAGGTACCTATTAAAACTTGACAATATTTTCATTTATTTCAGCATTCAATAAACATGGAGTAAAACTTCATTCATCATCTCCATTTCAGCCAATGGACGTCCACTGCTGGACATAGGCCTCCCCCAATGTTCTCCACACATATCGGTCCTGTGCCGCCCGCGTCCAATGGATTCTCGCGATCTTCACCACATCGTCAGTCCACTTTGTGGGGGATGGAGAGGGCTATGCTCGGAATCTTCTTGCGTGATCGTATCAGAAATCATGAGATCCGCGGGAAAACTAAGGTCACAGACATACCCCAAAGGATTGCATGCCTTAAGTGGCAATGGGCAGTGCACATAGCGAGGAGAAAAGACGGCCGTTGGGGCGGAAAGGTTCTCGAGTGGAGGCCACGTACGTACAGTGGCTGCCATGGCAGGCCCCCCATAACGTGGCCCGACAATCTGGAGTATAGCTTGCTTGATCTAAAATAAACATCGGAGGAATTGTAACTTATTTTTTAATTGAATATAAGTTTACTTAGATCTAGGCTGCTTTTTCCACAATTGAAAGTAAAACCTCTATTAAATTAAATTTTGATTTAAATCCAGTTATTTTTGTGAAATATTTGAGAAATACATTATAATAACTATACTGCCACGTGTCTTTGACTAGAGTATAACAGTAACTTTCCTTTAGACCAGCTGACCATTTGGAACACCTTGACTGTAATATCATACATATTATGGATGAAAAACTCTACAGTTTGCCGCGGGTCTTTGCGTTTAGTATAGGTAAGTTCACACAGTAGTCTCTACAAATAATTAAAATTTCATCCTGCTTGGTCTTTCCTCCACGTTGAATAAGATATCAGTTTCCTTTACCAAATTCAAATTACATCTAACCAAACGTATTTTTTTCTTTATGAGGTTTTTCGAGCAATCCACCTTCTACATCAATCGACCGACATTTTGAATACATTTAGTATTTTTTTTTTGTAAAGTAAGGAGATAAGTAGTTGTTTTACTTTGATATTATTAAATGAATTTAGACTAAGATGGTTGAAACTCTAGCTCTGTTACATATAACAGTTTGTATCTGTTAAATTTTAATCTAAAAGCGTTTTACAACGATGATTAGGTACTTATTTATTGCATAATTTTTTTACTTGTGGACACATTCTTAGCAATATCATTTTAATCACCTTATCTGAAAATATCAGATTTTTTTTCAGCAACTTCTGAAATATTTTCTCATGACCCAACCAAATGCCTCTACTCCTACAATATTTTATTTAAAAATGGAAACAAAATGGAAATCTATTTAAATACGTAACCCTTGTTAGTTCGAGACGATTCGTTTAAATCTGTTACAAATTGACTGAACACACAAGAGCTCTGCGGCTTTAAAGCATTTCGGCAGTTTTGCATTTTTCATTCGGTTAGTCCTCATTTTATATACACAGACCGTTTTACGAAGCTGTTTTCTTTCAATTAATTTGAAGACTAGAGCTAGCAGAAAGCACGAAGATAGTATTGAGAGAAATATTATTTCTAACTTTATACACCGCTAAAATTAAATAAGACCTTTTGAAAATGCTGACAATTTTCTCGTTGCTTACGAGTATACTTTAGTTTAAAACGTCTGCACTCTTACTCATATTTGTCAGATAAAAATTGTTTCAATATTTTTTTAAAGTGGATGGTGAAATGTGAACTTTATTTAAATTCATAGTATTATAGATAGATAGATATCCATTGTTGCACAAAAGGTTACAGAACTTAATGCTAATGTTCATACAGGGTATCTCTTCCAGAAAACCTTGGGCAGAGTTGGGGAATACTACCCAGATATACGTATGTAGGTCAGTACGAGTATATCTAATCCATTTCAGACTAGCAAAAAGTTACACAAACAGGCGATCTTTTTAAATTTCCCCAAATATTTCTGCTTACATTTCCGAGCAAGTTTCTTGATATGCACTTTCCGGTCTGTATCAGTATTGCTTGTATGACAAATAGGCAAAATCAACTCCACTTTAGCTAGAAAGCGTCAATCCTTTGACGGCACAAAGAATATTATTGTCCACTTACCTTTCTCAATACACCGGAGGAAGTGAATTTCATGGTTTAAATCTGTGCAGGAAGGGAAATTGTGATAAGAACAGGTTTTTGAAGCGAGTTTATCCATTATAAACTTTTTATTATAGCTAATACCTTTGTTTTTATTTTGATCAAAGGTTCTCATTTTTATACAAACTATTTTGCTTTTACATTTAGGTACACATTCTTTTAGGCATGTTTCGTTGTAGTTTAACTAAACGCCATACCTTTTCTTGACATTTCAGTATTGAATGGTTTGATTGTTATCAATAATAACACGGCAACTAGGTCCATCTAAGTACTACTTCATTGCAATTATCATTATTAACATTCTAATAATTTAAATTACGTAGTTTGTTATCATTATTAGCAATAAAACTGTCTTTGTTTATTACATTTTTGTAATGCCTAGTTCTTTAATTTTGTTTTTTCAAGTAGGTATTTATGACATAATAATCTATCTACTGTTTCCCAAAAATACCACCTAAAATTATTCAGGTAAATTGCCAGATGAATGAAGAAGATCTGCAATTTTTTCAAATGTTTATTTTTAAAACCTATTCATCAAGTTAACGTTATAAAAGTTAATCACATTGATTTGCACATGTTCAAACTGAAATGTTTCGTTTAGCGCCAACCATCTGCTTAATAATCAGCGTCCAAACATACTCGATCCGATTGCACACGAATGAAATTACGAAAGCATTTGATACGAGATGAGCTCAAGTGTGTAATTAATTAAGTGTCTGTGTGGGTGAATTAGCTGCTACTGCGGTATGTTACTGGACGTACTCTATAGGTACGATACCATGTTAGCAAATTAAAAAGATGTAATTTGCTAACATAGTATCGTAATAGTAACATAATATGGAATTAGAAGACTAATTCCATATTATGATGACAAGGTGGATTGACAACCTTTTGAAGACCGTTCGGTTTCCGTTGGTAGGTACAGCATTCTACATCTAGTCACTTTAGACTTTAGAAGCCTTGCTTTTTTATTTTATGTTAACATATTACAATGGGTAACAATAAGAAGAGCGTCATAAAACCTCTAATTTAATGATATTATTGTAATAATAAAAATTACGAAATTAGTATGCTTTAATGATTTGAATGAATGAATGATGTATAATATCCGTACCCCATCAGCTCCATTCTCGGGTTTATCCTGGAACTGGAGCTACATGAGGTGCTGTAATAGGTTACGGGGCTGCCACAATAGATCATCTATATGGTCGCAGTGGCTATGAGACGCAGGGCTCACCCCATTTCTATCAAATAATAATAATATCCGTAACACAGGTGCTTGAGCTACCTATCTCGGAGTCAGATCAATGTAAGTGATGTTGTGAAATATTATATATATTATTATATTATAATGATGAACACGCTTTACATTTTTTACTTGTTTTATTCTTAAATACCTTTGTGAAAGAAAGATGTAAAAAGAAAGGTGTTTTATCACTTTGATACAAAATGTGAGCTGTTATCTCGGTGAAGTCAATGTGAGTGTAAATGTATGTGAATTAGACAACAATGTGTTTGTTTACAAGAATAGATAGAAGAGACATTTTAGATAAATAATAATAGTTTTAATTAAAGGTAAGTTATTTAGTTAGTACTTTCCGCTCAAGAATAAGAATAAGAATAATTTATTAAAGATAATTGTTACATTACATTTTGGCACTTTCAACTTAAGCTAACAAAAATAGATAAACAAAATTAACGAAGTGTAACATACAGGAGATCAGTCCGTAGGTCCCACACTAGGATAACCCTGTATCGTGGGCACCTACCTACATGACGAGATGCGAGTTGCGATAGATGTTTCATGTAGAAAAGTGAAGAACTTAAAATTTTTAAATAATTTATATTTTTAAATAAAAATTTTAATCTATTCTTCTATCTATTAGAGTCTATTTTATTTTATTTTCCAGCTACGTATTACTATTTGTAATCCAGCGCAAAATTTCAACTTCTATTAAAATATCTGGCTGTTTTTATCCGTCCCCGTTTAAAACACCTTATTTGTTTATAATATATCTAAGTAACGCAATAAGTAAAAGTAGTTATGTTGTCATATTTTTGAGAGGGAACATTCAAAATTGACTTACAAAGTTCCTTGAATAAGTATCTCAACATTTTTCGGACGAACCCTTATACGGATGTGCGGCGGTACACGGAAAAAGGCATTGCAATAAAACTGTCAGGTAGACAATAATAGACCCTAACGCCAACTTTTATTAGGTACATGATGATGACGAATTTGTACTATTCGTAGTTCCCACGAAAAAGATAAAGGTAGTAAGGCTTGGTGGCCAGTTTACGTTCCTGGTGATAGTAAATGTTTTTAGATTTTCGCGTTGCATTTTAACTGATACTAAAAAAACTCTGAGTACATAGTTTCTTTTTTTTATATAGAGGCTCAGTATATTTGCTCTCCTCAGCCTGATGGTAAGCAAGACCAAAGCCCAAGTTGCAATTACAACGGAAGCGATGTCAAGAGATCACCTCATTTGGCACCGCCATACTACTAATAATAGTACTATTATTATCTATACTTACCAATCGTCACGTTAATTCCCACCTTAACTAAATGTATTCATCATAGTACTTATAAGATTTATGTTTTACGATTTAAACACACTTAAAATTTCAAAAGTCACATACGTCAGCTCGACTGCCACCTATCACATAACAAACACATAGTTTAGCTAGAAAAAGGAATTGCTTTTCTTACCACTTCAAGCATTGATCCTCCAAATACCTTTATCAATTCCCAGACTCTAAGTAGGTTCTTCATAACAGCTTCTGAAACAGACTTCCGAGGCGTTAGATAAGAAAATCGGGAGTAAGGGGGCGAAAAGCAATATTCACGAATATTCGTTTACCAACATCAGATAAAAGAGCATTTGGAATTACGTGGGTGCTATCTTAAGGGATGATACGCCAGTAACGGTATTTACGATGGAGTTCGACGGTTGACTCCTTTAAGTCTAATTACAGTTTTTACTTTGCTTCAGCAAAGCCTGTCAATTTTCGTAGTAAACTTCTAAAATTTTGAGAATATAATTTACGTGGAACAATAAAGAATATTAATATGAATAAGGTATATTGCAAATTTTTGTAAATTTATAATGGAAGTATTTTTGTAAGTTTCTTTTTGAGTAATGTCCCCAAAGGACTGCCTCGGTGGCGCAGTGGTGAGTGGGTCGCACTTTAAAGCGACGGCTGCGTAAGAGGTCCCGGGTTCGATCTCCAGGTTGGACCAAAAATTTGTACCTAAGTTTTCGGTAAGAAATTCTTAGTGTCAGCCCAGAGTCTGGAAGTCGGCGGTCATGTAGCCCCGTGACTCGGAAATCACATTGAGCCGTTGGTCCTGCGCCCAATCCCTCTCTGGTCGTGTAACGCTGGTATCCCATTGAAATTTGAGGGTAAGGAAATAGAGACGGCACTTGTGTTTTGCACACGCTGTTGCCGCCTGATTTCTTTCGTGGCGCGTACTCTAGTTATAGACGTGAATGTTTTTGCACGTATGTATTTAATACACTAATATCCTTACATACATAATGATGTTTGTTGTTCGTCCACGCAAACACTACTCAATAGATTCTGATGAAACTTGACAATACTACAGCTTACATATCAAAATAACACATCTAGGCTAAAATTCATCTTTATGAACTACTATCTTTATAGTAGTAGGTAAATAACATATTATTAAATAAATAAAATATAGGACTTACATATTTTTTAAGAATTAATTTCTGAGAGTAAACAGAAGACGTTTCTACAAAATACAAATACAAAATCATTTATTGCATGTCACATGAAAATAGGTTGTTACAAATATGGATAGATACAATGTGACGCCCTGTAAGGGCATAGCAACATAACAAAGGGCCCACTAAGTTCCTGCGTCCTACGTAAATTATAGAATATTATTAACGATAACAATATTTAAATTTTACATACACATACAATTCTAAATTAACAATGAAATCGATTTTTCTATTCTAATCTATTCTATTTTTATAAAATTAAATAATATCTATGAAGACGTCTATCAATAAGTATGGATACCGCGGGGGGCAGCTAGTAAATCATAAAATAGGTTCTGTAACTTTGATTAGGCTTTGTTTGACCATGTCAAGGCTATTTATGATCATTATACTGAAAACTCGACCGATCCCGTACCCTCTGAGGCAATGAGTAGTTGAAGTCCAGTAACGACCGCGATATACTTGATGCGTCCCGCTTTTGTACGCGTCCCGTAAGGGCGAAGAGATTTCGCCCGGTTACACTCGTTACATCATCGTGGCTTTTATTGACTGTGTTTTATTATTCTTTTAAAAAGACTGTTGAAAAGAATCATACCTACGAATAGCAATCATACCATTAGATCGGGAGTGGGAGAGTGGTTTGACCGTGGGAGAGCCACGCTTTGGCATGAATGGGCCGGCTCGACCGGAGTGCTACCACGGCCTCACAGAAAACCAGCGTGAAGCAGCACTTTGCTGTGTTTACTGCTTGAGTGAGGGTACCGGTGGCCCGATCCGGGGGAAAGCGGGTTTAAAGGTTGGCAGCGCACTTGAGACTCCACTGGTGTCGCGAGTGTCCATGGGTAGCGGCAATCGCTTACCATCAGGTGATCCGTCTGCTCGTCTGCCACCTATCTCATTTAAAAAAAAGATTTGTCCTGAAGATGTATATAGACTCAGCCTATTCGGTCATCTCCAGAGGTTGGACGATTATCGTCTCGTGGAGAAAGTATATACCAAGGTATCAATAGGAATACCAAGGCCAACACGTGGGGCGAAGCCTAGTTGGCCGACCTAGGTATTGCTAGAAAGACGAGCTCTAGGTCAATAACTGGCTAAAAGTAGTGCCGGATCAACTCAAGTGACAATTTCTTGTTTCGAGGGTCGCGTTCACCAACATTTCAAACGACGGTGATCACATTTTAACTGTGCTTTAACAATACTAATCAATAGTTCAAGCACGGTTAAAGTATTTTAATGTTCGTGAACTCAACCCTTAGACTGTGTTTGGGAGCTGAGTAAGTAAATAAATACTTTTTAAGATTCAAATTTTGTTTCATAGGAAAGTTTGCAGTTGTATGTTTAGTAATCTATTGTAATATAATGAAAACAAAAAACGATCCCTCTAGAGGTGATGAACTGTTGAAGTTCAGTAACGACTGCGATTTATTTAATGCCCTGTTTTTGTACGCACTTCCAGGTGAGCGAAAGGATTTTGCCAAACTACAACTACTATAGTGGCTCTTATTGGTTTTGTTTTGTTAGGGTTCTTCTGGTCCGTCATGTGGTACCGACCTGTAAATAAAATTTCGCTGTGTGTCCGTCGTCTGACTGTTCCTGTTCCGTCTGTCAGTCACTAAGCTGTCTCTCACGAAACACTATAGCTAAACAATTGAGGACAAATGACACTGAATCAATAAACAATAAAAAACAAAATTTTTAATGGGCGTCCCATACTACAAACGCGACTTTTTTGCTTGATATGAATAATGGCAACAGTTAAACACTTAAAATATACAACTGTACTCATATCTTGGCGGTAAAGTCCTTACACGGTATATGTTCACACCCTTAATTATTATTGCTTCTTTTTTAAGACGTATACAAAATATTCAGTAGTATTGTTAGTTTAATAATAGAATTTTAAAAAATCTAAACGGGGCTCTTACACAAAAAAGAATAATTGTTCGCCTATTTGGTACAGAATCCTACGTGCGAGAGAACTTGGCAGGTTTTTACTCATTTATTTCATTGGTTAAGCAAGTTTCCTTGTTTTCTGTGCGCTCATTTCAAGGGACATTCATTGGCGAGAAATAGACATCACCTAATTTCCTTTCCTAAAATCAATTCCGTTTTGTATCGGCACATTCCCAAGCGTATAAAAAGTTTCTGGTAACCGTAATCAAAGTTATAAAAATAAAACACAGCAGTGTAAATATTTAATATATTTTCCTGTTTCCAGAATTCCTATATTTTTTGTAGCTTTAGAAAAAATAAAGACTTGTAAAAACCTTATTTTATTTTTGTCACGCTATTATTACGCTTGATTCTTATTAGGTACTAATAGATAGGTAATATATACTAATAGATAGGTAATGTACAGACACAGTTATTCTTTTTAGAGGTGCCTCAACTTCGCTCGCATGAAATTGAGTTTGCCACAAAAAGTATTTTCTTTCATACGGAAACGTATTTTTCCTTTAAAACGTAGGATATGACAATATTTTTGTGGCAAACCGAATTCGACGCGAGCGAAGCTGCGGGCGGCTAGAATGTTTTAAGGCACATTTTTTTAAGGTTCCGTAGCCTAATCCGTCTTTCGATCCGTATTATTGCAGACACTTTTTCCGAAACTAATTATAATAATAAGTGCGTAGGGCAGTGACGACACCATCGCCCGCTGGTGAGAGTTGTGAAGAACAACAACTCTCATCAGTGCAATCAGTCTCCGCAGGACAGCTTGTGGGCTGTTGGTGTGTGGCGACACCACAGACCCGAGACTCCCGGGGGAAACACCATCTGTCCCCCACCTCTGGCTTGCCTTTGTTGACCGGCCAGAGTGGAGCGCAAGAGCTATATGCTCGAAAGGGTGGAAGTTCTCAACCTGCGTAATAACGAGGTACGGCTGTACGGATTATCGGAATCCAGAAATCGGTGCACACCTCTCTACACCCTTAGCTGACCGCGCCGATGTTGCCGCCTTGCCGCCTAATATGGTGGATGATTTGGGGGGCCTATCAAGTGGGAGACAAATCACCGACAGCCATGATTATGAAGATGAGACATTTTATGTGGCAGGCGTCCCGTTGTCTCGTCAATATCCCGGCAACCAGTCCAGCAAGATCCTATTCATAGACCCGGCACAGTTCCCTTCTTATCTGCAATAATCCTTGCACCTGGTGGGTGCTGTCTTTGGCTGTATCTCTTCAATAGTGTAGACAGAGACAGTATCCGCTAGGTGCACATATCCCCAATTATATTATTGTGTCTCTTCGTGTTGCATCTGTATCCCCACGTACGCCTTCAAAGGCCTTGTACCGTGATCTCCCGCAGGAGAGATACAAAATAATAATAAATAGTAATAAAATGATTTATTTATCACACAATACTAGGCTATTAAAATGTTTAACTTAGGGATAAATGCTCTGCGTGTGATCTGGAGCCCAAGCTAGGCCGATCCTGTATTTTAGGCCTCCCACCTGTAGATGAATGATAACTATTTAAATTATTGTGCTATTTGTGTGTGTGTGTGTGTGTATCGTTTGCCTCCCTTTCTCATAAAAAAGAAATAAAATATTGTTTCTAATTGCCTTTAGTTATTGTGAGGTAAATATATTCAAGTATAGGCACAGTTATTTTTAGACGAGCAGACGGACAAGACAGATGAGAGTTTTTTAGTTTCATTATATTTACTTACATAATTATCTACAAAACTATTAAAGATGGAATATATGATTTAGTGATGCTGACATATTACGATATAAGTATACCATGAATATGTTTATGTTCTAGGAGTTTGCAACTTAAGTCTTAATTACTATTATCACTTTTATTTTTAAAGTGTGTGCTACTAATTTCACTCATAAATTCCGAGCAAGATTCCTGCTAGCCCTTAAATAACTTAGCAGCAAATTAGAATGCATTTAAGGTGACTTAAGGTACGTACAATTTAAGGTGACTTAATAAATAGTATAAGTGTTTGCCGAGAGGTTGTAATCCCGAAATTGTTTAAAATATATCCGGTTTAGTAGCTAAAATTATTATATTAAAATCGATTGGCGTCGCTAGTGTGCCCTACCCGTCACCTTTATATTTTTGTATAAGTAGATAAGTTCTTTAAAAAAGTTAGAAATATTCGTAGCATGGTATATTATGGTTAGTGATAAATACAAGTAAAACCTAGCTTTACACAGTAGGTTCTTATTCGCAGAAAAAATATGTAGGTGAGCCGTTAAACATGTTTCGAAATAACTCAACCTTTTAGGGAAGTAAGTGGTAATGAAATAAATAAACCCAGAAAAACGCTCGAACATTTTTTAACCCGGCTGAATTTGTGAGGTGTAAACATTTATGATATTTAAGCGCAATTTTCGCAGCGTACGTAAAACGCCGCACAGTGTTTCTCTTGAACGTCTGACAAGGTTAAAGATATTTGATGGAGTATGTGCGATCAATCCGTGAGTGGTGCAAGGTAAATCGGGTAGAACCTCCGGTTGAAGAGGGAGTTATAAAACGATATGCGCGCTGGAGCAAGTCACTCGTGAAAATGTGTTTCACGGGAAAGCGATCCCTTATAAGATTTTCAAGAAACTATTCATGACCGTGGGAGAGCCACGCTTCGGCATGAATGGGCCGGCTCAACCGAAGTGATGCCACGGGCTCACAGAAAACCAGCGTGAAGCACTGTGCTGTGTTTAGCTGCGTGAGGGAGGGTACCGGAGGCCCAATCCGGGGGAAAGGGATTAAAAGAATGGCAACGCACTTGTTACTGCACTGGTGTTGCGGGTGTCCATGGGCGGTGGCAATTTCTTACCAACAGGTGATCCGTCTGCTCGTCTGCCGCCTATCACATAAAAAAAATCGTACGTACAATTGCTCAGATCTACATTTTGTACCTAAGTATGACAATATTATTCTGTAAGTTAGCTCTAGGAACATATTAAATTTTTCGTCCTTACAACAATAACGTAATCTTACTTAACCTTATCAAAATGGCATGTTATCATAAACAAAATATAAACTACGATATTCTCATCTTACCTGTACCTGGCTACAGAATGTTATATAGGTACTAGTGTTTCATGTATCATTAGTCAGTCTCAACTACATTAAATCCCGCAAAGGATTTCGGACTCCCACACGTCCTATTTCCAGCAACTATATTTCTGCACTTGTCGACGTTCCCTGTCTGCGCTTAATTCCATTTGAAATAAGCGGTTCTCGGCTACGCACGTCTAATTACTCTGAGTGGGAAAAGAGCCGCCTTCCCCTCCTCCCTCCTCTCTCCCTCGCCTCGAGCTTATTTTAACAAGTAATTCCCATATCACGCCCAACCGTTCCGGAAAAGCCTTTTAATTTTTTATGAACAACTATGAATCATGTAATGATCAAAGAGATATTGCGCGCGTTTCTACGAATGTCCGACGTTTCAAGTGCTCCACTTTGGAGCAACACTACCTGGTTTTAATTTTAACTACTACGTTTACAACAATCAGCCTATATACTGTCCCACTGCAGGGCAAAGGCCTCCATCATAGAAATAAAGTTATTGCTGCTATGATGGGATGGACATTTGGTACTGTCAATATTATGGATATCATTTACAATAAGAAATAGAATTGGTTTTATAAATCAATTAAGAAAAGTATTTTTTTAACCCCCGACGAAAAGTTATAAGTTTAACGTGTATGTATGTGTGTGTAGCTCCCGAACGAATGAACTGATTTAGATTTGGTATTTTTTGTTTGAAAGCTGAATCGATTGAAAGTGTTCTTTGCTATAAATTGATCCAAGATGGCCGCCGTCACAAAATGTTGGATTGACATATTGTATGACAAGCCCTCTCGATACAGGTATCAAATAAAAGTTTTTGAGTAGTAGAATACAATACACTATTTTCTTTAAATCCAAGATGGCCGCCCCCATAAAATAGCGAAATAATATCAATAATCTTGAGTTGGGTTGAAAACGGGAACTAAATAAAAATTAGAGAGTCTCTTTAAAAAGCAAAAATTTAAAAACCCCCACATAAATTTAAAAAGTCAACGATAATATTTCAGCAAAAATGTTCCTATGTAAGACAGTCAACAGAAGTTTCAATTTATTTTTGAAGTTTTAAATTTTTGCCGGGGGTTTTTAAATTTGAAATTTATTTTTTATCTGAATTCCAGAAAATTATTTAGGTATGTACCTATCGAACCAACGTAAAATGAGCCATTGACACGACAAACTGCTATAGTAGCCCGCAACAGACACAAGCAACCGAGACATGGTCTTTTCATCAATTTTACCAAAAGAGACTTGCTAGATCATGGTCCAAGCGTACCCCGTAAGTATAAAAGCGGGACTGAAATATCGACTATTAATAAATTTTTATTTGTTTTTGTTGGTTCCTACTCCAAGGGGTAAACGTTTTAAGACAACATAATCAGCTATATAAATTTTCCCCCAAGTGGAAACCCAAAGTCAATTTGGGCGCCATAAAAACATTCCTCCGCCCCGCATTAAGAATGGGCTTGGATAACAAACCCGCATATTGCATCGCGCGATAACACAGTATGTTTGCGTATTTTAGGTATTAGACCTATACGAAACCGTCGGCTTTGTTTAGAGATGGAACTACTACGAAAATAACGATAAGTATGAAATCTATTTTTAATTAGCAATAATAAATTATCAATTTTAACATTTATGGTCGTAAGGCCGAAAGTCTTAAAATCAAAAACCTTAGGTTATAACCAGATTTTTAATGTTAAAATTGAAGACAGATGGTAGATAATATTATAGTATGTATGATAATCGCAGTAGTAATAATACATGTCTTCTCAGTAGGAATCGACATTGCGATTCAGCGGTAGATGATAATAATGTGTACCTATTTTGAGTTTCTTAAATGTACTGTATGGACCTAAATTGAATAACGATTTTTTTCATCTCTATCTTATCTTTACACAACCACAGTTAATAAATGATTTTCACATAATATTCGGCAATCTTTGACAGTAATGAGAGCCACTGAACAGTAATAGACTGTTCAGTGATACCAATAGATTTTAACGAATTTTAAAGAAGTTAAAACAATAAATGAAAAATTTATCAAGACATTTAAAATACAAAACGATTCGTGATTTTTTAAGCTTACTTTGCACACGCCATTCACGTAACAATCATTTCTAAACTATGATTTTTAATTATGCAAACTAAACTGACAGGTGTCAATGTGTCATTCCCATATATTTTTGCTACTTTTAAGAGATTCAAAGCGTCAAAGTGTATGGGAAATTGACGTTTGCATCTGTCAGTTTAGTTCGCATATTTAAAATCAGAGTTTAGCAAGATTCAAAAAAGTGCCCACTAAAAATTTGTATCTGTGATTCGTAAGAGCCCTTAAGGCTTCTAACTTAGACTTGGCAACAAATTGTTTCACGGTTGTTATTCCAATGTAATTTATCTTACCTTAGGGTTATCTGGCTGCCTTCTAAATACAGGCCATTTAGAAGACGTGAAAGGACGTAAATAGTGTTTGGTGATTCAGTTTTTCTGAACTAACTTTCTTTAATAGATGAGGTTGAGAGCTCTTTTTTGGTCTATTGTCGCTATTAATATCCACAGTAATTTTACTAAGGCTCGATTCGATCAATCTCTATCCATGGATAGATCTATCATTGTATAACGTCAGATTTGTAAAGGATGACAGCGCTATACCGTAGATTTAGTATCAGAATAAGATTGGTCGAATCAATCCTAAGTAAAATAAATACTTACCACTTCCTCATCCTAAAAATATATACACGCTTAAAATATACACGCTTCTTTATCTACATTTACCTACATTATGAGATTTTTTTTTTAATGTGATAGGTGGCAGACTAGCAGACGGATCACCTGGTATGGTAAGCGATTGCCGCCGCCCATGGACACCACCAGTGGAGTCACAAGTACGTTGCCAACCTTTGAACCCCCTTTCCCCCCGGATTGGGCCTCTGGTACCCTCACTTCACGCAGCGAAACACAGCGCAGTGCTGCTTCACGCCGGTTATCTGTGAGGCCTTGGTGGAACCGTGCCATTCATGCCGAAACGTGGCTCTCCCACGGTCAAAATTTAAATCTTAAGCTATACCTACCTATCGTAAATCTGTTTCAGATTCCGATCAATGAACTCAAAATTCAATTATGCTAATTTATTGTGAAATCCTTGATACATAAGAAGCATGGCGGGATGAGTTATCGAGGGTCAAAAGATTTAGCCCCTAGCCGCCGGGTTTGCTGAAACAACAGCAAACTTCCGAGTCGCTGTTTATTGTTCTGTTATCATCAGGGCCGGGAAGATAGAGATCCTTCCAATCTTTGCTGACCCTCGCAAACTCGCGTTTATTCTCCCCATTTTCACGAGAGCATATTCGTTCGCATAATATGTTTATTTAGAAAAGTTCTTAGAAGATGCCTCTAATACGTTGAGTATGAGTAAGTACAAAATACTTCAGTCTATTTTTGAAGACAAAACGTGTAAGTATTGTCTGTTATCCGATCAAATTGAGGAAAAAATGCGCAGAATGAGAAAATAAAAATGTAAAAAGAATCTGAATACAACTTTTGGTCAAACTCTAAAGTATAAAATAAAGGAAAACATAAAATTTTAATTTTATTCCTTTAGCTAGCGAATCTTTTGAAGCATATGAAATATTCCAGTTGTTATGGACAATAAAGTATTCCAATAGCCTTTTATTGTTCTAGACTTTTCCTGTACTTATATTATTTTTGTTGGTTTTGTGCACGCATCAGCATTCTATTTTGTACAATGAATATTAATGAGTTCTTTTTAGATTTGCAAATAGGTTTGGTAGTGCATTTTTAGTGTGATAATTGTATGACTGGTTTCTAAAACCTTGTAGATTCAAATATTTGACAGATATAAATAGTTGTGAACACTGTGGCTACTAACGACCAAAAGAGTCAACAAAGTAACTCATTTGCTTCGTTTTGGACATTTGCCGGTCACATCACAATCTCAAAAGGCCACGCGGTAGACTTTAAAGTAATAATTTCCGAGAAATTGTCCTTGGTTTCCCCTTATGCATAATTTATGCTAGGAAGTGGTTTGATTTGTTCCCAGCCCAAATTAAAAATTACAGGTAGTAAATGTCTACTACTATTGGAACAGAAAAGATATAGATTATTTTCAGTTCAGTAACAAACTACTTACCCCAAAGAAAATAATCCTAATTCGTGATAGTGAATCGACACAATAACACGTGCAAGCTTTCGCCTATAAATCTGTGGAAGATTTGTCTCTAAAGGGGTAAATAGAAGATTACTTGTAGATCATCATCATCATCATCATCAGCAACCCACACTCGTCCACTGCTGGACATAGGTATCCCCTAATGCACGCCACTGCTCCCGATTTTCGGCCACTCTCATCCAGCCCACACTAGCCAGCCTTCGAATGTCATCATCCCATCTTGTCGCAGGACGTCCTACACTACGCTTACCGAGTCGCGGTCTCCACTCAAGGACTTTACGGCTCCAACGGCTGTCAGTTCTGCGGCTAATATGACCAGCCCACTGCCACTTCAATATATCAAATATGGCTTCAAATATGGCTTTGATCGAATCTTATTATTTAAGACGTTTTATCGTACTATTAACATCCCACCCAAACAATTACCTACGGTGACCGATCTCAACAATAGGTTGAAGCCAGAATTAAGAAAAATCAGCGCAGAAATAGAGTACATGATAATATTATAAGAAGTTAATGTTCAAAAGTGTACACTTCAATAAATAAGCACTAAATATTATGGTACCTAGGTATATAGTTACCATAATATTTAGTTTATACAAAAATGTACGTGCAGTGTAAGACCAGTGACGATTTCGGCAAGGCGGTACTGAATGCAAATAGTCAATTATTATCAGTCAAATCTAGTTTGGACATGTCGTATGCAGTGAACGTGTGACAGGTATTAATAATACCGAAACACTAACAATTTTATTTAAAGCGTGGTACAGACCTTCAACTTCCAGACTCCTAGAATCAATTCTAGTCTTATTATGTTTCTCCGAGTTAACCAACATAATAAAACTTATGCATGTTGGTTAACTCGGAGAAACATAAGACATGACGTTTATTCATTTCACATAGAGAAGCTTGTGGGTTGGTGTTGAAAACAGTCACGATGCTTAAGTAAGTTAAGCAGTGCAAGTTGGGAATAAATAGGTGGCCGTCCCGACCTAGTTCCGCGATTTGTTTATAGCACATCCCAACTTTAGAAGGCA
This sequence comes from Marasmia exigua, assembly GCA_019059595.1. NCBI lineage: Eukaryota > Metazoa > Arthropoda > Insecta > Lepidoptera > Crambidae > Marasmia > Marasmia exigua. The sequence continues at coordinate 13,890,088 of CM032466.1, forward strand.
GTACAGTCCGGACGTTATTTACCATTTAACGTGGTATGTTTTTGCTGTATAGTAGTAGAGTAAGAATTTGAATCATACCATATAATATAAATTTTCAAAGTAAATGTTCAATGTTCAAGCAAAGGTTCATAATGTAATGAATATTTTAAGTCCAGTCAGTAAAAAGGTGTTACGTTTATTTGTCCAATAATCACGTTTGAGAGTAAACAATTTATGGTGTCGTGTCGATCGTGAAAACTCAATCATTATATAAAAAAGATTCAAAACTAAATACATTGAATTTAACTCCAAAATGTAAAAAACCCGCTGAATTGTTCAAGTTTTAATAGGATCCTAATAAAGACCAACCATTGTCGTCCTAAAGCACAAAAGTTTCTTATAAATGGGGAAAAACCATTAACCTCCCAACGGTATTTTAATTAATTGAAAAGCCGATTTAAGTGTCACTTCCCTAGTGGATTGTAGACAGAAGAAAAAGACTAGCAAGGGTTAACTTAAAACTGATTATTAGAGTTACTTTTTTATTGAATAGTTAAATTAATAATTAATTTTTTATATCAAGCTGATTTTGTTTCATTTTCTTGTAAAAAGAATTACGGTAAAATCAAAGCAAGTAAGCTCAGTTAAATTAACAGCCAAAAGTGCCATTTAAATAGCGTGAGCCCAAATTACTTCCATGTTAAGAAAACCGAACTAGCAAAGCCAACAGGCTTTGAACTGAGTTTCAACTGGGTTTGCGACATAAAACCCAGTTGAAACGACTTTCCTGACATCTGTGCAAACGAGACTAAAATTCTTTTTTCACTAAAATTTACTTTTAAAGATGTATCATTGTTATACTGGAATACCTATGTAATCATCATTAATCCAAAAGTAAGGATTGTTCTCTATCTATTACAAATCATCCAAGAATCATCTCAGATTTTGGAGACGAGCAGGCGGATCACCGGTATGCGATATGCAAATGGTAAGTCACTGAAGATAGACATCCGTAATTCCAATGGAGTCTCAAGTACACTGCCACCCTTTTCTGCCGGAATACTTTCTTACTCACTAGGCGCGAGCGCTGCTTCACGCCGGTTTTATGTAACCCCAAAATTGTTTAAAATAGATCCGGTTTAGTAGCTAAAAATTAAAATCGATTGTCGTTGCTAGTTGATACCTTGAGACGTGGTATCAGTGCGGGCAGGCTGACCCATTCATGACAATGCGTAGCTCACCCACGGTTTCAATCGTTTTTTGATGAAATAATAAAAAAAAACACATTTCGTGTATTTTTCTATTGAGAATCGGATGGCTTTGAAAACTGAGATGCGTTTCAGCTCGAATGTTTAAGTTCACCCTCTGATAAAGTTTGATCTCTCATCCATATGCATATCCATAGAGAAGCGAAAATGGTTGATTGAAAATCCTTAATGTCATAGGCATTGATTACACCGACGCCTAATTTAGTTTGCGATACAGAGTAGGCGTAAGATATGTAGGTACGAGTAAGTATCGTTAAATTTTTTTAACCCAGGTTTTTGAGGCAGGGTAGTGACCTGCCTCTACGAAATGAATAAAAATGTCACCTTGAGAGTTTCAGTCCTCTGACGTGATTGGATTAGGACTACAATTTATTACAAGTGTCGTGACTAAGTGTCAACCAACAGCTAAACAATCTCTCCTAAACACAAAATCATCTTTTTCTGACAATTAAGTAATCAGTCGAACAATGTTCTAGCCAAACTGGTGCCGCTCTTAGAAGCTTGACAGACGTTTATAACATCTATTTAACAAATCTGAGTAGCGTCTATTATATTATTATATAAAATAGCCCGCCCTCACTTCAACCTTTCCTATGTTGAGTTCCTTTCTGTACCATGTAGTTCCAAATTTTATTTTTAGATGACGCTGTTTTTCAAGTGTTTCGCGTTTTTGGTTTACCTATAAGCCTGGTCGTTGTCTTTGGAAATCACCTCTTTAATAAATAGTATAGATTTTCTAATACATCCGTGGCAACCTCAAAGAAGCTCCAATAGATGAAAAGCTTACCGAAAGCCGTTTGAGCTGGTACGGTCATTCTATGCGTTGAGATGATGAGTACGTGGTCAAAAAAGCTCTAAACCTGCCGGAGAGAAAGAGAGGCAGAGGACGCCCGCCGTCGACATGGTGGAACAGCATTAAGAGACTTTTGTCGAAAGAAAACCTACCTGACTCAACAAGCCTAGACAGCTGTCCTGGCACCAAAAGATTAGAAGAGCCGACCCCACCTAAAATGGGAGCAAGGAAAAATAAGAGTAAATAGTATAGATTTTTAATTGCAACAAAAGTGGTATATGATGGTGGTGGTTTTAAAGACTCGAGTACATTTCTGAAATTATTGTTTTGCAATAAATTATCATCATCATCTTAATTTTTTGTCCCGGTGGCGTCTCAAGGTGTGGCTACGGAGTCCGGGATCAGCTTTCCTACCTTGAATCCTCCACTTCGCACAGTCTAGTGCATCCCTATGGTCAGTTTATTGGTACTTATCCATGATTGGCACGTATGCCATCCTTTTGCAATAATTTATATCGGTACATATTGAATAAATTACAGATACTTCTTCTTCCCTGTCGCTACGTTCTTGCCAGTGCGGTCGTGGTAACGTCGAGGCTTCCTTGTTGGTGTTAGAGGCGGACACAGCTTTCCTCACGATCTCTTGCCATCTCCCTCTGTTTACAGACTGTCTGGTACAGTTTGATACGGGGTTTTCCTATTTGCAGACTTGACTTGATCAGTTCAGCGCATCGGTGATCTGTTCCGTGATCTCGTCCCCTCTATCCTCCCCTGAACGACCAGCCGCTCTATCGAGTCGTTATCACAGGTTTACACACAGATTTATTACAGATACCTGAGTAGGTAAAATAAATAACACACCTTATACACAGCGAATGTTCCATCCTCGCGAACAAGTTTCTAGACAATTTGTTATAAGTTTCGGTTCAAACTATCTAAGTATCCTCATATCTTAGTTTAACTAGTTTAGGCTGAGATTTTATGTTCAGATACACTGTTTAATATAAGCTTATGTTACATTTTTGAGACGTTGCTGCTTCGTTAGTTAGAATAGTTTACCTTACCTTGCAGCTTTGCGATGAAAATACTTAGCTAAAATTGTTACATGAATAGCTAATAAAATACATTGTTTATTCGAAAACTCTTCTAGAATTTTTCTTGGAGTCAGATCAATGTATATGATGTTGTGAAATATTTATTATTTATTTATAAGGCAGGTGTTAATATGAGACTTAAGCTTATCTAGTAATAGGTTAATACGAAGAGCAAGCTAACTTCACAATTGAATTGTTGTTTATCATAAATTCCATAGTAAATTACTAATAATAAAGTTTCGCAAAATACCAAATCAATCGACGGACTTCCACGATATAAGTAGCGAAACGTCTAAACTGCTGAATGGCTTTAATTTGCACTGACTGACATGTGCACTGAAATACAAACAAATACGTTCAAACATAAACCTTATAAAATCGGCATAAGGATCGAGAGATACATATTTTATTACCTAAAACTGTTGGTCTACTCTCGAGACTGCGTATGTAGTTTCATAACGTGTTGAAGGCGATTCACCTGTCATTTTCAATTCCTGACTAATATTAGGTGAGTATTATGACAAGGGTCCATCCAACATCAAACTGGACAGGTTACAGGCGTAACATTCGCATGGAGCTGTATTTGAATGACATATAACTTTTGTATGTGTCAAAAGTTTCAAAGATCAATATAACTTTTCAACAATTCCCCACAAAAGTAAATTTTTAATAAGTTTATAAATATGTAGTTTAACAAAAAGTTAATTGGTAAATTATCTTTTTTGTCTTTATTGAAATGAATATAATACACACAAACACTGAAATAATAACACAAGTGTTTATCATACAAAATGTTTTCTAGCTAGCGTGAAAATCGATCTCTAGACCTTTGACAGGATCACTTCCTAAAGAGCTGTCGGTTCAACAACAAAAAGGTTTTTCGTGACGATTGAGCATATTCTCGAGTACAAATTGTACAATAAAACTAACCTACTGAGATTTTTTAATATTTCACAACATCACATACAATGATCCGACTCCGAGATAGGTAGCTCGAGCACATGTGGGACGGATAGCAGAACCCACAGCGGAATTAGAAATTGAATACATTTGAATTTTGAATACTTGACATTAAATACTTTTTTTTTGTAAATACATACTTTTAATACATGACAACGCCCATACAATTACGATATTAGAATACAGACAAGTACAAGTAAGTAGATTACATACAATTATGATATTATCGTTTCCGTCGATCCTAAAAGTAGGCGTTTCATAATAATTTTATTTTATACTGCTATTATGACATTAACAGCGGCATGAAACTAATTTTATAGGCCTTTTATACGTTTAAACGTAGGCCTATGCAATAAATATTCCCTGAACAGGTTTTCTCTTGGCCTAGAAAGTGTAATTTACTACTGGTGCCGATGGCAATGCTAGGCTAAGAGGTCTTTCGAGACTGTAATTCTTTACGCAATACGGTTATGAGAAAAGATTTGCTGTTCGTAGTGAGACAGAATATTGTCTCCGTTCAAATACAATGGGTGTACTCACTGAGGCAAGGAAAACACAAAATTTGCAAGTTTGAAATTCGGTCGGTGTAGTACTATTTTTCATGTGATAGGTGGCAGTCGAGGAGATGGAATCACCTATTAGTAAGCGATTTCCGCTGCCCTTATTGAGTTGCGATTTAGGACACAAAAAATATCTTGATACACTTTTAAGTTTTTTATTTAGTTCCGTGTGTTTGTTCTGTCCTCCTAGGCTCCGTTTTACCGTTAAAGCAAGACAGGTCTTCCTTTGGTTGAACAAAATGCAAAAGGATTTCAGAGGCCATAGGTATAATCTTTGAGTAATACTCAAATAATATATCCATATTTATATTCATTTATTCTCATCAATTTTTAACATCACTGACATATTATAATACAATAGGTATAGTTTATTAGGCAGATGATAGTCATGTTACAAATTACCTTTTCAAGGCACGTGCAAAATAGGTAGATTTTCGTACTTTTTTTTATTTTTTTTTATTATCAAATAACATTACAAATTATACAAGTACAGTAATAAGACAGCACATTAAACCACAGAGGTTTGTCTTGTGCTATCGTGAGCTATGCGTTATACAAACTTATATTCAATACGCAATAATTTATTGAAAACCATATTTTGGGAATAAAAAGCGTAATAGGTACTAATTGATTAATTTGAGTTTTTTTCTGTACTCAAAAACAAGCAAATAATCAAAATACTATTTACCTTCATTAAAATAAAATAAAAAATTAAAAAGCATTTGAATATGTACATACTATTTTTTTATTAAATAGATGACAGACGAGCACACGGAACCAAATATAGAATATAGGAAAATGTATCAAGATATTTTTGTGTCCTAAATCGCAACGCAATAAGGGCAACGGCAAACGCTTACTAATAGGTGATCCATCTGCTTGTCTGCCACTTATCACAAGAAAAAATAGTATTATATCGACTAAATTTCAAATTTGAAAATTTTGTGTTTTCCTTGCCTCAGTGAGTACACCTAAATAATTAATAAGTGGCTTTAACTGAACTACGTTTTTTCGTGAAAATAAAAAGGTTATGGAATAGTGATGTGAATGTAGTCAAATAAGACTGATCTAGTTAATGTTATCCGAGTCATTTTACAAATCAAGCATCACATTTTAGAGGTTTTTACAAGTATGAACGGCTCACAAAGAAATCTTCATTTTTTTACCCGAATACGGCGAAGCAAAAAGGAGGCTTATGTTTTGAACTGTATATATATAAATATATTCATCTGTTCTCTTACAACTTCTGAGCTAATTATTATAAGTAGAAAGCGAGTGAGTCTTGATAGTCCTCTGGTTACAGGTTACATAAAGTCGAATGGACTACAGTGCCTTCTAGGGGACTTAAAGTAAAGAACTAAAAAAATATCTTGTCGGTGTCGTATGGAGTATAAAATTAAAAAACTTTACACAAACGATTTTCATACATAACCTCAAAATAAGTTACATAAAAAGAAAGATTAAAAACTAAAACCAAACTACTAAAAACATTCACGCTCTAAAAAGTATGAAGCAAGAAAATGGTCTCCGCTGAAATTATTATGCCGTATAGCCGTGGTGATATTCTACCTACTGTAACAAAATATATTCATAATAATAATAAAATAAGAAGGCAAACAGTAGTGACGACCCGATCGCCCGCTGGTGAGAGTTGGTGGTCTTTTTGAGGATCAACAACTCTCATCAGTTAAGCAGTCTCTCTAAGGCAGCGTTGTGGCGCGCTAAATGGGAAGTGACGTCCTTTGGAAATAACGAATATCCCTGAGAGTCGATCCGGCGCCTCTGTCCAGCTTGCCTTTATTAGCCGGCTGGAGTGGACCTCAGCAGCGGCCGCAGGACTCTCGCCTCTGGCTTTTCTTCACCGGCCGTCTAGAGTGAATGTCAGAGCTATATGCTTAATGGGTGGAAATTAAAAATGCATAAGTCGCGAGTTGGCACAGTGTCTGTTAAAGACACTGGGTAGAAAGCTGTGTACACCTTTCGGCACCCTGAGCTGCTCACACCAATGTTGCCTGTTTGGCCCATGTAGTGAGTGGTGAATTATCACCTGCCCATTTTCCCGAGGTTCCATAGTCCCACCATAGAACCAAGTACCCAGTACACTAACACCTCAACTTAATAGCCCAATTTGTTCAAGTTTTTTTTTTATGCTAGAGGCGACAAACGAGCAAGCGAGTCACCTGATGGAAAGTAATCATCGTCGCCCATGAACATCCTAGAAATCACAGACATCGCTAATGTCATGTAATGATAGTTTTTCCATTTCTTGCAATAGTTCTACATCCACCGGAAACTGTCCTTGGCTACACTTTCATAGTGTATGTATACCTACAGAGAGAGTCGCCGGCTGGTGCCACATCGCATTAGACTAAAATATTCAATCGAACGGGCCTCCACGCATGCCTTCCAAAAATCTGGAACATAATTGCCCGTGGTTGTGGAACGACTGACAAACATAAAATAAATCAAATTGGCTTAAGACCAGAGTGATAAGGCATAATAATTTCAGCGGAGCCTATTTTCTCGATTCATACTTTTTAGAGCATGTTTAATAAAATGATCATAACACTAATTTATTACAAAATGACTCATTTGTTAACTCAAGTAATTCAAGTGACTTTTTAATGACACAATTTTCGCCCGATATACTTGAGTGACTCAAATAAAATGTTACTCCAGTCGCTTCACTATTATGGAGCTACAAGTGCCGAGGCCCAGCTAAATTGATCCTGACGTAAAGAAGAGGCAAAAAAGCGATAATGATGAAGACAAATTAAATTAGGGATATTTAGGAGCTAGTAATACACTCAAGGTAAAAAATAAGGCAAAGAAGATGGACAGATAATTATAATGGTCTATGCGTCTTGGTTTTGAATTGCGGGTCGAACAAAAAGCAATTTTACGAAAATACACACCTCAACTTTGTCTAGCGATATTGCAAAAATGTTTGTATTAACACTCAAGTATAAATAACTCAAAAACAACGTAATCGATTTCTATTTTTTTTCACTGTTACAATGATACATTATCCTGTATTAAGAAAAATTGTAGTTACTTCGGGAAAGCATTTATTCCTACAGGAAAATGTAAATCATTTTAGGCAAGTTACGCTGTGAAGGGGCCCTACCCCTTCACAGCGTAAAAATTAATAAAAAAATTAAAAAGGCTCATTATTATTGTCTCACTAATGTAATGTTTTAACTAAATGTATGACCGAATCCAGTGAATGAATAACCAATTTCAATCCGCGGAGCAAGAGATTGCGACGATTGTAGCGTTGCATACAAGTTTTCAGAAATTTGTATGATTGCGTCCGTTAAATTGGTTATTCTTTGCTGAATTTTTCAATTTAAATAATAATTAATATGAGTTTAAATACGATTGGATACAAAATGTTTAAAATGTGTTCTTTTTGATGTACCTTTATGATTCCTGTGAATAAACTATTCCAATTACCTTTTAAATAACAAAACAGCGTAACTTTACCTGCCTACTTCTGTTTTTTTTTGCCTACGTGGCCCGCTTACTCGTATTTAATTGACATACCTTCAAATTCAACTCAAAGTCATATTCCTTTTTCTCTTTGTTTCAGATACGCGACCTGTGCCAGCGGGAACTGGTTCTAGTATTTCAATAGTATTACAGCCGTCCATTACTTTGTGTAGCTAGAAAAAGTCTAAGTTTTGTAGCTAGAGTAGGTTTAGCTGTGTAAAGGGAATAAGTGAAATAAATGTGCGCGCAGAGAAGTTGTCGGGCTCGGGTGGGGCGTTGAGCGTGGATGGTCGGGGTGCGATGGCGGCGGAGTGCGGGGGGCGGGCGGGGCGCGGGCGCCGGTGAGGTTGGCGCGCGGGGGCGAGATGCGCGGGCGCGCGTGGTACGCACTGATTTCATTTGTAGTTCGTGAAAAGGAATAAAACTAGATGCTTCTTTTTTTCGATAGTGTATCACCTTTATTTTTTATAGCTGTTCTGTTTGCAGAACTAAATAAATAAATCATTATTATCTATTTATCCCTAATCTATCGTTCATTTCAAAGAAAGCAATAATGTATTTTCAAAGAGCAAAATATGGACCTAACGTCAAATTATATAGCATCAAATGCAAAGTGGCTGAGTCTTCTCGTCACGTACAAATTATGTCCACCTACCTTACAAGCAAAAAAAAAGTAAAGAGCTTACAGACGAGTGTTAGTATGCCAGCAACCGACAACGGTAGACACCTGTCATCGACTCCCAGCCGACGGTCGGTGACAGACGCCTACTATTGTATGTACCTAGTTCAGAAAAGACAAGAGCGTATTCCTTTTATAAAAGACCGGCAGCACCCGGCTTGTGACTCCTCTGGTGTTGCATGTGTCCATGGGCGGCAGTGATCGCTCACCTATCAGGTGATCCGGTGGCTCGTATGCCCCCTATATCATTAAAACTGTTGTGTATCATTAAAACGCGGGCTGTCTCTAGTAGTACGGCGCTCGTCTGAAAGCTCGCTTAAAGTACATACCAAATAAACTTGCACAAAAGGCGCTTCTGAACAAACATTTCATAATAGGACTTTAAATTCCAAAATGAAAAGCCATATCTTTCCAATACTTAATGTTAAGAATTGAAATCTCTTACCACGAGATATCAACTTAATCCCGTTTAGCAGTAAACCCATACGTTTTATTCGTACCGTTATGTGTCCTCGTGTTTTTGATATGCATTGGTGGGAGGGTGTGATTGACCTTTTGTGTAAGTTTATTAGCACGGATTATAGTGACAATTTGTTTATGGATAGCGCGTGGGCGCTGCGCGCGGCAGTTTACGCGTGCGCGTGCGCGGTGCTCGCGACCGCCGCGGGCCGCGAGCTGCGCGTGCTTCAGGCGGACGCCCGCACCGCCTTCTACGTCGGCATCGCGGCTCCGCCCTCGGCCGCCGCCGTCGTGCGCGCCTTCAACCGCTCGCTGGCAGACATCTCGCGCACGTACCTCGCCGGCGACTACCCGCTGTACCTGCGTAACATCACGCTTCTACCTCTGTACATCGAGCTACCAGAAGATGAGAAGTGAGTTGTTAACTTATGACATTTTTTATTATGTAACCACGATAATTTAAACTAATCGGCATTTCTAATCGTCCACGCTGTAATCCAACACACTTATCACTCCTTATTGTGAAGGGATACACATTGAGTTTTAAATAACAATGAAGGAGATAAAATTAGCTAAACTATATTGTTATATTTTAGTTAACGTGCTTATACCCTCGCAAATAATATCAGTGTGGTTTGTAGACTAGTCCAAAATGTAGCGAAATCTAGACCAGTTTAAAATAAACTACTGCGTTTTCAAATTACATAGACACCGGATATTCTGACGTAATATTTATTGGAAGGATTGCGGAAAACTTGAAATGTTATCTCATCTTGCTTGCAAAAGCACAATATGCGCATTATTTTACTTTTTCGCAGTCATAAAATAAAAGTTCGTTCACGAAAATACGTCCAATTCTTGTATAGTTCAGGATTCCATTTTTCTTTCCAACATTTTGAGTAGAAAGTTTGCAAATCAACAAGGTTCATTTTAGTTACTCCATTTGAATGAGATAGGTATAGCTTGCGCATATATATATTTCATAAACTCTATAGACAGATATAATGTTCGTTGGATGTTGACGCTAAATAATAAGATTTAAATTACAATAGTGAAATTCATCAGCTGTTGCATAGATGGCCGAGTAGGTTTTTAAATATCTATATAATATAGTGAACGACAAAAAAAATAAGAAAAAGTGCATGCAAACAAGTTTTAGTATGGGGATAATAATCCTCAACGCAAACGATATACTTGTACAAGTATATCCAAATAATGTAATGTAGAATCCCATTGGATTCTTTGAAAATAGACATCGCACTCAAACAAAATAAACTCGCACTCATAAAATAAAATAATTGCGATAGTACAAGTCAGAAAAATTATTGCAAATGAGCGAGATACAGACACTGCTGCTTTGACTTCAGTAGACTAATCCGACTTAAGCTGGTAGGCATTGCAAATCTGTACCCTTACCATAAGTTTGAAAAACTGTTCTCGCTATTGAAAACTATCGCTTTGTCCCTTTCATTTTGGTGCATGTGAAAGAGACAGCAATAGTTTTGGATAGCGAGGACAGTATTTCAAACTCATATGGTAAGGTCTCAGGTCATTGTTGACAATAATAAAGACAAAATATTACGAAGCCAGTCACCCACAGGCACCAACACGGCGGTCTGACCAAATAGAAATAGCTACATCGTTATCAAAGTTCTACAAGGTGGTGAAGGCTATTTCCGATCGGAATCAATGAACAAAGTTTGTTTGATTGTTGAGTCCCAGAGACCACGATCCTCAGTAATGAGGGACCGACTCGAAAAGAGAGATGGTGCATAATGGGATTAAGCTTATTGCTTGACGTTTTGTTTTGGGATTAAGTCTTGAACTCATGATTACATAATATGCTTTCGCTATGTTTGAAAACGAGTTTAGTTTAGATATAACAGTCAATTCACACTTAGGAAAACATGAAGTATAACATACCGAACTGACCGGATGGCGCAATTGGTAGTGGCCCTGCCTCTTACGCCAAAGGTCGTGGGTTCGATCCCTACCCTGGACAAACATTAGTGCGATGAACACTTGTGTTTTTTCAGTGTCTGGGTGTAATATATATAAGTATTTAAGTATATATTTGTGTTCCTCTGTTGTCTGATATCTGTAACACAAGTGCTTAAGCTACTTAGTACGGAATCAGGTCAACCTATGAGATGTTGTTAGAATTATTATTATTATTATTATTATACATTACTGATATTTGTATATGATTAAAATCAACCAAGAATAAAGCACAATTACTTATAAAACAACTTAGTCCAACAAAACTCTACCTACATAAAGAGCTATAAAACTACTGACTGATAATATTCTTTCAAAACCTGACTTCGGAAAATAGGTAGACGATTGCAACTTAAATTTTAAAGCTCTACAAATGCATCAGTTTCCAATAAAGCAATTCCATTTATCCGATCAGTAGGAAAAGCTATAAGACTTAACAGGCGGTAATGCTATCAATAAAGTTGTACGGCAAATAAATACCAGTTCCGCGATGATATGTTTGTATTCAACGGTATTATTATTCGAGACTTTATTGTTTCAATAACAGTTCCAAGTTTAAATGTTGTACGAGGTTACTATTTATAACATTGCAATCGGTTTATTTATAGTTAGATTCTGAAACAGATTGATTAATAGGAGATTTAACGAAATAAAATTTTGTCAGTGAGCATTGCTGATGTGTTGATATTAATAATTGCTTAAAAATAGTTAAAAAGTTCTTATCACCCGATTGCTTTCGAATAAAATGTCAAAAATAAAACATAAAATCTGCCAAACGTAGGTTAAATACTATATATAAAAGGGAATTATTCATAAACGTTCAATAAACCTTTGTTAGCTAAAAGAGTGTTATAGAGCAGTTTTGGCGTTTAAACCAAAATATTTTCATAGATTTTTTTTGAAAAAATAATGAAAACTGCTTTATAACACCTTCTTAGCTATTCAATGTTTATCAAACATTTATGAAAAAATAAAGGGTAAGTAAATTCTAGTTTTCATAATTTTTTCAAAAATGTTGTATGGATTTTTTTGGTTTCAAACGTCAAAACTGTTCTATAACACTGTTTAGCTAACAAAGGTTAACTGAATATTTTTGAATAAATCCGTTAATTTTTACTCGTTCTTACTCAAATAAAGGCAGTTATTTTTAATCATAGCCATTACAAAGAAGTTATGTCATGTCATTGCAATAGTTCTATAAATGATTACTTAACACACATTTTTTAAAATATGCTTGTTCGACGTCTTTTTCTGTCGATAGCCAATAACATTTTCCTCGCACTTGCTGTTGGTGATTTTCATAAAATCATCGTGATTGCAATGTTTGGTCATAGTGAACATAAAATAATTATACTTACCTGGAGATGTGCTGATATCATGTGCTCAAAATAGTTACTATTTGTGTCGGTGATTTTTTCAGAGATACAATATACGCGCAAGGGAACTCTCAAAGGTTTTAGTATTTAAAACGTTAAGAATACTTCCAATAAAGAAAGACCAATATCAATCCAGAAGAAAAATACCCGCCTCTGTGGAAATCAAACTGGAAAACTATTGCGGTCCGAAGCTTCGACATTTCGTAGAATGGAAACAACTTCGACGATATCCATAAAGTGTTCGTACGGACGAGACGTGGATTGGCCTTGTCAGGAATGTGAATAGATTCGCTGTTTGACAGAAAATTATATTGTTTTGGGAACAAGTTTGGGAGAAGTGACATGCAATATTTGCGGATGGAAATAAACACTTCACTCAGGTCAGTCCTGGACGCCATTGTTGTTTCGGTAGTCACTTTTTTTAGTTTTGTTGTATCCACAAAGGCAAAGTAGGTAGGTGTTAGTGATAGTGGCAATACACGTTTTTTAAAAGTAAATTATAAAATATAATATATATTTCTATAACTATAACATTTTATTATTACAAAAAAGAGCCTTTTTATTTCTCACCCCCTCGACTAATTTAATTTACGATACTAATTCAAAAAATTGGGTACCTTGTTAAACGTAGGATTCGTGAGTAATAAGTATAATTGCAAGGATACAACAATGTCTGCCAGGGTACAACAATGTAAAACTACTGTGTATCGTGATTTGAGCTAAACTAGCTAGATTCTAGACGAGGAATCAAGGTAAAGCACGCTTTTTCCTTTATTTAGCTTTATCGTCTCTTACCATTAGATGGCATGAAGGAAACTCTCCGTAAAAGCTACAACGTATTACAAGAAAACTAAATGCTAGGTTTACTGTAAAAACTAAAATTAGTTACAAAAACAGTAATAAATTAGATTAAAAAGATTGCTATACAAAATATCAACTATTAATAAATTAGAATACCAATAACAGTAATAATGCAAGGGATAAGACCGCCTTGTTGTATTATCTTTGTTGTTATAGAAACTCGTGCGTGTATTTTGTTTTTGTGCAATAAATGATATCTATCTATAGGTATCAAAAATAAATTATCTACCCAATCGCTTTTCATTTTACCCAGAATAGTTAACAAAATGGTCTCTTTGAATAACCAACCCTAGAGTTGTTTGAGACAACAGCTTTCCGGTCGCCGAAATTTATAGGTTACAAATTAATTCGGTAATATTTATTGCTACAATATCCCAAGAAATTTGTATTGTATTTCTTTTGTCTGCAGTAACTTAGCTACCATGAGTATGTCACTAATTAAATAAAATTTAGCTTACCATCAGGCAATGCGGTCTGCCTTTTTTATGTTCTTCTGACGTTCAGAGAGATGTATAAGAAAATAAAATGTATAATAAAGACGGAAAAATATTATAATTTATATAAATATCCAGTTAACATAACTCATTATCGATTCCGGTTGTAAATGGAACATTCGAATTTGAGATAGCAATATGAAATTGTTGAGAAGCAAGTCAATCCATAAAATTCCACTCGGAAGGGTGCGGGATATTGATGACATGATGAGGTTCATCGTTCATCATACTTATCGTATGTCGTTGAGATCTCATATGTAGCACGACGATTTCAAGTCTTAAATGGGTGGTAGATTTTTTTCTGTACAAGAACTGGTTGTATTTATTTTAAAAACTTACAATATTCCTACAATACTGGATTCTTTCAAACGTAGCGTGAAGTGCAATGCATCTCGCATCTCTCTTCTCTTGACTAACAATTAGGCAAATTAGACAACAGCCCTAGGACCCCACAGTAAGGATTTTGATAGGAGAAAACTTAGGATAAATATGAGCCCACCCTGGGAGGCGTAATAGCCCGACCAATAAAGACATATTTCACCTGCAACTGAGGCATCGGGTGCTCCTGATAATATGATCAATGAATCATCATGGATCATGGATGGGCGTGGCGGTCGTTTACCATCAGTTGATCCGTCTGATCGTCTGCCACCTATCCCATTACATAAAAAATACATAATAGCATTTGCCGCTAAACTCAACAGTAAAATATTGTATACGTACATACATTTAGAATATTTTAGTTTTTACAACACAATGAGATAATGTTTCTACATTTCTCATCCTGTGTCCGACTATAATCAAGCAATTCTCGTTAGACAATTAACTCCAGAAACCCTTATGGTTTGCCTATTAAAAGGCAAAGGGTGAATAAATTATTCCTCAGTTATGTACATCAGAAAGTTCGTCCGAAAAATTCTTACAACCCAAAATACAATACAAAATGTTGTGAATCAAAGGTGTTGAAAATAATTAAGGTTCAATATGAACCCTGTTAGGGCACAGCAATATCTTAAAAACTACTTATACTTACATATACCTATTTATTATTAAAAACAATAAAATTTTATATAACATTTAACAAACAATTTACAATTTCAAGTAACATTATAATCGTTATCGCAATATTAATTACAAACTATTTAGGTAATATAAAAAAACTCCGACAGCGAATAATAACTATTTTATATTAAATATGTCTAAAATTAAATAAGGCTTTTTCGGAACTTATTTTCAATGTTGTTATAGATTTTACCAGCCATGCCGAATGGACCCGATTTAACTAATGCTAGTGTAGTTATTGGCGGTGCTAGTTTGACCCGAGGTCGTAGGTTTTCGTGCCTTGAATAGACAGGAAAAAGGATTTTATGTGTTTGGACCAACAGGCACACTTCTAAAATATATATTCTAATGAGGGTTAATTTTTTTTCACTTCGAAACTATGTTACAGTCATTGATAAAGATGAAAAATTCTTTATCCAATTTAGGATTTTAGGCAGGCGTGCGTCGAGCCGAAACCAACCCTAGATGCCTGCCTGATTTTCTAAAGACAATTTACTGTAAAAGTGATGTGACACCAACCGGCGACAATCCCTGTATAGACAATTATTATTATTAATCTTTAGGCACGCGAACCAGACCAGCTATATCACGGATACCGATTTATTTGCAAAACGTGCTTTCGGCAGATATTAAAATAAGACAAAAGATAAAAAAATCTTTATTCAATTTAGGTCCATACAGAACACTTGTGTAATAAATAAATAAATAAATATTTCACAACATCACATACATTGATCTGGCTCCGAGATAGGTAGCTCAAGCACCTGTGTTACGGATATCAGAATCAACAGTGGGATTACAATTATATACATATAATACTTTTCTTTTAAGCACATAGATCAAATTAATTTTTTTTTTAATCCAGACGATCAACCGAATAAAGTCGTACATATTTACAAAGTCGTGCATATTTATCGCCTGTGTTAGGTACCTACATAGCTGATTATGCCTTTTAATATTGAATATACCTGTAATAATACAAACCTTACCCCTTGTTTAAAGTTTGGCAGCACACTTGTGACTCCACTAGTGTCGCGGGTGTCCATGGGCGGCGGCAATCGCTTACCATCATCTGACCTGTCGGCTCGTTTGCCACCTATCACATAAAAAAATACAGTTGTCATTATCATATCTCTGTCTGAAATTCTTGAGAACTTGTATATTCTTTATGAAACCTCAGTCTGATCATGATTATCTACACACCTAAGATACGTTTTGTTAAGGTGACGGGTAGAGGTACACTGGCGAAGCCAATCGATTTTAATTTTTAGCTACTAAACCGCATCTATTTTAAACAATTTCGGGATTATAACCTCTAGGCATTACACTTATACTATTTATTAAATAACCATGCACAAATGTTGGGTTGGGCACAAGCGTTTTTGTACGCGCATAATTGAATTACGCCAAAAGTGACCGCTTTTAGCGTGAAACAATTTTTCGCGAACGCGTTGGACCCAACTTTTGTGCATGGTTATTAATAAATAGTATAAGGTGTTTGTCGAGAAGTTGTAACCCCGAACTTGTTTAAAATAGATCCGATTTAGTAGCTAAAAATTAAAATCGATTGGCGTCGCTAGTGTGCCCTACCCGTCACCTTAAGAGACATTTTGTATTTTAAATAAGTATGTGCAAACAAATATGAGCACGATACAGCCATTTATATTAAGAATCACATTTCACGGTTATAAGCACTGTAAAACAGTTCCGTAACAAGCAAAACCAAAAAAATCTGTGAGCTAAAATCTTGTTTGCTTTAGAGGCGCGTACTACACACAGACACACGGTAAAATACTTACAAAAACTTTGTTTTTACTTACCAGATATATATTTTATATACAATGTTACACAGTAAATTAAAGCTTAAGGGTATCATTTTATATAACTCCTACTTAAATAGCCTAAAAGTTAGAAGGAACAACATTGTAAATACTGTATTAAAAGTGTCGCCAGCTCGCTACTTAGTGTTCGCAGCAAATATCTTTAAGTACTCTGTGTCTGTGTCGAACGTGATACTGCAGTGTTTCCCAAACTTCTTGTACGTGACCTGATGCAGGCACTCGAAGCCCGCCTTCTCTGCCGCCCTCTGTGCTGGGGCACTAGTGAATATTCCGCCAGTTACTTTGTAGTTCAGAGACTTTGAAAGCTCCATTCTGAAAAAAAATGTAATAGGTAAATTAAATGTATATACAACGTGTAAAAAAAGAAGCAATAACACTTAAGGGTAAGAACATATACCGTGTCAAGACTTGACTGCCAAAATATGAGCATCATCTGACCGGAAAAAAATCAGCTGTTCCATTATAAATTGAAAATCCTTGCGTCAATAATGTATGGAACAGTTGATTTTTTAGGTATATATTCACACCCTTAAGGTGACGGGTAGGGACACTAAGCGACACCAATCGATTTTATTTTTAGCTACTAAACCGGATCTATTTTAAACAATTTCGGGATAACAACTTCTCTGCAAACACCTATGCTATTTATTTAATACTTATAGTTAACTGTTTGATCTGCTTTTGCACCCGAATTTTGGATTACCGCCAAAAGTGGCCGCTTTTGACGTGAATCAATTTTTCGCGTACAAAAACTGGACCCTAAATTTGTGCATTGTTATTTAATAAATAGTATAAGTGTTTGCCGAGAGGTCGTTACCCCGGAATCGTTTAAAATAGATCCGGCTTAGTATCTAAAAATTAAAATCGATTGGCGTCGCTAGTGTGTCCAACCCGTCACCTTAAGTATTATTGCTCCTTTATTTACACGTTGTAGAATCCATTCATTGACAATCACGTGTAAAGGTGACAGCCCGCGTTGCGATAAAGATAGGAGACTGAGACAAGAGATTGAGGCGGCGAACTAATGCTTACTTGAATGATACTTTGCTTAAAGATAACTTATGGTCATAGTCTCCTGTAGTAGTCTGCTGTCTCCTCCTTTTGCTTTATCGCGACACGAACGAAATGGGGAAATAATTGCATCACAGTACGGTTGAAATTAATCCTTTAATGCATACATTTTAGGTTCGCAAGTTGCAAGGAAGCTTTTGATATGATCACTTATAAATTTAATGTACTTACGTAAATTAATATTCAATAGTGTCCAACGCGTACGCGAAAAATTGATTCACGTCAAAAGTGGGACCCAACATTTATGCATGGTTATTTAATAAATAGTATAAGTGTTTTCCGAGAGCTTGCAACCCCGAAATTGTTTAAAATAGATCCAGTTTAGTAGCAAAAATTAAAATCGATTGGCGTCGCTAGTGTGCTCTACCCGACACCTTAATCTTTCCACTGGTGAAAAGGAATTAGATCAAGTGATACTCACTTAGTTTTCTCTGAAACTTTTCTTATTAAAACTTGCCCTTGTTTATTGCCACAATTTGAAGGATTAAAATCCTGGGATATTTGAACCCACTCGACTGTCGTAAAATTGATTTAATGAGTCTCGTAAAATAAATCTTCTGTCATTATGAAATTCATGGGACTGTTAAATTTGGGAATGTAAAACAATTTAAATCGTTTTGAGATATTTCCTGTTAATTGAAAAATATATATTTCATCTTCTACTAGTGAATTTAGTACCCTGACCTTATTTTATTGCTAGGTATTATCGAGGACAGACTCCTTCCTCCTTATTATAAATAGCCAACTAATGATAGTCTCGGAACAAAATTCGTGCCAGCCCCTTTTAACATTGCGTATTGGAACAAGACGACATGAACTTTAGTACAGTAATAACTTTAGGTCGCGATTTAGAATAAGGTGGTTTGGGTCTGGTTTAGTTTTTATATTTTTATATTTATCTTGATAGGAGTTGTCATTTCTCTTTTGTTCGTGTCTTATATGTCTTAAGACAAAAGATAAAATATATCTTCTGCTCAGGAAATGTGCTAATTTGGTTTGTATTTTTTTATTTTAATATATTTATCTTCCACTTTATAGACGCGTTTTCTTCCGTCTGCTACAGGTATGTTTAGTATAACGGGAATATCTGTCTAACATAATAATTTTGGAGATAGTATCTCTCAGATATTGAATGTAGTGCTAATATTGTAATAGATTTTCGCGTGGGAGAAATAGATATGACCTCTTAAAAAAATTAACTTGCCCATACTAACTAACAAAATTTAGAGTTAAGATAGATAGATGGATACTCCTTATTGCACAACATACAAAACTTAAAAGCAAGGTATACAGAGATACAATGTACAATTTAGTATGGAAATGCGAACTTTAAAATATCAATTTTCCTACACATAATGATGGAGTCCGGCCGATTTAGGCCATGGCGAACGCTCTAACTCTCACGATGCGAGCACACCAATGACAGCATTGGTGTGCATTATTATTATTATTTTATCATATCATATATATATACATATGTTATTCATAGTTTTCTTTTTAATATGGCGAATTAATGGAAGAATTTCAACATAATATCTTCAAATGTACTGTTCAAATATGATAAAATCGATGGTTTGAAGTAAGATCACTTACCTATGCTTATTTCCCACTGGGGGTGCGGCATGTGGCTTATGTATCATCTTTTTCGCCAAGACTCTCGTACACTGGACATATGAGCACAAGGTCGACTTAATTGTTTAGATTTAAAACGGTGGAAAACAAACCTGGTTTTTAATAGTTCACCAGCAATTTCCAGCCCACGGTACTCCGGAGTCACCGAAAGACCAGCCCCCATGAGATATTCATTCACTTCGTATTTATCATAAATCGCTGTCATCTTCATAGCCTCAGCGAACATGCGCAGCGACAGCAACCCCGCCTTTGTTTTAGGCTGAAATATATTAATATGCGGTATTATTATCTGGGAGTGAAAGTAAGGCGCTTTAGTGTTCTTCTACTCAAGGTTAGCGATTTGTCTGGGTTTATTATCTTAAGCAGTAAAATTCGCCTTTTTAGGTCACAAAAAGCCAGAAAAAATGCTGAAATTTTCGCTATAAACCAGATATTGCTAACAATATATAGTGCCTGAGCACAAGGACAGTTTATATCATCGTCAGCCCATTTAAGTCCCCACTGCTGGGGCACGGGCCTCCCTCAATCACATGAGGGGTAATTGCCATACTCACCACGCTTGGCGAGGGTTTTGATATAAATGCAGAGTTTTCCTTCTCTGGGTGCTGATGATCATGCCAGCAGCTTTACCTTAGTGGCCTTTTACGACACCTCGGTAAGAGTGAGGGTGGCCTATTCTACTCTGCCGGGCACCACACGGCTGTGCCGGGCACCACACGGCAGTTTATATCAATTATTTCCAACTTCTGAAAAAGTATCATGATGAACCAACTAGGGTTTTTATATTCTTCAAATAGATAAAATTATTTTCTGTGGGAGAGCCACGCTTTGGCATGAATGGGCCGGCTCGGCCGGACTGATACCACGGCCTCACAGAAAACCGGCATTAAGCAGCACTGTGCTGTGTTTCGCTGCATAAGTGGGGGTACCGGTGGCCCATTCCGGGACTAAAGGGGAGTTAAAAGGTTGGCAGCGCACTTGTGACTCCATCAGTATCGCTTACCATCAGGTAATCCGTCTGCTCGTCTGCCACCTATAACATAAAAAAAATCTTAAGCAGTAAAACTCGCCTTTTTTTTAAGTCACGAAAAAGCTAGAAACGCTGAAAATTTCGGCTGTGTAACCAGATATTGTCAGGCACAAGGAAAAAGTACCATGATGACCCAACTAGGGTTTTTCTATTCTTTTAATAGATAAAATGATTTCATGTAGCTTCACAACTTAATTTTCAATAATACCAAGATAAATTTCAGATAAAAATATTCAATCAATTGTATAATCATTTTTAGTTATTGCCAAGTAAAATTTTACCCGTTTTAATCTACAAAGCACTGCAACATCATATACTTAGATATTTTCATACAACGAAATCAGATTATTATTATTTATCTGTTTACAGGCTTATAACGTAAAATTAAATTAAGACGGGACTCCTATAAAAATAAGGGTGGTTAACCGTTTACAAAGTTAATGAACGTGGTATTTTAAGGCAAAATATTCATTAAAATTGTGATAACCATTAGCCGTGAGATATAGTGGCGAAATTATATGAAGGGTGAAAACTAGGTCGACCTCGAATGGGTAAAACCGGGAGAATAAATGAAATGGATCCAGGGATAGGGAATAATGGCGAGAGCGACGAAACGGAACCTAAAAAGGTTGTAGGAGTAACAATAAAAAAAATAATTTGAAAAATCGTCTACAACTCCAAGTGATATTATTGCTTTTAGAATATTTTTGGCTCAAGCTGCAGTTCACTAAGGCTTTTAGAACTTAATATTTTTAAATAAGTTTTACTATGTAATTTATTCATATTATGTTTTGTTTGCTGTCTCATTTCATACAATAACTAGTGGCCCGCCCCTCTCTTTATTTCGGAACTTTAGTTTCACTTTATACCATAGATGGCACTAGGTGTTGATTACATCGCGCAAGCTTTTCATGTTATCGAATTACCTATAAGCTTATTTTTTTATTGTTGATGGGCTTGCTCTTGGCTTACTTACACCTAAAGGTGAGTGATCACCGCTGCCCACGGATGTGTGCAATTTGCTTACCTTTAGGTCAATATTCGAATAATTATTTTCAATTGCACATTTATAGGCAAACATACTCTTCATCTTAGCGTGTAATTCCTGGTTGCGACCAAAGTTGTCGCTTTGGAGCCCGGGGTACGCTTGGACCATGACTCAGGAATGGGGGGGGTCTGGTAATTACAATGAAGCGACTACCGTCTGACCTTCGCAACCCTTTAACAGGGGAACCAGACCAACTGAATCATGGTTACATGTTTCCAGAATATTTTTCCCTCACCGCTGAGCAGATGGTAATAGTAGAAATACGCACATACATTTGAAAAAACCATTGGTGCATGTTCGGATTCGAACCTCGACCACCTGCTTGGAAGGCGCGTTCGTATCCATTGAGCTAACATCGCTCTTTAGACTAACATGCTATACCAGAATAATGTTTCCGTAGATGATGTTGCCATGATTTTTGTTCCTATCAAATGTGCCAAGTATATATTCAAACACATAAAAGAAAAAATAAATAAACCGATTTCCATTGCAGCCATTTTCGTAATCTACAACCCCAACATCTTGAGCATTGTTATCATAAAATTAAAATTGTTTGATTTAGGAAAATTGGAATAGATTTATTATCCCCCTTTCATTATGCGAGTTTTGTTTACGAGCTACGTTCTATAATCTAAAAGAAAATTTAACTTCGTACAAGCAATAGCCAAAAGAAAATACAACAGACCTAGTCTCTAGAAACTTTCCTCTTACAGCCTATAGATATCGTGTATACAGCACATAAAACCAGTGGCACAATTCTCTAAATTGACGGTGGGAATCAAGACATGGCTGGGGAGGGTCGCTCAATCGCTTATACCGGGGTGTGCTCAACGAAGCGGCCCTTTCCCTGCGGCAGGCACATGTTCACGCCGACAAGCGTCTGTCCCGAACCATCTTCCTCAGTTAGGAAGCACGCCAAACTCATTTTCTGCCTCACTATTGATGTAAGCAACACTCTGTATTCTTGAACTGCCTCCAGATCCTGCGCTGTGCCTGTCAAAGAACGCAGACATTAATTAATTACCATCTCCATTAAAATTGAATGAGGGCGTCGTGAATCAATTTGTACGACGACAAAATAAATTCAATTTACTCAGTCAAAAATGGTCGCAATCGGTAAAAATTCGTGCTCGATTTTTGTCATTCTTACAGTCCAATTGGGCTAAAGTAATGAATAGGTTTTGCCTGCGGGTTTTACTACCCGAAATTTTGGTAAGCACTTATTATTGTTAAAGCCCTGGTTGTTAACAAGCTGAGTATTTTTTCGAATTTCCATAATTAGCCCTTTTCATCACTACCGGGATGTGGCCTTTTATTACGCCATTAACGTAAATGAGCGGGTCTAATACCCAATTGGCAAAAAAGTAAGCTACAAGTATTACTGCGCTTGGCAAGCGGAGTATTTACATGGAAGTTAAAAAGTCGTCAGGGCTCGGGCGCAGGAAATTGCTAATAAGCCGTTTTGTGAATTTGTTTACAGTGAGTGTTAAGCGCTAAGTGCGAATATTTGCATTTCTCCATCTGGTCTGGGAGGAGTAGGTAATGAAGTAATAATATCGAAGTCAGCTTGTTCTTTGTCTTAAGGAATGCCTTTAATGATATCGCATGTGGGGTTTCCGCTGTCCCCAAGATAATTGGGCGGTTGGTTCGTTCTCTAACGGCTAATGACTTAGGTATTTTCTTGCGTAAGAAAGCGTTTGCCGACACAAGACGGGATTTTGGTAATTACAAAAAATACCCACGCCCAGATTAGCGGCCGTTGATTAATGTTTGTTAAGAACTTTATCGCTTCGTTTCGTTTCGTTTGTAGTAATTACACATTGTGGAACATGTGTTTTCAGGAAATTGCTTAATTAGGTAAGAAACACCTACAACCGTAAAATAAACAACATATTGTATTGTTGTAACATATTGTGTTGGTTAGGTATACCAAAAGCTCCATGCAAGCAACATAGTAGCTCTAATAAATTGACTATCCTGGGGAGCCCAAACTCCAGGAGGGCTAACTCACTTAAGCCTCATGAGACGCTTTAGGGATGTTGACACCATCCACTGAGAATTTCAATATCTCTTATATTAAACACATTTTTAATTTGATATAGGCAAATATTTTTGAGACTTTAGTATTACTCCTATATTAAAGGTTGTTATGAATTTAAGCCTTATTATAATCAGTAATTATGAGGTTGATGATGATGTCAAAATAACTCTGTAGAGATACTGGTAAATGTGTTTTTGCTATACGTGCAGCCAAGTAATATTAATTTCGGATTTCGAATAATCAAGGAGTATTGAATTTAAAAGTGGCATAGTATTCCCACAATAGATGACGTCTAAGGACGGATTCGACCAACCTTATTCCGACACTAAATCTATGGCATACCGCTGTCACTTAAAACAAACCTGACGTTATGCCATAGATTTATCCACGGATAAAGATCAGTCGAATTGGGCCTAAGTGGATACACAATAATGTATTACTAAGTGGATAGCCCTACAGTGGAATAAAAACAACTTACCTGCATTAACCCACCAAACGTCTTCTCTAATGTAGTTTCCCAGCATATACTCGACTGCCGTACTCCACAAAGCCACAGGCACATCCTGTATCTCGAACCTGAGCGTCCTGCCCTCCACGATCCTCTCGAACCGCCTCCATACTTTAGGATATTCCCTCGTAGACATTGCTATTTTAAAGAGTGCTTTTAACGCTTTAAAATTCAAACCACTTCTGAGGCAGCGAATGGGTTAATCGAGACTGGGAAATATTCTTTTGCGGTCTCTCGGTAACATTACCTTTACGAAATAATAACAAGTGCTAGTAGTTGTGTGGTTTTTACAGGCGGTTTAAATATTGACATGCACATTTAAAATGAAAGGGATTTAAAGAAAAGAAAATAATGATAAAATACAGAGTACCTAAGCTATAAACCATAGATTTTGAATCGGAGCTTTATTTATATTGCTTGTTCATTTCTTTACAATTTATTAGGCATACAAAACGTTCACTTGTGTCCTGTCTTATATAACAATATGTATATGTATATGTATGTCCTGTTTTATATAATAATGATGTATACGTAGAGAATAAAAAATCATTGCCTGTATTTTTAACCCCCGACGCAAAGACGACGGGTTGTTATTAAGTTTGACGTGTATGTGTGTTGTGTCTATCTCTTACATCGTAGCTCCCGAAAAAAATAACCGATTTTGATTTTGTTTTTTTTTGTTTGAAAGATGAATAAGGGGGGAGTGTTCTTATGTTAGGTAAAAATCGATCCAAGATGGCTGCCGTTGGGAATATTTTAAATTTTCAATTTTATTATATTGAAAGGCTTCTGTACGTCCAGCTAGTCACATAACAACATAACGAAACTAAAGATAAGTCATTATTGTTTGTGTACTCCGCCGGAACGCAACACTTTTATTATTCGATGGCTTCGTACAGTGAATGCTTTTAGAACAAACGCATTTATTTTTTTTCCCAACAACACAATGTTTAAAAGAGATCCCTAGAATAGGGAATAAAATAGGTAATCATTGGTAATTGCAGTGTAGCGCGATCACTACAATTGAGTGGAATATACTAGTGGTGGGCGGTGTCTTCTCTATAACTATTTACACTGCAATTAAAGATGCCATTTGAATATAGGTAAAACATCACTTGACCGTGGAAGAGACACGCTTTGGCATGAATGGGCCGGCTCGACCGGAGTGATACCACGGCCTCACAGAAAACCGGCGTGAAGCAGCACTGTGCTGTGTTTCGCTGCGAGAGTGAGGGTACCGGAGGCCCAATCCGGGGAAAGGGGGTTTTAAAGGTTGGCAGCGCACTTGTGACTCCACTGGTGTCGTGACTGTCAATGGGCGGCGGCAATCGCTTACCATCAGGTGATCCCTCTGATCGTTTGCCACATAAAAAAAATCAGATCTGGATAAATCTGAATTTCTTCGAAGTTTTATTCGATAAGTAGCCTTCTGGGTAAGCTCGCTCTATCGTAGGATTCTTCTCAACTAGAGTTCACTGTGAGACTAAGAGCAAAGCTATCGTCAATAATAAAAAATAACTGGCCAATTCTTTTTTGATCCCTCGATAATATACAATTTCGTTTCATTCATAATCAAGAGTAACCAATTGAATTTCATTTATTTAAAGCATGTGCCGTGTTTTAATTTTTTACTAGATTTATGCATTTTCCAGCCTAGTTCAAACACCTTAGTTTTTAAGATAAACTGGTTGTCTAACTCAATCTGGTCTAAAATACAACAATAAAAAGTAATTATTTTTATTTATTTTTTCGGTTCATAATCTTGTTTCTAAAAATATTGTTTCATACGTCGTGTACGTAATTCTTATTGACACATTTATTAGACTGGGATCAACTAAGGTTGGCTAACTTTATTGGACTAACACATCTCTGCAGCCCTAATCATAGACCCTTGTAACGGCAACTAATTGATTAAAACAAGCCGTATTTATCGTGGGTGTAAATAGGTCATTGTGGCGGCAGCCTGTGAATTATCCGATCAGTTCCATCGATGTAATCGGCTGCAGATTACCTCTTAATAACTGGAGGTTTAATTATAACTTATTTAATTAAGCACAGGCTTATATGTGTTCTCGCAGTGGCTGTTCGTAACCTACAATTGTTATTTTTAACACACCACAGAAAAAAAAATAATGCATCAGTTATTTCTAATGTTGGAAAGCTGTGATTATACTGTTTTGCTTTTATTTACTGAGATAACAATTTGTATGCATACTTTTTAACTTATAAAAATATTTTTTATAATGGCAATACCTAATATTTCTTGCTTTGATGAAAGAAATGGTTATAAAACACTATTTTAATAGATCAAAATTAAGCTAGCATGATTTATGTTATACTTAATTTTGCATTGTAAAGTATAGGTTCCTACTTTTTGAACATAAAATAAAATTACAATACTTTTATTATATTGCCGGGCCTTTATTATTATACTTTTATTATATTCAGAAGAATACGATAGCAGACAAAATAAGACTGAAAATAAACATATGAAAACTGAACAAAGCAATCTTATTTAATAGCTTTTAAAAATCAGCATATATAAAACCTTTTTCAAGCAAATGAAGACTGGCCGGTCAGACACGCGACATCAAAAAAATATTTATTTTTTGAGAGAATCTGTAAACCTGAGCGCGGGTTGTTTTTTTATCGTGTTTTGTTTTTTCCTGTTTTACCGTTGTTTTCTGCAATAATTAATAATAATATTATTTTGTGTCGATAGTTCAAAAATTTTTTTTTGTAGGAAACAACATGCCCTTTTCTAACATTAGAATTGTAAGTCACCTAAGATTAATTTTACTCTTAATTATGAGTGCTGAGTTTAAATTAAGGAGGTAGATAAGTAAGTTGTTTTTGTAGTTTCTACATGCTTATTTATAACATCTGCGCAATCCCTCTAGAAGTTTCGTATGTATATAGCCGAACCTATTATTTATTTACTTACCGTGGACTCTGCGGACTATACCTAAAACACCAGTAGAGTCACGGCGCGGCCAACCTTTTAATTCTACCGGATTTGGCCTCCGATACTCTTACTTACTCGGCGAAACGCAGCTTAGCACAGACTCTGCTTCTCGCCGGCTTTCTGTGAAGCCGTGGTATCGTTCTTGTCGAGCCGGCCCATTCATGACGTAGGGGTGGTTCTTCCCCGCACAATAAGTTTGATATGTAAGCTGTGGACGTGGTCTCTTAGCTGATGACGATAATGAATAATTAAAATAATAAAAACAAGCTGTATAGTTTCTGTAAATAGGTCATTGCGGTAGAACGCGTGTAAATGATCCGAAGAGCAATTGCGGTTGTAATTGACTCGTCAATGCAGATTAGCTGCTAATAACAGGACATGGGAGTTATTTATAGAATCCGAACTCTGTTCGATAAAATCCCGTTTCGGGTCAATGATGGCCGAAAATAATTTATTAGGCTGGTACTTCCGATTTAGATTATGAGAATGGATTTCAGAATTTTGTGATATAATTTCCGATTCAAATTTTGCAAATAAATCAGTGTCCTACATTACGATTTATATAGGGTATATATTAGGTTTAACTTCAAAAATATCAAGTAAACATTTTTGAAGTGTCATCACAGGCAATCTCCAAATAAGTGAAACATTTGGGTCATCGTCATCGTCAGCCCATTTAAGTCCCCATTGCTGGGGCACGGGCCTCCCTTAATCACATGAGGGGTGATTGCCATACTCACCACGCTTGGCAGACGGGTTGGCGAGGGTTTCGATATAAATGCCGAGGTTTCCTTCTCTGGGTGCTGATGATCATGCCAGCAGCTTTACCTTAGTCGCCTTTTACGACACCTCGGTAAGAGTGAGGGTGGCCTATTCTACTCTGCTGGGGATCCACGGCATAAACATTTGGGTATTCGTAGGAAATTATATTGAGATTTTTAAGCCCAATAGAACAAAGCGCAAAAACTAATAATTTCTACAGGGAAAATAATATACTATTTTTCACTTTGAAATTTTATAGTCGATAGGTCCTACCATTCCCGAGAAATGTATGGGTATGGATGTATGTATCATCATTCATGATCAGCCTTAATATAGTGGCAACAGAAAAATAGTGTGTGAACATTTCAACTGTCTAGCTGTCACGATTCTCGAAATATGCGCCTGGTGACAGACAACCGACAGCAAACTCTTAGTAATTCTGTTTTACCCTTTGTGTAAGTCTAATATACCTACACGTTACCTATGTACGGGTACATGAATATTTACAAATGTGTTACAATTCCTCAGGGGAGAGCACCCTTAATGTCAAACACGGTTGTTTCATTACCAATTGAGTAAACGTGACAAATTGTAGTAACCTGATTTAAAGATATCTGTTCACGCGCACTCAATTTATATTATTATAATGACGACCTTACGACCCTCATTTTTCGCAGAACATAGTTAAAGCGGTACTTGTACAACGGTTTAACAAAGAGAACACGAGATAAATTTCCATTGCTAAAAGTTTTTCCTCATTATAAACGAACTAGACACCGCTCGCGACTCTACTCTCATAGAATCCACCCACGTTAGCTGCTATTCAGATATAATTTAATGAATTGAAAGTACACTTATTTTTTCTTTTAGTTCATTTGTTCGCTTAACGGTATAGAGGCACTCAAATACGAAATACACTTTATAAATAAGACCACGGCCGTTGTTTAATGCTTATTAAATTGCAAGATTTCAGTTCTAGGAAATAGGAACTGTGTCTCTTTTACTATTTTGGAAATGAATTGAATCTTCCAACCCGCTTGTGGAAAACACTGTAAAGTAAGTATCTTATTTCAGTTATCCCGGCTCATTTGCTGTTAGCATTTGAAGAGTTCCCTCGTTTTCCCTGCGATCTCATCATCAGATCGTAACATGCACACAATAAAGTGACATGGGGTTCATCTCAGGAATATGATCTTAAAAAAAAACAATTTTCAAATTTATTTCATAATTGGCGTGCGCGCAAACATATAAAAACTTACAGTCGAATTGATCCTCCTTGATTACAATGAGCAGATCCGGTGATTTTTTTTTCTGTGGTATTACTAGTTGCTCTCAAAATTAAACTTTGTCCACCCCAACTTTTGTAATATGCGTTTAGTCAGCGACTGTGCCAAACCAAATCTCGCCTATAATTGGTTTCTCTCATTGCCAAAAATGCAATTTTTTATTGGTAACTTTTAAAGTAATCCTTTTGGTGTGACTGATGTAAATAAGCGGCAGTGATACTTTATCATTAGCTGCTCGTCTGCTTCCCTATCTCTTAAAAATAAGTAGCTTTTTCATCTTATGAAACTATTTTGGTAATATAATTCCACTAACATTGGCTCAGTCGCAATGGCTTCTAATTGTAATTAATATAATACATTAAATAAAATAAATAAAAAAAAAATCCAAGACATTTTGAATAAAATAGGACTTGTGATTTTTATTTAAATGGGCTTGAATGGGCAAACGAAAACCATTCGCAGTGCCACTGAATCGTAAAAACACCCTTAAATCTAATCGGATTATTGAAGTATCAATTAAAATGGCTTAAAAATGTGAAACTGAAAGGATAGTGGAACTCTGTATCCCTTTAAAGTTGGAGTTCGCTTAACGATTTCCATAATACATAGGAATGTTTTCATACTATGAGGAGGCGATGACCGTTATGCCTACATTAAAACAATTTATAAACAATTTTATAGTCTCTCCGGTCGGCCAGTCTCTAGGCTAATTAGTAATGTACAAGGCTCAAGGATTCCGAGTCCTTTTGCTGACAGCTCAGAGTCGTTTACAGGGCTCGCCTCGTTTGTATGAAGGTCGACGACTCGTTAGTCTTTTTTAGAGTTCGAGCCTTTTCGGAGCTCCCCTCGTTTTATTAAGCTAGAGCTTTTTTGACAGCTCGAGCCTTTTCGAAGGCTTTTCGAAGGCTCGAGCCTTTTTGAAAGATCGACCACACCACCACCATTATTAACATTTGCAGTTTTTATTTAGATATTTTATATGTATAGATTATGTAGCTTTATATATTACTTAGTGACAGAGTTTTTAAAGTAATAAACAAAAAACTTGAGATTTGATTAAAGGCTTGCTTTCATTTTAAGACCCGAGCTCTTTTGAAGTTTCGAGCTCTTTTGAAGGTTCAAGCTCTTTTAATGCCTTAGAGACCTCGCAGCTTGACTAAGCTCGGGGCACCGAGCCTACTGAGTTCACTGAGCCTTGCCATTCCGCATCGAGGCTTAAAAAATAGGACTCGACGACTCGAGTCTTGCACATCACTAAGGCTGATTCATGATAGAAGTGATGGACACCTGGCTAACCTGGATTCCCTAATTAAAGGTTTAAATGCTTTATTGACCTCATTCAAATCGTGAGCATCCATTGGATGAGGGTGGCAAAGGACCGATCACTGTAAAAATCTTTGGGGGTGGCTTATATCCAACATTCAGCATCTCTCGGCTGAAGTGATGAACCTTTTGTTTACAGGTTCAGTGCGCGGGTGCTGGAGCAGACCTGTTCAGCGCTCGGCGGGCGGCGGGTCGCGGCGCTGCTGGTGTGCGGCGGCGGCAGCGCCGCGTCTGCCGTGGTTACCGCCGCTACCCGCGCAGGGGTCCCCGTGCTGCGCGCCTCGCCCTCGCACTTGCATCTCTCCTACACCATCGCCAATGTAAGCATTTACCTTGCGCTTCTATAAAACGTCATTCTAAATGACTATTTTTTTTTTTAATTTTATTAAGAAAACTAACAGCATTACAGGTTGCATAAACATTGTTTTTTAAGTTACAAAGAGTAAAGCTAATAACAGGTTTCCCTTATTTATACAATTAATAAAAGTACCTTAGTATAATGTGTTTAATAGAATAGCCTAAACAATGCGTTTACCCATAAGCTGCACCATGCCAAATCATATAGAGTTTTCAGATATAAAGAGAGAAATTAAGGTGGAAAATAAGATAATATAGAAAGTAGTTAAACGACAAAGCATGTACCATCGGTTAAGTGTGTTTGTGAGTTCTACTTAGTAGTATAATATAATGTGTGTACGTGTGTGTGTGTGCGTATGTGTTTGTGTGTGTGTGTGCGTGTATGCGCGTGTGTGTAGGTATGTTTATTTAATAAATTCATACAAATGTTAGATAACAGATGAATCACAATACCCATTATGTACGTAAGAGAATATTAGGTACACCGAGACTCTGAATAACGGGTGTTCATCGAACACATCCTGTCCAGAGTGGGAATCAAAACCATGAAATTTGGCGCCGTCGCGTCGGGCAGTTAAAATAAGTAAGATGTTGTGTACCTACTTAGATTTTATATATTATTCCCTTGTGAACGACATGCATACCGTATGCAATACGCATGCCGTGTGGTTTATGATAAGTTATGGTCTACTCAAGACGTTAAATTTTTAATGGTCGTAATAGCGTGATTTTTAAATGCAATTATTGAAGTTGTAAATAGGTCAATGTGACTAAATTTATTATTATAGGTTCTTGATAAGCGAGCGAGAACGGTATTTGCACCATAGTTAGTGCGTCGCCAGGGCAAATTCAGCAGTGGTGTGTGGCGAGTGCGGCGCGTCGGCGCACAGAACTGCACATCTTGCAATAACTCCGGGCAGTCCACACGGCCCCGCAGTATGTCATACAAAAAGGAAACGTCCAGTACGTCTCTCCTGTCTTCCAATGTTACGAGACCGTTCAGGTCACACCTGTGTGAATATGATTCAATTTCGTTTGACTAAACGGTATGTGGAGTTACGCAGAATGATAGCATGAGAAACTTTGGCACACGTGGCAGTGTTTATGTCTGTGACATAGCACACGATAAATGTGTAAGGATATGCCGAAAGATAACCTTTATCTATGATATAGCAGACAATCATTAGTATCACCTACGCCATGAAACCGGATAACTATGTGAGCAATAAATTTCGGGCTATGCCTCTACCAGACCGCAGCAGAAAGGGCAGAATCAAACAGGTTAACCTTGGCGTCGTACGGGATGACTTGCTTGCTATTAACCTTGCCACTATGGCTCCCAAAGACCGTCCATATTGAAGGAGGTGTAGCAGAAAAGCGTATGTATCCCTGGCTCCGAAGCCCCAGTTTAGGACGCAATCGGTATTGAGATGATGATCAAAATTAAGCAACTAAGATAATATAATTGGGAGAACGTAATTGTGTGTTGCATTGGGTAATAATCTTTACTAGTAGCCAACGGCAAACTACATATTTTTGCTTTACTGAAGTATATATAGGGGTGAGGAGAAGTCCAATAAACCAGATACATATGGAGTTATAACCTACACGATAATTTTAGTGTATTTATAACCATCTTTCTTATTCACCGCTTTTAACGTAAAATAGCGACATCCAAACAAATTTAACATTCCGCTATACAATATCCATGTTTGTTTAACTTTTGATAAATAGCACTTGTGGCAATTAAATTTAAACTTGTACAGTTTCAGTTGTACATCTAACATAACTTGGTCCTTACTGTTATAGCTCTCTTGCATTTAGTAATGCAAACTACATTTTACCTACGCGTAATGATTTAAATAATAACCAGAACAGCATTCATCGAGTTGGTATGCTAGAATTTCGCAGCCCCAAACGTAGTAATATGGTTTGAAAATTGATTCTATGAAATGGTAATCGGAAAACAATTTTACACCTCCGCTTTGTCCCTTTATTGAAATTTACACAAGGGGAGTATTATGCTGATAACATTCTGTATGTCAACACAATATCGCCTATTATATTTTATACACTTGTACATTTTGAATCATTTTATCCCTTTATCTTTTATCGCAAGGAAGACAATCATGCAACGAAAGATGTTATTTGGATCTTTATCTGCACTCGTGTCATAATCTTCAAATTAAGAAATTCAAAAGTACACACATTTTCACGCGCTTTATAATATTGATAGGTTTTAAATTAAATTAAAATGCAAGAAAAAAGTAGCATAATGGTTTTTATTTGCACTTTATGCTACAGGCTAATTTGTTATATGACAATATTATGACAAAGTTATCATCATTTATACCACAGTACATATAAGCGTATTATATCTACTGTGTTTATACTGTCAAAAAAGTTAGAAATTGACTCCGTAAAAAACCTATCTGTCAAACAGCCAAATACGATTAGTGGGATTGGCGCCATTTTTGTTTATAGAATATATTTATTTTATTTAGTCTGAGAGTGAGAAAATAGTAGAAAAGTATTTTCAGGATTTGACTCCACCAGATATTTTAGCAAAAGCATCACGAGTTTCAAATAGGCTTTGGTCAGGAAATTGTACTAGGTTATCAGGTATGTCCTTATAGCTTGTCAAAATAGTTTCCCTATGATTTCTTTATTTTGAAGATTAGAACAGTAATGTAGATAAAGTAGTGAATGAGACTGCGCATGACTTATTATTAAAACACTCGCGAATGATATTAAAAAACTCGCCAAGGCTCGTTTTTTTTTTAAATCTCGCTCGTGTTTTAATAAGTATCAGCTTCTTCCTCTGGACCGTATCTACCGAAGGGCAGTTAGAATTATCGACGGCCAGGCTCTTTCTGACACGCTTGATTCCTCTATCACTACTTAGAGATGTAGCACCGCTATGTGATTTCTAACGCATTTACAATAGGGAGTGTCCCGAGGAGCGGTTCTCGGCCTTATTCTAGTTGCAAATTTTCACCATCGTACATCACGCCAGAACTCAAAATTCCAGCCACATCACTTGGATGGATTTCACCATAATGCGTTTGTCACGCCACTTCCTACCACGCGTAGTTAAGCTGTGTAATCAGCTACCCACGATGGTGTTTCCGAATAGATACATCCTGGTGATTTTCAAGAAAAAGCTTATTTATTCCTCCCATAAGTGCAGGTAACGCATCTGTGATGCCCCATGTATTGCAGATGGCCATGGGCAGCGGTAATCAATTACCATCCGGTGAGCCGTCTGCTCGTTTGTCCTCCATAATGCAAAAAAAAACGAAACCCTCATCATGAGACAGTCACATAAACTACTATTATGAATTTGGACATCAGAGAATTTAGTTCCCGTTTTCAAAGGTTGTGTCATTCATCCATTCATAAAAGTGTTGGCCTATTGCAAAGAAATTTACTTAAAATTTTTTGCACAAAACGTTACATTAGGCGAAAAACGTTACATTGGGTATTAAACCCAGACCTTCCTAGTCAACCTTGTAAATAAAAAATCCTTAACCTTAGAAATATAGAGCTGGTATATATTATTGGTTTTAATAAATAATTTTCTGTAAAACATATTTTTCGATAACTAAGAGTACCTTCCTAAAATTGAAAGTTCATTTCGAATTTTATTGAAGACTTCTAATTAATTTTTGTATCAAAGTACTTTAAAAGTCACTTGATTTATTAGATATTGGGGTGGCCATTTGTTTCCAAATCTGACACAGAAAAGAGTCAGCTTTGCCCACGAGACCGTGATGTATTGCGGTTATGGTTTCCCCGTGCCAAACACATTGAGGTCACTCTTGAAAGGTTGATTCTTTTCAAGATTCAACCAGAAAATTCGGACTTAACATATTTCTTGATAAATCGTAGTATACGTTTAGTAAAATCGGAAAGATGCAGTTTTTAGACATCGTTAAAATACTTTAGTGCTTTAAAAGGGCGTAAAAAGTACTTTAAGTTTTTACATTAGTACTCTAATCCTTTACAAGCTAAAGCTGACTAACTGACTGATCTATCAACAGGGCCTAAAATATAGGGTTAAAAACTTAACACACGGGTTCCTTTTGACGTGTCCTAAAAATCCTTTCTAAAGGAGCACTTAGAAAGGATTTTTGTAAATTCACCCCCTAAAAGGGTAAAACGGGAATGCATATTTAGTATGAAAATTTGTTTAAGTTTGGGGCTCGACGCCATATTTTTTTTAGGTGATAGGTGGCAGACGAACAGACGGATCGCCTGATGGTAAGCGATTGCCGCCGCCCATAGACACCCGCGACACCAGTGGATGCACAAGTGCGCTGCTAACCTTCAAACCCGGATTGGGCCTCCGGTACACTCACTCACGCAGCGAAACACAGCACAGTGCTACTTCACGCCGGCGATGTGAGGCCGATTGTGTTGATATTCCAAAAAGAAGAAAAATACGATTTGACACCACATGTCCTTATGTAAAATGAAGAATATGAGCTAAATATGTTTAGCTACTAACATATTTAGCTCTGTACATTACCTCATAAACTTAAAATTGCTTGCTTAAGTATCAGTTATCAACGAATGTAACATTGAATTCTCTTTGTATATAGTTTCTGAGATAAGCTTGAACAGAGACTGACATCTGTGTCCCGCTAAGAATAATGTCTACTGCACAAGACGGGTTAACAAGCTGTATTTCTTCTTACAATGTTTACAACAGAAAACAAAAGTTTCTTATCTGCATTTTGTGAAGATTCGCTCACATAATTCCACTTTTCTTGAAGACCTAAATACTTTCCATAACACATCTCAAGGGCAGACTAAAGTTTTGAAAGAAAAGTTCCCCAAACGGGCGCCCAGTGATGTATTGATATAAATATGTACTACCGGATATAAATAAATTGAGGGTATGATGGGTCCCCCGTGACAGCCCTAAAAGCTACGGCCAGCCTCAAGTGATTCTGGGCCGTGTTACATCTTATTTTTGCACTAAAAGTGTTATATGTATTATTTTATCTTTTAATAAGTGCCCATATTTCGTATTGAGAATACAAATTTCTGAACACAAGGTTATGGCCCGGTTCCCACATAAAACGATTGATTTCACAATTTGTATTTTTCTCTTCATTAATTCAATCATACAATAGATAGGTATATTTTAAAGGTGGGACTATGCTAGAAGCTCCGAGCAAGAGCTGAGCGCAAGCCGAGTCGTTCTGCACTGGTGTCAGTGTGTTACTATCGTAATCCTTTTATGTTAATCAAAAAAACGAAGCGATGGCAAAGTACAGTCAAGCACGAGTCAAACGCTAAAAGCACGCTCGTTAGTCTCTAATTTTGGATCAGCTCGTGCTACGGTCGTGCTCGACTGATCTAGCGTTGAACCACGTTTATCATCATTTATAATTTCAGCCAATAGAGGTCCACGGCTGGACATTAGGCCTACCCAATGATTTTCACACAAATCGTGCCTGCGCCGCCCGCATCCAATAGATTCCCGCGACCTTCACCAGATCGTCGTTCCACCCTGTGGAGGACCTGCCACGGCTGCGATTTCCTGTACGTAGCTTCCACTCGAGGACCTTTCCGCCCCAACGGCCGTCTGTTCTCGTCGCTATGTGCCCTGCCCATTGCCACTTGAGACATGCAATACTTTGGGTTATGTCTGTGACCTTAGTTCTCCTCCTCATCACGCAAGGACCACGTTTATATCTCACTGATATTCCACTACGCTTTGTAAGTTTGTATCTTATAGTTATCAGCTGCAAATGGAAGGCTTATTGGTGATTTAAACAAATAGTAACTTTGTCAGGCTACTGATGGCCAATTTCCTAACTTGATGAAGTACAGCAAAATCATATCGTTATTTAAATCAGGTAATAAAAGTGACCCTTCTAACTTTAGGCCTATTTCTATATTACCAACAGTGAGTAAGATTTTTGAGAGAGTCGTATTCGTTCAGTTGCCTCATTTTAAAACTTCAAAAACCTGGTTTTTAATAAGCAATTTGGGTTTAGTAAAGGTAAGTCAACAACTGATGCAGGAGTTGCACTTAACAAGCATATTTTTGATGCATGGGAAAACAAGCAGGATGCTGTTGGTGTATTTTGTGACCTATCGAAAGCTTCAACCAACAATGTTTGGTGCGTAACGCAATTTGATTGCGTTATGGTGTATCCAATATTTCACTAAGTCTGATAAATTCTTACTTGTCTGATATAATTCAGAAATTAAACATTAATGGGACATATTCTTCAGGCGCTCCTCTATTGATGGGAGTACCCCAAGGATCGCTATTGAGACCTCTGCTTTTCCTGATATATATATAAATGACCTTCCTTACTTTACACAACATCTTTGTGAGGTAGGGCTATTTGCTGATGACACTTCGTTGAAAAAATACGTTTGACGACGTAAATGACACTCTGGTTTAGAACTAAGAACTTACTTCTTAATGCTAAGAAAACTAAATGTGTAAAATTCTCAATGCCCAATGTAAGACAGGTCAATACTAACATCACTATGAATAATGTACGTATTGAAGTGGTTAACTCAAGAGTTTTCCTTGGCATTACCATGGATGCCAAATTGTAATGGGGTCCCCACGTTGCAGCCTTGTAGAGTAGAGTTCCCTCTAATGTGGTTGAGTGAAATGATGGCTGACACATACGTCATACTTGTACCTGTTCACAAGTATGACGTATGTGCCACCTTTGGTTCCACTTCGGTTTACCTCATATTTAGCTTTTTTAGCCTCATATTTAGCATAATTTGCTTCTATTTTGTGTTGCATTAGACTGTATGACTTGGTATGAGGATAATAAACCATTGTATAAAAAGTCGGCGATTAAAAAGAGTAACTGTCGAGTTTCTTGCCGGATCTCCTCGACCAGAATAAACTTTCCGAGCCAGTGGTAGAATCGCATTATCAACATATATATGTATTAACATGTAAATTATACATAAGTACTTAGAAATAGTTTTAAGTCATTCAATTTTATGACGATTTGTAAGTGCTGTGTACAAGCCTATCTATATAAATAATTATTTGAGTTGAGTTGAGATGTTGTAGATTTAAGAAATGCCCTAAAATATAATCTCCATAAGAAAACTTATATACACCGTTATTTTTTTTATCGTTTAGATCCCGAAAACCTCATAATAGGTAAAAAAATAACCGTGTACAATAACTTGCCTTGATGAAATTTAATTTTAAATATTCGCAATGAATTTTAGAGAATTTTATTTAAACAATAAAACAATATCTTCTGATGTAAAAAAAAAACTGTTTTGTTTTATATTAATTCTACATTTTTTTTTCTTAATCGTGGCATGCATAGTATTTTGTTGCGTTAAACTAGTTTAATTTATATCACCAGAGCAAATTTGATCTTCGGTGACATATTGTTTCTGCCCGACCTATTTCCAAGATAGCTAGCCAATAAATCCGAAATCGCTCCTCTGATTACTCTCCTATATATTTGTATGTAGAGAAAAAATAGTTGGGTCACGGGAATTGAACGTCGATGTAATGTTCGGGGATTTCCACTAGCTTTCAATGAAAATAAAGAAGGTTTTAAATTCTGACAGAATTAGAATTTTTAAACAATGGATCTAAATCTCTGATGTTTTTGTGTCACATGTCTGATGTTTCTTGTGCCAGTTACCCATTGAGGGCCATAGGTACTTGTTTTCTATCGGACAACCCACTGGCTTCCTCCCACTTTCCACACTTTTTATATAAAAAAAACCCGGTCAAGTGTAAGTTGTGCTCATGCACCGAGGATTCCGTATCAACTTGAAGAATGTAAAAAGTTATCTCATGATAGATATTCAATGAACCTATTACGAACTTTAATTGTTATTTATACCTTATAGATTTATCAGAGGTCATGATAATGTACAATAAATGTACATTATCATAACCACAGGTCGGAATTAGGTAGAGTTATGTACTTGCATTGAAATGTTGATATTAGTATGGTTGAAATTACATACCGCAGATATATTAATTTAAATGTAAGGATTATTACATAAAAAAAAATTTAATCAATCACTGTTTTTTTTTCACCCTTTTAAAATTAATCACGATATTTAAGGCATAACCACTATATTCTTTCGCCGTATGAAATCAGTGTGAGTACTAACTCTACTAGATTCCGACCTCGGATCATAACACAAGACACCGCATTACTAGTATTTTTAAATTTAGATAAATTTTGGTTACTATCATTGAAACGTTTGGATTTAACATTTTAATATTTCAATGTAATTGATAATGACACGTCTGCATTGTGGTATAATTCAAAATATATTATCTTAACCATATTATTTCACACGGCGGAGCAGAGGCATTCTTTCCATGGGAGGTGTGGTTTGTTTAACTAATGGAGCTCTAACATCACAAAAAGCCAGTCGACGCCGGCGCTTGCGGATAGTGACTAGGAGAAGATTCTATTCATGAAGCACTATTAATCATGGTTGATGTGATAAAGTTGGGGGATAGTAAACATCCTGTTATATAATTATATAACAGGATGTGTATTGATTAAGTGACACCAAAATTAGTTTTTACTTTTTTCCGTGAATGTGAAATAATTTCCACGAAATAATGTAAGAGATTTATTTCGACAGTTGTAATTTAAACTGGGGTGCCAGTAGACAAATGTTTTAGCACTTTTATTTTTATCAAAATAATGCCCTTTCTGTTAGTTACATCCACAATATAAACAAAATAAAAACCGGCCATGTATGAGTCGGACTCGTCCATGAAGGGTTCCGTAGCAGCAAGTAAGATATATGGAAGGTAAATTGCACATTACGATTTATAACGTATTAAAAAAAACTACTCACTATATCTAGTTCAAACCAATTGTAGTTGTTAGTTTTCATGATTATGTACATCATATATTATTTAGTTTTATAATTCATTTATTATATAAGTTAGAGCAGGGGGACACACACACAATTTACCACTTTGGAAGCGTCTCTTGCGCAAAGTATTGTGTTTAGAAAAAAATGATGTTAAAAACCTGAACATCATTTTTAAAGATCTACCCATAGATAAAAAAAATTTGAGTTTCAGTTTCAAGTATGAAGACCCCCCATTATTTTATTTTTTCCAATTTTTGTGAAAAAATCGTAATGCGTTTAACAAATTACATCTATTTACCAAGTTTCAATAGTATAGTTCTTATAGTTTCGGAGAATAGTGGCTGTGACATACGGACGGACGGACAGACATGACGAATCTATAAGGGTTCCGTTTTTTGCCATTTGGCTACGGAATCCTAAAAAACAGCGTTTCTTACAAATCGTTCATACTTTCTTAGTAATAATTAAAGTGGTTTGTGTATTTTCCAGTTGTGTCCAAAGCTGTTTGGAACACGGAGTACGTTATATGATCCATGATTTGGGAAAACTGGTTATACAATGAACCAACTGCCGTTTAGAGGTTGCTAAGGTCTGACGGAAATCGTTTGGCAAACTAAACCATAGTTCCACGTTCAGAATAATTTTTGAAACTTGTAGGTTTTATGTTTTCCTCCACCGTCAGCTAGTGGTAGAAATAAGCACAAAGATTTGAGAAATCTAGTAATGAAAAAAAGACGTACGACCTACGACCTTTCAAAATGTGTATCTCCTGAACTAACATCGCTTGACAATAATATAACACCTTCAGTTATTTGAAACTTTTGAAATCATAATTTGGAACGTTTACATCTGTTTTGAGTTATATTAACAGCGATCATTTTGTATTAGTGTTAGTTCATCTATGTCATATTAAATCATTTCAATCCGTGGAGCAGAAGCAATCTGCGTCATGGAAGTGAGGTGTGTTTAACTAATGGGGTTATCAAAATAACAAAAAGCCGGCTGTCGCCGACGTTCGTAGATAGTGAGTAGTCGTAGTCGTAGATCTACAAAGTACATAGACAAGAAAGAAACAAGAAATAGTACATAAACACTGTCTAATGGTATTGTCTTAATAATACTGCAATCCACCTAATATTACAATTTGAAATTTTAACCATTAGGTACATAAATTAATTTGATAGGTTTTGGATCTTAATCATTAATGCTTGTTAAAACTTTGTTAACAAATACGTTATATAGTATTTTCATTCTTTTTTCTAAATAATGTATGAACATTTTTTAGTTTCAAACGTCAAAGCTGCTCTATAACACATCGTTTTAGCTAACAATGGTATATTGAACGTTTATGAATAAAGCCCTTAGTGCTTCGAATCTCACAAGGAAAAATGGATCCTCTAAAAGATTACTAGATCTCTATTTCAAGACCCCATTATTTGGGGAACGCGTGACGAATATATCGAGTTGAAAAAACCGTATGTGTACTCAAGTCCGCAAATTGCTTCCAAAGCCGTCACTATGCAGCCCAGGGTAAGCTCTAGCCCAGGGTAAGTAAGATTTTTCCTTACAAAACT
Organism: Marasmia exigua; assembly: GCA_019059595.1. Lineage (NCBI taxonomy): Eukaryota > Metazoa > Arthropoda > Insecta > Lepidoptera > Crambidae > Marasmia > Marasmia exigua. The sequence goes on from CM032466.1 coordinate 13,931,469, forward strand.
TGCACAGGAACCGATGTTCAAAGTATTATATTATTACATGTTATTCGGACCCAACTCCGAGTCCTTATTCTTCTGCAAATGGATCAAATGACAATTTTACATGTCAATCTGTTTTCCTACTAGCAAACTACTCGTATATCTAAACGTTATCGTCTATCATAAAATAAAGCTGATCGGTACTAGCGATAGGATTGGACTATCGATAACAGTAGTCATTTGGACCCCTAGGGCAACACTACCATGCGACACGTCATGGGACGGGCGATTAGACCCTGTGAGCGTGGAAATAAATGGTCCAAGTGAACTCATTATCCGGGGAAGGTAGGACTTTTTGTTTTCATTTCCGAGTAGGAATTATACTTTTGACCTCGTTTGTTGGGTGTTTGATGAATGTAAAATCGTAACTTTAAACAAAGAGAACATTTCGATTTAAAAAGTCATAATCGAAAAATAGATATCTTTGAAACGCAAATTGATATGTAAGGTCATAATAAAAATGCACATTCTACGAGTAACTAAGCACACTACGCATAATAACAGTACGGCCATACATCAAGTTGGCGGCAAGCGCGGTTATGCCCCGTAATAATATCGTTGACACGTTTTCGTAATATATTACAAGATATGACTCCCGTAGCAAATCAACAGCGTTATTGTAAAATATCACGTAGGTACAATTTCTATCATTGCCTAGACGCATTTGAAGAAAATGTATTAATGGTAACAGGACTAGATGAGAGTTAGCGATATAGCAACGGAGTTGTAACATGGAAACTTTGCGCAGACATAGACTAATCAATAATCATACATATTGTGAATGACTGTCTTTCAAAAAGGACCATTAAATAGAAAAACTTGGGCTACAGTCAAATCTAATAGTTGATATTTTTTAAAGCAATCTTTTGCAATTTAATTACTGGTGGTCAAATATTTGTAATAATATTTCCACTGGATATTGTAAAATATACCTACAATGTTGATGAGACTATCGACAGCTCATGTCGAATCAAGCACTTACAAATTTCGTCAGCTTAGTAACGCGTTAAGTGGTCTAATTGGTAGAACATCCACCCGGATTCTGGAAGATGTGGTTTCGAGTCCCGCCTGAACACGAGATGAAATATTTAAGTGTGTTATTTATTTAAGTCAAATATAAATTGTGTTGATCGAGTTTGTTGAGCATTTTGACAGTCCGCGTGTCTGTTGTTGTTTGGTAAAATAAATCGAGGGAGAAATTGGATCACGAAAAAGTAAAAATATGAAGATGTCTCAGACCACTGAAGTATGCTTATGTAAGAATAAGGAAAGCAACTGAATTTGTTATGCGTGAGATGAATCTGATCTTACGATGTGCATAATATCTCGAAACTTGAGGACATTTCTCGTTGTGACGGAAACTTTTTTGAGGCGATATTCAGAACATTTCTTTTTGCACGAAATACGGCGCGGGTTGGTGTCTTGGAAAATGATGGTAATTTATAACTCACTTTAGCGCCGATTATGCCATGACGTGAACTAATAACGCTCTTTAAAAGCTGGACCTGGCCGGAATATTACTATATGGGCCACCAATACATTTCTGTTTGTTTTCTATACTAAAGTAAATTTATGATTGTTCACAGGACCTGCTTCCCCTTGAAATCCGGTTAGAAATTACAGCGAGAGAAACACTCCATGCATTACGGTACATTTTCTAGGAAATAACTGAATTTTGTATTAATTCCATTATGTATCCATACCTACCTACCAACTTTACCTTTGCTTTTTACAGGGCAACTCTTTTGCATACCCACTGGCATACCTTTACATTACTTGCCGAGGAAGATATATATTCAACATTCTCCCTAAGAAAGGACCTGTCTTCCATTCTTACTGCTCAACCGCTTAATCCTAAATGGCTCTCACTTCCAACAAAATACTCTCGCCACGCTCTGTTCAGGTATTTACCTTTTATTATTTTGTAGTACTAATACCCGTTTCACTTAATGCCAATACTTATAATTTCTTTAAAACTCTTCTGCTCTTTTTGTTATGCAAAAATGTTTAAGATATTTATTGATTGTGTGCTTGCAGGCGACTTGCTGAAGTTTCGAGGCTTACTAGAGGTGTCGTTGTTTTGATATGTGACATACATTACGCAAAATTGGTTATGGATGAAGCAAAGCGTCTAAATATGCTCGATGGCCATTTTTTCTGGCTATGGATTGATGCTTCGAAGGAGTTTGACGTCTTCCACACTATCAGCAACAAAATAGAATACACGGATGACCTTGAAGCTTTTGATAGTTTCAGTGCTAAAGATGAAGCATTAATGGAAGATTTTTCTGAACGGCGTAAACGAGATGATGCAGACAATAATTCAGTTAAAGACATGACGAGTCTTGACTCAACAAGACAGCCTGAAATCAATTCTAAAGACGAAAAAGATAAATATGTTGAAAATAACAGTTCAATGAAAATGAGTTTTCGACAAAGTAGTAGGTCTAGAGATAAGTCAAAAGCGCACAGTGTTAATAACAAATTGTTAAATATAAATTTTAGTCAAGAATTCGGTAGTAGTCGCAATATTAGTTCAGAAAATATTAGTAATTATGATTATGTAAATAATAAAGGCGTTGAAACTTCTAAAATCGGAAAGAATTCAATTGAGAAGGGAAAGATGTCCTTCTTGTATAGAGATAGCAGTAGACGTACTAGTTATAGTAAGACGAAAAATGAATCCTTTAATAAGTATGTAAATAGCATAAACCTAGACGGCATGTACGCTGAAAATTCTTATTTAAAGCAGGAGGTCATTGATTATAGCGATGAAAGTAGTAATTCAAAAGATAGTGTATTTTCAAGTGATATTAGTGATTTTCTAATGAATCCCGCGGTGCATATGGCTAAAATGCATAGTGTTAGAGATACGATCGATAAAAGAAAAGATAACAATTCTAGTAAGAATATCGACGACGAAGACAAAGATAATATGACTGTGATTATTGATAATCTTCCTGTAGGACTTTTGGCATTACATCCTCAGCCAATGAGAATTGGTAAGTTTAACTCATAAATACTCAAGAAAATTAGAGTATCCTTTATTTTATTTATCATCTCATCGAGTGACGTCCAAGCTGTCTCTTTACAGCCTGGGGCGCGCTTGGAACCATGTTCTAAGATTCGGTGAGTAGTAATTATAATGAGTTTACTGCCGTCTCTTTTTTGCGACCCTGAATAGGAGAACCAGATAATCACCGTCAAGGTAATGGGTGAATACGCTTAGATATTTAATTTAGTCGGTGTTTGCCCGCGATCTTACTGCAAAAAGGAGCGCAATTGAACCATTTTTATAGATCCTCCATAAAAAGACTAATTATTCATATGTAGATTAGATCTTAGGTAAATAATTTACTTGAATCTCTGATCGATTATTATGCTACACATTTAGGTAATAAAGATTGTGATATCAAGCCAATATAGTACTTCATTACCGTAATCTTCTAAATGGTATTTGTAGATCGCGCATTTGTGCAAGCGGCAGTCCGTATGGCAGTCGGTGCGCTCCGCCGAGTCCTGCGCGCGTGCGACGCGTGGTCAGCCCAGGCGCAATTTCTGAGCGATGCCACAGCGTCTTGTTGGGATGAGCCGAGTGATGCGGCTGCTGACTTCTCCTCTGAATTTGTCCGGTAAGATTACTTTTTCTTCGAATTTTCTAAGTCATGTTGGTAAGGGGTAGAACTTTTTGAATACCAAGTATAATGTACTACGTTCAACGGTAAACTGCAGCAGGCTAATATTAATTAATTTTATAAATTTGTAATAATCTTAACACGATTTATTATTCTATCATTAAGTTCATGTAAAAAAATAATAATCTTAAACAATTTTTATATAAACTCCAGTCGCAGAAGGTAAGAGTACTTATGGCATATAATAATTATTAACTATTGTTTTTAAGTTCTTAACTAAACCTGTTTTGAATTTATAGTTTAGCAAACAAAACCATGTTAACATATAAATGCCAGTCAAAGTCAGAAAAATCTACTTTTCTTTGAATATTTTTATAGGATGTAAAGTAACTATTGATGAATTTCTCGCATGTTTATTCGGTCAAAGTTTACTTAGAGGTTCTCAATTAACCCTGCATTACCCAGCAAAAAAGACAAGCGAAAGTTAATTAAGAAGATTTTACTTTTATCATCTTTGCCCATATTTACATTTTATAGCTAACCAACCTCTGTTCTATAAAAAGTCACTTGCAAATCGCATTTGATATTGAAAAGTGCAGTCAATTGGAAACCGGTGTAATGGCATCCATTATAGCATTTACATTTTGAAGTCCGGATTCAAACTAGTGACTATAATAGAATGGTAACAAGCGTAGAGCATCATCATAAAAGCAAATTGTCTAGCTAGTCCGAGAAAGACGCGATATTACTTTTATGCGCCCCTATCTAAAAGACGAAGCTTTCTACGTTTATGTCTGCTTGGTAGAGGTTGACAAACATCTGTATCACTGTACAGAATTATCTTGAAAATAAGCTACTATCTGAGTAGTTAAAAGCTATGTTTAAAAACTATGAACGAGTTTTGAAATGTTACGGCGAAATTATGATCTGATTTTTGATATTTCATAGTGCTTATCATAAATATTCCTGTGCAAATATCTAGGATAATAAAAATAGATTTTTCATTCATCTTTGTCACATTTTGAGACATTTTCGCTTATCATTAATCAAAATTTATCTTCCTTTATTATTTAGTAATATATTTACCTCTATAAAATATGAAAGAGTTAAAGAATATGAAGGAGCTTTGAAATGTTACGGCGAAATTATGATCTTATCTTTTATATTTCATAGTGCTTACAATAAATATTAGTGTGCCAATTATGGAACTAAGAATATGAAATATCCTTGTGCAGCGATCTATGATTTATAAATCTCTGTCATATTTTGAGACATTCTCGCTTATCATTATTCGAAATGTATCTTCCTTTATTATTTTACCTTTATAGTAAGTAAATAAATAATATGAATTCAGATAATTATTTACTCAATACTCAATATTTTATTTGCATTTCACATTTTATTTTATTTTAATTAGTTTAGTGGTAACGTATTACACGTTAAAATAAAAGTACTTCATTAGCAATTTTTTATGTGATAGGTGGCAGACGATCAGACGGATCACCTAATAGTATGCGTTTTTTTATCCTGTGCTATTTCTACTTCTCGTTTCTTTTCATACGTTTTAGTTAAGCAGTTTTTGTTTAGTATTTTGCTCTTTAGTGCTGCCTGGTATTCATAAGACAGTTTCTAATAATTAAAAATATTAAACTCTGTCTTATACAATCTAAAACAAACATTTTAATCAAATAGAGAAGTTCTACATCAGACTCAACCTTTACGCAACATAAAACTTTATCAAAGCGACCCTGGTCAACCAATTTATGCTAGACAAGAACCCCTAGGCATATCCCGAACCCGTACTAAGACCCATCACATAAAAACACTATTCGTAATTACGACCTATATGTAACGGGTTATTAGGATAAGACCGTCTTATGTTACGACTGCAATAACTTTCATTAGTGACAGAAGATTTTATTTTACGTCACATCTTATAAATTAATAAAAATTCCAAAGATTTATTGAAATCACTGTTATCATAGTGTTTGTGCTCGTAGATCTTCATGAAAGCATAGCAATCGATCTTTCTTAAATAATATTTAGATTGAAGTACCAGCGCTCGCTTTCCAATGTTCACCCTTATTTTCCGGTTCCAATTTAATATTATCTTGTGAGGCTGATTTTGAACAGATAACGTCTGGGTGTTATCGTCTTTTCGGGTGACTAAGGGTGGTAGGACCGTGAGGGCGATAAGGTTTAAAGACTTTGGATCTAATTCATAAATGCTTGTTAAACTTTTGTTAACTAAATAGGTGTTATAAAGCAGTTTTCATTCTTTTTTCCAAAATTTTGTAAGTAAGTAATTGTTTATTTGCCAGAATATGATTACAAATGATCTTAAATAAATAAATTCCAACATATTCTATCGATGAGTCGATGTGCAAATGTCATTCAAAATTTAATTTTACAATGCATAATTATTTTGATTAGATTTATTTTTACATCATTATTACTTAATACGTAATACGTTTGTATGAATATTTTTTGTTTCAAACGTCAAAACTGCTCTCTAACACCGTTTTAGCTAACAAAGGTGTATTGAATGTGTATGAATATAGCCCTTTGTATTTAGGTAAGGTTTTGCTGCATAAACAGTAATTTTGGTCTTTCAAAATTTTCTGATGTAGAACCGAAATTAACATGTTGAAAATCGATGTCATAATGACGGATTTCATACATTTCCGGTTACAAATTCAATATCACTATTCGTGCTTATCAACATAATCTCAGCAAATAATTAAGATTACGTACAAAAAGTCGTTTACCGTGTGAAGGCCACGCTTCGGCAGGAATGGCCCGGCTCAACCTCACAGAAAACCGGCGTGAAACACCGCTTCTGCTGTGCTTCGCTGCGTGAGTAAAGGGTACCAAACCAACGAACTTGTGATTCCACTGGTGCAGCGGGTTTCCATGGGCGGCGGCAATCGCTTACCATCAGGTGATCTGTCTGCTCGTCTGCCACCTAGTACATAAAGGAAGTCATTTCTTTTGCGATTATATTTGGATCTTTTATTTGGAAATTAAGCCTCAATTTGCCCATTAAATAGTACAGTACATTTTTAACTAAAGTATTTTAGAAAACTTGTCTAAATAAATTTCCGTTATGCGGTTTTCGGTTACAATTTAATAATACGTGGTTTAGAAACAGTATGCTTAGAGGTAAGTATATTTTTGTGGTAAATAAGTTATACACTTTTATATGTTGAAACTTATGTTTGTTTCATGCATTTGAATATGCAAGTAGGGTCAACTAATAATCTATTTCAACAAAATAGTCTATCTACATTAGCAAAAAAAGGCCAAACTGCGTCATGCGACAAAAGCGACATTCGGTCGCAGCGTGACCGTAGTTGAGAGACCCTCATCAACGTCACGCGGTCTCGCCCTGACACCCTGGCTGCGGGACGAGCCGATAAATAAACTAAAACCATTACAGCGCATCCCTCTTTGTGATTAATTTCTTTGTTTCATAGCTTTTATGTAACCTATTTTTTCAACCCGATGAGGTTTGCCACGAAGGTAAAGGCAGAAAACGACATTAGTTTAACTTGATCAGCATAAATCTGAATGGAGAAGAGTGCATCAAGGAAATCTCTCAAAAAATGGAATTGCTATACGTTTGAGAATGAATCTGCGAGTTTGGATATGTAATTGAAAAACGACCGTCAGTAATCAAAGAAGTATTCGATTGCTCGTGTGTGTATTTTAACACATTTAATTAACTTAATTGAGAGGAAGCTTTTTAAAGTTAAAACTTGTTGAACACATGATGAGTATCAAAGCACTTCCTTACTTCTATCTCGTCGAATTGGAATATTTTCAGAGAATACGATAAATGAGGGAAAATAATATTTTCGAGTAGGTATGCTGGTATCCAATATGTGCAGAGAGTTATAGCTAAATTGCTCAATTAAACTTTTCAATAGCTTGATGTACAACCGGACGTATTGTATGTGGAGTAAAGAAAGTCTAGGATGCGCTTATAAGTGGTAGTTTAGTGGTGGCAGACGACCTAACGAATTACCTTATGGTAAGCGATTGCCGTTAGCCATAGAAACACGTACTTTAACAACATGAAACGTGTTCTCTGTAATCGCAATCCGAAACTTTCCCTGCGCATCAGGATGCTCCGTTGCTACGTCTGGCCTGTTCTTCTATACGGATGTAAAGATTGGACGATCAAAAAAGACATCAGAAAACGTATCAAGGCATTTGAATGTGGGCTTATCGACGGATGCTTGCCATTAGCTGGACTCAAAAAGTGACGATTGAACCAGAAACACAAACTCTTATCGAACATCAAGCATCGGAAAGTTGCCTACTTAGGATATGTGTTAAGACACGAGTTAGCTGGTAGGAGGCGTGAGGGTCGGAGGAAAAATCATGGCTGCGTAACATCCGGGAGTGGACGGAGATCGCGAGCGCCGCCGAGCTGTTTCGCCTCGCTAGAGACCGCGAAGAATATGCTAGATTGACGGCTAACCTTCGCTAGTCGGAGAGGCACTTTAAGAAGAAGAAGATAGAAACACGCAATCCCAGTTGAGTCACAAGCGTGCATTCCCCTTCCCCCGGATTGGGCCACGAGTCCCTCATCCATTCTCAACACAGTGCAGCTTCACGTCAGTTTTTTTTTTTGAGGCCGTGGCATCACTCCAGTCAAGCCGGTTCATGCATGCCGCAGCATGGCTCTCCTACAGCCCCATGTGGGATGTTGTTAGATATTCGGTAAACATTTAAAATAGTATTGCTTAGGTGGAATTCATTTTCAAGCTATTTTCCTAATGGAAAGGGAATAGAAAGTAATGGAACATAATGGTCACATTAAATGGCCTGGGCTAATGGACGACTGATTCAGCTGTTCCACATAAAAAGGGTTTCATTTTAATTACATTCATAAAAATCTAAGTGCGTTCGATATATCACGCGTTGCCTCCTAATCTTAGTGTGTAATTCCCGGTTGCGTCCTAAGCTGTCCCGGGTTACGCTTAGACCATGGTTCAGGATTTGGCGAGTCTGGTAATTACAATGAAGCAACTGCCATCTGACCTCCACCTTTACAGGAGAACCTGACCAACTGAATCATGGTTACACAATCCGAAACTTGCAGGTTTCCTTACGATGTTTGCCCTCACCGCCGAGCATGGTAGAAATACGCGCATACGTGAATGCTGGGATTCGAACCACGACCCCCCGAATGGAAGGCGCGTTCTGACCCACTGAGCTACCATCGTTCATAACATGCATTGCGTGCTTAGATGAAAACAAAATAGCAGAAGATACGGTACGGCATCGGCACGGAGATTAGGAAACTGAAAACGGGCTTGATGTACAACATACACGTACTTACAGCTCTCTGACACATCGGTTTAAAGTTGTACGATATTGGAAGACAGAAACAAACCTATATTTTGACATAAGCGTGAGTGAGTCAAGCGCACTACGCGCAGCTACTCCTAAGATTGGAGTCCTGTCAAAACGACTTAACTCGTCACACGTTATTGTATCGTATTATCTATCTCTGTCTGCTAAATAGTGACCAAAACATTAATGCGTTTTGAAATATCATGAGAAATCATTTTTTTCTTCTACTTATGAGTGAAATGTGATTCCATGAGATTTTTTATTTCTTTTGAATAATTTTGTTCAACTCGTAGAAGCGCACGAACGCATTTTGGTAACCTTTATCCCACTTAAAACAATTGAATAATAATAAATTTTTGACACGACCGCTTGTCACCAATTTGCGACTGCGTGCAATTAGGCGACGGGGACCTTTTTTTTTTTGTTTCGCAGGGGGAATGCCGCCGGCTCAAGAGATGAGCCGACTACCTTATGCATACCAGACCACCGGGGGGTGGCCAGGTTATGTGGGGCTCTCCTTTGGCGGGGGGCTTCTCCCAAGGAGAAGCCAGGCAAAGGCATACCCACTAAACCCCCTGCGGTTCTCCCTCATCGCCCATATTGGGGAGTATCATGGTGATACAGCCAAAGCCTCCCTCCACGATATTCCCCGGGCGGATGTCCGCCTATACGGCGGAATAGGCGGTTCCTCCCCCGGACCTGCCGGGAGAGGGGATAGGGACAGCCGGGAAGAACTGAGCCGTCACTATCGGGCAGCAAAGGGAGCCTGTGCAATGCTGGTGCTGGTGCCCCCGTACCACGCACCAGCGGACGCCCTTCGCGGAGAGGGGGGAGACGCGCATCTGCTCGGCGTCTCCTCCCCCTCCTCGCCCTTCGGAGCGCGCTTGCGAGGGGATTTCGCTCTCGCTCGCGCTCCGCCGCCTCGTTCGCTACCATGACGTGCTCACAGAAGGCAGCAAAGGCCTTCCAGGCCCCATCGCTCGCTAGTATAGATCTCGTTATACTAGGGAGGGAGAGGTCCCGGCCGACCGCCGCTACCAGCGCCTGACGCTGCGGGTCCCACGGCACACACTCCGCAAGGGTGTGGTGTGCCGTGTCCTCCGCAGCGCCGCACTCAGGGCAGGAAGGCGCCTCCTCCCGTTGTATTTTGTGCAGATAATAACCGAAGCACCCATGTCCGGTCATTATCTGCACCATACGGAAGGAGACGGAGCCGTGGTGACGCTCAAGCCAATGGTCTAGGACCGGGGCGAGCGCGTCAAGGGTTCTCCGGCCGTAAGGGGCAAGGCCGAGGTTCTCGGACCATCGCCTCAGGCACTTCCGTGCTTCCTTCCTTACGGCCTCCCGCTCATCGGGGCAGAAGCGGTTTCCTTCTGCCCTCCTGTCCACCGTATACTTATAGACGGCGGACAGCACCACAGCTTCTGACTCCCATGGGGGGGTCTCAGCGAGCACACAGGCGGCGTCGAAACCTACCTTTCGGTAGGCTCGAGCAACCCTCAGCGCTATCGCCGGCTGAGGCCTCCGCAAGAGGGGAATATTTTCCCGTCTTGCGAGGGAGTCGGACCAGACTGGCGGCCCCGTAGAGCGCCATTGACCGCTGAATGCCGGCATAAAGACGCCGGCACCTGGAGCTTGGTCCCCCTAGGTTGGGCAGCAGCCACGACAGCGCGTTTACTGTCTTCAAGAGCCGTGGTAGCATCCCGCTGAAGTGCGGGCCAAAATGCCACCACGGGTCTAGTGTCAGGCCAAGATAACGCATCTCGGCCTTGACTTCAACCTGGGTCCCTCCAATGCAGATATGCGCGCCGGAGGGAGGACGCTGCCAAGGCCGGGGGAAGAAGAGTGCCTCGGTCTTCTCCAGTGCCACCTCGAGCCCGAGGAGGCGCATCCTCTCCACGACCAGGTCCCCGCCGCTCTCTGCGAGAAGAGCGGCTTCGCTGAAAGTTTCCCCCACGAAAGTGACAAGAGTGTCATCTGCATAGCAGATAACACTCATGCCATGGGGGAGGTCACCGCGGAGGACCCAGTCATATCCGATATTCCACAGGAGTGGTCCGAGGACCGACCCCTGCGGAACACCGGTCTCAACCGGCTGGCGCTGGAGTTCCCCATTTTTATTAGTAAAGACTACCTCCCTGTTTGTGAGGTAGTCTTTAATAAGGCGGATCAAGTATTGAGGCACTCGGAAATAAGCGAGTGCCTCAATAATGACGGAGTGGGGCAGGGTGTTGAAGGCGTTTCGGATATCGAAACTTACCGCCAACACCCCTTTCCTCTCCGCAGCCGCCTCTCGGGTAATGCTTCGCAGGCGGGTCAGGGCGTCGATCGTCGACCGCCCCGACCTGAAGCCGTACTGGGTCTCTGACAAGTCGGGCCCAATCTCCGTCATGTGCTCAACGAGGCGGGAAGACACCACTTTCTCCATCATCTTCCCTACCTCATCCAGCAGTACAATCGGCCTATAGGCTGACGGACTGTCCGTTGGCCGACCAGCCATATGAATCAGCACCAATTGGTCCTGCTTCCATATTTTTGGGAACCTCCCGACTCTTAGGCAGCGGTCGAAGAGGTCCCGAAAACGCCTTTCCATCTCCCCGATAGCTATCGCAACCACCTAAGCTGGAATGCCATCGGGGCCAGGAGCGGTCTTCTTGGCACGAAGACGTATTTCTGCCGCTCCAAATTCCTCCGTGGAGATGGGTGGGATCTCGTCAACCGCGGGGAAGGGAAACACCCCTTCAGGCGGGGGCATTCTTGGAGGGTCGAAATCGGTGCGGACCGGAAAGAGTGTCCGTACCACCCTCCCCAGGAGCTCTGGTTGGAGGGTCTCAGAGACTGGGGGGCCAATGGGGCAATGGGCTTATTGCGGGCTGCTTTATATGGCCGTCCCCAGGGGTCCCGGTCGAGACCCTCTAGCATTTCTTGACGCGCTGCGTCCTTGGCCTGGCTAATTGCTACCTTAAAAGTCCGCCTAGCCTCTCTGTAGGCTTCATATAAGCGGACCTCATTGGCCAGGTCCCTCCTCCGTCGTCGTCTGCTCCTGGTAAACGCCCTCCGAGCGGCATTGCAGGCTATAGGCGACGGGGACCTAAATTAAGCGGTCCACGTGGTTGAGACGAGTCACCTATCTTCGGCTATTTCGATTTAATCTAAGATTTCGTGCCTTTTAAATCTTTTCGGCGTTGATATGGAAATTCCTCACTACTCGTAACGGAACTGCGGTTAAATAAGAAAAGTACAAAAACCGCTTTGACGCGAGCTCGGGGAATATTCCGCTTCGAATGTGTGCAGTAAGTAACAATCGTTCAGCCGCATTATATCTCCAGCTTATTCTGCAAATCGAAGGCTTACACATTATTACTCCTGCATTCTCAAGATAGTACCCTGAGCCCCACAAGATCTTGGGCGGATTGTCTTGAGCCATCGGGATACCATTTTGTCATGTGCTTTGAATATTTTCATTGGAAGACTTTCTTTTTAATTTTCAGTGCATTAGGCGCCGCTATGTTTTATTATTGTGTAAAAAATAAAGTGAAATAATATAATAAACAGGTAAAGTTTCTTTGAATCTTATTCATGTGTTTTACAAGGTACACTGAGAAACAAATTAGTAACTACGGGTATTTGTGTAATATTTTAGGCTATTAGCAAGGATGTTGCTGACATTTTTTTCATAGGTACCATACGTGACATCATTTTAACATTATAACACCCGGTTTCAATGTCATCTCAATACAAAAATTCAACTTGCACTGTATGAACAACAAGCGTGAATTTATGTGTCAAGGTCAAAGGTAGTATACAATAGTAGTTATTACCTAAATGCCTCCTCAGCTTATCGTGTAGTTCCCGCTGTGTCCAAAGCTGTCGCTTTTTAGCCCAGGGTACGATTAGCGCATGATTCAGTAATTTGGGGAGCCTGGTAATTACAATGAAGCGACTGCCGTCTGACCTTCGCAACCCTTTAACAGGGGAACCAGAGCAACTGAATCATGGTTATACGTTTCAGTGCATTCATGTCATAGCTACATATGTCTACAATTTATCTTGTGGTGGACAATAAATGGTTTACTAACCAACAAAAATGTGGTTATCTGTACAGAAAATATTTTTCTGTTTTGAATGGATAACTTTTTTCATCCAAGCATTTATTCAAAACGTTATGTTACTAAACGGTCTTTAAACTAACGATATAAACATACTATGGTAAATTAATGTTTTTAAAAGCGCTTAAAACATACGTTTACCCTAAAACTAGTGTAATAACGCATGCAGCCGTGGGCTTAATAGCTCACTGCTCAGTAACGAGCATTAAGTGCGTTTCAGAGCTTCAAGGTAAATAAAATATGCCCGAACATCCCTCGTCTCACGCCAACTCTACAACTCCTGTGTCCGTAAAACTACAACGCAAATTAATTGCATTTTTTTAAAAACGTAGGCAAATTAAAAAAATCTTCAAGGAAACTTGTGAAACGAAGAATTTTGGACATTAAAGTCTTTTAAAAAATAGAGTTGCGAAATATTCCCAAGTGGTTTCGAGGTAGAGCTACATTCGATCTTGTTAAATATGATAAAACTAAATAATAACATAATACACAAAAATTAAAAAACATAGAGTAAGGCAATAATAGTTCGGATAGTTGAAATTAGGCAAAAGAAACGCCTAAAGTTGATTGGCAGTTGGTACTAAGATGAGCTAATAATACGGTGATTTTAACGTATTATCCGTTTTAAAATATAAATTTATTGCTCTATTTCTCTCTATGAAATAATACTACACAAATTAAAACATAGAGTAAGGCAATAATAGTTCGGATAGTTGAAATTAGGCAAAAGAAACGCCTAAACTTGATTGGCAGTTGGTACTAAGATGAGCTAATAATACGGTGATTTTAACGTATTATCCGTTTTAAAATATAAATTTATTGCTCTATTTTCTCTCTATGTATAGGAATACGTTTTTGTCTCATGCCAAGCTTAAACCGGATAACGAAGTACATCCATCAGTGATCATTAAAATTCAACCAATCTACTCTAAAATACGTTGGCCGCCCTTAGTCTCTGTCACTAGCTTATCTAAATTGTAGTCCCCGTTTTCAGGAAGATTCAAGGCCTTGCCGCTCTTGACCCCTATAATAATGATATCAGAGCGCACACGTTCTTGGGAGCGTTATTCAATAAAATACGTGATCAGCATATACGAAACGGCAGCCCTTTCGGAGAACATTTAGGATATAACTGTGTGAACGGCCGGGATTGTGCTGTAGTTAATGAAACGGCTGTCGAATCTATTCCGCTTGTTAGATCAGGCTACGATATCGTTATTATCCTTTCGATTGCGCACTGTTATTACGCGAATGGTATGTACCATTGTGTGCAACCTTATACGCATTTTTTTGTATACCTATGTCCAGAAAAGGTGTCGTATTTCCTAAAATACGCGGTAAATTTCGACGAGACTAACACTGCTTTAAAGCTTATTAAATTTTCTAAAATATGAATTGTATCTTTATTCTAACCTTTGGTTCCAATAAATGCATCATCATCATCATCATCAGGCCATTTAAGTAGCCACTGCTAGGGGCACGGGCCTCCCTCAATCACATGAGGGGTAATTGCCATACTCACCACGCTTGGCAGACGGGTTGGCGAGGGTTTTGATATAAATGTATCGTTTATTTTTTCATTTCCATAATATTAAATGCCATAATTCAAATCACAGACACTCATAAGCACATTAACACTTTAGATTAGTTATAACAGAACACTTAACAAAAGCGAATAATAGCAATAAGGGGTTGTAAACATATCAATAACATAATAAAAACAAAAGCGCCCCGTAATTTCACCGACCGGCGGCCGGTCATGCGCGACAGCTGATTTCACTCCTATTTCACTCTTTTAGGTTATAGATGATATGGATCATTAAGGACGCCTTGAGAAATGAACCTAAAACATACATATAATGTCACAATGGTAGTGTGAGTCCTAAAAAGTAAGGATCCAAAACCAAAACAAAAAAAATCTAATCATGGCAACAAGGTGCTACCATGCGCACTCGACGGGTAAAAATTTCATTCAAAAGGTTATTACAATTTCATTGCAGATTTTGGATCTACAGGTTCGTGATAATTAGTGGATGGACATGTTTGATGAATTTATTGTTGGTATGGTTTTGTTGTGCTTTGAATAATGTTAATTTTATTGACCTATACTTCTTTATGCTACATTTTGAATACGCAATAAATCGAATAACTCACGTATTGATTTTGGTACATTAACAACTGTATATTCAGTAATCCCTATTATGTAACATAGATAGGTAGATACCTAGCGAATAATTATCGTATGCTAAATACATATTGTGCTGATGCCGTCGGACGTGAACATTGGCTCATACGAGTATCATTACATGCAATGTGATGCTACAAAGGGCGGAACAAAATTCAGTCGCAAAACCGAGAACATGGCGGATAGGGTATAACAATTCACCTCTAAAAGCTATGCAAATATAGCATGTACCGAGCTATACGCATGTAGGGTGTTAATTAATTTAACAGATATCACGATGGTGAGACTGAACAAGGAGTTATTAATTACAAACCTTTGGGCACCAATAATAGGTAAGAGTTATGTGCTTTAAGTGACTTCTAGGTTAATTAAAATCACATAATTGTGGGACGTGATTTATGTTTAAAACTAACTTAAGTTAAGTTTGTTATTTTGTATGGTTTAATGTTCATTTTTCTGAAACCAGATGAAGTTTTTTACAGATTCAGGTTAATTTCGTATAAGATGGATAGAGTGTGAGTTTGTTTGACAAAATATACGACACCCTGCCTTTTTGTTGACACAATATTTCACGTCCGTCCCGTGGGAACTACCTACTTGTGTAAAGAGATGAAAAGTTTTCTACCTCACAACGAGCTTATGTCCATGGAAAATTTATGACGGTTGCATCGTTAAACGGGTAAAAATAAAAGTGAATATGAGTAAACGTACACATATTCACTTTTATTTTTCCCCGTTATAATGATATACATAAAAGAGAGTAGGGACATAATACGAGTACCTATAATCATTATCATCATCAGCCTATCGCAGTCCACTGCTGGACGTAGGCCTCTCCAATTGTTTGCCACCGTGATCTATCCATGGCTTCTCGCATCCAGCTCTTGCCAGCCATCCTGCGCAGATCGTCCCCCCACCTAGCCAGAGGGCGCCCTGCATTACGTTTGCCAAGACACGGTCTCCACTCTAGAACTCGTTTACCCCATCGGTTACCACACCTACCTATAAGAATACTTATAATACATAATACTAGTTTTTAAAGGAAGAGATATGGCGGACTTTTATACAAACTTCTAACCCCCTTTTTTCTTAAGCGTTGAGTTTTTGAAAATCCCTTCTTAGTTGGAAACTTTCACTATTAAAGGACCCCTCTGCCCAAATTTTAAGTTTCTAGGGTCAGTTTGGGCTGTGAGTTCATTCCTAGTCACTTAGTCACTCAGGTTCTCCTTTTATATAATATATACATAATAATACGAAATACTTTTTAAGTAATGTGAGAATAAAGATAAATTCAAATTACTATCCCTAAGCTCCCTATTGATTATGTGGTGTTCCTATGATGGGATTAACATCGGTTTAAAAGGTTTCATGTCAGTAAGTCGGCACGGAACAAATAAGAAAATAATTCCCGTATCTAAATTAAATGCAATACTCGTTTACAACGGAAATCATCCCATTGCCCTAAAATTAACCATGGTCACCACAATACCGCAGAGTGCGGTAAAATACAAAAGAAATTACGAAAGTAATAAGCCTACGATATTGCTCTTATTTCTATCTCATCCTAATGATCCTCTAAAATTCATCTCGAAATTATTTCCAAGGCCGTGATTAAATTAATTAATTTGTTCACCTTTAGCTTTCAAATTCCCTTTATTTCCGAGAACTACGGTTTGGGATCTATAATGTCCCAGGCTATTCTTTCATTATATAATATACTATATTTATGTTGCTTACTTCAAATACAAACATTTAGGACGAACGAGTACCGTAATAATGTGGCTCATCAATTTTCTGTGTTAGGGAGTGAACAATTTGCGGACATTCATTCACCAGTAATTCACTAACTTTATCTTTTCTGAATTTAATTGCTTAGTATGGTCGTTCACCTTAAAAGGAGTCATGGATGAATTCACCTTTGATCTGACATCTGGACTTAATTCAATAAATGATAATTTTATCTCAGATCTAACATGATTCAGCATAAGTAATTTACTTAAAAGAATCCAATCTAGTAACAAGATCAAAGAAGCTTAAAAAATAATTAGATTGTATTAGCTTCGTGATATTTTGGGCAAAATCCAAGTCGATAGCATTATCATAAATTGGTCGCAAGTGCACGAAGGCTCTTGGCATGCGGCCAGACGGGCATGGTGACTCGGCGAAGCGATACCGCCTATTGACATGACTTGACGTAGATAGTTCCTTTTTAGTTCATTCAGAATTAGGGCGGCTAAATAGGTCAGCCCGCACTGAATACAGTTTTACGCACTCTCGGTTTAGGTGCCATCAAGCCTTCCACGTATGCAATCATCTTCGTTTTATTGCTTTGCTTGAATTTTATTTTGTCTAGTGTGACCGCGTGGTTCATCAAATTTTGAACTTTAGTTTGATACTCTATTAGGATGTTTTTTACTAGCTACTATCTATGCAATTTTACTGCTTCGTTGACGTAGCAGAATTGTGCCTATAACGCAAAACTTTTTGATTTTATTTTCAGGCCTAAAAATATGAAAAAATGCACTATACGTTTTAGTTAATAATTCACAAACTATGTAAAAACTAAATTCTCTGTGAAGCCGTGACCCATTCATGCCAAAGCGTGTATCTCCCAAGATCAACTGACATGAGCAGCGTATGTACTGTATTTAGTCGAGTGATTGAGGGTACCGGAAGCCCAATCCAGGGAAACTTTTTACTTGTGACGCCACTCTGGTTTTGGGTGTCCACATAAGCGGCGACAAACCCTTAACATCAGGTCATCCGTCTGTCCGTCTGCCACCTGCCTATAGAACAAATTATCTCTTTAAGAATATTACATACTTACGTACTCATGCCTTATAAATTATCTTATCTTATCTAAGTATGTACTTCAATACAAGACATACATAGACGCCAAATTCTGGGTCTTCAAGTTTAATTAAAGTCTCAAATGGAATCAACATAAAAAATAATGGTCTCATATTACCTTTATGTCTTAGTTCTAAAATGGAAAAAGATATTTCTTTTAAGGCAACAAAAGTTTTTCTTATCTCTTATACAATGAGGGCGTAGACTTCTAGACGGAGGGATTTCCATCTGCCGAAAACGGTTAAACTCGAGTTCAACTGCCTCCTAATCAGATTTCTCGGGATTGGAACTAGCTAACGCGTCACATCTTGGATCAGCTCAGATTTTCCGTTGTATTCGGTAATCGCAATTTGCTACATGATTGTTCTCAATTAAGTTGAATTCCAATGGGGTTAATACTGCGAGTGAAGGAAATAATGTTTGAGATGTGCGATAAGTTATTAGTATTAAAAGATTATAATGTAAAAGGTGCATTTCAATTGGTCATTTTGACAAAAGCATCATTAAATAATTAAATAATAAAACTTTACAGTCCCATATAGATATTTTGTTAATGAAATGGATGAAGTCAATAACCAAAACATGTAATATAATATTGACTTTTATTTTCGTTTAACATTTTTATAATGGGATATCACTACATTTAACTACAATAGCTGTGGCGGTGATAACTTCAGATGTAACTATAAATAAATAAATAGTAAAACAGTAAACGTATTTATATAAATTGTATAAAACAGATTCACGCTCAGCACAAAACAGGTGGGTATCGAATCCAGCCCAGCGGATATTGCCCGTCCACACCTGCTTCCCCTACGGCCGGGCCGCATAATTATCACCCTACTGCCTTATGGATATTAGGGGCGATTTGTCAGCCTTATTCTCCCATTATGTTTACTGAGTGGTGACAATTTTGTCTTGTATGAATTATGATTTCATGCCACGATAATACGCTAAGGCTTCGAATATTATACAACTGAAATGATTACTTTATTTTTACTATATACAACCTTATTGCTCTGTGTAGAGAGTATAAAGATGTAATAGAGATACCCAACCTCACAAACCGATGGACCGTCGTAATAGATCGACTATCTATCATAAATACTCCCTTTCAGTGAGACATACGGCAAATGACCCGCAACAACTTCAACGAAACAATTTATATTCACATCGTATTTCAAAACGATTACAAAGCAAGTCATACTTTAACTTCGCCCTTTTTTTAGAGGTACGATAACATTTACACTGATAATACGGTATTTGACCTTTTTTAATATTTGTAATCAAAAGACGTGTCAATTATAGAAACATCGTTGAAAGAATCACCTGTAAAGGAAAGAGTAAAGATATCACCTATTTTAAATTACCAACTTTATAATAAAAAAGAAACATATTCCACAAAATAAAAATGCTGAAGTATCCATGAATAAGTTATTGACAAAGATAAGATTAATTAGTGCATTTTAGGGTGATCGAACTCAAATAATACATTAGTATGGACGTGGACTAATGGTATGGATACGCCCCCGGGAATGTGAAATTTCGGAAATATATTTATACGTGTAAAATAAATTTCAATAGAAATTAAATAATAAAACAAGCAATGAAGTGAAACGTTACATTTAGTTTAAGCAACTCTTATCAAAATGTTCATATATTTGTACGTTTCCAAACGTCACTACGTGGACGTGTCCAATATCCATGTGAAGATTTCTTAAAAAATGACGCAATTAATTACTGGCTACCATCGAGATAATTATTATATAAAATCGATATATCGATGGTAACTAGGCATGCATTTTTTGAATAAATCTTAACATGGATAATCGAAGCAGGTTACTAACGACTATGAACTAGCCGTTGTTGAACTAGACGTGTGAGCCTGCTCTGCTCTGTTTAACAGAAGAGGAAACTGTAACTTGAACAAGTTAAACTACAAATATTTTTAGGACTGCCTGATGTATTTTCTTTTTCCTTTAAATTGTAAGTATTTATTCCTCTTTCGGGCGAGTGAATGAGTAGACATATTTTCCATATGAGTTTTTTTTTCTCGCGAGGGAAGAAATAATGACTTATTATGTAATAATAGATTATATTTGAATTTGGGTTGATTTTTCCACTTTTTTTTTGTAAGAAATAAACTGAATATGTATTTGGAAAAGTCAGCCCGTATGTCGTGACTATTGCAGATTTGCAGATTTGTTCCTCTTACAAGTGTAACATAAATAAACGTATAATCATAATAAACTCATATTTGCACTTGTTTCTTCTAAATAATGTTCTTTAACATATTTAAATGAGATTTGATGTTAGTGTATAATATAGAATCGCTTCGCATGCCGTGGCAATGCGTTAGTCTTAAGAATGTTGTAGTGTATGCCTTGTTGGTTTTCCAAATAAATAAATAAATAAGTCTACGTTTAATCAACCTTCGCACTAGATTAACTGAATCAAGGTCACACGTTTCAGTGACTATTCGGAACGTGTAAGTTAATTCATGATGGTTTTCCTCCCGCTAAAAATAATAGTAATGATAAAAATTTGAACCTCCTCCGCGAAACGCACGGCAACCGACCGTACTGCTGGCTGCGCTGTTGAGCTGCTATGACGTATAAAAATCGGAATGCTAAATTTACTCGTGATATTGTATCATTTGGCGCTAATTTCTAGTTTCCACTTTGTCCTCTTTTCGTTTATCGATCTACTCGTTAAATATTTTATGAGTAGCGAATCGCCATGTTGGCAATTTGTCAAGCAGGCTCTGATGCGTTGTCATTGCTCTGCGGTTTCATATTTATGATTCCATGACGGGCCCAGTTTTGGAACACTGATGTTTGGTCACTATGTGCAACTAATTAACACATTATAAATACAAAGTTACAAAACAAGTTAATAAATATAACTTTGGTCGTGAAGTCCTTTTTAATTATTTTTATTATTGATATATGTTTACAATACACCTAGTTCAGGCAGACTTATATAATTTTATTAACTTTGAATAAGTCGATCGTAAGTTTGTAATTTATGTAATGGATTATGAAATAAGGTTTTTTTCTTATTTATTTTTAAAACATATTGACAAAACGATGCCTACAAGAACGTATTCATATCAAGCATACCTCCATACATCATTATAGTATGTCATTCCTGTCATAGTTTGCCTATTATTACAATAAATCTGTACTTTTACCTCTCTAAGAGGGTTTCTCGCGTGTGAAAAATTCGCTAGATGGCGTACTGTTGGACTGAGGTTCAACACCAATCGCATTAGTTGTTTAGTTGGTCAAATTGACATTTTGACAGATCACGTTTAAAAATAACCAATTAGTACATGTACAGTACATGGACCTCACTTCTATAGTACTCCATCGAAAACCCTCATTCACATTTAAATGTGCAATGAGGGTTAACCACTGATAACTTTATAGTTATCAGTGGTTTAAAACATTCAATACTTTATGTTAAAATTTTACTTACCAGGAGTCGCTTGAAATCTATCAAATTTTCAAGGGCCTTTAGTTTATTATATCTGTTGAACCTAGTTCGCCAACACCGGCTAGCTCACAGTTGCAATAAAACTAATAAGACCCGACCCGATGCAATCGAGTAACGGCAGATGTGACACCGCTCGCATTTGCAATTTAAATGTTCCTTATTTTGCTTTTCACCGCTTCTGATCCTAAGTACCTTTAACATTTCACAATTCAAAATCCCTCAAAGTACTTATTTTGTCGTGAAATATTCAGCTTGAATCCACCTGGGGTGCTATAAGTGAACTAAACTGGAAGATTTAGCGGTTTTGGGCCAGTTCTCTGTAGCGTTGGTAAAAGCGAAGTTGTACAGACGTGAAAGTTACGCCGCATTCCAACAGAAAGGTCTGAAAATGTTATGTTCCTGCGACTTAATCTTATAAATTTAATGAGCGGACACAAAATACAAATATTTTACCGTACTATTTGTGAAATGCTTTGGAACCTAAGTACATAAATTACACAAAAACCTACCACAAAAATTTTTCATCCATTCTATGTAAAAATATTATTTTAACATTTTAATTTACAGCAGAATTTTTGTTCACAGAGAAACAAGAATATCAGCAGCAGCTGCTTTAGCTGGAGGAACCGAGAGACCTGAAAAAGCATTAACAGCTTCATTTGCTCTTTTAAACCTTGTGCCAGCATCTGAGGGTGGGAACACCTGGAGGCAAGTTGGGCGTATACTAGGCCGAAATGTTCAATTACACACAATTGTATGGCCAGGTGGCCGATTGGTCGCCCATGGGCAATCAGATGGCGCACGAACAATTATCCGGATAGTTACGGCAATAACACCACCCTTTGTGATGGAAGGTGAATTAGATGAGGACGGTCAATGCCTCAGAGGTTTGCCATGCCACCGGCCACGGACTTCTGACCGAGATAACTTAACGCTTGCATTCAATGATTTGGATAGAGAACCCGATCAAGAAGCCGAGGATTTCTTTTTCCCCACCCCTAAGCCAGTATTTTCTCGAATGGCCACACATTGTTGTTACGGCCTGGCAATGGATCTATTAGAGAATATAGCTCAAGAGCTGGAATTTGATTTTCATTTGTATATTGTAGAAGACGGCCTATACGGGTCGAGGAAACTGGTAAAACCATTTCATAAATTGAGCGAATATAAAAACATGGTAAATGATTTTTTGTTGAATCAGCAGAGTTATCGCTCTCAGTATCGCAATGGGTACAAAGGTTTTGATGAAGGTTATATGTTTGATGACGATACAGAAGAGGATATAGAAAAGTGGAATGGTATTGTTGGGGATTTGGTTTCAGGGGCTGCACACATGTCTTTTGCAGCTTTAAGTGTATCGGCGGCACGAGCAGAAGTAATAGACTACAGTCAACCATATTTTTTTAGTGGTATTTCAATATTAGCTGCTCCGAATCAACGACCAGATATACCGTTACTAGCGTTTCTCCTGCCGTTTTCTCCTGAGTTGTGGATTGCTATATTTACTTCATTGAATGTAACGGCTATTGCAGTTGCAATATATGAGTGGCTGTCGCCATTTGGATTGAATCCATGGGGAAGGCAAAGATCAAAGAATTTCAGTATTTCTAGCGCATTGTGGGTGATGTGGGGTCTACTATGCGGACATTTAGTTGCCTTTAAAGCCCCAAAAAGTTGGCCTAACAAGTTCCTTATCAACGTTTGGGGTGGTTTTTCTGTGATATTTGTTGCCAGTTACACTGCCAATATTGCCGCTCTTATAGCAGGGCTATTTTTTCATAATGCTGTAGATGATTATCAAGGAAAAAGTAATGTGAGTATTTCCATTTATGATTTTTTTTCTTGACCAAATCCTCAAATACATCCATTTACCTGTTTTAACATTTTATGTGTAAGTTATTTAAATAATAAGCAAAGTTTTATTAAGAAGCACTTATTTACCTATGTAAAAAAAACAGAACAGAAAATTATTACTTTCTAAGACTAAACTAATCATTCTGATGATGTGAATTTGTTTTCATTTAGATTTTGTTTGATAATGCAGTAGCGGCTTTAGTACCAAATAAAAAAGAATTACCCGTAGCATACACCTCAAAACATGACTACGATTCCAGCCAAAAAAATAAAACTTGTACAGACCAGCATGATTGTTTTGTAATGCTGTCGTTTTAGTGGCTCTCACTACGAGTGGGAACGGCCAGGTCCTCGGTGTCGGAGTACTATGTCCAGCGAAACAACCCGCAGCTGGCTCAGCAAATGCGTCGATATGCACTCCAAGACATCGAAGACGGCATTCAAAGGCTAAGGTAAGAATAGTTGCGAATTTGGAAATTGACTTTTCTAAATTGACTCGGGTCTGGATGTGCTAAGAGGCTATTATCAGCTAGTACTCATAGAATACTGAATACCTTAGTACGAGACTAGTTGCTAGTCTAGGGCAGCTAGCTGTGTAGAGAGAAATTTATGGGGCATTACGAAATTTATTTACGACCATAATAAAACAAATGGGTAAATAGCATTTATTAACAAATAAAAAATCCGGCAATACTTTAATTGCGCTGTTAATCTATATTTTTAATCTAGCAAATTGCTCTTTTATATTTTTTCTTTCGCCGTAGATTCTTACTCAGTGTTATTTATTCAATTTACACGATTGGCTGGTATTCAGAATGGGCTCGAATTATTTAATGCCGACACGCTCTCCGCTAGATTATACAAAAATAATCCTTTTTGCGGGTCAATCTCGGATGAAGTGTCAATAAAAACCGAATTCGATAAAGCCGCTTAACACGTGTTGAGTGTCAATTATTTATGATTTACATAAGTAATTGTTTCGTTTTTATGGAAACCGATCTGAAATTGTGAAAGATAAATAACTATTGTGGTTTTACATACTACCTATTATACTCAAACGCAAAGCCATTAGAAAAAACAATTTATAATTATATGAGCTGAAACAACTTCCGTGATATAATTTTCACGTAATATTACTAGGTGTTTTACTAATTCTGCGCCTTTCAACCTGCTCGTAAAATTATAACCGCTAATCAAAATATTATTACATTTTTATAATGAAAGAAACCATTATTTAAATGTTTGTACTTTGATCCCCTAAGATGAATCTGTACCTTATTTTATGGATCATTCAGTTAATGTTTGCTTGTGCAAAAGCGAGCTTTTATTGTACTTTTTTATTGTGGTGACGGGGTATATATTTATATTCCATTCTCGGCTTTAGGGTCCCGCGCGCTTACGGGTTAACACTTTGGGTTTACGAGGGCCTGTGCTATACGTACGTTTGCTTTGTAAATATTTCGTCTATTTTTACTTTTAGAATAACATTTCGACAATATTCGCGAGGTTTCATTATTATATGGTGGATTAGGATTAAAGTGTTTGTCTTTTTATAGGAATGGAACATTGGATCTTTTGATAGCAGATACTCCGGTTTTGGACTATTATCGAGCTACGGACCACGGCTGTAAGTTGCAACGGGTGGGAGATCATGCACTTGCCGAAGACACTTATGCTATTGGTATGGCGAAGGGATTCCCTCTGAAGGTACATAGAGTATTCATATATTTTTGCATTGAAATTTTTAACCACAGTACGGTTTAGAAGACAGATTGAGGTCGAACATTTTATATTATACAATGCTTTGTATGATATAAAATGTCCGACCTCAATTTACCGCTTACCTACTACAAATCCTGATGGATTTGTAGTAGGTAAGCGTCGGAATTCCACCAGGCATTTTTGCTATGGCGCCTGGTTCACCTAGCTTATCGAATCATCTTGATTGGGGGCCATGAATGAAACGTTATAAATTCGTTAGATCACACAAAAATCCATCAAAATAATCTGAAGCAAAACCTTGTAAAGCATTAGTTTTTCTAGCTACACTGTTAAATATTAAAAAAACCTTCTTAATTAGCTTATTACTCGGAAATCTGACGCTATACAAGGTTGTACTTAATGATGATTTTTAAATTTTAATGTAATTTATCGAATTTTGAAGGAATTATCCTTGGTTACTATTTTGAAAAAAAATCCTACTGTTGGATTTTTTATGTGTAATAAGTTCTAAACCTCTTTATAACCTGTCATCCATATGGGATGGAGTATATAAGTATCGATCCACCTATAGGTAAAGCCTTTACAAAACAGATATTTTAAAAGCAACGTCTGCACGAAGTAACACATTTCCATAAGGAGGACTTGAGGAGGGGTAGAGTGGTGGGGGACGATTCCGGATCTTTGTAAGGCAAGATTGATGGATGACGCACAAGTCTCCTAATGTTGTGATCGATAGTAGGGTGTCATGTAGCCCAGACTCCACCGATTATATGTCATTTTATCGTGACGGTGTTCAATATACCACTGGGTCTCGCTGGCCTCCAACATAAATCAAGGGATCGTACAAAGTTTTTGTTTGTGACTCCGCGTGCGAAATCGAATCTCGTCGCTTTTCGACGCTTTTTTTTTAATACGGCCAAACGGTCGCAGATGTGTGGCTATTGTTTTCGGCCGATATGGACGACTGACATTTACAAATACGTCCACTTATCTCCAGTTCGCAAAAATCGTTTTGTGTGCATTTGTTACGAAAATACTTTTTTGTTTTGCAGGACAGCGTGTCGTCAGTCATAGCCAAATATTCATCAAACGGCTATATGGATATTTTGACTGAAAAATGGTACGGGGGATTACCCTGTTTCAAATTGAGTCCCGATTATGGGATACAACCGAAGCCTCTCGGTAAGGACTTTTCTTGTTAAACATGTTCTTGCGACTTTGAGCTTTACAAACAAGAACACAATTTAAGTACTGGAACACTTTGGTTTTTGAAGTAATTTAGTGTGATTTATATGTAGGGAAAGCTGCGATAAGCAAGTGCTGTAACTTCTCGGAATGTTGAGGAATGTAGTATCATTGCAATTATTAATTTAATGTGTATTCGTTAGTTAGGTATACATGGTAAGTTGGCGCGTCGCTAGCGGAAATTTCATTAGAATTTATCGCCACCCCCTTTTAATCCAACCCCTCAAAGCCGCACGGCGTAGGGAGAGGCATTACCACCAGTCGACCTAAAGATTAAACATGGGATTTATCGTTTAAAAAATGGATGAGCGTGAAGTATATTATTTATTTGAAGCTTTCGATGTACGATTAAAAGAAAATCAGTCCTTTAAACATTATGCAGCAATTTAACGTTTATTCAACTCGCGCTGACATTTTACTGCACGACATTCGAAAAGCAATTATGTAGATTTTGCACCAATTTTAAACAAAAAATAATAAATGCCTCGATAAAAAATTTGAAATGCAAAAACCATTAATGCATTCCATACGGGAAGATTAAAAAATGCCCGAAATGACAAGACTAATGACTTATTTCCTCTCTCTCATCATAGCGTGTAATTCGCAGTTGCATCCAAAGCGCGCTCTGGAGCCCACGCTGGGTACGCTTGGACCACGATTCTTGATTTGGGGAGTCTGGTAATAACAAAGAAGCGAATGCCGTCTGACCTTCGCAACCATGGTTACACGTTTCAGAAACTATTCGAAACTTGCAGGTTTCTTCACGATGTTTACCCTCACCGCCGAGCTAATGATAGAAATGGTAAATATACATAGCTTTTGTAAAATCCAGAGGTGCATGCTCGGATTCGAACCTGGTCCTCCCGTATGTAGGGCGCCTTCTGAACCACTGAGCTACCATCGCACAATACTAATGACTCATTTCCTATGGGAAGATAATAAAATACCCTTTGCTTAGAAGTAAAATACATACCAACCTAATCACACTCAAAGTGTCTAAACCACTTTGAAACAATTTATATCTTGAATGAACCTCGACAAATCTTAAGAAATCTTCCGACCTTTTACCCGACAGTGGTATTAAATGCCAACAGTAAATGCAAGTATGATTGTGTTCCAATGTCGGGTCGAATGAATTGCAAGGTATCGCGGGCAAATCTCCGAGGCGTTAAAACTTAACGCCGCCCGCAATGGCTGTTGCCGCGCAAATATTTCTCCCTCAACTTTTGGTAACTGTTTTCGATATTGCAAAAGTTTGCATAATATCTAATTGAAGTATATTCTACAAATCCTTTAAAGCTGCTATTTCAGATAACTCTAGATAAGTATGTAAGTACTTACTTACTTTGTATTTGTTGTCGTAAATGACGTACGTTTGGAACGTTCAACAATCTCAAACACTTTTATTCTTGTAAAGCATAAGTAAACGAAATAAGATTTCAAAACCTATGTAATATTCAATTTAAAAGTAATTTAACAATTAACACTTTTTCTGATTAAATTTTCCAAAAAGTTTTAACTTAATTATTGGCCTAAATTCTAATAGCAGTATAATTCATTTAACAAAAATGCAATAAAATATTGTAGGAAATATACTTACTGCAAAAGGTAGCCTATACAAGCTAATCAAGTTTGCATTTCAAAGATGATTAATACATCTGTGCCTATCTGTATCTGTAAATATTAAAATATGTAAACGTTTTATTCTAATGTGGGAGAGCCACGCTTAGGCATGAATGGGCCGGCTCGACCGGAGTGATACCACTGCCTCACAGAAGACCGGCGTGAAGCAGCGCCTGCGCTGTGTTTCGCCGTGTGAGTGAGGTTACCGGAGGCCCAATGGGGGGAAGGGGAAAAGTTTGGCAGCGCACTTGTGACTCCACTGGTGTTGCGGGTGTCCATGGGCGGCGGAATTGCTTATCACCATGTGATCCTTGCTAAAAAAGCTTGCTAGATATATAAATATTACATATTATACCTTCTTAGATAGGTAGGTACTTGCAGTTTAAAGACGGTCTAGTGAATATTTTGTTAATTTAATTTAGCTTCTAAAATAAGAGCATGTAAATTAGTGATTGTTCAGCAAAGTTGTCGATCAATCCTGTCATTAGCCGCGGATGTGTGATCAGTCAATATAACACCCGCTCGTTTGGACATTAACAAATTGCTCCGTGATAGATTAGGTAACTGGTTTATACATTGTTAAACTTCTCATAATTTAGGAATTTTTACAATGCGAATGATCAATGACAATTATAAATACATTTCTCGGTATGACGTTTTATTAAAGTAAATTCTTGTAAGATATACATTTTATATTGTAAGTAGGTACTAAATAAATTCAATGCAAATAACGTCTTATTATCTAAAAAAATGTTAATCGTAATTTAAAAAATATACTGACAAAGTGGTAAAACTAGACTTTGTGTCGTAAAGTATTTTAAAAGAGTTTTCAGAAATAGGAAAATGGGATGGAAAGAAAGACTTCATTATTCTATCGATAAAAGATGTTTTATTTCAATTTTTTTTATTATTGATCAGTAACAATATTTTAAACGGGATTTCATAGAAAAAGCATTACAAAATCAGCACTTATCTTAACGTAGCTACCCGGTCTTTACCTACGAGCATGATTAGAAATCTAGTAAAACTATTGAAGCTTTGTAAAAATACGCGAATAAGAAATGTATGGGTATTTATTGGTTTTATCTATCTTTTTTTTACTAAGCTCATAAAGAATACTTATTGTAAACCATTTCTCAACGTTGGTTGGTTGGTCGTTACACGAGCTACCAATCCTGAAATGATAGTCAAACTACTGCCAAAAATATAACGACTGGACAATAATACGTCTAACCATCTATCTCGTAACGTTTAATTTACTGTCTTTGTTACATGTAGGTACTTACATATGCATTTATTTTAGTATCTCATTTTCTGGATAAATAATATTGCTGAACTATTCCCGTTGAATTAAAATAGGAACCAGCACAACCTTACGACAGTTCAATGAATTTCCAATTAGATTTTGCTGGATAATTATGCATACAACAAAGTTTCAATGCTAACTTAAATAAATAAATTACTTAAAACTTATTATTAGTACTAATTAGTAGTAATTGCTTTGTCCAATTATGCAATCTTTCAATGTTTACAGAGTTTGCAGGTAAGCAAATGTTTGGACCCTTTTTGACCTAAAGTATTTGCGTTTGACCTTATCAATTAGTCTTTTTAAAGCACAATTTTTATTTAATGTAAAAAATATCTAGAGGAGACTAACACCATCAATACAAAAATTATCACCCTTTTAATATGATTACCTATATTTATATCTAATT
The DNA here is from genome assembly GCA_019059595.1 of Marasmia exigua. Taxonomy (NCBI): domain Eukaryota; kingdom Metazoa; phylum Arthropoda; class Insecta; order Lepidoptera; family Crambidae; genus Marasmia; species Marasmia exigua. The sequence continues at coordinate 13,961,305 of CM032466.1, forward strand.
ATATAGAAGCGATGCTATCTCAGTGGATAAGCACGGGTAGCTTTATTAGTCGTAGGTAAAAATCCTGCATCTCTCAATATCTTCCTATCATTCGCTTGGCGGAAAATATCGTGAAGTAACTTACACGTTTCGGATACTCTCTGAAACCCGATTCAGTTGGTATGTTCCCTTGTTTAAGGGTTGCGAAGATCAGACGGCAATCGCTTCATTGTATCCTGATTCCAAGCCTACCCCGGGCTCCAACGCGACAGCTTTGGACACAACCGCGCAATAAACACAACAAGATTACCTATCTTCATATCTTATTCGCACTTAATGAAAATAAATTTTGATATTAATTTGTTCGCATAATTTCAAAATCTGAATAAATACTTAAAATCGAGTTTTATTATGATGAAAGTAATAAATTTTTATGTAAATTACCTACTTATTACAATTAGAAGTATTGAACGATTAAGAAAGAAGTTCATCTTTTTTTTATTAATAAAACCTTTTTGAAATCTCTTTGGATTCTATTGTTTGTGCTTATTTAGATCAACAGGTTTTTTATTTTATTAATTTGTCTTTGAAGGGGTGGCAGCGGTGGCAGGCGTTTTCATCTTGCTTGGAGTGGGAATGATCGTCGGCTGCCTTATATTGATTCTAGAGCATCTGTTTTATAAATACACTCTGCCGGTGTTACGTCATCAGCCTAAAGGAACGATATGGAGGAGTCGGAACATTATGTTTTTTAGTCAGGTAAGATTTACATTTATATTGCAATATTTATTTAGGATTCATAGAGAAAATTGCCTTCTTTTGATGCGATTCGCGTAAAATTTATTTGTGTCTGTGATGAATTATGTAAGTGGACTTAAAAATTTCAACTCGTTTGATCTTGTGGAAGCAAATAAATTTCTACGGAATGCTCGATTTTTTTAAGACCAAGCTATCGTTTGACATCCATGCATTAAAGATCGACCGACTCGAAGATCGATCGATTGAAGAGGTGTTGACGATACCGGTTCACGGTAAAGCTTAAACAGCTTATATGCTTATACCGAGCCTTATGATAAAATAATACTAGTTTTTCTAAGTTAAATAAATAAAAATAAAGAAAGAAAAGAAAGAGAAAACGTACGCACTATTCTAAGAAACTTGTATACCAAGAGTAAAACATTTTTTGGCTTATATCGTTATCAAAAATGGTAAGAAGTTGGCACCATTAATTTTATTAACCTAGTCGGTAATTCTTTATTAGAAAGTAGGTAGTAATTTTCATTTAAACATTTTCTTTAAATATGATACTTAATTTAGCCTTCACTTAGCTCGAAACAGAAACATTAAACAACATGCATATTTAAAATACTAACTTGCTTTTTGTTTCAAAATTTTTAAATAGTTAGTAAATGTTATCTCTAAGAGTAAATATAGAGGACAGAGTAGACAGAGGTCCAAAAATGAACTATTCTTGAATAAAGAGGGCTCGTAATCAGGTCAGTGAGACTCTAAACGGCGGCATTACAATGAAACATATTTCAAGTCAAAGGCAATCGGCCCACCGCAACTTCGCCTAGGGCCTCCACGGACACACAGGGGCACTTTGTTTGCCCTACTCAAGCGTGAAGCCAAGACGGCTGCTGGCCGGATTATGTCAGCCCAGCCACAGTTCACTGCGGCTTTCAACGTTGAGCGAGCACTTGTCTCTGCGGGTAAGGCGTAATCTTTCTGAATTGCGTTTGTTCCGCCAGTTGTCATTTTCATATTACATGTTCCATTTTATGGGCCATGTAATGTAGGCGCCCTGAGAGAGTCATGTTACATAATCAAAATTCTGTTTTATCAAAACTGCTTGAAACAAAATCCTCCGAGGCATTGGGTAATTTTGAGTTTGTAACTGGCAGACTAATTCAAACTTGCTACTTAGGTACTGACAGCAATATAAAAGCACTGCTCTGTAAAGTATAAGATGAAATATATTTTGTGAAACCTGATTTTTTTTTATGATAAAGTTGGCAGACGAGACGACGGATTACCTGATGGTAAGCGATTACCGCCGCATATCTACCTGCACACCAGTGGTGTCACAAGTGCGCTGCTTACCTTTTAACCTCCCTCCCCCTGGATTAGGCCTCCGGTACCCTCACTCACGCAGCGAAACACAGCGCATGCACTGCTTCACGCCGGTTTTTTAATTATTAAATAAGTCATAATATGCGATTTGAACGAAGATGATGATTATGGTGAATTGGCAAAAATTTGTTAAGGTTTTTGCTCTTAAATATAAAATTCAAACTAAATCATTATATAATTTTACTTTTGGGTATAAAGATAGGCTATCTTTTAAAGAACATATAAGTAAAGATATAAAGGAAAAATGTCTACATTAATGTGCCTCCTATATTTCATGCTCAATGTATTATTCATCCGTACGTAATCCAAATGTGTTTGTTGCAGAAACTGTACAGATTCATAAATTGCGTGGAGCTCGTGTCTCCACATCACGCCGCCAGAGAGTTGGTAAACACCATTCGGCAAGGACATTTCACTTCGTTGTTTCAAAAGAGTGTGAAGCGGGTAATTGTTTGTTGTTACAAGTTTTCATTTAAATTCTCACGCGACGTTGTTAGTATGTATGTTTGCAAAAGAGTTGAAGATCTTACTTCCTAATTTCCCATTGTGTTAATTGTTTGCATGCATACTTGCATATATTAGGTGAAAATGAAATAATAATAATATTCCTCCAACCTATTACGGCTACGGCGGCCAATCTTAACGATCAGCCACGTACGCAGGATATAAAGTAAACACAAGTGCACTCTCTATTCCCTTACCCTCATATTCGGATGGGACATCAGCGTGACACGACCGGAGATGGATTGGGTGCAAGACTTAACGCGCTTTCCGAGGCACGGGGGTACAAGACCACCAACTTCCAGACTCCGGGCAGACACTAAGAATTTCTTACCGGAATCTTAGGTACAAACTTTTAGCCCGAACCCGGGGATCAGTACCCAGGACCTCTGCAGCCGTTGCTTTATAGTGCAACCCACTAACCACTACGCCACCGAGGCAGTATAACCTAACCGGGAGGGTTAACCTAACCCGTTAATAATGCAATATGGGTTTCAGTAAAAATAAAATGCTAAGAAATTACTATACTAAAAACTCGCTCGAAAACAAAAAAAAATGAGATGAATGAAATCTGTAAATTTAAGCAATCCTAATGTATTTTGAGAAACCCGAGCAAATACCAGATTACGATAGGAATTAACGTTTGTTTCAGAAGGAACATGAACAGCGTAGAAGGAGAAAAAGTAAAGCTCAATTATACGAGATGATACAAGCAATCAGAAAGTAAGTACCTTGAGTTAAATACTATTAGATATGCGATGAGTAAGTACAATAACATAACATGTATATTTTAATACTTGCTAATTTGTCAGGGTGCAACAACGTGACCATTCTTTGGGTTCAATTAAAGAGCAAGAACCGACAGTTGAAACAACAGATGTGTCAGAAGAGTTGACAGAATCAAAATTTCTATCCCCTTCACCTGAAGTGTCGTCAAGGTCTCCCCGACCAGGGCGGTCGCCGAGACAATTACGATCCCCGAGAGGTCGTCGGAAAAGATGCAGTCTTGCCGGACTTAATGTAAGAAGATTTAGCACAGACTCGGTTTTGGGCTCAGATTCTGTAACCAACATTTACGAACGCACAAGCCATAACATAGGAAGAAGGCTTAGCAGAGACATAAATTGTCTAACTAGCTCCCCTCCAGACATCAACACCCGTCTACGAACTCCGTCCCCTATGGTACGTCGAGCTGAAGGATCGTCCACGAGAAGCTATCAAGACGTATCAGATAGATCTGAGAATTACACTAGTACGGACGTTCCAACGTCACGAGCGAGTGTTGAAATCCTTGTGTCTGAGGAGCTAGACGTGCCTCCGGCCCCGCCTTATCCTAGAGTATCGCCGACGGGTGCACGCTCGGAATTATCGCTGTTATCTGAAGAAGAACTTATACGATTATGGCGGAGTTCCGAAAGAGAAGTTCGTGAAGCTTTACTTGCAGCATTGCAAGAAAGGCGGGCTAGTTTAGATCCAAAGCAAGATCCGGGATGAACGAGACGTATTTTTACAACTTTGGAAAGAAAATGGTCGGTAGATTCACTTAGGATCTCTTTTCGCTGCACGGCGTGAGGCGAGGAGCATCGACATGAGTTAAGCGCAGTGGTTGAGTTAGTGCCTTTTTTACATTGTTTGATGCGGACGTCTTTCAGACGTTAGTTAGACAATCGGTGTTCATTTTAGTGTCTTGGTATTATTATTGTATTTGAAAGGCTGCCTTATTTTACATTTAATTGCTTCACTGAATCTGGATCCGCGTCAAACAATCTAAATCACGGTACGTGGTAGGTACTATAAATTTGGAGATGTTTACGTCCAGAAATCAAATTAAATCTTGGAATTAATAAAAGGTAGACTCTATGAAATATAATTATGTATGTATAACTATTAAGATAGCTGACCACGAGATAAAGTGCTTTATCCTATAGTCTACGTAGTTGATGATAGATTTCATTGATTATATTAAGCTACATAAAATGACTTTGAAGATTCTAGTTCTTAGAACAAAATAAAATAACTTATAATTTATTGTTCCTGAATTTAATTATATACCGCATAACTAATATGCCTATGAATCGTATAGATTTTGATTATCATTCATATCGCCTTAAAAATGTACCTATACTAACTTTGAACTTGAGTTGCCTATATCGTTCTTTATGCAATGGTGATAGAAGCATAGTGAATATTACATGAACATAAAAGGTGTGTTGGTTCCTATCTAAAATGTATGTAGAGTAAATTATGTACGGAGCCAACCGGGAGAACGCAACTCAATAATCTTTGGTGAAGCTGTATTCGAATACGAACTTTTGGTTATTTACCAGTTGCTGTTATTTTAATTTTCAGGTGTAATCAATCTCTGTATATTTGGTTTAGTCTCAGTATGTTTCAATCTAAATAATAGAGGTATAAATAATTAGGTACATGACAATAAACGTTTAGAAATAGGTAAAAATGAGTTTTCGCGGACTGCCTCAATTTGTGAAAAAACGTGTACCTATTCTACCTACTGACCGGTAACAAATAAGAGTTAAGGTAGAAATCGCCGCCGAATAAAGATGTGTTAGACGAGACTGGAAACGGTCCGTGGTTTTACCCATGCTCCTTTTTGGCTCTCTTTCTTGTGTTTTTCAGGTGAAAGCAATCAAATGAATGTGGCACCGGTGTGGAAGTATTTTTGCGTTTCATATTCAGTCTCATTAAATCACTTTTAATCTTACTAATCGTTGTAGTAAAAATAAATGCTTACCACTTTTTAAATAAAATAGTATTTATAAATTCTAAATTTAATATATTTCATATCAGAAACCAAAATGGAATACACCATAGGTACCTAATTTTCAAACAATATTTCCTACTTATTTACTTTTACAGCTTGTAGAAGATTTAAATTTTGAATATTATTTAAATAAAATTATAACGCATTTGATTTGTGTCTCTTTATTTATCTTTGCCTGTAAAATAAATACAGATGTTGAACTGCGAAGTTTAAGTGAATACCTGAAAATTATTATAATACAATTTATGTTCAATGTAATACATTATTTTATAAAAATACCACATACCTTTTATGTAATAACATGCATAGATAATAAAATATAATAGTTATGAAATTATGAATTATGAAAGATTGAATAAAATACTGCCAAACTTATCGGAATAGATAGAAGTAAATAGAATTTAATACACTTCTTCTTAGACCTTGCACCCTAGTAGAATTTAGTTTAGATTTTTTTCTCTATATCATATCCTATCCTATATTCTTCAAAATTTCCTATTAATGTATTTTGATGAGATAATGAAAGAGAAAGCAATATTTTACCAATAGATTTTTATACTAAAGCAATGCGATATTATTTGATTTCTAATTACAATAATAAACATAAAATGCGTAAAACAAAACCTATTAACTCTTAATTATTACGTTTCATTCCACACCAACTTTGCTGACTACCAGGCGAGACTAAAGATCAAACTTTTTTGCTTAAAGTAATCAAAAAGAAAAAAGAAAAAAAGAAACTTGAACTATAGATACTTGAACAAACTAAATACTTATTCTTCTATTCACAACAATTTATTTTGTTATCTATTTACGATTATATGCATGTTATTCCTATACATAAATATAAATCTTGTTTTTGTTTTTTTTTTAGAATAACAGTATATCGAAAATGTAAGCCGCTTGCAAAATGTCCATATTCTTATCAAATGGTTCACTATTATTGTGAAGTTATATTTTCTAACTACACCTTATTCCAATTTTGGACCAAAATACAAAACTTTATGTTGTAATTAATAAAACTTATTATAAATTCGATTGGATGTGAGTCATCTAGTGATATTTAAAGTCTTATGCATTTCTCTCACTAATGTATCTACAGTATTATATTAGGTAGACACTATGAAATTGCTATATAAGTAGTATATTGAACGTCATAGATGTAGAATATTGATTATGATAATATGATAAAATTTGCGACGTCCTAAATGTTTGATAAGGAGATGTTTTCGATTATTCATTATGTTAAAGATTTATATTTTATCCAACAGGTAAAAACGAAATATCGCCGTGCGTCATCAATATTATTGTATCTATAAAACAGACAAGCAAGGTCTAAATTAGCTGCAGTCCATTCAACAGACGTCCTGTTGCCATATTGTGATTCTCTTTACCAGTACCATTAGGTAACTATAGCACCCGCAAAGACTCGCGGCAGACCGTAGAGTATTTCATTCATTAACTATAAGTGAAATACGACACCGACTGGCAAGAGTAGAAGAAGAGAGTGGCTCATGTATAATAGTTACTTCCTTTTATATACACTGACCATTTTCAACATCTTATTATATCATTCATTCGTAACGAATAAAATATATAATGAATTATTATCATATAACATAAGTTTATTCAATGTGCAGAGCCGCTGCCCCTAAGTGCTAACATGTAAATGCTTATGAAAAATATATAAATAAAATTATTTGCCATCTGCCGCGAGTCTTTGCCGGTAGTAAAGCAGGTGTACAAGATTGCTTACAGTACCTACGCGTGGCGCTATTTCGAGATTTTTTTGTAGGAGTGTGTGAGGATGGTGTCGCTAATACATGTAAAGGGAATCATTAAAGGCTAGGAATATCTAAACTTCTGCAACTTTAGTGCAAGATTTAACTGTTGACGATATCCCAATGATGATGATTTAACGCAGGTCTGTAACAAAAATATACGAGTTTAATCGAAAGTTGGATGAGATTGAATATGTGCTAATAAATTTAACATGTACCTACGCAATTTATACAAACAACATTTTGTCAAAAATAAATATTTTGCCCCAACATTTTAAAATATAATCATATTTAAATATATCTCATCATATTTTTGTTCCAAATATAAAACGAAATCGTACACAGAACAGGACATACCAACGAGTGTAGATATAAATACATAACGAGTTACTTGCCATCTGTGGAACCATAAAAGTAGTACATATTGAAAAGAAAACAATGTAATATAGAATTTTATAAACGAATTTTATGTATCTTTAGGTATCAAAGATACCGATTTATTATTTACTAGTTAAGTACCTATTGTATGTATTAAAGGAATTACAAAAAATAAAATAATCGCAGTACATATGTAGTTACTTTAGATCTTATTTTTATCTAAATGATATAAAAGACGAGACGCCAATTTTAACATTAGAGAAAAAAATAATTAAAACGTACCTATGTACTTGGTATTTACCTGTATATTATTGTACATAATGCAAATTACTTTATTGGTATTGAAGTAAAGTATTCGTGACTCTCGTGAAATTTCACTAATAATACAGATAGCGGTCTCTACATATTTGGTTACTTATCATAAGTGTAATATGGTTATCTAGTCATTTCAATATTCACTTATACTCTATAAAATATTATTCGTGATCCTTCCAAATGCTTGGTCTTTAGATAGAGATTATATTTTTTAACTTTAATTACGATTCTTTAGTTTACCAATTTCAATTGTGTATTATAAAAATAATAAATCCTTGGCATGAAAAGGAATAAAATACTGAATTACTCGTTACTGTATTATTAATGAAACTTGCAATGATGATAGTTGAAAAAAATTAAAATATTTGTGCCAAATTAGTTTGTTTTATTTATTATTCAAGACTTGTAACTAGGCTGTTTACTTATTTGTCCCATTTGATTGAAAACGTTGAATCAAAGGTCGTTGTTATTAGGTCAATATTTCTCTCTGTATTTTTTGATATTAATGTTAGGTCATTTACTAATTAATTTGATCTTCAGTCAACAATATGGTCAATATACCGGTGGTGATATCTTACTTAAATTCACAGCTCAGCTGTTATCTAAGACAGTCGAGGCTTACCTACCTTCAATACGTGAATTAGCAGTACGGAACAAAATGTGTTTTAGACTAATTATTGTAGTTTATATTTTTAATAGAGCAATGGTTCCATACGACGGGGGGACGGGTTCGAATCCAAGCATGCACCTCTGCATTACCTACCTACAGCTATTTTTTTAGGTCGCCATTTTCCATGATGACTTATTTGATGATAATTTGATGTTTTCGTGAGTTCAAAGAAGATACCAAAATAATAATATATAAAGATAGGTAACCTTTTTTAAACAGGATGTGAACCCATGGCTATATGGGTCCTTTACAAACACAGAAAATGTGACCCAAATAATAATTTTACTAGCAAAGTGGAAGTAGCAGTGGTAATATAAAACTATGTCTTCTACATAGGGCCAAGCCAACCAAAGGGCAATCGTTCACTTTGTGTTCTAGATATCATAAACTCAAAAATGTGGCCCAGGGCTATGAGGAAGAAAGGCTATCAAGAAATGTTTACCCTTAGAGGTAATTTGAAAACCATATTTCCTAATCTACTACGCAATCTTAAGGAAGGTTAATACTTTAGACTTTAATAGTAATTAGTTGATAGTGTCAAAGTATTCATTGGTGGTATGGGAAACAAAGTCTCAAGAATAGAAAAAATTACACACGATGATGCTATGGCTATGGCTATGAATATATTTTATTGATTTTTAAATGTTTTCTTTTAATTTGAATCTGTTTACTTCAGAAGACTTGCAAGTCTTAGAATACATGGAAGATTTCAAACATTATGTTAGAGATACAGAGCACCAATGAACAAAATTTATTCCTTTACCAGATTTACTAGAGAATTTCAAAGCGATAAAACAAGGAAAAGGGAAGAAAATTACCGCATACTTCAGCTACAAAACCAAAGTAGATATGATAATTGCTCTAGGAATGTTTAAGGATGAAAAACCCTTGATGGGCGGAAAAAAGAACAGTGAGAAAAAATGGAGTAGCACCAGGCTGTCGAACTTTGCATCAAACATAATGGCAGTTTTAAGCAAGTAAGTTTTATTTATTTATTTATTTTAAAAATTTTGGAAAACTTACAGCTAGATTTAGGGATACAGTCACAGAAAAAAATCATTGAGGGCCAATCACAAGTTTCCACTGATAATTACTTGGTTGTTTAACAGAAATACAAGTGGGTAATGTTAAGAAAGAAAAAAAGTTACTAAATTACAAACAAAACGAACAACGTATTTGCCACTCCTAGAAGAAGAAACATTGAAATTGATCAAGTCATCTGACATCAGGAAAAAAAGAAATTAAATAACATAAAAACTTGGCTATCGAAATAAATTTTATCCTCTGTGTTGTTTTTAAACTTAAATTGTATTTTTATGAATTCCTTTTTTTATTTACGATTTCTATTTATCCATTTCGTAATAGTACAAAGAGATACTTACATTTATATTTATATAAACTAGTTACATTAACACGTTAGTAGGTACCATTGATTACAAAATAATGTAGATGTGTGTAACTCTTTACTGAAACGACTCAGTGATCCGACTCAGCCAAATGATGCACTGTTCCGAATCTCTATTGTTCGCTCCGAATGTATCATTCGACTCAAATAGGTCTCGAGTAAACCGAATGATCCGAATGAGCGGAATGATCCGATGAGCCGAATGAGCTGAATCATCCGAGTGAGCCGAATGATCCGAATGAGCGGAATGAATCACGGATCTGTCTGAGAGTCGATGTTCCAAATGAAGCGTTTCACTGTTCTGCATCTGTGCACTGATCCAGATGCATCTGATCTTTTGAAAGATACGTTATTGCCAGGTCTATATTTTAGTGCATTATTAGGTACCAATTTAAAACTTGTATTATAGTGCCACGATGTCGTCCGGTAACTGAAAGGTCGCTAAGCGTCCGCTAACTGAAAGGTCGCTTAGCGTCCGCTAACTGAAAGGTCGCTCAGCGTCCGCTAACTGCAAGGTTGCTAAGCGTCCGCTAACTGAAAGGTCGCTAAGCGTCCGCTAACTGAAAGGTCGCTAAGCCACAGCGACTCCCTGTGGTTTAATGATCTTTAAGTTAGTGGACGGCAGCACAGAGCTCAGAGTACTTACATAATTATTTTCAAAATGACGCCGACCGATAGTGTGCCGATAGTTACAACGTTATTTCTTTTTTGGAACGAAGAAGCTACAGTTTCCATACAATGTAATCAAGCTATAAATTTTTTCGGCTTCGGGACGAATTCATCATCGGAGTGATACCACAGCCTTCACAGAAAACCGGCGGAAGCAGCACTGTGCTGTATTTTGCTGCGTGAATGAGGGTGCCGGAGGCTCAATCCGAAGGGAAAGGGGGTTCAAAGGTTGGCAGCGCACTTGTGACTCTACTGGTGTCGCGGGTGTCTATGGGCGGCAGGAATCGCTTACCATCAGGCGATCCGTCTGCACATCTACCATTTATCACATGAAATAAATAACACCACTGAACCAAACACTAGTGTTCGTCCCATGAGTAGTCCAGAGTAGGAAGAGAACCATAAACCCTTATAGTGCGAGGACAGTAGTGACATTGAAATGCCTCCGGGCTAGTTAATTAAATTCAGTAAGCTTTTGATACTTCAGAAGAACAATACGGATCGTCCCCGAACTTGATAATAACGATGAATATTAAAAACAGGTAAGAGGGCTTAGGACTGAGAAATCAATGCCACTGAACAAGCTGTAAAGGTATATTGTCTGTTATTTGTTAGACCTGTGGCATCATAATTTTTAGAATGCTTCCGTCGATATTTTTAACTTTGTTTCCTTTCGAATCCTCTTTTGAATAGGACTATTTTATAAACAAACAATAATTTTATTTGCAGAAATACATTTGATACAAGTTAAGGCCTTGGTAAGTAAGGAAGGTAAGGATAAGGATAAGATAAGTATCCCAGTTTGTTGTATTGAGCCTATTACCAGACGTGCAAATAGAATTTAAAAGGAAACAAGCAAGTTATTCCAATTTTGCCACTAGGTGGCGTTTTAAATTATGTTAGTAACCATTTCATTCGACTCATTTATTGAAATCACAAAATATTTCTTCTAAAAACTTATAAACTTGAATGGGCTCTAAGTATGTCGTTAAATAATTTAAAAATAACAACACAGTTTTAATTTAATTTTTTAAACATTTATTTGTATAATTTTTAAATTCGTGAAGATAATTTGAAAATATTTTTTTTAGGTAGGTGCAGGTTTTTAGTTACATAAACCCTGCCTTTTTCATGATATTATTTAAGCACAGTATAAGATAGCATTTCGTTCCATTTTATCACAACGGAGCACCATCTGTAGACGGAATATCAAGAGACCGGCTTTCCTTTTGAATTATGTTTTTCGATTGTTAAGAGCAACGAAGCCGAATAATACAAAAGCTGCATTTTAAACTAGAGTGCTCTATATGGCGTCGAGTTATTAGATTATCCTGACTATAAGTCCAATTTAGCACCTTGCGGCTTTACGCGCTTCCTTTTGTGAGAAATCAATTCGAGTGGAATGAGTTTTCTTGCCGTAGTTTATAGAGGTCAGGAAACGATTTCATCTTTTCTTGAGATCTTGAAGCTAAAATAGTGGCGGGCTGGTCACTTCCAGTAGTAGGATGGTGTGAAAGATGGAGCCATCGAACGTATAATATTTCATTCCAAAACGTTATCTAGCTATAATACACGGCAGGTAACCAAACGGTTATCTGGTTTGATTCAGAGATATCGATTCAGAATTAAAAAAAAGTTTGATTTGGATCTGCATACTTATATATGTTTAATGTATGGGTAGGTTTAGATTGTACCAACGCCTTCTAAACGGGAAATCAATAGTTCAAATTGGAGCGCGAAGCTATGGATTCTTCAAACCTATATGTGTTATATTAACACATGACACAATGAAGGATTTTTTTTTGAGAAAACAGCACCTACTTTGAACAATAAAACGTGTGTGAAATATCCGGAACTGCAATAAGCTAGCGTGGTAAGACTGACGCCCTTTATTTATCCGCCGCGTTTAGATAACCCAAGGTTGGTAAACTGAGAGTGAAAGCTGATGAGTACTTATATGTCGCGTCGCGTATGTATACCTACCTACTCACGCATTTGAATGACATTTTGCTGATTAGCCGGTCTACCCTACTCATATCTATCGTCATTCCACGAGTAGGTTGGTGTATGTACGTACGTGACAAAACACAAAGGATCATAATTTATGAAATCAGATTTTTCACGCGTCGGTTTTAACATGAATTCTTTAGGGTTCTGCGTATAAACGAGCATTATTTATAACCGTAAAATAACAGTCTGGAGGTACTCACACACTACATAAAAAGGTTAAATGTCTCTATATGTGACATTTTTAATGGTCAAAGGTTAAAAACTTTGGTATAAGACAAGATTTACGCGATAAACATTTTGTTTATTAAGTTCCAAGTTTTTAAACTACATGGAATATTAATGAGCATACTCGTACCTACAAAACGTTTAACTGAGGATAATAGTTAATTTATCATGAAATCATGCAGTTTTCAAGTTTCACATTTTATGTTTAATGTTTCGTGTGTGCAAACTTACCAACTTAAGATTTACTTCGCACGTTAGTATGCCGCTGTTTTTGAAATAGCACGGAAAACTTACCGCCCCGTATGTTAAGTTATGGCCGGCATAATTAATGAGACAAGTACAAGGAAAATAGTAGAACGCAACCAAGGACTATGCAAACACACTGATTTTACCCGGACTGAGTAAATAAGCGTCTGGGCGGCAAACATTGCGGGAACTACACAATTTCATTCCGGGACAGTGTTAAACTACATAGTTCGTCACAAAGAAGAAACGCTTAAAACGAGAATTAAACCATTCTCACCATGTGCGGGTACATCTGCGGTGGAGACAATAGTAATTGCAGCTGTTTCCGCGGTTTGGGAGCATAATGAAATGGTAAGTATCCATTCATAGAACATGTTTTTTATGATATACACCTACTTTCATGAAAAATTGTCGCCTTTGCATTCCTTTAATTGAAACAAGGTGGCTTACCTACCATAAGTAGGTACTTACAACAGTTTGTGGGTAACTGATGTAGTTTATTCTTTAGGCTATTTCCGTCTGATTTGCATGGCTCCAAAAACATTTTCCACTCCAAATAATAAAACCGGCAAAGTACGAGTTGGACTCGCCCATGAAGGATTCCGTAGCAGCAAGTAAGATGTATAAAAGGTAAATTGCGGTTTACGGTTTATGACGTATTAAAAAAAAAAACTACTCACTATTTCTAGTTCAAACCAATTTTCGTTGTTAGTTTTCATGATTATGTACATCATATATATTTTTTAGTTTTATAATTAATTCATTATAGAAGATAGAGGGGGGACAGGGGACACACAATTTACCACTTTGGGAGCGTCTCTTGCGCAAAGTATTATGTTTAGACAAAAATGATGTTAAAAACCTCAACATCATTTTTAAAGACCTATCCATAGATACCCCACACGTATAGGTTTGATAAAAAAATAATTGAGATCAGTTTCAAGTATGGAGACCCACCCAATTTTTTATTTTTTCCAATTTTAATGCAAAAATCGTAATGCGGTTAACAAAATACATCTATTTACCAAGTTTCAATAGTATAGTTCTTATAGTTTCGGAGACAAGTGGGTGTGACATACGGACGGACGGACGAACGGACAGAAGGACAGATGGACAGACATGACGAATCTATAAGAGTTTCATTTTTTGCCATTTGGCTACGGAACCCTAAAAAGTGCGTATTCTTACTTCTATGTGTTTATCGATAGGAAAATGGTATTTGTAGGCACTGGCGTATCCTTAGTAGGCAAGTAAAATTAAAAAATCATTAGTATGTACTCGAACAAATTAAATACATGTACAAGTCAGCCGTTCCATAGGTACAATTTGTCGAACAGGTCCATTTGTTTTGTAAGGAACAGCCGATGCTCCTTATTCGGGATGACAGTGTTTGAATTTTCGTATCTCTTTATCATGCGTGTGTTTATATTAAATTCATTGTTTACAATTTGTCAAAAACCTATTAAATCACGAAGCATATTGCGTGCATCTCAACCGTTCCGATTTTCCCGCAAGAAACGGCCCCTTCGGGTTTCACCGGGAGATGTCAAGATTGTCTCCTGCTGTACATGGTTGCTGGAATTGCCAATAAAAATTTGATTACAGTTCAGGGTTCTTTCGCGTAAGGGAATCTAGCTTTCTTTCTATTTTATGTTGTATTTCATAAAAAAAAGTTATTGAACAACTTATAAATAGTACTTATCAAAGTTTCGACCGTGGGCGAGCCACGCTTCGCGCTCCACAGCCTCACAGAATACCTTCGTGAGCACTGTGCTGTGTTTTGCTGCAGTGAGAGAGGGTACTAGGAGGCCCAATCGGAAAAGGGGAGGGGTTAAAGTACTCCACTGGTGTTGCGGGTGATCTATGGGCGGCGGCAATCGCTTACCATCAGGCCATCCGACTTCTCGTCTGCCACCTATCATATAAAAAAAAAGAAATAAAGATAATAAATAGCTTTAAGTGTCAATTACATTATCAAAATCAATAGCTATGATTTAAAGGATGGATATACTTTTCATAACATTTATAGAAGCATAGGGAAATATTGATAGGGAAATAAGTTTAGCAGCGGACTTGTGACTCTACTGGTTTCGCGGGTGTCTATGGGCGGCTGCATTCGCTTACCATCAGGCGATCCGTCTGCTCGTCTGCCACCTATCACATAAAAAAAATACTGCCAAAGTTAAGCTGGAATTTTCAGAATAACCATGTACCAATATTATTAATGTGAATATTTCAATTCTTTAAAACTTTACTCCTATCTGTATACAAAACTAACTTTTGTTAATCGAAACTGGCAAACGTCTATGGGTGGACAATGTACTGGTTTATGAATGAAGATCTTGATTTCCAAGTGACATGCAAAATAAATAAATAGATAGGTAGGCTGTTTGTCGTCCGATGATTTACCTGGCCACCGAGGTAATGGGTTTTGGCATGCCCGATAGCCTCTAGCTAACACGTTTATGATAGCCTTTATCCCAATCAAACATGTGACAACATGTTTGATTGGGATAAACCACTAAGGGAATGTTTTAACGAATTTTGTTATCTTTTATATAGATATACAAGTATTATTTAGGGGACATGGTAGATTAGAACTGAATATATTTTTGTGTATGGGTGCCAAACAAAATGTTATTATTTACTATTCCAGATGGGTATCCAATAAAAATGGGTTTTTAGTAGAAATAGAATAAGTTCATAGGTAATAAGTAATTGTACAACCTGTGCGGATAAAGAATGGGATCAGAAATGGCGGCGCATCTATTCACTTCTCGCTCGCACACTATTTGCGTCTATACTCGCACTCGTGGGTGTGCGAGCGAGAAGTGAATAGATGCGCCGCCATTCCTGATCCCATTCTTTATCCGCACAGGTTGTACTCAAGATACTTTTTTAGATTTTCGCGTTGCATTATAACTATAATTAATTAGGGCGGGAATTAACACGAAATTTATTATGTGATACAACATTATGTACACACATATTTTGCTCGTCCGCTTGTGACCATGGCTGTTGTAACGTAGCCGAAACGTCGAGCAAAATATTTGAGTACAGTAGTATTTCTAATTTTATTCAGAAATCTTTTGGTAGAGCAAAGAAATAGTGTAATGTAATACTTATTATAAGTAAGTAAAAAAATCTTCATTATAGCCGGATTATTGATTAGACGAAGTAAACGGACTGATTTCAATGTGTCATATATTTGCCAAATGCAAAATGATTTCATCTCCCACCCATACGTCCTCAAATGCAAAATGTCAAAACGTATGGAGACTTGATAATCTTGATATTCACATCTGTCAATTTACTTCGGCTAATTAATAATCCGACTTTAGGTGCCCTTTACAGTGACAAATTGACGCACAATGGACCGAGTAGGATTCCAAGTGCGGAAACAGGAGACCACTTTTCATTATAGTGACATTTCCGTCGGCACTCTTCTTATCCCATATGCGTATTTCTGAAACTAATTTGGCGGCGACTAGAGACATCCATACCAAAACCAGGGTTGTAACACCACGCGTACAAAGTCGCGGGTGGACGATAATATGTTCTAAATAATATTCTTACCGATTAATATTTGAGTGGAGGCCACGTACAGGAAGTCGCAGCCGTGGCAGGCCCCCACAAGGTGGTCCGACATTCTGGTGAAGGTCGCGGAAATCCATCCAGTGATTTAGAGCGCCTGTTGGGACACAATGGTCGTGGGTTTGATTCACGCACGACCACAAATGTTTGTCGGTGAAACAGATTTTTGTATTGGGTCTGGGTGTTTTGTAGTACCTTCGTTGTTCCTACTTTCTGGTACTATCGAATACCTTAGTTTGACAGTGTATGTGAAGACAATGTATGTGATGCTGTCAATTGATCAATTTATTTTATTATTCTTTTTATTGTAGCAAGTGAAGGCTACGGCGCCAATGTGGCGCGCCGGAGGTGGATCACGCGCGACGCTGTCAGCTTGATAGATTGAAGGACCGATCCCACGTCTGCACCACGAAAGAAGTCGCGCGGCAAAACACGGAACTAAAATTTTAGATTCCTTGTGTCTCTGGAAATAGAGCTCAAATTTTAATGTTGAATATGACTGAAGCGCGCTTTCCACTAGATTTCGTTGGTGGTTCGTACCTACTCTACCCATGGAACTAGAAAACTCGTTTCTTCAAGTATGACTTGCTATATAAAGGCTTAGTCAGGTGCACGTCTGTGATTCTATTTTTTTTTTATACGAGAGGTGGCAGACGAGCATACGGATCACCTGATGGTAAGCAATTCCGCCGCCCATGGACACCCGCAACACCAGTGCAGATTCTGGCAGACAAATAACATTGACAGGGGAGCTTTGTACAAAATGTTCAAAGGGGGTAGTCAAAAGCTCTGACTGTAGTGCCTACGGGGACTATCGTATCGACTATACTATGAAAAAAGTGCTAGAATGCGTGCTATAGGGCTGAACCTAAGAGTGTATGTATCGTAAAAAGTACGCCATATATTATAGCAGATTTATCACATTCGATGGCCCCCACCTTATGTTTATTGGTATCAGCTGAATCCATAGGTCGATAAAACGTAAAACACCGGCGTTTTATTGAGTGACTATGACTTCGACTGTTGACTACTCACTTATATCAATAATTTAGTTGACATTGGCAAGATATGTTCTGGTAAAGTCATATTATTAAAAAAAACTCACGCTATGCTTGAAATTTCTGACGAATAAAATGAAATGAATGAATTTCATATGAAGTCATTAGTCAGAGACCGAGTTAGGCTCATCAGGACCAGTAGGTACAACCAAGTGAGGTGGGTCGGGCACGTCTCTAGACGGTACTGATTGATGGACGATGGACCCGACACGTACTAGGTGGAGAGGTCGCCACGAAGGGAAACCCATGTGAATGCAGGACTAATGGCCAGGCACTTAAGTACGATATATAGATATTTTATTGGGTCACTAAGTATATCATCCGGCGTAAGATGTAACATGCGTTAGAAATTCTTCATCAAGTAAGAGATATCCCACCAAAAACATTCTGTAAAAAACTAGCCAAGTCTCGATGGAGCTGATTGTTTATCTCTAAAAAGTAATGAAATCTAGACAAATTCGTGCAAAGTCTAAGGTTTCTTACTGCGATTTCTTTATTGTTTAAAGTTAATGTTGTGTAACTTGGCCGTTGAAGGGTACACAAGGGTACAAAACGAGGTGAGCTATGACACCAATTGCACATATTTTGACCACTAACCACTGATCCAACATAAAATAGTCAGGTCACACAACATTAACTATAAACAATAAAGAAATCGCAGTAAGAAACCTTAGACTTTGCACGACTTTGTCTAGATTTCATTACTTTTTAGAGATAAACAATCAGCTCCATCGAGAATTGGCTAGTTTTTTACAGAATGTTTTTGGTGGGATTTCACCTCTTTTTGTAGAAACTATAGAAAATCTTATTAAATAAATCATTATGACACCAGTCGCATATAAATGGTATGAGTAACCTTTATTTTTATGTATAGGCAGAACTGTAAATATAACTTGGTAATATCACATATTTCTATGCGATTACCAAGTCATTTATAGCAGTTGGTTTAAACCAGGTACTCCAGATCTTCGATTATCTTAGTTTTTATAGTTATCCTTCTATTTGGCCACTAAACCCTAACTCTGTGCCAAATTTCAACTCTCAGATTATGGATAGTAGGTACTAGTTATATTTTGATGATCATGAGTGAGTGAGTGTCTGTCGAAAATGCGAAACTTTTCTTTCGCCTAACTTCGCAACTAAATGACATACAGACTTAAAATTTAGGATTAAAAGTAGGCCATTATAGCTTAACGAATGACGAATTTTTTTGCGTTCTGGCCTTATCCGGAGGTTCTCAAATAGGAGCCTAAAAATGCGGCGAATTGGTTCCAGTAAAGGATGGTACGGCAGAGTTTGCTTGCGCTCGACTTGGCGAGGGCACTGCCGTGATTTAGCAAGAAGCCCATTTAGAAAAGTTACAAAAATCATCTGCATCTCACATTAGCGTGTGATTCGCGGTTGCGTCCAAAGCTTTTGCTTTGGAACCCAGGGCGCACTTGGACCATGATTCAGCATTTGGATAATCTGGTAATAGCGTAAAAACAATGAAGCGACTGCCGACTTTCGCAACCCTTTACAGGAGAACCAGACAAACTGAATAATGGTTACACGTTTCAGATACTATCCAAAACGTGCTGGTTCCTCACTATGTTTTGCCTTACCGTTGAGCTAGTGGTAGAAATACGCATATAGAAAAAAAATTCAGAGGTGCATGCTCGGATTTGAACCACGACCCGAATGGAAGGCGTTGAAAAGTAAAAAAAAGCAATCTCGTATAATCTGTAGCATTTCATTCAAACCGTACTCATCTTGTTATTGACTTTTATAGCAAAAGAATACAAGCCTCCAAAACAATGCAATTTTGTTCCGAACTAAATAGTAGAATAGGTCAAACCTATTTCGTAACCCGACCCACTTTGTGAAACCCGCAGGAAATTAAACGCTCTACCCAACTACATAATTCCATAGAAATAAATGTGCGTTAGTAACAAAATTCACATTAAGATTTTATATAAGCTTTACAAAATTTGGGTATCGAAGTATTGTAGTACCTAGTTTATCACTTATTTATTTTCTATAACTATAGAAATCTCATGGCATTATAATTAATCAGACCCAAAAACTCGCAGAAGAATTTAAAGATTTTTTTGTTGAAGCTCTACAAAACAAAAAATATTGGTAAAGTAAGAAAAGTGACCAGCAAAAAAACCTGAAATTCTGGGATGTGTTGTCCCCTAACTTATTTAGGTGTCGCTTTCATTATTAATATTTTTTGAAAAAAAAAGTGTTTTTTCGGAAACTTCCGGCGCGGCTACACCATTTCCTAATGAAGCCATAAAAATCAAGTTAGCTATAAAAAAAATCCGATTATTGATAAAAACTTATTAACAAACATAGGTATACATCTTTTTCACCAGCGCAATCATTGTTTTTATTTGATAGATTAGTTAAATATACCTATTTTGTTTTGAACAGTTGGAAATTGCAATCGGCTTTAGGGAAAAACTCGTTAAACCGCCCTCCAAAACTTTATTCGTTTATCAGTTTAAATGAACCGACTGTGGCGGTAGTTCATTTTTCATTTTCTCCAAAATTGGTTTTGTCTAATTGGGTACAACCCTATTAACGCATTTTTGTCTATTAAATTTATTTGGGATTCAACAAACTAGTAAGAGCCCTTCTCTACGGCATCATCGGTCAGATCAGGTGTTACGCAAGCTAGCCTACCACGATCGTATAAAAAACATTATAATTTTTAAATCATAATGTTTGTTTCCATATTCACACATTGATTACGTACAGTCACACGAGAATGACTAGGTACCTTTTCTGGGGGTTTCTGAGGGTTAGTAGTTTCCTGCTCATTATTTTTCACACGCGCTGTGTTTTTTAAGTGAATTCGTTTTCAGAGTAAATCCCCTGTGTGTGAATTCTGATTGCGTTTCCCTCGCTCGGGAGCCCAAATCACATGGATCATGATCCAGGACTTGGTAAGTCTGGTAAGTAATTGCACCAAAACGACTGCCCCTGACCGATCCTTTTTACAGTATCCAGGACAAAATAATCTGACCTCCTGTGATTGAGAATACCTGTATTAAAACATGCAATCCAAAAAACTGAAGTAGCTAATTCAATAATGTTATATTTAGCAGCAGCTATTCGAGTATACAATCACCCTGAAAAGGCGTGGCACCTATATAAATTATATAACACCTTATATGAATAAATCGTGTGGACCTGAGGTATTTTCTGATCACTTTTTTAAAAAATGTCTCTTATTCACCCATAATCAATACAAGTCACTAGGCGGCGCCAGTATCGTGGCAATGTCATCTTCGCTCACACAGATTAATTACTTAGCCTGTATGGTCCATTTTTAATTCATAAGAGCAAATCAGGTTAAAGTAGGTACCGAAACACGTAATTACCTTTATACGTAATACTTTTCTTTAGTCAATACAAACTTATAATACATACACTTACTTACCTACGTAGTCATATTCAATAGTTTTAACATTCTATAGCTGCCATTACAAAGTTTGACGAAACTTGTTCCAAGTTTCGTGACTGTTACCAATTTGAAATAGGTAGACAGGTACTATAAATGCCATCTAGAATTGATCGTTTCCACTAAATTCTAAAGCCAGGCCGACTCATAAATGCACCACGTTCCTATTGATCAGCAACTTGATGAAATGACAGTAGTGAAGCGAAGACTTAACAAGTAATGACTTTACTAAAATTGCAACGAGATGGCATCACAATCAACGAACATGAATAACATTTTCTATTTATTCAAATATATATTATACTCGAAATAAGTAATAGGAAAAATGTTTCAGCTATCTAAATTATTTTGACCTATATTTAATACAATTAATTCTTGAATTCTAGATATTCAAAATATGTTATTATTATCAATCACCGACGTATGTAAGGCGGAGAGTCCAGGGGGTCTGGACCCCCAATGGTTTAAGGATACGTGATTATGTTTGTCGAATGCATCACTGAAGGTCTTTGTCTAACCTAAAGAGGTTAAAGACTTACTTACCTACCTACCTCAGAAATAAAAGGGAGATATACCTAAAATAAATTTACCCCTAAAATTCCCAAAAAGCGGGACTGGTTCCTAATTTTAGCTCAAATAACGGATTAGTCCCGCCAAAAACGGGACTTCTGGCTACATTGAACGTAGGATACGTTTGGAACCCTGGCCTCGGTGGGCGAGTTCAACTCGCATTTGACTGTTTTTTTACACTGTTCCCGGTGTGTTAAATGCGAGGGGGGATCCCTCCCCCCCTTTTCAAAGCTATAGCTACGTCCGTATTATCACTCAATAATAATATCTGTAAATATCAATTGAAGTTTAATAAAGAACTTTACTGCAATAGCTGCAGACAAAATCCATTGTATACTTTTGTACTCAAATCTTCTATCCTTGACCTGATCGATTCTGCTTGGTAACCTAGTTCTGACTTATGCAGTTAGATAATGTAGCGTGAGTTGGAAATATTTCGATGATAACTAAATGTATTTATTGTGATAAGGGATAGCTATATATTTTTAAGAATAACCATGTAGGTATAAGGTGTAAGTATATGATTTGCATCTGAAATGTAGGCACCACGTGTACATTTACTCGTATTCATAATTTACTTTAAAATGAGTTGCATGACTTAAAATAATAAAATATGATCTTTCCTCTATTTTTGAAAAAAAAACATGTATTTTACAATATCTATCAGGGGCAGGGATATTTATCTTTTAATCTGTAAACCAGAGTTGCAGTAGCGGCCAAAAAGGGAAGAGCACAAATAAAATGACGTATAAATACAGATTGGTAAGTGGTACCTAACTAAGTTTAAGAAGAAACATTTGTGAAAGAAAAGGAAAATGGTGAACCTCCATGCAACATTTTTGTAAGTATATTTTTTCGTCTTCGTTATGTCTTGCTATGAAAAATATGTAATAATATACAGCTTGGAGTTCCTCAAGATTGACGTTAGCTAAATGATTGTCGTAAGTCTGAAAATAAAGATAAAATTTGTTTGATGGTTTTGAGGTTATATCTGAACAAATAATTTGTAATTGAATGAGAAACTAAATATAAACATTATTTGTATGTCCAAATCAGCAGATAAGTACTTTAAACAGAGTTTCAAGAAATCAGGGGCTATTTTTGTCCAAGTCGGACTTAAGACGTATTGCTCCCTAAGAAGCCGCGAGCGACTTCGAAGTGTAGCGAGCGACCGCGAGCGGATTCGCAAATCAAAGTCATGATAAAAAAACTGTCATTTAAAGTACATTTTATATTAGATATATGAGTTCCTTTTTAAATAACAATATTTTTCTAGACTGAGGACTAGATTAGAGTCTGAAAAATCATAATTTATTTGACATAATTTCGTAATAACGATATTTAAAGACGGACAAATAAAAAAACTCAATAAATACTTCGCCATTGTTCTTTAGGATTATGGGTGAATATGAAGGTTTTTTATAGCTAAAATTCCAAATAAAAAACAACCATGAATAATATGTTATAATATATATTAGTGAATCTTTTACATGGGTGTATTTAAATAATTCCTTTATTAACACACACCAAATATCATAACATACAATATATCCATTAAGGACAGCTAAATTGATTATAAATTCCGTTTTAAGTGAGCCAAAGCTTGCTAAATATTTGCCGAATTCGACAAATATTGGAATAAAACAACGTCAATGAAAAAAACATTTTTACACAGATTTGAGTTAAAAAATTACGTGTGTAGGTTCTATTTTTGCTAAACAACACTCTACCTAAAGCCCGTCACTACGATATGCTTCTTTCGTGCCCTCTACACGACTCACAAACACTGCTAGGTACAATACGCCTACAAATACAACTTTTGTATTAGCCTGTCATAATATTTTTGTATATTTAGACCGATCCCACGGAGCCACGACCTTTGATCATTAAATGTACTATGACATCGTTTATGAGAAAGAATTGTAAACAAAATATAATTATTTATGTACATGCTGTTATGAGAAAACTGATAAAAAATGGAATGGAAAAAACATTGTCATGCCTTGTGGCTCAATTAATAAATTTGATTTTCAGTGAATACTTTTTATGTAATCACGCCAAAACACAAACACATATCATATGTGGTAGATTACCTCTATTTGCTTTCACAATTTAATGATCAAGATTGTTAGGATCCTTCATTTCTTGTGACGTTGTTTTCACACTATTTAATTGATTTCGTCAAATTGACATTTAAAAAAGTCACAAGACTCATATTTTGATTTAATACAACACGATTTAATAGTAGTTTTTTGAAATTGGCTCAAATTTTAATAGCGTATAAAATGAGGTTAGCGTGGCTAATTATTTCGTTATTTATACTGCCAAAAGTTCAAAATATTTTCATACATTCTTATTTAATAACCATAAATCTGTATTTAATTTGGCTTCATAAGTATTTTTCATAAACTTGTTTACCTTTCAATTAGTTACGTAATGTAATATATCTATATGAAACGACATTAGACAAGTCGCGAGTATCCCAATGATAGCGTAACGTATATTATGTCCCATCATCAGATGTCAACACATATCTTAACAAATTTTCCTAACAATTAGTCCCTAAAAAAATAATGTGCTCATGTTTTATTTAACAGAATTTGATATAAATTGTATTGTCTATGTCGTCTACAGATAAATAGATCTAGTGTTCCTAGCAATGACTTCAAACACGTAGAATATTATAATTTTACTCAATAATACGTAGATACTGAGATGACGTTTGGAAATAAAATATTAGTTACAGTAATATAGTCTTACTTATCCTAACGACTGTGATTAAATAAACACCTATAGTTAGATTTAACATAGCATAGTAGGTAACAAGAATACAAACTGATTTATATGTAGGTAGATATAATACTATACAATTGTTTATTTATACACACGTAAACGTATTTACAAACACTTTGGGTAGAGTTACTTACAGTACCCGATTAAGAACATTAAATTTTGCAGGCCAAGTTTACTTATTTGAAGCATTATACCATTACATGCAGTAAACACTGAAGGTAACATTAATATAACTCCAAGGTACGTATAGATTATGCCAAAGTATAACGACAAAATATCGATCAGTATAACTATCTTATTTAAATAGCAACAAATAGTTACATACCAAAGACACTAATTAAATCTAAGAAAACTTAAGCAATGCAAGAAGCAGAGATATTTTTAAACGAACATTGAACTAATTATCCGTTTTCACCAACGATTTCTGAGTTGACCATTGACTTTCTGAGTTGACCATTGACTTTCGGAGTTGACCATTAAAGTATAAGGTCATGTGACGCATCAAAGAAACTAGAGTCGCCCATAGATTTGTAATACCTTCCAACCGATTAAGGCTATGGCGGCCAATCTTAAGGATCAGCCACGTGCGCAGGATATATTATAGTGCTCAAGTGTGTGCGCAAACACAAGTGCACTCTCTATTTCCTTACCCTCATATTCCAATAGGACACTACTGTGATACGATCGCAGAGAGATCTGGAGCAGGACCAACAGCTTAACGTTCTAATAATTTCTTTCTGCAAGTTACCATACTTTTTATATTCGCTAAAAGTGGCCACTTTAGGCAATAATATAAGTTACGATTACTTGTACGAAGATAATATTACACGAGAACATCTAAAAAATCCTTAATATTTTCCTTTATAGATTCACCTTTGTACTTTTTTAAAAATGTCTCATTATCGCCACAGTTAATACAAATCTGTTGGCGGCGCTAGATACGTCGACGCGCCACCTTAGAGGACTAGTTTCTCTAACGTAATTTTGATATCATTAAGCTAGGTACTACAGACAAGACAATCAAACCATTGGTGAAATCAAACATTTGTAGGTATTTGCGCTTATCAAGTATCTGAATTCGGATTACTAATATTGGTCCGAGATTCCAAAATGGAGCTAATGTGATGAGAAATCGTTTTTAAATTAGTCAAAAACCCATAAAAACTGCAAAGAAGCATACTTATCACCAACGTTTAAAATATATCGTTGTAAGTCTTTTAAGACTAAAATGTGTCACTAATTTTAACTCAATATTAGCGCTATGTAATACTGAAAGCGTAAATAATTAAACAAATACTCCTCTTTTACGTTAACAAAGAGAAACATATTAACAACTATTAGAAGTATCAGATCCCTACTCCAGCTCGCAATATACATAAATATAGCTACCTAACACCTATATAGAATCAATAGTTCTAATACATAATTTCCATTTATTGTTACACAAGTTTAACAACGTTCAATTTAATTTTCTTAAATTACTTTATGCTTGACATCATAACGGTTAAAATAATAGCTAAATATAGGTACATAAATTTTAATAACTCGTAGAAAATTATAAAATCGAAAATAAATCGAAATTATTCTAAACTGCGCTATAAAAATATTTACGTTACGGAACATTAAAAATGAAAAAGGAGCTTTGATGTTTCTATCTTGCATCTCGAAATTGAAATCTAAAATTTTAATCATAGTAAACGTACAATATACTTATTAATAAGTAACAAAATGCAGTTCATTGTCCTGTTTTCCAGTTCGAGTCTTCAACGTTTATTTTGGGAATGTTGACATTTGTCTACTGATAAGTAACTTGATTTTGAAGGATCTTTGTGAATGTAGGTAGGTAGTATTAACAGTTACAGTTGGGGGTGCTGGTGCCCTGTGGCTGCTCCGTGAGGCGCTGGCCGCGGGCGCCGCCGGCGAGCATGGCGGGCTCCGAGTCCAGGCTCTCTGACATTTTGTCGCAGATAATATCCACCAGTCGTTCGAATACAGCCTGAAGAAAGAAATAGCACACATTTAGAACACGCTTTCTGTATTCTTCATTTATAACAAGTACAGTCGGGGAATCTACCGCATAACCACATGAAGAGCAAAAATGACGCGATTTTCGTGCGTGCGTGTCGAAAGTGGTTATGTGGCAGATTCTCCGACCGTACATACGAGTATCAACTAATTTATTGTTAACACTACCCATATCTCTTTGCATTCGTGAAAAAGTCTAGAAAATCGTGCGTATTGTCTCGTTGAATTCGAAGTTTATGGTTTCTGCCAATCTACGGTAAACTCCATTTCAATTATATTCAGTTGTCTTGATGATTTAGTCTAAAAGTTATCTATGCGAACGTCTTTTTCTTTCACATTATTTATATTATTATATTTCGTCTCTTGCTATCAGTTTCCTTGTCTGCTTTCTCTTCAGATTTTGCTTCATAAGTCTAAGTTAAGGGAACAAAATACCAAATGAGATTGACATGTCTACGTGTTTACTTCTTATCACCTTGATTTTGAAGATTTACTTAATCCTAGTCTCACCAAGATTTTCAGGCTGCCTACTACCACATTTTGAGGCGTTGACGCGTCCTACTTCCATGTCGAATTTATTTTCCACTAGGGTTTTTCCAATTCGTGTGTGTGAATGAATTGATATCTTAAATTCAACTGTATTGTTAAGTGCACGAGAATAGGCCCCTGGACAGATTATTTTGCTCACCTTCACCTTAATATTAACGATCTCCTTAGTTCTAGTCTTATAAAACTCGATTCTAAGTTCTTTCGCCAGTTGGCCACTACGCTCTGCGCTCACCACTTCCGTGTCAAATGCGTTGCTCACCAGGATCATCTACATAGTTCATTCCCATTACAGACACGTTTACTCGATGACTGATGTTCTCGTTAAAGTCGACGTCGTAAAAGTCGACTTCAAGTGGTTTAGCTAGCAGTATGCTTATCGAACATTTAACTATCTAACGTTGTTGTTCTCTTTTCGTAAAACTCGACTTTAAGGTGCTCCGCCAGCTACCTGCTGACCTCTACACTTATCACGCATTCGTCTTCCGAGTCCATTTGTTACCCACCAGGATAATCTACCTGACGCTTCCCATAACAGACACCCTTTCGTGCCCTCACCTTAACATTGATGTTCTCTTTAGCGCTGGTCTCGTAAAATTCGACTCCAAGTTGTTCCGCCAGCTGCCTGCCGCGTTCCTGGCTCACCACGCGTTCTTCTTCCATGTCACATTTGTTGCCGACCAGGATGACCTGCGCGTTGTCCCAGGAGTACGTTTTGATTTGTGTTACCCTGAAAAGTGGAATTTGCTTTTACTCTAAACACGTTCACAGTCCTCATTCATCATCATCATCGTCAGCCCATTTAAGTCCCCACTGGTGGGGCACGGGCCTCCCTCAATCACATGAGGGGTAATTGCCGTACTCACCACGCTTGGCAGACGGGTTGGCGAGGGTTTTGATATAAATGCAGAGTTTTCCTTCTCTGGGTGCTGATGATCATACCAGCAGCTTTACCATAGTCGCCTTTTACGACACCTCGGTAAGAGTGAGGGTAGCCTATTCTACTCTGCCGTGACAACACGGCCTCATTCATTAGTCAGTAAATAACACACTTAATTTTTTTTAAGTGTGTTATTTACTTAAGAATAAATTGCAAAAAATTGCTATAAAAATATCAACTACTCATTCATTAGTGTTTTACATGTCTGTATGTCCCAATAAGATATTAACAAATTCTTATTTGATAGTATGTTACAAATACGGGAAAGCTGTATTCGCGGAAAATATGTTATAAATCTGAGTTTTTCCTTAATTTTTGCGTGACCCTTACAGGAGGCAAGGACTTGAGACAAAAATATCAAAATCTTTCTAGGGTTAAAAAATACTATAGAACTACCGGCCACTAGTCAGATTTTAACCTTTTTTCCCCGGATAATATGTTATTTACAACGAGTTTTTTCATGATGTTCGGGTGAACCCCACGGTCACTATACGGATAGAGGGCTGTGAGTTAAAAATAAAAATCTTTTCAGGGTAGGTATGTAGGTAGGTAGGTAGGTAGGTATATGGTATATAGGCTGATATAAAACTAAACATATTGCCGAAGGAAATGCAACACGGAAAAGGGCCACAAAAGTACGTCAAGAGTGGCTTGTAACTAGTGTAAGTATGGTTCTTGTTCAAATTTATAAACACCAAAAACGTCATTGGTTCTTAAGCGTTGAAATGTAAAACTTGAGAATCGCTTTTCCTTCATTTAACTTTGTAAAAAGGTAATACTGTACCCTATAAAAGTAATTAAAGTACACTTACCAATCTTGGACACTGTTAAAACTTTCTTCGTTGGTAATGTCGTACATTAGTATGAAGCCCATCGCTCCTCGGTAATACGCCGTCGTGATGGTTCTATAGCGCTCTTGTCCTGCTGTGTCCTGAAATATTTTGAATGAAACTATTTTGTCAAACTGTAAACCACCAAAATATCGAGCCTATGTGAGCCGGCTTGTATTTGCGTCACCAAACATGTGACTTATATTCCGCATCTTTACGATAATAAGGAACCTAATTAACCTAAACTAGTGTTTGTTATTTTCTTTTTGTTGTATGCTTTGTATTGTACCTGTTGTGTCTCGGTCTAGAATGCTGACTTTCTGTATTAATATTTATGTATGTATTTAATATATATCTGCCACATTGTACACTTCTTTTAATATGTAATATACGTGTATGTATCTATTCCCATCTGCATTATATATTATATTCCTTCTTTTAGATCCTACCTAACTCACTCGCAACCAGCTCCCACCAGAATACCAGCGTTGCTGCGGCATCGCAGATAATGCTGAGGCTGGGACCTGATTGGCCACACCCTTCACTTATTCCTTACAAAATGTAATATCCACCATTAAATGTTTCCGCTGTCGTATGTCATTCGGTATTATTTTATATTGTTTGTGGCCATTTCTTTCTTTCTTTCTATGTAAGCAAAGTAAAGTTCGAAAAGTAGGAAAATAAACTAAACTAATAAGCTGTGTTTTGCTGCGTGAATGAGGGTACCGGAGGCCCGATCCGGGGGAAGGGGGGTTTATAGGTTGGCAGCGTACTTGTGACTACATTGGTGTCGAGGGTGTCCATGGGCGGCGGCAATCGCTTACCATCAGGTGATCCGTCTGCTCGTGTGCCACCTATGACATAAAAAAAACTAGCTTCGCCTCGCGGTGTTACCTGTGTTTTTCTTCATGTATAATCTAAGCCCAGTGTGTCAGTTTCCTATATCCAAATTTTATCAAAATTAGTCCAGCTACCGCGTTAAGAAAACAAACATACCCTACACATAAGAAAATCAACATACCCTATACCCACGATCTTTCGCCTGCGTAATATTAGTGTCGTAAAGTGTCACACTGTTGTAAAGTAATAACCTATAACTGTCCCACTGCAGGACAAAGGCCTCCATCATAGAAATCAAGTCATCGCTACTATGATGGGATTGGGCTTAATCACCGCGCATGCCAAATGCGGATTGGTGATCACAAACCCGAGCTATGTTCGAAAAATTCGAAACACATTTTTCGCTCGACGCAGGTATCGAACCTAGGACCCGGAGATCACGGCCCGGTACTTAAACCACTAGACCAACAGGCCGATCAACAAAAACGATCGATTTTCTAATGTGTCTGTCTAGGCCTAAGGAGGTTGAAGGATGGAAGGCAATAATTCGCTCATCAAAACGGCTGACAAGGCAAAAGAAAAACTTATCTCGTTCCCAAGCCTAGTCCTTGCGCTAGATTCTCAAACGTATTCTTAAAGGTAAAAGTCAGACGTACCCATATCTGAAGTTTCACGCGTTTGTCGTGGCGGAACACTGTCTTCACCTTGAAGTCGATGCCGACCGTCGACACGAAGGCCGAAGTAAAAGAGTCGTCTGCGTATCGGAACAGGAAACTGGAACGTGAATGGAACATTAATAAATAATAAATATGCTCCTAGATTACCATCATTATTATCTATTCTGTACTGAATCTCCTCTTCTATGAATACTATAAGATAATGGTAGGCTGGGGTGTCTAGAAAAAATATAAATAAAGCACCGTCTCAACAAATTGCATAAGCAGCTGTGGTGTGTTTCGCTGCGTGAGTGAAGGTACCGGAGGCCCAATCCGGGGGGAAAAGGGGTTTAAAGGTTGGCAGCGCACTTGTGACTCCACTGGTGTCGCGGACGTCTATAGGCGGCGGCAATCGCTTACCATCAGGCGATTCTGCTCGTCTGCCGCCTATCACTTAAAAAAAGCATTTAATGTAATTTATTTAGAGCCATATTTTTTTTTAACAAAAGAGGTTTATTTATTTGGGATATCAAGAGTATAAACAAAATCATTAAAAACTCATGACAAGATACTATTCTAAACTATTATAGAATACTCTTAAAAAAATGCTTGTAGTGCTTGACTTTTTTATGTGATAGATGACAGACGAGCAGACGGATCACCTGATTGACCTGAGCTGGGCCATTTTATTGATTGACGAGCTTTTCAAAGCTGTTCGATATTATAAGTAGATAGAAGAAGAATATTATAACTTCTACGTGATAATTTTTACTAAGCTAGCTAATTATATAGTAAGCTATATAAACACTTTTCGAAAATATTTATTCATTTCATACTGATATTTTTCTTTGAAATAGTCGTTAAGGTGCATAGGACATTAACTAGATAACTAACGTGATAATATTGCATTATGGCATAAATATTGTTTTAGGTAACCTACCTTTAATTACAACCTGTTAAACACTAAACTCGCCTTTCATTTAAAATGTATCCAAAAAAAACTGCCTACAAAAGATGTGGATAGTTTTAATTATTCATTAGTACCTATTCATAAAAAAACTTTAGCACTGAACAAAATTTTAATAAACGTTCGCAAAAAAAGGTTCTTAGCTTTTGTTCGAATTTATAATAAAAGAATTTCCTTCATACAAGTATATGTAATATTATATGCTCTCCTTGCTCGTCGAACTTCCGAGTATCCTCATAAATTCAACATATTAAGATCTTATTATGAAAAGGAACGTACAATCTTCGTACAAGATAAAATAAGCAAAGTTGTGACTTCACTTTTAATGACAAATAAGCTTTGACAATGTACAGTGGGGAAAACTTTTTATTATCCTTATAAGCTTTTATAATATTTGTGGCTGAACTGTGGCTTTGATCTCAATTCTTATTTTCCCTATTCTTGTGCTCGTTTGCCGTAATTGATAGGCTGACCCTATATTGTCTCTGAGATATGTTTTATACACCAAACTGTCTAGACAGATGCAGATACATCAGGTTGTTTACAAATATTACTCTTACGGATGAGCCTGAAGATAAAGAGATTTGGAGGTTGACATTTGGTAAGTTGTCTCGCAATAGATAGATAGGCCAACAGACTAGGGCACATGACAACGAACTTGCGGGTATAAAAAGCCACTCAAAGGTAAAAGATTAGAAATTACTCTTTTAAAAAACGTCTACTCAACACAAGGTACATTTAGTCGCTTAAAGTCTAACATGAGCTTCCATTTGTAATTCATTACAAATAAATGATAATTTTGTAGTAGATGATAACGTATGCTATATCTAATAAACTAAAAGTACCTACAACGTGTGCGGATAAAAAATGGGATCAGAAATGGCTACGAATCTATTCACTTCTCGCTCGCACACTATTTGCGTATACTCGCACTCGTGGAGTGCGAGTATAGACGCAAATAGTGTGCGAGCGAGAAATGAATAGATTCGCCGCCATTTCTGATCCCATTCTTTATCCGCACAGGTTGTACATCTGTCTATTTTTCGTTTTATGTCATTGTGTAAATCGGTAATCAAGTAATCTTACTACTGCGGATAACGAGTAGGTCATGATGAAGTTGATTTTACTTAGTTGGTAACATATGAGAAGGCTAAGGATTTGTGTGCCGTTAGACTCGTTTTTTAAAGACTTACTGCCGCTCTCAGAGATGTCAATTACGCTAAATGTTCACTTACTTAATTATGGAGGGTTTTATACGTATTGAAATAAGTGTCAATATTTTTTCTTTTATACCAATCAAAGTTAATTTGACGTCTATGAGTGCGGCCGTTTGTCTTTAAAAATACTATGACAACTAAGTAACAGCTCGTATCGTTAAAGAGGAGGTAAAAATCAAAACTTTTTGTCTAAAACTGAACAAAAATTCAATATTAACTACGAAAATAAGACAATGATGTAGGTACTGATATAACCGTCTTTGTGTGTCCTATTAAATATTAAAGCGTAACTCGACCCAACATACCCAAAATCCTACTTATATAAAAGTATTCAAGTAAAATGTATTTATAAGTTGTTTACGAACTCTAGGCCAACGCTTGCCAAAAATCTGACGTGAAGTGATGATGAGGTATGTAATAATAAGTAAGGGTTGCTAAGATACTCACATAGTTGAAATATATTTTTTCTTTGTTACGAAGAAAAGTCGATCGCCGCCCGTTTTTATTGATTCATTTTATGAATAGCTCACCTGGTTTTTCCTACTGAACTGTTTCCTATAATGAGGAGCTTGAACATGTAGTCGAAGTTCTGGTCTGCCGCATCTTTTTGCCATTTTGGATCTCCACCACCAGCCATCTAAAACAATTAATAAATGATACATAAAACATATTATCAGCTTGGAAGTTCATATGGAAGCTCAGAAGTAAGACTTCGTGTGTCGAATAGATTTTAATAATGATTATTAATATATATAAAACATGTAAAATGCTTTTATTATGTTATAAAAAGGAAAAAGTTAAGTCGGTTTTAGACGAAAATAACTCAATGAGATGAAGATAACGTAATTCTGGATTTTGGATGTGTGTAATAAAATACAATTAACGAATTTTCAAAATTATTTCATCAGCAAAAAGCTCCGTAATTCCTAAGTATGTATATATATATACTTATAGGGAAACTCTACGCGGAGAGCGGAAAAACTCTTTTTTGAAATTCAGATTGCATGAATATTTACAGAGGTTATTTTAAATAACATAAATGAATGAGTAAGTACGGGTACACTACTATCGTGGATATTTTAGTTCTGCAACTCGTACCCTCAAACTGCAAATCACAAACAAGGCACTTCAAACCTTAACTTCTAATATAACTCGTTTGTCTGTTCACTTTGTCACACACTGATCAAACTTTTACCTCTTTTTCGTCCTGAACTTCATTGTTATTCAAATAAACAGCAGTGTTTTTCATGGTGCACACGATAAACAACCGCTATAGCGGGCACCACAATTGCAAATTCGTTTTGTTTGACTGAAATATCGGTGAACAATATTCAAAAATCCATTCAACCTTCAAAAAATAAACTGTATTCCATTTGTTTTAGGATACATTTTAGTTCAAACTTTCGTTTAGCATTATATCAGCCTTGCGCCTTATCGGCTCAAACAGGAAAAGAAATCCACTCTTATTACGCATGCAGCAGGGTTCATTATCTTAAGTACCGTGGTATGTACTAATATCCTGATACAGGAGCACAATACTCGTACACCGAGTTATAGATAATACCACCATATCCTAAAACATATTTCCAAATGACATTGATATTGCGTCATTTCAAATTGATGCTAAAAAGTAGGATTGGTTGTCGGCGTATTTTATAGACAGCTAAGGGTCAATTTTAGGTACTTTTTTTAACATATAGCAGCTACCTAGCTATTCATTCATCATTTCATTGTGTCACCGTTTTTAATAATTCGGTTTTAGACGAAAAACAAAAGGTTTGCCACTAAAACCTTATAGAACCCAGGGTTCTTCACTGAGATCTGATAAATGGCATGTCAGTATCATCAACCTAGAGCGATGATAGCTAGTAAGATACGAGGGAATGAGATATCCACTGCCACACTCAAAGTCGTTGATTACCTTAGTTGGCTACTTAAGAAAAAATATTTTGATACGCATAAAGACTACCGATACTAAAGTTAATGAATATTAGCTTAAATGACGTCTCTGGGTGTGGCCGCCAGTGGGATAAAGAGGTGCCCCCAGACACGTATTTTTTATTTTTGTTTAGCCTGAAAGTAGGCATACATTTTTTTTTTTATTTTAAATATTTACTAACTTAAATGTTTTTGAAAAACTAAAACAAGCAAATACAAGGCTGTATGATAATTTACTACATTTGGTATGTATAGAAATTATGGTGAGTAAAGAGAGATGAACAACACTCCCTTCTCATACATAATGAAGGCGAATAAGAAAAATATATTGCGGTTGCGTCACTTTCAGATCTGTTTCATAGAATCATGCAAATTTTAATAAAATATAAGTTAATCTCATCTTCGAAACGCAAGTTTTGGAACAAAATAAAAAATCCTAAAGCAAATATTGCATTTTTTATATTGATTGACTACTCAATCAACTAATAAGTATAGTTAACTTTACCGACTCACACACACATCAGCCTGATAGTAAGCAAAAGAAGACTCTTCTTTGTCATTACAACATCATGTTGCAATTACTACGGACACGATGTCAAGGCATAACTTCGAAGGAATCCATGTTGTAGAAAGGAAAAAATGTAAGCGCAATGTGTTCCATTTATTAACGGAGAAAAACGCAAAAAAAAAATATGACAAGAGTAGGTATAGTTGGGCCAAAATAATAGGTCACTATTGACACTTCAACAAAACTTGACACCGTAACCTTGGAACAACAATTGTCAAAACAATTTATCAATATTTCTATGTAAAAAGCACAATTTCTTATCTTTTCAAAATTATGTTTGCATTTATTTATTGCAATAAAGATAGAAAACATAATTTCACGATTTACTTTCTCTATTAAACTATTTACAAACTCATAAAAAATTTACTTTTTAAGAGAATTGAACGTTGGTACAATGTTGTATCTGTCAATTTTATTTTTAAAAGCTCTAGAGATGTTCCCCTAATCATCATCATCATCATCATCAGCCCATTTAAGTCCCCACTGCTGGGGCACGGGCCTCCCTCAATCACATAAGGGGTAATTGCCATACTCACCACGCTTGGCAGACGGGTTGGCGAGGGTTTTGATATAAATGCAGAGTTTTCCTTCTCTGGGTGCTGATGATCACGCCAGCAGCTTTACCTTAGTCGCCTTTTACGACACCTCGGTAAGAGTGAGGGTGGCCTATTCTACTCTGCCGGGGACCACACGGCACATAATAATGGAACGAATCCCCTAATAATGGAACGAATTCAATGTTAATCTTGTAGGAATATTCAACCATAAGTGAAAAACCACATTTTGATCAAAATAAAAGGTATTGTTTTCTAGTTTAAAAATATAAATACATAAACAACTTGTTAAAAAGAAAAACAATGTATGCCACACAATATAAGCGCTTTGATTTCGAAGAAAAATAAATAAACTGGCCGCGGATCGATATCTAAGATGCCTACTTTCCTCTTTCTTATTAATAATGTTGATTCACATTTCTCTAAATAAAAGTACTTACATCTTATTTTCCATTATTATAGTATTCGATTTACGTTTGAAGTATATAATATAGATTAAGCTCTTTAATCTATGAAGCAAAAATTGAGAAACTTCAAATGTGGCCTATTAGTTTGGCTCGTCTTTAGTAATACATTTATTGATATACATGTTTTTTTATATGATAGGTAGGCAGACGATCCGACGGACCACCTGATAGTAAGAATATGTCGACGCCCATGGAAACCCGCAACACCAGTAGAGTCACAAGTGCTCTACCAAGTTTTAAACCGCCCTTTACTGCGGGTTGGGCCTCAGGTACCCTTACTACGACTAACATAGCGAAACACAACAGAAACACTGTTTCACACCTGTTTTTTAGCTAGGCCGTGGTTTCGGCGTCACATTCATGCCGAAGCGTGGCTGTCCCATTTTACTCAGTTTCACTAGATAATGTGATGAATCAATGATAATTCATTTTATAAAGAAAATCTGAACATATTGTCTAGCGAGGACTACCATAGGTGTAAGGCATTTGTACCAGTCCTTAAAACGTATACCTACGTGCTTTTAATGGTTCAGGAAGCATGATGAAACGAGTATGATGAATTATTAACTCAATCAGGATAAGAAGCATTGTAAATATATTTGGATTGCCGAATCAACGTAGAAACCTAAATTCAACCTTAAACAGATAATCAGAAAAATATTATGTAGTTGGAAGAATTCAAATTGGGTTTTATTTAGTGTTATGACAAAATGTTTACCTTTAATCAGTCTTCAGAGCAAGTAGAAAGTATCACTATATTTTTTTTCACTGAAAATCGTTTGAGCAGTGTAACGTAGAGATCACACACACTGTCTATTCCCGTCTCTTTCACATTCACACCACGTAACGAGAAGCCAGGAACCAGAGTTTTACCAGTTTATCGATTTCCTGTAGTTATTTTGCAGACCCTCAACTCAAATAACTTTTTGAAGCCTTACAACACCAGTCCAACCAAACACGAAGCGGAACCAAGTGCCGACACTTTCGCAATTTTCAACATAGAAAATCGATATCTTGGTGCTTATTTCGTAACTCACTATCACTTAGTAATTTAGTATGTACAGCTACACCACCACTACTGCGTATAGTACGTAATCCGTATGTGCGTATTCCTTTGGCTAAAATCTCTAATTTATTAAAAAAACAACTAATGTAGGCAGAAGTGAGCGATGTTTCGCGCTCACAGCTGTTACGTCCTGCGAGCTCCCTCTCACAGTGAATTGGGGATGGGAGAAAATTCAAGATGGCCGACCTTTGCGCGCGCATTTGCCCACGCAACCTGTCAAACTTGCGATTTGATAAATCTTTCAATTTTGAAAATCATGATCACGGTTTCTCATCGTGAGGATTAAAAAGTACCGCTATAAATTTTTAGGAAATATTTCAAATTTTTTTTTAAAGATAATTCAATTTTGACCGCATAATAAAAGATACTAATTCTTGATATTGTGACACAATGGTCAACTAGTGTGACGATTAGTTTACAATAATGACAGTGTGAATCTTATATTAGAGAGGGTATTTTTATGTTTATTTAACATAATATCTTTATTCAAAATATTGGTACCTATACGTACATATTGGGAATCTATTTTTGGAAGCAGGCGTCTTTAGCTATTCAAATTATTCTCATTTATATTTCTTGAAAATGAAATGATTTTTACATTCTGGATTTTCAATTTAAACATGTTTCAAGTTTCAATATCTTCGCTGATTTCAGACTCAAAATTGCTGCAATGCTTATTGACTAAGTGGTAAATGTATTACAGTTTTTTTTTTCTATTTTGTAATACATTTCATCGTCAGCCCATTTTCATCGTCAGCTCATCGTAAATGGGCTGACGATGAAATGTATTACAAAATAGAAAAAAAAAACTGTATTTTCATTTATTTTTTCTTGAAAATGAAATGAAATTTATGTTCAGGATTTTGAATTTAAAACCTGTTTCAATATTTTTCTTGGCTGATTTCAGACTCAAAATTGCAGCAATACTTATACTCAGTGGTAAATGTATTACAAAATAGAAAAAAAACGTTGAATGTAGCGATATTACTAAAATACTCGTTATTTCTTTGACACTGCGCATAAACTGCATTTATTCTGCAGTTTATAGTTCTATTATAAAGATTGTTTCCAATAGGTGCATTCTAAATGTTTATTAGCTTTTATATTATGTGGTTTAATTAACACCTACATAATTTTCTACAGCTTTCGGAATAATATTCCGTACATACCAAGAGTACTTTATATTTTTTAATTGTTCTTCAAGCAAAGCTAGGGAAAGAACACTCGTGCAGCCTGTTGGAGCCTTGACCTCCTTTTGACCTAATTACGTACAACCAGCCTCCACATCCAATCAACCAGCTCCTGTAATCTTCAATGGAAATCTACTCTGAAATTATTTTACAATACACCTTTAATATTATGATTTCTCTTTGTTTATAAATAAATAAGTATCTGCTCATTGTAATCCGTTGCGCTAAATATTTTAGCAATAATGAGTTACATATCTATGTATTGTCTGTGAATGACGGTGTATAGGGTATCAAATGGTTATACATATTCAGTTGTGTTTATTTGAAACAACAATGACTGTAAAAAAGTTTTATGGGTATAAATTCGTAACTATTGCGATATTATTAATTATTCAATTCACCAATACATACAACATTTGATATGAACACAAAGTATGTAATTTTTATGGGTCATTAACACAACCAAAAAATATAATATTAATTACTAGTTAATCAGTAACATGAAAACAATTATATATTTAGTTCTTCTGCCTTAAATTTACTGGTTATGCTGCTTGGTAGAGGTAACAGGAAAAAAATATTTTACAAGTGCTTTCCCCAATATTATTCTAAATTGGACTGTACATTTTTTTTATTTGCTAATGATTTTCTATACATCAAACTGACCAAACATTGCTTACACATAAAAAGAAGACAGACTGATTTCAAAGTCAATTGTTCTTGCAGTTCTGTTAAAAAATTTTTCCGTCGATTTACAATAACTTGTGACTGTTATGCCAGCTTTTATTTTTGTCATGTATAAAAACGTAACTCAATCGTACCGTAATGCTAATAAGATGGACGAGTTTTGCGGTGCCATGGAATGGTACTAAATAATATCATCTACTGTATGTGGGCATCGTGTTATGGTAGTATTAAAGAATCTTTGTAGATGGCGCTAGCTACGCTTCAGCAAGCAAAAGTGCGCGCTGAAAACATCTCCCTCGAGACTGACTGATAACAGAGACCACCCCTTTCCTTCCTCCTAGACAGACTTGCGCTACTAGGGCCGCTGGCAGGCCCCACTGGGGTCGAAGACCACCCCAACAGCGCAGTGTCGGTAGGCCTCCTCTCCCAGAGGAGCGAATACACCGCGCCCAGAAAGGCGCCAGATGCAGCCCGGGTAATGGGTCTACCCCGAAACCCGAACCGCACCAAGTGCGAAGAAGACAGTAATAGTAGTTGGCAAAGTTAATAAATAAAAAATTTAAGTAAGTAGCGTCGGTCAAACAACCAGAACAAACAGAAGTTGATAGACGTTTTATATTCCGCCAAAATATTTTCGAGTAAAATTTGGTCAAATTATGCCATATTTTAACTCACCGATGTCAATAAGTTCAGATCACTTGTGGAACCAACCTTCTAACTTCTAACACGCCCGAACTCTACAAGGCCTGATTTCATCAGTTTCACAAAATAAAATGACGTTTTTTTTTACTAATTTGTTTAAATCAGTATTTCAAAATCCAAAATATCTTTATTTGCATAGACTTGTATACATACAGCACTTTCAAATCGTCATACATTAAAAAAATATGATTATT
Organism: Marasmia exigua; assembly: GCA_019059595.1. Taxonomy (NCBI): domain Eukaryota; kingdom Metazoa; phylum Arthropoda; class Insecta; order Lepidoptera; family Crambidae; genus Marasmia; species Marasmia exigua. The sequence goes on from CM032466.1 coordinate 14,001,252, forward strand.
ATAATTATTAAAAAGTATAATACACATGTAATTACACCTATATGTCGATACATAAAATAAACTAAGAAATTAATAAACATATTTAATGTGATTCTACCACCGAAATCGGAAAGTTGATCCTGACGAGAAGATCCGGCAGGAAACTCGCCAGTTATTCTTTTTAATCGCCAAAAATTTTGACACAGTGTTATTATTACTATATTACTCGCATAAATTAGTCGATTTCATGTCCAACAATAAATATATCCATTAGAATGTCTAAGGTGTTGGCGAACAGGTTATCATTTCCACAAATTATCATTCGAACGGTTTATCATTTTAAACATAGCTTTGAATTAGAACTTTTTAAAAATAGCTATGTATTTAATGAATTAATAATAAAAAAGTTAAGGAATCTGGAGGATGTGGGTTCGATTCTCGCCTCAACATAAGATGATTTTATTAAGTGCATTATTTGCTTAAGAATAAATTGCAAAAAATATGGTATCAGCTTATTCCCTATTTATAAATTTGTATACATGAGCATAATATTGTTTGGTTACAGACCTACAGGTGTAACTAGTTATTGAATAATAGGAGCCGTAATTGTATTGTGTGTATCCCTATCTAGTTATAGTCGACTTAGATCCACGTTAGAGAATGTCAATGCATACTGATTGCATTCATCAGTATTGCATCCCATGTGGTAACTATTTTCCAATTCATAGGAATTGTGGTATTGAATTTCAATGTGCACTCACATACAAGATTTTCGGGTTTTTTTTATCACTAAGTTCAAATGGGATGCTAAAGAAGTACTCAAATATCCATTAGTCAAGTTTGTTTAATACATTTATAACATCGAAGATGAATATTAAATATTTTTTTTCCGGTAAAATGGGTTACCTTTGACAATAGAAGCGGTAAAATTCACTTGCGGTTAAAAGTTAAGCACATAAATGTTAACATTCTTCTTCTAAACAGGTTCTGTCATTTAGGTTTAATAGCAATGGCATTTAGAAACGCGATTTGATGCCATGGGGCAGGACAGTAAAAAAAAGTTTTTAAGAATATTATCTTCCTTGGATCTCTGAGAAGAGAACACATAGCTCGGGGACTGTTATTGAGATCTTTTGATAGAGATTGGTAAATATTTTTTTATTAAAGGTCTAATGATGAAACAGAAATGTTGTTGGGAACGTTAATAAGGCCTTTACCTAGCAAACCGTGACCGAGGTCTTTTGATTTTGCAAGTGAGGCGTCCTTAAAATATGTACAAAATTTGCCACTAACCTAAGGCCCGAGTCGACCAATCTTTATTCGAGAACTAATTATAGGTATTAACACTTAGCCAAAGTCGTACTGATTTCTATTTTTATATTTTACCTGGACGATGCCACACGTTGCAGATTAGCGCTGTCACACCATACAAATTTGACGTCAGCCCAGGTCTATTCTCGGATTAAGATTGGTCAAATCGGGCCTACGTAAGAAGAGGCAATTAAGTCGAACATAAATCGAAGAAAATTTTCCCAAAGCTTGACTTGACATATTCTAAATATTTAAATGGGTTAAATTAAAATACCACAATAGACAAATGGATACGGATAATGTTAAAATAATAAAATATCCAGCAAAAGATCAACATGCCCAAAAATTAAGAATTCCAGTACTCTTACATTTAATATCAGTAAATTGCTTGCAAGCCAGCTGGCTTGTTGGCACACAATGTTGACAAAATATTAATATTACAGACAAGGTAGCAAAATCTATCTAATATAATCTAGGTATCTAGCTAAAAACAAAAAAAATAAACTTTCATGGTCACTAACATTAGTCGAGAATAGGTGCGTCGAGTGTGGCGAGAATAGGTGCGAGAAAATAGTGAGTTAGTGAACAGTGGTACCGCACGTGCGCGTAGTAAAAGACTGCGTAGGGGGGTAGACCGATTTGTCTGCCAGTAACCACTTACCCGCAAAAACTTCAGTTACTCCGTGACCATAGCGCTTGCAACAGTGCCGAAATATCGGAAACTCAAAAATAATCCCGTAAATAACTATTCTAACAATAACAAAAAGTATATAACGCTATATATAAAAGCTAATTACGGCTGTCACGATGTCGGTTTCATCATTAGTTATTTAATAGTCTTGTACAATATGACAGCCTTTTTATCGATTCACAGGCTCTTTCATTTGTTACGATCGAATGTTCCAAAAATAGACTGATTGCGTATCGAAAACCAGTAATTATTCACGTTCGTTAACGAATCAATTATTGCAAGGTTCCGGAAAATGAAAATGGTAAACACTAAAAATCGCCTACGAATTTTCCATAAAACGAAATTTAGTCATGGTTTCAATTTCGTGGGACTATTAAACGATACTGTAGCATAAGCGCAGGTTTTTACATGAAATATGAAAAAAATCACAAGGCCTTATTATCAGCCGTCACTATGGAGCCCATTATGGTCAGACCATGATATCAGGATCAGGATTTGCTTAATCTGGCAATTACAACGAATTGACTGCCGCCTGACCTTATACCTTGAATACCCATACACAGGGGATCCAGAACCTACCAAATAACCAAAACCTAACCAAATTAAAGTAATTTTAAGTAATGTATTGTCATTGATTGACCTTTGTGATGAGAAAATAAACGATTTTTTTATTATTATTATTATAGTTACACGTTTAGAATCACTGTCTCAACATCTACAATTTGAAAAATTACCCAATCATTCAGGTTACCTGACGATAGATAGATAGTCCCTCATCGTTAAGCAAGTGGAGTACGCATATGGTTTCGAAAAATAAAGATTCTACTTTTATGTAAATTAATAAATTCAAACAACATCTCATAGGTACATTGACTTGGTTCCGGAGTAAGTAGCTTAAGCACTTACGGATAGAAGACAACGGAGGAATCACATAATACTTAAATACCTAATAATATGCATTTAACGTAATACATTATGTTACAACCAGAAACTGAACAAACAAGTGTTAATCACAGTGTCATGATTTTCAAAATTAATTGAGTGTAATTTTAGGGTTCGAGTAATTTAGTAGTGTAAATTAAGGATTGTCGTAACCGGAAACGCATCGATAATCGATAGGCGTGAAAACCGATTATATTGACTTGTCGGTAGACGGGCGAACGGACAGTTTTGATTTGAGCAGCCGTCTGGTACGGACGTTTCAAAATAGGTCTCGTAAGCTAAAAGTTCTGCGTGGATATCAATGTATCTATTAATATCTGTAAGTGCAAATCACGGAATAAATGACATGAGAAGCGGACTCTGGAGTTTCATTATACACGAATATTTGTCCAGGATTGTGATCAACCCCACGACGTACTTAAATTAATAGTTTTTTTTTGTGATTATAATGAAATGAAATTATTTTATAAGAATAATATTTATTTGCGTTAAAAATGGTTACATTTAAAGGTAATAGAATATTCTAGCAACAGACCTCATATTTCGCCACAGGCGGCATGCGAACTTAGAATGGACATTAAATTAATTATTATTTATTTCATTACGCATTTCCAATTGAATAAAGCATATCATAATGTAACGTATTTATCCAATTTAAACATGTTTAATAATAATTGCAAATTCAAATTCCATTCTTATGCTATTTCAGGTCAAATGAATAAAAAATAAAAATACGTTGCTATTAAAACATACCTAACTACCTAAATTATTCATCATCGTTATCATGGTGGCCCATTGTTTATCCACTCTTGGATGTAGGCCTCTTCCCCCTTCTCCCAATTATCAAATAAATCAGTTTAGTTATAAAACATTTTAATACATATTGACGTAATCTTATTATAAATAAATTGTTGGGTAAATGTTTACAGGAATCTTAATAGGTATATGTTTTAACCATCATCGCATGGCAGTTATTCCGGAACAATACACTGCTATCTTACGGAACTACTAACCTTCATAATTATATATCTTTGTCTCAATCTTAGATCGTAGTAATCCGTGTAAATTAATCCCAGTTTTTTTTAAATAAAGGTCGACTTGATTTGATGCACCATTGTGTATTAGAACCACTTTCGCAATATCAGTAGAATTACCCACAATATGAGACCATACCTAAGTATTTGAAGATGCATAGCCATGATACGCAGTCACGGCTGTATCCTCTCCAAATTCTAATCGCAGTTTTAAAGAGCGTGAACAAAATCTTCTAAGGTGGCAATAGGCAGGGCACATAGTGAGGAGAACCGACGGCCGTTGGGGCGAAAATTATTACAAGGTGGACCGACGATCTGTTGAAGGTTGCGGGAATCTATTGGATGTGGGCGGCACAGGACTGATGTGTGTGGAGAACATTGGGGGAGGCCTGTGTCCAGCAGTGGACGTCTATTGGCTGAAATGATGTCAGACAATGTCAGTCTGTCTTCAGGACAAGGAATCAAAACCCATTCCTCTCCAGCGAGGTGTGAGACAGGGTGACGTTATATCGCCGAAACTGTTCACCACTCTGTTAGAGGACGTGTTTAAACTTCTGAACTGGGATGGACTTGGCATCAATATAAATGGCGAGTACTTGACGCACCTTCGATTCGCAGATGATATCGTAGTCATGGCTGACACCTTGGAAGACTTAGGCACAATGCTTGACGACCTCAGTAGAGTCTCCCATCAAGTGGGTCTGAAAATGAACATGGACAAGACGAAAATCATGTCTTCTCTTGTAAAGGTTGGAAGCTCTACACTGGAAGTTGTAGACGAGTACATCTACCTCGGACAAAAAGTCCAGCTTGGTAAGTCCAACTTCCAGAAAGAGGTCGATCGAAGAATTCAACTCCAAAATAAGATAAATAAAAATAAAAATTAAAACCAACGACTACAGCAATACTATACCGTACCTTATAGTAGTCAAGTTTGAGTTTTAAAAGTTTACTCTTCTTAATGGCGAGTGCATAAAATGAAAGTTTTCTTATCAAAGACTCTACGACATTGAAATCTTTAAAAATGAGCCTAAACGTTCCAAAAAGGCCGGCAACACGCTCTCCACGCTCTCTCTCTCCTCTCTGTCGATGGACGACGGTGACCACTTACCAGTCTGGTGACCCACTTATGCATTTGCCTCCCTATCCCATAAAAAAAAACTGAAAAAACACTTGTCGTCTTGCTTTGTTAACTAATTCTACTAGTGTTTTAGCTATTCTCTTTTGTTAAACTTCTATCAAATTGCACTACATAAAAGAGAACAGACACGAACCTTTTAAATGCAAAATGGATCTTACACTGTTTTATTTTAACTGTCCGGCATAGAGAGCTGAACAAAGCCACTGACACCTGGCTTGTTATTTGGCGTTTCTATTCCAGGCTTTGTATATATTTGTAGTCGGAAACTATTTCGCACTGGTCTTTCTAAAACATTGCAAGGCACTAATTTTAGGTTTAGACCGTTTGTTATCATAGTTCAGATTTTAAATTCAGGTTTAATAAATTTCAACATCATCATATCAACACACCCACACATGAGCCTCTTCCTCACTCCACTATTGCATTTAAATAAAAAAATAAATATTTCACAACATCACATACATTGATTTGACTCCAAGATAGGTAGCTCAAGCACCTGTGTTACGGGTATCAGAATCAACAGCGGAATTACAAATATATACATATAATACTTTTCTTTTGTAAATACATCCTTATAATACATAAAAACACCAGACCAATACAAACATAACATTTATACTCGTATCATTAGTGACCTGCCCCGACTTCGCGCGGATGGTGATATTTATTATACATGTAAACCTTTCTCTTTTATTATTCTGTCTATTAAAAAAAAATCACATGAAAATCCGTTGCCTAGTTTTAAAGATAAATATGCATACATAGGGACAGACAGCGTAAGCGACTTATATTTTATACTATGTAGTGATGATTTTTTACTTCGGAGAGTATGCTAATATGCCGTTTGAGCTCGCTCCACTATCCCATTCTACCATCGAGAAAGGAGAGATCTTCGGAGTACCATACTTTTATGACCGTTTGAGCCACGCTTCCGCATGAATGGGCCGGCTCGATCGGAGTGATACCACGGCCTCACAGAAAATCGGCGTAAAAGCAGCATTGTGCTGTGTTTCGCTGCGTAAGTTAGGGTATCGGAGGCTCAATCCGGGAAAAAGGGGGGTTTAAAGGTTTTTAATTGGCAGCGTACTTGTGCTTTGCTCCAATGGTATCGCGGGTGTCCATGGGCGGCGGCAATTGCTTACCATTAGGTGATCCGTCTGCTCGTCTGCCAACTTTCTTGGTAAATATTCCTCGATTATGCGCACTGCCCAAGAGTGAAACACCCTTCTTGCGTCTCTTTACTCAAATGATCATTACAACGTCAATTTTTTCTAAGCTAGAGGGAATAGGCTACTTCTGAGTATTCACGCTAAACTGAAGGCTTCTTCTCAACTTCAGGGTTCAGCGTCATGTCAAGATCAAAACCATCTTCAATAAAAAAAATCTCTGTCAACATCATCCACTGTTCCTAAGCCGCACCGCAATATTATCGGACTAACACAGGGTTATGTTTTCGGAACACCTATGTGTGCTTATGTGTAATGTATAATCCTGTGACATTCTCTAGGATCTCATTGGGTATATACATAATATCAAAAAATAAAACTGAATGGCGTAAATTCAAATTTTCGGCACACTGCAGCCTGTGCGGTCTGATGGATCAAAGGGGTGGCATTTGATTCGTATCAATGTGTGATTGGCACCGTAGTATTGAAATTAACTTAAAGAACACTGATTGCGTGAAAATATTTCCAAACAAAAAAAAGCAATAAAAAGATTGTACTTTTTTTTTATTATGTGAAAGGTGGCAGACGAGCAGACGAATCGCCTGATGGTAAGCGATTGCCGCCGCCCATAGACCCCCGCGACACCAGTAGAGTCACAAGTACTTTAAAACACTCATTAAATGAAAAAGCTTTAAAACGAGATGATTAGTTGATGGAATATAAACCCCTAGAAAAAAAATTCGCAGTCGCAATCCGTTCTTTCAAAGGAGGTTTAGTGAATTGCGAACACATACCATATTAGTAGGTACTTTCTTTCTTCTTTTAGAGTTTTTTCATGTAGTGGGGTTTTGTGGAAAGTGCGCAATTTCACAAACCTCTACTACCGAATAATAGGACGAAAATGTAATTTTAAACATCTTATCTACATCAATCGAAAACCTTATTTTCTGTCGAGTAATGAAACATCAACTTAAAACTCCCTCGACTTCCCCTAATGATGAAGAGGTGCTTCGCTAAATTTTTAGTGGATATCCTTTTAATGGAAAGAGCAATGCTCGGCGTCTCTCATCCGAGATCGAATCCGAAATGAGGTGATCCGGCAGAGAACCAAAGTCATCGACATTGCTCACCGGATTAGCAAGCTTAAGTGACAGTGGGCTGGCCATATTAGCCGCAGAACCGACAACCGATGGGGTAAACGAGTTCTAGAGTGGAGACCGCGTCTTGGCAAACGTAATGTAGGGCTCCCTCTGGCTAGGTGGGTGGACGATCTGCGCAGGATGGCTGGAAAGAGCTGGATGCGAGAAGCCATGGATAGATCACAGTGGCGAACAATTGGAGAGGCCTACGTCCAGTAGTCGACTGCGATTGGCTGATGATGATGATCCTTTTAAGCTCCATTCCATCTCCATGGGTATTGAAAGACTGAAAGTCATATAACCGATGCCGGTCCCCATCAGCCACTTGTTGGGCTAGTAGTGGTTTAAAATTACTTTTTATTTGTGTGTGATAGGTGGCAGATGAGCAAACGGATCACCTGATGGTAAGCGGTTCCCGCCGCCCATGGACACCCGTGACATCAATGGAGACACAAGTGCGCTGCCAAGCCTCAAACCCTCCTGTCCCCCCGGATAGGGCCGCCGGTACTCTCACTCACGCAGCGAAACAGAGCACAGTGCTGCTTCATGCCGGTTTTCTGTGAGACCGTGGTATTACTCCGGTTGAGCTGGATCGTTCATGCCAAAGCGTAGCTCTCCCATGGTGAGAGACTTTATTTTTATTACCTATACACCGTTATATTATTATCGTTTACATCCCGAAAACCTCATAATAGGAATCGTGAATAAAGTCCATTTAGCATGTTAGATCAACAAAATAAGCGAAAAAAAGATCAGCTGTTCCATACATTATTGCTAGGTGGATATTCTATTTTGTATTTTTTTCCACTTATTTTGTTGATCTGTAATGCTAAATGGACTTTATTCAGGATACCTATTATCAGGTTTTCTGGATGTAAACGATAATAAAATAACGGTGTATAGCCGTTATCTATAATGAAGACATTGAAAATCCCAACATACAGCTGACCTTTGGGTGTCGTCAAATATTTCTGTGCCAAAGCCACTGCCGGCTGCGTCTACGCATCCACGGAAATGTCGCGCGACCAGAATAGATGTCGCGTCGACAGCTTCGTGACGTCACCTCGCGTCATATGTTTTGCTCGGGCACTTATGAAACAATTATACAATGTTTGACTGCTTCTATTTTTGATTAAACGGCCGACTAATTGTTTCTTATTTAAATTATTTGCGGATTGATGTCGTTAAAGACCAATTAAAAGTACGTAATTTGAGTCCCTTTGTAATACTAGGGTTTTAAATTGGATACGAAACGTTCTTAACGGAAAATAATTTGTGTTTTGCAGCTTTGCCTTTTGTTTAAATTGAAGGCGACAAAAAGCTGATAAATTTCTAGAAAGTAAGAATGAAACCATTTCGAAAAAAAAACGTGCCGAGAACTTAATAATTTTATTTAAAATTGCAATACATAAAATAATATTAAGAAAAATTACTAATTTTAATGCAACAAAATGCACCTGGTCTACTTTTGGAGAGGGATGAACTGTAATGGGGCGATGAAAGGATTTTCTGACCTAAAACCTTCACATGGATATTTAAAAGGTATGTAATGAATCATCAATTTCGGTATAAATGGTAAAAGTGACATGACCCGGCAAAGGGTAATAATAAACTAGTATTTTTGTGGGATTTACGGCATATACACATACTTCAATAAAATAGCATTAATAAAAAAGCATGTCTCATAATGGCAATCCTTGAACTTAGTTTTCATTTCTTGAAAATTTATTTTCACATAACATTAAATGTAAAATGATGTGTAGTTTAAAATGTGCATTAACAATATTCTATTAAAAACATTTCAATTCAAATTATCAGGTGGATGTTTGAACAAGAGTTGTAGGCATGTATGCAGTATGAGCGAAGGTAAAAGTGCTTAACTTTTGTTGAGTCAATTTTTACCGTTTATAATTGTAAAAATTTGTAACATTGCTCAGTGATTATTGATTGACTCAACTAGGTTAATGAGTAAAACACATTGGCGACAGAACAAAAATACGGCGGCCTTTCAAAATTGCAGAACGGTTTGCATGTCGGCGAGCGGTGCATAGGGTTGCCAGGGGACCGAAGTTCGCAACTCAGTCCTACGTGAGACCGCGCGCTCGCCGCCCGCCGCGCGCCGCCCGCCCTACGCGCCAAACCGATGGACTACGATCGACTAAACGAACATTACACTTTATTTTACGTTAACACTCCCCTTAAACTAAACACCGAGTAGCGAACGAACTGTGCGAGCTTCAGAAAATGACCTTACATCACTCTCCCTTAGTTTTAGCAACTAGTGATTAACCAAAAAATTGTTTTATAAACCTCCTTCTCCACATCATGCGTCATCGAGGAAAGTCATACCGGAACCAGTTTATACACAAAAAACGACTGAAACTTTCTAACCGTAACCTTTAAAAAGTTTACATACAATTTATAAAAGTATTTACACTGTTTTACAAATGGTTTTGGACATTATTTTACCCTTCAGAAACCCCTAGAAGAATAAGCAACCGTGACCAAACAATTTTAAAAGTAGATTAGAACGTTTAAAGTGTGTTTTTAGCTCAAGTGTGTAAAGACAATTAAAATAAGTGTGTTTATTTAAATAGTACGTAGCATCAGTTTAATAACTTTAGTGAGTGTTTTAGTGAATTTTGTGTACACGTAAGCAGCGATCATCAAATTATATTGAGTTGGTAAGTTATAGTCATGTGTACATCCTTACAAAAATACGAAGACATTTATGACTACAAAATTAAATACTTTTCGCATTCATTCAGGTAATATAAATTTAAAATGTATTGCTCACTCGTATATTTAAACGGAAAAGTTCAAAAACTTTTGACGACTGCTAATTGAATTATGTTTGAAGGACGAAATTATTTCTCCAGTATTACAAAAATAATTTGCAAACAAACTTGCGTGAAAATGAAATTTTTACAATTGTATCTTAAAATAAAACTGTTTTCGAGTTCTACCAATCGACTGCCAGTGCTCTACTTTTATTTGGCTCATAATGAGGACACTTGAAAATTTCAGCGACTCACTAGTTTCAGTACATTTGAGATTAAAGTGTCTAGTTGCGTCTACATTTTTAAGATAGAAACAGCGAGTAGCTATTACGTTCACAGACGAAGAATCAAGTAATTTGTAGATATTTTGAGCAAATTCACAAATGTTCCTATTTATGTATTTTTACATTTATTGGAACTTTTATATAGTTTGGTATCTACCATACCTAATAGTAGATATCAAATAAGAATATTAAAAAGAAATGTTTATAATGTCAATAATAGGTAGATGACGCTACTTGGTTTTTTTTAAACTTTTATTTAAAATTTTTTTTCGTAATTTCATATTTTGAGTAAAGAAACTCAAAATATGAAAATACGAAAAAAATATTTTCATAGTCATCTACCAGTTGAAAATATATCTTTTGCAGTGCCTTACATGGCCCACAATCTTGTTCCTTAATGTTTTATTAACCATCCTTGTATATAACATTGTAGAGCAAATAAAGTATTTAGTATTGAGAATGTGTTCAAAAAAAAATAAACTCCTAGTCCTGGATATACCGAAGAAACATTGGCAACCGTTTTGTAGATGGTCCTAATTTCTTTTTTATAAGAAAAAGTTAGGCATTAATTTCTTTCGCTTACAATTTTACACTATTACTTAAAAATAGTGTGACAGTCTGTAGGTATTGTACTGACGCAATGTCCCTATATTTTATTACTTATTAGTTGCACATCGTAATGACTTAATATGAATAATATGGCAGCCAGTAAACCACACGTGGCACTGTTACGTTCCTCGTTTTAATCCAAGCCGCCTTCGAAGCAAAATTGGCTTTAAATTTGAATTTTTATAAGTCTTCTTTTAGTTCCGAAGAGTTTAAACTTTATTAAAGGCATTTCATTGTTCGGTTCTGAATATTTATATTTAAAGAACACTTTATAACGGTAGTGTAAAAGTACCTATATAGTGGTTAATTCATGTCCATTTCTATTGGATTTTAGGGTTAACTTACCCGATTAAAAGCAAATATTTTGGTAGTTACACAATTATGTACTCGGATCTAATATCCGACGTCATAAATCATTTGGTAAGATCCACTATTGAAATTTGGTGCTATATGGGTCCTCCGAGAATTATGTTTATACAATGCAGACATCGGACTAATTTATGGCTACCCTCCTAATTGATTAAAAGTCCTATAACCTAAACTGACCCGTCCAAAGTGACTGGATCGTATAACAAGCCCTATCGAATTAGTTTGTGCTGTTAACTAAGCGTTCTATAAAACTACAGCGATGAAACTCGTGCCAAGTCCAATGACATCGCTCGATATTTATAAAACGAATTTACAATGCCAACCGCCTTCCTTGAAGGTAATAGTAACTTCATTAAATATATTGCTGGTGTAATTAGGCGATAACCTGGTCTGTCTTGTCTATAAAATATGACATGTTTAGTTCGATCGTAAACACTTTAATAACGTTCTTTAACTATATTTACCTTTCGATACTTACTATGGACTAACGGGGCGATATCGCACCTCATCTAGTGGTTTAAGTACCAGGCCATAATCTTGGGGTCCAGAGGGCCTAATTTCAAGCAGTCGTTACGACCGAATCCGAGTTTCCCTCTCTTTCATACGCGCTGTGTGTCTCCTTTGTTTGGATGCGACAGGTATATTCTCGTTTGTTATGGCATGGCTTTAAATTAAGCCACCTGGGTTCGATTCCCTGGTAGAGCTAAGGTATGATTCGAATTTTTCAAACATAGCTCGTCATTGTGATCACCGATCTGCATTAGGCAAGCATGGCAAGCGTTGTGATTAAGCCTAATCCCATAATTGTAACGATGACTTGATTTCTATAATGGAGACCATTGCCCAGTGGGTCATTATATAGGCTGATACTTCATTTTACTTCCTATGAACTGCAAAGTTGCAGATTAACCAAATGAGTCAGAACAGCTGTCCCTTAGTGCGACTCACAAGTCCGCCTTAAATCTCGATACAATGATTTAAAGTTGGGTTAAACTTACTGAAGACATTGGATTCAATTACAAAGATTAATAGTTCAACTAGATAAAACAACATAGAGTCGTAGGTATTCAAAAATACCTATCTAAACTATTGCACTAATATAAATAAATCATTAAATAAAATAAGAATAATAAGAATAAGAAATTATTTATTCGACACTTAACATGGACATTTACAGACCAAATATCCTTAAAGCTAAGTGTCGAAACGGTCCCGACTCAGCATTTAGCTATGGCCTAAGCCATAGCGCTGATTTTTAGTAAAGACCCAATCGCATACTAATTTTTATTAACTTATTTTTTTGCGCTTCATGCATACATGCTTAAAATTAACATTAAAGTCTCAAAAATAACCACTTAGTAGGTAAACAACAATATTTCTTTGAATTAATAACTTGTAATTATTTATTTTTAATGACTAATTATTGTAGCATTAAAAGTATTAATGACACTGATAGAATTACATTAATAGTATTGCTGTTAACAGTTTTAGCAAAAACGTATGTACCTATTTTAACAGTTTTTTTTCGTTAAATTCAGGCACATTAAACACTCCAAAAAATAAAGAACACTGTTTGTTTACAGTACATAAGCATTCGGTTTTATTATCATAGTAGGCAGCCTTCAAATTAAGTCAGATATGACCTTATGAGCAAATGTCATGAAACGTAGAAAGTATTTAATAAAACCACTTTTTTTTAGTTTTTGTCATGATCTTTTCATTGTGTTTGAAAGGCTCACATCAAATATAACTTATTTTTATTATATAGAGTTTCTTCAAAATATGTGTTGTATCTGCCTCGCCAATCAAGGAAATGAGAAACATCTCATTTGTAACAACAAAACAAAAAACAAATGTTTTTTTTGCAACTTACCTTATTTTTACAGACTTCAATAAAGAAGGAGGTTTTATGTTCGACTGTATAGTTCTTTTTTCATAAATATAATAATAAATTATACGTTTTCAAGTTCCAAAGGCAAATCACTACTTTAGATACTTATTCCTTAATTAAAGTTCCTTAAAAAGATTATATTTTTTAAAATAGGACACTCGTATAACATTTTATGTCTTCATAGAAAATATGCTTCATAAACATTAATGGCAAGAACCATAATAAATTAGCAACATTTTCTCCTTTGTAAGAGCTCAGTTTCTCCAAGTTGAAAATATATTTAACGTTTATTGAATAAAAGACAACAATATGAACTCCAGCAAGTGCCAAAATAGCGACTAACCCATTTACCTCAGAATGGAGCCCTATATTTAACCCGTTTAAAATGCAGCCGCGGAATATCAAAGGATGGAATCAATACGAGTGATCTAAAAACGACGCTCTGGGAATATTCACGTCTATACAACATAGCTACGTAAACGACAATGCAATTAGAATTATAAATCTTATGAATCAAATCAATTTAATCGGTTGTCTGGCAGAGATAGAGTATAAGACCGCCTAAATTTTACATTGTATCTCTGTATGAGTCTTTAAGAGTATCTATCTATGTATAAAACAAAATGATAACAATAGTGAAAGTTAAAAAAGCTGACTGACTTTATTCCGAATCAATACCAATTATCACTAATTATTTTCATAAGCAGCCATAGGACGTGCATTAGTAAATTGTGCAATAAAAACAGTCTACCGAAGTTTTAAGTACAGATGTATCTATTCCAATTTAAATTTAGTATAAATTATATATTCGTCGCTTCATTCTCGATATAAAGATCATTTACAACGTAGTCCCTTCAACCTACAAGGTAGCATCGCACGTTATTTTAAAGTTAATCGATTTAATTTCTTATTTCTTAATCGATACTTCAACTCGATACCAACGCCGCCATTTTAGCTCCTCATTCCTTTTTCGTGCGAGGTAGCGAACGGACGTCTCTTACTGAAGTAAAAAGTATACTGACCGTTAATTTTAATTAAAATTTGAAATGCCGAAACGTATATCAAATCAAAAGTTAGCTTATTATCGCGAAAAAATAAGAAGGATCGAAGAAAAAGAAAATAAAAAATGTCGTCGGGTACGAGTGATTATGTCGGACTCGTCAGACTCCGAAGAGAACGCAAGTAAGTGTTAAAATTATATCTACCTACTTTTGTTTTGAAAGAGATACGCCGCACTGCTTATGCGACGTTCTATAAATAGCTCCGCTAATTACGAAATAGGTACTTATGAGCATTTCTTATACCGGGGGGTTGGCCGTGAGTCAACACGATGGAAAAAAGTATGCTTATCATTTTTACCTGGGGGTTGGTCGAGAACCAACACGATGGTGTATGTACAGATTGTTAAAACTGTAATAACATTTTATGCCTGGGGGTTGATCGAGAATCAACACGAAGGTCATACATAAATAAAATTACGTCTACTAGTCGGTCGAGAACCAACTTAACGACATTATTTCGTAATAAGCGTAGAAATCATATTTAAGTGGATCGAGAATCCACTTCAAGTTTAAAATTCCAAGATAAAGTTTATGTAAACTAAAGATTTCAAAATACTAGGTTTATCAGCTTAAAAAATGTACCAAAAGCTACATTTTGGAGTTATTAAAAATACTTTGAACAGAGGGGGATATACTTATGTGTACTTGTATAATCAGGGGTAATGCATGGATTCTAGGCACGACATCTAAAGCGTAAATTATTGCATTTTACAGATGTCGGGGCCTCACCGCGCCAGGACGAATCACCCGGCCTTGTCGGTGATCTGGTAATTGGTGAACAGGTGCAGCAGACAGTCGAACCTTCGTTGTTAGTTGCTGCAGATACCGACCCTCAGCCAGAGGTCTCAATTACAACACAACTTGTTGACCCGCCAATTGAAAAATCGGCGACCCCAGACTTAGATGCCGAAGTTTTATTAGCTTTAGGAGCCAAAACTAGCGATGCACCTGAATATGGGGATAAAATTCATGATAATTTATCCCAGCTGTGGGCACCGCTCTTAACAAAGGGTATGTCGAAAGAAGACAAGGAAATCGCCCTTAAACAGTATCTTATACCTCAGAACTGTTCGTTACTTCAGGCTCCCAAGTTGAACTTGGAGATTACAGCGGCGCTTTCCGATAGCGCTCGCATTAAAGATAAAAAGCTGGTTGCACATCAGCAACAGCTAGGGCATGGCATCACGGCCATCAACAAGGCAATGGATTTGTTGCTCAACAAAGATTGTGACGAAAAATTAAATGCTATAAAACATTTAAGCAATGCTTGTCGCATTCTCTGCGACCTTCATCACATAAATTCTCAAGTACGAGTAAAATTAATCTCTCCTAGTTTGGATAAGAGATTCTTAAACATTATCAAAGATAGTCGTAGGGATGAGACACTGTTTGGGGTAAAGTTGCCTGAAAAAATTAAATCGTCTAAGACTATAGAAAAGCAAGGGCTTCAAATAAAAAAGTTTGTGATCCCAGCCCCCGCACCGTCGACATCGACATCGCGGCCTTCCCAGAGTCGGGGAAACTGGACAGCACCCCCCCGTTACTCATCCAACAAGAGTACACGGGGAGGGAGCAAGAAAACCTCGTCAGCGAGAAAACAGCCTCCACTAGTACCGCCACAGACTCGCCAAGCCACCAAGCAGCAGCAGTCGCGGGCCCCGCCACAACACTAGGGCAGGTACAACATGCTGGCCGGGTTCAGTTGCTTTATGATTGTTGGGAATCAATTACCGAGAACACTTTAGTTTTGAAGTGGGTCCGTGAAGGCCTAGTTATACCATTTAATAAAAAGGTTGTACAAGTAACAATTCCTCCCTCATCCTTTTCTCTTGAGGAAATTCCCGATATGCACTCCGCTATACGAAAATTGATAGATTTGGGAGCTGTGAAAACATGTTCACCCTCACCGGGACAGTTCGTGTCGAAAATTTTTCTGGCGCCAAAGCCCAACGGTGAAAAAAGGTTCATCTTAAATCTCAAAGGCCTAAATGAGTTTATAACTACTACCCACTTTAAGATGGAAGATCACAGAACCGCTTCAAAACTAATTCCCAAAGATGGATTTCTAGCCACGATCGATTTAAAAGAAGCCTATCTATCTATACCTATACATCCATTGCACAGAAAGTACTTTAGGTTCAAATTTGAAGGCGTGACTTATGAATTCACAGCCATGCCCTACGGTTTATCGATAGCTCCAAGGGTTTTTAGTAAAATAATGAAAGAAGTCATTACTTTTTTACGATCTCGTGGCTTGGAATCCGTCATATATTTAGATGATATCCTCTGCATTGGAAATAATTTTATAGAATGTAACAGTAACGTTCAAGAAACCTTACATTTACTTGAACGCCTTGGATTTACGATAAACTACAGTAAAAGTAACTTACAGCCCCAAAAGATTTGCAAGTTTTTAGGTTTTTTGTTTAATACCGAAAACTTAACTTTGTCTTTGCCTATTGAAAAACGCAATAATATTGCACAATTAGTCACAAAATTTTCTCATCTGCCTCGGTGTACTGTTAGAGAGTTTTCCCAATTAATCGGTGTACTAGTAGCGGCCTGCCCAGCAGTCCAGTACGGCTGGCTATATACAAAGATTCTGGAAAGGCAAAAATACTTGTTCTTGCTGAAACACGACAACTATGAGGCGAAGGTTTATCTTCCTGATAGTATATTAGAAGATTTATCTTGGTGGTCCCAAAATATTTACACCACCTCTTGTCCCATGAGAACTCTAGGGTATAAAAAAGAAATATATACTGACGCGTCCTTGACTGGCTGGGGAGCGTATTGTGAAGGAAAGCGCGCTAATGGGCACTGGAAAGAAGAGGAACAAATCTTTCACATAAATTTTTTAGAATTAATGGCAGTTCTGTTCGGCTTAAAGAGTTTCGCTCAACATGATAACAATTGTGCAATATTGTTAAGAATAGACAATACCACTGCCATCAGCTATGTAAATCGCCAAGGTGGCATACAATACCCACATCTAAACAATGTGGCGCGTCAAATTTGGCAGTGGTGCGAGAACCGTAACATTTGGTTATTCGCGTCTTATATCAACTCCTGCGATAACAAAGAAGCTGATGAAGAATCGAGGAGAATGAATCCCGATATCGAATGGGAGCTTTCGGCTTCTGCTTATAGTAAAATTTTAAAAAAAATTTGGCAATCCTGATATTGATCTCTTTGCTTCTCGCACCAATGCCAAATCTCGATGCTATATTTCCTGGAAACAGGATCCCGAAGCTATGGCAGTGGATGCGTTTACGGTTGATTGGAGAGAATACTATTTTTACGCATTCCCTCCTTTCTCAATGTTACTAAAATGTTTTAGAAAGATAATGGATGATGAGGCAACCGGTATAGTAGTTTTTCCATATTGGCCATCTCAACCATGGTTCCCAATAATGAAGAAATTACTCAAATCAGAGATCTTATATTTCTACCCAGATAAGAACCTCTTACGTTCTTCTTTCAGAGATTATCACCCACTTCATCGTCAACTTACCCTGGGTGCCGCGAGGTTCTGCGGACGGCGTTCATGAACCATGGTTCGCCAGTAGAAGCTTTGGATTTAATGCTTGCGTCACTCTCCCATAACACGATGAAGCAATATAGTACCTCCCTTAAATCTTGGTGGTTATTCTGCTCTTTAAGGGATATCAATCCTTACCAGGGTTCTAACCAGGATGTACTGGGGTTTTTACTGGATCAGTTTAACAATAAGCATGTTTCGTATGGAACATTAAATTGCCACCGCTCCGCTCTATCATTATTACTAAGTGATAATCATATTAGCTCTGATAAATTTATCAACAGACTTCTAAAAGGTGCTTTCAAACTAAAACCCCCGGCTCCTAGATACAGTTCCACATGGGACCCACAGTTAGTTTTGAACCACTTAGCAACATGGATTCCAAACCAAGATATTTCCTTAGATAAACTAGTTAAAAAGGTCGCAATAATAATAGCTTTATGTACAGCACATAGGGTACAAACTTTGTCATTAATTAAAACGGAAAATATACATTTTGTTTCAAATGGAGTGAAGATTGTTATAACTGACCCAATAAAGACCTCAGGTCCTGGTCGAGAGCAGCCGGTGCTGTTCCTTCCCCATTTTAGGGAGGATATCAAGATCTGTCCAGTGACAGCTCTCCAGACTTATCTCCTAAGAACTCAGGAGGTCAGAGGTGACATTTCTAATCTATTTCTAACATCAAAGCGCCCGATTAGAAAAGCCACCTCTCAAACCATCAGCAGATGGATAAAAGCGGTGCTATCGGAGAGTGGCATAGACGTGTCAAGGTTCAAAGCGCACAGCACTCGACACGCCTCCACATCTGTGGCTAGCGTTGCAGGCATCGGCATAGACACCATACGTAAAGCAGCCGGATGGTCTGCTTCATCTTGCATTTTCGCAAAATTTTATAATAGGCCAATAATTGATGAAAGCCAATTCGCTAAGTCCGTTTGCCTTAGAATCACAAGTCAAAATGAGACTGAATAATCATAGTTCATTACTTATGTAATTATATAAGAAATAATTTAATTTACTTAAGAAAAAATTGTAAGAGATCCTTCTTTAATTGAAATAAATAACTCCGCTATTTAATTTGACTAATAATAGTATTTTATTTATAACAAACCATTCTACTCTAAACATCTACGTTGTAAATGATCTTTATATCGAGAATGAAGCGACGAATATATAATATATGATCAAACGAACTTCTCAAGTGAAGTTCGATCGATATTATATGAGTCGCTTCATTCGAAGATATAAAGATCATTTACAACGTAGTCCCTTCAACCTACAAGGTAGCATCGCACGTTATTTTAAAGTTAATCGATTTAATTTCTTATTTCTTAATCGATACTTCAACTCGATACCAACGCCGCCATTTTAGCTCCTCATTTTTTCAGAGAAGGTATGTAACAAAATCACAAATCATTCTAATAGGGTTTTGGGTGGGCGGGTCTTTATATCTTCGAATGAAGCGACTCATATAATATCGATCGAACTTCACTTGAGAAGTTCGTTTGATCATATAATATGCCTATATTGTATTTTTTATGATGAAAGAGAACCACTATTGTAACCAGATGGCCTACGTCATTTAGTAACTACATTTGCCTATTTCTAAGTAATATATCAAAAGAACGTAGGTACCGTTAATTATTGGAACATAATAAGTCAAACTTACTTTGGAGATCGCTTAAGGTGACGGGTAGGGCACACTAGCGACGCCAATCGATTTTAATTTTTAGCTAGTAAACCGAATTTATTTTAAACAATTCGGGAATACAACCTCTAGGCAAACACTTATACTATTTATTAAATAACCATGCACAAATGTCGGGTCCGTTTTTGAACGCGACAAATTGACTTACGCCAAAAGTGGCCGCTTTTGTCGTGAATCAATATTTCGCGTACGCGTTGGATCCAACATTCTTGCACGTTTATTTAATAAACAGTATAAGTATTTGCCGAGAGGTTGTAACCCCGAAATTGTTTAAAAAAGATCCGGTTTAGTAGCTTAAAATTAAGTTCGATTGCCGCCGCTGCCGTCGTCGTTAGTGTGCCCTACCCGACACCTTAAAATATCAATAATACTCAATTTGCTGCAGGAAACACTCGCAATATAAATATAAATCAAAAGCCTTACGTTCCGTAGTATCTAAAACCAGAAAGCACTCTGCAAATGTCTCCAGTCAAAAGTCGAGCATGATTTATACGTCGGCTATTTTTAGGGCCCGATATCACAATACGTGACACGAATGTTCAGTTTTAAACGGTTTTTGCGGTGACTACTTTCTGGTTTCCTATAACGACCGCAGCTGATGGCTGAAATGGTTTAATTACCTGTTCGTGCTTTCAGGTTATGTGGTCTATAAAATATGAATTAGGTCTAGCTAGACTGGTAAATAGTATTTTTTGAGTGCATTATTTAGATGTACAATGAACGAGAATAATTTTCGATAGATTCAAATTCAAAATCAAATAATTCATTATTTGCATAGGCTTGTACACAGCACTTACAAATCCTCATACATTTGAATAATTTTAAACTATTTATAAGTACTTATGTATAATTTTCATGTTATTACATGCTATATATTCTACCACCGGCTCGGAAAGTTGTTTCTGGTCGAAAAGATCCGGCAAGAAACTCGCCAGTTACTCTTTTTAATCGCCAAACTTTTACACAATGTTCTGTCATCACCATACCAAGCCATACAGTTTAATTGTAACATGAAATAAAATAAAGGAAATAATAATATAAATATTACCAGGTAAACCGAGGCAGAGTCCCCAAAGGTGGCACCTGTTCACAAGGATGACGTATGTGTCAGCCATCATTTCACTCAACCATATTAGAGGCAATGCAATGACCCACCACATTGCGCCACCACCTCGGAGACTTTTGAGTGAGCATGAATATTTACGTTCCCCTCATAGGTCACAAGGAGTAGTAGTTACTTAATCCAATAGGTACTAATAAACTGCCGGACAAGGTGTACAATAGCAGGTGGATAGCATCTTGTCAATTATTGAATACATTTTACCAACGTGGTGAATGTGCTCTTTGATTAAAAAAAAAGTCAGAATATTTTTAGATCAAACATACATGTGGTCCTGGTTCCAATAAATCATAGATTGTATTGAATCAACTGGCCATTACACTGCTAGTAACGAGTCTATACAAACTTGTATCGAAAGTTTAAATAATACCTCTTCATACAGTTTACCCTATCAATACCGCCTAGACATATTTTCATGTTAATTAATCATGTGATAATAATATTCATCACAAAGTTTCCTACAATGGATCTAATTCGTGCCCCAGGAGCCACCCTTAACTTTCCGTGTATAGAGTGGTACTTAGCAACTTAGACAAGTTAAAATTTAACTAAGATATTATGCCTGATTAAATATCAAACTAAGTAGTTAGGAAGGTACGGGTAAGTAGAATAATAGAGTATCTAGTCAAAACTTAACAGAAACTAGTATATGATAACATAAGGTGCCTTATTTGTTAAATATATCAAATTCTAGATAGATTAAATAAAGATTTTTTATTTTCATTTACACGCAAGTCGTGTCCCAGTTACTACCACTCGATAACATATGGAAAAATAATACCAACAAAAGAAGAAAAATAGAAAGTAGCATTATGACTGCTTTGAGAAATAATGAATATTCCTGAATTAAAAAAGAGAAAATTATACCCCTATTTCGGTTATACTCGGACGGTGGCAAATTTCACAAAATATAAGATCGATAGATAAATAGTTTATATTGCACAGAATCAAAATACAATATATGAGTATGTTGTGAGTGCACAAACGCAAGTACTCTTTTTTCTTCTTACGCAATAGGACCAAATATAAATTTATGTACCTACAAGAACAAGATGACAATTCGTTATACTATAGGTTTTCGTTATCAGCCTATTTTTTCTTATGTATGTTCAATTTGTGACATAGAATGCCTATTACGTTGTACAAGAGCAAAATTGAAATCACAGACAAAACCTTCTTGTATTATTCAGCCTCTGTCACGGCGTTATACCTACAGAACACATATGTACTTGACTTAACGTTCAGAGGTAAAAGATTTTGAAGCATGTAAAACTTTATACCTACTAACAAAAGATTGATTAAGATTTAAAATTGATTGATTGTGACTCCACTGGTGTCGGGGTATACATGTGCGGCGGCAATCAGGTGATCCGTCTGCTCGTATGCCACCTATGACATAAAAAAATCACATCAAAGTCAACAAAAATAAAACTATGATCAGCAGATTTCAGACATTTTGAACGTTCAACTGATAGATCTATTTCTTTATTTAAATGAAAATACTGTTCTTCATTATCATTAATAAAAAAGGTATTAAATGTTCGTATTGATCCAAATAAAAGTAATTTAAAAAACTGTAAAAGTAATGGAGCAATAACGTGGACTAGGGAAAATTGATATTTTCTAATAATTATTGAAAGCAGAAAGAAGAAAGAAAATACATTTATTGACCATCATAACACAGAAAAAGTAAATATGTACAATAGGCATAACACGACACGATACAGATACGAAGAGAAGAGACGATATAAGAAGAGTTGGTGTGGTTGTGTGTGACAATCAGGTTCCGACCTCAGCATTTGCTGCTACGGTACTATCTGCGGTGCCGCAGCAGCGCTGGTATTCTGGTCTTTTTAGTGAACTTTCAATCTTGCGTGGTTGGACTGTGGTTTTTAACTGTATTTTATACGATGGAATACCCTAAACACCAGAGGAGCCACAAGTGCGTTGCCAAGCTTTAAGCTCCCATTCTCTCCGGTACCCTGACTCGGTGAAACACAGCGCAGACGTAGATTCATGCCGGTTTTTCTGTGGTATGACTCCGGTCACGCCAGCCTATTCATGCCGAAGTGTCCTTCTCCTACGAAGTAAAACTGTTAGCATATTACTTAATAAAAGAAAATTAAGGGTTACGACTAACTGCGGAATATTAACACCAAAATGTAAATTGTCTAATTTTGAGATTAAGATTCAAAAGTATACTCTTGGTTCAAAAGTATTAAGGTGTAACTGATTTTTTAATATTATACCTTTGCTGTGGTTTATGTACTTACTTTCGTTTGGTAAACACTTTGGTACACAGATTATTTTTGATTGAAAAACTTAGCATGAATTAATTGGAAGTTTGTGAATAGAAATTATGAATACCTATATCGAAAATTAAACAACAAAAAGCTTAAGGGCATCGTTCACCATCTCTCAGTAAAGTTTCAAGAAGGCTACTCGTCGATTAAAGTGGCCAGTATTTTTTTTTCGAATTTCATCATTTTTTTATAATATAAGGGGCAGACGAGCAGACTTATCACCTGATGGTAAGTGATCACCGCCGCCCATGGACACTTGCCACGTCAAAGGAGTCACAGGTGCGCTGCCGGCCTTTTTAAAAGGGAGTACGCTGTTAAATAATCAATGACTAAAGTGGCATGTAACTTACTCGTAGCTTCGACTATTGAGTAAAAGATTTAGTTGACGATTATGTCAATGTGTACCTATGCCTCGATGCCTAACTTTTCTATAGGAAATTATAAGTGTCATACCGGAGTCTGGAAGTTGGCGGTATTGTACCCCCATGCCTCGGAAATCTCGTTAAGCCGTTGGTCCTGCGTCCAATCCCTCGTCGGTCATCAATCAATTGGCCAAAGAACACAAATTAAACATTTGAATACGAGGGTAAGGGAATATAGAGTGCACTTGTGTTTGCACACACACTTGGGCACTACAATCATTATTCAACACAAAGGATTCACAAAACTCGAATTTATAATGTCCGTGTTGATTATTTTTTAGAACTTGACGACCAAGATTTTTTGCAAGATTTCACTTATCCAAATACAATGCATGCAGTAAACCACGCATATTTAATAAAACAAGAAATATTAAATTAAAACCCAAAGATGAGCGATAAAAATCAGTGTTATCTACACTTACTTAAATTGTATACGTATAGTTGAAATTGTAAATTGCCAAACATACATTGCAAACCTAATTACTTTTATTTAAATTTTAGGAATCAAGCAGTTTCATCAAAAATATGCCACAATAATAAACACACAAGAAGATCAATAACGCGAGATTGGTTTTTTGATGTAAAAAAAAGCGCTATTTTAACGTCGCTGTCAGAATTGAGTGAACTAAACAATAAGAATGAATGATTAAAGCAAGTCAATCTTTTAACCGTTGAGTAGTTAATTGGGACTTCATTCTTTCGTATGTAAAGAAACTTACTTCTTACTTTTAATTACTACCTACTTGTTAAAATAGCAATGACTAGGAAAATGTCAATTATTTTGTAGATAAATGATAGTAAGGGGACGGTCTCTTTGAATTATAGTGAAATTGGCAGTGAACACACACAACTGCAGCAGCAAGCACCAGAATAGTTTGGATTAATTGTTCTAAGCAGAAAATTTAAGGAGATTTTCCTAAATAAATTATCCCATATACAATTTTTGGCCTCTTCGAGAATTTAAACCCGCAAAGGGAGAATTTGGCGCCATAAATAACTTGGGTTTGGGTTCATAAATAACCAAAGCGAAAACGGTAAACTGATCAGAACACTACCCGACTGCTGACTAATGAGATTTTGTGCAAAAAACGTGGACCCCGAAACGGGCGGGAAAAATGTTGTAAACCAAAACAGAACTGGCAGTTGTCGAGTCAAATAATCACATTAAACCTGGCCAACTTACACCAAATACGTAGACGTGCCCATGTGCTTAACTGAAGGTGCCTACGGCGGTAATCCTGTTACCTCAGGGCGGCCGCACTCCGCTAATTATGCCGTTAACTCGTGTCGCCAACTGAATTAATAACTATATTAGATACCTGGTTAGTTAGAATTCAAATTCTTACTTGGCAGCCGGGATTTCAAATTCTTTAACGCCACTAAAGCACTACTAGTAAATATACCTGGAAGCACAATAAAGTGACGCGTTAGTACCTACACATGCGGGATAGCAAATGTTAGGGTATGAAAAGGTCTTCTTAAATTGACTGTAATTTATTATATCCGACGATTAAGTGGTACAATAATTATAAAAATGAATGTAAATTGCAAAACGGAAGAGAAAGCAAAAATTTGTCATCCGTCAAATTGTATCCAAATCTTTGATACTTTGTGTTGCCATCAACAACAAGAAGGAAAAAAAGACTAAATTGTTCTTAAAATATGATAACATTTCAAACACTCGTAATTTAGTATCAGTATCAGCCTATATAAGTACTGTCCTACTGCAAAGGCCTCCATCATAGAAATCAAGTCATCGCTACTATGATGGGATTAGGCTTAATCACCACGCTTGCCTAATTGGTAGTGGAGCGGATTGGTGATCACAAGCCCGAGCTATATTCGAAAGATTCGAAACATACTTTTTGCTCGACCCGGAAATCGAACCCAGGACCCCGTGATCCCGGCCTGGCACTTAAACCACAAGACCAACGGGGCGATTTACTCGTACTATAATTATAAATAAATAAATATAAATATATTTCACAACATCACGTACATTGATCTGACTCCGAGATAGGTAGCTCAAGCACCTATGTTACGGATATCAAGATCAACAGTGGGATTACAAATATATACATATAATACTTTTCTTTTGTAATTTTACATAAATTTAATCAGTAGTAACATTACAAAATATTACAAAACAATGCCAATAATGTAATAGCATGCATGTGCATACTACTCATCTGATTATATCCTCCAATCGATTTCGGGTAAGGCGGCCAATCTCAAAGATCAACCACTTACGCAGGATATATTATAGTGCTCAAATCTATTCCCTTGCCCTCATATTCCGATGGGACACCAGTGTGAAACGACCGGAGAGCGATCGGGCGCAGGATCAACGACTTAAGTAACGTGCTTTCCGAGGCACGGGGATACAAAACCGCCAACTTCCAACAAACTGACACTGAGAATTTCTTAACAGAAAAACTCAGGTAAAACTTTTGGCCCGACCCGGGGATCAAAACCCAGGACTTCTGAGCCGGTGTGCTTGTTCCCTCCCCACCCAGGCGTCGAGGGAGCGTCGCAGGTAGTTTTGGTGGGTATGCCTCTGGACCGTTTCTCGTCAGGAGAAGCTTGCCAGACGGAGAGCCCCACATAACCCGTCTGCCCCCCGGTAGACGGGTATGCATAAAGTCGTCGGCCCATTGCACCTGGGGCGTGCAGCATTTCCCCTGTGACAACAATAGGCGGAAATGGAAATGAGGACCCCAAGTGCAGCCGCCGCTTTAAAGTGCGAAGCACTAAACGAGGCAGTCGCCTCATTCGTTCACCAAAAATATAATAAACAATTACCTACATATTACATATTACTACAATTACCTACATTTTCACATTAAGTGCCTTAGCACTTAATGTGAAAATGTAGGTATCAAAACGTTTATTAACAACCAAAATATATTCATCATACACGGAATTACCGACCGTCAATATTGGTATATTCATAGAAGATGCATTGAAATACACGATATAAAATAATGGTTGCCTCGGTGGTGCATTGGTTAGCTAGTCGTACTTTAAAGCGACGGCTGCGCAAGAGTCCCTGGGTTCAAACCCCGGGTCCGGATAAAAACTTGTACCTAAGTTTTCGGTAAGAAATTCTTAGGGCAGCCCGAAGTCTGGAAGTTGGCGGTTTTGTACCTCCGTGCCTCGGAAAGCACGTTAAGCTGTTGGTCCAGCGCCCGATCCTTCTCCGGTATTGTCACAGTAGTGCCCCATCAGAATATGAGGGAAAGAGAACAGAGAGTGCACTTGCGTTTGCGCACACACTTGAACAATATTATATAACCTGCGTACGTAGCTGATCGATGAGATTGGCCGCACTTGCCGTAATCGGTTGTAGGATAATTATAAAATAGTCCATGATTCAACTAAGAGGCGTGCGGAGGAACGACCAGATGTAGGTATGAACACATGCTGTGCCAATTTTATTTCCTCACTGTTCGACTATATCATTTTGTGTCCCAACTAGATTTTGAAGGCATTCGACAGTACATCAAATAGTAAATTAATGTAACATGCATAAATTAAATTTTGGAAACAGATGTCAATAAACAGATGTCAATACAAATACAATACAAAATACAATTAATTACAATTAGATAAATTACTACTAGAATTACGTCAGAGACAGAAGTCAATGCACCTAGAGTACAAGTAGCAGGTTGGGCCCGCCCCGATCAGCCCCGATGGGCCCCGTTTGGCCTCGTTTGGCTCCTTTGAGTGGATTGCAATAAAATAAATTAATAGCAATTGGAATAATAATGTCGCACGCAGCGAAACACAGCAGAACTGTGCTGTGTTTCGCTGCGTGAGTGAGCCCCTTGGACCCCTATGTGTTCCTCTGTGGCTCCTTGGGCTCCAATGCGCCCCTCTATGGCCCTTTGGGCCCCGCTGTGGCTCCTAAGGCTCCAATGCGCACCTTTATGGCCCGTTTGGTCCCGTAAAGCCCGTTGTGCCTCAATAGGAGCTTTGGACGCGTGCACTCCACTGGTGTTGAGGGTGTCCATGGGCGGCGGCAATCGCTTACCGTCCGTTTGCTCGTCTTCCACATACGTCATAAAAAAAATGAGTCTTTGCATTGCGTATAATGAAGTCATCATCATCATCATCATCAGCCTATCGCAGTCCACTGCTGGACGTAGGCCTCTCCAATTGTTCGCCACTGTGATCTATCCATGGCTTCTCGCATCCAGCTCTTGCCAGCCATCCTGCGCAGATCGTCCCCCCACCTAGCCTCCACAAGTTAAAGGTCGCTCAGCGGGCTATGGAACGAGCAATGCTCGGCGTCTCTCTCCGAGATCGAATCCGAAATGAGGTGATCCGGCAGAGAACCAAAGTTATCGACATTGCTCACCGGATTAGCAAGCTTAAGTGGCAGTGGGCTGGCCATATTAGCCGCAGAACCGATAACCGATGGGGTAAACGGGTTCTGGAGTGGAGACCGCGTCTTGGAAAACGTAATGTAGGGCGCCCTCAGGCTAGGTATAATGAAGTGAAGTGTTTGAAAGCAAAGTCGCCCAAACATCCAAAGGGCACGAGTTTTACCTAACACTAATTGTAACACCTATTGGATTAGTGAGCAATCCACTTATGAGTTCTCCTAGCGGAGAATATACAGTCACCCCGCGCTTGCTTTGTCCAATGTGATCAATAAATGACACTCCATCCAGACGTCCATTGCTTGGTTATATTGCTGCCATTTCGTTCAACGATCAGATTTCCTGTATCACTTCCGTCGCTCAAACAAAAATGGAATTATCATATGAAGTATTATTTTTTATGATCGTACTTTTATGAACGTGGTGCGGATGCACCGGATGTTGAAGTATAAACTGTCACAATTTCGTCAAATTTCTTAACTTAATGTTATCTAACACATGAATAATATTTCTCCGAACAAACTTTATGTGACATTAGGTAATTGTGATCCATTCACCTAGGAAACTAAACAAGTTTGATATAGATCATAACAATGGTTTTGTGTGTGTGTTTTAGGGTTCCGTAGCCAAATGGCAAAAAACGGAACCCTTATAGATTCATCATGTCTGTCTGTCCGTCTGTCAAAATACAAAAAATATAAATATACAAAATATCTTTATTTGTGAAAACATATGTTACAGAGGTGTTGTAATTAATTTAAGAGATACGTACGCTATGCTCTACTCTTCAGCTTACAAAACAAGTAAAATTAAGACAAGCAAATAAAATGTAAATTCATAATAATAAAATTAAATCTCAAATCCAATAAAAAATCTAATTAACATGTCATATCAAGTATTATATTAAAATTAAAGGTCAATGTATTGTAAATATGTCAAAGTATTAATAAGATTCATCATCATCATCATCAGCCCATTTAAGTCCCTACAGCTGGGGCACGGGACTCCCTCAATCACATGAGGGGTAGTTGCCATAAGCGTAGTGAACGCTTGGCAGACGGGTTGGCGAGGGTTTTGATGTAAATGCAGAGTTTTCCTTCTCTGGGTGCTGATGATCATGCCAGCAGCTTTACCTTAGTCGCCTTTTACGACACCTCGGTAAGAGTGAGGGTGGCCTATTCTACTCTGCCGGGACCACACGGCGTTAATAAGATTGATGCCAATTTTTTAGTTCTAAAAATTCATTGATTGAATAGACGGCCTTTTCCACCAAAAATTTTTATAAATTTCTTTTGAAATCATTGAAGTTCCGATTTGTTCGCAGTTCTATAGGGAGGTTATTATAAATCTTGGGGCCCATGGCAAATATACTTTTATGTACAAGGGCAGTCTTTGTAGAAAGTATTTTTAAATTATAACGACGACGCTGATTATGGAATAGGTGAGAACAGGCGCATATTTTTCCGTATAAATAGGACAGTCTCGTATATATATATGCATGGAGTAGTCAATATGCTCTTTTGATGAAGCTTTATCCTTCAATAAGTTGCTGCATGAAGAAATAAGGACGTTGGGCAATAAGGACCTTTTCTTTACCCGTTGCATTCCCCCAAAATAAAATTCCATATCTTAACGTGGACGCTACATAGCCATGGTAAGCTGCCAATACTGCTTTTTCATTAACTACCTTTCTTAATTGATAGAGTGCATAAGAAAAATGGTTTAGCTTATTGCAAATTGTCTGTCCGTCCAATTGCCACAGCCACTTTTTTCCGAAACTATAAGAACTATAATATTGATACATGGTGAATAGATGTATTTTGTTATCCGCATTACGATTTTTGCACAAAAATAGGAAAAAAAAAATTCTGAAGGGTCCCCATACTTACAACTGAAACTCAAAATTTCAAGAGACGCTCCCAAAGTATAAAACGTATAAAAAAATTATAAAACTAAAAAATATATAAACATTACCATGAAAACTCATCATCATCAACCCACACTCGTCCACTGCTGGACATGGTCTCCCCTAATGCACGCCGCTGCTCCCGATTTTCGGCCACTCTCATCCAGCCCACACCAGCCAGCCTTCGAATGTCATCATCCCATCTTGTCGCAGGGCGTCCTACACTACGCTTACCGAGTCGCGGTCTCCACTCAAGGACTTTACGGCTCCAACGGCTGTCAGTTCTGCGGCTAATATGACCAGCCCACTGCCACTTCAGTTTGCTAATTTGGTGGGCTATGTCGGTGACTCTGATTCTATGTCGGATTACATCATTTCTGATGCGGTCCTTCAGAGAAACTCCGAGCATAGCCTTTTCCATAGCTCTTTGAGCGAATTTGAACCGGAGGAATAGTCCAGCCGTGAGTGTCCACCTCTCGGCACCGTAAGTCATGACCGGAGGGACGCACTGGTCGAAGACTTTCGACTTAAGACTTTGAGGGATGGGTGACGAGAAGACTTGACGAAGTTTACCAAATGCTGCCCAGCCTAGCTGAATTCTTCTATTGGCTTATCTCTCGAAGTTGTTTCTGTCTAATTGGAGCGTTTGTCCTAGATAGACATATTCCTGACCAACTTCGAGAGGTACTCCATTAACTGCAACCGGTCCCGGATCAACGAGCTCGTTGAACATGACCTTGGTTTTATCCAAGTTCATCCGAACACTGATGTGTTTGGAAGATTCAGCCAGGCTGCTCACCATCTCCTGTAGGTCTTGTAGGGTGTCCGCCAAGATGACGATGTCGTCTGCGAATCGTAGGTGTGACATGTATTCGCCATTAATTTTGATTCCGCGCTCTTTCCAGTTTAGCGTTCCGAACATGTCCTACAGCGCAGCAAAGAAAAGTTTCGGAGATATAACATCTCCGTGTCTCACACCAGGTCGTAGCAGGACAGGCTCAGTTTGGTCATTTTGGATTACTACGGACATATTAGCAGCGTCATACAGACACCTCAACACCTCGATATATCGCCAATCGACTTGGCACCATTGCAAGGCCTCTAGAACAGACCAGGTCTCGACGGAGTCAAAAGGTTTTTCATAGTCCACAAACGCCATGTACAGGGGCTGGTTATACTTTTTGGTCTTCTGTATAACCTGTCTCACTGTGTGAATATGGTCTATGGTGCTATAACTCCGTCGGAATCCAGCCTGCTCTGCAGGCGATGTAAGGCGATTCGGAATGACTCTTGAGAACAGCTTATAGACGTGACTCAGGAGTGAAATTGGTCGATAGTTCTTCAGTAAAGGTTTGTCGCCTTTCTTGAAGAACAATACGACCAAGCTCCGCTGCCACGCCCTAGGAGTTCTCCCGGAGAAAAGAACTGAGTTAAATCTTGAAAAAGTTGCCCAAGAGCTGCTTCGATCTCCTCCAGGCTGATGTCGGGAAGTTCCTCCGTCGCATGGCGGGTTAATGTGGCTCTTGAATCCTTCTCATCCGGCGTAGGGTGGGGTGAGTGTGACGCGTATAACTGGCTGTAGAAGGTGTAAACTTCCGAAAGGATCTCAAGCTTTGACGTGACGACTTCTCCGTTTGTTTTGGTCACCTTCGACAGGTGGCTCCATCCAAGCTGTTGTACGAAGACTTTGGACTCCCGGTTCTGCTCAATTGCCCTCTGTATTGAGAGTGTATTGGAGCTTCGGAGGACACGTCTTATCAGCTTGGAGATGGACTTATTCAGAGCCCGTTGTTCTGCCGAAGTGACTGATGGATCGTTCCGCCTCTTGTCCATTAGGTCCAGAGCCTCTTTTGAAAGTTTAGACCGCCCATACGTCGCAACTCACAGAATTTTGCACTCTCGTCCAGACTCTAGGGTCAGCGTGTCCTCGCCCTCTCTACGGACTTCGCACAGCCCGAGAACATGCCATCTTATGTGCTGCAGCTCCTCCTCGAGTTGGGCCAAATGTGAGTCGAGTCGTAGCGTGCGTCCGTTAAACGTCGCCAAGGTCAGTGTGGTATGGCGGCCTTCCGTATACCGGAGATTCTTAGCATGAAAACTAACAACTAAAACTGGTTTGAACTTTTTGAAGTTTTTCTTTAATACATTTTAAACAGTAAACGGCAATTTACCTTCCATTTAGTCAACTCAACTGTTTGACAATAAGTAATATCTTACTTGCTGCTACGGAACCCTTCATGGGTGAGTCCGACTCGCACTTGACTGTTTTTTTTTTTTGCTTCAACAGCGGTCATATCAACTTCAATGCATCAAATGATAAAAATGGAAGCAAGAAGAAAACTGCACCTGGCAACCATGCTGTTTGGAATCATCACATATCGTACACCAAAATATCTGTACGACAAGCTAATGTGGGCCCAAGATCGTTGCAGATATCAGAGGAGGGCTTGCACTTCTTGTCCACTCCTCGGTATCGTTCTATGGCATTTCGTGGCTTTGCTTCCAGGAATGATCTTTTGCCGCCGTTGCGCGCCCTAAAAGTTAAAAACACATTTAAAGAAAAATTAAAACAGCATCTACTACTTATGCAAAAAAATATTGGTGGGCAGTTTGTCACCCTGGGTTGTGCGCGAATGGCATGCGGACTGCAGTAGGATCATTCCGTATCTGACGGTGCTCCTTCCCTCCTCCATCGGAACCATACCCGGCATTAACTCAATATGATACTTGGAGTTGGTATTAATATAATAAGGTACCTAAATCTCTACGGTATTAATGCGCCCCGAAAGTCAGCAATAAACCTGTTTGCATTAAATGGACATTGAGCGCACTGTTCGCTATATAGTAGGAAATAAATGTGTAACCTATTTAATAGTAGGTAACCTAAAATCGCCATCGCCACGTTACGTGACACACCCAGATGACACATCATAATTTCTTGCTTTTTTTTTCGAACAAGTGAATAGAGGAATAGGGATTTAGTTAGGCATCGCCCTAACTAAATCCCTATTCCTTATTATAGTAGGTAACCTAAAATCGCCATCGCCACGTTACGTGACACACCCAGATGACACATCATAATTTCTTGCTTTTTTTTTCGAACAAGTGAATAGAGGAATAGGGATTTAGTTAGGGCGATGCCTTGCTGCAATGGACAACTGAGTGAACGAGATGGGGAATAAGGAATCAATTATTATCTGTCAGTAAGTCATGAAGATAGCGCCACTTACGTTATAGGGCACCCATTGGTTACTTTTTTTTTTATATGAGAGATGGCAGACGAGCAGACGGTTCACCTGATGGTAAGCAATTCCGCCGCCCATGGACACCCGCAACACCAGTGGAGTCACAAGTGCGCTGCCAACCTTTTCTCTTCCCCCCCATTGGGCCTCCGGTAACCTCACTCACACGGCGAAACACAGCGCAGGCGCTGCTTCACGCCGGTCTTCTGTGAGGCAGTGGTATCACTCCGGTCGAGCTGGCCCATTTATGCCTAAGCGTGGCTCTCCCACATTTATATACTATAGCTAATGGAACTTGATTTACGGTCGATAATCGATTGCCGGATTCTATTGATTGTTTGTTGGAATTATCCTCACAATTACACGAAAATTAAAAAAAAATATAAATAATAAATATTCGTTTTTTCTGTCCAGTTTGTTATTATTTATCTTAATTTTAGTTGCACATTATTATCATTTGTACTAATTTTTATTGTCTTTTTATATATATTAGTGGATTTCTTCTTCTCTTCTTTCTTTCTGTTTACTGTTTTGCTTCACCTTATTGTTTTGTATTTATTTTTTAAGCTCCCCCGTGGTCTGTCTTGGGCATTGCGTAATAATTTTTTTCTCTCTTATTTTTTTTCTCTGTTCGTTCAACGTTCGAAACAGACTCGAAACACACGGGTTACCCGCTGAAAATCAGCGTCGTGGCGTAGCAAACTTATCGTTACGACACGGTATTATGCTGAGCCTCTTTCGGCACACGATTCTTTGATTTATCCTTTTTCTCTATTATGTTGTATGATCGTTTTAAAAAAGGTAAAAAAACGTAAGCTAATAAATCACGTTTTATCTACAAAATAATTCTACATAGGTCTCACCCAAGAGGAAATGTGCCCAACCCACCAATGAAGAAGTGAGGTATCTATACAAGCTGTCTCCATTACGAGGTGGTTAAACATTTTTGGGGAAGCACTTTCTACTTAAATGAGTTATCTTTTTAACGCTATAAAGTTAGCAAGCAAAAAGTCTTCCGGACGATTTCAAGTAAATCGCGCTTCTTGAACTTCGACCGCAACCAATAAGAAAGTAAATCTTTGGCTAACGAAGTCTAAAACGTGTTTAAAATTCTTCAGGGTAATGAACAAATTCCGCTGTCGGCGCCCGGTCCGGAAGCTTGACAGCGTCTGGCGTTAAAAAATTCAAAGGTTCGAGGTGGCTCATGTTTCCAGATATTTTGATATATAGGGATAATTTTACAATATAACAAAATAATACATTTCAATAAAACTGTTATTTACGGTATTTCTACCATGTACCTTATTTTTGAGTTTCCGACGGTCACGGAGTAACTGAAGTTTTTGCGGGTAATTTGTTACTGGCAGACAAATCGGTCTACCCTCCTTCGCAGTCTTTTACTTCGCGCACCTGCGGTACGGACAGCATCAAACTTAGCTTAACATTTTAGTGCCATGTCGAAGTAACATTTTTACGAACCCCTTGAAAACTGCCCATAATAGGCAGAACAGTTACTTTGACATAGTACTAAAGTGTTTAGCTACTTTTGATGCTGACAGTACCACTGCTGGTGATCATAAAAGTTTAAGACAATACATTTCAATAAGATTATATTTTTCCGGATAAAAATAAAGACAACAAAACTTAACTTAAAAGTAATGTGCATAAATATAAAATTTATGCAACACGATGCAAACTCGGATATAAAAGTCAAACACACACAGCGGTATTCAGATCTAATAGAAAAAATAATAAAAATCCCTGGTAAACTTGCATTTTTTGAAATAATAATCAAATACCGGAACACACTTGTGTCTGGAGTCGAAGACATGTTGAATCATGTTTCGGACTGGGTTCGACTTAATTTAGTCCGTTTTAATCCCTCCAAGACACAAGTGTGCGCGTTAACCGCTAAAAGACGTCCCTTTGAAGTGCCAATCAGTTTTCAAGGCACTCCCCTTGATGTCAAGCCTTCTATCGGGATCCTTGGTGTCGACATTTCGAGCGATGTCCAGTTTTGCGATCATCTGGAAGACAAAGCTGAAATAGCTTCAAAGAAACTTGGTGCACTTAATAGAGCGTACACGTAGGGCTGCTCGAATTGTCGGTGACTTGACTCTCTCTAATCGACTTGATCCTCTAGCACTGCGGCGGGATAAAGCCTCCTCAGCTTTCTATACCGCATCTATCATGGCGCGTGCTCCAAGGAACTGTTTGATCTACTCTCTGCAGCTGAATTCTTACATCGAACCTCACGCAAGCGATTGTCATTCCATCCTCATCATCTCGATGGATGGTGGTCTAATACTGTGCGTTTTTCGCGGAACTTTCTACCACGTACCTCAGTTCTGTGGAACAGATCACCTATGGGAGTATTTCCCGACGGCTACGACTTAGGGACCTTCAAGAGAAGAACGTACTCCTTTTTAAAAAGGCTGG
Source organism: Marasmia exigua (assembly GCA_019059595.1). NCBI lineage: Eukaryota > Metazoa > Arthropoda > Insecta > Lepidoptera > Crambidae > Marasmia > Marasmia exigua. The sequence continues at coordinate 14,036,721 of CM032466.1, forward strand.
CAACGCATTAGCGATCTCTCTGATTTCGCGGATGTTAATGGGTGGCGATGATTGCTTTCCATCAGGTGACTCGCTTGCCCGTTTGTCGCCTTTAGCATAAAAAAAATGGTAAATTAAAGGCACTTATGCATTTTATTTTGTTCCCTCTTTGTGTGCCTATGTACGTAATACAAAAAGAATAAATGAATTTTTAAGTCAGCGAACATAATGTAGGTATACTGAGTCCCTCATTTGTTTAGGACGCCCGTTTTGGTTCCGTATTCGTAAATCATTTGGTTCATTACAAGCGAACAAAGGAACTTCAACCCTTAACCAAGCAACTAGACATTATTTATTTCATTGGTTTTCAACCTTATCTCATTTGCACAAAGTTCAAAATGTATGGTTACTTGCCTGCTTAAACGTTATAACCGTGCGTATGGACTCTACAGAAGCGCTACAAATCAGAAAATTATAATCCGGGACCTACTCGTTGTAGGAGATATTCTGCAAAATGGCACAATATCTTGCAGTTTTAATTTAGCTATGAAGAAAATATGATAATTTTCTATATCCATACTACAATTGAGGCGGGAGGTTATGAAAGTCTTTCAATTTCCCCTTACCACTCCACTCTAACTCGATGTCATCTACATTGACTGTATAAGACAAGGGCAGTTTTCAAATGGTAGGAATTTGCAGGTACGCATATTATTCTAATTCAATAAGGTAGAACTTCATATCGTTGATCTGCTTATTCGGCTTTGTTAGATATATTCTTATTGTGTTTCGAATAACATGTGCTGTCATCATTTAAAAACATCAAATATACCCATTATTCAGGAATGATTTTGATTTCGTTTTATTTTACGAAGGGCGTGTTGACTGCAGCAACGTCTTATTGTTTTTATTGTGCTGATTAACTATACGTGCTCCTTTTCCTCATCATCGGTTGCATTCTAAGCTATCGCTTTGGAGCCCAGGGGTATGCTTTAGCACAAAATAAATAAGTAGACACTAATATTCACAATAATTTGTTTGACGTCTGCCATTGTCGAAACACAAAAGTGAAGTGAATGGTTTAACTGTATGTAAACACACACTTTTCTCGATCCTGCAAAAGCAGTAGGTAATGCCGGCAGCGGCAGTGAGCATTGCATAATGTAAATTGGACATAATAAGTTTGTACTCCGTCATTGTGTATCATCAAATACTTCATTAGGTCCAATACGCTTGTTAATCAAGCAATTTGCTCACGCTCTTGAGCATGAGCACGAACTGGTATGCAAATTTGTTTGATTTACACACAATTTGATAGGCGATCATGACTATGGGATTGTAAGGTTGATTAGCGCAAACCAACAAAAGATGGTCCTCCAAATGATGATTCTGGTTAGTCTATACCTGATTAGATATTACTTGACCCTAACAGCTCAATCTTGTGACGCAATATAGTAAAGTTTTCAGAACCGATACAAAAGAATTAGATCCACACAAGAACCCTCATACAAGTTGAATTTTTTTGGGTTACGGACTGTACTATGTATCGGCATGATAAGGGGAAGGACATCTTTATGTTGTTTGTTGGTTAAGCATAGCATAGGTACTCGCTCGATGTCCGCTGGAAACTTTCATGTACCTAAAGTACATAACTACTTTGGAGATAGAACGTTGAAAAAAAGACTACCATATCTTCTAAATAGCTTGCCGGAGGAAATTCGACGGGAACCAGTCAAAAATATATTTAGAAACAAACTAAGAAAGTATTTTGTTGATTTAGTTTAAATTATATACCCTATTGTGCTAAGACTCAACCGATCCTGCAGACAAACTGTGTAAACAGTTTTGCAGGACAAGTATAATTTGTAAACTAAATTTGTAAGTTTAATAATAAATACATTAAATAATAATAAATAATAAAATAATAGGTACAGGTGTATCAGTAAACAGTTACATGGTTCTTAACACTTATTATACCTATTTGGAAGAATGTTCATATATATTTTTTCTATTTCAAAATTATTTTCGAACCAAAATAAATGTGTTAAGAAGAAATGTTACTGTTTATCGATATAATAATAATAATAATTTCGTTTTTTCCCACCAAAGTAAATAACAATATTACAAAAGTACACAATATTACAAGAAATGCAGAAATATACCCTTTAGTTAACATCCTCATCAAATGAACTATATCAGAAACCTTCAAGCAGTTTGAAATTCCACCTAATACCATAGATTAAAACAAAGAAATAGGAATGAACTCACGCATAGGTACTGTAAAAATATTAAATGTTTTTCCGTAGTTTGTAAGCAAAAACCCGATAATTTCGAAAAGCAAATATCCTCTAATCTCCATTAAACACGGCACACTATCTTATATGAGGAAATTGTCAGAGCACGACGTCACAAACAGCTGAGATGATCGTGAGTCCCGGCCGCAGGTGGAACGCACATGTAAATTTAGCTCGAGTCGTAGTCCGTTCATTGTCACTGCACGAGCCAAGGCCCAACAACAAATTGTTGGCCGATACGAAATAAGCGTTTTGATCTTACGTAATTTTAGCAATGCGAAAACTTGGTTTCGGGGGTATAAAGAAAGTTTTTTAAATATTTGTTTAACGGTCCTGAATTTTAAAGATCATCCGATAGCGATAGTGAGGTCTACTCATTATTGCTTTCTATCAGGCGCGATTGTTAGATAGATAGATAGATATTCTTTATTGCACAAAAATAAAATACAAGCATGATACAACAACAGCAACAGACAGTACAATAAGGCGGTCTTGTCGCTTGTAACGAATTTCTTCCAGACAACCTTTTGTTAGCTTATAGTCCAACAAAATATATCTCACTATTTACTTTAATATACAATTTGTATTTATTTTATAAATACGTAAAGTTGCACTTTCGCCTTACCTTAGCGGATGAGAACGCCTTCCACACGAGGAGTCGTGGTTCGAATCCAAGCAAGCACCTCTGGATTTTTTAAACATGTGCATGTTTCTACTATTAGCTCGACGGTAAGAGAAAACCGGCCGTTGGGGCGGAAAGGTCCTCGCGTGGAGGCCACGTACTGGAAGTCGCAGCCGTGGCAGGCCTTCCACAAGGTGGACCGACGATCTGGTGAAGGTCGCGGGAATTAATTGGATGCGGGCGGCACAAGACTGGTCTGGGTGGAGAACATTGCGGGATGCCTATGTCCAGCAGTGGACGTCTAATGGCTGAAATGATGATGATGAAGAGAAAATATCTCGATGAAACCTACACGTCTCGAATATACCAACAATATTCAAAATCAAAAGGATTGCACCACCCTCCCCTCTTCTATCTAATATCCTTTATCTGAAGGTTGTCTGGTAGAGATCGCTCCCAGCGATAAGACCGCCTAAATTGTACATTGTATCTCTGTATACCTAGCTTTTAAGTTTTGTATGTTGTGCTATAAAGAGTATCTATCTATCTATCTATCTATCTAATATTTGAGACGATGATTCTGAACGTGTTACCGTGATCCAGTTGGTCTGGATCCCTTGAGAAGATTAGACAGCAGTCGCTTTATTGTAATTACCAGATATACCGAATCCTAGATTATGGTCCAAGAAAACCCTGGATTCTGAAATGGCAGCTTTGGACGCAACTGGGAAAGCACGCTAAGATGAAGATGAAGTAAGGTCGCACTTAGACGTACACCAACATAAAGATGATAAAGTGATCAAATACTGCAAAATTCAATAACCTGCCTCTACTTGGCAGTGTTATTCTCGCATACATGTGAAATTACCTTTTCTCGAGAGATTGAATTCCCGTCATACTGTTTTTCTTATATTGCTAAAATGCTTTCTAAAGAGTTACAGAAGACAAATAAGGTTACAATCAGATTATTATACCTGATTTTAGCGTAAACACCTTACATACCGTAGTTCAGTATTTTTATCAGACATAGTGATTCAGTAAGAATGAATTTTGTATCTTGATTAATGTTCCCGATATTTTCGCTAATACGGCCAATTTCAATGTTTATTTTTTCTTTTTTATAAATAAATATTACACAAAATCACGTACATTGGTCTGAAACCTCCTGAATTCCTGATAGGTAGTTGAAACATTTGTGTTACGGATATCAGAATCAACAGCTGTATTACAGATATATTATTATTAAGAAAAGTATCAAATGTTAGTACATTTAATACTTTTCTTTTGTAAATACATACATAGAAAACACCCAGATAATTATATACGCTAGACATTTATAGTGCTAGTCTAGGTACACAAAAACATTACAGACCTCATACCTTCGTATGTTGATGGGATACCAGTGCAAAACTGCATTGCGACACCTCTAAACCAGTGGATCGTGGACCTCTCATTACTAGTATTACTATTCTAATAAAATCAAGCCAAAACCAATTTCACATGTATCTCTGGAAACAAACGTATTTTCACTAATTACAGTGTTAATAATTTGACGCGAATATCATTATTGGATCGATAGAAACATGTCGTTTACGAGGAAATTAGATTACATACATAATACCCATATAATGTGCCACTATAATTATCAGGCTGAATATAGCCAATATACATACTGTCACTATAAAACAAAATTACCTTCTTCTTTTAAGCCCAATTTAGATTGCGTGCGACTCTTTGCAGCAATACAAAAAAGTGTTTGACTGTCTCTGTAGTGCGATGGTATCGCTGTAATAACTCGCAGTTCAAATAAGACCTTTCACTTCTCTAGATAAAACACATGTATTTTTACATTGAACCGTAGCTACTAATATGGTTTTCAATATCGGTTCAGTAGACGTGAAGGCAAGCTCGAACTATCGGAAGGACAACACAACTGGATTACACGGGTCACTGACACTGTTTGTGTGAACAATTCCGAAGACTATAGAATTTTGATTGTGCCTCGGAAACTGTGAAATTGTCTTTTGTGCCTTCATGTAAAGGCCAACTAAGTAATTTTGTCACGTTCATAAACTTGCGTAGTTACCTGTAAGTCGTTACTTTGTTCATTAATATTGATAGAGCATCAAAATTCAATCTAGTTTGGATGTCATAGGAAAGTTTTGCAGGCGCAACTCGTGGGACAGAAGGATGGGTTTAAATGCACCAGGTTCATTGTTAACTAGGTACAAAGTTAGGCGTTTGAAGAATGTGAAGGTATTTTTATGGCTTCAAGTGGTTAAGTAGAGTACTTATAAACTGAACTAGGAAATTCACTTGCATTGCAAAAGAAAAAAATAAAAACAAAACATCCATAGTATTTTTGTGCGATTATTTATTTATCAGGTCAGTGGGACTAGATAAACATGACAAGAGTTGGTTAAATTAACTTGCGGCAAAACATGCTAAGCGCCATTCTTGCCACCTCAATCGTAGCAGCGCTTAATTCACATGTTGCAAATACGGACGGAAACTTCAGCTGTAATGTCACCACACCGCGCGATGCTGCTTAAAACATCTGATATAGATGAAAAGACCTATGATGATGATGATGGTAATTTATTTTCAGGATTTCATATCAGTTTAAGTAATTGTATTAAGTTAGTACTTTATTTGTATGTGCCAATCGTAACTCTTATAGGCTATATAAGTAGCAGTGTCAACGGAAGTGATGCGATGCCATCGAATCCGTTGTAATTGCAACGTGTGCTCTCCTTTTGCTTATCATCAAGCTAAGGTGAACCAAATATATTGTACCAATATATGAAAATGGCTTTCGCGGCGACGAATAAAACGGGGTGTTCACGCCTGGAATGAGCCCGCTGGATTTCTTTTGATAACTCGTCTGACCTTAATTTTGTTTTGACATCATTAACTTAGTCTCAAAATAAAACACTGAGTCATCCGAAGATCAAAAGATGAATCCGGTATACGGGTTTTTTGTCAACTACTATATGGAACAGGGTTTTTCGAATCTATTTGCGTATTTCTACAATTACCTCGCCGGTTAGGGAAAACATCGTGAGGAAACCTGCATATTTCGCATAGTTTCTGAAACGTCTAACCATGATTCAGTTGGTCTGGTTCTCCTGTTAAAGGGTTGCGAAGGGCAGACGGCAGTCGCGTCATTGTACTTGACTCCCCAAATCAAGAATCATGTCACCAAGTCACCAAGTCGCGTCATTGTACTAGACTCCCCAAATCAAGAATCATGGTCCAAGCGTACCCGGGCTACGGAGCGACAACTTTGGACCCAACTGGAAATTACTCACTAACATAAGAATGAGCAGATGGACGAAATACTAAGTCATTATGTTCAGATCCGATACTGTAAGATAGGAGGATACGAATACGTTATTTCTTTCCTCTACCCAAAGGTTGTCTGAAAGAATCGCTACAAGCGATAAGACTGCCTATTGTACAGTCGGTTGTTGTTGTTGTATCATACTTGTATTTTGTTTTTGTGCAATAACGAATATCTATCTATCTATAGGAGATGCTAAACTGGTAACATTAATTGTATAACCCTACAAATGCTAGCAGTGCTGTTTCATGAGACGATGAACGATTGAACCATCGTTCATAGTTCATCTGATGAAATCGCGTAGCATGTTCGCTTTATAAAGTTTACGCCTTTATAAAGTTGTAGTTTTCATAATATAAAGAGGAGAAAACTTAAATTAGACTTGACTTTTAGAAAGTTAGCTCGAACCTACATAAAAGTAAATTCACTGTTCTGTGTATTCATGAAAATATTGCTTTCGCATTCGCTCTGCAAAACATTAAACTTATAGTACAGATATTTTCAAGCTGCGAAATAACGCAGATTTTTTGGCTCAAAAATGTTCTAGTAGATAGCTGGGTAGATTTTTGAATGCAACTGTACTTTTGTAGACGTAAAGTTGCATTTTTTAATCTCAGTTAGAATGCTACCATACCAATAAATAGTAATAATTTTATACAACATTTCATAACACCATCTTATAATCAATCGATCGATCAATGGCATTGATCAACGTCGGTCAACTGATGTGGTTTTCAGCTTTAATTGATCGACGAATACCGTTCGACTATCCGACTTATCATTTATTATAGCTTATCGATTTTATTGATAAACTATAAACGACCAACTTGACTGGTGGAATCTATCGATCGATATCGACTTATCCATTCTACTGTCGATTGATATCGACTTATATACAAGTGAAAATATAAAAAAACCATTGTCTAGTCAAAGTCTGCGTCATGTCTAGCGACAGGCAGTAATGTTACCGCGTTGGCTGAACGTCTTGCTTTATAGCCAATCAAAATGTTTTATTGCCACAAGTGAGTGCAGTATTGTTCTCCATTTTGCAGACATACTTTAAGTATATCCGCATAGATCTTTATTTAATTTTGGCAACCTTGTTGAGTTACATAGAGCAACGCGTTATTTTGTTATAACAATAAGAGTTACGCAGTGTACTGAAGGATTTGGGGCGGCACGAACAACGTGAATAAATTGCTGTGCTGTAAAATACATGGTTTTTTTTTTTTTTTTATGATATAGGTGGCAGACGAGCAGACGGATCACCTGATGGTAAGCGATTACCGCCGCCCATGGACGCCTGCAACACCAGTGGTGTCACAAGTGCGCTGCTTACCTTTTAACCCCCTTCCCCTGGATTGGGCGTCCGGTACCCTCACTCACGCAGCGAAACACAGCGCATGCACTGCTTCACGCCGGTATGAAAATTATCTTGCTCTGAGTTATCAAATAACAGTGAAAAAATCTTCATTACATTTAGGTTTAACAGAACACTTATGGATGTCAAAAAATGTAATTTGCCGCTGATTCGGCATGTATATATTTGTAATACCGCTGTTGGTTCTGATATCCGTAACACAGGTGCTTGAGCTACCTATCTCGGAGTCAGATCAATGTATTTGATTATAAGTTTTTTTTTTAAAATCTATTACTGCCGAGTCAGGCTGAAGGCAAGTAGTTAAAGACTAGACGAACCTTACAATCATAATTACTAATGTAAGTACGAAACTCTTGAATTTCGTACTTCATCATCATCATCATCATCATTTCAGCCAATAGACGTCCACTGCTGGACATAGGCCTCCCCCAATGTTCTCCACACAGATCGGTCCTGTGCCGCCCGCATCCAATGGATTCCCCCGATCTTCACCAGATCGTCGGTCCACCTTGTGGGGCTACGGCTGCGACTTCCGTACTTAATTTCGTACTTACCTTACTTTATTAGCATACAGGGTGTATCGGTAAACATTTGCATCCCTTTAACTACCTCTTCCATCAACCATTCCGTAAAATATTTTCTTCTACTTTTAAAATTCGCATTACAAAAAATCTCATAAAAAAGTGGGTCACGTAACTTGGAGCCCAATTCTCGGGACGTGATATAGATATCGAATGAATGATTTCCATACATTCACTCCTACAAATGTCTAATTCGATATAGATATCACGTCCCAAAAATTGGGCTCATGGTCATTTTGTATGGGGAGTCGCAAAAACTTCCGACAAATTTCCAAACGGGTTCAGAAGGGTTGATGGAAGAGGTGCTTAAAGGGAGAAAATGTTTAGATACCGAAACAGCCTGTTTAATTTACAAATAATTCCAGAATTTCAAATAAATATCAAAGGTGCATTAAATATCACTTAAATATTAATAATAAACGTTTATAATCCACCTTCTCTTCACTTTTAATTATTTGAACATAAGTAGTATGAGTGTAGAAACCTAACCTAAACCTAAAATCTACGTCATCTAGGTTGAATAGCCATGTAAATGCCGTAATTTACATGGCTATTCAACCTAGATGACGTAGATTTTAGGTACCGTTATCTACCCGAAATTTTATTTCCAAGAAATTGAGTCCGATTTGTAATATTTGTATTACAAATTGGACTCAATTTCCCTCGAAAACAAGTTTAAAAGTAAAAATGTATTTTCACTTTTGGATGAAGACTTAATTTACTTTTAATCAACTCTGTTACTTTAAGAACTCGTTCTCAGTAAAGTCGATTAGACATTCATCTATTTTTGGAATTTAGTAGAATTTTTCTTATTTTTTTACGTTACAATTGTTTTTTTTTCTAATTGTATATACAGATACTTTTTACTAATTCACAGTCAATAGTTAAACCTAATGTGCCAAATTCTGCGCTGCTTAGGTTAGGTACTTTGTTATTTATTAGTATCATTAGTTCAATTTGGAATTAGAGATCTTAGTTTAAATCGAAAAAACCTGTCAGCTAGTTTAAAGAACAATCGATTATGTACGTTCAAACACAAAAATAAATATGAGAAAGCAATATTTTTTATGAGAAAAGGAGGCAAATGAGTAAGCGAGTCACTTGATGGTAAGTGATCACCGCTGCCCATGGACATCAGCCACACCAGATTGAGTGGAGATGCGTTGCCTGCCTTTTAGGAAGGCGTATTTTTATTTATTTATTTAAAATAAACTTTATATGGATAAACTTTATTTCTTCCTTTATTGTAAAAGCGTATAAAAATACTAATATATTTTTTGTCATATTGTCCATTAAGTCACAAAAATAAAATGGCGCCACTAGTAGACATTTTAGTAGATTTTTAGTAGAATAAAGAGCTAATAGGTAGGTGTATGCCTATGAGGGTGCTTGGAAGCTTTATTTGTAAGCTATACAAATTAATTATTGAAATGGATTATTTGACAGTAGCGATACGAGGTTGCCATCCGCATACCATCTAGACAATGGGGGCGCGCACCAAGAGGTTTGGCTCCTCGTTCCTGCCCTACCAATCGGCTGTCGAAAGTAAATTTGTAAATCCTTGAGATTTCTTTCATTATCTGTATAAAGAATTAATTGGCTACCGCCATTTTCATTTATTTGGATTAACATTGGCAAATTACCCTCCCAAGAGGTTTCATAAACTACCCTAAATTTTTTTGGCGACATGCTCCCTGCGGGCCCACTTTGATCTAGGTAAATTTGACTCATCATCATCATCATCATCAGCCCATTTAAGTCCCCACTGCTGGGGCACGGGCCTCCCTCAATCACATGAGGGGTAATTGCCATACTCACCACGCTTGGCAGACGGGTTGGCGAGGGTTTTGATATAAATGCAGAGTTTTCCTTCTCTGGGTGCTGATAATCATGCCAGCAGCTTTACCTTAGTCGCCTTTTACGACACCTTTGTAAGAGTGAGGGTGGCCTATTCTACTCTGCCGGGACCACACGGCCGAAAAATTTGACTAACATGAAATAATTGTATAAAATTGTATTAATTTATTCTTAATTTAACAATCGTGGCTTGTATTCAATGACGACTGACTCGAGGGCGCAGTGGGTAGTGAGTCGCACTGTGACGGCCAAGTGATGGCTGCGCAAGATGTTCCGTGTTCAATCCCCGGGTCAGGCCAAATATTTGTACCTATGTTTTCGAGTAAGGAACTCTTAATGCCAGCGTGGAGTCTTGAAGTTGGCGGTCAGGTACCCGTGCCTCGGAAAGTATAAGAATAAAATAATTTATATAGCGCCAAACATACACAAAATAAAAATAGAACGAAATAGACATTAGAATGGCACTGAAATGGGCTCCACTCACGTTAAACATTTGTTCCTGCGCCCGATCCCTCTCCGGGTGTGTCACACTGTTATCCCATCGGATTATGAGGATAAGAGAATAGAGAGTGTAGGTTCTTGTAACCAGCGGTGCAGCTGCTGTATGTGGCAGTTGCAGCATATGCTGAGGCTGGGCCTTGTTGGCCGCAACTCTTTGTCTCTGTACCTTGTTTTCTCTGTTTTGTTCTATGTGTAATGTGCTGTGGTCAATAAATTGTTTCTTATCTTATCTTATCTTTGTATTTGCGCACACACACTTGAGCACTAAAATATATCCTGCGTACATGGCCAATTGTTGAGATTGGCCGCCGTAACCGTTATCGTTTGGAAGATATTATTATAAAAGACGAGCCTATAACACTGTATAACAACACAAGAAGCAAATAATGTATCTTGTGAATATATGAGCGCAACCGGAGATGATTCTGATTAGGTATCGTTAAGTAACACGTTCGCTCGTTTGCCTCTCTTTTCCATAATAAAGAGATCCAATTTATCACTTTCTAGCTTTTTCCCGCGGCTTTACTAGCGTTAGAAAGTGACAGCAAATAGCCTATGTCACTCTCTATCCCTTCAACTATACACACGTCATTCCATCACTCCATTTTGCCGTGAAAGACGGACAAACGCACACACACACACACACACTTTCACATTTATAATTTATGTATGGCTTTACCTGTTCGCTGTTGAACGATTGACTTGGAGGAGAATCGTGTCGGAAAATTCACTCCCGCATAGGCCTATACCGCCACGAGCGCAGCTGTAATGTCACCACGCCGCGCTTACAACATCACACTTTAAAAACATCTGTTATAGATGAAAAGGCCTATAGATAGATAGATAGATATACTTTATTGCACAAAATACACAACTTAAGTACTAGGCATTACAGAAATTTTGTGTACAATTTCGGCGGTCTTATCGCTGAAAGCGATTTCTACCAGACAACCTTCGGGTAAAGGACATTTGATAGTAGAGAAGGGGTAGGGGGTGCAATATTCAATAAGGAAAGAAAAAGAAAAAAAAAAGAAACTGTAAATGTTAAAATATAACATATAACCCTAATACATAAATAAAATACAGTATTATAAACTAATAAATAAGTTATCTCAAAGACATACTCATAATAACTATTGTGAGATTGATATCAGAAAAAGACAAAAATAATAATAATATGATAATCAAATGGATCTAAGATGGACCATCGACTACACGCTGCCGATAACAGGAGGATGATGTTTACCTATTAATGTTATAGGTATATAATATAACATCGATCATGAAGAAGTCTTCAAAAATTGATGTCTTATTACGTATATTCAACAACAACGCAAAGAAAGTTACTGTCGTAACATAATTGTATTTTATTTCAATGTGCAATAAAGAATATAAAGATTTTCAATCTAATCTACACAACAAACCTAATGAACCTAACTAAAATAATCGAGTGTATTTTAACTACTTGTAGTTTTCAAAGTGGATTACTGATAAGATTTATAATTGTTAAGAAGTAACCATAAATGATTAATACTTTCCTAACAGAATTTAATTAACCTACATACACCAAAAATCGATAGCCACAAAAACTTAAACATTGTGTACGAAAGTGTCATTGTTTCAAGGATAAATACCTACCTACTTGTGGCGTTTAGACTGTATATAAACGCTGGCGATGGGGTGCTAATAAGAACTTCTGTTATCAGCTAAACAAATGTGTAATTTCTAGAGGTTTACAGACACATACACCAACTAAGACAATAAGATAACAAAAACAATCTATCGAAATCAGTAAAAAAGTATTAAAACATTAACAATATAAAAGAGGCTGGCTAGTCATCGATCCTTAATACTACCTATTTATTACATGTATATTGTATAGGACTGCCTTGGTGGCGCAGTGGTTAGTTGGTCGCACTTTAAAGCGACGGCTGTGTACGAGGTCCTGGGTCCGATCCCCGGGTCGGGCCAAAAATTTGTACCTAAGTTTTCGGTAAGAAGCGGTCTTGTACTCCCGTGCCTCGGAAAGCATGTTAAGCGGTTGTTCCTGCGCCCGATCCCATCCAGTCGTGTCACAGTAGTATCCCATCGGAATATGAGGGTAATGGAATAGAGAGTGCACTTATGTTTTCGCACACACTTGAGCACTATAATATATCCTCCGTAAGTGGCTGATCGTTGAGATAGGCCGCCGTAACCGAAATCGGTTGGAGGATATTATTGTGTAGGAAGCATTGACGTCAGAGATATGGACGACCACAAAGGCGTATTGACTGAAATGTAGAGCATCGTGTTTTTTAAGAATCTTTCCATTGTTTCTTTGGGAAGTAATCATAGCCGATGGCAATTATAGTATAGATAATTTAAAATTAATTTAAGAATACTCTCTTTCATCTCTGCGTGTAATTTGTACAAAGATTTTGTTTTTGCTTCGCAGTCCGGGGCATACGTAGATCATGATTCAGGATTTGGGAACAATGTAGCAACTGCCGTCTGACTTTAGCTACTAACTCATGGTTAAGTTTCAGAAACTATCCGAAACTTTCAGGTTTTCTAACGGTGCTATCTCTCAACGTCGACCTTATGATATAAATACGCACACATTTTTTAAAAACCACAGAAGTGCATGCTCGGATTCGAATGTACAACCCTCGTATGGAAGGATTGTTATTTATCCACTTAGCTACCATCGCTCAATGTTCTGTCGGAATACTATCGAACAGAATTATATGCACAAACATTACTTTTAAGCAAATACTAATTCATACGGAAAAGGCGAGAGTAACGACAGTTCTCGTACTCAAAATATTGGAAAACACCTTTTCCAATTACCTGTGTGGCAATCTGTCTTTTGCTTCGCCACTGCTCCTGTATAATATTATTTCCATTGCCGTGAATAAGGAGACCAAAGTGAAAATATTCACAACAGTACTCGTACCTATAGTGTTTATAGAAAAAGAAATGACTAATTGATTCTTCGGTAATATTTTTTGAATAATTAGGGGTAAACACCTACAATAATGATACAAATAAAAAAATATGATTTTGAAACACTGATTCAAATCATAATTTCATTCATATGAGACTATTTAATGACTTTTTGTAACATTGAATTATTGAATCTTCTAAATATCTGTATAAAGAATTAATTGGCTACCGCCATTTTCATTTATTTGGATTAACATTGGCAAATTACCCTCCCAAGAGGTTTCATAAAAACTACCCTAAATTTTTTTGGCGACATGCTCCCTGCGGGCCCACTTTGATCTAGGTAAAATTTTGACTCATCATCATCATCATCATCATCATCATCATCAGCCCATTTAAGTCCCCACTGCTGGGGCACGGGTCTCCCTCAATCACATGAGGGGTAATTGCCATACTCACCACGCTTGGCAGACGGGTTGGCGAGGGTTTTGGTATAAATGCAGAGTTTTCCTTCTCTGGGTGCTGATGATCATGCCAGCAACTTTACCTTAGTCGCCTTTTACGACACCTCGGTAAGAGTGAGGGTGGCCTTTTCTACTCTGCCGGGGACCACACGGCTCCATGGGTGGCTACTGGTTCATGGGTGGCGGTAATCGCTTACCGTCAGGTGATCGGTCTGCTTGTCTGCCATCTATCACATAAAAAAATTGTCTTCGGCCTTATATGGAGCAGTCATTTTAGCAGTTCCAATTATTACATGGACTTATTAACTAAATAAATATAAATAAATATTGTACTCCGAGATAGGTAGCTCAAGCACCTGTGTTACTTATTATTTATTTATTAGGAATGCTTACAGCATGACATACAAACATTTACGTAGGTAGCACTTGTCTATTGGGGACCTATATGTAAACCTTTACAAGCATTCAGACAGAGACAACATAGAATCGTAAGAAGTAAGGTCTCACAATTAGTTGTAATCATTATAACCAATTACAAGACATTTTTCGTTTTTTAATTTAATTACTGTGGGAGTCGAGGGCGCCAAGCAGCCTCGTCAATTAATTTTGAAAAACTTTTTGAGATAAATTAAAGATATTGAAGTCTGCAGATTTCTTATTTAAGTTATTGAAAGTATTGCAAATCCTAGCCATGGGGTGATGGAGACCGAGGTTGGTTCTGTAACGCGGTAGGGTAAACACTTCAGTAAGGGGCTTTCGGGGGCATCGGCGAGGAACAGTGAGGTTGATAGAGGCAAGCAGGTCGGGACAAGATATTTTGTTATTAAGAACTTTGTGCAAAAACAACAAATCTGAGACTGTGCGACGGTTCTTAAGCGATGACATGCCAAAGAAAGACAGTCGCATTTGATATGGAACTTTGTGGTATATGCCTGGAGAAACATATGCAAGGTGTCTTGTGAAAGCTCGTTGGATAGATTATTCGTCGTTGGATTATTATTATTATCTATTCTTTACGAAGAGCTAGCGAAAACCGGGTTCTAAGCTACTGATGCAAACTCCAGCCAGCTACGGACGAGGCTGTTGTAAAGAATCATTCTGGTTTCCCTGTGTTGAAACCCTTGTAAATTATGTTTTAGAATAATAAGATAATTAATAAGATATCTGGATCAACAGTGGGATTACAAATATGTACATATAATACTTTTATTTTATTGGGGCGGAAAGATCCTCGAGTGGAGGCTACGTACAGGAGGTCGCAGCCGTGGCAGGCCCCCCAGAAGGTGGACCGACGATCTGGTGAAGATCGCGGAAATCCATTGGATGCGGGCGGCACAGGACCGATCTGTGTGGAGAACATTGGGGGAGGCCTATGTCCAGCAGTGGACGTCTATTGGCTGAAATGATGATGATGATGATGATGAATACTTTTATTTTGTAAATACATACTTATAATACATTTGAAAGACCCAGACCAATACAAACAGACATGTTCATGCACACATATGTTTGTACTTACATAAATACATTATTACATAATTAGTCCATGGTATTAGTAAAGTCCGTTATTGTAGTAATGTACACATATAAAATGATGACAAAGACTGTTATGTTTGCTTATAACTTATATTATCGCTCATATTGGTGTTATTGACGCGTATGAAAATTAAATGCTTTACTGACACGAAAGTTCGACTCGTCAGGTGGGGCTTAGGCTGATATGACAATAATTTATTAATGGAACGAATGCGTGTCATTTGGAATTATTAATTCGCAACGGACCCTATCACCCTAAATAAATAAAGGCGCGGGCGCACGTTTTACCTTCATGTTTTTGTCACGTTATATGTATGTATAATAATATAAAACAGAAGTTTCAATTTCTGAAAATATAACGGGTAGATAACCTATACTATTAATAAAGAAGTAACGCCTCGGCGGATGACTGACTGATCTTTCAACGCACAGCCGAAACTACTGTAACAAAAAACATGAATTTTGAAACGTAGGTACTTTTTACTATGTAGGCGCGCACTAACAAGGTGTTTTTATAAATCCAACCCCTAAAGTTTAAAAAGTAAAGGTAAGGTAAAGGTGGAATAAACGGTGGTTATACGACATATAGGACTATACGTCATATTTAAAGCTAGAATCATGAAAATTTGGTTAACGACTTTCATAATTTTTTTTCGTCCCCTGAATTGGTGAACGAGGCTTAAAACGTACTTTTTATGTAACAGACAGCAGATGAGCAGACGGATCACCAGATGGTAAGCGATTGCCGCCGTAACCTCATTTAATTCACAGAGGTTGGAGACATTGGTGGGAAAAGCAGTCGTCAAAGCGTCGATTCGATCGCGGTGCGCCTTTTTAAGGTCCACGTCTCAACTCCATATAAAAATATTGGGAAAACGAGAGAGTTGACGTGTCTCATTTTAAGTCTCAGTTACATACCTACATACTTGACGACCCGTTTGGAACAGTGGTAGTAAATGCTGCCTTTGGTTCAAGGGTTGCGGGTTCGATCCCCGTACAGCACAAACAATTGTGTGCATGAACATGTCTGTTAGTATTGGCCTGGATGTTCCCTATGTATTATAAGTATGTATTTACAAAAGAAAAGTTTTATAATGTATATATTTGTAATTCCGCTGTTGGTTCTGATATCCGTAACACAGGTGCTTGAGCTACCTATCTCTGAGTTAGATCAATTTGTGTAATATTGTGAAATATTTATTTATTTACTTTATTTTACTTACCTATAATCCCAGAATTGGTTAACTACAAATTAAGTTCCTATAGAAAAATACATTTTCTAAATGCTTTGTTTTCATATTAAATTACCGAAGCGAAGCGAGGTTGGGCCACTATCAGCCCATTTAAGTCCCCACCGCTGGGGCACGGGCCTCCCTCAATCACATGAGGGGTAATTGCCATACTCACCACGCTTGGCAGACGGGTTGGCGAGGGTTTTGATATAAATGCAGAGTTTTCCTTCTCTGGGTGCAGATGATCATGCCAGCAGCTTTACCTTAGTCGCCTTTTACGACACCTCGGTAAGAGTGAGGGTGGCCTATTCTACTTTGCCGGGACCATACGGCTAGTTGGGCCACTAGTCGTACATAAATTCATACAACAACTCATTGACGTGATTCCGTACCGAATAGCAACATAGGAATAATAATTAAATACATATATATTACACCCAGACGCTGAACAAACACAATTTTGATCATTATACGTATGATAATACCTATCTATAATGAAGGTTGGCGCGCTGTCTTGCTATATATTTGCTTTTTGATTGAACTAAGCTCCACTAAATAATTGAAGTGAAAGGTTCTCTGCTTAAACGCTTCAGGCGCGCACCGTAACTGAAACATCAGTAACATTCCTACTTAGTTAACAATTACCTTATTATGGAACCTTTGAAAATATTACCCGTTATTATTATCTTCATTATAGTTTAATATAGAGATAGTTACAAACGAAAACCTAACCCCGTCTGAAAAGCTAGGCTAATAGTTTTTTATCAGTAGAAGCAGAAACAAATTTAGAGTATTGAACATGAATGACATTACTTTTTATTCTAGAGGCGAAAAACGAGTATACGGGTCACTTGATGGAAAGTAATCAACGCCGCCCATGAAAATCAAAAGAGATATCGCCAATGCGCTGCCGGTCTTTATAAAAGAAAAGTACGCTCTCCTCTTGAAGGTCCCTAAGTCGTAGTTAAGACAATTTATAGTATTGTTTTCACTTTTTTGCTAGAAAGTTTCTAATGAATAGTAAATTCCGACTTCCTCGCCTTTTTATAAATGTGTAATAGTTTCCAACTAATTATGAGTACACTTCACCATTTAAGAGAACTTTTAAGAAAAAAAAAGGTTTTTTTAAAAATGCCAGTAATACATCGGCAAAATCAGAGATATCGCTAATCTCTCTGATTTAGCGGATGTTCATGAGGGGCGTTGATAACTTTCCACCAGCGGCCCGCTTGCTCATTTGTCGCCGCTGGCATAAAAAAAATATTTCTGAGCTCATAAACTGCCAATAAACGCTAATTACAGCATCAACAAGACAGTGTTTACTGTGAATTGATTAGACTATCTCACCACTCACACTTGGCCAACATTTAAGAACTTGGCCCAGAAGCAAAACGTATGGCCGCCACTCAGTCTACTCCAACCGCCTTTATCACAAAGTGACAAGGTACATAATAGAGTAAATATTTTAGCAATAATCTGTACAATACACCGCGGATCTATTTTTGAAACAGATTGTGCTCGTATGTTTGTGCCAAAAGTTTGTGCAGATAAATACCTAATTACAATATATTTTCTTGAAATATATAATTACTAATAGTTGATAAACTAGAATGCCTTTCTTACATTAATTTTACTGACAGACGGCTAACAGATGGTCTGCCTACAAAGAAAATAAATAATAAATAATAATAAATAAACCAGTCTTATTTTCAAACAACACCAAACTATCCATTTTGATGTTAAAATTATATAATAACAATAATAAGTCTCACAACATCTCATACGTTGACCTGATTCTGTACTAAGTAGCTTAAGCACTTGTGTTACAGATATCGGACAACAGAGGAACACAAATATATACTTAAATACATATATTACACCCAGACACTGAACAAACACAAGTGTTCATCGCACGAATGTTTGTCCAGGGTGGGGGTCGAACCCACAACCTTTGGCTTAAGAGGCAGGGTCACTACCAATTGCGCCATCCGGTCAGTCACTCTGAACTATATGAATAATATGAAATCTCTCATCTATTAATTTAATAATAACATACAAAAAATGTAACGAAAATTACATACTTATAGCTACGATTGCGTTATCGAGAAAAAATGAGACCAGAATTTCATATTATTCGGTCGGCCATAACAGCCATAATAGGCCTAATGTCCTTTTTAAAGTAAAAAACAATTGATTTTCTATTGTGTCTGCTGACTGAGCCTTAGGATGGAACATTTCCTTTTAGCAAGATTAGATTCCCATACGATTCCGCTATCGAGAAAAAGAAATCAGAAACTATTTTCATATTAACATTTCCTTTTAGCAAGAATAGATGCCAGTATGAGTAAAAAGGCCTCGTATCAAAACATGTCAAATCCTGAAAGTGAATTATCCTCGGCAGGCTCATCGTTTATATGACGCGGCGTTCTGGCCACTTTTACACGAGATTAACCCGACGTCGAGTCCCACGGCACAGCAAATTATACTCCCATAATATATTGGATTGCAGGGAGGGCGGCCCAAAGGTGTTCAAACTTTTGCTCGCAGATCACTTGCTACATTTTTGTTCAGTAGCCCCTCTATAATGTTTTGAGAGATTAAAGTTGACGACCCGTTTAGCGCAGTGGCATGTGCGCCAGTTAAGACTCAAGGGTCGCGGTTTCGATTCCCGCACCAACACAAATTTTAGTTGATGAAACAGATATTCGTGTTGGGTGTGGGTGTTTGTGGTACTTTCGATGTTCCTGGTTTCTATAGTAAAAGGGAAAAAAAACCTTAGTTTGTGACTATTACAATGTGTGTGATGTAGACAACATCACACACATTGTAATAGTCACAAACTAATTTATTTGTTTATTTATTAAAAATGAGCATCTAGCGTTTCCAGCAGATTTGTATTAATTGCGACGATCATAATACTTTTTTTTAAACAAGTTCATCTGTGAATTTATAAGGAAAAGTATTAAGATGTTTTCTCATAATCACCACAATTAATACACATCTATTGACAGCGCTAGTTTTGTCGATGCCTCACCTTAAAAGCACAATGCTAACAGTTCATTTATCAGTAAGACAGTAATGTCTAATATGTTTATTTCATTGATATGATTACCGTTCAAAGGGATCCTTGGGGATTTATATTAATAAGTTTGAGGATCAATGGTATAGTCATATAAGTATGATCGTTCATTCAATCAGGTACCGTTTCTAATAAATTTGATGTGGGTCTATGGAGAGGACCTTTCAAATTACTGAGCATCTTCACATTATTAGATTATAATATAAGAAAAAAATTTTCGCCACACTATACTTCAGTTTCATATAAATAACCATCAAGCATAAGGTTATCTAAAGTTTTTAAAATGCATAGATATAAAGAAAAGATGACCGCTATAAACTAATTTCAGCAGCTAAATTCTGAATGACATAAATA
This sequence comes from Marasmia exigua, assembly GCA_019059595.1. NCBI lineage: Eukaryota > Metazoa > Arthropoda > Insecta > Lepidoptera > Crambidae > Marasmia > Marasmia exigua. The sequence goes on from CM032466.1 coordinate 14,056,872, forward strand.
GCGCTGTCATAAAATTATAAATGACCCTAAAATAGTCCGCCCCACGCAAAAATTTAAGAACAATTTTTCATGACTGACTTACTGACTTAACCCTCATTAGCGCTGCTCCGAAGATGGCGAGCCAGACAGCGGGTCTCAGAGACCGCAGTTAGTGACCGCGATATAAATTTTCATTAGCGAAGCGCGCTGGGAATTCCTTCATTCGTAATAAACATACGTTACGTGGACATATTTTTCTGCCCCCAGGAATTCCCACTTGGGAATCCAAATGAAGGTTAATTTGGTATAAATACTCCATTTCGACACATAATTCGTGAAAACGTTCAAAGACATTAATGTTATTAAGTTTACTGTGTAGGTAAATATATAACATATTCAGTGTGTGGGGTATCGGGAATATACTCTATTTAATTTGATGATAACATTTTGATGGTTACGTAATTGTGGGAAAAACTCACTATGTAAATTTTTTAAGTGAGTTGAATGAAACTAAAACTAAAGAACTTTATGTTATACCAATCTTGCGTTAAAACGATTTGTCTTGTGTCGTAGCCCAAAATCTGTGAGGATAAAAAGTTAAACTTAACGGAATGAATTATGGAATAAAGACAAAATGCCGCACATAGCAAAAAAATAACGAATCAATCGTGTCCGTATGACCTTTTTGAATGGATTGATTAAGTAAAATACTTCCAGTTATTCAAAACCTTTCAAAGATTTTTAAAAAACAGAGAAAGATGAGACTATGTATATCTCACGACGGACGCGAAGAAGATTTGTATGCAAAATAGCTGGAAAAATTCCATTAAAATACACAGCACTGAATTTCGAATAAAAACATTGGTTCAACGAAAAGGGACAACCGTCCTCTCAAAAACCCATGGAAAATTCCATTAGATACAAAAGCACGTGTAAATAAGGAGAAATCTCAAAATGTGATTCTCGGACTCCTGCTACTTATGTACTATTGTTTACTGAGTGAGCTTCGTGCTCGAACATAATTAAGTTTTCACTGGTCTTCGAGGATTGGACACCGATAATGGACTTTGGGCGAAAAATGTGGGAAAACGCCACAATTTTCTTTTACAGTGATCGAGTTTGACGTATATATAACCGTATGTAGCGTAACCTAACCGGACATTCACTATCCGTATTTTTGTGAAATCGAACTTTTAATGGATCCTTCAGCTAGCCATGTTAAGAAATAAACAGAAAATATATAATGAGCTAACTGTACAGTGGACATTCATTCTGTATTTCGTTTGTGTACTAATCTACACCTTGATACCAAACCTTAGGTTAATATTTTCATAATAGATAAACCCTATTCACAGCCAATATAATTTCAAGATTAGAATTAGAAGATGAAACCTTAATAGACTTTTAATATTTTGAAAAAGCAGTTATCGTGCAGCACATTTGCGTTCATCGCGTATATTCGTACCAAGTAAATAAGTAGACAAGTATAGAGCCCTGAAAAATTCCCAAAAAAATGTATAGCATCCATTTTATTACCCATTCCAACTTTGAAATGGTCCTCGAAATGGGGACTCATATGTTACAATTACATACCTAAATACTTTGGTGTTTATTTACTCAACGAAACTCGTATATATCTAACAAAGACTTGAATTATATCAACAAAGATAATGGTATCACCTAATATTATTTTCTAATGCTCATAGGTTAGAAGACAAACATAAAAATGGCCGTCCTATTAATGGCAACCAGCAAATTTATGGGACACTCTGTATATATGTTCATAATTTAGACAACATTTGAAGTACAAATAACTAAGCCATAAAAAATTCAGTGATAATACTCTTAATATTACAATAAAATGTGTCTTAATTATGTATTTATATTGCTACAGATACTAATTATAAAGGTAAATTGTTTTTGCCTTAGGTATATAATGAAAGCTATTACACTTTATTATATATTTTACGGAGGTAAATTACGTTTTATTGCTTATTTTTTTAAGTACTTGGTAGAGATCTTTCGATAAATTATTTTACCTATGAAGATCTGTATTCATAATTTACATCCTAAAACTTTCACACCTAGAAAACCAATTACCAAAGATATTCTTGTGAAGAACAACGTGTTTTTTCCATGTTTGGGTTTTATAAGAGCAACTAAGTATATGAACGAGTATATTTATAGTACCATGATTTATTCTGGTATCCATAACGCATGTGTGGTTAAATGAAATACGCAGCTACTTTTGAGTAGAAACTAAGTTGAAAAAGGTACATTCTTACGTCTGAACTGACTGTGAAATGTTACTTCGGCGTGACTTCATTAGAAAGCCTATTTAGATGGTTTATATGTAAAGCCGTACCTCGGTAACTGCCTCGGTGGCGTCCGAGCTGCCCGGGTTCGATCCCCGGGTCGGGCCAAAAATTTGTCCCTAAGTTTTCGGTAAGTAATTCTTAGTGGCAGCCCGGAGTCTGGAAGTTAGCGGTCTTGTACCCCGTGCCTCAAAAAGCGAAAGTCCTACGCCCGATCCCTCTCCGGTCATGTCACAGTAGTGTCCAATCGGAATATGAGGGTAAGGGAATAGAGAGTGCACTTAAATTGTGTTTGCGCATACACTTGAGCACTATGGTATATCCTGCGTACTGTTATAAATATTATATGCACCCCTTTCTGCCTACTGACCGTCCTCTCTTGCCCAGTCAGCACTTTCATCCCATAGCCTGTGATCCCATACATTCAGTCCTCAGTCTCACTCCATCATCCAAGCTAGACGGCTGCCTTAACTATAAATCCGAATTTTATTTTTTAAAAAGCCAATTCCCTAGAGACTCATAATATTGGTGGCAGCGTAAAGGGATTCAAAAATCCGAATCCCCGGTCCGTTTCCGAAAATCCTAAATTCGCGACACGCCGCGAGTGCAAAGAACTTTGTGCAAATAAACCCGAGTGTAAGTGCCGACTCCACTGTGCCCAACGAAGCACCGAGTTTTGGCCCGGCCTTCATCCACCGTCGCTCTCCAGTCTACCTGAAAAGGCAAAGGCCCACTGCTGCGTACTGGTGTACTGCAGCCGGCTTTTGAAAGGAGAAGAAGAAGAAGACATCCAGGGGCTACATCCGGCCCGCCTGCCGCGTGCTCTTCATTGCCGCGACACGCCATAAGTCTTCCTGGGCTATATCCGGGCCGCCTGCCGCGTGCTCTTCATCGCCGCGACACGCCAAAAATCTTCCGAGACGTCAAGGCTATCGGCGACGCGCAGTTCGCACAAATCGCGAGTGTATCAAGAATGATCCGAGTCCTTATCGCTATAACTGCATTCCAGTAAGTGATTTTGGTCTTTGCTACACCCAGGGACTTTTAATAAAGTTAGTCGCATTTTCCATTTATTTAATTATAAGTGCTTTTACCGCTTCTATCATTTCCTTTTATTGTGATATCTTAAACTTTTCTCGTGTGTGATTACTTTGTTTGTATTTCCTTTTTTTTTTTAAATCAAACGACACCCTTTATTTTAATTGAAATGGAGCGATCAGCCCAAAATTCGACAAACCAGATTTCGGTGTTACTGACACCGAGGGTGACGATAACCTACTTGCTCCGGGACCCACTACTAGGTCCGGGAAGAAGAAAACAACTCCTAGTGTTCCCTCTAAACCAGAGATAGATATATCTACACTTCTGAAATTTATTAAGCCGTACGACGGATGTCGTGAAAAATTAAATTCTTTTCTCGTCAATTGCAATAACGCCTACGAACTTGCCTCAAATTACCAGAAGGGAATTTTATTTAAATTCATTTTGTGCCAACTTGAGGGTAAGGCGGAGACCGCCTGCTCCATCAAAGAGTTCGCCAATTGGCAACAATTAAAGGAGTTCTTAAAAACGCAGTTTAGCGAGAGGAAGCACTACGCTCACCTCCTCACTGAGCTGCAAGAATGCAGACAAAAACCATCGGAACCCGTGAGCCAGTACGCTTTGCGTATAGAAACATGTTTATCCCAATTACTCACCGAAATATCCATCACACATGGGCATAAAAATAAGGAGATGATAGGCCGTTCAGCAGCAATGGAGGAATTAGCCCTCCATCACTTCCAAATGGGGTTGACACCCCGTATATCCAATTTCGTCAGATGTAAATCTGTCAAGAATCTGAACGAAGCTATTAATGTCGCTATATCCGAAGAAAGAATACAGCAATCCCTTTCGAAACAATACCCTGGGCCGTCTAGCAATCCTCCGCGTCAAGGCGCGTCAAGATCCAGTTACTCGTCCTCCCAGAATCAGCGTCAACAATACCCTCCAAAATCCAATGTTCCATTCTTCAGACGCAATGATGCACCTCTACAAATTCCTCTTAATCCCTCTTCTTCTGGTCCTCTCTGTAGGTACTGCAAAATTCCGGGACATACCCTGGAAGAGTGCCGGAAAAGAGAATATAATAACAACCGTTACCGGTTCCCTCCAAATCAACCGAGGTCACCCCAACGAATCCATCATGTATCTGAAGAACATCCTGAAAATGTAAAAGACGGTTATGACACCGTTGATTCCTATGATGACGCTGACGCAAATCCAAATCAATACCCAAAAAACGAGTAACTGTCTCGTCCCAGTGTCGTGCGGGACATCAATTCCATTATCCAAAAAACGACACTTCTAATTCCATGGCCACTAACAAACAGGGTAACCAGCCCCAAACTTATAGTGTGCCTCATTCTAAATCCTCAGCCACTAACAAACAGGGTAACCAGCCCCAAACTTATAGTGCGCCTCATTCTAAATCCTCAGCCACTAACAAACAGGGTAACCAGCCCCAAACTTATAGTGTGCCTCATTCTAAATCCTCAGCCTCTAACAAACAGGGTAACCAGCCCCAAACTTATAGTGTGCCTCATTCTAAATCCTCAGCCACTAACAAACAGGGTAACCAGCCCCAAACTTATAGTGTGCCTCATTCTAAATCCTCAGCCACTAACAAACAGGGTAACCAGCCCCAAACTTATAGTGTGCCTAATCCTAAATCCTCAGCCACTAACAAACAGGGTAACCAGCCCCAAACTTATAGTGTGCCTCATTCTAAATCTTTAGCCACTAACAACCAGGGTAACCAGCCCCAATTTCATAGTGGCAAATCCAATTCAAATTCAAATCCAAGTTCGAATTCTGAACTCAAACTGAATTCCAAATCATCTCAAATTTATGAAATAAATATTGATACAAATAAAACACTTTTACCACACGTCCTTGTTACCACGCCGATCTCCGACATTCCGTTATCATTGTTAGTCGATTCGGGATCATCCATAAGCCTTCTAAAACACTCTTGTATCGAAAAACGACCAAGACTTATAAAAGAAACTATCCAGCTAAAAGGCATTGACCCAGCTGGTGATACTATCCGCACTCTGGGTCATTTTCCATTAAAAATAAATCTTCCTAAATCCAAGGTATCTCATTCATTCCATGTAATCGATTCAATACACCTACCTTATGATGGAATTATAGGATCTGACATGCTTAATGCCCATAATTGTAACATCGACTATAACCACAACATCCTCCGCATCGGAACCACATCCTTAAAACTATACTTCCATGATCCAGCTTATATAATCCCTCCAAGAACCGAAACCGTAATTGAATGCTCTGTTTCCAATCCTGAAATAAAAGAAGGATTAATTCTTGACCAACAAATTTCAGATAAAATATTAATAGCAAATTGTTTAGTCCGAGTTAAACAAAATAATAGAATAAATATATCCGTCGTCAATATTTCAGAAGAACCAGTACCTCTTACATCCAACTTAAATCTCAAAATAGATTCCTTTGAAAGATCCGAATTTACAGATAACTCTTCAGTGTCTGTAAATCATTTAAAAGTTGCAAATGACAGCTTTAGCCGTACAGCAGAAGTATTAAAACAATTACGTGTTTCCCATCTCAACAACGAGGAAAAAGATGCGCTTTATCAGCTTTGTTCTGATTATTTAGATATATTTTATCTCCCCGGAGAAAATCTTACGTGTACAGAAGCTCTTAAGCACGAAATCAAGACTACCACAGATGTTCCAATCCACACTAAATCCTATCGTTTCCCAGAAATTCACAAAGTCGAAGTCCGTAACCAAATCGACAAGATGTTACAACAAAATATAATTGAACCCTCAGACTCCCCTTGGTCGTCACCCATTTGGGTTGTTCCAAAGAAGATGGACGCCTCCAACGTTCAGAAATGGCGGGTAGTAATCGACTACCGCAAATTAAATGATGTCACAATTGGTGACACTTACCCAATTCCCCAAATAAATGAAATCTTAGATCAACTAGGGAACAGCAAGTACTTCTCTACATTAGACCTGGCGTCCGGATTTCATCAAATTCAATTAAAAGAAGAGGATAAACCCAAAACAGCCTTCACAGTACCCGAAGGACACTTCCAATTCGCCAGAATGCCGTTTGGGCTTAAGAATGCCCCTTCTACCTTTCAAAGATTAATGAATACAGCTCTTTCAGGCCTCCAAGGCATCAAATGTTTCGTTTATTTGGATGATATCGTGTCGTACGACTACGATCTAAATTCTTGCATCAGCAATTTATCCCAAATCTTTGAAAGACTTCGCAAATTTAACCTAAAAATCCAACCAGACAAGTGCGAATTCTTAAGACGTGAAGTCTGCTACTTAGGGCATGTAATCACTGAACAGGGTGTCAAACCGAACCCTGAAAAAGTCAAGGCCGTTACAGAATTCCCTATACCAAAAACCCCTAAAGATATAAAATCCTTCCTCGATCTCGTCTCATATTATAGACGCTTTATCCCTGACTTTTCCTAAACTGCCAAACCTCTTACCAGCCTTCCAAAGAAGGATATGCCTTTTAAATGGGAAAATCAGCAACAGCTGGCTTTCGATACCTTAAAACATAAATTGACATCCGCTCCACTCCTTATTTATCCTGATTTTACCCAACCTTTCATCCTCACCTGCGATGCTTCAAACCATGCTGTTGGTTCCGTCCTCTCCCAGGGCCCTATTGGCAAAGATCAGCCAGTTGCATTCGCCTCCAGAACCCTTAACAAAGCTGAATCCAACTACAGCACTACTGAAAAAGAGTTATTATCTATCATATTCGGTTGCAAAACGTTCCGTCCTAACCTATACGGACGTAAATTCCTGATCATAACTGATCATCGACCTTTGAAGTGGTTATTCAATCATAAAGATCCCAGTAGTAAGCTCCAAAGATGGAGATTAAAGTTAGAAGAATATGATTATGATATAGTGTACCGTAAAGGCAAATTAAACTCCGCCGCGGACGCTCTCTCTAGGTATCCAGTAAATCCAATATATCCTGCAAATAAAGATTCACTTAATCCCAATCCTGAAACGCAAAATCAAAATCCTGAAACGCAAAATCAAAATCCTGAAACGCAAAATCCAAGTCCTGAAATACAAAATCCTAATCCTGAAACACAAAATCCTAATCAGGTCGAAGCCGCTGCATCATACCCTTATAGTCCTATCACATTGGAAGACCTTGGTATCCGTCTCCCAATAAGTCCTTTAGATATAAACAGCAGCGACTTACCTTCTATTGACTTACTTGAGAACAACGACTTACCTTCAATCACGTGTAGTCCTGAAGAAACGCCAACTGCACCTGAAAATAATTTAGACCACTTACCTGTGGTCGATACATCTCCTCAGGAAGCTCATTCTCCTGCTTCCGGAAACTTACCCTTATCCGACGAAACCTATACCCAATTCTTGAAGTCACCTGAAAAGATACATGGTACAATTATTATAGAACATAACGAAAACTTGTTTAAAGGAGCAGAAAAAATAATCATTGTACCTACCTCAATAGACGTGGATGACTCCATGCCTTACGTCCAAGAGATCCTTAACAATTGTCCCGAACCACAGCGTAGCGAATTCCTGAAACAAGAAAGATCCCTTTATAAGTTCTTACCGCTTAATATAGAAAATAAAACTTACCTTTTCTTGTTTGTGAAAGTACATCACTTTGATGACTGTTCGTATCCGGATATATTTCAATCCCTAAAGCACGCACGTGATGAAATAATTATGTCCTATCCTTCAGTAAATGATATCAGTACTACTGATTTTAAAAATCCTTTTGTAAGACATTCATTCGTTAAAATCTATAACATGTTTAGCTATCTCTTTGATGGAACCAATATCAAGATACACATATATCATGACAAGATTATTTATCCTTCCTTAGCTGAAATCCCAAAAATTCTAAAAGAAAACCATGATATCCCTATCGCGGGACACTTAGGTTCCCAAAGGATGTTTAACCGTATTAGGGATAGGTATTATTGGAAAAACATGCGTAGCGACATAGAAAACTATGTCAAGAAATGCTCGTCATGCCAGAGCAACAAAGCCTTACGAAAAATTAATAGAGCACCCATGATCATAACCTCGACTTCAACAGCTCCATTCGAGAGGTTATCCTTAGATATTGTAGGTCCTTTGCCTGAATCGGGCACAGCTAAACTCAGGTACATCTTGACTATGCAAGATGACCTTACAAAGTTTTCCCTAGCCTATCCCATTCGTAGTAACACTGCCGAGGAGTCGTGTGAGTGTCTTCTACATTTTATCTCACTATTCGGAATACCAAAACACATACTCACTGACCAGGGCACGAATTTCACCGCAGAAATATTCAAAAAGACATGTGAATTCCTAAAGACCAAACAATTGTGGTCTAGCCCTTATCACCCACAAACACAAGGAGCCTTAGAAAGGTCACACTCAACACTCAAAGAATATCTCAAGTCTTACGTAAATGAAAACCAGGACAATTGGCCCCGGTATGTGTACACTGCAATGCTGGCGTACAATACGGCTGTACACTCAACCACACATTATTCCCCTTTTGAATTATTATTCGGTTATAAATCCCGTATTCCAGACTCTGTTTATGACGACAACTCTGGTACCACGTACCCCGAGTATGTCAAGATGTTACAACATCGTCTAAAACACACCCGTGATAAGGCATTAGAATTCATACATAAATCCAAAGAAACTTCAAAGGGTTATTACGATGCCCACTCTCGACCTGCCGTGTATAAGGTCGGTGATTACGTTTTATTAAAAAATCACCTTAGGCTCCGCAAAGCCTTGTCCCCAGTGTGGAAGGGACCCTACCGAGTCGTCAAGGTACATGGTAACCACACCTTATCACTCCTCATAAATAGGAGACATGTCACTCATCATTTCGATGAGGTAAAACACGCCGAGGTACAGTGAACCTCATAATTAAGTAAAACGTTTAATTTTAATTTTTTTTTATTATTTTTTGGTTCTTTTAGATCATTTATATAGTCTAGGTTTAGCTAGTTTACATTATAGGTAGGTATCTACTATGTACAAATATTATACATTCGTTTTACACATACAAAAACTATAGGTACACTGCCTTTATTTACACTTTTATACACTAAAATAATTTAGTTATTTTTCTTATACAATGTGAGTTAGCCTAGCAGATCGCATAAACATTTTCTTTCCGTTACAGTGTACTGGCCCATGGACATCAAGACTTTATTCGTCCTTTCAACACAAGTTCGGGTATTTATTTTGACCCAATCGGCGAACTCAAAATCCGTGTTAGCCATTTAGACGTAATAACGCCTATCGATATTACGTATATCGAGCCCCATATAAAAAATTTAAATTCTATATTAGGTACATTACGACATACATGTACCCAGATTGAATTGGGTACCACATTTAACTTAGAATGTCATAACATTTTAGAACCGCTTACAGTCAGGTACCGAGATCTGGTTTCCGAGTACTCGGCTATCTCTCACCTTGTAGATAAAAGATTTAAGAGAGGAGCATGGATAGGTGGCATTGGCTCCCTTGCCAAAATTGTATTCGGAACTTTAGACGAAGATGACGGTATCAAGTACGATAACGCCATTCGAAATGTACAAGATAATGAAAAAAGATTGGCCTCATTAATGAAACAAAACGTTTTAATTACCTCCTCCGTTTTATCTGAATTTAACAAAACCTTACATTCAATAAAAATTAACGAAGCCAACCTTTTCCAAGCTATCGACAGTTTCTCGCTAAAACTAAAAAACATTACACTAATTTCAAATGAACTTTCCATTAAATCAAATATAAATTCAATTCTCAGTAGCTTAGAAGCAACATTGTTAGCATTATCGTTCCGTCTAGAAGACATAACAAATGCTATCGTGTTGAGCAGTCAAAACATCATGCATCCGGCCGTACTAACACCTGCGCAACTTTACCAAGAAATTGTCGATCACTTTAGGTACTTACCTGTAGATTATAAGCTACCTGTAGAATTAGCATTAAGTAACATTCATCTCTTGTTAAATATATCTAGCGTAGTATGTTATAGTGTCAACAACAAGATTGTTTTTGTTTTACGGATACCTTTGGTATCACCCAAAGAATTTAACTTGTATCATAGTTTAGCGTTACCTACACCCCACGATACATCTAAACCGTATTCTTTTACCTATGTTATACCTAGCAATAAGTACGTAGCATTGACCAAAGACAGGTCAGAATACTGTAACATAGATTCGCTTAAGGAATGCATAGCGATAAGCTCGCGACAATACATCTGTGACGTCATGACAGTGTTTTCGACTAGTGCGCACCCGAGTTGCGAAAGTGAATTGATAACGCGGGTCATTACAGTGTTACCAGTGCAGTGCCAAACGGAATTTATTCACGGACATATAGACTTATGGAAACCACTTTATAATAACAATTGGATATATGTACAATCCCAGAATAATAAACTTTATATAGAATGTTTAAATCAAAATAATGTCGAAATCAATATAATCGGTACAGGAATTCTCACTATCCCGAGCAAATGTATAGCATATTGTAAAAGTACAAAGTTAATACCTAAAACTGATACCCTAAGTATTAATGTCTCTGTAATTTACTCTGATTTCAGTATCATAAATGATTCTTGTTGTACACTAGATAAGTTTATTAAATTAACGAATAATGAGCCTCCATTAAAACTACAGAATATTGACTTAGATGTTTTCACTTTAGAAACCAAAACAAAATTAAGGTCTTTATCAGATGAAGCAGACAAAATTTTAAATCAACACTCAATCATAAAATACGAGACTCATTACTCGTTTACATTAATTGTAATACTTTGTTTAATGTCATTATTTTGTATTTTTAAATTGTTTAAATTAATTAAATCGCGCAGTTGCCTAACTTACCTCTTCCCAACTTCCTTCCGAAGTGTCCCTGTAAACTTACCTCCAGACGCAGCTCCTGCTCCCGAACCAGCTATTCCCCTCAAGGTCATTAAGCGCCTTCCTGAAACAGAAAACATACCTTCTCCTAGCATTAGAACAAACATATGATTTCATCCACTTACCTTCTCATCCACTTACCTTCTCACCCACTTACCTTCTCATCCCCTTACCATCTTATCCACTTAACTTCCGTATGACTTAACTTCTCCCATTGTTGGGACAATTCCTCCTAAACATCGTTTTTTCACCCCGATGTTTAGTCTACCCCGGGGAGGTGTTATAAATATTATATGCACCCCTTTCTGCCTACTGACCGTCCTCTCTTGCCCAGTCAGCACTTTCATCCCATAGCCTGTGATCCCATACATTCAGTCCTCAGTCTCACTCCATCATCCAAGCTAGACGGCTGCCTTAACTATAAATCCGAATTTTATTTTTTAAAAAGCCAATTCCCTAGAGACTCATAATAGTACGTCATAATCGGTTTGAGGATTATTATTCTTATGTAAAGATCGTTGGTTTTTGGGACCTTTTCCTTTTCCACCTTTTGGGGGGCTTGCCACGGCAAGCCCCCCAAAAGGTGGACCAACGATCTGGTGAAGATTGCGGCAATCCATTGGTTGCGGGCGGCTCAGGACCGATCTGTGTAGAGATGTAGAGACCATCGTGGGTGAGGCCTATGTCCAGCAGTGGAAGTTTATTGGCTGAAATGGTGATGTAAAGCTAATCTGTTTAACTTACTGAACATGTTACCTGTAAAACGGGAATAGCGAATATTCAACCCTTTAAAGATGACATGGTTCACCACAACACACATGACACGATATCACACCACAACACACACGACATGACATCACACCACAGCACAACATACGACATGTTCCACACGTATTGTGGGCAACAACGACTGAAGATTATATTGCTTATCCAGACGTGCGACGTTCTGCGTCTCCCAGCCCTTAACACATGATTTTCTTAATTCAATGTATGTGATGTTGTCAAATATTTTTTTATTTATCTTATTTTAAATGTTTTATTTGATTATCATGACTTGACAAAAGATCTTTATTAAAGATTCCAATGTCGCACTGGTTCGGAAATACCGCAGCGGGAATACAATGACAGGAAACACGTCCCCCTCCATTTCTCCTCTTTCAGATTGAATACTAATAGAATAAAATCAACTTCAATGTCTGTTCATACAATCTCGTATTTTGTGACGTATTTTTAACAAAATGTCACTCTATAGGTGCCAAATTACAGCCTTAAGTTGTTGAATAAATCTCTCATATTAATAACGTCTTACACACATGATCCTATTCTTTATTATAACTAGACCGTACGGGAAATTGCTCATGAGGGATTACTTATCATAAATTACACAGCGATAAATCAACGTTATAAGTAAAATTATCAAGTAATATTATTTCCCGCAACAAATGTTTTGTGGTTACACTATCAAATAACTAATATTGTATTTATATTGTTTCTGGAGGTTTTATATTTCAATTAAAACATTTACATTTGTACATTCATCATATAAGACCACATACACCCACTGCTGAGTATAGGCCTCTTCTTTATCACGACATTATTGGCATTATTAAAAGTTTAGATTTCCAGTTGGGATCATCGATGTCTGACATTTGTGTTTCACGCTAACGCTTATTCCGAGCCCACGCCTCCATGTGGTCCCTTTTGATAACTATGGTGCATTCAAGTTGGATATGCTAGGATCCAACTTTAATGTATCATAGGCTAACGTGGCAGAAAGAACTCGCCAAGACGCACTGACCAGCGTGGCGTTTTACTGCTAAACACCTACATAACATTACACATTTGTAATTCCTGATTCTGATGCCCATACTCCAAACACAGATATAATTAAATAATAATTAATTAAATATTCCACAACATCACATATATTGATCCGAGATAGGTAGCTCAAGCACCTGTGTTACAGATATCAGAATCAACAGTGGGATTACAAATATATACATATAATACTTTTCTTTTGTAAATACATACTTATAATACATAGAAAACACCAATACAAACAGACATGTTCATGCACACAATTGTTTGTACTGGGCGGGGATCGTAACCCTTGGGCCGAAGGCAGCGTTCACTACCACTGTACCAAACGGGTCGTCAATATTATAAAAGATATTATAATCCAAAAGTAATAAAATATATACGTAATTCCGATAGTGCACTTTTTAATATGGAAAAATCAAGACTATGAGAAATAGAGAAACTGTTTCATAGTATACAGGACCTCTCATTGCATGTATATAGTCTAAAAGTAGCAACGTGAAGTTAATAACATTACCGGAGAATGGGTTATCTCTTTTTTACTACCTTTTTATATCTTATATCTCCTTCTCAGCCACATTTACACCGCTGTATTTCAATACATCTCATTTGACTACGTTGTTTTAGAACGTGTTCCAATGCACATTGGGCACCGCAGCGGCTAAACGAGGCCTCGTAAAACTGTTCGTCGTCGTATCCGAGAGGTTTATGACTGAACCACTCGATACTTTAACAGTTTGACTTGAAACGTGTAAGACTCTAGTAATTTAAGAACCAACGTCACCAGAAGGGGCCATCATACGGTAAACTTTATTACAAAAAACTAACAATCCTTAATCAAAATGCCGATATTTTTTAATAAATTTTGCAAATAAATTTATTTGAATTGCATATTATTGCCATTGCGTCCTTTCATAATAATAATCATAATTATTTATTTGCTTAAAACATGGTATAAAGTTGTTACATAAAATAATAGGTACAGCGTGCGCATGTTTTGCCAATAATCCTATAATGCAAATATATAGGTTTCTTTATTTTATGTCACTATAAGTGTTTGAAATAAATTTCATTATATTTTTACTACATTGCTAGTTTTATTATACTTATTATATTCAATATTATATTGGTACGCATTAAAATTAAAACGCCGTGTGGTCCCCGGCAGAATAGAATAGGCCACCCTCACTCTTACCGAGGTGTCGTTAAAGGCGACTAAGGTAAAGCTGCTGGCATGATCATCAGCACCCAGAGAAGGAAAACTCTGCATTTATATCAAAACCCTCGCCAACCCGTCTGCCAAGCGTGGTGAGTATGGCAATTACCCCTCATGTGATTGAGGGAGGCCCGTGCCCCAGCAGTGGGGACTTAAATGGGCTGATGATGATGAATATCTTAAGTCAAGAAATCTTTTGTCATAAATTCTTTGGTCAATAAGCCATTTGTGAAGTTTGAATTTAAATATATGAATTTTATGACTCTTTATATCCTTAGGAACTTTATTGTAAATTTTGATACACATTGACACACAGCTGTTATGGTACTTAGTTGACCTGGGAATTACGCTTAAGATTAGTTTCAACTGGTAGATTTCGAATTGGGTTGGGTTGCTCGATTAACCGGCTGGATAAAGCTTGCATAATATTTGCCACAATAATTTCAAAAACGTTAGGTTGATTTGTAAAATGTCTTTAATAAGTAATGTTTTGTCAGAAATAACGACCTCATAATAAATAAAACATTATTTAAGTTATTAAATATTAATCCTAATAAGAACACTGTGCTAGTTTTTAATAGTTCTTAGTTGCCATGTTTGCGAGAACATTTAACTCTGCTGCGCGTTAACATCGAAAACTTGAATCCTAGCAACACTTCACTTCACAAATGTCTATAGTTTGAACATCGTCGCCTGTATCGGAAACTACGTGATGAAGGAAATGAGTTGCTACCCAGTCATATCCAGCTGGCTTATCACACTGACTTGTTGAAGCTCGACACTTACCATGTTTGCGAGGACTCTACATATACGCCCCAGCGTGTTAACAAGAAAAGTTCAATGCGCTAGGGTTCCATTATGCCGAGTAGTTCAGTAACATCGGTTCCTTATCTGAAACAAGGAACCGAAAGAAAACCGCATGCACCCTTGAATAGCCTGATCCCCAGTTAATGATATTTGACACTTACCAGTGTTTATAAGAACACTATAATATACTACTGCAAACTTGGATTCTAGCAAGTGAAGGCAAAGTTCACAAATGACTAGCACGAAAATCGTCGCCTGTATCGGAAACAACGTGGCCAACGAAATGAGTTGCACCCGCAAAAGCCTGCTCACGGGCTAATGACACTCAACACTTACCATGTTAATAAGGACACTATACACTTCTGCGTTGACAAGAAAACTTGATTCCTAGTAAGTGATGAAAAGTTTATAAATGCCAAATACCAGTAGTTCGAACATCGTCGCCTGTATCGGAAACGACGTGGCCTAGAAAATGAGTTGCACCCACAATAGGCCACTCCCGGCTAATAACATTCAACACTTGCCATGTTTGTAAAAACACTAAACACTCCAACATGTTCACAAGAAAACATGGTTCCTAGCAAGTGAAGCAAAGTTTACAAATGCCAAGTACGAATAGTTCGAACATCGTTGCCTGTATCGGAAACGACGTGGCCAAGGAAATGAGTTGCACCCCGCAATAGCCCGCTCGGCTAATGACACTCGACACTTACCATATTTGCGACGCGATGTTCGACCTTTTCTAGGTTAATTTTATGCGGGAACGATCGCCGGCAGTTTTGCATGAAATAGTTTTTTAGACGTAGCTGTGAGACGCCGGTGCTGTAAAATGTAACTTGTTTTTAATATTAAAGAAGAACAATTTACTCTTTTACATTATGACTTTGAATTGTTATGTTATTTAAATATTCTCGTAGACATATTCCTTTTTTAAGACCGGTAACTCTCTGGTGTTGCAGATGACAATCTTCTTCTTCATCTTAGCGTTTTATTCTACTAGACTCCTCCATTTTGCACGGTTTCGGACATTCATAGTGATCATTTTGTTTATGATCATAACCATTATGTGATCCATCTGCTCATCTGCTCCTTATTTCTTAAAAATGACGGAGTTGTACAAGTAAATATGTTTTATGTGAAGATCAAAAAAGTCAAGTAAAGTATCAGCCTATATACTGTCCCACTGCAGGGCAAAGGTCTCCGTCATAGAAATCAAGTCATCGCTGCTATGATGGAAATAGGCATAATCACCACGCTTGCCAAATGCGGATTGGTGATCACAAACCCGAGATATGTTCGAAAAATTCAAAACATACTTTTTGCTCGATCCGGGATTCGAACCCAGGACCCCGAGATCACGGCCCGGTAATTAAACTACTAGAAAAACAGGGCGTATATGTGAAGATACTATAAATTATTTTTCATGCATCGAAATTAAGGCAATACAAGCCTATAAAACATGTCCAATAACATGATTTGTATCAATTTTAGATACAAGTAATCAAAATTTTCCATATTCATTAGAAATATAAACCTGATAGCTAGCTGTCCATTTCTCTACGAAACAAATTTTCTCTTCTGCGAAGCTAAATATAAAGATACCTCTACTTATATATTGATTGCAACTTTATCATGAGGTAGGTAAGACTGACGGTTAAGTTGAGGTATCTGATAGCATGCGCCAAAGTTGCCACAGAAATGCAAGTTCTATTTCAGTTATTACCTTGATTACCAGCTTTGGCGTGCAACAGGGTTTCTGTGAAAGATACGATGGCTGAACTCTAGTAGATATTAACTGGGTAATTAGTAGGAAGTTTGGGTTCAGGTTTCCGAAAATCCTTACTTAATGGCGTGGGGCCAAAATATGTTTCTAATTGAAATAAAAAAAATATGCATAACTATATTGAAAGATTTTTACTTCTCTGATATTTTATTCACTGAACTTTAAATTCTTCTGAACTCTGAAAATCTGAACATAAATTACATATTATACTAGAAAACAACAATGTAGATTCTTTCAATTTCTTAATTTGAGACATTTGTAATCAGGTTTTCAACGGCTAACAGCTTTAAGCAAATTCACCTGCACTTGTATTCATATTATTAAAACCTATAAATAATGGTTACCTATAAATGGTGCCAAATTTTTACAACAATTCATCTAAAATCAAAATTTCTACCTTTCGATGGCACTAATTATACTACATAGTGTGCTGTAAATCGAATCTGCTCCAATAAGTATTCTTATGAATAATTCATTGCGCAGTAACGATATAGGTGGTAACAAATACTCCTGATTTATTACAAGTTGTATTCGTGAGTTAGGTACTCATACATAGTGGTTGTGACTTTGGAAATTATTTCTATGTTTTGCGCATCGTAGTGTCATCAATATTTAGTCATATTTTAATTCGACAGACTGCATTTTTAACCCCCGACGCAAAAACGACGGGGTGTTATAAGTTTGACGTGTCTGTGTGTGTGTCTTTGTGTCTGTCTATGGCATCGTAGCTCCCGAACAAATGAACCGATTTTGATTTTGTTTTCTTTGTTTGAAAGATGAATAAAGAGGAAGTGTTCTTAGCTATGTTGGATAAAAATCGTTTCAAGATGGCCGCCGTCAAAAAGATTTGGATTTTATATTTTAACACAACTTTAAAACAACATGGGTATCATATAAAACGGCTTGAGTAGCAGAATATATTAATTGTAAAAAATTTCAAATCCAAGATGGCCGCCGTCAGAAAATGACGAATAACCTATTTGTTGTTCAAACTGCCTCAATATAGGTATCAAATGAAAGAGCTTTAGTTGTGTCGGGGGTTTTTTAAATTTTCAATTTATTTTTTCTTATACTATACTCATACGAGTGGGTATCATCGTCATCCTGGCAGGTTATCTCCAGTTGCGTCCAAAGCTGTCACTTCAGAATTTGGGGTACCTTGAACCATGGTGCAGGATTTGGTGCGCGCACGGGAGGAAGATCCCTCCGCCGACGCGCTCCGAAGAGCGAGGAGGAGTCGGAGACGCCGACAATATGTCTCCTTCCTCTCCTAGGAGGTGGCCAGCTGGCGCACGGTACTGGGGTACCCGCGCCGGCATTGCACCGGTCACCCCCGGCGGACGGGTATGCGTAATGCATTTCCCCTGGGAAAACAAAAAAAAATGGTGCAGGATTTGGTGACTGTATCATTTACAATGAAGCGACTACCGTCTGACCTCTGCAATATTTAGACACCACTACCTAGCAAGCACTACTACAATGACACAAATAATTATCATCCATAGTATTGCAAAATGGCCAATTTATAGTACTTTTTATGGAGGCACGGTATATATGCTCTCCTCAGCCTGATGGTAAGCAAGAAAAGAGCCCAAGTTGCAATAGGCAAGCTTGCCTATTGCAACTTGGGCTCTTTTCTATCATCAACGGTGACATGAGGTAACTGCCTCATGTCACCGTTTATAAAATAAATAAATATAAATAATGGATTGCTGTAATAAATCAACTTAAACCCGTTACATTTTTCTTTTTTTCTCTTTATTGAAAACACCGTCCAACATGGTTCTACGTCACCATTATTGTAAACAACAAAACGTCAAAGGACAGTTTCGGGTTATCCGTGGTATTTTATGTCAGATAGTCAGTCACAGTCACGCGTATTGCTTACAATAACAGTGACGTCACGGCACAGATATTTTTTTTATTATTTGATAGAATTAAGATGAGCCCTGCGTCTCATAGCCACTGCGACCAGTAGATGATCTATTGTGGCAGCCCCATAACCTATTACAGCACCTCATGTAGCTCCAGTTCCAGGATGAATCCGAGCATGGAGCTGATGGGGGAGCTTTAGATCTCATCTGCCGAGATCATGTGTGCTCCTAGGTGCCGGCTTCTGCAGCGATGCAGCGCTATGCACTCGCCGATGACGTGGATAATCGTTTCCTCGTTCTCGCGACAGAACCGTTAATACCCTTTAATAAAACGTTTGTCAAAATTTTGGCACAGTACAGATAAGTAATAGACCATCATGGCGGACGGCTTTTATGGCTGTATAGCGAAAATATCATTTAAAATTCAAAATATATCAGGAAAGGTACTTAAAAAAAATCATATTTTTATGGCGTTCTATCAAACAATAAAAATAGTGGCAACTGGCAACTTTACGCTTGGTCTGAAGGAATCCATATTGTAGGAAGGAAGAAATGCATGCGCCGGCAATGTGTTCTATTTCTTGATGGTGCGGCAGAAATAGGAATTGCCAAATTTTTTATATTTTAAAGTAAAGAGGTGACATAAAATTGGGACACATTTCTTTGAAAATGTACACCAGTTATTAAAATTTTACCTACTCTAATAATATATTTCTTGAACTACCAGTTAAAAACATCGTTAAAAAATCTAATTTGTTTATTTTAAAGAAATTAAATGAGGTTAAATGCTTTATTTTAATCAGCAAGTTTGGGGTGTACACTTTCTTAACAAAATCAGATAACTCAGAAAACAGTTAAACAAATACGTGATCATATTTAAGACAAAAATCCGTTTGACGATAAAAAATTTAGATATGAATATCACATATGAAATAATAATTCACTTTCTGACCTCGTTATTTTAAGACAACATTCGTAAATATTGTTAAAAATCAAGGGCTTTGTCTATTATAATCCCGGACTTTTAATTCTGGAGCAGAAATCATTTTGACACGGAGTGATTTACACGAACATAAAATAATTAGTAGTGTGTGTGGCCCTGTCAACTATTTTCTGGTAAATGAAATATATTGTTTTATTCGCAACAGCTGCTTCAGCTTTATTATTGAAACAAAATTAAATATATATAATATAATAGGGGTTAAAGTAAGAAAGTGCCTTTTTTTTCGTGAAACAACAAGATTAATAATCCTTATAAAACCCAAAAGGTTATAAAACCATATTTTTAAGGTGTCTTTATACACAATAATTGTTTTATGGTAATGTGCAGATCAAGAAGAAAAAAAGTTTTGAAAGTGTGTGACTCTCTTTTATTATGCAGGATTGACACTTTCATTTATAACTATTTAAAATAAACAATATTTTTTTCTGAAAATCTTATTTTTAAATATACCTAATCATTGTACATTAATGCACAGTTCAATATGAAATAGTACCATTAATATTTAGTTTGAAAAGTTAAAAAATGTCCATACAAATCGGTAATTTTATACTTTACCCCCTAATTACAATGTACTAAAATTAAAATTTTTTTATGTCTAGCAGTGGACTGCAAACGGCTGATTATGATGATTTATAATTTTGAATAAAACACGCTGATATTAAATGCATCATTTCCATTCCTTTTATTGATGATCGAAAACATTCTGAGCAAATAGTAAGGTTAAATGCTAAAATGAAAATTAAGCTTTCGAAATTGAGTGGAAAGATTCAATGTCCTTTTCACTCAATTTTGAAAGCACACGAAGAACCCTAAATAGAAAATCGCATGAAGGAGTGTTTAGACGGAAAAACGATTGTGGAATAACTCTTTTCCCATTCATTGTGTTGGTTCCCGTTTGTGTTGGCTCTGGGTGTTTGCGATACCGTCGTTGTTTCTGGTTTCCATAGTACAAAGGAAAACCTTAGTCTGGGACCAGGACAATGTATGTGATGTTGTCTCAATTTATTTATTCTTTCTATAATTTATTTATTGATAGGAACAAACTTTAGCTCCCGGTTGGTTTGAAATATCGATCGATTATGATATTTTTATAAATAAAACTACGAGGTCATGCTAAAATCATTAACTTGTACAATGATTCATAATCGTTCCTTTTCTGGCGTAGAGATCGCCTGAGCTGCAATGATGCGCCCCTACCACCGCATTGACGCAGACAAGAAAATATAAAATATTTTTTATAATTGAATACAATTATAATTGGTCGTTCACTTGCCGGCTAGACTCGAGTACATATCGTTTGATATCAAAAGCACCGTCAGCATGTCTATAAAAAATATCTTCAGAGCCAGGTAATTAAGTAGTGGGGCACGTCATTTCAGCTTTGACAATCTCTACTAGAATTGAGTTCTGTGCAATGTCAAAAACTTTGATGGTGTGTAATACACTCGTACCGAGCAAATATGTTCATGAGTCGTACCGTTTAATATGTCAAGTACTCAACGTCACTTGCAGACAACGTCATAGTTAAGCTTCGCCGGAAACGACGCCTCAACGTCGACTTCTATTCTTGGCAAGAGACTATCAAGACTTCTTGTATATTTATTATTGTTATAATTATATATAGTGGGTAAACCGTAATTAGGTTTGTAAAGTTGAAATTGAAATAGCTAATCGTAAGGTCAAATTAAGATTTTTTATTAGGAGTCATAAACGTGTTTCTACGAAACTTATGAATAATAACTGGATTCATACCAGATCTATATTTAACTTAATAAATAAAATAAAAATAAAAATAAAAATTGTTTATTTCAGACCACAGTTTTTGATCCATAGAGTGTTAGTAACAAAGTGACTTAAAATTATATTAGTGAACCTTAAATATAATGTATCAGCTTATGTACTTAATGAACCTTAAATATAATGTATCAGCAGCAGCATTACAGCAGCCGTGGTCACGAGCGGACCACGGCTGCTGTAACGTAGCTGAAACGTCGAGCCAAATATGTGAGTACACAATGTTGTTTCACATAATAAAGATCGTGTTAATCCCCGTATTGATACATTATAGTTATAATGCAACGCGAAAATCTAAAAAAAACTATTTAATGAACCTTATTCACAAGAAAAACATCTCAAAATGTAAGTGTTACTAGCCAAACGTACATACATGCTTATTATAACACTTTGGGTATGTCATCACAATAACACCACAAAAAAGGCGAGCGCCTTCTGAACGAGATAATGAGGTCATCGGTTCGACTCCGAAAATGGCCTTTGGATTTTTCAAATAATCAAATCAAATCATCTGGATTTATCATCCACTGGAAGGTGAGCAAAAAAGGGAAAATCGTGGGGAAACCTGCATATTTTGGAGAGGTTTCTCAAACTGTCAGAGATATTTTTGAAGGTGTAACTATGATCCAGTTTATATGGTTGCTTTGTCTAAGCCTCTAAGGATTGCAAAAGTCAAACGGCTGTCAGTTTATGGCAAGTACTAGTCACACCAAATCTTGGATTATGATTCTTTGTCTTTGATTTTGATTCAAGCGAAAGCGACAGCATTGGTTGCAAACGGGAATAACATGCTGCGACGAGTTGAGTTGAGTTCTTCTTATCATATACTTACATGTCAATGTAGTTTGTTCATAATTCTTTTAAAGTGAAGTCTTTCAATTATATCTGAATTGGACCGCTTTCAAGTCAGGTGCCGATTTAATAACGAAATGCCGCGACACTGGCTCTGGCGGCGCGTAGGCATCTCACACATCCCATTGAAAACTTAATTGAACGGAGATGAACTTTATTCGATATTACGAATGGTTATGGAACTTTCTATGTGAACAGGCAAACACTTTTGACAGTGATGTTTTTGTATAAAATTTAAATGTAACAGTAGTTATTATCCTCCTACCAATTTAGACTGAAGCGGCCCATCTCATATCTATCAGCCACTTACGCAGGATATATTATAGTGATCAAGTGTGTGCGCAAACACAAGTGCACTCTCTATTCCCTTGCCCTCATATTTCGATGGGATATCAGTGTGACACGTCTGGATCAGGCGCAGGACCACTGTCTTAACGTGCTTTTCAAGGCACGGGGGTACATGACCGCCAACTTCCAGATTCCGGGCTGATACTGAGATTTTTTTGACAGAAAAACTCAGTTACAAATTATGGTCTGACCCGAGTATCGAACCCGGGACCCCTAGCGCAGCCGTCGCCTAAAAGCCTCTACCCACTGCGCCGTCGAGGCAGCGATAGAAGCAGTAGTTAAGCTAAAATCAAATAAATAGTACCTTTCCAAAAAAGTGACATCACTTTTTTCTATTTGGAAATAATGATTTTGAGAGTTCTTAGTGTCCAATATTGGTATACCTACTAGTTTCAGGTTTAAATAACCTCACGTCATAATCTTTCGAATACACCTATCCATGTATATGCGAGTTAGTAAGTACGAGAGTAAAACCTGAGCTTTGGACTTAATAGAATCTAAAACCTAATAAAATTATCTAAATAATATCTTAAAACTACCCAAATCCATTCCTAAATAACCCTCATAAAGAAAAGGATGAAGTGCATTAAAAAGAGTAAACTTTATTAATATTTATAAGTCCAAACCTCGGGTTAAAAGAATCAATGATTCACTAAAAATGTTCGCTCTCAAACGTCGGCTCAGCCTCATTGGTTATTCATAATCAATTTGATTAACTTTATTGGTTTCTCTGCGGGTAGCTGCAAAGTTACGAAATGCCCGCTAAGTGGTGCAGATAAATAAAGATAACAACAATAAATCAATTCTTAAATGTTGTGATTATCTTATTTTTTCAGAGGTCGAAATTAAAGTTATTTTGGTTCTTAGACTAATAAATATTTATAAAGCGAAATAATAAAGAAGGTATGCCTCAAATATCGTAATTAATTTAAAAAGGTGAGAAATCATATATTGAATTAAAAAGTTGGTTTTTATGTGCAATTACTTAACTCTTTACTTAAATTGATGTATTTGCAGTAATTTTGGACATACGGCCAAAATTAATTTTGGAATGTCCATTAGAACTGCCGCGAAGATCTATATTAATATAAACATTCCGATACAAGTACGTAAATAGTTCTCTACCTACATAATTCCTACCTCTGTAGATCATGCAAGAGTCTAAGTCTATTTCTACCTATTTTTATAGTTACAAAGTAACTTTTTAAGAACTTTGGTGGGATCATCATTATTTTCGCGTCTGCAGACATAGTCATACAAGAAATCGCACCGGTTTCAAAACTTGTAATTGCGTTACACTTGGTGCATCCTATGTCTGATAACATCCATGCATCATCAACATCAATCTTTTAGTCTAAATTCTAAATAATTGATAGCATAATCATCAACATTAGATAAGCAGTCAATGCGGTTTAAAAATGTAAGTAAGAAATAAGAGCTTTTGCATTTATGATTTAGAAAGAAATATGATAAGTAACAAGTCCATACCAATGTAAATCCTATCAAAAATAAAAATCAATTTTAAAAATAATATCTTCCAGCGGTGTAATGGTTTAAGAACCAGGCTGTGATCTTGGGGTCCCGGGTTGGATTCCCGGGTCGAGCCACGGTATGTTTCGAATTTTTCGAACATAGCTCGGGATTGTGGTCACCAATCCGCATTAGGTAAACGTGGTGATTAAGCCTAATCCCATCATAGTAGCGATGACTTGATTTCTATAATAGAGGCCTTTGTTCTGCAGTAGAACAGTACGGCTACGACGTCCAATCTCAACAATCACCCACGTACGTCAAGTGTGTGCGCAAACACAAGGGCACTCTCTATTACCCTATCTCTATCCCTTACCCCCATATTCCTGATGGGACACCAGGGTGACACGATCGGAGAGAGATTGGGCGCAGCACCAATGGCTTTGCGTGCTTTCCAAGGCACGAGGGCACAAGACCGGCAACTTCCAGACTCCAGGTCTGACACTAAGAAATTCTTTCCGAAAATTTAGGTACACAATTTTTGGCCTGACCCGGGGATCGACCCCGGGATCTAGTGCGACCCATTAGCCACTACGCTAGCGAGGCAGTCAAGTCAAAAATAGAACTGCAGGCGAAGGAATTACGAGGATAGCATGGTGGAGAGTGAATGGGGTCAAGTGCAACACAATGGCTGTCGGACCGCTCCATGCTCATTATACTGAGAAATTTAAGAGCGCGCGAAAGCCTCTCTCTCTATACATCCTAATGGTATACTAGTTGCTTTTTAACAAGACGCTTGGACATAGCCTTGTATGAGATTATAAATAACCTAGCAAGATTTTTTGTCATACGCCTGCCAGTAACCTGATTGAAATCTTAGACAATAATCCCTCCTTACAATCATTTCACATAAAAAGTAGTGACATAATAATAAATAAAATAATATTTCACAACATCATATATGTTTATTAATCTAACTCCGAGATATGCAAGCTCAAGCACCTGTGTTACGGATATCAGAATCAACGGTGGGATTAAAATAGATAGACAGGATGGATACTCTTATTGCACAACATACAAAACTTAAAAGCCTAGGTATACAGAGATACAATGTACACATATATACATATACACAAATATACCTACATATGTATACATATTTGACTGCCTCGGTGGCGCAGTGGTTAGTGGGTCGCACTTTAAAGCGACGGCTGCGCACGAGGTCCCGGGTTGGATCCCAGGGGCAGACCAATAAAATTGTATCTAAGTTTTCGGTAAGAAATTCTTAGTGGCAGCCCGGAGTCTGGAAGTTGGCGGTCTTATACCCTCGTGTCTCGGAGAGCACGTTAAGCTGTTGGTCCTGCGCCTGATCCCTCTCCGGTCGTGTCACATTAGTGTCCCATCGGAATACGAGGGTAAGTGAATAGACAGTGCACTTGTGTTTGCGCACACACTTGAGCACTATAATATATCCTGCGTATGTGGCTGATCGTTGAGATTGTTGGCCGCCATAGCCTAGCATATGCATATGTTATACTTTTCTTTTGTAAATACATACTTATAATACATACACACAAAACACCCAGACGAATATAAACAGACATGTTCATCCATACAAATTATTTTACTATGCGGGGATCGAACCTGCAACCCTTGGACCAAAGCCAGCGTTCACTACCACTGTTCCAAACGGGTCGTATATAATCTCGATAAATTATATAATTATCCATTAAAAACTCCTTATCTAGCTTTTAATAAAAGCTTCCGATATGTATATTGATGTCACGAACAGTACCTATTATTATGTATGATCACAAGATTGCGTGTCAAAGAAAAAATCATTTTGTAAAACTGGGCACCTGGTTACACGAAATCACAGAATAAATTAATGATATAAATTCTGATTTGCATCATATTACATTACATATTATGTAGTCAGAAAATAATATCAAATAAATTACAAAGAGCAATAGTCAAACCTTCAAAATTAGGGTATGTTATACATTTTACGTATATATACTATTCTTTGATATTTACAAGAATAGTTCGTGATCTATTACTAATAAAAGAGGTAGGTAATTCGAACAAATACCGTTATAAGACTTTGATAGAAATATTAATAAGTTTTCTTAGAAAAATGTGGATTGGAGCGATACCAATCGATTTGAATTTCTAGCTACTAAACCTCTAATAAAAAACTAATCTTTTTAACGATTTCGAATTTCGAGCATCTCGAAAAGAACTTATACTATTTATTCTATAATTAACTTTTTGGTCTGCTACCTCGAAATATGAATTACCGACAAAAACACATATGGCGTTAATCCAAATTTCGAGTGCAAAAACAGATCAAAAAAATAATAATAAGTATTAAATAAATAGTATATATTCTTTCTGAGATGCTCGAACTTCGAAATTGTTAAAAAGATACCCGATTTAGTTGCTATCAATTTAAATCGATTGGCGTCGCTATAGTCCATTCAGTATGTGAAGGTGAATAGGACAGTTCTATTTTGACATTAAAAGTGAGAGGCTCCTTTTTAATCTAACCGATTTTTTAAAGAATCGAGAATATTTTCTTTAGGAATCTAATCGACTTTTAATCTTAATCAACATTTTATCAACGAATTGGAACTATCTGGATATGGAATACAATATGTAAATATTCTTAGTGGTGCACACGCAATAAATCATTAATAATGAAACAATATGCATCTTATTCATCTGCAAAATAACCACTCACGCTTGACGTGTCGGAACCACCTTCATTACCAATAGAAATTCTAGGTCACTAATGCAATCCATGCGGACATATTTTGCACGAGACAATAATCGCGATTCAATGGTAAAATGGCTGCCATACCTATTACTGATTTATTGTGATTTTTTGTGACAATCTCTATGAGCAATAATTCCGATTAGCACATTATGCAATTCGTAAGATATTTTTTACAAATTTATTAGTAATAATTATTTTAAGTTCTTATTCATATTGACTGAGAAGGATTAATACTTGTTCAATTGGAAAAATGAAAACACAAAAAAGTTAATGATTTTTACAGCTACATATTTTTATTTGTAGAAACTTGAATGCATGATGCAAAACGTTTGAACTGTCCTATTCACCTTCACATACTGAATGGACTATATAGTTAGGGCCACCCGTCGCCTTAACTTAACATTGCTTCGAAATGGTGTGGTTCTGTTACATCACTAAATGAAGTATCAGCTAATATCTTTACTCTAATGTTAAAAATAATAATGTAGTATACCTAACGTATTACAACATTAGGTACCTACATGTTTTGACCATAGAACAGAGCGGCATCCTCTATGGTTGTGTGACAGAATATTCTTGAACACAATAAAGTAAATTATCAGCCTATATACTGTCCCACTGCAGGGCAAAGACCTCCATCATAGAAATTAAGTCATCGCTACTATGATGGGATTAGGCTTAATCACCACGGTTGAAAAAGGCGGATTTATAATAATCACACACGCGAGTTATATTCGAAAAATTCGAAACATACTTTTTGCTCGACACAGGACCCCGAGATCACGGCCCGGTACTTATACCACTAGACCAACAGGGCGTGTGTTTTGAAGTGTTTCTTTGCTATAAATCACAGATGTAACCCGAATCTAGCTAATCCTTTTAAGGTTCGGAAAGGAATGAACTAGGTCACATACATACTCGCTGTCTGCCACAATCAGGTATGTAAATGTTAACATCCGACATTTAGTTTGCTCGATTAGCTAAATCTGCTGCACGAAATATCTAAAACGGATTCAAATTGTATCCAGAGAGAAATTTTCTTCACAAATAGTGTAAATAAATGTAGTTGTGCTGCATTTGAAATATCCTGTCTCGGCTTATTGCGAAAGGTTTGTTTACATCCAAGTCAAAGGGGCTAGTGACAGATTTTATTGTTCTGCCACGGATCTAAGGCCTTTACAATTGAAATTACAGCAACTAGTGGAAATCTGTTATACAGTACATTTTCAGTGATCCATTTTTCTATTGCCTCATTAGCAAGGCGCATCTAAAACATTGAACATGTACGTTCCCCGACTTTTTATAGTTTTTAAGAAAAAAAATATTATACGACTAGACGAAATTAAAAACAAGTTGGTAAATAACCTTCTGTGTGCGATGTCCGACCATAGTCGAAAGCAGAAGACGAGAAAAGTTTGAAAGATATAGTATGAACATCAGTACATTATACATAGTATGAACGATGTGTCAGAAACCATAGTCTAGTGGTGCACAACGCCCTCTTATTTCTTTTTTATTTGGAGTATTTTATCATTACTGTCACGATAGAAAAAAATCAGAACTTAGCCATCTTTTTAGAACGTATTAGTTGTCAGTGATCATTTTGCAAATGAAATCCTGTGAAATCCGAAGCCGCACTGTATGCTAGGATAGAGAGTCGTTTCAAGTTCAATTATGACATTAGCAAAAATACTTAAAACAAATGCATGGTATGTAATAATATACTTAATATGCACACATAGGTACGTACTTGTAAACAGTATAAATTGTCAATTTCATGCGACACGTGTTTGTATCATTGTGACAGCTCCCGTGGGTTGGGTGGGACTAAATGTGTGTAGGTTAGAATAAGTTCAACCGTAAAATTAAAACGGTACAATCCTAGTAATTACCTATAATTACCTACCCAGATACATTCAGTCAAATTAAGGGCAAATTTTATACCGTGAAAAACAACGTCCCAGTCAAGACCCATCCCAAAATATATTAGCCACTTTCTTTTTGTTAAACCGAATGTAAATTATATTCTGACAGATTTATTAATCAGATAATACAAATCTATGATGTAACACCTTTTAAAAAGAGCAAAGTCTTAAAAATTGAATAAATCTTACGAATCCTGGGCGTCAAGCCAAGTCTCTCATAAATAAGACAGGTAGGTACATTGAACTTCTTCAACAGGCTACTTCACCATTAATTTATGCGAGCGAGTATAAAGTTTACTAATTGGTGAGTTTATTGTTTTGACTGCATACACCTAAAGATGAAAATCATGGTCTAAGCGTACCTTAGGGCTCCAAAACCACAGCTTTGGACGAAACCTAACAAGACACCTAAAGATTTTCTTGAACAGAAAAACTCGATGAAATCACAAAATAAATCAACGTTAGTTAGAATTTATTAGCAGACAAGATTAGAGATAAAATCAGACAGCTTTTATGGTATGTATAGCCAACCAAACGTTACTAGAATATTACATATTTTCTTGATGACTTTGAACAAAATGTGTTGTATGAAGAAATATGACGGATCAAGGTAACTCAATATTACTAGTACTAACAAAAACAGAGTTGTAAGAATTCAATCTTGACTATGCTTATTTATTAAATAGAACAAAGGAAAACATAAGTTTAGGTCCAGGAAAATGTATGTGATGTTGTCTCAATTTTTCATTTATAAATTTATGTTATTGTGTGTTAGTTCAATACCGATACTTCTTTTTTGGGCAGTCGTATAAAAAAGGTCAGCACTTTCACAAAGGTGAAACCGCTAGCAGAATAACAACCAAGAACAAACAAGAGAAATTTGGGGTCACTATCAAAGCCAAAATCATAATTTCTCGTACCTACCAGGAAAAATCCTTTGCTCTTAAGATGAAAGAGAAGTGATTGAATTTGAGTACACACTGTTTGGCTCCGACTTATGAAAATAGCAAATATTTTTTAATACACCGGATAGAGAGGGCACAACAGGGTCAAGTATCCCACAGTGACTGAGGGTAGATGCCAAGGGTTCTTCAAATTTCACTACGTTGCGATACTGTACCCATACAAGCCCATAAGTTCTTTGTAAAATTCTGCACACACAGCGCCAATGCCGCTTTGGATATTGTTTTCTTACCAGACTGCAAAGTGGTCGTTTTGAATTGAATGTCTTGAAACAACAAAGGCAACTGACAGCAAATTACAATGGAGGAGCTCTTTGGAGAACCTCGAAGGTTGATATTGTGTTAGACGATCTCAAAAGTACATTAAATTTCACTAGCGTTGATTTTAGAGGTACAAAATAAAGATTATGTTACTCTATTGAAAGTTGTAGTACAATAGAGAATAACAAATATTATGTTCTATTTTATTTATTATTCTAAAAATCTTGCACAAAAAATTTTATGTATTCCTGCACATACAGTACATAACAGCAAATAAATCATGAGTTTGTAAGTTCTATATATTCCGCAAACACCAAACGTGTTATCTTTACACCGACCCATCTTACTTACATAAAGCCATACATACTAACTTGTACTATATGTTACAATGTTATCAAGTCCACCAATACTGTCAATTTTATAGGCAGAAAAGGATCAGCGAAATGGATATCGGGATCCGAACGGGTGAATTTCTTTAAAAGCTCACGAGTACTTCGCCAAACTTTTGTTGTAGTTTTTTCCGTTTCATATAAAAAGTGATTCCGTGCAGTATTTTTTTTGTATGTAAAAAACAAAACGGTCCGAATATAATTTCAAAATGCACAATATCGATTGTTTTCTTCTCTACGAATGAAAAATATAATACTTTTTAACAAAAACATAAAAGTTTTCAGTATTTATTTTAAACAGCAGATAGTACCTACATTATTTGAATTCTCGAGCGCAAACCGATCTATTATAGAAACAATTATACTACCCATACTAGATTACTGACTCGTTGGGGATATTTGCATCAAAATTAGATAGGAGCTCCTTTTAATTTACGTTTGGTGATTGTAATATCAAATAGTAATCTTTTTAATGTTTAAATCCAATAAGATTTAGAGGAATACGTTTTAAAATGTAGTTTTCGAAATGAATCCACAAAACCATGTGGCGGTTCCAATAATGGGTTTAACAATAAAGCTAAAATTTTCAGACATTTGACAGGGTACTGATGAGAAGCTATGTAATATTTTATCTTCTTCAATAAATGGAATGAATAGTAAAAGTCAACAAAAAATAAGCAGCCCCTTCCCTCCCCGATACAAGATAATATGATATAAATGTTGCTTTTATAACGTCTGTTAGGGTGACGGGTAGGGCACACTAGCGACGCCAATCGATTTTAATTTTTAGCTACTAAACCGGATTTATTTAAACAATTTCGGGATTACAACCTCTCGGCAAACACTTATACTATTTTTTAAATAACCATGCACATATGTTGGGTTCGTTTTTGTACGCGAAAAATTAATTCACGCCAAAATTTCAAAATGGCCGCTTTTGGCGTGAATCAATTTTTCGCGTACGCGTTGGACCCAAAATTTGTTATATGGCTATTTAAAAAATAGTTTAAGTAATTGCCGAGAGGTTGTAACCCCGAAATTGTTTAAAATAAATCCGGTTTAGTAGCTAAAAATTAAAATCGATTAGCTTCGCTAGTGTGTCCTACCCTTCATCTTAATGGCCCACTTTTACTGAATTTAATGTCATAAATAATAAAATAGGTCATCACGTATAAGCCGTTTTGTTCGTACAACTGATGAGCACATTCGTTTGAAAGTCTGGCATGTCGTTATACTTTGTCGGTAAGCTGTTTCCCGTGTAAACATTACTCTCTCGTTTCGAGGGGATGTTTGTTTTTGTTCATTTGTTTCGATCCTTCCAAACGTGTACAAACTGATTTCAGTACCTCAAGAAAAATCGGAATGATTCTCTTGTGTTTGTCCTTCAAACAAGACATTACTTCTCTGAAATGCAGAAATGTGAAACAGTATTTAACTTAAATTAATAGCAAGCAAGTATATATATAGTTCGCGCGAGTTGAAAGTAGCGTACACTGATATATCAAGTATGCTAATATTCTGCATTCATCTCGTGCACGTACCTACTTTCCTTAAGTATTCTATCTTATCTGAAATTCGTTAGAACAAATCCCTATTAGTGAGAAGTATATAAACGCCATGTTGGTCTAGTGGTTTAAGTACCGGGCCGTGATCTCAGGGTTCCTGGGTTTTGATTCACGGGTCAAGCGAAGTATGTTCCGAATTTTTCGAACATAGCTCGGGTTTGTGATCACCAATCCGCATTTGGCAAGCGTGGTGATTAAGCCTAATCCCATCATAGTAGCGATGACTTGATTTCTATGATGGAGGCCTTTGCCCTGCAGTGGGACAGTTCATAGGCTGATACTTTACTTTTACATATATAAAATAAATAAATCAAAAAATTACAAACTAATAAATGTTACAAACATCTGTACAAACCATTTTGAATATAATAATAGCAGAGTGCAACATATATATAACTCTTTTTTTTAGTTAAGTGAGTTTTAACTATCTTTTAAAATCATGTATAAATAAATAAATCATACTTATATGCACTATATTTAGGTTATATCTACTTATTTACAAGTTGATATGGAACTCTCAGCGAGTAGCGAGCCCAACTCGCATTTGTTTAATTACAAATAATACCTCTTACAAATGTTAAATATTTTTGCACTCAACCCCAAATTTGTTGTTTCATATTATATACGCCTCCTTTTTTCGTTTAGGATGAAGATGCATTGTTCGGACTTGTGGCTGAAACTACAAGAAGAAATCTACTCCCTACTTACATACCGCTCAAGATCCTTTTCATAAAACATTCCTTAATTTTTCTCCAACACTTCTACGCACAATGCGAAATTACTCGAAAACATTCCATTAACATAATCGTCCAATTTACGACATCCCTTTTCAATCTTCAAGAAGTGAATTCGAAAAAGAATTGCACTTGACGACTATAATACTAAAAGTAAGATCAAAAGACGCGCTAAACCTCTTCGGAGGGCGCGAGGGGCCGGCGCGATGCGGTCTCGCCAGGGATGTACGTAATATATCCTGCGGATGAAGTAGTTTCCCTGACATATCATACCAATTCGCTGCCCCGGCCCCGGCAGCGGCCTACGCTCGACGTCCTCATAGGACCGCTGCCGTCCGCGCCGCCCGCGCAGCCCCCGCCCCCGCGCCCCGCCCCGCCCCGCGCCGTGTCCCTCCCCAAAACGGCGCCCCCGGAGTCCCCGGACCGTGCGCCGGCGTCGCCGACGCCGTCGCTCGAGCGTCCACCTAAGCTGCGCGAGAAGACCAAGGCGAAATTTTTAAAAAAACTCGGCCGCCATGAGGACAATGAATTCGGAAAAATAGTCAGGACCCCCGCTCCCGATGAATTTGAGCTACCCGCCCCCCTGCCCACTCCGGCGTTCTCCAGAAAGAACATATTCGACCGTGACTTCGATGCACTATTCGAGGTCGCCAGCACGCCACAGTTCGGGGCGCTGATTCGCGTGACTACACCTGAGCCAGACCGCCGGTCAGATGTATCAGCAGCGCATTTCCCCTCCCCTGCGACTTCCTCTCTTAGTCTTCTCCCGCCTCGTCCATACTCCGAGCCCTCGCCGACCACGTCCGCCCGAACTTCCACGCCTTCGACGCCAACGCCTCCTGAAGGTTTTTGAATGAGAGTGGATTTGAGATTGAGTCTAACAAGATCATCACAAACATAGCGCATGGTACAAACAAACGATATCGAAATTAATACAAAAAGCTTTGCTACGGCTATTTTCATTTCATCTAACCATTCAGATTTGGATTTTGTTTTTTTTTTACTAACTTGAGAAAGAGATCGTGTCCTCTCCGATCATAGAGTGCCTTCGATAAATGAGAGATGGGTTGCCTATGGTGCGTGGCTTTTGGATGTACTAAACGAGGCTGGTCTGTTGGCAGGTTCGAACTCTAAGTCGAAGAAGGTCAGTTTCTTCCGCAAGCTGAGTCGGTCGAAGGAGCCGTCGCCGCCGCCGCGGCTGCGCGCCATGCAGCAGCCCTCCATGGAGATGGCTCTGCGGGAGCTCACCCATCCCACACACAACGAGCAGCTGAAGAACCAACAACAAGTCACCTTCAAGCTAGTCAAAACAGGTAAGTCTTTGAAAAATGTTTCAGCCTACATAGGTGTCGATTTGTTGTGTACCAAGTTGTATACAACATTTATTAGATGATAAAAACTGACTTGTGTAAGAATATTTAACCCATTTGCTTTACATTAGCACCGATGATATATTCATTACCTTATCGTGTTTTCAGCAGTCTCGGTCACTCGTACTGCGTTCAGATTTTTCTATTGATCCAATTTCGATGAAACTTTGAAAATTATTACATACTACTTTCATAATTATTTATCTAGCATACAATACTACTAAATCAATATTCGGAGATTAAAAGTGGAGCAACCCCTACTATATTCATTCTATAGGGCTGTGTTGGCGTAAAATAAATTAGGCTAAAGAGGACGGCATGACGCAAAAGCCCTGTTGGTCTAGTGGTTTAAGTACAAGGCCGTGATCTCGGGGTCCGATTCGATTTCCGAGTCGAGGCTAAAACTAAATTTCGTATTTTTAGAACATAGCTCGGGTTTGTAATCACCAATCCGCATGTCAAGCGTGGTGATTAAGCCTAACCCCATCATAGTAGCGATGACTTGATTTCTATGATGGAGGCCTTTGCCCTGCAGTGGGACAGTATATAGGCTATAGATACTTTACTTTTTAGACGGCATAAAAATATCGCATTATTTTATGCCAAATTACATTGCGTACAAAATATAACAATGCGAGCTAGGACAAGTTAGCATAGCTCGCGGTCTGGGACCCACATAAAGCAATAACAATATTCCTATAGCTTTTTATAACGTTACATGAAAACGGTCGGATGTGAAGTGTAACATTAATTACTCAGGGCGTGGACCCGCATTCTAATATAATTGTATTTGCTCACGCGAAGACTTGCGGCCAGAAATTTAGCAATTGCGCTTGAGAAATTGGGTGTTTAATGTGGAAATAACGCATTGTGAAAGTAATAAAAGAGTAGGTTTCATGTTAAAATTGTTCATTTTAGCAAAAAGAAAGTTAAGTTTTATTTAATTTGTTTTTTATTCCGTTCCGTGGTGGGTGGGTGGGATCGGGATCGGTATCGGTATCTGTTTAATTTTGCACGATACTTGTTCAATTGTGTTTAAATGAAATACTTGTTTTTTTGTTGTTAAAATGTAATACCTGTTTAAATTTAAACAGAGTGGTGAATTAAGAGTAACACCGACTGGTAGCTCGGTACATGCTCGTAGCTTCGAATCCGAGCATGCACCTCTGTCTGGTTGAGTGCCCAAACTAAGAAGCTACGCTTGTATCTTAGGATACCAATTTCAATTAAACATATGAGTTACATAAATCTGTCTTACTTATAAAATTAATTAAATAAATTAGGCACCTATTTAGATTGTAGGATTAATTCTGTTTATAGGCTTTTACTTTTTATGCAAATAATCTCTTTTTCTTACTTTTATTGGCAAGGTTGTCGCGTAACGGAGGGTTACGGAGCCAAAAGGTAGGGGGAAGAAGAAAAGACAAGAATAGAGGGAAGAGGGCTATAATTATAAGTGGTATGTACAATGATGGCTCGTCCAAAAACTCTTAAATCTAACTTAAAACTAACTTAAAACTAGCTATTTACACCGGTACACTACACTAAATATATATACAAGGTAAAAGTTCAAAATGGGCAACCGTGGTAGGGCGGTAACACAGGGCGAGCACAGGCAGCGCGCCGGTAGGATCCAGGGTCGCAAGAGGCGGGCGGTAGGGCTCCGCCGAGCGCAGGAGGCGGCAAATGGGGCGCGCGACGCAGATACGCGCACGCCGCAAGCCGGCCGCGGGTAGGCGCGACGCGGATACGCGCACGAATGAAGGTAGACGCGCGTAGGTGCAGGGAGGCAACACCCTTCGTGCCCCGGCACCGTTACTCTACGGGTAAACGTATACTGGCACTGTTATAGCTTGAGGTTCTGAGCTTCTTCAGAGCTGGCGGTAGACTGGTGGTCCTGCCCATGTGCGTCCTTTTATATTGCCCATGCGCATTCTATTCTACAACATTTAAATTTTAAAATTCATACAATATAGAATATTCTCGAAACATAGCTAAACTCCATAGTTAAATTTGAATAGACAATTCGATAGAAAAATAAAAACAGTTAGACAACGTCAGCTGTCGGATAATGTCAGATAGACAATCTAAATATTTACAACAATAACTTTAAATTTATTTACAGATAAAAATGTACAAGGAACATTAAAATAACACATATAAGAGTAATGCTAATACAAGACATAATCATAAAATGATATACAAGCTCTATAGCAAACGGAAAACGAAGCTCTATAGTTAACACCAAAGGTAACTTTCTTTATGAGTAGTTATGTAGTATAACGAAGCCCCTGCAGGCTGCGTTACATTTCTCCCACGACCCCAGAAAAATTTTCGACTCAGAGAAAATTTTGATTATAAGGTTAAGAGAATACTATCCTTACTATCAGTCTAACCAGTCAACCTTCACTTAAACATACCATTCCACAATCCAAAAACAATTCAAATCCAGTCACTCTAACAATCACTCTAACATACGAACCAATCACAAAGAGGAGTAGGGTTCACTATCAATGACGCAAACTCCATAGGAAGTACCCTATAAGAATGACTTTAGGCTTATTTAGGGAGTTGTCAGCCGCTCCGTTTCTTAAAACCCATTAGTGTCGATGACCATAGCCGACAATCTAGTCTCTCTCAGGTATTCCCTATCAAAGGACACAAATTTTAAAGGTTGAATTTACCTTTAAAAGAAACGCCTCTGTAGTCAAAGAAGCGCTAAGTAGTAAGTAGATAAGGCAAAAGAGAGCCCTAAAGTTTAGAATTAAAAGGTCAAGAAGCGCCTTTTAAAAGAAAACGTTAAGCAAGTAAGTAGGTACCATAAGAGAGAATCCTATAAGTAAAGAGAGACGAGATTAGTCGCTAAGTATATATAAAAAATATCAGACTGAAGTAGCCAAAAATCAGTCCAATGTGTGTGCAAATAAATACATATAATACTAGTAAAGTCAAACAGTAAGGTAGTCATTTCTTAAAGTCTTTTACATGCCATTTACCGCGGCAACCGTTGCAGTCCTCAAGAATGTATACAAGAGGTGACAATTTCTCAACGACTTTGCATTTAACATATTTAGGTGCTA
This sequence comes from Marasmia exigua, assembly GCA_019059595.1. Taxonomy (NCBI): domain Eukaryota; kingdom Metazoa; phylum Arthropoda; class Insecta; order Lepidoptera; family Crambidae; genus Marasmia; species Marasmia exigua. The sequence goes on from CM032466.1 coordinate 14,094,197, forward strand.
ATTTTGCGCTAAAATATGCACCAGCATTGCTTAAAGAGTAGTCTTTACGCCACACTATATCTCCAACATTGAATTCTTTAAAAGAGTGCCTTAAATTGTAACGGTTAGAATTCTTTACATGAGATATGCGCAGTGCAACCTGAACTCTATCAAAAATTGACGATAGAAGGCCAATATTTCTAGCATATAAATCACGAGGTAAAAAGGTAACTTCTTCTAAGTCGTAACCCTGAGAATAAATAGAACCACAAGTAATGAGTTCACGACCAAATACTAAAAATGCAGGAGTAAATCCAGTTACTTCATTTACAGAGTTATTCATTGCAAACTGAATCCTAGATAGGTGAAGGTCCCAAGACCTATGGTCTTCACCGACCAGTGAAGCTAGTGCGGTAATAATTGTTTTATTGTAGCGTTCTGTAGTATTGACCTGAGGACAATAGTGAGGAGTGTAAGATATATGCGGAATTCTATAACGTCCAAGGAAATTATGGAATTCATGCGATTGAAATTGTGGACCGTTATCCATAATAATTGTTTGAGGTACTCCATGAACTAAGAACACGGAATTCTCTAAGTAATGTATAATACTAGTAGTTATAGCTCGTTTCAAAGGAAAAATAAGTGTATATTTGGTGAATAGACAATTTACAACGAGAATGTACTGGTTACGTCGCCTAGTCATTGGCAATGGACCTATTAAGTCCAAAGAAATGCATTGAAAAGGTCTAGAACAAATTTTGGGTTTTCCCATAGGACCGTAAGGCGAGTGGTTAGAGTGTTTATAAGCCAAACAAGTTTCGCAATTGGAAATAAATTTAGCTATATCTTTAAACATGCCAGACCAGTAATATAACAATGATATTTTTTTGTATGTTTTAAATACGCCCAAATGCGGATCTGTAGCGGAACCATGAGCATTTCTTATCAAAGATTCTCTTTCAGAAGGGATAGGGACTTCTTTCCAGATGAAATCGTCTGTTAAAGAATAAGGAGTATTAGTGCAACGAATAGTTTATTATCCTTAATCGTATAGTTAGGATGACTTTGAGGATCAGTTAAACAATTACGAAAGATTTTATTATAGCGCTCTAAGTCTAAAGACGTGGCTTCATTCGAAGATAAAGGAGCGATGATATGACTGTCCTCGCTTTTAGAACGAGAAAGTAGATCAGGGACAATATTATCCTTTCCTCTTTTATGTTTCAGCGTGAAATTAAAGCAAGAAAGGCGAAGTGACCAACGAGCGAGTCTACCAGAAGGATTTGTTAAATTCAAAAACCACTTTAATGCGGCATGATCAGTGTATACAGTAAACGGTTTGCCATTGTCAAGATAGCACCGCCAATGTTCTAAGGCAATGATAAGCAGCTAGAGTTTCTCTTTCAGTAGTAGAGTAGTTTCTTTCATTTTTGTTAAGTGATTTGCTCATGTAGGCTATAACAACTTCTTTGTCGTTAACCGTTTGAGTAAGCATGGCTCCAATGCCAGTGTTAGATGCATCACAATGCACAGAAAACGGTTGATCAAAATCAGGGCAAGCAAGAATTGGGGTAGTTACAAGATATTCTTTTAGTTTCAGAAAGGAAGAGTTAGCCTCAGAACTCCAAGAAAATTTCGGAGAAGTTTTAGCAGATGATGTTAATTTATTAAGAGGTGCAGCTATAGTACTGAAATTAGGAATGAACCTACGAAACCAACTACACGTACCCAGAAATTTACGCACTTCTTTGCGTGAAGTAGGTACAGGAAAGTCCATAATAGCTTGAATTTTGCTAGGATCAGCTCGTAAACCATTATCGTCAACAACATATCCAAGGTACTTTAATTCTTACTTAAAAAAATGACTTTTTTCAAAGTTAATGGTAAGTTTAGCGTAAGTTAATTTTTCAAGCACTTTAATTAGAAGTCCTATGTGTTCTTGGAACGAGGAGCCTATGATAATAATGTCATCAAGATAACAGAACACTTTGTTGTCAAATTCAGGAGTGAATAAGATATCCATTAACCTCTGCTGTGTAGCAGGTGCATTAGTTAAACCAAAGGGCATAACAGTGAATCTGTACATTCCTCTACCGGGGACATAAAAGGCGGTCTTATCCCGATCGTCTACATGTAAAGGAATCTCCCAGAAAGCTTTAGCGATATCGATACTCGATAAAAATTTAGCGTTTTTGAGATGGTCAAGTATTTCATTGATAAAAGGAAGACTATAGGCATCCCTACGAGTAACTGAGTTGAGTTTTCTACTATCGACACAAAATCGCCATTCGCCATTCTTTTTAGGCGTAATAAGAACCGGAGACAACCAAGGGCTTTCACATTTCTCAATGACCTTCCACTCAATCATTTTATCCACCTCAGCAATTAGAGCTTTTTGTTTCTCGGGAGAGAGTCTATAACAACGTTGTTTAATAGGCAGCGTATCTCCAGTATCGATACGATGGCTAACCAGATCAGTACGACCAAGTTCACCCTTAGCTTCAAAGGAAATTTGCTTAAAACGCGAAATAATATCATCAGCGATAACCTTTTCTTCAGAAGTAAGATTTTCGTAAGGTAGGATTTGTTTCTCCACAGAGTTGTTAAAGTGGGATGGTTTATTAAGAGAAAAGGCACACGATAAAAGTTTGGGAACCAAATTAAATTCCCTCCAAAAGTCAACACCAAGTATCAAAGACGGGTATATTTCAGGAATAACATATGTTTTAATAAGTCTAGTTTGGTCGTTAAAGGTAAAAGGAAGAATAAAAAATCCTAAAGATTTAACACGATGCTTACTAGCAGTGCTAACCGTAATATAATCAGACTTGGATAACGAAAAGCCCAGTTCCAAAATTTTAAAGTGCGAGTTATTACCTAAAATAGTCATTGAACTACCGCTATCAAGTAACGCCGTAAACTCAACATTTGAAATAGAAACGTTAATAAAAGGACGGTTAAAATCTCTTTCGTTGTCGTAGTAAACTGAAGAAGTTCCATAACTTGCGAAAAAGTTCTTAATTATTTTTAACCAATTATGCCAGTCATCAACATCAAAATTTTCTTTTCGTTTAACCAAGTCATATGTTAGTTTTTTGAGTTAGAGGATGAAGAAGGTTGAGGCTTGTCAGCCTTACATTTCGGGCAATCCGGAGCTCTAAAGTCTTTCAAACCACATTTAAAACAGACTAAGAATCTTGGTTTAGTGCAAGAATTCAAAGAATGACCATTTATTCGACATCGAACGCAAAACAAATGCGCCTGAAACTTGGGAGCATTTTCAGATATCGCATGTGCAGAATTTTTATTCTGCGAAGAAAAGTTCGTACGAAAAGGCTTAAAGTTATTAGATTTATGAGAATCATAATTAGGAGTGAAAGAATGTTTAGAGTGAAAAGTATGTGTAACATTAGGTTTAGTGTTCGGTAAAAGTGTAGAATCGTGTTTAGGTTTATAGGATAATTCAGGAATAAGAGTATTCATTTCAGGTTCTTTAAAATTATTGTCGCGGTCAATACAGCGCTCAAATTGTTGACATACAGAAATTAAAGAGCCAATAGAATCAACTTTATTAAGAGCAACAAAAGAAGTATAACAAGGACGGATGTTACGTAGAAGTATTTGCAGTTTCTCCTGCTCAGGTAATTTCTCGCTTAGTCTCGAAAACATTTCAAACATTTTCGGAATATAAACCATAATAGACTCAGATTTACCCTGAGTACGAGATTTTATTGCCTGCAGTAGTTTATGGTCATAATCAGAATGGCCAAAGTCCTTAATTAACAACTCGGAAACGCGATCCCAAGTTAACGAAGGGTCACGACTTAGTTGGAATTTAAACCAATAAGAAGCATCGTCCTCAAAAATGTTGAAGGCCGAGCTTATAAGTATTTGCTTATCAAGTTTGTTCGTAAGTAAAAATTCATCAATTTTCGATAGAAAAGCTCTAGGACAAGTTGTCCCATCAAAAGTAATTTTTTTTAGCTCATTTAGATAATTTGGTAAGAGAAAATTATGAAAAGGTGGCATACAGTTAGGTTGAGAAATCGGCAAGGGTGAGTCCAAAGAGGTTTGTACCTGTGAAGTCTCAGCTGGTTTTGAAAAAGCGTCAAAACGTTCAGTCAAAAGAGTAAACTTCTTTTTTAAGTCGTCATAGAGTTCTATAAGGTTTGAGTCGCTGTCACTTACATCAGTGTCAATTCTGTCAAGTCGATAAAATAAGTGATTTATATAAGTTTCAATTTTCTTAAATAATTTCAGATTACCCGATTCGTATCGGTCCAACATCGAAGATAAATATAAGATTGTAGAAGAAGCTTGTGACAAATCGTCACTCAGAGGAACGGGAGAATCAATAATGTCCTCCGTAGGAAAATTACGAAGCAATAAAACAATTTGTTTTCTAAGCGATACAAGATTATCCGCAGGAGTTTCGTTCCTAATTATAAGTTCGTATTCAAGTTCCGCTTTATTAAGTAAATTAAAGTTTATAAGACGAGCCATTTCTAAGATATTTGTAATTTTAAAGCAATAAAATATTTACAATAGTTTTTATTTTATTTACTTTATTTTAGTGAGAAAAATAGAGGAAGAATAGGGAAAGAAATATCTAAGAAGTAAGAGACGTCTAATAGGGAGCCAAAAGGTATGTTATATACAGAAACTTGTGCAAGTTTATTTTAGAATTTTGAGAACAGGGAGGGATTCTATAGAGTTGGGCGCCAAACTGTCGCGTAACGGAGGGTTACGGAGCCAAAAGGTAGGGGGAAGAAGAAAAGACAAGAATAGAGGGAAGAGGGCTATAATTATAAGTGGTATGTACAATGATGGCTCGTCCAAAAACTCTTAAATCTAACTTAAAACTAACTTAAAACTAGCTATTTACACCGGTACACTACACTAAATATATATACAAGGTAAAAGTTCAAAATGGGCAACCGTGGTAGGGCGGTAACACAGGGCGAGCACAGGCAGCGCGCCGGTAGGATCCAGGGTCGCAAGAGGCGGGCGGTAGGGCTCCGCCGAGCGCAGGAGGCGGCAAATGGGGCGCGCGACGCAGATACGCGCACGCCGCAAGCCGGCCGCGGGTAGGCGCGACGCGGATACGCGCACGAATGAAGGTAGACGCGCGTAGGTGCAGGGAGGCAACACCCTTCGTGCCCCGGCACCGTTACTCTACGGGTAAACGTATACTGGCACTGTTATAGCTTGAGGTTCTGAGCTTCTTCAGAGCTGGCGGTAGACTGGTGGTCCTGCCCATGTGCGTCCTTTTATATTGCCCATGCGCATTCTATTCTACAACATTTAAATTTTAAAATTCATACAATATAGAATATTCTCGAAACATAGCTAAACTCCATAGTTAAATTTGAATAGACAATTCGATAGAAAAATAAAAACAGTTAGACAACGTCAGCTGTCGGATAATGTCAGATAGACAATCTAAATATTTACAACAATAACTTTAAATTTATTTACAGATAAAAATGTACAAGGAACATTAAAATAACACATATAAGAGTAATGCTAATACAAGACGTAATCATAAAATGATATACAAGCTCTATAGCAAACGGAAAACGAAGCTCTATAGTTAACACCAAAGGTAACTTTCTTTATGAGTAGTTATGTAGTATAACGAAGCCCCTGCAGGCTGCGTTACAAGGTCAACTCGAGAGAATGGGTGAAGATCATTTGGCTGAAAGGATGAATTGTCAGGTGATTGGTAGGTGGAGCAGGACCGATCTAGGTGAAGGCTTCTCTTTTTAACCTCCGATATAAATATTATAATGAACTTCACTATGGCTCAATTTAGTGTTGCTTATCGATAGTCCACTATCGATGGTAAAAGTAAAATCAAAAGTATCGATAGTCTACCGATAGTATTGTTGGTTGTTAATAGTATCGATACTATCGATAACACGGATTGTAAAATGAGATCAATACTATTGGTCACACTAATACTATCGATAGTTTTATGTCCGATACTATCGATCAGACACATTTAAGCAAGAAGCAGTACTATCGAAACATAGCTGACTATCGATAGTACAAAAGTAGTAGTATCGATAGTATTGGCGTTATCTAATAGTATTGATCAAATTTTACTATCAATAGTATCGATAGTTTTGACCAATAGCATAGATAGTATTATCTATAGTCTGAATGATTTTCAAGGTCAACTATAGATAGGGAAACTATTGGTAGTTCCGCAACACTACTCACTGTGGGTCGCTCCGCCAACCTAGTTAGTTTTTGTGAATAAAAATTAAACCCATCCAGATCTCTAACTGAAATCAAAATAATATTAGCAAACAATTTGTTAAACAATCAAAAAAATCAGAAAATAATAATTATTTGAAGTATCCTTATATACACTGCCGATTTGTCTTAGTATCACACCTTGGAGAATTAGTTTGTGATTATAAATGGGGTAGAATGAATTATTGGAGATTTATTTTTCATCTTAACAGTATCGAGCGAGCCTCGATAATATGTAGGCATTTGACGATATCTGCGCGTAATTAAGCATCTTATAGGTAAGCTTAGGGTTATACAACTAAATGTTAAATACTTGGCTGTGCTTACATTGATATATATCAATACTAGCTTTTGCCCGCGACTTCGTCTGCGTGTAATTCGAATAAAAGCAAGGTCTTATAGATATCTTTATAAATTATAGCCTATGTGTTATTCTGATCTATAAGCTACATTACTGTAAAGTTTCATTAAAATCCGTTTAGTAGTTTTTGCGTGAAAGAGGAACAAACATCCATCCATACATCCATCCAAACAAACTTTCGCCTTTATAATATTAGTAAGGATATGTAGTTGATCATCATCATCAGCTCATTTAAGTCCCCACTGCTGGGACACGGGCCTCCCTCAATCACATGAGGGGTAATTGCCATACTCACCACGCTTGGCAGACGGGTTGGCGAGGGTTTTGATATAAATGCAGAGTTTTCCTTCTCTGGGTGCTGATGATCATGCCAGCAGCTTTACCTTAGTCGCCTTTTACGACACCTCGGTAAGAGTGAGGGTGGCCTATTCTACTCTGCCGGGGACCACACGGCCTTTGATATTTCATCATATATATTATCATATGTAGTTGATATTTCATCGATATTACAAATTGTTTATAATATAGTATCAGGATACTAAGCGATCTCAGACATTTAGGCATCCTACTTAATATTGTAAAAAAAACCTTTTTCATTTCACGAATAGGAACTTAAGTGGCTGTAAAGTAGCAACATGTGACCCCCTTTTAGATCCTTTAGTTGCTTTGCACGACACCCACGGGAGTGCAATTCTGTTTCGCAGTCTCACTAGACCTCAATAAAATGTAAAAGTGGTACATTACCTAACATTAATGCGGCAATACTATAAATAAGTCAGCTCGAATGAGTTTCTCAAATTGTACGTTCACAGAATCACTTTAGCGTCTACATTTTTCAAGTTGCCGTAATATTATGAGATAAGTATTTTTTTTAATTTTTTTTATAGAGGCTCATTTTTTTGTCTCTTCTCAGCCTGATGGTAAGCAAGAGTAGACTCCAAATTGCAATTACATCAGAAGCGATGTCAAAGCATCACCTCCGTCCGCACCGCCATACTGGCCCGCGAGACGCTTCTTCACGCTTCGTTTGAAGGAATCCATATTGTAGGAAGGAGGAAATACATGCGCCGGCAACGAGTTCCATTTCTTGATGGTTCGGCCGAAATAGGAACTGCCAAATTTTTTAGTCCATGATGGAATGATTCCAATGTGAAGCGGTGACGGCGCTGTCCGGCGTGTGTAGTAAATGTTAGATCCATACAATGTTAGATATTATGGATTGTCTGTATGTTGGGTTGCGGCTTTAGCGAGACTTCTCCATCTTTCTCTGTTTGTGGCACTGCGTGCACATTCAGTCAAGGAACTAATTTGTAGCAGACTTGATACTGTCCGTCCACCTTGTGGTGTTGTTAAATAGATAGATATACTTTATTGAAAAAAATACAAGTATGATACAATAACAACAGACAGTATGATAAAGTGGTTTTATTGCTTGTAGCGGTTTAAGGACAAAAGGGTGAAAAGTCTTCACCCTCTCTTAAAATTAACTGACACTAAAAATAAGACTAAGATTTTGTTTAGCTAATGACCCTGAGTCTGAACGTTGTCAGACATTAATAAATCATTTTATGAAAATAAAACATCTTAGGAAAATTAAGCTGATTCAAAAAGGTAACTTAGCAACGTTTAAGACAAGTGGTTAAAATACACAAAAATATTTCATCGTTCAATACTTTACAATAGGTGCCCAAAATCATCAGGGCAGAAGTACATAAGTACTGCAAGATCTTTATTATTTTTTTTTATTTAAAACTTCATTGCACAAAACGATACAATAGGCGAACTTAATGTCCAGAGGCTTTCTCTACTCTATTGTATGCCTCATAATTAAATATATTTAAATAATGATTGTGATTATGTACCTAATGAACACTTGCTTATGTTTGTTCAGTGTTTGTGTATCCTCAGTTATCTAATATGAACTGATTGTAAGAAAAAGTGCTGAAGGTGGATGTATGATATTGTTTTAATAGTTAACCGGTATCCTAAAGGTGTGTCCACACATCGCACAACAATCGTGTGCAGCATTGGTGTAGTCACACCTTAATAAAAACATTTTACTTACTTACTTAGCTTTTAAAAAAGGTTACTAAAACTCGGTGTTTCCATTCAAAGGAACCCATGTCAATCATTCAGCAGGCAGGCACTTCATACGTGTTAGTACATTGCGTTACGACAAAGCTCGGCTCAAATCTTTTAACAAGTTTCTATTTTAGGGATCCCCAAAAATAAAATAAATATTTTTTACAAAGCAATACATTTTGAAGTTATTTTTTTTTTCAAATGTTTTTTTGTTCTTGAACATTGCAATAACGAACTTACAATAGGGGTTAAAGGAATAATAGTAGTAGGTAATAGTCAAAGTATGAAATTGACGTTTTATTTTTTAGACACAAAAGATTTATTACTCCTTTATCAAGTAAATAGTCACCAAGCATTTTTTAGACTACATATATATGGTTTATATATAACAGACGACCCGTTTGGAACAGTGGTAGTGAACGATGCCTTTGGTCCAACGGCTGCGGGTTCGGTCCCCGCACAGTACAAACATTTGTGTGCATGAACATGTCTGTTTGTATTGGTCTGGGTGTTTTCTACGTATTATACGTATGTATTTACAAAAGAAAAGTATTATATGTTATATATTTGTAATCCCACTGTTGATTCTGACACAGGTGCTTGACCTACCTATCTCGGAGTCAGATCAATGTATGTGATATTGTGGAATATTAAAAAAAAATAAAAAATAGAGAGAGATCAGATATTATTGTATTCTAGATGTAGTGTATTAAATACTCGGCTTACGCTTGATCGTATTTAGATTGAAATCGCTTTTGCCAAATGGCTTCCATGCCACACTCGAGCCGTCATCGCGTCAGCGCAGCGTGACACTCGATATCAAAAACACGCGAGCTTTGAAATTTGTTTACCCTGTATTGTTTTACCAGCTTTGCATCTGACACATGTTATTAAAGACGGTCAGCAGTATTTATTACGGAAAGTATATAGCCTCTACAGCGTGTGTATTTTATACGGGCGAATAATTAATCCAGCTATAATATCTGATCCTACGAATCGTATGAGATAATCATTTTATTAAATTTTGTGGTTAATTAGGTGTAATGATTTTTCTAAAGTGCAACCCAGCAGCAATGTATGCCGTCCAACTTTGTTTGACATGACAAGTGACATGAGTGTCATGACACTCGTATGACGTTTAGATACTTATGTCTACGTTAATTGATGTTATTAACGTTAACTACCAGTGGATGCAATACATTGCGTGCTCAATTATTTTGTATGAAAAAAAAAGTACCTTAATTTCCTAAAGAAATGTATGTAAACAGGTTCCCTAGGTCCGATTGTAATCGCCATTAAAATATTCGCCCGTATCAAATAAACACGCTGTATACTTTTATGTCAATCCCTCATATAGAGCCTCTATACTTTTATGTCAATCATCTGTCAAATATAATATGAAACCTTTGGAAAGAAAACTTAATACACCATTTGTAACGCGGTCTAAATGTCAATCAATAAGTACTAAAATGTACTTTTATTTACATTACGGCAGGCATACGAGCAGACGTCTCACCTGATGGTAAGTGATTACCGCCGCGCCGCCCATGTGCATCTGCGACACATGGGGCATCAAAGATGCGTTGCCGGCTCTTAAGGGAGCTTGATTAATTTGGTCGCGCTTCTTCTTCATCATATTTTTCATTACTCAAGGTCGTGCTTTTCAAGAAATTCCTTTACCAAGGCGGTGACCAGATCTTTCGTTCCTATCTTCGCGTTTAGTCCCAGATATATTACTAAATTGTATTTTGCAACTCAAAAATTAAAATTCATAGGTTGTGATGAAGGTAGGTCATTAGTGTAATATGCTCCACAAACTGATATGATTAATCTTTTGAGTTGTTATTCATAGTAGTCTATTAACTTTCATAATTGTATTTTTTTTCTCTTCTCAATTGAAACTCTGTAACATCATCAATATTTGAAAAGAGTAACTACTGAGTTTCTTGCTGGTATTTTCTCAGTAGAAATTGACATTCCGAACCAGCGGTAGATAATATGTACTATTTTGACATTCATAAGTGTTCTGTGTGGACCTAAATTGAATAAAGAATTTTTTATCTTTTATCTTATCTTATCTTTTAAACAAAATTCTCTCTTTCTTAACTACTATTATAACATGATTCCAATCCTTCACGTTACTCACAAATCCGCAAACCATACCCATATTAATCAAACTCCGGCGCAATTCACGTGAAACATTATACTATCTAAGTAATGAGGAGATTAAACCCCTAGTGGAGGAGTTCAGTGAAAACTTCACTAATTAGGTCCTCGTTGTTTTACCGTACAAAGTAGAATATCATAATGAAGCACTAACAAAAGATTCAGTTAAAGTAAAGCGGAGGTGCAATTCAATTTAACGGAACGAACTCAGACAATCCTTTAATTAACCAGAGCTGAGGAAATCCGCGACACCTGTGTTGCATTCCAATTTGTTTCATAAGCCTCATGTCATAGGAGCACTCTATTTTCGAACAGGTCCGGACTTAGAAACTTAGTTTATAGGTAAAATCGGTGGGGCGATTTGTTTTTCAGCATTTAAGCTGGCTTCAGTAACTCTGCTTGCTCTGTCTCTTGACCATTTTTTGAAATCATTCCTTTTTGTGTACTCAAGGAGGCCATTTTAATATCAATGTTATACATATAGTCTGAAGAAATAGTTTAAATTAGTTCCCTCTATCTTATTATTCAGTTTCAATTTAAGGTCTTCAGCATTTATTTATTACTTACTTATGCCCGCGGCTTTGCTCGCGTTAGAAAGAGACAAAAAGTAACTTATGTTACTACTCTCCATTACTTCAACTATCTCCACTTAAAAAATACTTAAATCCGTCGCGTCATTTTTCCGTAAGACGGACAAACAAAGAGACAGACATACAAAACTTTCACGTGTATAAATTAGTATAGATATACATTTTTGGTTGTAGAATGTGCCTCCATATTCATATCGTGAATATTATCATTTCGTATTGTACACATATCGTAATATTTATTTTATTCGAAATAATGTTTACGTTCTTCGTATACCGTAAAGGGTGGTAACATTTTGTTTATTCAGATCCCTTACGTTAGCAGGGACGTAAAGACAATCTTCCTTGTAGAATTACCTATACATAAAAAAGTCGCATCTTGTATATTCCGTATTGGAAAAGAGTAAGACTATTTGAGTTAGCACTACGCAAAAACTTCCTCTCTATTTTGTGTAGACAATTATTATGAACCTAAATGAACTTAACAATTATGTTTTTCTTATTAGAACACAAATAAAAATTATACAATACCTATCTACAGATATTTCTTCTTAAATCAAGGCTGGATTCAACCAAATTTTATTAGAATAATCTATGATAGAACGTCACGAACCGTACCGTTAAACGAAAGCTGCTCAACCCCTGACCTGAATAAGGGGAAAATGTTGGCAGCGCACTTATTACTCTTCTAGTGTTGCAAGTGTCAAAAGGTGGGGGCAATCGCTTACCATCAGGTGATCCGCCTACTTGTCTGCCATCTATCAAATTAAATTTAAAAAATATTTTTCTGTTTAACTATATGAAGGGTATGAATGAATGTAGTAAAACCGTTTTGGACCGTGGTAGAGCCACGCTTCGGCATGAATGGGCCGGCTGGACCGGAGTTATGCCTTACGGCTTCACAAAAAACCAGCGTTAACCAGCACACTGTGCTGTGTTTCGTTGCGTGAGTGAGGGTACCGGAGGCCCAATCCGAGGGATGGGGATTTAAAAGTTGGCAGCGCACTTGTGACTCCACTGGTGTCGCAGGTGTCCATGGGCGGCGGCAATCGCTTACCATCAGGTGATTCGTCTGCTCGTCTGCCACATATCGCATAAAAAAATGTAGTGAAACATGCTTGTTTTAATTTAAACTCTAGGTACAAGATAAATAAATCACATCAATGAGCACTGAAACCAGCCCAGATTTTACGTTTGAAATCTCGTTCCGGCAATGCAATTTAGAGACACACAGCAATATTGAGGTCCACCTGGGATTATATCACTGCAAAGAGCGGACAGGACAGTCGCCCATAGACTAGGAGTGGGTACTATAATTCGAACTGTAAAATGATAATCATGGAAAGTTTTTAACTTTTCTTACATTATGTGGTTCCTAACAAAATCATTAAATTCCAAATTTGACTAGTCATGAAATCATACTTGCGAACCTGTCTCACGCCCCAAGGGTACCTAGTGAGTTTTTAATGTCAATAGTGGTGTAGTTCCTATTATACCACTACACCAAACCGTGGTCCGTATCGTAGTGAAAACTGAAGTTATGGTAATGGTTATAATGTATATTTTTATCTTTTTAAATACATCATTTGATTGGCACTGAATGACAACAACATACTGCTGAATCTGATATCCGTAACACGGGTGCTTGAGCTAAAATGTATTTACAATACGATCATTTGAAATATGCTTATGATAATGACCTGAAATATTTTAAGATAGACTATCTTAGTTAAAACAAGAAAAATAAAAGTCTCCATTCATGAATCAAATATGGCTGGCTAGCTGTATTCCGCGGTTTCACTAGCGTATTTTGGATAATATTTAATACATATTTAAGAATTAACCTATGAGTTATTTTGATATGTAAGCGATATTATTTTGAAGTTTTATTGAATTCCATCTCGTAGTTATTGCGAGCAACAAACGCACTTACATGGATCCTCAGAAACTTTCGCGTTTAGGTATAATATTATAAACGATACGTCTGCCTCTTGGATTATAATGCTTGTGTACTGTTCACGGTTCGAATAACACATCAACATGAGCTGAATTTCCCACGCTCAGCTGTTACTTTGCTTTGAAACCGATTGCAAAGGAATTCAAATAGACTGAAAACGGTAAATCTTACTCACATACATTCTTTCAGGATTTCAGCGCTCGCGTTTATCTCTTGAAAAGTTGCCTGCTTCAAAGTCAATAAATCAAAGGTAAACCTGTTAAAGGCTTTCTATTTCTCTTTTCAAGTGAAGCACACCTGGATAATATCTATACTATTTTAATTATAAAGTAGTAAATCCTACAGACAACAACGGCAACGCGTATATGTAATCCGAAAACATGAACCGCTTCTGCGATGTAATCGTCACCTAGCGCCATCTATTAGTATAAAGTAGAACTAATGTCCCGAAACAGAGTGGGGGTGGGCCATTAGTTTTAAATAAAATTGGAAATAATTTGATTTATTAATACAGCATCGCATACGAAAAACCTAATAACTCAATTTATTAACGTTCAGTAGCATTACATACCTTTTTAGACTGAATTATCTTTAGAATCTATATTACGTTTGGTCAAAGTGAAAAAGGCATGACATATTATCTTTAAAAGGTAAGTATTGGAATTGTTTTTGTTTCATTACTTTCAAGTTAATTTTTTTTCACAGTTTGCGTAAATTCTATTGTTTAAGCAACTTTTTCCTTAATTAACGCGAGCACACAAAACCCTCTGAAATATAATTCATATTAAAAAGTAAAATAGAGGTTTCCTCAAAATAGCCCCGAGCAGTCTTCGTGTTTGACTTTCGTGTTAACAATTAAGCATTGCATTTTAAGACCTTTTTAACTTTACTAAATGACACGGTCTTTGTATAGATCTTGCAAAATACGTGGTCTTGTCGTTTCTTTGCAGCGTGATATTTAAGTGTGTATTCCTTTCGTTACCAGCACCAAATTCAAAGATAATGATGATCATTTGGCTAAATTTTAAAACAATAGAACATTTCCGTTTCTATCCCTCATAACCAAATCCGTCATATTTTGACATAAATAGGTTTCAATCGGCTCATCAATCTATGTTGTTTTTAATATGATAAATAGCAGACGAGCAGACGGGCCACCGGACGGCCACCTATCATATCGGCCACGACCGACCTATTATTGCCACTGCCAGCAAAAACCGCAAAACTAATGGAGGCAAAAGTGCACACTTTTTCCTGCCAATATAATAATAATAATAATTCTCACAACATCTCATACGTTGACCTGATTCCGTACTAAGTAGCTTAAGCACTTATGTTACAGATATCAGACAACAGAGGAACACAAATATATACTTAAATACATATATTACACCCAGACACCGAACAAACACAAGTGTTCATCGCACGAATGTTTGTCCAGGGTGGGGATCGAACCCACGACCTTTGGCGTAAGAGGCAAGGTCACTACCAATTGCGCCATCCGGTCAGTCATATGTTCCCCTGTTTCAAAATTTATCATGAAGCTTACACACTATCACAACTTAACTACACATACAATCACACATACACCATAAGGTTTACATAATACACACTTGACTAGTTTTTGAGATACAACTCATACTAAGGTAATACAATACAAAGGCATTCTTAGAACCATCAAAGAACCATTTTAGTCGAGTAGTAATGCAAAAGTTACAAATGTAAATGCAAAACCTACACGTGACTTTATTACTTGACTAGGTACTTTGCTTAAAAGGTTCCGTAGTATGCGTAAATAGGCATTTATCTTCATTTAGCCACGTGGTGAGGGCCCCAGAGATTATGCAGACGAGAGCCTATGTGATCATGATAAGGAAAAATAGCGAACTTATTATTATAATTCGACACCTACATAAAAGTTTTTAGTTTTTATTTCTTTTTTATTCATAAGTATATAAAATGTAGGCAGTGGACAATTTCCCTAACCACCTTATACACTAAATAAAAAGTTTTAAGTTAATTAAAATATCTACTGGGTAACAGACAAATGCAATTATTTGTGTGTATTTTCTGTGCTTACTAAATGATCTATTCTGAAAACAAGCTTCAAATAATGACTACTTAGTAATCAATACTTAGCCCGAAGGAAGAATTTAATCTCTCCAAGAAGTAACCATTCCAATATTCGTAGATATTCTCACTTCTGGCATTTACAATTCATAATGAGTACTGGCTAAACTGACAACTTTATTATTAGTTCATGTCGGCTCGCTAGTGAATTATTAAACGATAGCCTTCTTGGCTAGATAGACTAGTGTAGTTCCTGAATGAGTAGTTCAATTTTACCAGTTCACTTCACAAATCAGCTGTTTATTTCACTCACTCTGCCCTTTCTGAAAAATGCGCGGGTTGCACTCTGAGAACTGGTAGGAAGTGGCATAAGAGAAACCTAGACAGGTGCTTATTTTTGGGGGCCAATACTTCAGCCATTGCAATAAAATATGAGTATTTATTCGATTTTTGTCCAATGCACTTTAATATTTTAATATACATTAGTCGGCCTCGATGGCGCAGTGGGTACTGGGATACACTTTTAAGCGATGGCTGCGCTTGTTTGTTGCCTTGAAGTTGACGGTCATGTATGTACGGAAAGCGCGTTAAGCCGTTGGTCCTGCGCCCGATCCCTCTCCGGTCGTGTCACACTGGTGTTCCATCGGAATATGAGGGCAAAGGAATAGAGAGTGCACTTGTTTTTGCGTACACGCTTGAGCGCTATCATATATCCTGCGTAAGTGGCTGACAGATATGAGATTGGCCGGCTTAGCCGAAATCGGTTGGAGGATATTATTATACTTCAGTAGATTGACAGACAAAATAGAATAATAAATGAGTTACAAAGAAATACACTGTCAATAATAAATGTACACTAAATTACTCCTGTTTCAATTTTAAACATTTATATAATTAGATGACCCGTTTGGAACAGTGGTAGTGAACGCTGCCTCTGGTGCAAGGGTTGCGGGTTCGATCCCCGCACAGTACAAACATTTATGTGCATGAACATGTCAGTTGTATTGGTCTGGGTGTCTTCTATGTATTATAAGTATATATTTACAAAAATAACAGTATTATATGTATATATTTGTAATCCCACTGTTGATTCTGATATCCGTAACACAGGTGCTTGAGCTACCTATCTCGGAGTCAGATCAATGTATGTGATGTTGTATTAGTGATGAAAACATGATAAATGAGCGACTACCTTCACCTTTAAATTAACTGGATCACTTCTTATCATCACTACTAACTTCACTGAACTATTTAGAGCAACTCTACTATTAGAACTCACTAAGTTATTCTGGTTTCGTGGATTATTACACAGTGCACGTTGCGCGATGTCCCCGTGAAAAACCCAGGTGCAAAATTAGATTACGCGTGTACTTCAGATGGTCGGATGTTTTTGAGCCCATTGTGTACCAAATTACCTGCGGAATAATAACTGAACTGTTAGCCGTGTGCCTGCTTCAAGGGTTCTGCATAAAAATATTTTACTACTCGTTTTAGTAATTTTCTCAACACTAAGGGCCGATTTTTTGATCCGGTTTAAAAAAGAAACCAATGGTCAAATATCGTCAAAATGTGTTTTTGAGCCATAGGTAGCTTAACTAATAGTTATATTACAAGGAATTACGTCACTTTGACGCTGTCACTTTGACTATTGGTTATATAACTGGTTGGAAACTTTAGTTAATTTAACCAAAAGGTAACCACGGATCTAAAAATCAGCCTTAAGGCGCACATCTAATCCATAGCGAACTTTCATATGCTAACTTCACGGTTTTGTAAATTAAAACGTTGTTTGATGTTTTGACGTTACGCTCGTCTTAGAAACATTTCAATTTGTTTCATGCATTTTAACACAGTTTACTGGGGATGTCGAGTATGCTTTATATCTCCACAGGCTGAGTCTGCGTTTAGTTTACGGTCCTTAAGGCCTCCCACAAGTCTCTCCATTCCTCCCTATCCAATGCCCTTTACTTTCCATTCTTACACATATGTATTGAAATCGTCACACCATATTTTTTGACTGCCCCGTAGTCGACGTCCATCGGTCAATTGCCATTGGGCTGACGATTTTTTTCCATCTTTCAGGGTTCATTCTACATACATGACCCGCCCACTCCCATTTTAGAGTCGCAATTTTTTGATCCACATCCGCGATTCCCGTCCTGGAGCGTATCAGAGTTGCGCACTCTATCTGATCTTTTGATCCGTAGGAGTGCTATGCTCCATAGGTCTTTATCAGCTTATCCTAGTTTAAAAAAAAATAGATAAACTTATTCATAAGTAATACCTGCATAAATGCGGAACCTTAAAAATAACAAGCAAGACGATATAAAAATAACACAATTTCGTTATGAGTCACTGTGCTGAAAAAACCACAAACATTCTTACTCAGTCTAAATGTTCGAGACAAACTCAGGAAAATGGGTCATTGTTGATAGAGTGATACGTAATAATGTTTGGAAAAGTGTTGTAATGTAACAAAATCATAATAAGAAAAGAAATTCGGAACTTTATACTTTAACTTATGACGTTTTATGCATGATCGCTCAGCAGTTGACATAAAACTCATCAAAAAATGAATGTGAAATAAGAGCCAAGTTCGATATTGAGTGATGGGTCGTACTCGACTTCATAAACAAAGGAACGAAATCAATATTCAAGCCAAGCCAACCAAGCTCGAATTTGACTTGACTATTTAAACCTATCAAATATACATAGGGTATATTTTCGAATTGTGCTCTTACTTAGCTATTAGGGTGATATGTTTGGGTTCATGGTGAAAAATTGCCAAGTGCCAAATAATTTTTATTTAAATCTTTTATCGATCTAGTGTTGTCTGATATTTTTATCTTATAGGGACAAGATCTAACCATATTACCTAACTGTAATAATGTGCAATATTTAAAAAAAAACACTAATTATTATAGTAGGTATGGTTAAATATAGGTATAGTTTTTTTTTATGATATAGGGGGCAGACGAGCAGACGTATCACCTGATGGTAAGCGATTACCGCCGCCCATAGACACCTGTCACGTAAAAGTTACAGGTGCGCTTCCGGCCTTTTTAAAAGGGAGTACGGTCTTTTCTTGAAGGTTTGCAGGTCGTATCGGTCCGGAAACACTGCAGGCGATAGTTCATTCCGCAGTTTTGTCGTACGAGGCAGAAAGTTTCTTGAGAAACGCACAGTTGAAGACTGCCAACCATCTAGAATCTAGATGATCGGCATGGAACTGTTGACGAGTGGAACGATGACGCATGACGGAGTGAAGCGAGCAATTCCTTAGAGCATATCCATATTATATACGGTAAAATATACATAGCCATACATCTCTACGCAGTGCCCAGGAGTCAAGCCGATATTGTGAAGTAATATTTAAAAAATCTTAGTTGGCTAGCGTTGCCTGGATAGCAAAAGATCGCGGGTTCTAGTCCCACCCGAAGTCTGTCGATAAATTTTTAAGTGCGTTATTTATCTACTCTAAGTATGTAAATAAATAAATTGAGTCTACTTCACATTTGATTGTCTTGGTCCCAAAATTTTCCGAGGTTATCCCTTATACTATGAAAAACTACGTCGTGTCTTCGTATCGTCGATACCACAGTGCCTAAAGACGAAAGTCTTCAATCAGTGCGTCCTACCCGTCATGACATACGGAGCCGAAACGTGGACACCTACGGTATGGCTGGTCCACAAGTTAAAGGTCGCCCAGCGGGCTATGGAACGAGCAATGCTCGGCGTCTCTCTCCGAGATCGAATCCGAAATGAGGTGATCCGGCAGAGAACCAAAGTCATCGACATTGCTCACCGGATTAGCAAGCTTAAGTGGCAGTGGGCTGGCCATATTAGCCGCAGAACCGACAACCGATGGGGTAAACGAGTTCTAGAGTGGAGACCGCGTCTTGGCAAACGTAATGTAGGGCGCCCTCTGGCTAGGTGGGGGACGATCTGCGCAGGATGGCTGGCAAGAGCTGGATGCGAGAAGCCATGGATTAGATCACGGTGGCGAACAATTGGAGAGGCCTACGTCCAGCAGTGGACTGCGATAGGCTGATGATGATGATGATGGAAAACAGGAATAGCGAAAGTACCAAAGACCTAACATAAATATCTGTTTCATCATCAAAAAATTGTGTTGGTGCGGGAATAGGACCCGTGACTCTTGCGTCTCCGTCGCCGCTCGAACTACTGCGCTAAACAGGTCGTCTTAAGTCCTAAATACGAACTTATTAATGATTGAATCAATTAATTCTTATGTTAATACCTCTAATTTTCAATATTACTGTATAAGTCATGTCTGGCTTTGTGTGTGGTATATATGTAGATACCTACCTGCTTAAATAGACTTGAGAAATAGTAGAGTACGTAGGAACGTGAAGGTAAACTTCAAACGAAATTTATTAATTATTCCTGTAATCGCTTTGTACACAGATGTAACTATCTAAGCTTTAACATTATGAGCAATCATCTTGTATATACAGTTCATGTGCCTACGTACTATGTATGAACGACAATGTTCCCCACATAATAAATAGCTAAACTTAGACGTTAAAATTTCAACATTATTCAAATAATGTAACACCAACACCTGTGATTTAACATCACTTATGATGTTACTTGTTGGAGCAATATTATTTAGAAGCATCTCGCGGGCCAGTATGGCGGTGCCAACGGAGGTGATGCCTTAACATCGCTTCCGTTGTAATTGCAACTTGGGCTCTTCTCTGGCTTACCATCAGGCTGAGGAGAGCCAATATACTGTGCCACTATAAAAAAAAACTTACATAATAATAATAATAATAAATACATTAATATTTCACAACATCACATAAATTGATCTGACTCCGAGATAGGTAGCTCAAGCACCTGTATTACGGATATCAGAATCAACAGTGAGATTACATATATATACATATAATACTTTTCTTGTGTAAATGAATACTTATAATACATAGAAAACACCCAGACCAATACAAACAAACATGTTCATGCACACAAATGTGTGTACTGTGCGGGGATCGTACCCGCAACCCTTGGACCAAAGGCAGCGTTCAATACCACTGTTCCAAACGGGTCGTCAACATGTAACTGCTAGTTCCTTTACTTTACGACTAGATACATATATTACAAGTTCTTAAGCTACTTACTTTGGTTTCTGACGTATTCAATTTTAACTAATATTTTATTTATCCACACTTATATACCCATGTGAAAGTGTGTGTGTGTGTGTGTGTGTGTCTGTCTGTCTCTTGTGTGTGTCCGTCTGTCTTTCACGACAAAACGGAGCGACGAAATGACAGATAGAGAGTAAAGGCATTTTTTTTCATTTCTAACGGGAGCGAAGCCGCGGGCAACAGCTAGTATTATTATAAATTTCGAGTATCACCTCTTTTAGATATACAGCATGGGGTGCTTTTCTTTTTGTAATATCACAAGAAACCATAAGTATTTTTTTATTTAGAATTTATCTATTTTTAATAACAGCTTTTCAAAAAAGATATAGTTTACATTTATGAACCAGAAATAGGTAATTTATAGTTGTTCAGACATTCAGTTGTTAAAATAGAAGAAATTGACTATGTTTGACATTCAATTTTAACATTAGTGACAGGGTGTCAATTAAACGTTTAGTAGATAAACAAGGTTTAACCCCAGAAAATGCCCGCTTCCCAAGGGATGCGCTATAAAAGGGTTCTGTGACAGAGCGAACAGTCGGAGGAATTAGTGAATAAATAAATAATGTTCCAGAATTAATGCAGCATTCGAGCTCTCTAGCCAGTTTTAAATGAACACTCTTTTTAACATTAAACTAAACAGAAAATACCCGTAATATACCTTATAAATACAATGGTATTAACACAGCTTTACCATGTTGTAAAATGTTAATATTAGTAGTTTAGCAACCGGGCTTAGTCACCGGGTCTAACAAATATTTTTACTAAAATGGTCGTAAAAGTTTTTCTATCCAGTTTTGATGAAATTTTTCATTTTTTGTGATTTATATTTATATTATGTAAAACTGTGATCTCTCATCTTTGTCATTATACACCCCCGCCCACCACCATTCCAACGTAGATACAGAGAGCTTATTCACTTGCAACAAAGTCTCGTCTCAACAAAGATAGTCGAATGAGCAAATTTCTTCATTCGAATCTCACCTTAATGTCACATACGTTCGGTTCAATATAAATTCAGGAATTTTGACAGATTGTAGTAACCTGATGTATGGCTGTCTGTACATCATGTCTCGAGAATTGAGCAACTGATCTAGTATGCAATGTCGATGACTAGGCTTCACTAGCAAATGACGTCTTCATGAATTGTATGCGCCAGAGAAATTCCGAGACATGTCACCTGTATTTACACTCAATCAAATAATTATTTTAAGAAATTGAAACATCTTTTGTTGCAGTAAATAGAATGTACATAAGTATAACATGATTTTATTGTTGTAACAATTAAGTAAGTTGGGTATTTTGTCGATAATCTGACTAAACAGGCATTTTTATATTGGATGGCTAAAATTATGTAAACACATACCCATACTATGACATCAAGCCAAGATGGATCGGATAAACATACATTAACTAGTGTAGATAATTGTGATGGATAGACTGGAACAATGCCGTTTACAAACGGAGCCGAGTTTAATACCCAAATTACCTTTGATTTCATTCCATTAAGTAAACGTAATGTAGCATTATACTCTGCTTTACAATAATTTTCGTTACTGTCGATCTAAATAATATAGGTAAATAAAAGGCTTTTATCAAACCTTTTTATCAGTTTTGTGCTAGGGTGACACCATTCGCCCTTACAATTAACATCGCTTTGGAATTATTCTATTCCGATCATTAGCTGAGGGAACAGATTTCAAAGCCGTAATGGCAGTAATAGCTCTACCTTATTTAACTAGCGGCTTAATACCATCTACTCATTCCCGCTTTGGCTGCCAAGAAACGTAGTCAGATAAATGCAAAGGATGAGATCCAAGCTTGTGCAACGCATAATTGTATTATGGCGACGAATCAAATATGCAAGCCAAAGTCTCACACTACACGGACCGAGTTTCCTCATGCGTAAGGACATCCACATAATGTACCGACTGATTTACTTCGTTATCTATATACAAGTCTGGTTTGCAGCGGTAGCCACCATTAGCAAATATTACACTCACTACCGCGAGAACACTATAAGATTCACCACTCGTACTGACTACTTGGATTGGAACACTACATTTCCTGCAGTCACAATATGTGAGATAGCTAATGTTGAGAAAATATGGATGGAAAGTGACAGATTAGAGGAAAACAGTAAAGGAAAACTTGACCATTTCGTCAAGGAGATATCATTTTTCACTGGTACCTGTTTTAGTTGTTTATCTACCTGTGAATTGGAGCCCATTTGCAATCTAAATTTCACGAAATTAAAAAGCATGTTCCGAGCGAAGTGCAGTACCATGTTTATAAGTTGTGTGTGGAACGGGAAACCTATAGATTGCTGCAAAAATTTTAGACCGATACCGACCGAATACGGAACTTGTTTCTCGGTAAATAGTTTGCACAGCCCCAATACCGATGAGACCATGAAAATGTTCTCTGTAACGCCGTACAAGAATAAGAGAGAGAGTGTTGAAGTTATTCTGTCACATGACTACGAGGTATTTTTGCATGCCCCAGAAGATATTCCGTTTTGGAATATGGAGTACGATCGTAAGATGACGATAGTCTATGGATCGCAAGCCACTATAACATTCTCTATACTGGACGTGATAAATGAGCGTGAAGTAGCCTTGACATCCCCAGAGGTTCGCCGATGTAGGTTTGTCGATGAAGTTCCAGCAAATTTTATCGCTTATCGTAAATACAGTTACTCGGTTTGCATTACACAATGCCGAATTGACGCACAGCTGAAGCTTTGCAACTGCACTCATCACTTGTCGCCGATTGAGTATCAGAACAAATATTGCAATTTGGAAGGAATAAAGTGTTTAACAATGAATTTTGATAATCTCAGCAAGCTGCAGGTGCCTGGTTCAAATGAGACAGGATTAGTATGTGACTGTCCACCATCTTGTACTGAACCTGATTACAATGTGATATCGAAGAAATTGATAGAGCCTAAAAAGGAAGTGAAGGCTGGGACAGCAAAGTTCATTTTAAGTCACAGACCATATCAGAGATTGACCAGACAAGTCGCCCGCACTACTTTAGATTTGGTCGTTGCGATGGGGAATTGCTTTGGACTTTGTTTTGGAGGGTCGCTGCTTTCTATCGTTGAGGTTGTGTACTATTTGTGCTTCAAAAGGTGGAAACTTAGTAAAGGAAAATAGTGATAATATTGTTTACTCATACGCAAAGAGGTTAGACATTGTTCATTCAAACTATCGGCTGGATAGTTATATCCATACACGAGTGCAATGAATGAGTACTTTGGCGTACACAATATGTATGGATGTGGTCTGAAGTCGTGTCCTGTACGCTCGAAAGTGTAATAATATGTTCGTAGTCTTACAACTGGCAACATTAATTAGATATGTAATTTGACAGCATGTTCACTCGAATAGTTTACAATACCCGGGTTAATAAATTGTTTTAGCGGCGGCGGTTTCGCCGGAGTCAATCACAAAGTTCTACCAAGAGAACAAAGTTTGCAATTGAATTAACTAGGAAATTTATCACACAGCTGCGGAGTAACACGTCTTTTCAGTTGGGGAAGTCCATTCGTCCCAACTTGGTGCAGATAAGTCGCGAACTAGCGCGTTTAGCAACTTCCGCTTCCGACGTTGATAAAAGCCGAGTTATTTCGTTTTCCATTAGTAAGTAATATAGCCGTGTGCTGTAATAGCTGCTATCAATCAAGTGGTTTAAGTAAGTAGATATGTTTGAACACAATGTGAATAAAATTATAGTAATTATGTTTTCATTTGTAACGATTTTTCTGTTTTTGTCTGTGCTTTGGTGAACATAGTGCTGGTTGAAACATGAACCCTTAATTAAGTTAGGTCTTTATATTACGTTTTTTGCTTGCTTTTAATGTAGGTAATAGAAATTCAAATGAAATTACACCTACTAAATTTAAGATACAGTGCCAGCATCAATGTCATAGCATTTTATGTTATAGTTTTATAGAACAGTGACAACATTATTTTAAGTGAAATTATTTAATCGTAGTTCTTAAAATTCAAATTAGATTGTCCTGGATAATATTGCACCCATATTATAGCCAACCTTAAAGTATAACATTACCTTAAGTGAGTCATTTGGAGACAAATGAGTTATGGAGATAAATATTGTGTTTGAATAAATGTATTTTAGCAAAGTGAGTATTTTTACCCTGAGTTCCATCTTTAAATAACAGGTCACTTATTTATGAGTTGAAACTTTTAAGGTGATCCATACCTATATTTTTATTATTATAGGTACATAAGGCACATGCCAACCTACTAACTTCTCCATTTTACCCTTTTAAAAACCATCCCTATAATAATACTTAAATGATGTAAAATCAAGTCATACATGGTCAAACTCAAATCTTTACAGTATTTAATTTGAAGTTTTCTTAAAAATATCTAAATTTAAATCATTTGAAAGGTTTGCAAAGATCAGATTACAGTTGCTTCATTGTAATTACGAGATTCACGTAATCCAAAATCATAGTTGATAAGCACCCAGGGCTCCAATGCGACGGTTTTGGACGCAAGCGGGAACAACATGCTGAGATGATGATGGTAGATTTCAGAAGAGTATATTTCCATCAGTTTTCCAAAGACGTGTCTGTTTCATTACCACACACACAATCACTCCCAACAAATTTATTGAATTAAGGTGACGGGTAGGGCACACTAGCGACGCCAATCGATTTTAATTGTTAGCTATTAAACCGGATCTATTTTAAACAATTTCAGGGTTACAACCTCTCGGCAAACACTTATACTATTTATTAAATAACCGTGCACAAATGCGGACCCAACATTTGTTCGCAAAAAATTCATTCACGCTAACAGTGGCCGCTTTTGGCGGTAATCAATTTTTCGCGTACAAAAACGGATCCAACATTTGTGCATGGTTAATTAATAAATAGTATATGTATTTGCCGGGAGGATGTAACCCCGAAATTGTTTAAAATAGACCCGGTTTAGTAGCTAACAATAAAAAACGAATGGTGTCGCCCTAACTAGCGACACCATTCGTACTACCCGTCGCCTTAAAAACTTTGGCTAAAACTATAGTTAGACTGTGAAGTGTCGTTGTTGATAGTACGTACGATTTTCTCTTAACTTCAATTTCTAGTAGCATTAGACTTTATAATCTTATCTAGACTGTAGGTAAGCTTGAACTTCGAGGATTCTCGGTAAAGTTTGTATTGGACTTACTTTTAGTATAAGTACGTAGGAGAATGATTAAACAAATGCTTGTGCTATGTACTTGCAAAATATTTTGGTACGGTCATGTAATGAGAAGAATATTGAGTATGAATGTCAGTGGGCGGTGGAACAAAAGACGGCCGGGGAAGAGATGAATGGTTTGTATAAAGAATGACAAAATTGAAAAAAAAATGTGGATAATTTAATGAATGATGAAATGTGGATAATTTGCCGTGTGGTCCCCGGCAGAGTAGAATAGGCCACCCTCACTCTTGCCGAGGTGTCGTAAAAGGCGACTAAGGTAAAGCTGCTGGCATGATCATCAGCACCCAGAGAAGGAAAACTCTGCGTTTATATCAAAACCCTCGCCAACCCGTATGTAAAGCGTGGTGAGTATGGCAATTACCCCTCATGTGATTGAGGGAGGCCCGTGCCCCAGCAGTGGGGACTTAAATGGGCTGAAAATGATGATGATGAATTTAATGAAAGAAGGCATATTGCGCCAGCCTACCACAGATAACCTGGAAATAGGGCAGGAGGACGATGATGTACCTACTTAGATAATTTTAGTATCTGATATTTTAAGAATAGTAACTACTTGGAACTACCTTTTGCATTTTATCAGTCACTTCATTCATTCTAAAGATCTAAAAATATTTAAAGTAACGCTTAATATGGTTGATAATTTTGTGTTCTTTAA
Organism: Marasmia exigua; assembly: GCA_019059595.1. NCBI lineage: Eukaryota > Metazoa > Arthropoda > Insecta > Lepidoptera > Crambidae > Marasmia > Marasmia exigua. The sequence goes on from CM032466.1 coordinate 14,120,726, forward strand.
AAGTGTGATGGATAACTTTTCCCTAAAATGCGTGTTTTAGAAGTATCAAGCAAAAATAAGCACCGCAAGGTTTTTCAAGGATGTTAAATTGGTTGTACAAATGTGGACTGTAACATACCAAAAAACAGACCTTTGCAATTTAGTGATACCTAAAATCTTAAAATCACTGGGCTAATGTTACCTACACAAATTCGTAACAGAAGTATACGACTTATTCAGTGCAAATATTCAATTCATAAATTGTAAGGTGTATTTTAGTCACAATGATAGTTCGACTCGGGTTTTAACATAATAAAATAGAGCTAATTAATAACTGTGGTAGCGATTTTACTACGTAATGATCTCTAATAACAATACATTATGTCACAATTGTCACATAAACATCGGATCACAAAGCAAAGTTCTGGTTAGGTCTCATTAATTATTCACGCTTAGTAATATGAAACTATTCATGGGAAATCTATTGTTTGCTTTGTCTTTATGTTGAATTCAATGTGTATTCTACCTACGTGCCTACCAAATATTTAATATGCATGTCTGTGTGTGTTTTTTAACTGATTTTTTTAAATATAAAAATGTATATTGTTTCATGTTGGTAATGAAGTATAACAAACTCAGAAACAACTTGACCGATTAAAAAAATCGTTTACCATTAGAAAGCTAAATAGTTATTTTTATCAGATAAGATAAAAATAAGAAAGGATGATGCGTGCTAACAAACTAACCACTAGGCATGCAAAAGACCGTGCGAAGTGGAGTGCCCCGAGCTTCGAAACGACAGATACTAAGATGATGAAGACAAAATTACAATCGGATAAAAACATTTATTTCCTCAGCACAGACGATACACAACATTATAAATAAGGACAACCAAAAATGCAGGCAGATACTATACAAAAATAAATAATTTTACAAAAAACACTCAGCGAAGTTTTTTTGTTAAATTATTACATAGGTAGAATTGACATTTGAATTAAATTTGACTAAAATATCATTTAATTCATGTGGTCATGCTTTCTAAAGATAACATTAGAGAGCCTACAAAGAAATGGTCCCGTAAAAAAAGCATGAAAAATTTTTCTTCGAAAAAAAACCGCCTTCAAAATCCACGAACTAAAATGTAAAAAAGAATATTTTTAACACTTCATAAACTTCAAATATCATTTTATAACAGTACACTCGAGAAAAGGAGTTACCAAAGTCGGCGGCCAATACCATCTTGTAATTTAATACAACATTCAATTTATTCAACAGGGATTAGGCGCCGACTTCTGTAACATCTATTCTCGAGTGTACTGTTATAAAATGTTATTTGAAGTGTATGAAGTATTAAAAATACTATTTTTTACTTTTTAGTTCGTGGGTTTTGAAGGCGGTTTTTTTCGTAGAAATTATTTTTTTATACTTTTTAGTGGCTCATTTTCCCGCCCCCTCACCCCTACCCCCGCCAATACCCATCAGCCTAAATGTGAATACGGTACATATTTGAGGTATTTACGGTACATATCCTAACAGTTGAGGAGTTGACCTTCCATCATCAACTGAGCCACAAAAATAATACAATCAGGCGTAAATACTGGTGCAGCTTTGATAAAAAATACATAACACGATTTCTCTGGGATCCCTTCATCAGATCCTGACATGACGAAAATGTGTGTGTGTATTTGTGCAAATCGGTCAACAATTAGCGGCGAAAGCGGTGAACATATATAAAAAATATTTAAAAAAAATACAGTCGAACATAGAATCTCCTCCATTTTTGAAGTCGGTGATAAATGAGATTTTCATATCCAAATAAAAGAGTCGAACAGCAAGTTTGAATGGAACGAGGATAAAGATTCAGTCGTCAATTCAGTTCAGTTGTAATATGAGGGCTTTTCCGATGGGATACCAATATGACACGACTGCTAATAATAACGATAATTACACTAAGTCTAATTAGAGAGCAATTTCAATTTAATTATGTACTTACATACGAGTATTTCAAGTAGGTAAGTCTAGCTTCAATATAAATTAATCAACCTATCCGTTTCTAACCTTGTTCGACTAATTTAATTACACTTGTTCGTTTTTACAGGGGTGTATAGAATATGACATCACTATTCACGACACTGCACTGTCACGGTTATTAACCTCTAACTGCAGGGGTCATCACCCCAGCGAGGTACATTTTTCAGAATACAATTTAAGTTTAGACTTACTACTGTTAAGACAGATAATAAATATGTATTTGTGGGGTTATTGTAGACCCCTCGAAACCAGTGATGAGATTATATACTACGATTGAAATAATTGTAGCCTGGTGGTTAATATTTTATGTTATCGAAGTAACAACGATAGACCTGGTCCTAGAAGTGAAGACTTTAATTTTGATTGTACAGGATGGAAAAGTACCTACAATGGACCCCAAAGGAAAAGACACGTTAAATATTTTTTCGTAAGTAGGTATGTATGTGGCTTATAATAGAGGTAGATGAATTCTCTAACTTTTAACAGCGCAATATATCACGGATGGTGAGTCCTAAAAAAATTTAGAACAACTTATATAGATAAGTATATCTACAACATTTGCATACCTATTTTGCAAAAACATAGGTTTTCGAGAAAAAAATTAAAAGTACCAATTTTCAGCTCAATACGAATTTGCCCTACGTGAAATATCTATTTTGACTGGAGTATTAGCAATTATAAAGTTCAAAGGCACATTTTGCTGAAATGTTTAATACGATTAGGCACATAAGTGAAACGGTTCTGTTATTCTTTGTTCAGGCTCAACAAATTCCCCCATTTACATGCATAAAACTTTGCGTAAATGCTGAGAGTAGTTCTTCAGGTCTTAAGAACTTTGTAAATACAAAGTAACAATTATGAAATTGGTCCTAAAATAAAAAGAATATAGTAAATTATAGGCACACATACAACCTGTGCGGATAAAGAATGGGATCAGAAATGGCGGCGCATCTATTCACTTCTCGCTCGCACACTATTTGCGTCTATAGTCGCACTCAAATAGTGTGCGAGCGAGAAGTTAAAAGATGCGCCGCCATTTCTGATCCCATTTTTTATCCGCACAGGTTGTACATATGTCATGTTTAATCTTTGCGCTAATTTGGTTAAACTACTGGTACAGGTAAAAGTTTGCCCATTTTTACTGCAATTTTACTGTGCAATGTAAAGCAATTATTCAAATTAGGTACGGTCTTCAAAACAGTGTTAAAGAAAATTGTGTTTACTAGAGGTATATGTATGGTATATGTAACAAAAGATGATGATGATGATAATGAAACACACAAAACTGCTTGTACGCTGAATAGACGCTTCTTGCCAGAATCCCATAGGTTTATTTTGTTACTTATTACTTCATCATTTCAGCCAATAGACGTCCAATGCAGGATTTAGGCCTCCCCCAATGTTCACCACACAGACCGGTCCTATGCCGCCCGCATCCAATGGATTTCGCGACCTTCACCAGATCGTCGGTCCACCTTGTGGGAGGCTTGCCACGGCTGCGACTTCCTGTACGTGGCCTCCACGCGAGGACCTTCCCGCCACAACGTCCGTCTGTTCTCCTCGCTATGTACTCTGCCCATTGCCACTTGAGGCATGCAATCCTTTGGGATTTGTCTGTGGCCCTAGTTCTCTTGCGGATATCATCATTTCTGATACGACCATGCAAGGAGACTCCGAGCATAGCCCTCTCCGTTGATCTCTGGGTCACTTTGAGCCTCCTTAATCGGCACATTGTAAGCGGCTTCGTTTCGGTCTGTTCACGTTTCACTTATTACTTAGCATTATTTATATGTAGTACGAGCGGATATAAAGATGCCAATCATTCTAATTAAATTGCATATCTATTAGAACCTGAACTTCGTACCTATTACTGCTATAAAAGTACTATCTACGTATTTTTTTGATGACGGTACAAAATAACTTTAGCACTATGCAGTAATTATTAGGTGCAGGTACCTAATTATTAAGGGCAGGCCCGAAACGAGACTAAGTTGTGAAATTCCTTCACATAGAAAACTCATAAATATCAAAACCCGCAAAACTTAAAACCTAAAAAATCGTTCATTTTGGTAGTTCATATAGCCGTGAGGTATGGAGAATGGAGAAATTCAGATTTTATATTCTAAACGTCTCGTTTTGAACCGCCCTGTGTAGAAGTACTGCAGGCAGGACCTGACGCTCGCAGTCATGGTGTGTCGTCTTAGAACAAATGTGTTACTGTATGGAAACTAACGCCTCATAGTAGCTAAACGGCCGCACTCAGAGACGTCATTTAAGCTAATGTTCATTAACTTTAGTATCGGTAGTCTTTATGCGTATCAAAATAAGTGTCAATATTTTTCTTAAATAGCCAACTAAGTTAATCAACGACTCTGTGTGTGGCAGATAGTGTCACAACGAAGCGTCTGCTTTACGTATGTGCTAGTTTGTGAGCAAGTACTAATTACTAAGTGATCCAGTAGATGTCACTATGCATTTTTACATCGCGCAAGCAAAGTGTGTTTCCGAAACAATGACACCAAGCCGTCAACAGTTTAGAAATTCAGACGCTTTGTTGTGACACTAAAACGACTGTGGCGTCTGTTTCCATATATTTTGAACTTATGTAACTAAGTTTTAAGATAGCAACATGCTCATTACCTATGCATATGTAAGCATAAGAGGCTGTTGTCATTCATGTCTACCAGGGCGGCGCTACGGTCGCCGAGAAGCAGAAAAACGCGAAGTTAGCACTCTATTTCAGATATACATTGTACTCTATGCCCTCAGTCACCGTCGATGGATGTGTCTCGCCTTGAGTGATTGACCTCGCCCTACGAGTAACAGCTACAAGTACCTAGACATTATTCACGGGGTTCATTATACCGCACCGAGTTATGTCTGGGATACAAGTATCTTTCGGCATTACGTCTTGGCTTTGCACCGAACAAGGGAAGCTTATTAAAGACTCCTCGATATGAACCTATTTATATAAGCATATTTTATATAAATAATACACAATAGATAAAATCGAATCAGACAATCAAATAAAAAAATCAATTTGTCAGGTTCTCTACTATATTTATTTACACAAAAAGAAAAAGTTAGAAAATAGGTTTGGAGCCCAATGGGGGCTATCACGTGTGAAAAATCCTTAAGATGACGTACTATAGGACTGGGGTCCATCTTCAAGAGGATTGGGTATTTTAGACGTAATATATCAAATTGTCAATTAACGAATATATCAGTCAATGATGTTAAAGTTGGACCTCGGTTCACAAGCACGCCATCTAGCAGGTATTTCACACGCGATAACCCCCATTCTAGGGATTTTCGATGTGAATATCATGACGGATATAGCATAAACCCCATAAAAAACTAAATCTTTAAGATAAATCTATTTTCGATAAATATCACAAGTACGAGAATTTGGCCCAGGAGCCCAATTCTCGTGCAATCGACATAGAATTCGAATGAGGGATTGCCATACATTCGTCTTTAATATGTGGAAATAAAAAGTATCTCACTACCTACACTTTCTACAGTCTTTGTTTTTAAAATGGACAACATTTCAAAATTGCTAAGCTCTGAAACAAAAAATACCAATTCTTTGTTTACTTTTCCGCTGCTCGAATATATATTTATTAATTTTTTATATTGCTTATTTACTGAGAAAAAAATTAAAAACTAAAAAACGTAAGATGACGTCATCGGACGGCAGAATGTAAAATATTTCTTTGCTTAGCACATTATAGTTTTAAATTTACGTAATGCCAAACTCATGACATGTAACTGTCAAAAAAAAAGACAACTTGTCAACGTTGAATGTATGAATGACGTTGACAATGTTGACACTAGTATTATTTACCTTTGACCTTTTTTTTATTAAAATAATGATAAGCAAAGGAATATCGCTGTATTCAGCCGTCCGATGACGTCATTTGGCGCTTACGTCTATTTAGAATAAAAAGAATTTCAATAATTATTTTATGCATGAAAATGGACAAATTTTGAAAAAAGAAAAAATATGGGTCTGTTCATTTTATGTCTACTTTCATATAAAAAAACAATATGGACATGTTAAAAATTTGAAATGTTGTCCATTGTATAATATTACAATGTTGTTTTTATCTTGTGATCGAAATTTTTACTTGTGTTTTTCATTCGTTGAGGTCGGACAATTGAATGAAATAGGTTGTGGATTCAATTAAAAATAAAAAACTTTTGGTATTTCAGTGACTGTGTTGCAGTGGTATTTTAGTGTGTAAAATATAAATGGCCAGTGGCCACCGTAGACGTAGTTTGTGTGAATAAAATTGAATTCATGTAGGTATAGAAACATATGTAGTTTGTTCAAATGACTCTAGTAAAACTATGGTTTAAAACTTTCTTTAGTGTTAACCTTGATAGATCCGGCTATCAAGCTCTCCCTGTTAGAGGGTTGCAATGGTCACACTGCATTCGCTTCATTGTAATTACGAGACTCCCCAAGTCGTGAATCATGGTCCATCGACGGCTGCGCAAGAGGTCTTGGGTTCGATCCCCGGGTCGGACCGAAAATTTGTACCTAAGTTTTCGGTAAGAATCTGGAAGTTGGCGGTCCCCCGTACCTCGGAAAGCACGTTAAGCCATTGGTCCTGCACCCGACTCCTCTCCGGTCGTGACAGTAGTGTCCCATCGGAATATCAGGGTAAGGGAATAGGGAGTGCACTTGTTTTTGCGCATACACTTGAGCACTATAATATATCCTGCGTAAGTGGCTGTTCGTTGAGAGTGGCTGCCGTAGCCGTAATCGGTTGGAGGATATTATTATTATTTATTGTAAGTATTTTAGTTATTTGTATACAATGTTTATTTTTGATGATAATGAAAATGATACCTTCCCAGCCGATATCGGCTACAGCGACCACTTTGTGTAAGCATCGAGTTTTTGATTTGAGGACTAAGGTATTCCTGACCTCTAGTGTGCTTTCCAGTGACTGGCGTAGCCAATCTTAGCGCTGAACGTGCGCCCGCAGAGGGAACACGTTAGCACACCACAATTGTAGTTATAGGGGATGGCTGCAGGTGGGCGTGCCTTAAGGTCATCTAGTCTTTTGTCCAAATTTGACCTCCTCACTTCTTCATCCTTTTGCACCTTTTGATGGACGATTTGCCTCCACTCAGGTCGTTGCGCTGCCTGATTCTCCCATTGAGCGGGCTCTATACCGCATCTTTTTATGTGTCTTTTCAGAACATCCTTGTATCTAAGGTACTGACCACCGCATTTCAGCTTGCCGTACTGGAGCTCTGAATAGAAGATGCGTTACGCCTCTCGCTCTTCTGGCATTCGCGAGACATGTCCTCTCCACCGAAGTTGCCGAGCATGAGATATGACTCGATACCACCGACAATGGCTTTGCGCAGCACCTCGGTATTCCGCACACGGTCAGACCAGCAAATGTTCATGATGTTATGTTATATTTCAAATGGAAATGGTCCAATGTGCGTATATGGTGGCGGTATAATGTCCATGTCTCCGCAGAATAAAGCAGCTTTGGCAACACAATAGCCATATAAACTGATATTTTTGTAGCCAGTTTAAGATCGTGTGAACTGAAGACTTTTGAGCTTAACACATGAATAGCGTTTATTTTTATGAACACATTAAAAGGTTGGCCGTGTGGTCCCCGGCAGAGTAGAATAGGCCACCCTCACTCTTACCGAGGTGTCGTAAAAGGCGACTAAGGTAAAGCTGCTGGCATGATCATCAGCACCCAGAGAAGGTAAACTCTGCATTTATATCAAAACCCTCGCCAACCCGTCTGCCAAGCGTGGTGAGTATGACAATTGCCCCTCATGTGATTGAGGGAGGCCCGTGCCCCAGCAGTGGGGACTTAAATGGGCCGACGATGATGATGATTAAAAGAAAAAGTATTTTCTAGTGAGCCGTCGGTGTAGAATGCCGACGGTGTACGAAGACGGTCCATCTGTCAGGCGCGCTGCATTTAGGTCGTTGCTGAGTTAGTCTATGCGACGTAGCTCATAAAGACATAAAGCCATCAATTTGCTCACGTAAGACCTAAGTCTTAAGTAATAGTCTAAACTATAACGATCAGGAGCCCTATTCTCGGACGTGATATACATATTGAATAAATACGCCATTAAGAGCATCGAGCAAAGGTTAGGAAAAAGATGAATAACGCGAAGAGGCTTCTCAAAAGAGGTCTATTCAAAGGCAGGTGGGTTATTATAACTTAATTTATAACTCTTCAGAAATGCTATTCACATAAAAGTAACGACGATAATAGGAATACTTCACAAAGTATATAATGTACCTACCTAGTCTATTATGCGTGCACGTATATTTTTAATATGATAATCTTATTTCATAAGTTCGAATCCAATAATGCAACTCTGGATTATTAAAATCCATTTGCATATTTCTATTATATCTATATAAGGAAATTATAGTGAGGAATTCTCTACGTTTCGCATTTTCTGAAAGCTGTAACCATGATTTAGTTCTTATCTATTAGGGGCCATTTTCATGGGGTACGTTGACCCTAAGGGATCTTTTGTACCTTTTTTTTTCAGGGGAACCATCTTGGACGTCACCTGGCTACATATAGGGAACAAGGTGGTGTGTGGGACTCAATCCTAACTTAATCCCCCGGGGTGTCCATCTCCGCATAATCACGGTCGGAAACCACACAGCCGGGGCTAGATCGTATTCACCCCTATCTGGAGCAATACAGCCCTTCAACGCTGTACGACCTACCAGGACACCCGGTAATGTCATGCTCCGCGGAGTCATATGCTTAGGCACTCCCTAGCAGTGGGTACGCTCACGTACTCCGAAAGCCCGTTTAGTCGCCTCTTACGATGGGGCCGGAAAAACCTTGGCAGTATTCTTGAACGCCCCTAGCATGGCGCAGGATCTCTTTGTACCTCCTCTATCCTTTGCACTTCTATTCACGAAAGAACCATGATTTAAATAGTCTGCTAATGGGTTCCGAAGGTCAGACGGCAGTCGTTTCATTGTAATTACTAGACTCCCATAATCCTAAATCACGGTCTAAGCGAGACCTGGGCTTGGACGCGACAGCTTTGGACGAACCGGGAATAACACGCTTAGATGAGGACAAGCGATAAGAGATACTTTTATTAGTATAAAAGATAAAAAAATCATTAGTCTTCGAGTATATAAGCAGCGCGAGTATCTAATTGTTTTTCGAAAACAACAAAATGAAAATGAATTTGGAACACATAATTTATATGATAGAAACCCTCATGAGGGTATTTCTAATATTTAACGATTACAAATAAAACTTTAAGGGGTTTTTAATAAACGTTAATTAGCTAGCAAAAGTTTAACAAAAATTTAAGAATAAGACCCTTAATCACAACTAATTTCCACTAAACTCACTATTGCAAATAAAAATGTATCCTAAGGAAACAGCTGAAAGTCACAGAAAATGATCGGTCCAGCAGAATAGTGCCCATTATTTGAGAAATATTTGCACATCCGGTATACAGTGCATCTCCAGTACTATCATCTGCATAGCAATGATTACTGTTCTCAGACAACATATCATTGATGTGCAGAAGAAACAACTAAGAAATGAATAAACACAATATGATTTTACCACTGGAGTCGGAAAGTTGATTCTGACGAGAAGATCCCGGCAAGAATCTCGCCAGTTACTTTTTTTATTCGCCAATAATTTTAATACAGTGTTATTATTACTATATTACTTGCATAAGTCGATTTCATGTCCAACAATAAATACATATATCCATTACAATGTTTACGATGTAATCATCAACTATATAATAGGCTTTTGCCATTAAATAAAATTTAATTTGAGTTTTAAATTTAGGCATTGGTAAGTCAACAAGCTTTTGTGGTAATTTGTTAAATATTCATTCCGACAACTGAATTACTAACCTTATGAAGTCTGTGATTTGAAACAGCAAGTCTATATTAATTTCTGGTGTTAAGGCTATGTTTATCAGATATTTTAGGATTTATTCCAGATTTTTATAAACATACATAATACAGTCAAAAACGTACTGTGATGCTAATGTTAAGATATTAATTTCTTTGCACAAATTTCTAAGTGAGTCCCGTGGCCCGAGTCCGTATATGGCCCTGACAGCTCGTTTCTGTAGCAAAAAGATAGTTTGAGTATCAGCTGCAGAGCCCATAGCAACAGACCATAGGACAACACTATGAAAATAACTGAAATCTTGCTGCTTCAATATTGGTCAGATGTCTTATTTTTCTGACTACTTATGCAGCTGAACTAAGTCTTCCTGCCAGGGCAGCAATATAGGAACCCTACTGTAATTTTGAATCTGACGTGATGCCCAGAAATACTGTAGAAATAATACTTCAACAATTTCATTATTCAAATCATCCGATCATCAATGGAACAAAGCTCAAAACTCTTGTCACTCGATATTCCATTTGCAGTATAGAATCGTTTTTGTATAATTTCTTTCTAATTATGCAGGGGTGCCTCCGTTGCAGAATAATGAAGCTAGACATTTTATTCTCATTTGGATTTAATAACAATATTCAAATTTTTGTCCCTCCAAATACATATGTTACATTTTGAAGCATTCATTAAATTTATTATAATCTATGCAATTAATTTGAGAAGACTGTGGGCATTTTTTCAAATAAACTCGTGGGTTTATACACGTGGGCGTTTAAATATAATTGCATTAAATAAGAAATGTGTATATTCGACGCAAGATACATACTTGTACATCTTTCAATCTTTACATTATAGTAACTGAAATATATTTAAGACGTTTTTATTCATTACACTGCAGCGTATGGATATATCCCAGAACCGGCGATATTTTTAAAATAGAGACTCTTTAGGTCACCGATATTAAAATTTGTTGTTAACGGTTTGGCTGCAGGAGTATTTCCGGACGGCTACGACTTAGGGACCATCAAGAGAAGAGCGTACTCTTTTTTAAAAAGGCCGGCAAAACAGTAGCGATCTCTCTGATTTCGCGGATGTTCATGGGCGGCGATGATTACTTTCCATCAGGTGACTCGCTTGCTCGTTTGTCCGCCTCTAGCATAAAAAAAATGTTCCTACTTTCCCACAACCATTATCATCGTTTCAGACGCCTACTGCTGGATAGGCATCCACCGATGTTCTCCAAACAGATCGGTCATGTAACATGAGTCTTTAACAAACTTCTAAAAACGTAAATTCAATGTAATGCAAACAATAAATCCCTGAGTACTTATTCGAAGCCGCTCGGAACGTCTCGTTGACAATTTAAGGCTCTACGTCGACGAAACTAGCGCTGCCAATCGATTTATATTGATTTTGGTGATTATGAGAGGTTTTTTTTATAAAAATACATCTTCAAATACTTGAAGGAAAGAATGAACAGTTTTTTTGAGACCAACTTATATGATAATTTCTTCCTACAAGTCACAATAATTTCCATAATTGCTATAAGTGGCCACTTTTAGCGTTAAGCGTGTCTATTCGTTAATATTTAATACTATTTACAGATTTACTTTTTTTGAAATGTCACATAATCGCCACAATCAATGTATGTAAATCAAGTGGCGACGCTAGTTTCTGACCCAATACAACCCTTGGCTGTACATCGAGAGCCAAGGGTTGTGTTGGGTCACGTGTTGTGTAAGACAAACATACCTCGTACTAAGTAACCAGGCAACTTTGAAGGTAGTATTTTCCAAAATTAAGAATCAACTATTCCAAATGATGGATTGATATGAAATGTTCTTAAGAATCTCGAAAATATTTTTTCGTTTCGGTTTTGGATCACAATGTTTGTACAGGATAAATTTTTAAACGGTAAATGTAAATTTAATTTGTCTTAGTAGGCAGTAGTTATTTTATTCCAGCAGAAGAGTAGATCTTTGTAACCAAGTTAAAACAGTTCCAAAAATCTTATAAGACAAATTGTATCATGTAGGTACAGTATTTATTATCTATAGCGTTATCTGTTTACATAAAGCCTATACAGATGAACAAGCACGGACGTCGTCCAAAACCCAAGACAGATAAGAGCCCTCGGGGAGAATGAAATGAACCAAAGTACAGTCACCGCACAAATAAGGCATCAAAATGACCCTTGAGGCCTGACTCTAAGGACACTTGCCAAGGGCCTTTTTTGGCAACGGTGGCAGGAGTGATGAATTTCTATCTGATAAATTATAGTGTTCAAACAAAAAATCTTAGATAGGTATCAAATCCACCATATTGTTAGGTTTTGTCGTACCTACATTTCAAAATATCATTACTCGGATGTTAATTTGATTGGTAAACGGTTTCATTGGTACTTTATTTATAAAAATTGGCTCAGTAGTTTGTGTAACTTTTTCACTTTACTGTAATCGAGTTATAAACATAGAAATAGAAATGGCAAAATTCTTTATTCAATTTATCATATGGACTGTTCTTGTCAAATATCTAATACCTACAAAAACAGATCTGTCTTTACTTTTAGTAAGTACATATCTGTTTTCAGAAAAACTGTACTACTATTTGGTCCCAAAATTTACCTGAGAAAGTTTGCACTCGAAATTTGGATTAATGCCATCATAAGTGGCCGTTTTTATCGGTAATTCAAATTTCGAGTACAAAAGCAGACCTAAAAGAAAGATATCCGGTTTAGTTGCTAACAATTTAAATCAATTGGCGTCGCTAATGTGCCTTACCCGTATCCTTAATAGATACTTTTTCTGCCTCTTTTTTATAAGCCTTGGTCAACCTTTCCTAAATTCCTTCCACCTTTTCTTGTCTCGGGCAGAATAGCACGTGAATAGATAAATATAATAGGTCCAGGTTTTACCCGCAAGCATAACGATGTCATCTTTCTATGTCATATGCGGTCTCCTTGTGTTCTTTATTTGTCTCATGGCCGACACTTCACTCCTAAATATGTAGATACTTATTGTTGCACCAAAAGTTAGGAGTAAACTCATAACCGAATGGTCCCCTGGTACCGAATCCCGGTCAATGGGTGATATCACTAAAATCGGAGGAGCTATGTTGGTGCAAAAAAAAGGAGGCTTATACTCAGCAGTAGATACGGTCAGCATCAAAATGAGGCTTACTGTACTTCCGGGCTGATGATTATGATGAAATATTTACTTCGCAAATTATGTTTAGTCATGATTACTCTTCCTTTCTCTTTACGCATAAATTATACGATTAGATCTAATTTAACTAACCCAATATTCAGAAACAAAGAGGGGTTATCGCGTTATAATTGCAGAGCAACAGAGAGCAACCCTTTTCAACAATAATAATAGTATTAGTAGGTCGTGTTTGGATTTCCTTCGGTTCATCCAAGCTAAGTGTAGGCTGACCCTGCGGTCGACCCACACTTAGCATATTTTTCGCTGTGCGTGCTTTATCCTACCAGCGGCTAGCTTACCTACGAGGTGATTGAAAGTTTATACAAGCTAAACTATGGTTTTTCAAGACGTACTTGTAGATTGGCTTAGTATCGACCCAACTCACGAGAGTTGGATCTGAAACCAAGACCAAAATTACGGAAAGATCAACTTACCAAAATCTGTCGGATTTCCTCACGGTGAAGCCGAGATGAACGATTTACAAAATCAAACTTATTAGGTAACTAACACAAATCTTCTTGAAAAAAATATCTGGTATAGACGCATGAGGATATTCTCTAGAAAATGATTACACGATAAGTTTTACTTTACTGAAGCAAAAAAGCCCAAAAATAGCTCGTATAGAAGTCTAAAACGAATTCATTAGTACTGCGTGAAGCAGCAACACTGTGCTGTGTTTCGCTGCGTGAGTGAGGGTATCGGAGGCACAATCCGAGGGAAAGGAGGGTTTTAAGCTTGGCAGCGCCCTTGTGACTCCATTGGTGTTGCGGGTCCATGGTCCATTATTTCTATACAGATGTGTCTTTAAATTTTACAAATAACCGGCAAAAATTTATAATTCCATATTTAAAAAAACAATTGAAGTGGAAAAGGAAGGAAATTTTAGATCCACGCGGAGTTTCGACAGTCGCTGTGTCATGCTCTCGCAAGACGAAAAGGGTTTTTTGTGTTGATGCCAGGCCTAAAGGGGCCGGCAAACAGCGTATTTCCCATACAAACGTGGTGCAATTTGAGAATATCTCAACGATTCATTACCTTTACTCTGGTTAAGGAAGTATAATGAATACTTTATTATATATCGGTTAACACCTGCTCTTAAAAATATTTACCCACCTAAAAATATACTTGCGATTACATTTCGCAAATTTTTCGACGTTGATGACCTATTTTCTGTACATCGGTTTTATATTAGAAACTGACTTATTTATTATGAAAATTTAACAAAGACACAACTTGTATAGTTTAGTTTTACAATGTCTTAAAGAGAATTAAAATATAATCAAGTTTCATTTATCATTTTTTGTATTCGCAAATGCACACAATTTTCTAAGTAATTTCAAACAGCTATCTTGATATTTCTGCTCGCATAGAAGGGTCTCGGTTAGCGCGACAAAGATAGCGAGATGTCCGAGGAACGGCGAAGCTCGCCATGAATTGAATTTGAACGACACTCCGTCGAACTCCAAAGCAGTTAGTTGCAAGAGCCCGGGGGCGCTTAGATCACGATCCAGGGTTTGGTGAATCTGATAATTACAAAAAAGAGACTGTCGTGTAACCTTCTCCACCCTTTAAAAGGGAACCAGACCTACAGGACTATGGAAAAGTACATTGATCTGCTAAAATAAAGTCTGTTTTGATATTATGGATCTCTTATACGAGAAACGATTGTAAGACCCATGTTTCTTAAAGAAGTTTTATCATTAATATTGTCTAAGTATATCGATCAGTGGGACAAAATAGCCAATCTTAATATTATAAATTTTTTCCAGTTTTTATTCCAGGTTGCATTCAAAGTTTTTTTGAATATTACAATATTCAAAAAAACTTTGAATGCAACTAGTTAAGTAGCAAGAATTTTACTTCTTTTTAGGCAACTGGTTGTGAATCTTAGTTGCCAATGTGGCCAGAGGGGAAAGCCCCTCTAGCCACATTGGCCACTAAGATAAAAATCTACTTTAAAAAAAAAAGTAACTTACATGTGCTTATTCCAAAAGCCAATTAGGCTTTTCACAAAAATGAAAGCTCAATGTTAATTTTCATGAACTCTTTATACGAGTAGATATAGCTCACACCCAATTAAGACTCCAACATCACCATTCTTGTTTGAACATATTCGGATGAACTTCAATCTTCCCAACTTTCAGTAAAGTTAAAAGTACTACGAGCCTGTTGGAGTCTCGACAGAAACCCCAAGTACCGGGACATGTAGCGTGGAATGTAGAAGTGTTTAATTAGCTTCTCAGGCGCTGCTAATGAGCTTCCGATGTATCGCCATTAGGGACGAGCCGATATAAACTCAGTGCGCCAAGTTTTAATGTTGGTAATGAAATGTACGTTTAAGGTGACACCGTGACGATACCAGCGCCGCCAAGTGATTTATATTGATTGTGGCAAATAAAATACATTTTTTTAAAAGTGAGCAATGAATATAAATTAACATTTTTTTGAGACAAACATATGTAATAATTTCTTCCTTAGATTAGTCTTGATGATTGCTAAAAGTGGCCACTTTTAGTAATTATGGAGATTATTGTTATTTGTAGGAAGAAATTATTACATAGGTGGGTCACAAACATTATTAACCATTTCCTTAATGTATTTGTAGCTCACTTTTTTTAAAAAAAAAGTCTCCTATTCTCTACAGTCAGTTGTTTATAAACAACTTGGCGGCGCCAGTATCGCGCGGTGTCGCCGTAAGTGAAGTTTTTTAGGAATGGCGATTAGAAGATGATCGAATGTTGTTTGAATTGAACCTTGATTGATCTACCCACTTTTTGCAACAAATGTTAAAGGCTCATCATTGACATAATTAACTTTTTAACTGATTACGAATAGTTCGATAAAAATGGCTTTTAGAGTATTATTTCCAAAATTATACAAGAACTTTATGAATTATATTTTTGATACACAAACAAAAGCGCTTTTTCTCAATAATTGAAAATCTTATTGATTAGATTTATTTTCTAGTTTTCATTTCAACATCCGTATTCTATACTTATCTAAATGCTCATACAATTCAATTAAAAGCTCATACATTCATTACAATTCAATTCAACTCATTCACTTTATTTTCGTATGGAAATAACATTAAGGTATCATCCTATTTAGTGCTTTAAGTGCCGCTAGGAACACAAGATTTTATTTAAAAAGCATTTTTTTTAGTTATAAGTGGCAGACGAGCAGACGGATCACCTGAGTGAAATGGCATTTTTATGAATTTCGACGCACTCGAAAACTCGTCGTAGGTGAAATATCTATTATCTAATATATACTATACTAATATACTATCATGAAATATCTATTTCATGATAAGGGACAACATTTTTTTCCTATATACAGATTAGACATTTATTTGTCCTATGAATTTTAGATGTCTCACCTCCAAAACCATGCAAAGTCCTACTGCTAACATTGTATCTTTAAAGTGACGGGTAGGGCACACTAGCGATGCCAATTGATTTAAATTGTTAGCAACTAAAACGGATATCTTTTTTACAATTTCGAAGCTGCAGCCTCTCGGAAAACACTTATACTATTTATTTAATACTTATGCTTAAATTTTTGGTCTGCTTTGGTAATCGAAATTTGAATGACTACCAAAAACAGCCACTTATGGCGTTAATCCAAATTTCGAGTGCAAAAACAGATCAAAAAGTAGTGCCTAATTATTAAATAAATAGTGTAAATGATAGCTTAGAGACTCCCGCTTCGAAAGCGTGAATCTTTTAGCGTGAATCAATTTTTCGCGTACAAAAACGGACCCAACATTTGTCAATGGTTATTTAATAAATAGTATAAGTGTTTGCCGAGAGGTTGTAATCCCGATATTGTTTAAAATAGATCCGGTTTAGTAGTTAAAAATTAAAAGTGATTGGCGTCGCTAGTGCGCCCTACCCGTCACCTTATGTATTTTTTTTAAAACGGTATACCTACATTATATTAAGTTCACTCAGCCTATTCATAGATACACATTAAGTTACATAAAAAAACCATTGCAAAGTATGAATTGTGTGCAAAGAATTGTTGAGCATAATTTTCTCGTGTAGAGCTCTCTAAGACGTAACATGCTGATCTTGTTGGATGTCCTATTTCATAAGTAAACATTTGTTCCAGTGGCGGACTTCACGACGCAGATGTCCCAAATCTACGAGCGGCATTCATCTGAGCTCCAAATCCTAGTCGCCAACTTTCGTAAACGCAGCAGTGAGCTAAAGAGAGAAAGGTAAGTGAATAAATAAGTTTATTCTAAGCTACTATACCTTCGTTTTGAACACCAAACGGACAGACTACGTCTAGAGGCTCTCTAAGACTAACTACGGAGAGGCTATATTCGCATGATAGATAGTAGTAAGCAGGGGCGGCTCTAGCCAAAGAAGCGCCCGGGTGCAATCAATAACCTGGCGCCCTCTTGTTTCAATATGAGCGAACAAAATGGAATACTTACAACATGTTCGACTACCGCGGCAGTCACTTCTGTTGGCATTTTACTAACATTAATTAGGCTTACCACCCATATGCACAATAAGCTGACAACCCGGAATTGGATTTGTCATGTTGTAAGTTAGTTTTATTGTTGTGGCACTCAAAGAGATAGTTTATTCATAATAACAGTCGCGATTTGACCCTTTGGGCCGGTGGCCGTGTATAACTATTGTCCAAGTGACAGGTCAAATTATGTCGCGAATGCATGTACAAATGACAGGTAGCTTTTCTGTTGAAATCAACGCCCCATGGCACATTTACATTCATTATTATCGAAGTATTTAAGTGTAATTTATCACCATATCAGTAGGTATTATTAGAGTTGCAAGCATAGAAAACACATAAGTAGGTACCTAAGCTGAAGTGCAATAATTACATTACCTACTTACTTAGCCATAGGTGCATCATGTGTCTAAATAACATCAAATGTTTCTATGAATGAATTGTAACGTAATGCTGGTAAGAAGGTGACGCCAATATCAACAATTTCATGTCTTAGATCTCAAGCAGCTGTCAATAATTTTCTAATTAATATCATGCGATCATGCGATGCGACCATCAACGAATCCTTATCATGGTCCAAGCGTACCTCGGGCTTCGAAGCGACAGCATTGGATGCAACTAGGAATCATACGCCAAGATAAGGAGGAGGAGAACTACTATACTATGAGTTTGAAATACTATCCTCGCTATCCAAAACTATTGCTCTGTCTCTTTTACATACACCACAATGAATGGGACAAAGCGATAGTTTTCGATAGCGTGAACAGTTTTTCAAACTCATGGTAAGGGTACAGTAGAGGCTCTATGTGTAGCGAAGGGCTCTCGGCGCCCTCTAACTTCCGGCGCTCGGGTGCACCGCACCCCCTGCACTACAGGGTGTATCTGTGAACATTTACATCCCTTTAACCACGTGTTCTACTAACCATTATGAACAACATTTATTCTATCACTTTTGGAAATTCGCATAAAAAACTTTCAACTTTTCATACAAAGTCGGTCACGTGACTTGGTCATTTTGTATGGGTAGTCGAAAAAAATTTCGATGAATTTCAAAAAAACGTTGAACTAATGTTGTTCAGAATGGTTGGTAGAACACGTGATTAAAGGGATGTAAATGTTCACAGTTACACCCTGTATAGGTTAAGAGGATCCTGGTAGTAAGTAGTTGAACAAGAAAAAGTGACAACTCAATGGTATGCATGTACAGTAATGGACTGAGGATTATGATAAGTCAAGTATTCTTACATGAAAAACAAACAAGAAGAACGAAAGTAGTAGGAACGGACTAGAACCACTTATTCTGTTTAAACAACCGACAACTTTAAATATCCCAAACTGATATCATCATCATCATCATCAGCCCATTTAAGTCCCCACTGCTGGGGCACGGGCCTCCCTCAATCACATGAGGGGTAATTGCCATACTCACCACGCTTGGCAGACGGGTTGGCGAGGGTTTTGATATAAATGCAGAGTTTTCCTTCTCTGGGTGCTGATGATCATGCCAGCAGCTTTTCCTTAGTCGCCTTTTACGACACCTCGGTAAGAGTGAGGGTGGCCTATTCTACTCTGCCGGGGACCACACGGCGACGACGAAACTGATATATTATTAATTAATATTATCTTAATTAATTATCCTGTTATTCAACCGCGAAACAGCAATGCTTTCATTGTTCTGGTTCAAATAACAGTAGCAGGGTAATTTACACACGAGCTTGAATAACAACGCCAAATAGAGATAGAAAGCTAATAAACAATACCACTGCTACTGTCTGAAGCGTTAACATAAGAATATAACACATAGTATACTCGTAAATAACAGATATAAATACAATTGTTATTGACAAATGAATTAAATATGAATTAACTTAAAACTTGCGGTTCTAAAGTAAGTTTCAAAACTTTGTTTTTTATACGACTCTATCCGAAGATAATTTTCCAATGTCAACTTATTGAGAATAAGTAGGTAGTCAACAGTCGAAGTCAGTTAAAGTCACAGTTACTTAAAAAAACGCCGGTGTTTTTACGTTTTATCGACCTACGGATTCAGTGGATATCACTCTAAAAGCAATCGCGGGTTTTAGGACTCTGTTAGTTCCAAGCAAGTTGTCATTAGAAAACTCACTCGACACACAATAGCAGTGTTTAAAACGATACAATACAACTATACACAATAGCAATGTTTTTTTTCTATATATTTAGAGATAATTGTCCATTTAGTTGTCAATCAGGACATTGATTTTCTTTCTGAACACTATAGGACAAAATTGAAGCATGCAAATGTATTTTTTAAGTGGACTAGACTGCAAACATTTTTTCTTCGTAAAGGATTTTGAAAGTTTCAAGTTTCAAGATTATAACACCTTCATAATCCTAAAATTAAACTCGTAGAATGACGAGGCGTTCAAAACTAACCCAATTTGAGCGAACAATATGACGGAGCACTGCATCCTCCCACGGCCCCATCGAGTTGATTGGACGCCCAACAACTGAATACGTTGATCGAATAGAATCCGCCCGCCTATCAAACGATGCTAAAATAAACATAGAGAAATAGCATAATTCAAAATCATACATACTCGCCTCTTGTGGTTTAAAAGTGTTTAAGCACCCATTTTGGCGGACAATCTGATTTAGAGAACTGTTAAACCCTTTCGCCGACCAATTTATTAGCTACTTATATTAATAATATAAGTATTAGACAACGTTTCACATAAGTACTTATGCCAAGAAGTAACACTCAAAATAACTTGGCAAAAGTGAACAGATTTTTTTTTAATGTTATCTTAAAGTATTTCACTGCTAAATTATTAGTTCTATTTTATTTTTGATCGAAAATTTAATTTAATATCTATGTATAATTGTGATGTTATCAAACCCGGAATTCTATGAGAAGATGGCAGTGTCTGTTTTGACTTGTTAGGGCAGATTTTTTATCACTGATTACCTTTTGGTTAGATTAACTAAAGTTAACTGTCTAACCAATGGTCAAAGTGACGGCATCAAAGTGACAAACTTCCTTGTAATATAACTATTGGTTAAGCTAACTATTGCTTAAAAAACAAATTTTAGCGATATTTTACTATTGGTTACTTTTTTAAACCATTAGATCAGTTTAACTACAGATCAATAAATGGCCCTTAGATGAACGTATTTCTAACTGTTTATAATATCTTTTTTAAATAACCTCTGGATATATAAACTTATTTTTTTATAAACAATGTCAGACAGATAGCAGCAGTGGTTGGATTAAGAACTAATAGTACTCTATCCGGTCGAGACAATTGATGGAATGATTTCTGTTGCCTCTTTTATGGCGAGGAAATTAACACCGCATATATTAATATAAAATATTTAACGGATATTGCAGTGGCTTTTGTGAGATTTCCACCGCAAATCCTTTATTTGCTGTAATAAAATTACTATCAGGAATTACCATTTAAGTGCATATTATTATGACAGACATGATTATCTCATTATATAATGAGTCCTACGTATTTTTGTTTCTTATTTAGTGCGTTTCAAAAACTTTGTCTTTTTATTCAACAAAAATCTGAATAGTCATTATTTATGATAAAAATGATCGATTTCTTCTTTTTGGTTTTTTTTGTGCCATAGATGGCAGACGAGCAGAGGGATCACCTGATGGTAAGCGATTGCCGCCGACCATGGACACCCGCGACACCAGTGGAGTCACAAGTTCTAGGGTTTCTAGGGGATTCCATTTATAGTCGGTAGGACAAGACTTGTTCTTTATACAGGTTTTTTGAGATTTCTAATATACCGTTCCTTTTGAAAATATAGGAACAAAGAATAATCCAACTTTTCAATTTCCTACAAAAATATGGAACAGCGCAGCTTTTGTACTCTTCTAGTTTATAGCTAAGTATGTATTCCTAGGTAAATGTAGTTCCCCCAAGGCGCTTTAGGCTATTTGCTCCCCGCCGAGCTAAACCACCTTAGAAAGCCTGAAGCATCTTACTACTTAGTGTTCCTAGGTCAACCCACCTACCCTTTAGATGCAAGAATTTTAATTAAAATTGTAGTTGCTATATATTTTAGTGTCAGAACGTACAACGTATTTGATGTGCAAGAATTTATTCAGTATTTGTTAAACTAATACTGTGTTTTTGTTTAATTAAATCACATTGATACTGCAGTTTTAGCCAATAGTTTCTACATTTGACAGCCTGATTCTTAAAAATGTAAATGAAAAGGATTCAAGGAAAAAGAAACGTAGGAACAAACCGTATACCTAATACACTTTTAAATTCAAGCCACAAGCGGACTTCATTTTCATTCGGTTGTTTATTTTGAATATAAGCTTTGACTTATAATATCGGTGTAAATATTTTTTTAGAATACTCATGGAAAAAAGAAGAGGAAAAACTAGGTTGGAATACAGATGCATTTTCATTAATGCCATTTTAGAATACTCATGGAAAAAAGAAGAGGAAAAACTAGGTTGGAATACAGATGCATTTTCATTAATGCCATTTTAGAATACTCATGGAAAAGAGAAGAGGAAAAACTAGGTTGGAATACAGATGCATTTTCATTTAATGTCATTCGTACCCCGGGCTCCAGAGCGACAGCTTGAGACGCGACCGAAAATTATCTTCTATTATGTAAGTGTTAATCATTAAGGCAGGAGAACTAAGGTCACAGTCATAGCTCAAAGGATTGCATGCCTCAAGTAGCAATGGGCAGGGCACATAGCGAGGAGAACAGACGGCCGTTGGGGTGGAAAGGTCCTCGAGTGGAGGCCACGTACAGGAAGTCGCAGCCGTGGCAGGCCCCCCACAAGGTGGACCGACGATCTGGTGAAGATCGCGGGAATCCATTGGATGCGGGCGGCACAGGAGCTGTGTGGAGAACATTGGGGGAGGCATAGGCCTCCCCCACATAGACACTGGACATAGGTCCAGCAGTGGACGTCTATTGGCTGATGATGAATGATGATGATGAATCATTCAGGAGACCCACACTTTTACTCCGCACTAGAATGTAGGACTCGCTTCATTAAGTCTTTCATTCTTATCGATAGTCTATCGATAGCCTATCGATAGTCAAAAATCAATAGTATCGATAGTAAAATTTGATCAGTAGTATGGGTAACGCTAATACTATCGATACTATCGATTGTTTAATGTCCAACACTATCGGTAGTATCGGACACATTTAATCAGGCAGCAATACTATCGAAATATAGCTGACTATCGATAGTACAAAACTATCTATAGTTTTTGATTAATTCTGTTAGGAATCACAATACTATCGATAGTATCGGGCATATAACAATCGATAGTATCGATATTATTAGCGTTACCAATACTACTGATCTAATTTTAATATCGATACTATCGATAGTTTTGACCAATAGCAATACTATCGATAGTATTATCGATAGTCTGAATGATTATCGAGGTCAACTATCAATAGTATGACTGACGCTGACTGATAAAAGATAGGTTCTCTCTACATTATAGCGAAAGCGCGTTATTGAAAATCTGTACACACCTATAAGTTTTTCAATATTGTGCAAGCCCCGATCATGCATGCGGTATAACGTGTACATTAGCAGCAACATGTCTAGCACCTTATTCCCTTATGGTGACGGGTAGGGCTTACTAGCGACGCCAATCGATTTTAATTTTTAGCTACTAAACCTGATCTCCTTTAAACAAATTAGGGCCGAGAGGTTGTAACCCCGAAATTATTTAAAATAGATCCGGTTTAGAAGCTAAAAATTAAAATCGATTGGTGTCCCTAGTGTGGCCTACCTGTTAGCTTAAGGCGACGAGTACCTCACACTAGCGACGTTAATTGATTTAATTTTTTAGCTACCAAACCGAATCCTTTTTTAACAATTTCAGAGCTCCACTCTCTAGGCAAACAGTAACACTATTTATTTAATAATTGTGGACTACCTTTTGGTCTGTTTTTGCATTCGAAATTCGTATTAACGGCGTGCGTGAGTGAGGGTACGGGAGCCACCATCCGGGAGAAAGGGGAGGTTTAACGGTTGACAGCGCAGTTGTGACTCCACTGGTGTCGCGGGTGTCCATGCGCGGCGGCAATCGCTTACTATTAGGTGACCCGTCTGCTTGTCTGCCACCTGTCACATAAAAAGTGGACAATTTTGGCAGTAAACCCAATTTCGAGGTCAAAAGCAGACCAAAAAGTTAAGTAGAAGTATTAAATAAGAATAAGTGCTTTCCGAGTGGCCGTAGCTTCAATATTGTAAAAAATAGATCTAGGATTAGTTGCTAACAATTTAAATTAGTTGTCGTCGCTAGTGTGCCCTATCCGTCACCTTAATCTGCACTCAAATGTACGTCTCGCTCCAATACGTCGAAGTAATAAGCTTATCCTTCGTTGTCCGTGTCAACGCGCCTCTGTGTTCCGATTTCGTATGCATCGATTGGCTTATCGAGTGTACTTACGTATCGTTTATTTGGAATGAAACGGCTTACTTGAATTTAAAATGGCTGTTTTATTTCACAGACGCGTGTAAAACTATTTTCTTTTCCATCACAGCACCTACAGATAGCTAATTATTCTGTGACTGCTCCACACCGTTACATAAATATTTACTTTCTGTGACTGTGAATAATGGCGAAGCTTATTTTAAATTAGCAGTTTTTCTTTTACTAGCTTCGATCAGTGTGAAAACTAGTTTTCATAAGTTTTTTAAGGTTCCGTAGCCAAATGGAAAAAAACGGAACCCTTATAGATTCGTCATGTCTGTCCTTCTGTCCGCCCGTCTGTATGTCACAGCCACTTTTCTCCGAAACTATAAGAACTATACTATTGAAACTTGGTAAATAGATGTATTTATTAACCGCATTACGAATTTTATACAAAAATTGGATAAAATAGAAAAATTGGGGGGGTCTCCATACTTGAAACTGAAACTCAAAATTTTGTTTTTCATAAAACCTATACGTGTGCGCAACAGTCGTGCGCAACAGACGCTCCCAAAGTGGTAAATTGTGTGCCCCCCCGCATGAATTATAAAACTAAAAAAAATATATGATGTACATAATCATGAAAACTAACAATGAAAATTGGTTTGAACTAGATATAGTGAGTAGTTTTTTTTAATTCGTTATAAACCGTAAACCGCAATTTACCTTGCATATATCTTACTTGCTGCTACGGAACCCTTCATGGGCGAGTCCAACTCGCACTTGGCCGGTTTTTTTATGTTTTGGAGGGCAGTCGAGCAGACGGATTACCGCCTACTCGTCTGCTCCCTAAGCCAATGCCGCCTCCCATAAACACCCGCAATACCGATGGATAAGGAGAGGAATAGGTATACTGTTTTTTTTCGATTTCCTCAAATGAAGAAAACATACGCAGTCAAAACTCCAAACTCATTAAAACAAACAAGTAATAACTGATGTCGGCCTTTTATATTTAGAAATTAGATGAACGTAAACTTTTTGCAAGAAAATTGTCTCAACTGAAAATTCGGTATGTTATCATCACACCTGTACCATTTCTTTATATCCTTATTTTGTTTCATTTATTTTATGTCCTACTATAAAATGAATATGGCCATGTCGTTTCGCATCAAAAATGATCCATTATCTCGTAAATTGAATGACAATAAACCAGTTGGAGGATACATTGGTATTTTTTCAATTTCCATATTTTCCGCCTTGTCTTAAATTCATTTTTATCGAGACATGAGGAAGGTTTATCATAATAGCGCTTTCTTACACACCTAAAATGAAACTCGAAAATCTACACTGTAATTATGTTCCAATGACATCGATATTCTGAATAACTTTTGTTCTACAACTCGTGCACGAACAAAAAGTTTCGCCTTTTTAATAAATTTTACATAATTATATCAACGATAAATTGTTGACTGAAGTTCCCAAACGTTCAATTGAAATAAATTCCGTGGAGTAATTTAGTATAATGTTTAGTACAATTAATATAGGTAAATAACGTATTGACCTGGTGGCGGGTTTGGTAACAATGACCCCGCCTGACTCTCCAAGGATTTAGGTTCGATTATTTTACGACACAGTCAGCAATTTTGTTATTCTACCTAAACTCACATTCACGTGGATAAAATTATCTTTGTTTTTGTTGTTACTTATAATCTTTTAATTGCGCAATATACCTATTTGTACCTTTAATGATTCCGATACCCAGACAAAATTGTTTAGAGTACTTGAACACTTTCAGACTTTGGGACATAATATTACCTAATATTGTCTGATATGTATCTGTAGTGATGTTAGAAGCGGGTACGTACGTATCTTGTTAATTGTCTGCAAATATTTACAAGTGAAACCCTAATTAATTTGACTCGGGTTTGTTTATCTAAGAACGCGCACTTTGTTGAACCCGACTGATTGATGCGAAACGTCTGGCGCATTTATTTTTCACTTCAGCATTAAGGAACTAGCTCCACTGCTAGCGATGAATGAGAAGCGATAGGAGCTAAAATTTTAAAAATTCACTAAAACATTACATGTAAGTAGCGGCAAGACGAGCACATATTGCTTGCAATTCAAAAGTTGCACATTGATTATCACTTGCCTAACAAAATTGGTTCGCATAGTGCATTAATAAGTATCAAAATGGTTTATTCCTTACCAATTTCCAGGTGTCAAAGTC
The DNA here is from genome assembly GCA_019059595.1 of Marasmia exigua. Classification (NCBI taxonomy): domain Eukaryota; kingdom Metazoa; phylum Arthropoda; class Insecta; order Lepidoptera; family Crambidae; genus Marasmia; species Marasmia exigua. The sequence goes on from CM032466.1 coordinate 14,146,968, forward strand.
ACATGCAAGGATTCGTTTAACCCAAAGCCATGAACACGGAAACACGTCGGAGTTTTCCAACGTTATTGCTCAGTTCGCGCCAGTGAGTGCGCGATACCTGCACTATGTACATACATCACTAGATCACACTAACAAACAGATACCGGTGGAAATATTGGGTATATGAACCAGGGCGCATTCGAAGGGTAGATGCATTGCACCTACTCTTCGAGTGACACAAGATGTCTTTAAATTGTAGGTATGAGAGATGCATCGTGCGTTTTTAAGTGAACAAAAGCTAATAAAAATGAGAATATCGCTTTCTCGTCATGGCAGAACAAGTGCCTTATTCTAGTAGCGTTTTGAACATAGTTATTTTTAAACCCTTGAGATCTTCCTACGCTACCTTCAAAGTCTTAAACTTGTCTTTATCAGTCTATTTCTGCACTATTTAGTTCCAATATTTATAAAACCTAGGTGGGTGTTGAGTCGAGACGGTAGACAATCTTTTTATTTTATGTTTGATTATATATAAAGTAAAATACTTTTCTGCGACTAGAATTGTTTAAGTTAAGTACTGCTATTTTAATACCAATACAAATTTTGTATTATAATAGCAACACATTCTATAAGTCATTCTATAAGTGTTTAACACATAAAAGCCGGTACAAAGTATTTTTTTATTCTTTGATAGGATCCTCCCTGAAGAAGAGCTTGGCCCAGCGGTAGGACTAATATATTTAAGTTTTTTTTTATTTTAATCGATCTTTGCATCAACAAACCTTCGGATTTGCCATTAACTATACAAAAAGGTTTTTCAGTTAAGTCCTCTATGTAGTGGACTCAAATAAGGTAATGATGATGAATAAATAAAAATTCATTTATTCGCCATCATTTTAATTTTCAAATTGGTTGGTGAGCGGGCATGAAATAGTACCTACCTACCTACATTCTTAATAGCTTAAATCTGAAATGGCGTTTAAATGTTGTTCAAAATTAAGGAAAATCAAATAGAGAATCTGAAAATCGAAGTAAAGCAAACGATGCCGCTGGAATAAAATAATAGCGAAGTCTCCGCGGAGGCTTACTGAGGCTTGATGGTGCAATTCCAGACGTTAGGCCAATTATCGCTGCCTCTCTCGGCGGGATGCCACTATCTTAACGCAAAGCTGCACGAGAGTAAATAATAGATCCAAAGACGATAATTAGATATATAGTTGGTGTCTTTAATTTGACGTTCTTCAATCTACTTGCTTGCCAGCTGATTCCAATTGTTATCATGTACCTTATTTTTGAATTTTCGGATATTTCAGTACTATTACAAGCGCCATGGTCACGGTATGATAAACTATTTTGAAGTTAGCGACTGGAAAACATTTTTATTGCATTGAATAGGCAGAAGAGCTTGGGGCCCATCTAATGGTAAACGGTAACCACCGTTAATCTACTTGTTTTGCTAACTTTTAATGGTGTAATCCAAAATTTTACGATAATTATCGCCGTCTACCTCGGATGGATTCTGAAACTGAACTCTGACAGACGTTTCTCTGCCGGATGAGCCGCCGACAAATTTTTTCTCTATCGGGTTTTTCGACGATAGGATTTTTCAAATTCGAATGTTTCGCCGACAGAATTATTCATTAATAAGCAACTAGACGACAGAACCTTTCCACTATGAACGTTTCGCCGATTCGTCGACGATTTTGTTATCTACGGTTCGCCAACAAACGTTTGACCTATGAACGTTTGACCGACAGAATGTTTTGCCCAAGAACTTTTCGCCCACATAACAATTATCTCGTTCTGTTGGCGAAACGTTCATGGGAGAAACGTTCTGTGGGTGAAACGTTAATGGGCAAAACGTTAATATCAGATGATTGGAGGAATACCGCGGTCTTACCACTGTACCCTGCAAGATGGGTAGATATAGTTAATATCCTTCCCTTTGCGAGCTAAAACGGTCTTACCTGTAGAGCAGTTTTGACGTTTGAAACAAAAAATTGTCATACAACATTTTTGAAAAAAGAATGAAAACTGTTTTATAACGCCGTTTAAGTTAACAAAGATTTAACTAGATGGCCATAATAAAGTATTTATTTGGCAATATTTTCGATCTTTCCTTTTTATAACGTTTTTTTGAAATTAACGTGCGACGGTTGGAGGAAGAAAACAATTAATAATCGTGATAGTATTAATATTTTTAGGCCAATTTAATTACCTACCGTAGATAGAAAGGTACTTTTTATTGCACAATAAACAGAGGCGGTCTAATCGCTGGAAGCGATCTCTTTCGGTTGTCTGGAAGGTAAGAAAAAATAGAAGATAGAAGTAGATAGAAAAGAAGAACAGGGTATCCATCCTCTAATATATAACGGCGCAGGAAGGCCTTTATCAGAATCAGCCATCTTTAAAATGTGGGCTTGTGGTCAGGGTAGTTGAACATAGAACTCGTTTACTTTCAAATCACTTTAATTTGCGGTAATTAGTCTCCAATTCACAAAATAAATAACACACAATGCACTTTAGGTCATCTAGATATTGATTTACGACACTAGATCACGCAATTACTAACGATGGCATAGAATATTAGCGATTCGTCGGATCGATGGTGCGCGGACGGTTCCTCGATTCAAAGCAAGTCACTTTTTCGTTTTGCCGCCGCACTACCATAGACTAAGACGTTCCGCCAGAGCCACAGACGTCACTCTTATTCTATGACATCCGTTTCGTTGACAGCTGTCACTTATAATTTTAACGTTAAAGTAGGGAAGCGCCGTCATATATATATAAATTAAAATAATAATTAACTCAGGTAATTTATCTTCGTTTTGTTATTTGCCGCTCCACTCACAATTTTCTTTATCTGTTTTCAAGAAAAAAAATGTAATTTCGGAATTGATTTAGGATTTTATATAGAAAAACAACTACCTTTTGATTTCTCGGGTGACTGCTTCTGACAGGCTCATTATGACAGCCAAGTTTGAATACAACCATTTATTGCAAAATATCAAAAGCTTCTGAGTGAGACAAACTTCGACTCGTTAGCCTCGAGCTATGCTCTGCAGAAGAAAGAAAGAAAATATGATTTGGAGCAGGTAACGACCTAAACCACTTGTTACGTTACATTTAACTTTGCAGTGGCTAATTTTGATCTTGTAAGGCCGCAAATATACCGGGAAATCAGTTTTAATTAGCTTCGTTATAAGTCGAAATGCCGAAACACCGTTTTGCTCACGGTGTTTTTATATTTAAGTTTTTTGTTTCTAATTAAGAGGATTAACACTAAAATAGAATTCTTTTCGCTTTGGATCAGATTTAACTGAAAATAATCTTGCTTTAGTAAAATAATCCATCTTATACCATCTTATATTTCTTGTAGAATTATATAATAAGTAAATAGTTTCTTTCTTATTTATTTGATCAGTGGATTTGAAATATATAAGTAAAAAAAGTCAATTACTTCGTCAAGCCCAATTTTGATATTGTACGGTACAGAGAATACAAAGGTTCGTCACCTTAAGGTAAATTTTCGCTTGCACGGAAAGAATCAGTTACCAACATACCGTTTTAAAAAGATCTGTCAACCTTTATTTTTTTTACATCAAAAGGAATCAATGTCAAACAAGCAAATCAACAAGCAAATCTGAACTTTTTGATCTAACAGTTAAGCATAATTTTCTGTGCAACAGGTATTACTCTGACAAATTTACGAAAGGTAATAACTGCTCATAGCATATCAAACGAATCAATATGAAAACTGACGAACCTTTTCGACTTTTGACTGTACGTAGGTGTAGGTTATTCGTATTTTTTTGTTGGTGAGAAATACGCAATGCCAAACACTAATACACCAGTGGGTAGGTTTATTTTACCAGTTCCAATAAATTTACTGCCCATGGGAGCCCGTGCCAACCTTTATACCCTACTTTAAGAGTAAGAAATTATGCCGATATCTTTATTTCTTCCTAAAGTTGAAATCGTAGCTTCAAACTGTAAGTAATAAATTGTGCGAATTTCTAAGTTTTTATCTTCTATTAAACTTTGTTCTGTTTAACCTTGTGTGTTACCTACAGGGAATGGATAAGTTTTGTAATATTATATCTGTCTAATGGAGATTAGAAACACCGAACACTAAGGTTTTGCATTACGTCTATACCTATTGTTATTACAAATTTAATTATATAATTAATATGGTATTCGATCTTCAAAATTATACAATCGTGAGCCATCCTTCAAAGCGATGAAGGCCAAGGATGAGGCGGTCAGAATTGATCCATTTTGATCGGTTTCCCATTACCATCGCATAATGGGATCGGAAGCTGCCGCCTCTGTCAATATTAGTGACAGTTATTGAGGATGATTACCTAAATACATTAGACAATTTAACACTTGTCTATGCCTAAATACAATGCGTAGATGCATTGTATTTAGGCATAGACAAGTGTTAAATTGTCTACATGCAAACCAATGGACGGAATATTGATAAATAGTAATTTATTTATTCATTTTATTTAAAATTTTATTGCACCTAACGATACATTAGGTGAACTTAATGCCCAGAGGCATTCTCTACGAGTCCATTTATTTATTACTTATACTATTTAAGGCAAGATTGAACCAACATCTTCAAAGCAAACGCGTATTACTCGTATCATAGCTTTACATCGGGCGCGATTGTGGTCTAGCGTTATCCTGTAGTCCAATAAAAAATAGGTTTAGGACTTTTCCCCCAGATAGCAAGAAATTCTGTATATACAGACAGTGGTTGGAGTACCTACTCAGGCCATTATCCAAGAACTGGTGAGTCGGGAAATTACATTGTGGTTACTGATAACCACCTGTCCATCACATCTTAAGACAAGCAGGATAACAAATTGTAACACATTCAGAATAGTTATCGGAATGAATGGATAAATAAATGCAATAGAATGAAGATATATAATTCAAGGCTTATTCACTGCATTTTAAGATTAAACTTCTTTTTACCTTTTTAAATTTGTATAAGAAATGACGTTACCTACAACATAGGTTTAAAGAAGCATATTATACTTTGCTTGATCACTTATATTTGATTGAAATATTGTTAATATCCAATAATTAAAATATAATATGTTTGTCTATAAAATACAATATATCTTGATTTGACATATTTGTAATTATGTTAAGTTAAACTATTTAACTTGTCTTAAGTCTAAGATAGTCTAAGTCTTATAGATTTTACAAAGGTAAACCTAATAATTTTACATTGGTAATAGCTATCAGGTTTGATACCTACCTCTCAGACTTTGATATAATTTATTGATGTGGTTCAAACTTGAAAACTTATAAATAGTAACGACTGCAATTTCGACCACCCATTAAAGTTGACCTAAAGTGTACCTAAGTAAGCATTGGATAGGGCACAATATTTTCATTGCCAGTGACTCGACAAAATGTTCTTAAATCGGGATGGCGAACGCCGAATAGCGGGTTCACCGTTATATAGCCAGGAGCCACCGTCTCAGCGCGGACGCCCGTGTTCACTCACTGTATGCACCTAAATGTTCACCTGCACTTGTCAATGACAAACTTTCTTTTTTCATGCTAGAGTACAAACGAGCAAGCGAGTCACCTGATGGAAAGTAATCAACGCCGCCCATGAACATCAGCGACATCAGAGAGATCGCTAATGTGTTGCCGGCAGTTTTAAAAAAGAGTACACTCTTCTCGTGAAGGTCCCTAAGTCGTAGCCGTCGGGAAATACTCTTGCAGCCAAACAGTTCCACAGAACTGAGGTACGTGGTAGAAAGTTCCGCGAGAAACGTACAGTACGAGCAACATTGTGTTAACAATCATTTGTACAAACTAACGGAAAATCATTTGTCATAATAAGAGATGAAGAGCACGAAACCAAAAGAGTGATAAGTATGAATTGTTAATGTATGGAGGAAGAGAGAACGGCTGAAAAAAAGATGGATGGGTTGTGTTTAGAACAATATGTTTGAAAAGGAAGTGGATGAATCGCTGGCGAGTCAACGGTACGTATGGAAGAATGAAACATAATTCGCTGACCCTGAGAATGACGAATGTACCGCTAGACCGGCGCTCGTCAAAATATTTTCCACCTTATTACAAAACGCCATATTTAGTTCTTACAGTACTAAATCTCATGTTATTCCGTTCCAACACGTATAATGCAATGTTGGGACTGCCTCGGTGGTGCAGTGGTTAGTGGGTCGCACTTTAAAGCGATGGCTGCGAAAGAGGTCCCGGGTTCGAACCCCGGGTCGGGCTAAAAAATTATACCTAAGTTATCGGTAAGAAATTCTTAGTGTCAGCCCAGAATGTGGAAGTCGGCGGTCATGTAACCACGTGCCTCGGAAAGCACGTTAAGCCGTTGGTTCTTCGCCCAATCCCTCTCCGCTCGTGTCACGCTGGTGTCCCATCGGAATGTGAGTTAGGGAATAGAGAGTGCACTTGTGTTTGCGCACACACTTGAGCACTATAATATATGTTGCGTACGTGCCTGATTGTCGAGATTGGCCGCCGTAGCCGTAGACGGTTGGAGGATATTATAACGCAATGTTAAAAGGTACCGGAACGGGTTTTGTTCCAGAACTTTCGTTAAATCGTGTTTCATAATAAGGGAGATTCTTGCTACTGGCTTTGTTTAATCTGTAGATGTGCCGAACTATACAAGTTCAATACTGTCTGCAGAATTATTTATTGAGTGTGCTAAGTTAACGACAAAGGCGGGTAACTTTGATTAAATGTTTAAAGAGTTTTACAAGTTTTTCAAGACAGCAACTTTGTGATGCGGCATTTTAAGACATAGCATTTCATTTAAATTCTTATAGCGCTATGTTATTTTAAGAGCATGTTCATTTTGCGGGAATCACTTGATAGAAGCTTTTTAATTATCAATTAATGAATAAGTAATTAGTTATTACTAGGGCTCGGATTAATATGTAAATACATATGTTTCATTTACACCCGAGTATGTTCTTTACATCGATTATCGTATATAGATTGTCCATATTTCATGGTTAAGTCCACATTTTCTATAAAAATATCACAATCATTCATATTTAGAACCTCAGCTAATATTATGGCCATTATGGCCCCCTAGCCCTTTCCATCACCGGACAACAAGACGCGGCGATGGGTTTCATCCATACGTTGTTGGCATACCCCTTAGCCACACGAAGCGATTTGAGGAATCTAAGTAATGGAACTCCTTGCCAAGGTCTGTTTTTGCGGACCACTACAATCTGGACTACTTTAAGGCAAGTGTGAACTGGCATCTTTTAGGCGAACGCGTTACATCCTAGACCTCATCGTCACTTTTTATTTAATTGAGTTTGTGGTCAAGCGTTAGCCTATATTATACTAACAGTCTTTTTTATAAATTTATAAGCGAAATATCTTTTTGAATGGGTTCAGTTTTAAAGTAGGGATCAGTATACGAAAAAACGTTGTTTCTCTATACTTTTGATGCAGTTTTCTCTGTTGCGGAGAGAGGTTAGAGGCTAAGGAGACAGTGAATAATACGTAGTTATACCGCCTGGGGTATTTATTTTCTTAAGGAGATGAATGAAACTTTTGTGCTAACCTAAACATTTTGCTAGCTTTTATAAATGTTGTCTCTGAAGTGATTTTTCACAATAAAAAATGTTTAATGTTTGACGACCCCTTTGGAACAGTGGTAGTGAACGCTGCCTTTGGTCCAAGGGTTGCGGGTTCGATCCCCGCACTGTACAAACATTTGTGTGCATGAACATATCTGTTTGTATTGGTCTGGGTGTTTCCTATGTGTTATAAGTATTTATTTACAAAAGAAAAGTATTGTTTGTATACATTTGTAATCCGACAGTTGATTATGATATCCGTAGAACAGGTGCTTGAGCTACCTAATCTCGGAGTCAGATCAATGTATGTGATTCTGTGAAATATTTATTTATTCATATTATATGAAACATTTTCTTTAAAACTCCATATTTCCATGTTTTAGGTCTCCTAGTTATCACACAATTAAAAAGCTACGCGAGTCACGGACTTCTATAGAAGTTTTTAGTAAGTAAACAAATAGTAAGTTTATAAGCTTACTATTTGTTTAAAAAAATAAAATAGGTTCGCTCGATGATCGAGCCCGACTCAAATTACTTTTTTTTATAGATTTCGCCTTATGCCCAAATAATATAATTACTTATATACGTACATTATTCTCTAAGAAACATAAGGCGAAATATATGTAAGATAGGTATGTTATGTTATTTGTAAACATACTTATGTTTACCCTTAAAAGATACGAGAAATATCAAAACAAACACAGTGTATTTATAAATCAGCGCCTAATCTCACATTATCTTGGCTCAGCCTCGGCATTTTTCCTAAGCGATAAAAGATGAAAAACAGAGCTAGGTGATAAAGCACTTGATCCTTCACAATTACTAACCGAACCCCACAAAGCCGTTGCAAACGCTCAATCTTTTATTCAGAGAGAAAAAACCGTAATGGCGGCGATAAGCCCTAAAAATACCAGCTTAATCTATTTGCAATAGTAAAATATTGTATAATAGCTTATTAGGGGAAATTTATTGAAATGACAAATCAATCAAACTTTAACTAACATTCGTGGTTAAATCGATTTTTATTTTGAGAGGTCAACTTAAATCGAACTTTTCTAAATTGTCTCTGGTTTGGGAGTGCTGGGAGACACCCCGGCTAATTAATCATCTAGTAATAAATACAAATAATCATACAACATTTCATACATTGACCTGATTCCGTATTCAAGTAGCTTAAGCACGTGTTACGGATATCACACAGCAGAAGAAATATAGTTCAATACATATATTACACACACGTACACAGACGTAGCCCAAAGGATTGCATGGCTCAAGTGGCAATAGGCAGGGCACATAGCGAGGAGAACAGACGGCCGTTGGGGCGGAAAGGTCCTCGAATGGAGGCCACGTACAGGAAGTCGCAGCCGTGGCAGGCCTCCTACAAGGTGGACCGACGATCTGGTGAAGATCACCAGGCACAGGACCGATCTGTGTGGAGAACATTGGGGGAGGCCTATGTCCAGCAGTGGACGTCTATTGGCTGATGATGATGATGATGATGACATATATTACACCCAGACCAGGGTGGGGATCGAACCAATGACCTTTAGTGTATGACGCAGGGTCACTAGGTACTAAATACGCCATTCTGCGGTAATATTTCTAGAGTCTTTATTTATTTTTCATTTGGAAAATTTAACGTAAGATTGTCATATTATTCTATGAAACCAAATAATTTATATTAATAGCAAGCAACTTATCTTCAAAAATGTCGTAACATTATATCAGATCAGATATCAAAATATTAAGCCCAATTCGTATTCGTCTGAGGCGTGAAATAATCGTATTCAGTCTAATAGAAATCCGACGCGATCAAAATTGAATTCTGTGGTAATCTGTAGCTAAAAGTATGAAGATGTCAAAATCAAAATGATATTACGGTTCAAACCTACTAACAATATCTGAGCATTTAATAAAAATCACTTTTAGCACTTCATTTGTTCTCGAACAACAAATGAAAATGCACCTTGGCGTAAACAGACATACAGTTGTCTTTTGTCAGATGCTCAGATATTTTTGTTAGGTTCGAACGCTAAGATAATTTTGATGCTGACTGTACAAGTAAACTACGAGTACCTAACTTCCAAACAAACATCTAACTGGGTCTCACATGAGTATAGCTCGTGTTAAAGGGTTGTTTGAACTTGCTAAGACCGACGACACAATATAAAGGGTCACTTCTCTCAAAGTTCACTTCTGGAATGAATGAGCGTTAATTCCAAATTCTGGATCAGAGAAACTTCAGGCATCGTTTCTATAAACAGTAATTAAGGACATTAATTAAGTTTAGAAAAGATTGTATCTTGGGTTCGGTAAAACGTGACAAGAATATTTGAAACCTTTTCGCCTACAGTCTCAAGTTAAGACATCACGTCTTTGTAATATCAATCTTTGTAATATTAAGTTACAATGATATAATTTGGCCGTGTGGTCCCCGGCAGAGTAGAATAGGCCACCCTCACTCTTACCGAGGTGTCGTAAAAGGCGACTAAGGTAAAGCTGCTGGCATGATCATCAGCACCCAGAATAGGAAAACTCTGCATTTATATCAAAACCCTCGCCAACCCGTCTGCCAAGCGTGGTGAGTATGACAATTACCCCTCATGTGATTGAGGGAGGCCCGTGCCCCAGCAGTGGGGACTTAAATGGGCTGATGATGATGATGATGATGATGATGATATAATTTCTGGCAGTCATTCATTTATGAACATCAATGCCTAAGATTTTATGAGGGGAAATAATAGCTTTTAGATTGTTCGCTATTAATTTCAAGTATTTTTTAATTTGAGGTAAAAAAGATATTTTACTACTTTCCTTTCTTAAATTTATATTTTGAGAACAGCTTCAGCCTCATTACTACTGCCTTACCCCGGAGAAATCAAACAGCACACTCGTATGAATTTGAAAATATCCAATTTTCCTCCGATAATAGTGTCGGAATCCGTAACTTACCACAGCGCGAAACCCGAGATGTCTTTAGCTACTAAAAAAGTCATATGACTGCAGAATAGTGAGAAATTCTTGATGCTCTCTGTTGGTGGCCGTAAAGACTTTTCAATGGTCGCTTGTAGTCGAGTGAACAGACCCTTTTCAAATACTCAGTGTGTCCATGTAAGTCTGCATGCATATGAGTAAGTGCTGGAAGAATCTTTTATTTATTTAAAAGCTAAACCATGTTATATTCAAATATGATAAACTGTGTTTTAAAAGGTACCTAAGCCCAAGCAATATGTTTTATCTGAAGTACTTTGTATGATATTATAATTAATTGTATTATAATATAGACCCATTTGAATCAGTGGTAGTGAATGCTGCTTTCGGTCCAAGGGTTGCGGGTTCGATCCCCGCACAGTACAAACATTTGTGTGCCTGAGCATTGTCTGTTTGTATTGATCTGAGTGTTAACTATGATTTATAAATATATATTTACAAAAAAAAACAGTATTATTTGTATCAATTTGTAATCCCACTGTTTCTGATATCCGTAACACAGGTGTTGACGCTACCTATCTTGGAGTCAGATCAATGTAGGTATGTGATGTCGTGAAATATTTATTTATTTATATTGAGTGGGCTTATAAAAGTATTTTCTATTAAGGTGACGGGTAGGGCGCACTAGCGACGCCAATCGGTTTTAATTATTAAGCTACTAAACCGGATCTATTTTAAACAATTTCGGTGCTACAACCTCTCGGCAAACACTTGTAGTATTTATTAAATAACCATGCACAAATGTTGGATCCGTTTTTGTACGCGAAAAATTAATTCACGCCAAAAGTGGCCGCTTTTGACCCAACATTTGTGCGTGGTTATTTAATAAATAGTGAAAGTGTTTGCCGAGAGGTTGTATTCCCGAAATTGTTTAAAATAGATTCGTTTTAGTACCTAAAATTAAAATCGATTGGCATCGCTAGTGTGTCCCTACCCGTCACCTTAAATCTGCTTCATGGATGGACCTTTTGTACTAGTGACGAATATAAAATTACTATATTGGTAAAGTTGGTGGTAAATAGTTATTTATTAGATGATCAGTTGATCATCACGTAGGTCATCGTCAGCCCATTTAAGTTCCCACTGCTGGGGCACGGGCCTCCCTCAATCACATGAGGGGTAATTGCCATACTCACCACGCTTGGCAGACGGGTTGGCGAGGGTTTTGATATAAATGCAGAGTTTCCCTTCTCTTGGTGCTGATGATCATGCCAGCAGCTTTACCTTAGTCGCCTTTTACGACACCTCAGTAAGAGTGAGGGTGGCCTATTCTACTCTGCCGGGACCACACGGCATCACGTAGGTATTGTTGTTTATTACTGTTTGCCGAAAAACATAGACATATAGTATTCATATCTTTACACATGCAGCTCCAGTGAACACTAACTAGAGCAAATTTTCATGAATGAATAGATGGATCAATATTGGTTGATTGGCTTTTAACCCCCGACGCAAAAACGACGGGGTGTTACAAGTTTGACGTGTCTGTGGGTGTGTGTGTGTGTGTCTGTCTATGGCATCGTAGCTCCCGAACAAATGATCCGATTTTGATTTTGTTTTTTTTTGTTTGAAAGATGAATAAGAGGGGAGTGTTCTTAGCTATGTTGGATAAAAAGCGATCCAAGATGGCCGCCGACTACAAAAATATGGATTGTATATTGTAACACAACTCCCACAATATGGGTATCATATAAAATGACTTGAGTAGCAGAATATATTTATTGTGACAAATTTCAAATCCAAGATGCGGCCATCTTGGATTTGAAATTCGTCAGAAAATGATGAATAACCTGTTTATTTTTAATTTTCGATTTTTACTCTAGTATTCACACCGGTTCGAGTTCATATAAAATTCTGTTTAAATTGTTTTAAACGAGGGCTGGCCGTGAGGATATCCCCCATGGACAAAGGTTTAACTTGACTTTTACGGCAACGCAAGGTAAAGGAAGAAACTTCATTCAAAAGTCTTTTATAAATAATAAAGTATGGTATTATTCCTAATGATAAATTTTAACGGACTCCTATGGATGTAAAAATAACGGTGTATACAAATTAATGTTCAAAGCCACTTTAAATTAGATAGATAGATAAATAGATACAACAACAACAGACAGTACAATAAGGCGGTCTTATTTCTTCCAGACAACCTTTGTGTAGATAAAAGAAATAACGTATTCGTAATAGGGTAAGGCAGTGCAAAGCAGTTTAACAAATGAAATTGAAAATGGCAGAAATATACATACTTGTATATTAATAATATTACATAACATAAATAATAATAAACACATAACATTACATAAATAATAATGAACTTTAAATTTAATTCAATAATGTATGATAATAATAATATATATGTTGAATTTAAATTTTACATGCCAAATATTGGCAAAACATGTAGATACTCACAATTTGTACCAACCCATGTTATGTACGCTCTGTAATATTTTCCTACACTTTTTCGGAAATAAACCTCTTTATCTTTAAGTGCAAAGTACCTTTGGACAACCACGTTCAATACAAATCTATCAAGTTCCTTCAGTTAATTATCTCCGTAAAGTCAAACACATATGGTTCAAATAGTATCGGTATTGTTAAAATACAATCAAATCATATCACTGTAGTAGAGCCACGCTTTTGAATGAATAGGCCGGTTCGACTGGAGTGATACCACGACCTCACAGAAAACTGGCGTGAAGCAGCGTCTCGTCAGCTGTGTTTTGTTGCGAGAATGAGGGTACCGGAGGCCCGATCCGGGGAAAGGGAGTTGAAGGTTGACAGCACATTTGAGACTCTACTGGTGTAGCGGGTGTCCATGGGCGGGGCAATCGCTTACCATCAGGTACTCGTCTGCCACCTATCACATTAAAAAAATATAATTTAATTATCATTTTGAAAACGTTTAGAGTTAATCCTTCTAAAACTGTCTCATTACTAAGGAATAATTTCAATTGATATATCTACCTTTTCATTTTACTTTTATATAATTTAATATTCGGAATACTTTTACGTACCAACAGTTAAATTATGTAGTTTTATTATCGACTATCTGCACACTTGGGCGTTATCGACGAGATAAAAATGAATTATTGCAGCTGCGTGGGCGCGCGTGCGTTTTTATAAATTGGATGGAAAACGCTAAGCTAATGCGATTTCCGTATTTTGCAAACAGAGTTATCAAAGATATTGATTTTACTTTATGAATTGGGTCAGTATTCATATTCGATTATGTGTGTTGTCAATCTATTTATAGGTCAGACGAGTGAGAAGTATATGCTATATAAAAAAAACTGATTTGTATTTAGAATCAATCACAGAGTAATGAAATACGTACCTTCAATCAATCAATACATTTATACAGATATTGGAAGTAATTCGTTACGAAATAGAGATGAAGATACTTATCGGATCCCATAAGATCATGAGAGACTTTTTAAGCTTTTGTAATAATTTTACCGAGTACAATTATTGTAAGTTATAATTTTGATGAAGCAGTCTTAATAAGTTCATTTCATCTATTAATTAGATGACAGCAACTTTATTTTAAATTAAGAAGTAACTTTTCACATAATAACTTTTAATGCATTTAAAACGGAGTAAATTTATTCAACCGAATTAAAATCACGATCCAAATGTAACAGACACCAGAATTACTTGCTAAGTCACACAACAACTAACTTTTTGGTAAACTTTCGTAATATCATTATCTCTTTGAGTTTACTTTTAACTAATGAATAACTCAGTTAGGGTGTAAGGTATTCCTAAATTGACTTAATTTGTCTGAATAATTTGAAGTTGTAGTAAGTAGTATATTTAGGCCTAAGCCTAAATATACTACTGCTACTGTTTATAATAGTGTATATTTCTTGATGTAGGCTTCTTGATAGAATTACAAGATATTGGACCACAAGTGGGAGTTGATTATGAGTGTGTTTACTTAAACTTACAAGAAAAATAGAGCCACATTTTTTATAAGATAATAATTTTTAAAAGTGCGAAAGATCCGTGCGACCGATACACATCTCCCTCCCCTTGGTTCGGTAGCACGGATTTTACCCAAATCGATTGATTTACATCAAGCACCAACTAACTGATTTTTGTTAATTGTTGTTTGCGAAAATCGGGCGAAAAGTTAACTGCCCAAGCTAAGAATGGCGTATATGTATATGGCATATCGCGTTTAAGTTTATATAATATTTACGTTTCTCTTCTGTAACAAAGTATATGTTCCTTAATGGATAAATCAACGATTATTATACATATAGTTTTATTCGTTTAGTTGACCGGTGATAGAGTAATATTAGCGGTCGCGTTTTTAAAATCATCTGAAGCATTCTAAAGGAGCGATAAAAATTCAAAAAATTCCATTCAAAAATTGAATTTATTAAAAAAAAGTTTTATATTTTCTCCATGCACAAAATTTTTAAGGTACTAGTCTAGTTGTTAACAATGCAAACTACCTTGCCTGTGCTTAGCCGAGGAGAAGGAGAAGAATTTTATTATTTTTATTGCTTAAGAACTAAGAACCTGCTAAGAGTGAATATTTCAGCTATTAATAAATAATTTATTAATTGCTGAAATATTTACTCTTAAAAGAAAGACAGAAAGGACATTACTAAATATTTTAATAAATTCGTAGCCTCAAATGAAATTGTTCGTGGAAGCAAAATGCTACAAAATAGCATAGACATTTCATATGTCAACTAATAGATTCGTGGTATTAATTCATGGACCCCAAGGAGAGCGGGTCGCGACAGCTGTCGCTTGAATAATTGACTCTGATATTGTTACGGCCAAATCTAATATTTCAATCTAACAAGATGATATCTTTGACAAAACACTTAATTGATTCTGTCTTCCTGTCTGATGGTGTTTTTTATAAACATAATAAAACTAGCGTTATTTTAAGATTTATATATATAGCGCGGAAAAACATGGGGCCCTGTGGAGACATTACCTTAAGGTGACGGGTAGGGCACACTAGCGACGCAAATCGATTTTAATTTTTAGTTACTAAACCGGATCTATTTTAAACAATTTCGGGATTTCAAACTCTCGGCAAACACCTATACTATTTATTTAATGCTTATAGTTAACTGTTTCGTCTGCTTTTGCACTTGAATTTTGGATTACCGCCAATAGTGGCCGCGTTTAGCGTGAATCAATTTTTCGCGTATAAAAACGGACCCAACTTGTGCATGGAGATTTAATAAATAGTATAAGTGTTTTCCGAGAGATTGTAACCCCGATTTTTTTTTAAATAGGTCCGTTTTGGTACCTAAAAATTAAAATCAATTGGCGTCACTAGGGTGCCCTACCGGTCACCTTAAATTCAGGATGTTTTACTGAGCACGTTTTACTTTAAAAAAAAACATTCCAACTCATTGAAGTTTGAACTATCAGTTGTTGCTGTAGCTTACCTGTATTTTATTTTATTTTTTATTTGCTTAAGGTTTGTTCTCTTGATATCGAGGCTGTATCTGATAAACTTTGCAGCTAGACAGTTGAATGTTTCATTTCTGTCGCTGTAACGATAAATCCCAAAAAAGATATAAGGTGGGCTGCCAAACCTTTACAAAATGTTTAGCTGAATACCAACTCAATGCAAAAATATGAGCTCTCATACATCAACCTATACAAATGGTCTAATATTGTATAGATAGCTAATGATACAGAAACCTTTACGTTCGCTCGAGTCCGATTCGCACTTGCCTCGCTCCTTTCAGGAATCAATCACGTTTTCCATTATATATTACTTTATGCAAAACATTTTGTTTGGTTTTCACGTAAGCACGGGATTAGAAACGAGCAGAAATTGTTGAGAACAATGTGGACGATTTGCATAACTTAAACATTGCAACTGGTTGCTAGCGATAAAATGTTAGTATCGATTAGATGGGTTGTAAACAGTGAATTCTACCTACGTAGAATTTGTCTGCACCCAGTGCTGATTAGCAAAGTGGCGTCCAACGGCCAATAATATTTATATGAGCCGTCGTATCCATTTGCTAATAGGCATTATGTTGTAGATATTAATTGATAAAAATGTTTCCATTCAAATTTATTGATAGACAATAATAATAATAATCTTAATTGAAACCAAATACACTTTTCACAATATAAAAGTTAGCGTTAACACCTGCAGTAGTCCTGTAGTAGTAGATGGAAGGAACTCTACGTATTATTCAAGCAATAACACGTAGTGTTCCATCCATCGAATTTCTGAAAAATATTATCATTTATCGTTTACATCCAAAAAATAGGTATAGGTATCGTGAATAAAGTCTATTTATCATTTTAGATAATAATAATAATAAATTGTTTATTCAGTGAATAAGGGCACATTACATTACATTAAAAACTTAATAAATTACAATACCAGGGTTATTCATTCAACAATATAAGTGGAAAAATGCTGCTGTTACATACACTATTTCTGGGTGGATTTTTTATGGAACAACTGTTTTATTCGCTTGTTGAAGTAACATACTAAATAATTTTTATTCACGAAACCTATTATAATATTTTCGGGCATGTAAGTTATCGATAAAAAAATAACAGTTTATTCAAAATAAAAATAAAATATTTTTTATCTATTTATTCAATAAATCCACCAATTCCAGTACTTGATATCATCTTTGTGTTAACGGAGACTAAAATCGCATCAAATTTTAGCTTTTTCGCGTTGTTCGAACCTACGTAAACAAATAACAACAGATAACAAAGAGATCCGACGGACGGCTACAGGAGCGAAAAATATTTTCTTTATCCCTTCGTACACACGCATTGAACAGGCTTTTTATTGTTCTTCAGTAGGTACTTCAAAGGAGTTCGGTAACGTCTGTTCGACGACTGATCCTTGCATTATGGATGAGGTCAAGACCCAAATTCAGGAATAGTCGCACTGCGGCCTGTACTTGGGACTGACTTTGAACCAAGACAATCGGCTTGAGGACTATCGGCTGGTTTGCGAAACGATATAACAACACGCTTTTGTACTGGTCGTGGATGAAATTGAATACGTCAGCTGGAAACCGAATAATATTCGTGAGATATTGAGACACCGCTTTGGGAGATCTTGCTTATTTCACTCAAAAAAGTATGCACTTTTTATTAAAATGGGAGGCAGAATGAGCTGGTTACCTACTTGATGGAAAGTGTTCACTATGACCCATGGACTTCCGTTTCTCCAAATGTTAACGGCCTTGTATGTTACTGAGTTGGTTGCTGGTGTCTTCTGAGTAGAAATCGACATTTCGAACCAGTAGATGATAATATATTTTTACATTCATGAGTGTTCTGTATGGACCAAAATTTAATAAAGGATTTTTTATCTTTATGTTTGTTTCAAAAATTATTGATATAATATTCATAAAAGATTGTTTTGTTTAAATAACACCGCAAATATATTCGTATTTTTGACACTATTTTTGTTGACAACAAAAATATTGTATTAACAGTATTCAATCCCAGGATTTGTCAATTTACAAAATGATTTCAGTACATTTCATTTCATGTATTGTAATACAGATGTATCGGAAAAACTTCAGTGGGCGTTTCTGAAAGTCTATTCATAGATATGGAAATGCAATGAAATGGAAAAAAGCGTATTATATGTTACTATTTAAATAATGAATGTGAAGCTTGGACACTGACACATATAGAGAAGTTCCAAAATAGAGGAGTTGATGGCTAACTGTAACTAAATTCAAGATACCAAAAGGCCTATTCTCGAGCACTCGAGATTGAAGTCTTTTGCAAGATTTGAATGGACAAATGTCTTACATCTCAAAATTCGACTTCAATATCAAGTGGACAAGAAAAGGGCACCAAGTCTCAAACACACCTCGGTCGCGCTATAATATTAGTAACAAATTGGGACTCCAATTTGGCATCTTGGACAACATCATGGGCTAGTTGGACGCCCACGACATAAATGGCGAGATAGTAGACAGGATATACTTCTTACCGGTACGGACCTGTAAGAACTAATGGCAGGATCTTAGCGCGAACCGAATGTTACAACCGAATCGGAGTTCCCCTCCCTTTCACACGCACTGTGTTTCTACTCTATTAGGATGCGACAGGTATATTCTCGTTTGTTGTCTCTGGACGTCTTCGCACTAATAGCCCCTGGATATTATCGTGAAGTGTTGAGACTGCGAAAAACATCGACATCTCGTCTGGCTCAGACTCATTTTAGGTCGCTATGCCAGTTAGTCTTATATTGTAATTATTGAGGCTATTTATAACGACGTGTAATCTAAAGACAGCAAGTCAGTGTCTCAGTGTCTATGAATAATGTAGTTCTTATAACATACCCTTGTTCCACTAATTACTAAGGTGTCTATTCTAGCTGCCGCAGTAATGTCTGTCTTACTTATTTATTCATGTACAACTCCGAAGCACCTTGGTAAAATTTTCATAGGATGTGCCTATATCCGTACAGCCGTCATCTCTACTATCTTAGCACGGGGGAATATCGCTGATTGTACCGGAAAAAGATAGCATCTGTATGTACAGTGGCGTACATGTACAAGCCATACAAAACTGTCAAATTTCTTCATTCGATTATAAACCTTATAATTGTTACTCATTTAGTTCGAAATCGATTGAGGAAATTTGACAGTTTTGTATAGCTTGACCTGTCTGCCGCTGTACCTATTTACCTATTTATTCAGTGTCGGAGCTCTAAATTATGGACACGCCATTGATATTTATCTCAAAGTCACCTAGAAGCTCGGTGTTTCCTTGCGTGATCGTATCAGGAACGATGAGATCCGCAGGAGAAACAAGGTGAAAGACATAGCCCAAATATTTGCCTACTTCAAGTGGCGATGGGCAAGGCACATTGCAAGTAGATCAGATAGCCGATGAGGCAGAAAGGGCCTCGAGTGAAAGCCGCGTATAGGAGATCGAAGCCATAGCAGGCCCCCTACAAGGTGGACCGACGATCTGGTGAAGGTCGAGGGAATTACTTGGATACGGGCGGCATAGGAGGACCGATCTGTGTGGAGATCGTTGAGGGAGGCCTATATCTAGCAGTGGACGTTTATTGGCTGAAATGATGATTGATATTTATATTCAATGAATGACGTCGTACTCGTATGAAATATGGGTAATCAAATGTTTAATAGACAGCTCTAATGTATGTTTATGTAAAAAGTTTATTAGGAATTTATTAATTTTTGCTTCATTTTCAAATGTTTGTCTCGATGCCCGAAGCCCGCACCAATACAAATGTTCGTTGATGATACAGATATTTGTGTTGGGTTTGGTTATGGTTCCTTGGTTGATCCTGGTTTCCATAGTACCTACAGGGGAAAATCTTAGTTTGGGACCAAGACAAAGAATGTGATGTTGTCTCAATTTATTTATTTAAGTAGATACATCACTTAAATTATAAGTTTGTAGTTCTTTTCTCTGTTTTATAGATGGTGGATTGAACATGCTCTTTACTCTTAAAATCGGAAATAAAACCTAATATTCATTTTCTATATACATTTCTGAACTTAATGTCACTCCTGCATTAAAGGATAATATTTGTTTTAATGCTCTTACTCATATATCTACACAGATGAAAGCAAAGCTCGCCTCTCGGACAGGTGAGCTAAAACATAGAAAACATTTCATTAAACCCCTGAGGATGAGTACCGACTCGGCCGAGTGACTGAGGTCCTCCACGCTTTTATTTTGTTAGAAATCTCATTTCACTCGAACGAATTCCATGTCGATGCTACATTTTCTTTGCTGGTTATAAAAAATTTAAAGAGGGCTCTTAATTGGTTTCGGGTTTCTGATGGACTAAATTAAATTTAATTGGTGTACTGCAATTTGATGTAAGAGGTAATTTGCGTGTAATTTGGGAACTGTAATACATAATTCAGCCGTGTGGTCCCGGCAGAGTAGAATAGGCCACCCTCACTTTTACCGAGGTGTCGTAAAAGGCGACTAAGGTAAAGCTGCTGGCATGATCATCAGCACCCAGAGAAGGAAAACTCTGCATTTATATCAAAACCCTCGCCAACCCGTCTGCCAAAGGCGTGGTAAGTATGGCAATTACCCCTCATGTGATTGAGGAAGGCCCGTGCCCCAACAGTGGGGACTTAAATGGGCTGACGATGAATACATAATTTAGTAAAATAATGTATGTACCTAAAGAATTTATTTCATGATCTAATAAAGTCATCTTATTCAATTAATTATCTAATAGGTATCTAGATTCTCAAATGAAGAGATAATTTCTATAGAAAACGACAAGGCTTATAGCTAAAGCGAAACACTTGCGCTATGTAATCAATGCCCAAAGCCATCTATTGGTTCGGTTTGAAAGTAATGTGCTGAAACGAAGTGAGGGCGGGCCACTAGTATTATTTATTGTAAATTTATAAATACCAAAACAAATTTTACGTTATTTCATTGAATAATAACTCTCTCGTGTCGTAGGTCACTTCATTTCATCTTTCTAAAATAACATTGCGCCGGAATAGGAACAACAAAAATAAATGCAATTTGAGACTGTTCCGAGACATTTCCGAATGTGGGACGTAAAAATAGCCGACTAACATCTATAAGCACATCCTCTCGTAGAAATAAAGTGGGTGAAATGGTTACCAGACACACGAGTCGGTCGTGGTCACACAATGATATGATATTTATGAAATGACGGCCGCGCATGCAATCGGAGCACGAAGGCTATTGACAATTGTGGTGGAAACAGCAAATATGATCGTGAGTGAAGATACAGGGCACAATTTCATGATAGTATTTTTGTGGCAGACGCTTGATTTACCAACTCACATTCGAAACATTTATTTTTTCCTTTTATTTGTTATCAATACATTGTTTACAGTAAATAAAAATCTGCCGATGTTTCCCTTTTTTCGTTATTGAAACTACGGGTATCGTATTTATTTCGCTAGCATTTTGAACAAATCCACCTGTTACATACGGCGACGTCAGTTTAAAAACGCTCCTCATTATGTATTACGATGAAAACAAAACGTTATTACGAAATATGTCGAAAGCAAAATATCAATATCAAATTATCACAAATCATAGAGTTGAAAATATAAGTATAGAGCGACTTGTCATTTTGCCTTTGTAAACATAATGCGAGCACTTATATAACTAATTACGCCGTATGTATACAGTGCATTTTTGCAAAATATCTGCTACATATTATACATTTTCTACTTTTATACTGATTGACTCGCCGTTCAATGCAGTATTTGAAAGCGCATCAGTGGTTTTTGTCACTGGTTCTATACACACAAAGCAATTAGTAGTCTCTTGTTATATATCCGATAAGGCGTATTTCATGACGCACATTACGTTTATTACACTGCGGGGCCATTACAGAGAGTATCGACGCTAATATAAACATTAGTAACTTTCCCGGTCATTACGAGAATAATGATAGAAATGTGTGTATCGCATTGAACGTCTGCCAACCACAATCAAGTAATCACGCTTTGACAAGATTGGCATTGTCTGTCGCTACAATCAGCCGAGCTAGAATTATTTACACGAGCTATATTAATAGAATCAATCTGTTCTCAGCTACCGGTGTAGATAAAACAAATAGCAAAGCTTTGTTTGTAATGGCGAGGAAATGTTTTAGTGTGAGCACTAAAACTTTAGAACTTCCAACATGAATAACATTTTCTAACATGAATGTCTGACTGTATTGAACCGTTTAACAAAACATAAAAATGATTAATTAGACGTTAGACTATTAACCTGGACAATCAAAGTCAGATCTCCGCATACTAGATGTCATATTTCTCTTACATTAAAGTGCCCCTTTGATGTGACATGACAGATTTTCATCTCGACCCTGGACGCGAGTGGCCTTTAGGTAAAAACTAAAAATATTTGTCGTCTCTTCGCTGCCGGAAAGCTCCCGTCAAATTAACCTTGTCTTAGCACTTGATCGAGATCCCGACAACGAAACACGATCATAAATATATGAGCACCCACTAGAAGTGCCGACGTTTGTTATTGTAGATCCAATTTATGATTCATTACTTTAATTTCACCTTAATCGTGCCGGATAGATTACATAAAGTTAAAACTGTGCGAATCGCTTTAGCTATTTAGGAAGAGGAAACAAAAATGTTCTGAGGATCATTTCAGATTAATCACAAAGTTTTCCAACTTTGTTGACTAAAAACAATCGCCGGAGAAAGCTTTTCACGATTCATAACAAATTCTAATTACAAAGCCTCCTGTTGTGTTTCCAAAAGCGAAGACAGTTTAATTTTTGGTGGTATCGATTTGGTTTACTGAAAATAAAAATAAATAATAATAAACAATTAGAACATAAAAGACTTATAATCTACTTAAACTAAGGGAAAAATTTTAAGTTTACTGCCTAAACTAGGAATTTCCTGTATCTTAGGTAGAGAATCCTTCCTGTATCTTAGGCAAGAAATACCTATCAAACAGCTAGGTATTATGTTTCTCAGCCAAATTTTGACGATATAAGCATAGAAAATTCTACTTTAGTGCACTCATATCATCTAGACTACTTAAAATATACAAGTCAGTAAGGTTCACGATAAGATTCAACGCACTCATTGCTTAGAATACGTATTCTACCTCATCATCAACCCATTTAAGTCCCCACTGCTGGGGCACGGGCCTCCCTCAATCACATGAGGGGTAATTGCCATACTCACCACGCTTGGCAGACGGGTTGGCGAGGGATTTGATATAAATGCAGAGTTTTCCTTCTCTGGGTGCTGATGATCATGCCAGCAGCTTTACCTTAGTCGCCTTTTACGACACCTCGGTAAGAGTGAGGGTGGCCTATTCTACTCTGCCGCGGACCCCACGGCCAACGGTATTCTACCTACCGTGCATGTTACCTATATTATATGAGACATAATATGACACTTTAAACCCACAGTCATGAGGAATAAGATGGCGTCTCTCAAAAAACAGGTGATGGGGATTCCCAAAACCATTCTTCAGTTGTTCTCTTAGCCAATATTACAGTCCATCCATGTGGACTTTGAGCTTTAGCTCTTGAGGGGGTTAGTTTTTGTATATACCTACTAAGGCTGGACGCATTGTACTGGCATATTGTATTTTGTGTTATTGAATTCGAATGTACCTTTTTTGATATTATTTTATACCTAATTTGAATGTAATTTTAATTAATACTTTATTTAGTTATCTTCCAATATTTATAACAATATAAATTTCAATTTTAATTTTAACGCTTAGATATTGTTTATATTTTACTATTTCCTTCTAACTAGTATGCTCATACATTAACCTACTAATTCTAGGTATAGACTAGCTGGATGGCGCATTAGGTCTTGACCCTGCCTCACAAGCCTAAGGTTTTGGGTTCGATCCCCACCCTGGACAAACATTCATGAGATGAACACTTGGGTTTGTTCAGTGTCTGGATGTAATAAATGTTAAATAGTTAAGTAAATTGGTATTTATAATTCCTCTGTTGCCTAATATCAGTAACACAAGTTCTTTACCTACTTAGGTTCAATCGATCTTTATTCGAGAATATTCTATAGTATAACACTACGAATTGTATGGTATGACAGCGATATACCATAAATTTATTCTCGGATAAAGATTGGTCGAACCAGATCTAGATGGAATAGAAAAGAATAACAGATTAGTCGGGAATGAAGTCGCTTCTAGGCACGTTTAATTTCTTATTGGACAGTTGGTATTAGCCACACCAGAGCGCAGCGACCACTCTGGCAGTCGCCCAGATGGGAAGCAGATATCTGACGAACGCACCTCCTCCGATTATAAATCGGTGGTGACAACCGGTATTTTAGCATTTCCTTGCTCTACGTTTGTTCCCTGTTAATTTATAACTTCGCTATTCGACACTTAAAACTGTTTACGAGAATATTTACGTACTGTTTTTTCACTCGCGCTAACAAGTAAAAAGTTTTACGTCATTTTATTTCTAGTAATTACTTTTAACGTCTTTGTTTCGTGCCCGGGACTGAACATGTACGTTTTTATTATTGTCATAGCCTTCTATTATAGAACGGTACATTTAATTTATTTTCTAAAATGTGGTTATACTTTATATTTTGTATCTACTTATTTATTCATTATTACTTTGAGTAAGAATATTTCATGAGAGCGTTTATTTGTGAACCCAGTATTCAAGTATAAGAATAAATGAGGTCTCCAAAAATCTTTTTTGTATGTTACGACAGACAAGCATTTGACCTAAATATTTTTTATAAATTCAAATTTAATTAAAATGAGATTAAACGGCTTTGTAATAAATTATCTTTTTATACTCGTAGCAGGTGAAAAGTGGAAACATTTAACTGTTTAAATTACTTTTGATATTTTAATCCCAAAGGGACCGGTTTCTGGAATAGTTTACTCAACGTCCGGGTGGATTTGAAATGAAAATCATTGTCTTCTAACCGCTCTACTTTCTATTTATTCTAATATCTTTTGTAATAATTTATTGATAATTCATTTTGCTAAGGTTTTCTGTAAGAGGATATTGAACTAAATTCTCAGCGTATATTATAATGTCAATATTATTATTATTGTTAGCTTATTCTGTCCCACTACAGGGCAAGGGGCTTCCAACGTTTTCGGTCACGAGACAGAAGTCATCCAATCCTTTAGATAGGCATCGAATTCGTTCCTTCAGTGTTCTCCATAAAGTCAATACAATAAAATACTGTTTAAAATAAGTATGTATATAGTAAGAATAGATATTAAGATTGCACTGCCCTACACCATCGTCAAATGTCCTGCCTGGAAGAAATCGCTCATAGTGATAAAGCCGCCTTAGTTGTATATATCCTATAATTGGTACCTAGTTTTAAGCTTTTTTCATACATTGCTTTAAGTGCAATAAAATTATATTAATTCATTCATCAAAGTATTTTTGAACTATATATTGGATATTTACATTCCTGGTTTGAACTCGAGCCTGCCCACAAACTTTTCCCAACATTTCCTCCGACATGTCCTATCCACACTTGCTCCGAGAATGAATCAGCTGATGAATGCAGTACGTATCTTATTCATGTCCAACGAGAGCCAATCAAACTCCAATGCTCATTTCAATTCCTTTGACAAAATTGAAAAATGAGGGCAATAAAAATTCATCAATGTTCACAGAAAATGAAAAGACAACAGATTGGTATATAATATGCCCCCTTCAGATATCAGTTTGGGTTCGATACACCATTTTGTATATTTAAGTGATACTTGTTTGATTAAGATATTGCAGGTTTGAGTCACCTGATACTTATGAATACAATTGAATTAAGAAAATGCTTCCGACAATAGTGACTCTCCACTCCTAATTTTTAGTAATAGGTAATTTTCAAGCGCTTTAATTTCGACACATTTATCTTCATTTTCTACAACGATATTAACAACTATAAAAGTTAATATCAGTCGCAGAAATATTCCTTCTAGCGTTTATTCAAGACATTTTATAAACTAAAGGTCCTTTTCAATAGTCAATCTAGATCGCAAAGGCAAAGCAAAACAGTGTGACGACTGTAAACCTTTAGTGATCTAAGACAGTTATTGGCTAATCACGTTTCTCAGTCAATTTGAGGGAATAGTAAAGGTCTTTATAAATGGAGGAGACTCTGTTATAGATGAAAAGGCTCATTCTTCGAGATGTGATTTACGTGGCAGTCCTTAAATCCAACATCCGAAATTGACACCATGATAAAAAAATAAATAAATATTTCACAACATCACATATATTGATCTGACTCCGTAGATATTTTAAGATTCTGAAGTATTGGAGGAATATTGGATTTAAGGACTTCCACGCAAACCAAATCTCAGAAGAATGACCCTAAAATGATACTTTGCACTCGAAGACTATAATTTTTGTCATGTCATATTTAGCGACACCTACAGGAGTAGTCGTCAACATATAGCAAGAACCGTTAACACCTGCAGTGACAGCCGTCAACACATTTACGAGAAAACTCAACACCTGCGGCGTGTGACGTCTACTACTTGACTGCATCTAGGTTTACCGGCAGCCGTCGACTTTTGTGAAACGTTCTGGGGGAGCGCCAATACCGTCATGTTTAGTTTAGTTATCGTTGGTTTGTGCTATCCAACTAAAATCTTTGATATTGATACTCTCAGTTCTATGATAATCTTGCCTTCGTCTCCCTCCCCGCCTATTACACCGGATGCCCGGACGCTCAGCATAATTAGTGAAATCGTACGACCTACTAATGAATTTCCGACCACTGTTAAAATAATTAACGCCTCTCGGCCGCCTCAAGTGTTTTTGGCTTAAATTTCTGAGAAGGGAAGATTACGTTTTAGGTGAACAACTTCATAAAACTTAATGAATAATTATAAGAATAATGATTTCCGAATCACTGCCTAGGAATGAATACTTAACTACTTATAAATCTATTTCCCTAATGTTGGATTTCTATTCAGTTCAAATATGCTTTTTATTCTCTAAAATGAGTAAAATATCAAATTATTTTATTCGCATTCTAAGCCTGATTCTTTATAACATTTGGTGGGGGGTTAGAATCGAGGACGTTGAAATTTGTCCAGAGAGCAAACCGAAGTTTAAAATAATAATTTCAACATTCTTTTATATCTTATCAACCGGATTTGCTTTGAGAGGTTTCGAATGAGAAAATAGCTTCGTTCAAACGGTTGCCTTTAAGGCTCGCACGGCTGAGCTGCCTGAATGCAGAGAGAATATGCATAAAAATTCTCCCGAAGAAAACACAGCGAAGTAAATTTAAGCACATTTGTTTAAGTGGATTTATTTATAAGTGAAACGTGTAGTTTAAAGTTTTTGCTTATATTTGGAACTAATTAGATGTTTGCTGTCGCTTTAATTTTTGTGATTTCCAAGTTTCTGAGTGCAGCATAAGTGGCTTAAAATTCTTGTGTATGCAAACTTTTAACTTGTTTACCAAACACATTTATGTAGGTACAAGTACTACTCCAAATCATTGTAATTTCATCAGATTTTTCAAAATGAAATAATAAGATGTTTAACGTAATAAATAACCAGTACGAATATATTTTAAAATGATTTCTCGTGAAATTGCTACGAAACGAAGGAAGGGAGTTCCGTTAAAGCCGTCGCGCGTTCCCTGAAGCCTAGGCTAGGAATGATTGCAATGCGAAATATATCTAGATATCTACGCCGCCCACATTCCACCGTTTAAGTGGTGAACATTATAGTGATAATAGATAAAAAGCTTTTTTAAATGACGAGACAAAATATCTTCCGGTAATTTAAAATTTAAGACTAAGAAAAGGGATGGGTTGTGAACCCGAAAACCAGTGTTGCTTCAAATACAAAATCATTTGAAAACTTAAAAGATGTAGGTACATTCGCTGTACAGTTAGTAGGCAGAAGTAAAATATGAAAGTGGGAATGAACACCTGTTATTTTACTAATTGACCCTAACAAACGTAACCCTCGCACTAAAGAGAAAGTTAGAAACTTTGGACAAAATGAGTTTTCCGTGTGTCTGTAAAACTTTGATGAGCAGGTGGTCGATGTTAACATAAGGGTGCATAGTCACCCGCCGGACTCGTGTCCACACCAAGTTTGTCACACTGGTGTGACTACGAGTAATTTCTATTACTCGTGGTCACCCCGCTTCGCGCTTTGCCGAAATGCATTTAGCATACTTAGTAGTTGTAGTAAAATATGTAATCAATGTACGAGTAGCCCATAACTAAATACCTAGTTAGTAATAAGTAGTAAATAAGTCTCATTATAAGTGAATGTACAATTCTTTATGAGAAATAAAGTTATTAAACCTCAAGTACTTGATAAATAAATAACTTTATGACATTAAAAAAATATATTCAGTGGTGCCAATAAAAACCCATTTTTAACAAAAAGTTACGTAACCACTAATAATGGGGGGCTAAGCTGAGTTGGCCTTGACATGTACGCACATGCCAACTCAACAAGACTCCAAGCAGAGCCGAAATTAACACCAAGTGTAATTCCTCTGTGTTCTCACAAGCACAGTATAGAAAAATTGAAACTTAATTCTCGGAAAATATCGGCTACGGGCTATTGTTCCAATGGACTTTATTACAACTCGACTCAGTTTCCTCTACGTCTGTGTATTTCGTTCGTACTAGCATGGACTAATTAGTCCATGGTAGTAGGTAGATTTTAGTCCCATGTAATAATTGGTTGATCCTAATAATTGGAGCTGATAGAAAAAGGGGAATATGCCGAATAAGGAGCATAGAAATATGTATTCACGAGGGAATTGAAAATTAATTAACACATGTACGGATTCAGATAATTAATATAAATACAATATTTCCTCGTATACATAGCTTTTGTTTCAAGTAAACCATAAAGCAAGAAAAGTAACAAAATACATAGGATTTATTTAACCTTTTTAAAAGGCCGGTGGCGCACTTGTGACTCCTCTGGTGTTATTGGTATCCATGGGCGGTAGTCGCTTACCATCAGGTGATCCGTCTGCTCGTCTGCCCCCTATGATCTTATAAAACCGCCATCTTACATAATGTTCATTTTCAACGAAATAACTATGTAAAAAAAGCTTTTTTTTTATTAACTGCGTATTTCTGTTTAACGCGAACAATCACATTTAGGGCGATTTATAGCAACCCTCTCAGTGTAAAGTTTATCATCGGGGCAATAGCGCTGCCATTAGCGGCTTAATTTGAGTGGACCTCACCGAAGGTTATTTATCGCGCTATATTACCCTTATAGCGTCTGACTGTAGTATAAGCATACCCAGTAGAAGGATATCAAACCCGATATTAGGCATTTACGTCGACCTGACCCCTAAGATAGCCAGGATTGGATGAGAAAGGCGAAAGACTGGAGCAGACCTGGGTGAGTCCAAGAATAGGCAACAAATGACTAGAGGTGATGAGTGAGACATAGGACCTATACTGCTCTGGTGACCTAGTAAATTAAATTAAATAATTAAATTCAAATTTCTTTATTTCGGACAACGTTAGGCCCATGGCTTAGTAGAAATTTAAAAAGCTTATGAGTAGGGTTAGTAAAAAAGTGCATTTATTTCCTTATTGTATCATGTACTTTAGGGGCACTCGCTGTACTACTCAATCTTTCTGTGCTTTTTTTAGAATAGACCGTAGCATAATGCCCTCGAGAAGTTTCTCGGCTTATTTTTAAAATCATGGTGTCTAAACACTGTGGTCCGTCTCTTTATTAAAAGCCTCAATGGATACCCTGGGTGCTTAATGGCAGCACTTTGTTTTAAATCAGACTACACAGGTAGCCTTTTATGTGGTAGGTTCTCCATAGCTCAAGCAGAATACATATGAATGTTTAGCCTTTGTTAATCAAAAAGTTAGTAGAGTCATAGAAGCAAGCAGCACACACTCACATTGTAAACAGATAAATGTCGCTCGTGCATACCTACCAAAGTAACTCTTTCTAAATTATGAATATAAGTATATGAATAATTTAGAAATAATCACATTCGTGTGGTCATCCGTGTGGTCCCCGGCAGAGTAGAATAGGCCACCCTCACTCTTACCGAGGTGTCGTAAAAGGCGACTAAGGTAAAGCTGCTGGCATGATCATCAGCACCCAGAGAAGGAAAACTCTGCATTTATATCAAAACCCTCGCCAACCCGTCTGCCAAGCGTGGTGAGTATGGCAATTACCCCTCGTGTGATTGAGGGAGGCCCGTGCCCCAGCAGTGGGGACATAAATGGGCTGATGATGATGATGATGAATCACATTCGTGACCCGTTTGGAACAGTGGTAGTTAACGCTGCCTTTGGTCCAAGGGCTTCGATTCCCGCACAGTACAAACATTTATGTGCATGAACATGTCTGTTTGTATTGGTCTGGGTGTCTATGAATTATAAGTATGTATTTACAATATATATATATATATATATATATATATATATATATATATATATATATATATATATATATATATATATATATATATATATATATATATATCAGTGAATATGTACATCCCTCTAACCACGTGTTCTACTAACCATTATGAACAAAATTTTTCTATCACTTTTGGAAATTCGCATGAAAAAATTTCAACTTTTCATAAAAAGTCGGTCACGTGACTTGGTCATTTTGTATGGGGAGTCGAAAAAATTTTCGATGAATTTCGAAAAGTCGTTGAACAAAATGTTGTTCAGAATGGTTGATAGAACACGTGTTTAAACGGATGTAAATGTTCACAGATACACCCTGTATGTATATATTGGTAATCCCACTGTTGATTCTGATGTCCGTAACACAGATGATAGAGCTACATATCTCGGAGTCAGATCAATGTATGTGATGTTGTGAAATAAAAAAATCTTATATTATCATGTAAATTTGAACCTATGAAATTAACATACCTATTATTATTTCATCTTGTTTATTGTTAAAATATTTTATAGTGTAACAAACCATTTTTTTCTGTACCATGAACCATCGGTTGTTTATGTAAAACTTCCTCCTAATTCCAACAGATGGCGCTGTGCGTAATTACATCGCGCAAGTATTATTATTTTCTGTTTGTATAAGACCCAGGGTTAAGTTGCCTCGGGCTGTTAATAGATGGCGCTGTGCGTAATTACATCGCACAAGTATTATTATTTTCTGTTTGTATAAGACCTAAGGTTACGTTGTCTTGTATTGTTAATAGATGGCGCTGTGCATAATTAGATCGCGCATGCCTTTGTGATTTCCGATTATTTATAAGGGTCGATGACTTTTGACCAGTGATCTCTCAGGTTACGGCATTGGAAGCCTGTACAGTAGTTCTCTGGTGGACAGTGGACGTTGGCAATCGGTAATAATATTATCAGATACCTCCGACCGAGTCTACCTAGGAGCTCTGTACTACGGTGTACGTGGACGTCAGTTGGCTTATCCCGGCTGCTGACGACCGGTACCTGATAAGTGCCTCGCGCCTAGAGATTTGCATACTTTTTGAACGGGACTAAATTGTACCTGTATTGTTCTCCTTTAAGTCATATTGCAAGTAAATTGTCATTAAAAACCACCACCATCTTTGACTTAAGAAACACCCCTTCTACAATAGGAATTTTAGGTCGCTGGGCTATTGAAGTAAGTAAGTAAGAATTCATAAATGTTTTACTTTAGTAAAACAAATCTGAAACACAGTACCAACCAATGCACACTCACAACAAATTACCTATAATATTCCTCAATATTTTGCATTCCAGGTATATTTCTGCCCAATGTTTGTGAATTTATCCAAAGTCTACTTTTGTTTGAATCCACCTACCACGTTCATCAATATTTTATAAATCATTGTACAGACGGCGTCAGATCGAGTTAACATAAGGATGGTTCGATGTCCAACAAAACAGACCTACTTACTCGAAAGTAAACTAAACTGTGAAAATAATACTAAGAGTACTTACGCCACGTACATTAGCATTACATTATCTCATTTTATTTTAACTATATTTATTATGGGGAGTAGACGAATAAAAAGTCACATGCCATTTTTATTTTTTTTACACTTACAACACTGGAATCCACCATATACAGTTACTATTTCACATCGAAATAAATCCACAAAAGTATCAAGTGCCGTCAAAGTGAAAAGTGACATTCCTGTATGTAACAAAACGCCACTTTTCCAAACAAAATTAGCAACACTGACAAAATATCACTCGCATTTGAATTCGTAAGTACCTAATTTTAATAATGGTAGATGTGGCCTGTGGAATCAACCAAGGAAAACGAAAAAAGAATATCCAGCAGAGGAAAATAATATCACAACAAAGTGACAAGTTCGTTCATTGAGAATTTTATTAAAAGTCTGACACATTCCTATGGGTTTTCCATGTGCAATAATAGATGAGTATAAATACATTTGTATTTCATGTATATTTTATCCTAATTTTGCAGATATGTTGATAAGGATCCGCTGGGGGTTAATTTTGGTTGTCATAATGGGTAAAAGGTCACAATTCCACAATATGTCTGACAAAAGGTGACATTTCCAAGTTGGTCCATCAATATGTCACTTTTCGAACGAACGAAACGAATATACGTTTAATCCACAGGGTTATCTCACTCTGACAGTTATTCCAAATAATTTAATAAAAATCAGTAATATTAAACCTTTTATTGCTATTATTCTACATAGCCATATGGTCCCTGGCAGATTAGAATAGGCCACCCTCACTCTTACCGAGGTGTCGTAAAAGGCGACTAAGGTAAAGCTGCTGGCATGATCATCAGCACCCAGAGAAGGAAAACTCTGCTTTTATACCAAAACCCTTGCCAACCCGTCTGCCAAGCGTGGTGAGTATGGCAATTATCCCTCATGTGATTGAGGGAGGCTCGTGCCCCAGCAGTGGGGACATATATGGGCTGACGATGAAACCTTTTATTAGTATTTTTCAATTTCCCTAAAGTTTATAAAAATGGAAATGTGACTTTTTGATCGCATGCTCCTCAGTTGGATACCCCATCTTTGAGCTGGCGAGTCTAGTTATTACTTGTATTTACTTTGCGAAGATTGCCATCTGACCCCTGGAAAGATTCTACTTAAAAATATAAGGTTAAAACCTAAAAAGACATTAAATATAACGCAAAACGTGACCGAATAGACTAATGAATATTCAGTTGAACGATTTGCTCGTACTAAATAAATGCTTCATTGGACTAATGTATAAACAGAGTGGCGTTGTGCACGGTTGAACTAACCCTAAATAAATTCTGCAATCCCGGAATAGCGCTGCCGAATTAGTTGCACAGAATTAAAATTATATATAATTATTTCATCCAAATTATAGGTCATATACCAACAACACATTTTTTTTTATGCTAGAGGCGACTAACGAGCAAGCGAGTCACCTGATAGAAAGCAATCATCGCCGCCCATTAGCTAATGCGTTGCCGGCCTTTTTAATAGTGTGTTTCTGATCCCATTCTTTATCCGCATACGTCGTATATAATTTATTTCATCCAAATTATAAGTCATATACCAACAACACATTTTTTATTTATTTATAATATATTTGTTTATACAACATCTTATAGGTACATTGACCTATTTCCGTACTAAGTAGTGTAAGCATATGTTTATAGCGGACAAACGAGCAGACGGCACACCTGATGGAAAGTGTTACGGTTATCATCAGACAACTCAGTAGATAATACCATAGACTAATTTGATAATACGTATTTTTTTAATGTGACAGGTGGCAGACGAGCAGACGGATCACCTGATGGTAAATGATTGACGTCTTCCATGGACACTGGCGACACCAGTGGAGTCACAAGTGTGCTGCCAACCTTTAACTCCCCCTTTCCCCAGGATTGGGCCTCCGGTACCCTCACTCACGCAGCGAAACAGCACAGTGCTGCTTCACGCCGGTTTTCTGTGAGGCCGTGGTATCACTCCGGTCGAATGCCCATTCATGTCGAAACGTGGCTCTCACGCGGTTGAAAAAAAAATTTAAAATAAATAATACGTGTACCAATACAACATTGGCACTTGTTTACAATTGATTAAATAGAAGGTTGATATTATTAATCAATATTTAAAAAAAAACAATAAATTTTACTATCGAGTCTAGTATCTATTTAACAAAACTCGACTGACTATTTCAGTATGGAACATTTTTATGTAATAAGTGGCAGACAAGCAGACGGATCACCTGATAGTAAGCTTGATGAATCGAGTGAGTACTATACTAGCAATAGTATCAGTACCTACTAGTAGTATAGAAAATGCTGTATATCGCGGGACTTCTTTGGTCCTCTATCGGACTCTAATGCGCTATGAAGTTGTGAGCATTGATTGGATACATCACACTTTTTTATGCAAGGTATTTTTTAGCTATTAACAACGTCCATCGCGCGTATCGAAAAAGTTCAAAGGTTAAGGGACGTTATCGCACCTCCTGAATGCTATGGACAAAGTTCACTGAACACACCGGAGATGAAATGTCCGGGATCTGATGTTACCATCTTTAAGTAACATTTTCTTATTTGGGAAAATATATCGAGTTTCAAAGTAGGTATGTCATCCTAATTGCAGAGAGTTCGGAAACATATTTATGAGCTCATCTTTCAAAAGTACCAAAGCACCTGCATTTATGTTTTGCTTCCCAGTGTTTTTTTATATGAAAGGTGGCAGACGAGTAGACGGATCACCTGATGGTAAGCGATTGCCGCCTCCCATGGACACCCGCGACCCCCTTTTCCCCCGATTGGGCCTCCGGTACCATAACTCACGCAGCGAAACACAGCACAGTGCTGCTTATCGCCGGTTTTCTGTGAGGCCGTGGTATCATCACTCCAGTCGGGCCGACCCATTCATGCCGAAGCGTAGCTCTCCCATGGTGTTATTTATCTTTTTATGGAAAAATATGAGTAAGTACGTACTTACCTTTTATGTTTTTCTTCTTGATGAGGATACAATATAATATAACAGCATACAATAGAAAAAATATATATATTAATAATAATGACCAAAATATTTCAATAACAGAATCTAATTCTACTTACGAAATTAATTGGATTAATAGAAGGCATAACAGAGTAACAAAAAAAAAGTAAAGTATCAGCCTATAAACTGTCCCACTGCAGGGCAAAGGCCTCCATCATAGAAATCAAGTTATCGCTACTATCATGGGATTAGGCTTAATCACCACGCTTGCCAAATGCGGATTGGTGATCACAAACCCGAGCTATGTTCGAAAAATTGGAAACATACTTTTCGCTCGACCCGGGAATCGAACCCAGGACCCCGAGATCACGGCCCGTTACTTAACCCACTAGACCATCAGGGCGTTCATAACAGAGTGATCCACTTGAATTCGTAACACGAATTTATTGAATAGGATATTTCCAATGTTTTCAGCCGGAACTGTTACGACGTAATTTCATCTCATGTTTGTTGATACACATTAAAGCCTCTCGATACAAAATTATCTGATTAATAATAAGGTAGGTTTAAGCCTTGAAAATATCCATGAATCATTGGGGTAATGATGTATTATAATTAGTAAACTCAAAGTGGTTTTGATCTGACTCCGAGATAGGTAGCTCAAGCACCTGTGTTACGGATATCAGAATCAACAGCGGAATTACAAATATATACATATAATACTTTTCTTTTGTAAATACACTTATACTACATACAAACACCCAGACCAATACAAACAAACATCTTCGATATAGAATATAACATCCACGTGTAGTAATAAGAGCATCATTAGCGTTTTATGGATGAAAAATAAGCTCACGAACTGCTTTCTCAATAACTAGTGGGCAGCTCTCACTTCGTTTCAGGACATTAGTTCCACTTTATACCAATAGATGTCGCTCAGTCTCGATTACATCGCGATTTTCGTATTTTTGGATTATCTATAAGCGTCGCCGCTGTCTGTAGGAGTTACCTCTACATAAATAGTTAAGATAAGATGATATAAAATTACTGTTCCAAGGAAGTATAGAACTTCCAGTTTATACCAATAATAATGTCATGTTATTGTCATATTTCAAAAAGTAAATTTTTGAAAAAATATTTTTTTTCTTTGCATGTAAAAAGATATGTTTTCTTAGTGCTGCAGGTATATCCGAAAATATTTTTAAAGTGATATTTTCTTACCTTTTTGCCACTTGACACCGGTGAATGAACGATATCTAGTTCCTTAATGTTAAAAATGTGTAACTTATTACCATTTAGGTTTTGAGCGCTATGGGGGACACCGGTGACCGACAAACAATAAATGTTTATTTGTGTTTGGTTTGATAGCAGTCAATGTGTTAAACCATTGCTTTAGGCGTCTTTGCTGCTCATCCACTGATTACAGGTACAATGTTTGGCATACAAGGGTTAATTTATTTAGTAAATCGTTTCATGTGGGATAAAAATAATAATATCAAAGATTTGAAAACTTAGCTGTTTAGGGAGACTAGGTTAAGGGGACACCCGCGCGGTTATGTAGGTAGGTAGTGGCCGCTCGGTACTGGGCGAAAACCTTTATACCTGTCCTTTTCACAAGTCCATCTTTTTTGTTAAAATACGACATGTATATGCTCATTCGATTTCCGGGACGGTTTTGTTGTAGAACCCCTGTTCCGTTCCGAAAGCGAGTCAGTGACGAAAGCTCTCAAAAAATAAATTGCTGTTTTTTTTTTTCGACAATATCCAAAAGAACAGAGATTGCAAAGCAGATAGACTGTACGAAGATAAAATAGTACAAATACGCTTTCAGAATGTTTCCATTAATGAATCGTTCAAAGGATTCGGAGACGGAAATAGTCGAATAACTTGCAAACTTTGCTTCCAGTTCCAAAATCGTTTAATTAAATTTCCCTAGCTCCGTTCATAATTAGATGTGTTGCCAATCAAAGTTAATTGAATCCATACAATAAGAAGACACTAACGCCGGCGCAATCAATATCAATAGAAATTCCCGCTTCTGTTTATAATATTTTACCAAATGTCGGACAGTGTGGCCATAAGTATTACCAAATTATAATAAATAAAATAACACCACACAGCAATTCGTCGTCATCGGAAGGTCTATAGCCACAAACCACGCCAAAAACAATTCTGCGACCCAGCACGTGGGCACGATGCGGTTTCTGACACACTTTGATCCCGCCCACATTACATCTCGTAATAGAATAAGCTACCTGCTGAGGTTGGCCTCAGTGAATAAATAGCATTAAAAGGTGTTTGTAGAATCAGACTTTTTTTTGTCTGATAACCGTAACAAAAGTGCCTCAGTATTAAATTAGATTTTTTTTATGATATATGGAGCAGATGAGCAGACATATAACCTAATGGTAAGCGATCACCTCCGCCTACGGACACCTGCCACGTCAAAGGAGTCACAAGTGTGCTGCCGGCCTTATTAAAAGGGAGTAATTGGTAGTGAACGTCGCCTGAGGTGCAATGATTGCGGGTTTGATCCCCGCACAGTACGAACATTTGTGTGCATAAATGTCTGTTTGTATTGCTCTGGGTATTTTCTATGTAAGTATGTATTTACAAAAGAAAAGTATTATATGTATATGTTTGTAATTCCACTGTTGATTCTGATATCTGTAACACAGATGTTTGAGCTCAGCGTCAGATCTCAGAGTCAGATCAATGTATGTATTGTTGTGAAATATTACAAAAATGTTATCTTGTATTATAGATAACATTATTAACGATGAGAAAGTATCTCGTCCGTTTCGCACTTGGCCGGTTTTTCCACCTTTTTGTTTGTAGGTTGCTTTTCATAAAGCGGGTTGGTAACACAGAAGCCATTTGTAAGCAAAACGGACAATTAGGGGCGGTTCAACGGACGCCGCTTATTATTTTACTCGGAGTCCATCGATTGACGCATTACACTTTCCATTCAACTTCGTATGGTTCACTACTAAAGATTTTTTAAAGCAGAATTTTGAAATAAATACGTAGACAAAAACGTCAGTGGACGGAAATTTAGACGATGTATCTATAAGCGTATAGAGGGTCTCAGCCGTGGCACGCCCTCACAAGATTAACCGACAATTTGGTGAGGTCGCGGGAGTCCCTTGGATGCAGGCGTTACAAGACGATCATTAGGGGACGTCTATCTCGAGAAGTGGACGTATATTGGCTGAAATTATGAAGATGAACTATTAGCAAAATAAAATCAGACTACTTAGGTTGCAAGAATAATAAAAAAATGACAGATTATGACATGAGTGTAGATAAAGTGTTTATTAGTATTATTATAAAAATATAAACGTTAATTCTGCTTATTGATAGATGGTAGGGAGATCTGGTTGCTATGATACATTAATTTAGATGCGATCTATACACGTGAATGGATTTATTGATTGTACAGATTAATTACCACACAACTATTCAACTTCATTCACGTATACCTGGTCTACGAGTATAGAGGTATGTCACCGCGTCATTTCCATGCGAGAAGCAAAAGCCACTGCTCTTGCTGCTCAGTGCCCGAAGCTGAAGCAAGGGACGCAAGAGCAGTGCCCCAGTGCCCGAAGCTGAAGCAAGAGAAGCAAGAGCAGTGCCCCAGTGCCCAAAACTGAAGCAAAAGACGCAAGAGCAGTGCCCCAGTGCCCGAAGCTGAAGCAAGAGACGCAAGAGCAGTGCCCCAGTGCCCGAAGCTGAAGCAAGAGACGCAAGAGCAGTGCCCCAGTGCCCGAAGCTGAAGCAAGAGACGCAAGAGCAGTGCCCCAGTGCCCGAAGCTGAAGCAAGAGACGCAAGAGCAGTGCCCCAGTGCCCGAAGCTGAAGCAAGAGACGCAAGAGCAGTGCCCCAGTGCCCGAAGCTGAAGCAAGAGACGCAAGAGCAGTGCCCCAGTGCCCGAAGCTGA
Source organism: Marasmia exigua (assembly GCA_019059595.1). Taxonomy (NCBI): domain Eukaryota; kingdom Metazoa; phylum Arthropoda; class Insecta; order Lepidoptera; family Crambidae; genus Marasmia; species Marasmia exigua. The sequence goes on from CM032466.1 coordinate 14,185,892, forward strand.
AGCAAGAGACGCAAGAGCAGTGCCCCAGTGCCCGAAGCTGAAGCAAGAGACGCAAGAGCAGTGCCCCAGTGCCCGAAGCTGAAGCAAGAGACGCAAGAGCAGTGCCCCAGTGCCCGAAGCTGAAGCAAGAGACGCAAGAGCAGTGCCCCAGTGCCCGAAGCTGAAGCAAGAGACGCAAGAGCAGTGCCCCAGTGCCCGAAGCTGAAGCAAGAGACGCAAGAGCAGTGCCCCAGTGCCCGAAGCTGAAGCAAGAGACGCAAGAGCAGTGCCCCAGTGCCCGAAGCTGAAGCAAGAGACGCAAGAGCAGTGCCCCAGTGCCCGAAGCTGAAACAAGAGACGCCAGAGCACTGCCCCAGTGCCCGAAGCTGAAGCAAGAGACGCAAGAGCAGTCCCCCAGTGCCCAAAGCTGAAGCAAGAGACGCAAGAGCAGTGCCCCAGTGCCCGAAGCTGAAGCAAGAGACGCAAGAGCAGTGCCCCAGTGCCCGAAGCTCCTTTGAAATTGGCGCGGCTGGCGTTTCTTAACGACTGTCAATTTCTTTTTCCCTTTACAAATAGCTCGGTGAGTGATCGTCTTTTATAGTATGTCAGTATAGTTTTGTTCGATCACGTGTTTATGACATTGATAGTAGAAGCTCAAAACCATTACACCCCGTGCGGATAAAGAATGGGATCAGAAATGGCAGCGCATCTATTCACTTCTCGCTCGCACACATATTTGCGTCTATACTCGCACTCGTGGGGTGCGAGTATAGACGCAAATAGTGCACCGCACAGGTTGTAGGTAGATATTTTGAATCTCTTTACCTCTAAAATAGAGCAATTACGGCGGATCACTTAAACAATAGTTAAAAGCAATTAGGCTGAGTCCTATAAATAAGAACGCAAGCAGCAACGCAAGGGTTGGTAGATACCTACCGTTGTCAATTTGTTGATGATGCAGAATCAGATATTTTTAGACCTGGCTGTGTGTCATAGTAACCTACCTACTTCAAACTTTGGGTAGCCAATTTCACACCATCATGTAATTAAAACTTAAGAAAGAAAGAAAGAAAGAAAAATCGTTTATTTTTGCACATTTACATAGTTCTCACTACATGCATGGTTCAAAAGGCATTTTTGTACATAAAAAAATAGGTCCCCGCTCAGCATGTGCTGTGGCCGACACCTCAGCGCTGATCTTCCGCGGGTGCCTTTTTTGAAAGTAAAATAAAAAATAAAAAACACACCAACACAACAACAATACACACTAAAAAAACAAGAAAAACATTAATTAAAACACATTATGTGCACATAACCGAAATAAATAAATAAATAAATACTTTACAATTTGTGAAACATTTCAGAGAACGGCCATTTGTTACAACGAGTGCCGCAATATGTGCTTGTACAATAAACGAAATAAGGTAACCAATAAAAAACGTTTTAGTTCAAGTTCCATAAAATTTATGCAACAGTTTAATGTTTCATACCAGTTTGTATGTCATTCTTCTGTCTGGCTGCCATATACACATTTATTATGCAAAGACAAACATAACAACGTACTCTCAACCGAATTATTCCTTGCTACCGCAATGCGGACTGTATTTCTATAGACTTTGTATAAAACCTGCGTTAGTAATCGTAACACCTGTAGATTTTTGTACTACAAATGAGTAGGTTAAACTTTTTTTTAGTATTACGTACCCAAAGGGTAAAATCCATAGCGTAAGGTAATCATCATTTCAGCCAATAGACGTCCACTGCTGGACATAGGCCTCCCCCAATGTTCTCCACACAGATCGATCCTGTGCCGCCCGCATCCAATGGATTCCCGCGATCTTCACCAGATCGTCGGTCCACCTTGTGGGGGGCCACCACGGCTGCCACTTCCTGAACGTGGCCTCCACTCGAGGACCTTTCCGCCCCAACGGCCGTCTATTCTCCTCGCTATGTGCCCTGCCCATTGCCACTTGAGGCATGCAATCCTTTGGGCTATGTCTGTAACCTTAGTTCTCCTGCGTAAGGTAATAATACTCTAGATATTAGCCTGCCTTTGGTCCAAGGGTTGCGGGTTCGATCACCGCTCAGTACAAACAGTTATAATAAAAAATCTTTAGTAAAATAATTAAAATCTTTATTGCAATCAAAGTTTTACCAAAAAATGGTAATGAATATAAGTGCCGTTTACATTATTAATTGCATGTAGCAACTATTGCTGAACTGGGTTCTGATAAACCTGTATTTCAGCAAACAGTGCTCTCCTCTCACATCTTGTGTCAAATTACAAGTCACGGTATGAAAATATATAACCATCTATTTATTCATACTATAGGTCGAACGGGCTAATGTAAAAATATTTACCAATATTTTACTCTAAGAAGGAATTATTGGTAAATGTATGTAGTTTGTGTGTAAGCATGTATGTGTGTGTGTGCTTGTGTGTGTAAGAGTATGTGTGGGTGTATATGTAAGTATGAATTATAGTAATATGTTCACGCAAATCATAAGAAGAGACCTTTGTTAAAGGCGTACTAGGTTAAGTAATAAAACATTTCAAGAATCTACAGTTATAAAGTTTTCCGTGTCATTGTAATTTAACTGTTGGATCCTTTCTCAACAGTTTTCTCACAACTTACTTTGTTTAGGGAATATGTATTTAATATCTTATTTGTCTTTGAGTGAAGTGTCCTAGGAAATGAAATAATCGCTTAGTAAAGGCGGTACGGAATTTCAAAGTTTAGGATTTCTTCTTCGATCCACAATTTTTAGATCATAGTCTAATAGTTTATGCTGATGTGGTATCACTTTAACTTTGTAAGGTACAACGCCACAGAGAGAAATAAGCCAAAAATTGTCGCTTTCGGTGGCCAATATTACTTAAAATGCTCCTGTAAAAAATCAAATTTACAAAGAGTATTCTACTAAAAAAATATGCCTGTAAGAAGCATTCAGAGCTATGTAAGATGTCATGATTCCTCTTCTTGCCTGAACAAAAATTAAAAATACTTTTAAAGAAACCAAGATCTCAACTTAGTTCATAAGAAATAAAGATATCTCAAAACTGTGGATTTAAAAGATTTTAAATGTATGATTAGTTTTAATTGTAGGTATTGTGAAAAAATATGATCGTTTTAATTATAATTTACTTTAATACTTGTTAATGTAACAAAGTATTGTTACTAACTGCAGGATACATAAAGTTGATTAATTAATGAAGATAAAACCAATAAAACTTTGTTTTATTTAATTATATATGGTAGATTTCTTTTACGAAGCTATTTCACTAAACTTTGTCTAGTAAATAAGTATATCACTAAACTTGGACCGATTTATAACTATATTCCTAGGGAGATAGTAATGAATCGCTTTCGTATAACTATGTTCCGGTACATGATTATATCCCTAGGGATATAACTATATTACGGCTTCGTCTATCTTACTGCAACATATATATATACATATATATAATTGTCTAACTGTAAGTACTTCACAAAATTGGTAAATTTGAGTGGTTGGGATCAAAATCAGCTTGACTGTACACATTTTATTTACAGCTCTATGTTTTAAGAGCAGTATTATGTGTACACCCCAGGCAATGATACCATAACCAAGCAACGATTGACACAGAGAAAAGTAGAAAGTATTTCAAGTTTTGGCTCCAGAATATGACGTAGTCTTCTAAAATTACGATTAGTTTATGTATTTTGCCACTAAGTGTGTGTACTATGTGCGAATTAAAGTTAAGTTTACTGTCCAATAAAACTCCTAAATACTTTAAAACGCAACAGCGTTCAAGGGGTCCACATAAACATAGAGTTTTTTTTTCCATCAGATGGACATTTGTGAGCGATGATAGCAAGTTCTTTTAGGGGAACATCATTTGAACGGATGGAAAAGGGTAATGACTTTAGATTTGTCAGACTTTTGCTAAGTCATATTGTTGACAATTGTATCCTAACAAACATTGTAAAGCTGTCATTCCGTTGATTAACCTCTTTGAAAACCAAATGGATTCAATCATCCTCCAGCTCTAACTCAGTCAACTGCATTTTTTAAAAGCTGATTTAAAAAGTTGTATTTAAGTAATAGACGTGCAATTCTTACTTTTTAGAAAGCTAATGCCAATTATTCTAATAACCTTGAATGAAAAAAAGTAGGGTTAATACCATGATTTTAGGAGAAATTGTAAAACTAATTGCAATAATAATGAAAAAAAATACAGATTTGCTTAATAGTTTCACTTAATTGTAAATTTATAGGTTTTTTTATGGGTTACGGCTTAATATTAGACATCATCACAAAATGTATTCCGCTGCGATAACACTACTTAGTTTTATAAAATATGACGATTTATCTAAATAAGGTCATCCGGCAGCAACTGATATGTTTTTAAAAATCATAAAAATAATATTTTTTTCCGTCGATAAAATAGGGTTTAGTTTCCCTGATTTTGATATGTGAACTTTATAAAGACTCACACTGTATGATGGGACTAAGCTTAATCACCACGCTTGCCAAATGCGGGTTGGTGATCACAAACCCGAGCTTTGTTCGAAAATCATCATACTTTTTGCTCGACCCGGGAATCAAGCCGGGGTCCTGCCCCGAGATCACGGCCTGATACTTAAATTACAAGACCAACATAGCGCTTTCGGAATAGTGAATGATGGAAAAAATATTCATTGTGTAGGTATCAATATCACCATCACTTATAAGGGAACTTAGCATAGTTTAGTTTTACTCCTCTGCGTGAATATAAAACAATGGTTCTCTCTGGAAAGTTCAGTATCCGGGGCCATCTTTCCCTTATTACAAGGGACAATGATCCTTGCAACGAGGTCGTTGCCTGATTTTTTATACAAAGTTTAAATAGTTCTTTCATAGCCTCTAGTACCTTACATTCTAAGGTAGGTACATAATGTTGCATCTTAGAAGAAGATATTACTTTTTCCGGACCATTGTTAATAACTCAACTCAATCTCAAATATTTTTTATTTGCATAGGCTTGTACAGCACATACAAATCGTCATAAATTTGAATGACTTAAAACTATTTATAAGTACTTATGTATAATTTACATGTTAATATATATATAAGTGGATACATAAAATATACTAAATAAATAAATAAATATAATGAGATTCTACCACCGGCTCGGAAAGTTGTTTCTGGTCGAGAGGATCCGGCAAGAAACTCGCCAGTTACTCTTTTTAATCGCCAAACTTTCATACAATGCTGTGTCATCATCATACCAAGCCAAACGGTTTAGTTGTAACACAAAGTAAAATGAAGGAAATAATAATAAAATAAATATTTTGAGGTAAACCGAATCAGACCAGTCCCCAAAGGTGGCACCTGTTCACAAGTATGACGTATGTGTCAGCCATCATTTCACTGAGCCATATTAGAGGGAATGTAATGACTCGCCACATAGCGTCACCACCTCAGAGAAATTTCAGTGAGCATGACTACTTACGTTTCCCTCATAGGTCACAAACAGTAGAAGTTACTTTATCCAATACTAATAAACTGCAGGACGAGGTGTACAATAGTAGGTGGTTTAGCATCTTGTCAATGTTGTCTGTCTTGTCAATATAAATCAATATTTATACAATAATAAATGCTGGTAAGCCTAATTTATTAAAATTGAGTAATTATATATTATTCATAATTTCAGTTAATATATATGAAAATGCGCCGAACCCCAGATAACCTGGGAAAAGGGCAGGAGGATGATGATATATGAAAATGCTACAAGTGTGCAGGCAAGTGTGTGGAGGTCATTATGTCCATGTATCCTTATCATTTAAGTAATCTACAATTTTATAGTATCCTTTACTCATTAAACAGGCTTTCACGTGAGATTTAAATTTATGCGTTGGTAACTCAATAACATTTTGTGGCAACTTATTGTACATTATAATACTTAGACCAACAAATGAACTATCAATCTTTTGGAGTTTCGGATTTGGAATCGCGAGCTTGTGTTTATTTCTTGTGTTAAAACCATTACAATCAGATTTGAAGAAATATCCATGTTCTTCGCACGTACAAAATACAGTCTAAAATGTATTGAGAAGCTACAGTTAAAATGTTAATGTTCTTAAATAGGTCTTTTAGCGAATGGCGAGGTCTAAGGTTGTATATGGAGCGGATGGCCTTATTCTGCAATACAAATATAGTCTGTATATCAGCAGAAGACCTCCAAAACAAGAGACCATAAGACTATGAAAATAACTAAAATAAACCAATCTCGCGGTTTCAATATCGGTCAGATGTCTAATCTTCTTAACCGCATACGCGGCGGAACTAAGTCTTCCCGCCAAGGCTGCAACGTGGGGACCCCATTGCAATTTGGCATCCATGGTAATGCCAAGGAAAACTGTTGAATTAATCATTTCAATACATTGATTATTCATAGTGATGTTAGTATTGACCTGTCTTACATTGGTCATTGTGAATTTTACACATTTAGTTTTCTTAGTAAACTAAAATTTCGCCTAGCCTTACGCAACAGGGAGTAAAATAAACAAGAAATACAATCTTCATAAACTTCGATTCTTAGTTATTGAGAGAAATTTAATGGAACCCTATTTATAGGCTGGCCAATCCTCGCGAGGACATTCTCGCTATGTTGCGAAGTTTTGCGAAACTTGTAATAGAGTTAACACAGATTATGAAATCGATCGAAGCACTACCTGTTATGGCATTTGCCTTAAATCTGGCAACGAAGCATAATGAGTAGGCAAAATATTCACGTCAAGCCGTGACGCATTTCATTCAATACGTTAATGACGTATTGAATGGAAATACAGGTAGCAATTTTTACGACGCGTTTTTCGTCCGTGACGGGAGCACAAGCGCTGCGGCCGTCGAAACCGCAGCTGCTTCTGCGCATTGCGCTCGCGCAAACCAAACCATTACATAACCAACGAAAAAAAAACCTATCGCACACAAACAAATGAGATGCACAGAACTTTCGAAATTAGCGGAAATAAAGATTCGATTATGAATTCTATTTTGTTGTTGACCCTCATCTGGCGGGCCGTCACGGCAGCGGCAGCAGCACATGAGCCCAATTCTCAGGATTATCAATATGAAAAAACATGGCGGATGTGGCATGAAATTCATACAAAAAAACTACGTTTTAGTGATACATTCCGTATGATGATAAATGTCACGAGTCCGAGAATTGGGCTCCAGAACTACGGTTTCATAAGTGAAAACTTAGTTTAAGATATTTTACTAAATCGAGGATTTTTTAATTTACTATCTTCCAGGGGTAAAAAGAAACTTCTAACCAAGTGTCAAGTACATATATTTAATAATTACAGGACTGAGTAAGTACGGGGTGACAAGGGTCCTCATCCGCTTATGAGTCATCCAATTAACCGTGGCTTGCAGACTAGGCCGAGATTCACTTAACCTCCGTACGGAGGTATTAACTCCTTACCCTTTATGAATCGGCATAACCCCGTTCATTTTGTAAGTGACAAGTATGTGAGCTGAGGTTAGCTCTTACACTACTTATATTTAAAACCATACTGCGGCTATTTTTTTTTTTTATGAGAAAGGAAGGTAAACGAGCAAGCAAGAAGCAGAGGTATCTGAAGATAAGTATTTTTTCTTGAATGAATGAATGAATGAATGAATTTATTGACATAATAAAGCATACAATTTCTTACTGTGCTTGTTTAAATTTTTGGGTGATAACGACTTGCTTTTGCGTAAAGTCTATTAAAAATCGTCAGACAATTCACTGACTTAAATACTAGGCATTACATAAATTATATGTACAATTTCTCTCCTATTGCTGAGAGCGATTTCTACCAGACAACCTTCAGGCAAAGGACATCTAATAGTAAAGGACAGGTATCAACGGGTGAAAAAGTATTTATACACCCGCGGTGTCACGTGGAGTTGGAGTGGACATAAATACAAGGGTGTCCTTATGTCTGAGAAACGGGTGCTGTTGTTGCACTGCGGGTCTTACCTCGACTTGACGCCGTCTGTTCTTAAGTGCCTTCGTGACTTTATATAAATAAAACAAATGCATATTCGTAAATATAGGTTATCTGTCGGAAACACGGATTTGTCACACCACTAATAATACGGGCTACATAAAGGAATTGGGAACACGACACGCAAAAATGTGTAGGTAATTTCATCGAAAGCATCTATTTTAATGCTTTTATTATTTCGTTGGCTATAGGGAACAAATAACTTTTGTGGTTTAATGTCATGGTATATTGGTAAAGACATAAAACCATTATGGATTCTTTCATCAAAATCATCATAAACTGATATTATTTTATGATGTCATGATAAAATAGATAGGTAGGTACCTATCTTAGACAATTTAGCACTGTCTAAGGTATGTATTCCTTTGCCCTAACATTTGTGTTAATTGGTATGTAGTAAAACAAGCACCGAATTGTCCACAACACACATGCACAGCTTCAGAACTAACAGATTTCCTCACGATGTTTTCCCTCTCCGCAGAGCGAAGGTATAACTAGGCACATAGAAATAGCAAATTTTGATGCGTAATTTCGATTAGGCAGTTCTAAGATAAATGATTTAACTAGTTCAACGAATCCTTCCCAGCCAGGTTAAATTCGTTAACTCATAATCACTGTTGTTAATATAGCAATCAGCCGGACGCTGCCGTGATTAAGGTTTTAATGTCACTTCCATTAGGGCTTGGCTACCCTACCGCTAATTTTTAACACCAATCCATCACATCTCTCGGGCCAGTATGGCAGTCTCAACGGACGTGATGCCTGATATCGCTTCGGTTGTAATTGCAACGTGGGCTCTTCTCTTGCTTACCCAGGCTGAGGAGAGCCAATATACTGTGTCATTTAAAAAAAATCGTCTGCCTTTTAACTACTTGGAAAAGGGCTTATCTTGGGTCGACACAGATATTCATCATCGTCATTTCAACCAATAGACGCGTTCAGTTGGAAATAGGCCTCCCCAATGGTCTGCACTCAGATCGGTGCCGCCCGCTTCCAAGAGATTACCGCAACCTTACCGGATCCTCTTTTCACCTTGTGCGCCCCCCACAAGGTGGACCGACGATGGCACAGCATATTATGTAAGACATTATCTTTTGACTATCATTGCCTGCCTAGTTGGCACAGTGTGTAGTGGGTGCGCCCTGTGGCTAGGGGCGTTTAAAAATACTGCTCAGGTTTTCCCGGCCTGTCGTAAGTGGTGACTAAACGGGCTTTCGGAGAACGTGAGCGTACCTACAGCTGGGGAGTGGCTTGCATCGGCATACAACTCCGCGGAGGACGACACTACCGGGTGTCCTGGTAGGTCGTAGAGCGTTGAAGGGCTGTATTGCGCCAGATAGGGGTGAAGCGGCGAGCGCGATTAGCGATACGTGGTCCCGACTGTGGGGTTTCCGACAACAATTGCTCGGAGATGGACACCCCAGGGGTTTAAGTATCCCTAGGAAAAAATAAGTGTAGTGGGTCGCTCTTTAAAGCCACGGCTGCGTTAGGGGTCCCGGGTTAGAACCCAGGGGTCGGGCCAAAATTTAGCCAAGTAAAAGACCAAATAAAATGGTGAACTTTAACGTCGAAGGAAAAGACCCATTTTGGATCGCTCAGCCAGCGTAGTAGTAGCCTAGTCCTGGATCTTGGCGGTCTTGTACTCCATGCCTCGGAAAGTACTCCAGCAACTGATTTTTCTTCGGTTGTGTAACTATGGTGTCCCACCAAAATATGAGGGTAAAGGAATATAGAGTGCACACACATAGTTAGCACTATAATATATCCTGCGTACGTGGCTGATCGTTGAGATTAGCTTTCGTAGCCGAATCGGTTGGATATTATTATTAAAACGAAATAAACGACTTTCATCGATTCGGTATAAAAATACTGTAATTCTGACAGTACAAAAGATACCAAAAGTCCATTTAGTCATCAATCTTCGTCTGTCGCCCTGCGAATGGGTCCAGAGATACCGGAACAAAATATTGCTTCTGTCAACAGACCGGACCCTGACAGACGATGCAATCATACCCTGCCTCCGAAAGTGTTATTTAGCGCAAAAATAAACTTCGCCCTAAGATTAATCACCAGCATTGTTCTGCAAATTCGGTCGGCGGCATAATACCTCCTAGAGTCGAGCGATTGCCCGAAACTTTTGGATTCCCGCTGAATTCGCTCTTTCAATCAAATCGGCAAATTGCCGCCACCGTGTACATAAAATGTAATAATATTTTACCGCAGCATCGGTGGATATGTAAGACGGGATTTATGAGAGCAGATTTCCTTGTTTACAGGTTGCAATCCGCTTTTTTATTTGTCGAGAGCGAGAGCAATTGAATACCTACCTACCTACTTTGGTGCAGTAAATAAACTTGTTTACGGCTCACTCGTTTTCTATGCTGCGGCAGTTTTGTTTACAGATTAATGAACATTCTTTTTTTTTTTTGGTGACCCCGTAGAAATGCGTTACGCATACCCATCCGTCTGTAAACGGATGGGTTATGTCGGACTCTCCTCTGGCGACGGCTTCTCCTAACGAAAAGCCAACCAGAGGCATACCGACTAAAAACTCCTGGGACTCTCCCTCATCGTCCATAGTGGGAGAAGTCGTGGGGTGAGGTACCAACTGTCACCACGACTTCTTCCGGAAAAGTTATTAATTAAAGTTTTTTTCATGGGATTCGATCCGCGAACTCTGGGGCTTTACAGCGCAACTGCTGCCACTAGACCACCGCGGCGCTTTGATGAACATCATTTCATAACTGGTACCAACAGCGCGTGGCCGTGTGGTCCCCGGCAGAGTAGAATAGGCCACCCTCACTCTTACCGAGGTGTCGTAAAAGGCGACTAAGGTAAAGCTGCTGGCATTATCATCAGCACCCAGAAAAGGAAAACTCTGCATTTATATCAAAACCCTTGCCAATCCGTCTGCCAAGCGTAGTGAGTACGGGCCTCCCTCAATCACATGAGGGGTAATTGCCAACCCCTTGAGGGAGGTCCGTGCCCCAGCAGTGGGGACTTAAATGGGCTGATGATGATGACCAACAGCGCAATCCAGGGGGAAGATGAGCTCAGATCCGGCAGCGCATTAGTGTCTCCAATGGTGTAGCTGGTATTCATTGCCATTACCATCAGGTGATCCGTCGTGGTAGGTGAGCCACTTATCACATAAGAAAAATGTACTTTGATTTTTAGAGCTTCTTTATACCAATAATAGGTAGCCTTTAGTTTACTGATAGGTACTGACTGGGACTATTTTATGAGAAGGAACCTAGAACCTATACATAGATGCATAGGTAGGTGTTTTTGTTTGCGCTAGATAATACGTAATTAGGATCAAGACTTTTTCTGATCCTACCTAATGCTCATCCCGGCAGTCAAATGTTATCGCAACGAGGTAGATAACGAGAAGCATAGGCACCGAAGCTTCCACCGAGCTGTAATCCGATCGAAGTATGCCATTAACGACTGTGATACGGCATTCTAGTTGCAGGGCATTAAGGCTGAAATTCCACTGACCGGCGCGGCTTAAGAAGATCTTGGTGAATCGGCTTAAGCTAATAAAGCCACGATCAGTGTCCAGTGAGATGAACTGTTACTGTAGTGAAGCATACAAAACTGTAACTGACAACAGCTTTTTTAACTCATACTCCACAGCATACAGCTAAATAGGCCAATTACGGCTACGGCGAAAAATCTCAACGGTCTCGACGATATACGCAGGATATATTCAATAGTATGCGCCCAGGTGTATGCACAAACACAAGTGCACTCTCTATTCCCTTACCTTCTTATTCCGATCGGACATCAGTGACCAGTGTGACACGACAGGAGAGCGATCCGGCGTAGGACCAATGGCTTAACGTGTTTTCCGAGGCACGGGGGTACAAGACCGCCTATTTCCAGAATCCGGGCTGACACTAAGAATTCTTCCCGAAAACCGAAACCGTATCGAACACGGGACCTCTTCTGCCTGTATGCCACCGAGGCAGTCACAACACAACTACACAGGTCACGAGAATAAAACACATACCTACCCATTTAAAACCTATTAGTCAGTCTCTACAGCGCATCATTAGAATATAAGCCTAAAGACAGTCTTAATCCTATTACAACGTTCACATACCGACCCACAGTAACATATACGTTGTTAACAACCCGCGCAGTTAACACATGCTGCGAATTGGGTTGAAATCGCATTGCAAGAACATGACGGTAATTATGTGTGTAATTTGAACTTGGGCTCCAGAATTAACACTGAATTGCTCGCGTCAAGTGGGAAGGCGCAATTTGATAACTTGTGGAAATACAGTTACGATTACACCGCCTGCTTGGAAGCTTGTTAAGGGGCGGTAATTAAGTACATTTTTTGCTGGATTTTAGGATGAAGTTTAGCAGTTGGAACTCTGGTAATCAAGATCTTTTTTTGTTTAATATACTTAGTTATCTTGCTTCCGTTTTCCTCTGTTAGTTAAAAATAGTTTTTGTTACTTTGCAAAAAGGGCTTTCCATGATCTTGATTTGAAGACAAAACGTAGGCTTTGGTCTTGTTAAAAAATATTGATCACACGTGAACATTACTAATTTAGGTATCTCAGAGTAAAACAGCGATTTGTAACTTCTTTTTTTTAACTTCTGAGTCGGTCAACAGATAAAGTGTTGAGAATAACAAGAGTTTCATGTCATTCTCGTTGTCAGATAAAAAACCAGAACTTTTTTTAATAATGAAAAATAACCCGTCCCCCGTGGCGCGGAGGGGTTATGTCGGACTCCTCGCGGCGGCGGGGGTTTACCGACTAAAATTCCAGGGACTCTCTCTCCATAATAGTCCATAGTGGGAGAAGTCGTGAGCCATGGTATGAAACCTGTCACCACTACTTCTTCCACAAAAGAAAACGAATACTTGTAGAATGATAAAACATGCATAAAAGAGGATATATCTTCAAGATATTAAAACTTATGTCTATTAAAACTTATGTCTATATCGAAAACCAAGAGCCCAATTCTCGTGCTCGTGATATTTAGAAAACATGGCGGATATCACCTGAAAACTATGTTTTGGTGATACATGTCGTATGAATATAAATGTCACGTGCACAAGAATGGACAACATTTCATATTTTTAACATGTCCATATTGTTTTTTTAATATGAAAATAGACATAAAATTACCGGACCCTTATTTTTTCTTTTTTTAAAATTTGGCCATTTTCATACATAAAATAATTATTGAAATTCTTTATATTCTAAATAGACGTAATCGCCAAATGACGTCATCGGACGGCTGAATACAGCAATATTCCTTTGCTTATCATTGTTTTAATAAAAAAAGGTACTACTGTCAAAGGTAAATAATACTAGTGTCAATATTGTCAACGTTACTCATTCATTCAACGTTGACAAGTTGTTTTTTTTTGACAGTTGCATGTCATAAGTTTGGCATTTCGTAAATTTAAAACTATAATGTGCTAAGCAAAGAAATATTTTACATTCTGCCGTCCGATGACGTCATCTTACGTTTTTTAGTTTGTATTTTTTTTCTCTGAAAATAAGCAATATAAAAAATAAATAAATATATATTCGAGCAGCGGAAAAGTAAATAGAGAATTGGTATTTTTTGTTTTATAGCTTAGCAATTTTGAAATGTTGTCCATTGGGCTCCAAAACTTGCTATTTTTTTGCATATTCGGTTTTAGAAACCCCTTAGTCTATAATGAGTATCTTTAAAGAGTAACCACGATAATTAGAACACAGACAATGAATCGTGCCGTCGCGTCGCTCAGTAACCCAATTTGCCGATTTGCCCGTTTCATTGTGAACTCGCGCGCCGGAGGAATCATCAATCAGCTAAAAAATTGTTACCCTGAATAACTGATGAGCGGAACCCTTAAACTGATAAGTAAATTTGTTTTTATTTCACCGACTTATTACACAGTTTATGCAATAAATGATTCTGATTCTGAAATAACGTCACCGTCACCATTGTTTGTTAGTTTTTTGGGTAAATACAAAGTGTTACCACGTGTTACGCTGTTGCACTTAAGGTGACGGGTAAGGCACAGTAGCGACGCCAATCGAATTTAAATTTAGCTACTAAACCGGATCTATTTTAAACCATTTTGGGGTTGCAGCCTGTCGGCAAACACTTATACTATTTATTAAATAACCATGAAAAAATTTTGGGTCCAACACGTACGCGAAAAATTGATTCACGCCAAAAGTGGCCACTTTCGCGTACAAAAACTGACCCAACATTTGTGCATGGTTATTTAATAATTAGTATAAGTGTTTGCCGAAAGGTTGTAACCCCGAAATTGTTTACAATAGATCCGGTTTAGTAGCTTAAAATTAAAATCGATTGGCGTCGCTAGTGTGCCCTACCCGTCTACTTAACGTAGACACGGAGTTTATAGTAGACTTGGCAAAAACGTATCTTTCAAAAGATTGGAAAATTTGCATCTGGAGATCAGTGCAGAGATTCCTCGCCTGTGTAACGCTTAATTTGGAACATCGAATCTCAGGTATATCCGTGATTAATTCCGCTCATTTAACTCATTCGGCTCATCGGATCATTCCGCTCATTCGGATCATTCGGCTAACTCGGATCATTCAGCTCATTCGGATCATTTGGTTCACTCGAACTCTAGACCAAGTTGAGTGGAATGATACATTCGGAGCGAACATTAGAGATTCGGAATAGTGTATCATTTGGCTGAGTCGGATCACTGAGTCGTATCAATAAAGAGTTACAAACGTATAGTAATAAATAGCGCAACACCGCCTGTACGCGGCTTAAGTCCATGTATGTTTTTTTTAGTGTCTTATCAATTATGATACTGAATCAGTGTTTCAAATTGAAACAGGGTTTGACCATTCTTCTTTGAAGTGCTTTTTATGTAACAGGCGGCAGATATACAGTCGGATCACCTGATAGGAAGCGATTGCCGCCAATGGGCATTGGGCACCCGCAATACTTGTGGAGTCACAAGTGCGCTGCTGACCTTTAAACTCCCGTTCCTCCTCGGATTGGGCTTCCGGTACCCATACTTACTCGGAGAAACACAATGTAGGCACTGTTTTACGCTGGGTTTCTGTCGAGCCGGTCCATACCTTTTTACTTTTTAGCTAATTCTAGTCACAAACAGACAAGAATGACGATTCTAAACTACTATATTAAAGTGACATCGACGAAATCAGCGTTGCCAACAGTTTTGTATTAATCGTGGCGATTATGGGACATTTTTAAAAAAGTACAAAGGTGATGAATTCACCGTCAATAAAGGAAAGTTAAAGATTTATGATCATTATTTCTTCCGACATGTTAACCATAATTTTTGTGATTGTTAAAAGTGGCCACTTAAGGCAATGATAAGACGTACAATGATAAAAATATTTCGCAAGTTCATCTTTAAGAATATTAATACTTTCCTTTATGGATTCACCGTTGTACTTTTTTTAATGTCTTACAATCATCACAATTAAAACAAATCTACCTGGCG
This sequence comes from Marasmia exigua, assembly GCA_019059595.1. Taxonomy (NCBI): domain Eukaryota; kingdom Metazoa; phylum Arthropoda; class Insecta; order Lepidoptera; family Crambidae; genus Marasmia; species Marasmia exigua. The sequence goes on from CM032466.1 coordinate 14,201,372, forward strand.
ACGTTATTTACGTCGATGCCTCACCATATTTAATTTAGGTGAATGTCGCTCTCTGGCTCGCTATGCCACAACAAGTAACAATTATGTTGTATCAAATAATAGAATGGAATACTAACAAAAAAATATACTGTTGGAGGAAAGATACCGTGAGGGATCCTGCAAGTTTCGAAAAAATGTCCTGAACGCGAACCAGTTAGTCTCATTCCTCTTTTTAAAGGTTGTGAAGATAAAACGGTAGCCGCCTATTTGTAATTACCAGACTTCCTAAATCGGATGGTCCAAGCGAACCTTGGGCTCACAAAAAAATATACATTTATAATAAAAAATATTCAAATATCTTTTGAGGGATTCTATACAATTTTCTCTGTAACATCAATGAATGCCGTTTACTCGTTTAACCCAATTTGGCAGTTTTGTCGCGCATCCCATTGTCGATTCACCGCGCCAAAAGAACCATCAATCAGGGTTAATTTACTCTTCTGAATAACTAACGAGTTCCCACCCTTAAGGAGAATGTCTATTCACAGGAATCTACTTAGGTATATGATTTTTGCTTTTACGGTCATAAAAATAATGTATTTTTAACGTACTAATAACTTAACAAGATTGGTATACCTTCATGTAGGTGCAGGCAGCCGTGGGGACTCAGGTGTATCTACCTCCTAGAGTGGCCCCGCTGGTAATCGGTTCTGTCCTGATTCCAGCTTCGGTTGGTATTAGGCAGAAACGGTTACCGTGGGGCACGGTTTTCCCCGGGCAACGGCGGGTAGTAATTCATTCGTGGATTGCTACCCGACGGCCAAAGGATGCACAGATTTCCGGCGGACCAGCCCCGACGCAGTGGATCGCGTGCAGCGCACACCACTCGGGGGCTTTCATTGTCCGCTGAGGGCTTAGAGGACCGGCCTCTCTTTACGGACCTGAACACAATAGGGCCGGGCACGGAGGCTGCCTTCTTTATCCAGCCCCCCCTTCTGCCGTGGGTTGGCGTTGGGGTGTGGTGGCACCCACTGTCGGGCGCTTTGGCGTGCGGTGGGCCGGTGTTCCTAGTGTGATGGTGCCGTATGGGGGCCATTTTGTTTTCGGGCCTTGAACTGTCGCGCCTTCGGGCGCGTTCGAATGTTGGGGAGTTCCACGGTGGTGGAATTCCTCCCAACAGCCTGTTGCGCCCCGATTCTCGGGAGCGCTCTCCCCGCCTTATGGTGGGGGCTTTGTTGGTGGGTCTGTGTTGAGTCCCGCAGCCAGTGGGATGCAGCTACGACTCGCCACCCCCGCTTTTCCCGTCCCGTCGATTGTCTCCGCAACCCAGCGGGGATGCTCGAACGGGAGGGTTTTCGGGTATTACTTAAAGTCTGTGGGTGCTCTCTCCTCTCTCTGCCCTGCAGCCAGCAGGGTATGGGTTGGGGGAGGGGTCTGCAGTCGTCCCTTCCGGAGCGTCTGCGTTGCAATCCAGCAACGTGGACGATTCCGGAGAGGGGGGAATGGTGGGCCATGGGAGTGGCCCTAGGCCTCGTTTTTTCGGCGAGGCCCGTTTTTGAAGAGGCCGTGCTGGCGAGCCTCTCGTCCTTCGAGGGTGGGCCACGGACTTGGTTTCTACCCGTTACCGTAGCCCACCCCACATGGACGTAGCAGGAAATGCCCCGGTGGTTTTTAGTGGGTAGGCCCCTGGGAGCACCCCAAGGGAGAGCCCCACACTACCCGGCCGTCTCCCAGTGGTCGGGTGTGCTTAAGGCGGCATTTTCCACCGGGCCAACAAAAAAAAAAAAAAAAAAAAAAAAAGGTGCAGGCAGCCGTGGTCGGCCTTCGCCCACTTCTGCGAAGAAGTGGTGACGCAGAAGGAGGCGGCGGAGCGGGAGCGCGAGATTAACCCCCTCACAGGCCCGCTTCGAGCAAGGAGAGGACGAGTTCGGCGGAGAACTCCTCGTCCTCTCCGTGGAGGTGGCCAGCCGGCAACAGGGACGGGGGTCCTTGTGCCGGCACTGTCATTGACACCTCCACCGCTCGTTGGGGACGGCTCGGCTCTTCCGGCTGTCCCCAACCCCCCTCCTCCCAGCCTGAGGAGGGGCGTGGCCGCACACCCCGTGTAGGGGCCTGTGGGGGAGTGGGGTTGTGGGGAATAGCCTCGTGCAGTTCCCGTGACTCCATTTCATACCCACGGGTGGTTGAGCCCCGGGAGTTTTAGTTGGTATGCCCCCAGGTCGCTTCTTGTTAGAAGAAGCGGCCCGGAGGGTGAGTCCCACAGTAGCCTGTCGCCCCCAGGCGGCAGGGTCTGCGTAATGCATTTCTCCCAACCAAAAACAAAAAAGAAGGTACAAGCAGCCACACATCGGGGTACTATAATTTGTAAAAAAACCTTATTAATATTGAACCAAACATGTTTATCCTTAGGGTGAGAATTGATAAAACTAGTTAACACAGGTGAAAAATATTACATTAAAAGTCAAAATAATACCAAGAACACCTAATATCATGTAGATATTTTTTTGAAGATGCCAGAAATAATTAATACTATTTTGCAGCACCTTAAAATTACTTAGTCAAATCGGGGCTACAACCGCAAAAGCATGCATTTTTCATTAATCATTTTCGCTTAATATTTACGTAATCTAAAATAAATAAGTTGAAAGTGGAATTCCTTTATCATTTAACTCAATTACGACCTCAATTTTGTATATGATAATTTACAAAAATTATGCGCCATGATAAGGGTTTGCTTTTCTTGATATGCTCTGCCTATCATTAATGATAATGCATTTGGCGGTAATCAAACATTTATAATTCTAATTATTAACGTAACTACATAAAAATATTCGAAAACAGAGTTTCATTTTTTATGATATACATACAAGTTTAAGCAATCCAATTACACTTCAACTTTTAAATCGTGTTTAAATTATTTTTAGTATAATATTTATGAAGTTTGTTAAAGTTTTTCAATTGTACATTTTCAACTCCAATTTTTCATCGAAATTAAATAACTTTATTTTGGAAGTTATTTTAGACGTACTTAAATTGCTTTTTGTTGTAAGTTCGTAACTAATCTTATCTACAACTAAAGTCAGACGAGAGATATAACAAATACGGGGATTTTCATAGTCGCTTTGAGTCATTTAAAGTTTTAATCTTAGCACACGTACTTAGTTTTCATGCAATTACGAGTACTTTCACCAGTCTGGCAACTTTAGTCTCGAAGGACATGGGGCAGTCTAAAAACCATTTTAAGCACTACACTCATAATTATTAATTAACAAATTAGACAAAGCAACAACACTTTTAATGATGATAATTAAAAGAAAAAATATTAAAAATAAACATCTATATTTTTCTTATAAATCATGCATTTAAAATTAACGAACAGACTTGTAATTTTTTCCACATCTTTAGATTTATAATCAGAATAATGTTTATTTAAATTCCGTCCTTAAAATTGCATAAAAATGTTTAATTCCATTGTTATCTTAATCGTTTTCCATTGTTATCTTAAGCTTTTGCTTATGTAAATTAAACCACAACCAATGAATGAAAATACAAAGAGTAACGATAGCTTTTGTTTTAGTGTATTATTAACTTGTGGATAAGAACGCGCCTTCCACGCGGGGTCGCGGTTCTGCGTATTCTACCATTAGCTCGGCGGTGAGGAAAATCATCGTGAGGAAACCTGCACAACAGAACAGAAACTATCTGAAACATGTAACCATGATTCAGTTGATCTAATTCCCCTGTTAAAGGGTTGCGAAGGTCAAACGGCAGTCATCATTTCAGCCAATAGATCTCCACTGCTAGACATAGGCCTCCCCCAATGTTCTCCACACGGATCGGTCCTGTGCCGCCCGCATCCAATGGATTCCCGCGATCTTCACCAGAACGTCGGTCCACCTTGTAGGAGGCCTGCCACGGCTGCGACTTCCTGTACGTGGCCTCCACTCGAGGAGCTTTCCGCCCCAACGGTCGTCTGTTCTCCTCGCTATGTGCCCTGCCCATTGCCACTTGAGACATGCACTCCTTTGGGCTATGTCTGTGACCTTAGTTCTCCTGCGGATCTCATTATTTCTGATACGATCACGCAGGGAGACTCCGAGCATAGCCCTCTCCATTGCTCTATGGATGACTTTGAGCCTCCTTAATCGGCACATTATAAGCAGCCACGTTTCGGTTCCGTATGTCATCACCGGCAACACACACGCATTGAAGACTTTCGTCTTGAGATACTGCGGTAGATCTGCCGAAAATATGCTGCGTAGCTTCCCAAACGCTGCCCAGCCGAGTTGGATTCGTAGATCGACCTCTTTCTGGAAGTTGGACTTACTAAGCTGGACTTTTTGTCCGATGTAGATGTAATCGTCTACAACTTTTAGTGTAGAGCTTCACTGTCATGGCAAACGGCACACGACAACGGCGGTCAAACGGAAGTTATTTCATTGTAATTACCAGGCTAACCAAAACCAGAATCATGGTCCAAGCGTACTCCAGGCTCTAGAGCGGCAGGTTTGGACGCAACTGGGAATTACACGCTAAGATGAGGACGTGAGGTGCGAATTTCTACCATTGGCTATGTGGTGAGACCAAACATCGTGAGGAAACCTGCACGTATCGGATATACAAAACAAGCACAATCTGAAAAAACTTTGAATGCAGTTCTTTTTCTTTAAAAAAATAAAGTGATGTTTCCTATAACTAAAAATGCAAGCTTAAGGATCGAAGGTACTTCTACTACTCTTTATGTCCCATGTCTTGGTACGCCCTGTTTATCGTGACACCTTACACACTATACTTATACTTTAACCAGATCAGTTTAAAACACTTCCCATAATAGAAGAGGAAGAATATAAAAAAAGCTGATTGCTTTTTTTGAAAATGATTTCTTGGAAAATGATCACTAAGGACCAAAAACTTAGACAAAACTAATTTAAGATACCAATTTACTTACTAGATGTAAGTCATTAAACGTTTTATTGCAGTGACCACGAGAGTGCCGAGACATCCCTTGTGGTGTGAGTCCATTAGCCACCGACTCAAATACATTTGCGCTTGTTAGTTAAATATTTTAACCCATATTTTAAGTACGAAGGTAGGATGACATGTCATAAGATAGCGTATACAGTAATGTGGTAAAGAGGCTTCACAAAACAGTATTATAACAAGAATAATTTTAAGAAGATTAACGCGCGCGCGCGGATCAGAGGGGCAGAACACTCGACATTAAAGTCGAATTAAAAATTTCATACGTTTGTCAAAGTCGAGTGCTCGAGAATGCTTAACCTGCCATATCTCTATTCTCAGTGTTGGTTTAGTGATGCCATGGCAACATAGAAAACCATTGTGAAACAGCGCCTGCGCTGTATTTCGTGCAGTGAGTAAGGATACTAGAGGTCAAACAGGGGAGGAAAGGGGGAGGAAAGGGGGGGCAGAGCGTTAATGACTCTATTTATTTTTCGGGTGTCTAATAGGCGGCGCTGTTGCAGCGGCGTGGCGTTTGTTTGTATTCGCATACCCTCAAATAATCCATCTGCTCATCTGCCATCCATCACATAAAGAAAAAACAACACCAGCTAGTAACTGTGCAATTTTTTTGAAACAGAATGCATAGATATTTCGCGGAAAAACTAACAGCGCCCTGATTGCCTAATGGCCTCCTCTACAAAGCGAACATTGTGGATTCCAGCAAAAATTTTACGCGGCAAATTAAATTTGAAGGTATGGCGGTGACGTGCCGTGATACCAGTATAGCCTAATTTGCTAATGCAATTACGATCGCAACCGCTTTCATTTTTATTGAAGTTAAAAGTGGTTGCAAATCATTGTGTTTAAGTAGGTAATGTCAGCCAAAAATGTGGTCTATCACTCTACGGTTGAGATTCGTTTGAATTTATAATACTTCATTAGACTTACTTTTATAAAGTAGGCAATGTTGCGATGCCCTAACAGGGCCATGTTTACGGGTCTCAAGTTATTTGTATTTACATCATTACTATGTACCAACATCTATAATATAAAAATGAATCGCAAAATGTGTTGGTAAGCGCATAACTAAACAACGCCTGGACCAATTTGGCCAATTCTTTTTTTAAAATGTTCGTTGAAGTCCAAAGATGGTTCGTACGGCGAGAAAAAATCGAAAAATTGTCGGGAAAACCCTAAAAACAGCCCTTTTCTTTTTCACATACAAACGTTTTCTAACTAAAACGTAGAATCAATTTGAGTTTTATTGCTATTATATAAAGTTCATATTTGTTGCCACAATATAAAATTTTTTTGACAGGACGAAGTCTGTCAGGTCAGCTAGTGTTGCAATAAAATTCTATGACTATGACTATGACGTCATGAAACAATAAGGTCAATTTTCCCTGGCAATTAGATTGTGTCAGTGACTATTGCTCTCTTTGTCATTTATGATATGTCAAGTTTGAATTATCGCATAAATCTAACTTTCTTGACGGAAATACTTGACAGTAAAATTGTCAGTGAGACTTTTTTTTCAGTAGTAATAAGTTTTTCTTCAAAAAAATCGAAATGGTTTTAGTTGAGTTAAGTAGATTACGGCATTTCATGAGGTTAAACTAAGTCACCCAATGACGTCAAATGTCAGGCATCTCAGATAACAGAATTGCGCATGTGTTTAAATCTGTTAGAAAAGTCAACCTTAGCGATCGTTACATCTCGCAGAAACTTTTGTCAAAAGTGGTAGACCACTTTCTTGGCTGACTGTACCTCTTGAATAGGTACTTTTCTAGGCGGCTATTCTTACTACTACCATAGAGTACCTACTTTATTATCGTCACCGTAGTAAGAATTATCTATTTCCCTTACTATAATTATTACAATTATGAGACATCACGAAAATTGCCCTGGTCATAAACTAAGGTATTCCCTTGTACAAGAAATAACGAAGGTCTACTAATGACGGACCCAACACAAATGTCTGTTTTATTAACAAACATTTGTGTTGGTACGAAAATAGAATCCGTGACCCTTGAGTCTCAACCGGCGTTCCACTGCGCTAACGATTGACCACTGCGTTATACGAGTCGTCAATATTGTTGAACTTGAATTTTTGAACAAGTAGTGGCTAAAATAGGGCTATCATTGGGCATTTTACAACCTGTGCGGATAACGAATGGGATCAGAAATGGCGGCGCATCTATTCACTTCTCGCTCGCACGCTATTTGCGTCTATACTCGCACTCGTGGGGTGCACTCGTGAGGTGCGAGTATAGACGCAAATAGTGTGCGAGCGAGAAGTGAATAGATGCGCCGCCATTTCTGATCCCATTCTTTATCCGCACATGTTGTACAAATTGAGCGAATATGTAGCTACTTGTTTAATTTGCAGGCGTTAAGTTGGCTGTTGGTCTAATGTTTTAAGTACCGGGCCGTGATCTCAGGATCCTGGGTTCGATTCCCGGGTCGAGCGATAAGTATGTTTCGAATTTTTCAGACATAGCTCGGGTTTGTGATCACGAATCCGCATTTGGCAAGCGTGGTGATTAAGCCTAATCCCATCATAGTAGCGATAACTTGATTTCTATGATGGAGGCCTTTGCCCTGCAGTGGGATAGTTTATAGGCTGAAAAAAAATATACATAAAAATTGATTCCATTTATGAACCATATTAGGATCCAGTTACTTTCCGGGATCAAATTTAGTCCATTTACATTCCATGCATTTTATCAATTTCACTTATTTCTAAATGGATCAGAGCAATTCTCGGTTCGTAGTAGATCCTAAACAAACACTATACGGAACAAGGGCAATTCATTTTATTGAACCTCCGGCACACGTATCCGCACTCCGCCTGGCTTACTGCCATTTGCCTACTGGTATCTAGTTTTATTACTTTTTACTACTTCAAGAATACCGTAACCCGATGTTAAGCCTACCTTTTACTGCACTCAATAACTAAACCTATTTTGTGCGAGTGTATATTCGTATATATATATACCTACTTAGTTCCTCCGCCTCATCTTAGCGTGTATTTCCCGATTGCTTCTAAAGCTCTCGCTCTGAAGCCCGGGGTACGCTTGTACCATGATTTAGGGTTTAGGGAGTCTGGTAATTACAATGAAGAGACTGCCGTCTGTTTGGGGACGCCAAACATCAATTTTAAGTTTGTTACTTTACTATTAGCATACTCTCATACTGCATTTCACCTCTTCAAAGGGTGATTTTCCAAAAACGTTGAAATTAATTTCTATTTATTTCAAATTATACGTATAAGTACAAATTTTCACATTCCTAATATCAAACACGAAGGATTGTTATACGAACTAAAATTTTCTTTCACCCCCTTAAGGGTTGAATTTACAAAAATATGTGTAATACAAATTGTTTTTGATTTAATAATTAGGAGCCCAAACAATGATTTTCATGATTCTTACATTAAAATTGCTAAACCCCCATACCGCGTTTCTCCCCCTATTTAACCCCCTGTAAGGTTGATTTTCCAAAAAACTTTTGATGAGTTGTTTTTAATTTCCAATCATTAGTCCAAATACAAATTTTAACATTCCTAACATCAAAGATGACGGACTTTCATACAAACTTCTAACCCCCTTTTTACCCCCTTAAAGGTTGAATTTTTAAAAATTCCTTCTTAATACTCACTTTTACTATTAAAGGAACCCTCTGCCCAAATGTTAAGTTTCTAGGGTCAGTAGTTTGGGCTGTGGGTCCATTCCTAATCACACAGGTTCTCCTTTTATAAATATAGATAGATAGATTAAGACAACCTAGTTGTCTTACGTTATTAGGAAAGACTACGTGTAGATTCAATCAGAACCAGATAAATGAATGGCATAAAAGAAAAGCCTTACGCAACAGGTCTTACTTGGTTTCTCTTGCATAAAATCGCAACATATGTTTTGCGAAGTTATAAATAAACAAAGACATAATGGACTCAATAAAAAATGATTCATAATGAAGACTGCTTGAGAGTAGATTCAAACAACACGAAAACAGTCTCAATTACTTTTCCTCTGAATCATAAAAAGGTAGGTACTCGAATGTACTCGTCGTCGTAAGAATGAGAACAAAATTCACTTGTTATGTTCTTTTGTGCAAAAATAGGCGATGTTGTGCGATTTCTGAACTGAGGAAAGGTCAAAGACAAACGAAGCGTGACGCTATTTAATTTGCGCGGTTTAATTTAAATTGGAACTTCTTGTTGAATCGAAGAAAAACACCGTTTTGAATCAACGAGAATTTCTCGGCTTTTCGTTTTGTCACAATCGCCTGCTGAAGGTTTTCTTTTTCATTGATGTAGGTACATAAATGTAGTAACTTACATTAATCCAATGTTTTCTGGCCTTATCATCATATAAAACAAAGTCACTTTCGCTGTCTGTCCGTATATATGCTTAGATGTTCAAAAATACTTAACGGATTTTGATGAGGGTTTTTAAATAGATAAAGTAATTCAAGAGGAGAGTTTATACTTTTTGCCGTACTTTTTTTGTCTTAGATGGTGTAAGAACTAAACTTAAACTAATATCCAGAAGAGTATAATCTAATCCATACCGGTCAATTTTCTTATAAAACATGTCTCTTTAATCATTCGACATTGGCAGAGTTAAAAAATGTGCACGTTATAAGCAGACACAATAGCAACCAGAAGCGACCAAAAGAGGAAGGTTTATATGTATAGTAGGTAATATCTGGTGTTGCAGGTGTCCATGCGCGGTGATGATCTCTTACCATCAGGTGATCCACCTGCTCGTCTGCCCCCTATCCCATAAAAAAATAGATGAATAAAATTGCACCCGTGCGAAGCTGGGACAGGTCACTAGTCTTCATCATAGCTTCTATAGTATAATAGTCTTCATCAGGATGGGGGGTCTGGTAATTACAATGAAGCGACTGCCGTCTGACCTTCGCAACTCTTTAACAGGGGAACCAGACCGACTGAATCATGGTTACACGTTTCAGAAACTTTTTCAGAAACCTGCAGGTTTCCTCACGATGTTTTCCCTCACCGCCGAGCAGATGGTAATGGTAGAATTAAGTACTTAGATTTGAAAAAAACCATTGGTGCATGCTTCACCACCTGCCTGGAAGGCGCGTTCGTGTCCATTGAGCTACCATCGCTCTACACACCGGGACAGGTCACTAGTAGCTTCATAAAATGAAACCTGAACCAAAGGTAGATTTACTGGTAGAGAATGTCTCTGGGCATTAAGTTCGCCTATCGTATCGTTTTGTGCAAAAAATTTAAAATAATTAAATAAACCTACTTATTATGCAGTTGACCCCGCCATATCACTCCGCAAAATAACTAGTACCAATCCTTGCTTCATTTGAAAATAAATTAGGATAATATTCCAACTCACGTCAGTCCCAAGATGTTCCCTGAAGCGAAGATCGAAGCTGATTAGCGATCAAGCCTCCGCCAACATGTCTGCTTTCCATTAAGTACATGTCAAACGTTGATTGATTACGTAGTCGCTATCTGAAAGATATAAAACGCGTTTACCTTAAAAGTAATCACGTATACGGGCGATGAATACCTACTGGATTTGGTACCTAGTGATAATGGGTTTTTTTATGTGATAGGTGGCAGATGGGCAAACGGATCACCAGATGGTAAGCGATTGCCGCCGCCCATGGACACCCGCAACACCAGTGGAGTCACAAGTAATCAAGTAGGTATTTGTGCTACGAAATGTATAAGTACTTTTATTGCTATCATATGCGGTACAAATAACAAAGTAACTATAAATATTAATAGTACCTACTTTCTATTTGTTTTTACCGAGTCATCACCTTATCAGACTTATAATCATCATCATCATCAGCCTATCGCAGTCCACTGCTGAACGTAGGCCTCTCCAATTGTTCGCCACTGTGATCTATCCATAGCTTATCGCATCAGCTCTTGCCAGCCATCCTGCGCAGATCGTCCCCCCACCTAGCCAGAGGGCGCCCTACATTACGTTTGCCAAGACGCGGTCTCCACTCTAGAACTCGTTTACCCCATCGGTCAGACTTATAAAAAGTTAACATAAGGCTTTTTTGACACAAGGTACAACATTTGCGCATATTTATTCTAAATAAAATAAAATAAACTTTCTCGTTGTAACACACAAATATTTCTTTGTCAATTATAATTTATATTACCGGGACTAACCGTGACGAAATTAATCTAGAACACTTGAGTATTATGTATTATGTATACGCTTACTGCTCGACGTTTCGACCACGTTACAACGGCCGTGGTCACTGTGGCTGCCTGGAGGTGCATGGCATCGTCTACTAGGCCCGGCAAGAAAAAAATCTCATGACTTGAAAATGCCACTAATTTTCAACGATGTCACTCCCACACACTACACTCATACATAATGTCTAGTCGAAGTCGGCGCCCAAGACTATCTTGTAATAACTTTATTCAACAGGGATTAGGCGCTGACTTCAATAACACCTTTTCTCGAGTGTACTGTTATAAAATGTTATTTAAAGTGTATTAAGTGCTAAAATTTCATTTTACACTTTGAGCTCGTGGTTTTTGAAGGTGGTTTTTTTTCGTAGAATTTTTTTCACGCTTTTTAGTATTTCGTTTTTCGGTTGCCCCTGTTACTCTGTTACGGGGGTGGGGAGAGAGAGGGGGCCTCCCTCTCCCCACCCCCGCCAATAACCATCAGCTTAATTATGAATACGGTATTGAAAGAGTTATATTTTAACTCCTTACCGTTGAGGAGTTGACCTTCCATCATTAGCTGAACCACAAAAAAGAATTATAATCAGGCGTAAATACTGGTGCAGCTTTGATAAAAGATCATTCCATGTGCCTACAAAATTTGAGGGTTGCCCTCGATTTCTCTGGGATCCCTTCATCAGATCCTGACCTGATGAAAATGGGACCGACTTGGAAGTGTGTTTTCCAAATAAAAAATAATTGTGCAAATCGGTCAACAATTAGCGGAGAAATCGGTGAACATACATAAATAATAATAATTAAAAAAAACAAACAAACATACAGTCGAACATCCTCCTTTTTTTAAGTCGGTAAAATTACTAAATGTACTTACTTGATTAAAAGAAAAGTATTATATGTATATACTTGACTCGAGTGTCTTGAGCTACCTGTCTCGGAGTCAGATCAATGTATGTGATTTTGTGAAATATTTATTTATTTATAATTTCGTCGACTTTAGAGCCTTTTGTCATCAATTAAATATTTAGTACCTATATTATTTTGACTAACTTTTCTATTAAAAGTTTGTTCAATTTTTGAACCGTAATAAAACAGTTCAGAAATTGAGTTCTACTACATAATAACTTGAATGGGATTATAAGTTAAGAAGGTGAATTTAATAAATTACTTCCCCAAGTAAACGTTTTATAATCCTCGTGGTTTGTGCCTTGATTGTTAATCACAAGGTACAATTGGTGGCGAGAGCTTTTTAAATTGCTTCCGTATAAAGTATACAACAGAAACCTTGAAAACATTTTATGTTCATCTATTTACTTAGTTCATTTTAAGCAATAGCTTTGTAGCATTCCCCCTGGAAATAAAGCCAAAATCCGTGTAAAACGAGACAAGAATTTAGATCTATTACTTCAGTCCCAAAGTCACGGAGTAAAAAGTGGACCTCCGTCTAAATGACGGACACTTGAGAAGACAAATGACTATTTAAACGGCCTCTGAAGAAAACGGAAAAGTTGGACATCTCCCTAATGTGTAGAAAACCCTTAAAAAGAAACAATAAGAAAACAGCCTAGTATCTAAACACTTGGAAAACTTAACATATTATATCCACATAACTCTAAATTTGTGATATTTCTGCTTTTGATTTGACCTTCAAAAGTATATCTACGCAAAACTTTGTTGAAACAAACTAACATAGGGAATCATGTATCAACCATCATCATCGTCAGCCTGTGGCAGTCCACTGTTGGACATAGGCCTCTTGGAAAGTAATCGATCCTCATATCCACGTCCTGCCAGCCATCTTGCGCTAATCTTATCTCCAGCTGGCTTTACATTCTACACCACATTTATACGATGATGATTTCAATATGTGTAAATACTTGCTCAGTTCTTATTTCGAACCTATTCATCAGGCGATTTAACACTATTTGATCCTATAATCAAAATCCACTCAACTTTATTATAATTCTAAATAATGATATTGTGTATAAGTTCAAATGCCTACATGAGTTTTAACTTATGATGTACCGATTTGGACTTAATTTGTTAGTAGGCGTGTATTTTTAACGTTACGTAAGAAGAGTAGGTACCTAATCGATATCTGCTTATTTAAAGTGATCATAGAGGTCACAATCACTCCTACAAAGATACAAAAAAAAACGAAATTATTTACAGATTTTTTTTTATGATTAAGTTATTAAATTATCCAGTTATAAAGTTATCCAATTTAAATTTAAAAATCTATGACTGAGAGTGTTTTTATACCACGTCGGTGGCAAGCAAACGTATGGCTCGCCACACGTCGCATCAAATGGTAATCGACTAGAATTACTTGAAAGTATGTTCTTTTTACACGAGTAACGTTATTGTAGCACATAATTATTAAATCCATACTAATATTATAAATGTGAAAAAATATGTGTATGCCTGTTTGTCTTTCTGCCTTTTATGGCAGAACGGAGCAACAGATTGGCGTGATTTTTTTTTGTGGAGATATTAAAGGGATTGAGATCAACATAGATTACTGTAAGGCAAACCGAATCTCACGCAAGCCAAGTTGCGGGCGACTACTAGTACATCCTAAATCCTAAAAATAAGTAACAATCACACCAATGGCAGCTTTGCATTAAGAAAAAGCGATAAAATATCCCTTCAGAAACCAAATATACTATTTTATAGAGGCAAATAGTGACTGCAAACTTTGACTTTTCACACTTCGTTAGGGAAAGCGTTCAGACTCGAAGAGAACAAATACTGAAACCTATGTGTACGCCAGTTGAATATGTTACTAGATCTTTATTACATCTGAGTTCGTAAACACTTTTAGATACGGGAGTAATAAGTCGAATAAAGAGGATTATTTTCCTATTATTAAGTAGATTCATTGTATGCAGTATAAGATATTTTTGGAGCTTTTTATTGTCAACCTTCCCTTATTGTAACACAAAGTAATAAAATACTATATATAGATTCGTCTCAGCCGCTATGTGGTTAACAATATGTCCCGCCTATTGCTACTTGAGTTGCGCCACCCTCTTGACTACGTCTGCCACCTTACTGTGGCTGGCATTAAACAAGTTAAAATCCTAATTAGCTTGCCCCATTTCCCATTACAAAGGGGCTCTAGTATAAGCTGTGTAGGACTAGTTCTGTGCCAGCGATTTGCTCTAGAGCACGCGTCGACACTCAGCCTACTATCGGCCCAGCCCTTTATCTGCCACGTCATCTACGACACTCCGGGAGAGTACTAAGGCTCAAAATCTATTATTAATCTGAAATATTTTGTATGCGTCTCAATGTCAGTCAAATCAGTATGTAATGTGCCTAAAATGAGTCTTTGTGACCAAAATGTGATATCATCGGATGTAATTAATCCCTGGTTTTACCTTGGATGCGGCCCATCTGATGATAAATGGTTATTCTGCGAGTTTTTTTTATTATCTAATTAAATCTTTAAGTATATCACTTCATATACCTATACAAAGAGGTTTTAGTGAGGGATAGACGTACCAAGGCGATTTGATCTCAAGCACGCCCAACTCAAACCGATACTTACTTAGCCCGCTCACCACCCAGCTCAATATTATCTGCCGCGTCATCTACTTATACCACTCTGAAAGAGTGCGGAGTTCACGATTAAAATTTTGTCGTCGTGCAATTTTTAATATTGCCTAAATGAAGTGAGATTATCCTCGTAGTTTAATGTCACGGGTCTGCAGCTCCGAGACGAGGAATCACGGTAATCATATAGCAAACGCAAAATTGTTGATCTGGTACAAATATAGGAACTTAGTAAGTCAACGTGCTAAACGCCGCCGTGCACACAACTCCAACCATGGCATCTCTCAATTAACCTTCTGCAAATGACGAGGAGATGTTTCGATACATTAGGACTTTACAGGCATGAGCGTAGCTGTGATGTCACACCGCGTATTGCTACTTGAAACCTCTAGCACAGATTTAAAAGTCTATGTAGTAAGTCATAAACCTTATGGTGCCGTTTGTTTTTTGGCAATACTTTTTTCTTTGCAGACTATACATCACAGCCCAGTCGTAATTAGAAATTACTTATCTACGAAGCGAAGTCTCTTTTATAGTCATTTATTTCACAATAGGCCATGGCGTTTGTCACCTTTTCCACCCAAAAAAGATTGAACCAATTTTAATCAAATTTGATAAGTACGCTCTCGCAGTCTCTCGGTAATTCCGCAGGGCGTAGTCGTAGTAGTAGCTTGCGCAGACTTTGATGCGTTTTTTTTATATTTTTCATATAAGTTTATTTTCCACTACAAATATTAACGATCAGTTCGCTTTCATATCATGAATACCAAACGGAAATAAAATATGCAAAAAGCAAATGGCTACAACGTAACACGAATTGCCGCAAGACTCGGTTTGCATTTTGTAGTTCCTGAATTTTGATTGCGTATTGTTTTCATATACGCTTTATTTTTAAAAACTCTTTATTTTTAAAAAACTTTTAACTCATTTGAATAAAAATATATTCTGAACATCACGAATTGCCCGTTCTCTTTATTAAATCAAGTAAGTCATTGGTAGTGAAAATGTGGAAAAAAATATACCCATTGATACCAACAAAAGCAACATGTTTTAACCTCGTTTTATTTAAACTTGTTCATTAGATAAGTACATATTTAATATTCGAGAAATAGTCTTAAGCAACTTGTAAATAATTATCTCATTTTAAGCGAACTGTAGGTAAGTTCACCTAAATTAAGTATTTTACTATTATGGAGATCCGTCTGCTCGTCTGCCACCTCTCATATAAAAAAAAGAAAAGATAACATAGATATTCAATATTCAACCATTACCATTAGTGGATAGCATTTACCATCAAATGGGCCGCATGCTCGTCTGATTATTATTCACAATAAAAAAAAACGATCGAAAACTAGATAATTTGTATTAATATATTTTATATTATATTTGCTGTATAAAAATATAAATTAAATTAATTTGTTTATTTTGTTAGTAAATCACAAGCTGTTTCAATAATAAACCCTTGAGCGACAAAGTCATATAAGTCAACGCCTACGCTACATTTGTCTTCACAGCAGTGTCCCCATTTCTTCCAATCCCTGCAAGAAAAATCGGACTATTATTCTTCCCTCTCAAATCAACATAGCCCTGCGTAGCCTTACAACAGATAAGTTGCTATTATTTTATCACCTTGTATCTGCCTATCTATGTAAGTATGTGCGCCCCAAATCGGTTATATCACATCTGACCCCATTTTCCCCAGTCCCCGCTATCTGCCCGTTTGAGTTCCCGACACCGCGCTCATGTCAAAAGCCAGAAGTGCTATACTTATTGGCTATCGGATATTGATAAAACTTTCCCCTATAGCAATATTTTATTTAGCCGAGCCATCAAGGTGTCTTCTAAATAGTTTGCAACAGAATATCGTATAACATAGAACTTTAGTATAAAAAGCTAAGTCGACGTGTGAAAGCAAACGTTTCTATGAGTGTTGCTAGACTGGAAAATATCTAAAGAATCGTATTTATCAAGGCTCAAATTCACACAGAGAGCAATGGAAAGGGCTATGCTCGGAGTCTCTTTGCGTGATCGTATCAGGAATGATGAGATCCGCAGGAGAACCAAGGTCAAAAACATAGCCCAAAGAATTGCAGGTCTCAAGTAGCAATGGGCAGGGCACATTGCGAGAAAGGTCCTCGAGTGGAGGCCGCGTACAGGAAGCCGAAGCCGTGCCCCACAATGTGGACCGACGATCTGGTGAAGGTCGCAGGAATCCCTGGGATGCGGGCGGCACAGCACTGATCTGTGTGGAGATCATTGGGGGAGACCTATGTCCAGCAATGGATGATGATCATGATTTATCTAATAGCAACACATAGACGCTTTGAAAAAACAAAATCAATGTTTTCCTTTTTGAACCTTCATACCTAAATAATTTTATTTTTGTGTAAGCATTTTTTTCAGGAACTAACGCATTTAAAAATTCTTCGCATGTACAGGCGGGATTTAACCCCACACCTTACACGTTCTGGGTGGCTGGCTATTCTTAACTTAATAACACTTTGTTATAAGCTTATTAGAATGATGATAAAGGAGAAAATTCCGTGCTTCCTAATGGTAGTTTAAAGTCGGCGGTCCTATCATTACCTATAATAGTGGATCCTATGACGTCAGAAACTTAATAGGCAGCTGACTACAGTGTTTAACACACAAATTAATAAGTATAGGTAGTTAATGATACCCAGTTTGAAATACAGTCACTGGCCTAATGCATTTGGGACTGATTTGGGTTCCATTCAATCCTAGAGACGGGGGTGTCAAGGAGGACCCGAATCTTCCAGACCTTTACGTGGCCGAGGTTCTTCAATGACTACTTTTTAATACTAATGTACTTGCGTTTTACCTACCCTACCCAATGCCCAGAAGTAGATACTTATGGGCACTCTGGTCAGATGGTATATGGGGTATATGATATTAAAACTTGTAAAGGTATTGTGGAAATAGAATACAGGATTTTACAATGCTTACTTTGTTTAACGCCCTGTTGGTCTAGTGGTTTAAGTACCGCGCCGTGATCTCGGGGTCCTGGGTTCGATTTCCGAGTCGAGCAAAAGGTATGTTTCGGATTTTTCGAACATTGCTCGGGTTTGTGATCTCCAATCCGCATTAGGCAAGCGTGGTGATTAAGCCCAATCCCATTATAGTAGCGATAACTTGATTTCTATGATGGAGGCCTTTGCCCTGCAATGGGACAGTATACAGCATGATACTTTACTTTGTTTGGTACTGTATATTCTTATATACTTCCTGCCCTTATCTTCTTGAAACTCATAAAGTTACATTGAACAATTTCGTCATAAAAAATGCACAGTGCATGCCATACATTTCTGTGCAAACAATTCCATGTTCTCAAAAAAACCTAGCGATTTTGCTTTCACATCACTCGATGTGAAATACATTTTTGAAGGAATAATTTATAAAATTAAAAATTATATATTTGTTTAAAACCTCTTTGTAAGTAAATAAAGTAATTTTAAATAATTACTTATTAAATAATATAAACGTTATTTTATTTAATAAGTAATTATTAATAATATTAAAACCGTAATCCATCCTCGGTTTTAGAGTTCCAGTTCTAAAATAAACTAGTATGTTATAGTGGTGGTCGGACTAAAGCGAAAGCTTTCAACTTTATTGATATTTCAATTTGAGCTCGCGTGAACTGGTGTTTAATTTATTTACTGCCTGAATCGGTCCTTTGTGATGACATTAAGTGCTCGTTTTGCATAATGACAAAGTGATTATAGCGAAACTGCGCTGTAACATGATGCTTAGTAGCATTTCCTTTAGATACATTTATTTGTTCTTGCGGCAACGTGCAATGGAATAATAGTGCAGCTTAACAGTGGGAGAGCCACGCTTCGGCATGAATGCGCCGGTTCGACCGGAGTTATACCATGTAATCACAGAAAACGGGCGTGAAGCAGTGCATGCGCTGTGTTTCGCTGCGTGAGTGAGGGTACCGGAGACCCAATCCAGGGGAAGGGGGGTTAAAAGGTAAGGCGCACTTGTGACACCACTGGTGTTGCAGGTGTTCATGGGCATCGGTAATCGCATACCATCAGGGATCTGTCGGCTCGTCTGCCACCGATATCATAAAGAAATATTTTCTTTTTTTTATATGAGAGATGGCAGACGAGCATCGACACCCGCAACACCCGCAACGCAACACCCGCAACGCATCTTAACGTGTAATTCCCAAGTGCGTCCAAAGCTGTCGCTGTGGAGCCCTGGATACACTTGGACTTACAATTATCCAGGATTTAGGACGTCTGGTAATTACATTGAAGCGACTGCCGTATGACCTTCGGAAGCCAGAACCAGACCAAATGGATCACGGTTACACGTTCAGAATTCATCATCATCAGCCCATTTAAGTCCCCACTGCTGGGGCACGGGCCTCCCTCAATCAGATTAAGGGTAATTGCCATACTCACCACGCTTGGCAGACGGGTTGGCGAGAGTTTTGATATAATTGCAGAGTTTTCCTTCTCTGGGTGCTGATGATCATGCCAGCAGCTTTACCTTAGTCGCCTTTTACGACACCTCGGTAAGAGTGAGGGTGGCCTATTCTACTCTGCCGGGTACCACACGGCGTTCAGAATTAGTATCTCAAATATTATAGGTATCCACAATTTTGAGACACTAACTGAGTCGTGCAGGTTTCCTCACGATGTTTTCCATCAATGCCGAAGTAGTGGTAGAAATAAGTACATAGATTTGGAAAATATAAAAGTACATGTTCTGATTCAAGCGGCCCTCCGTATGGAAGGTGAGTTCTTATCTACAAAGCTACCGTCGCTCAGTAAACAGCATACCTAAACTATTTTAAGTAAAATGAAAAAAAATCATAATACGCAACATTTAAAAAATATAGCTCTGTATTATCTTTCTAACACGGCATTCCTTTTAAATTTTCCCAGTCTTTTTAAAACAAGCATAAGTATAAAGTATCTATTGCCCGTTTTATGTCATCACAAAACATCCACAAAGGGTGTACGGTCGCGTAAATAAATTAAACAGCACTTCACGTGGTACGTCATAAAATGAAATATCAATAAAGTTGAAAGCTTTTGCTTTGGCCCGACCGCACCGTCACAGTACAGAGACCTTGCCTAGTTATAACATGCATGGAGGGTGTAACCACAGTATATTGAAAACCCGTATAAAGAATGACAAACGTAACCTTAACGTAAACAATGGCAAAAATGCTAGTTCACAAATTTAAAGTCAATTAGAGCCAATGCAGGGAACAAAACTCTCAGAGAGAGAGAGGGTATCTCTAAAAGATCGTATATAAACCATCGTCATTAGTCCAAAGTCGAGTTGATAAACTCCAACGATTTAGCACGCTGAAACGGCAGTGGACTGGCCACGTCTGACGTCGAACCTGTCTCTGAGTGAAGACCGCTTGCCACCGTTAGACTGCTGACAAGTGGGTGAGAAAAGCGTGTGACGTGGTATATATAGCAAACATGATGACCCTGTGGCTATCCACTGCCGAACGTGGCCTACATTCAGATTTAAAAGATACTATTGATTAAAAGTAGTAGGTAGAAAGACGAAGAACTTACCGAGGAGTGCCACTCTGGCAAGTGCGCCTAAGATTTAGTCATTAGTCGAATACAAGCGCCTGTGCTGGAACAGTCCTGCCGATTAGTGTATACCGAACGTGCCGGTAAGCAAACCCAATCTGTACCTCAGCGTTGACCCATGAGAGTTTTGAAACACTGGTTAATATTAACACTGTGGTGTTACGTTTCATTTTAAATACAAAATAGCCCATGTATACCGACTGCGACAATTGGAATGTGAAATGAACTTGTCGCGTGAGTTTACCGCGCGTTACAAAAGTGTTATTTAATAAATATGTCCAAAAATATGGCTACATAAGCTCGCAACCATAAGCTGCTACATATATTATAGAGCCTTAATTATCAAATCCTTTTTCATTGTCCTTGCTTTCTACTCATCCTCATGTATAGGTACAACATTTTAAAGTGTCTGGCTTTTAATATTTTAAAGTTTTCTGTTAATTATGTAATTTGCGGCTATTTTGTGTTTTGCAGTTAGTGTCAATTTCTTTTATAAACCACTGAATATCTTTCAAACCATTAACGACCATTGCTTAAAAACAAGCATAGGTATCAAATACATATAATGTCCTTTGTCTTCACAAAACATCCTCAAGGGCTGGTTTTAATCGCGTTAACAAATTAGCTTTCAATCATAATTTATCAGAAGGAAAAACCAAGATAAATATATGATGATTTTAGGGGTGATTAATTTTCACACCGTGTTAAAGCCAACTTTTAATAGGTAGGTGGCTGATCTGTGCGCATTTTTCTGAAAATTGATCCTTCGGTTAGTTTCGTAGCACTTATGTTTCGCATGAAATCCTTGTGTTATTATCTAACAAATAAAATCTCCACATACTTCACTATTCTAAAATACGAAGTCTATTGTGTGGGCCCACACGCCGCGGGGTGCTCCAACTATCCGAAATAGATTATTTCGTGCAGTGAGAGCCGAGAACGTAGCAACTCTGTTCGGTTCCGCTGTTTGATAGACACAAATATACTTTCTTTATATGAAACTGGAAATGCTTTAAGCAATATTTGAGCTAGGTCAGACTTACTCTTTCTCTATTTTATAGGTAAGTACATTAAACGGTTTTTCTTAAGTATTATTAAATGCTGCAACTTTTCATCGATACCTAATGTTTTAACTAAGGCTGTTTCAAACCTATATTCAACTATTATAATTTGATAAATAACATTTACCAAGATAAAAAGATAAGACGCCCATAAGTTTTAGCTATGAAAGGAGATGATAAAATATTGTAGTTGGATTGATTCTGTGACGGGATATGACTGATAAGGAAGTGAATGAATCGATGATGAATGACCGGGGTTAGTGGAAATAATACTTGCTGAGCTAGTTAATCTATAATAATATCCTCCAACTGATATCGGCTAAGGCGGCCAATCTTAACGATCAGTCACTTACGCAGGATATATTGCTAAGTGTGTGCGCAAACACAAGTGAACTGTCTATTCTCTTGCCCTCATATTCTGATGGGACACCAGTATGACACGACCGGAGAGGGATCGGGCGAAGGACCAAGGGCTTAACGAGATTTCCAAGGCTCGAGGGTACAAGAAGGGTATCCGCCAACGACGCAGTCAGTCAATCTATAAATAAATACATTCATACAACTAACGTAGTGATTATATTCTCTTTGATACAACTCATATTACCTACATTCGAGTTACGAATATCAGACAACAGTGGAGTATAATAGTTAATATAAATACATAATAATAGTTAATTACATACGTAATATTATTGTATTACACTGTGATACTGAACAAAAACAATTGTTCATCACACAAATGCTTGTCCAGGCTGGGGATACAAAACCACCTTTGGCGTATTAGGCGAATCACGTCACCAAATGCGCCATTCGGACTATGATTTTCTTCTAAAAGTTACCTATTAATAAGTAGGTAAACACATATTTAAGCAATAATCTTCAATAGTATTGTCTCATTGTCCTCAGGGCGTCCTGTCCATCCTCCCTCTTCCACACATGGGAGACGTTGCTCCAGGAGGTGGAGGCCGATGTGGTGGGGTACAGCAATGCGGCGGCGTCCCTGGAGCGGCTGGTGGCTACCCCTCTGGTGGAGAAGACTTTCCACATGAAGGTGCAGGCGAGGAAGCTGTTCGCGCACAGGGAAGGATGCGAGGTTGTGCTGGCGAAGGCGGACGATCAGCTGACTAAGGTAAACAGGGTGTCCTACGTAGTTTCGAATGCCGCTGTCGCGACGCACGCTGTTGCGAATGTGGGTAAAATGTGGTACGAGCCAGTGCAAATGTTTTTCGAATCAGCGTCTTTCGCGACTACATCATTCGAGTCCATGAGCTTTCGAAAATATGAGGCAGTTGAAAAAAAAACCGCAACAACGTGTGTCGCGACAGCGGCATTCGAAACTACGTAGGACACCCCATTTTCCAATAGGACACCAGTGTTAAACGATCCCCTCTCCGATGGGACGCAGGAGCAACGGCTTAACGTGCTTTCCGAGACATGGGGATACAAGCTGATACTAAGAATTTCTGCCCGAAAACATAGATACAATTTTTTGGCCCGACCCGGGAAACGCACCCGGGACCTCTTGCGCAACCTTCACTTTAAAGTGTGACCCACTAACCGAGGCAGTAGATACCACCGAGATAGTCATCCCTAATTAAAACGTAAGAAAATGCAGAGTACGACGCCCTGCGACACGATGGACTGACGATTTATGAACAAAATGTCTGGTGAAATTTGGATGCAGACTGCTCAGGACTAGGTTGACCGGTGCTCTTTGGGGGAGGCCTACTAATAATGTCGTCCTACATTTACTTCGGCTATCATAATCATCATCATATCAGCCCACATTCGCCCACTGCTGCTCTTCTTTATCACGCCACTCCCTTCGGTCCCCTGCCAGCCTCATCCATTGTTTCCCACTGCCGTTAAAATATCGTCGGACCATCGGGCAGGTGGTCTACCCACAAGTCATCGTCCCATTCTTGGTTGCCATTCGGCTACAACGGCTGATTTTAAAGATTAAACAAGAACGTAGAACATAGTGCACATGTGTGTGCGCTGACCCAAATGAAGATAGATAGCTACTTTTTATTGCACAAAATTTTACAGAACTAAATGCTTTGCTTAGTGAGGCCCAATCCAGGGGAAAGGGGAGTCACACTGGTATCGCGGGTGTCCATGGGCGGCGGCAATCGCTTACCATCAGGTGATCCGTCAGCTCGTCTACCACCACATTATTAAAAAAAAGTGAACTATTCCTTACAATTATATTTCGATGGGATATCTGTGTGATACGACTGAAGAGGAACCGGGTACAAGACTAACGGTTTTACGTGCTTTTAGAGTTTGGAGTACGTAGGAGGTACGGAGGTGTACCTCCAAAAGTACGGTGTATTGTAATACCTTCAACGTCCAAATTCCGGGAAATTACTGAAAATTCTCCGGTAAACCTTTTGGAATCGATCCCGAAAACATAATTTTATTATTGTCGCTTTAAAGTGCGACAACTTACAAAAGTTCTACTGCCTGAGTCATAGATTACTATATACTAAGATAGAAGACAATACTTAATAATTTAGTACCCAAAAATTAAATGGTATAGCTATCTGGATGTTAGGGTAATAAATCACGCAACGCATTTTGACTTTTAATATCATAAGTCTGCAAACCTGTTCCAAAGTCTGTTTTCACCTACTTAGTTTAATGTGGTACGTAATACCATGTAATACCCACATAATAGTGTTGCAGAAAAATCGTCGATAGCCTCCACCTGAAATCTGTTCACTATCGAAAGCCAGCCTCAAACTCGAAAAAATCGTGAAGGAACCTGCAGGTTTTGGATAGTGTGTGACCATTAGCCCAATTCTCGGGCTCGTGACATTTATCATCATACGACTATCACTAAAACATAGTTATTTTTTATGGTTGGTTTTCATGAGACATCCGCCATGTTTTCAAAATGTCACGAGCACGAGAATTGGGCTCCATGATTCCGTTATAAGGATTAAGAATGTCAGATAACTCACTTTTTCATGAATAACAAGCTGAGATGAGATCAGAGCAGACGCTACGGCTGAATATAATTCAGGCCATTAGTTGAACGAAGCTGTTAAGTTGAAAAGCTACTATAGTAATAGCATTACCGCTACAAAGTCGACCTGCACATGGTACACGGGACACAGGACAGGACGTAGCGTAGTGCGCTTGACCAATTGAAAAGTTCTCTTTGGAGCTCGCACTAGTGTTGCTTATCGATTATTAATAGTAAAAGTAAAACCAATAGTATTAATAGTCTATCGATAGTATTGCTGTTTGTCAATAGTATCGATATTATCGATAGGTAAAACTAGATCAATACTATATATAACGTTAATACTATCGATTGTATCGATAGTAAATCGGACACATTTATTCAGATAGTACATAGTACAAAACTATCGATACTGTCGATAGTACCGATAGGTTTTGATTAATTCTGTCAGGAAATACAATACTATCGAGCATCGGGCATTAAACAATCGATAGTATCGATAGCATTGGCGTTATTAATAGTATTGATCAAATTTTACAGTCGATAGTATCGATAGTTTTGACCAATAGCAATACTATCGATAGGGAAACTATCGATAGTTCCGCAATACTAGCTCGCGCATTCGTTCGCTTATCTGCGAATGTCATTCTTAGGCGACTGTCGACATTCCACTGACTGATAGGCCCAAATAGAATATAAACTTTTTGGATTGATCAAGTCCCCTTCGCGCTCCCGCGTCCCGCTAACCAAGGACAGGTCGACTCTGTAGCGGTAAAGCTATACTTAAACTTGTAAATTTGGCTGTGACATTGTGTCGATCGAGTGATTTGGGGGTCTGTGATGGGCTGTCGATATTATCGATATACCATTGTTTTTAAACACGCCTACATAACACTAACTCCTGGTTAAATATCGCGAGTCACGTGAATAACCAATTACTGTTGCGGAACACGAGAATGATCAATTATAATGCGAGATATTTATACGCTGAATAAGTTTCTAAACTAAACTAACCTACATTTATAATGCGATTACGAAGTATAATTTCTTTAGTGAAATTTTTATTTACCTTCGTGATTAATACATGCTAGTAAATTAACTTAAAATAAATAGGTTACATGGAGCTGCAGATATCTAATGCCGTAGCAGCAAATGCTGAGGTCGAGACCTGATTGACATAACATACATACATACATAATCACACCTGTTCTCTTTGCATTGCCTCTCTTGTGTATACATCTGTGTCGTGTTATTTGTTCCTACTGTCGTAATTCATGCATTTATTTACCCAATCTATAAATAGCCATCTATTTATTCATTCTGAAGTAGTAAGTAATGAAAATATCGGTAAGTCAGTGTATTATTTACTAATATTTTTTTATCTTCAATGGATGCCGGCACTGCACTTCGAGCACCGCCCAATATTAATTTGAAATTATTAATTAATATAATAAAATGTAAAGAGAGATAGGATATCTATAACCTCATTTATTTGCCGGCTTTTGTTATGATAGTTCATTTGGCCCGATTCGTCCAATCTTTATCTAATGATAAATCTATGGCACTGTTCTACCAACTACTCATCTACCAGTAAACGTGTCCATGTGCGAAAAAAGTGTACTATCCCTTACAATTATATTTCGATGGGACATCCGTGTGATACGACTGAAGAGGGACCGGGTACAAGACTAACGGTTTTACGTCCTTTTGGAGGTACGGAGGTACAAGACCGCCAACGTCCAAACTCCTGGCAAATACTAAAAATTCTCCGGTAAACCTTTTGAAATCGATCCCGAAAACACAATTTTATTACACAGTGGTTTTTCGATTTTTGACATTACCCTACTTAACACAAATATCCCGGTGTCATTATAATGAACCACAAAACAAAACTTATTGTTTTTTACCGGTTTATGTCATTCGTTCATGCAATCGTCAAACATATTGGAGTAAATTATCACGCGGTACAAGTAACATACCAGTTACAAGAGTATAACTATTACTCTTGTAACTGGTATGTTGGTCAAATCGGCCCATTGAGTTTCATATCTACACAAGGCTAGAGCATGGTGCAGACATTTGAAATCTCATTCTCAATACAAGCAACAGGTCATGATCAAGCTTTCATAAATTCTTGTGCCAATTGTCTTCCTCCAAACTTAATTCTATTTTGTTTGGATTATACATGTCCTTTTATAGCAAGTCTCACATCATCTTCATCTCTATCCATCACAACTTCGATCGATCTGCCAACCATTACCAGTTGCTGATAGGTAGCCCAGTTTTAATCTATTGGTTTTCAATATATCTGAATCCCACTATCTCGCGGTAGAGTTTACTGCTCATTTTATTTCCCGCCAATAACTGATATTTAATTGGATTTTATCCCATAAAAGTATCTCCGATTCTAGCAATATCAATGCTAAAACTATTTATAGTGAAGTGAGATTCGGAAAGAGGAAATTGGATTTAAAAGCATTCGCCCAATCTCTGTAAGAACTCCTAGTCTGTTACACAGATGTAAACCAGGGGAAAATAAGGGCAGTGCCTCAGGGCCCTTTGGCTAACTGTAAATATATCTCCTTTGAAACACATTTAATTCAATCAGACAAAAAATAAAATTGTGTACTAACCTGGGTTAATTCAAGTAAATATAGGTAAGAGTATGTCGTTCGTATGTACATTTTGTATATTTTATAAAATATGACATGACATGTCCTTTTTTAAACGAGGTTTAAAAAGAGTTCTTCTTTCACGGTAGGCAGCGGTATGACTGTGCTCCGGCATTGTTGATGTCTACGGGCGGCGGTTATCGGATGGGCCGCAAGCTCGTCAATTATAAGCAATAAAAAAAAGGCAAAAGAGACATCTTTACATTTTTACACTTAAATTTATTTTTAATTTATTACAAAAGCCGAAAGAAATACAACACAACAACTTAATATACCTAATTTAATAAATATACTTACAGCAGCCATTTATAAAAGATACAATATGATTTTGATATATAGCCGTCCCTATCGGGTTGAAAACGACAGAGTAGAATATCATCAGGGCCTCTATTTTTTCAAAGGCCCTTTGGGACCTAACTACGCCCCTGTTAGAGGAGGACTGAGAAAGCGTATTCCACGAAACGTGTTAAAGTAATCACATTATTTTTCCATTTCCGTACAGCTTCAAAGGCTGAAATTACAGGTACAAAATTATCGCTTTGTCTGTTTGTTTTCATTGAATAATTTTGTAAGCAAAAATGCTTTTGACTTTTTTCATGCGAATTTACTTTACCTTTTTCGCAGTATGGACGAACGGTGATTTCTGGTAAATATTTCACGTATCCACATGCTTATACTAATATCTTACCTTAAGTTTATCAAATAAAACCTGTGTTGGTTTATTATAGGTATTGTGTACTTTCAATATCCAATTATTATCCATAGTCGATAGCTTAAGTAGGTAGTTACTGCTATTTGAAAAGCATCTTTTAGTCTTGTAAAAATACAAACATAACAAAACTTTAGCAAAAAATGGATAGCCATTAATCACCAAAGAAAAATATAAGAGTCAACACATCTTTTATTCATTGTCAAGTATTTTGAGGTGGTGAGATAAATTAAAATATGAGCTCCGCTTAAGGTGACGGGTAGGGCACACTAGCGACGACAATCGAGTTTAATTTTTAGCAACTAAACCGGATCTATTTTAAACATTTTCGGGGTTACATTCTCTCGGCAAACACTTATACTATTTATTAAATAACCATGCACAAATGTTGGGTCCGTTTTCCTACGCGAAAAATTGACGCGCGGACTACGCTAAAAATTAAAATCGAATGGCGTCGCTAGTGTGCCCTACTCGTCACCTTAAAATGAGCATTTCTTTTATGATGTTGGCATGAATAAATTTGACAGGAATAATATGCATTAAATGATTTTTTAAGTTATGCTCGTCGGGACTGGTAAAGGAATTCGATCCATATGACAATATACATCAGAACATTCTGACTAGATAATAAATAACATAAAATAAATTCATACAACATCTCATACAAGATCCAAACCAGCGCATATTTTTCAGTGATTAAATTATTATTTTAACAATACCTAAATGCTAGTAATTTTATTTCAATCTTAGGCGAGGCAGGTTTCGGAGAATATAACATCTCCTTGTCTCACACCACGTCGCAGCAGGACAGGCTCAGTTTGGCCATTTTGGATTACTACGGACATATTAGCAGCGTCATATAGACACCTCAACAAATCGATATATCTCCAATCGACTTGGCACCTTTGCAAGGCTTCTAGAACAGACCAGGTCTCGGCGGAGTCAAAAGCTTTTTCATAGTCCACAAACACCATGCACAGGGGCTGGTTATACTCTTTGGTCTTCTGTATAACCTGTCTCACTGTGTGAATATGGTCTATGGTGCTATAACTCCGTCGGAATCCGGCCTGCTCTGCAGGTTGAGCTTCGTCAAGCCGTTGGAGCCGTAAAGTCCTTGAGTGGAGACCGCGACTCGGTAAGCGTAGTGTAGGACGCCCTGCGACAAGATGGGATGATGACATTCGAAGGCTGGCTGGTGTGGGCTGGATGAGAGTGGCCGAAAATCGGGAGCAGTGGCGTGCATTAGGGGAGACCTATGTCCAGCAGTGGACTAGTGTGGGTTGCTGATGATGAGGCGAGGCATTAACAGTAGACTCCTTTGATTGGAACGATGAACAACAAACCTTAACCTTTTTTTACTTTATGACTATTATTTTAGCCGCATTATAAGTTAATAACTTATTGGAGATCTCTTTAAATAAGTTTGTTTAAATACTTATTACGACATTTTATAATACATCAATTAATTTGATACTAGACTCTGTATCTTCATGATTTTAGATGATTTAATGTGGAATTGATTTTATATTGTTTGGTGACTACATTTTGATGACAAATCTACAACTTTTATTGACACCCCCTATTATTTCAATAACACAATCATCATCATCATCATCATCATCAGCCCATTTAAGTCCCCACTGCTGGGGCACGGGTCTCCCTCAATCACATGAGGGGTAATTGCCATACTCACCACACTTGGCAGACGGGTTGGCGAGGGTTTTGATATAAATGCAGAGTTTTCCTTCTCTGGGTGCTGATGATCATGCCAGCAGCTTTACCTTAGTCGCCTTTTACGACACCTCGGTAAGAGTGAGGGTGGCCTATTCTACTCTGCCGGGGACCACACGGCAAAACACCTAAACTAATAGCTTATGAACTTTAACATATGCTTTACGCTTCGCTTCGACCGTGAGTGATACCGACGGCCTCAATCGGGAACAACAGCGTGTCAAAGCAGAGTTGGCAGCGCACTTCGTGACTTCCACTGGTATCTCGGGTGTTCCATGCTGCGGCCGGCAATGCTTACCATCAGGTGACTCGTCTGCCACCTATCACATAAAAAAAATGGAGGAACAGGTTACGATATAATTTGGGTCTTATCATAATAGGTTGTGGCAAAAAGCGTCATAATAAGAATAGTTAGAATATATTATAAAATTGCTAAATCCTACTTTATTTTTGAGCACCCATTATTGTTCATCGCGCAAAACTTTGTTTAGGGATCGAACATTCAACCTACAACATCGGGCCACTCCCAAATGCACCATTCGGGCCAGTCACCCAATAGATATCTATTAATCATCGACATATTAATAGTTCCATGCTTGTAATATCTACTCAAACCAATCCTCATTTCCTTTCCTTGTCTATTTCCCAGCAGGGTACTTATGTAGTGGCAACATTAAATATCAGAATGAAATTAATAACATAATAACTTGTAAAAATAATTGCCCAAGGCATAATCATTGCTATAATTTTAGAAACTCTGATCTAGTTGGGAATGTTATGTTCATTATAAATTATAAAAAATGACTTGCTTGCTATGTGATGCCAAAGCCGCCAAAGCTATGCGTAAAGCTTGCATTCGTAGCGCCCATCTCTGTCGGCAATGTTATCTTGTAAATAATTCAAAAGCAGATGTTTCGAATGCAGGGAATTGTGCAACGATAGACTTAGGATTCTGCCATTTATGCAACACACGCCTTATTTGGATAAATATTCAGAGAAAGGACGAGTAAGAATTTTATTTGAACAGGATCTTGGAAGAAAAGCCACAGTTTTGAACGACCTGTTTAGCACAGTGGTTTGAGCGTTTGAGAGGCAAGGGTTCAATTCCCTTGTTGAAACAGATATTTGAGTTGGGCCCAATACTACAAAATATACTCTTACAAGACTTATCTATTAATTAAAGTATCATGATCATTATCATCTCATTCACGCTTGCGTCTCAAGCTGTGTTGCTTCGGGCCCTGTGGTCCGAGATAAATACATGTATTTTGAAATAAAGAAATACTGTAGGTACTACCAACTGTGGTAGGTCCTCAGTTTATTTCAATTAAGTTAGCTTATATCATAACAGCAACCTACACTTACCTATTCACAATTATACATGGACATACGTCACATAAAATAATTGTAAAACCACATAAGTTATATTTAATTTATATGTAGGTAAGTGTAGAGGTATAAATGGAATTAATTCAAGTTGCATGGTTTCAAATATCAAATTGATCCCTTAAAAACACTATCACAGGAAAAAGTTTCCGCACATTTCATCGTTCCATCTAACTTGACATACCTAACATATACCTAATTATTTTATACATAATACGTCTAGAACTTTGATCTTTTTATCATTTTATTTATTTAATATTATTTCTCCTAGGGATGTCACGAATATGATATTTTGGATAGGTATGGAATAGGGAACAAATAAATTGGTTTGGGCGTTTGTTGCGAACATAAAAATCCAGAAATCTTTTTATAATATTACTGAAATTACACGATTTTTTTACATCGATCAGAATCGATTGCATATTTTTTTTTATAGTGACACTATATATTGGCTCTCCTCAGCCTGATGGTAAGCAAAAGAAGTGCCCACGTTGGGACTGCCATACTAGCCCGCGATATGCATGATATTGTAGTAAGGAGGAAATACATACGCCGGGAAAGAGTTCCATTTCTTGATGGAGCGACAGAAATAGGAACTGCCAAATTTTAAATAATTAGTCCGTGATGAAATCTTTTTATTTGGGACTAGTAGCTCGCCCTCGCTTTGTTTCGGGACATTAGTTCGACTTTTTACCAACAGATGGAACTAGGTGTCGATTACATCGCGCGTTTCCTGTTTTCGGATTACCTATAAGCGTTACCGCTGTTTGTAGGATTAACCTCTTTATAAATAGTATAGATAACCAAAAAAGGTGGCAGACGAGCCGACGGATCACCTGATAAGCGATTGCCGCAGCCCATGGACACCCGCGATACCAGTAGAGTCACAAGTCCGCTGCCAATCTTTAAACCCTCACTCACGCATCGAAACACAGCACAGTGCTGCTTCACGCCGGTTTTTGAGAGGCCGTAGTATCACTCCGGTCGAGCCGGCCTATTCATGCCGAAGCCACGGTACTTATTATCATTGAGTGGATGAAATTTGTTTTAAGTATCAATAGCTAATTTTAAATGATTTTAATATTCTAACGAATACTACGCGTCGACGAATACAAAGCCTGTGCTTTGGCAAGAGATTAGTATTAATCGCATCGTTAATCCTTTTGATTACCGAATCAAATTGTAAAATACTATACATTTCATCGTTTACTTTATTACAGTAATTATTTCCATTTCATCTCTATTAAGGCTAATTTTATGACAGCGTGAAAGTAATTATATTATAAACCGTTCCGATCACTCAATTTATTATTTAACTAGTGGTTAGCCCTCGACTCGCTTCGGTAATTTAATTTTAAAACAAAACATTTAGAAATTGTATTTTTCTATACGAACTTGATTTGTAGTAAACCAATTCTGAGATTATAGGTAGGTATTAAACTGAGACTAAAATACTAAAAATATTTCAGTATTTTTTACCTTTCATTCATTTTGCATAAATACATCTTCATGACTCCAGCACTTAATATAGCGAATCATCCATATGACTTTTTAAACCCATTTCACTCCTATAAGAGTTGAATAAAAAAAAAGCTAATTAATTTATATAAAAAGACTAAATATATATTTCTATATCGACACTTCTATGCGTTTTGAGCCCCGTTCACCATTTCAGGGGTTGAATAAAATGTTCTGTATGTACGTCCAAATACAAATTTTCATATATTCGAGCATCAAATATGGTGAATCTCCCGTCAACTGAAACAGGTAATTTTTTTTATTAATAAACATAATCCGAACTTTCAAAACTGTAACATCAAAAATGACAGACTTTCATACTAACGTTAACCCCCCATTTCACCCCTTTAAGGGTTGAATTTTTAAACCCCTTCTTAATTTTTTTTTTTATATGAGATGTGGCAGACGAGCAGACGGATCACCTGATGGTAAGCAATGCCGCCGCCCATGGACACCCGCAACACCAGTGGAGTCACAAGTGCGCTGCCAACCTTTTCCCCTTCCCCCCATTGGTCCTCCGGTAACTACTTAATAACAACTACCCATGTTCCAATTTTAATGATTTTCGGTCCAAGTTTCGGCTCTGCATTGATAGATCAGTTAGTCAGTCAGTCACCCGCCGAGGCGTTACGTTTTTAATAATACTCGTAGTATAAATAAATTATGGCACTTTATTGATATCAGACTAGGCTTCGATCCTAAAATATTAAGATACGGTAATATCCAACTCATATTTAATAGATAAATGCAAATATAAAATACAGATTGAATTTACATAGGACAATAAACATACTAGTAATTCAAAAACGTTGTTTTTAAGATGCTATATTTTAAAATTACGTTAAAAATCATTACGCACTGTAATACGGGACTCTTAAGGATATAACAGTCCGTATCTTACCTCATAGAATTCTCATTATCTTGTTATAGAACCTTTACATTATTGATTGAATTGGACACAATGATGATTTTGACACTTTGAAAAAAGGATATCTCAAAACCACGTTTTTAAAGTTACACATTTTTTTATAAAGAGGTTTAAACCGAAACACAATACACTTGCGCAATGTAATCGATACTTAGCACCATATATTGGTATAGAGTGGAACTAATTTCCCGAAACGAATCGAAGATGGGCCCATCTTATCTAGTAGTCACTAGTCTGAAATAAAGCGATAAACATACTTTATTTGCTTCATACATGATCCAGCGGAATAAGATAGAAGCGGATAAAGAAATAAAGTCTTCAAAGCCTGTTGAAGTCAAACGAATTCTAGACGGAAACTCGCCAGTCCTAAAATCCTTAACTTATTTTGTTGAAGCCAGTGACGACGTTAGACAAGCGAAATCCTTTGGCAGACTTACTTCTTGTGTCTGGCTCACTTTATCTGCGATATACTCGTACTCATGAGTCATTTGACCCTACTTCTCAGTATGCATATGTTCAGTTCATGAAGTTTTACTCGGTTTCATGTTCTTTCTCTATCGAGTTACACCGACTTCAAACTCGAGCTAACTGGCAAGTCGCAACACAAATTGTGTACCCTTATCATGCCAGTTTGAAGGATTTTTTCCTATTTATTGTTGTTATTTATGTATATTTTACAAACTTTTGTTAAGTTTCATCTGTCCCTATGTTTTTTTTGTCTGTAACTAAATCTTGCAAGTTTTTACCCGCTTTCCGGTTACTGATTGACCTGAAATTTTTCCGTGACATAATTATATGCAAAAATTGGATGACAATTCAAAATTATAATAACATGGGGCTGATCTGATGATGAAGCCGGAAGCTGACTTTCGGAACCAAGTAATTAAGCAACAAAAACCCACTAAGTTTTAGCTCATTTGATTCGTTTTGATGAGAACACAAATTTGATTCGTTTTGATGACAAAACCGCACTAAAAAGTAAAGAATAAAATTAATGGTAAAACATATTTTTAAAAACAAGCTTTTATTAAAGTGCTCCAAAAAGCTTAAAATGAGTTTTAAATTTATCACATCACTCAAATCATATGATATGAAAGCTTATCGCGAATTTCACAGGGAAGAGAAAAGGTAGGTAAGTAATTAAATTAGTGCAAAAGTCTCAAATCATGTGACTAGCATTTATATGATATGATTTGAGTAGCTTTTTAGAGGATTTTGTTAGTAAAAACTTGTTTTTACAATTAATTTTATTCTTTAAATTTTGTGACTAAACAGGTACGCGTTTTAGTTATAACATTGAAAAATTGTCCTTACGCTGAGGGTCGACTTTCTGCTACATGAAAGATGTTGGCATTTATTTCATAAATATATTTTCCGCCTTGCTATGACATATTGTGTCCTTTCCTTATTATACCATGAGTTACATACATATACACCGTTATATTTTTATCATTAACATCCCAAAAACCTCATAATAGGTATCGTGAATAAAGTCCATTTTGCATGTTAGATCAACAAAATAAGCGAAAAAAAAAACCAGATTGTTGAGGACCTGACACGCCTTCGGCTTCCTGTACGCAGCCCAATCGAGGACCTTTCTGCCCCATCGGCCGTCTGATCTCCTCGCAATGTGCCCTGCCCAAGCCCATTGCGACTTGGTTCTTCGGTGGATCTCATAATTCCTGATACAATCACTCAAGGACACTTCGAGCATAGCCTTGCTCTCTGCGTGACTTTGAGAACTAAAATTTTATATTCGTATATTTAAGCTTAAATTTGAATGTTGATGGCGACTCAGGAGCAGCTTTAATGGGACTTATTTCGTGGCGTGTACTCTTTCTAGAGCCTACCTACCTATTATAAAGTTTACGAATAACGATGTATAATTTTGTTTATATCTTGATAAGAACTACCTGCTTATTCAATATTTGCTTGCTATATTTGATGTCTTTGTTTTGTGTATTGAGGTTCCTCGCAAATAAACTCTTTACCTCTATGCCAATTTGCGAAGCCTATCAAGGCGCATGTACTTTTGATTGTGTAATGTTACCATATTTAGTCATATGTAAACGTAAAGTATCAGCCTTAATACTGTTCCACTGCGGGGAAAAGGCATCCATCATAGAATTCAAGTCAACGCTACTATGATGGAATTAGGCTCAATCTCCACGCTTGCCTAATGCGGATTGCTGATCACAAATCCGAGCTATGTTCGAAAAAAGCGAAACATAACTTTGCTCGACCCGGGAATCGATCCCAGGACCCCGAGATCACGGCCTGGTACTTAAACCACTAGATCAACGGGGCGTCTCCCGTCCCGTTTTAGTCATATGTAACGCAAATAAATAATCTGACTGGTATAATTTACACATAGAGTTAGAATGTTGGTCTTCTAGCAGGGCGGCATCCTAAGTCTATGAATTTACTTTTATTAATTATTTATTTTATTCAAGTAACATGAATCATTATTTATTAGTTATAAAGGGGTTATCCTATATTAATAAGTACACGTTTATAAAATTTGTATAATATTATTACAATAAATTACAACACAAATGTCAAAAGATTACAAATTAAATATAGGTACACAAACAAAACATTAAATTATATAATTAGATTAAATACACACAAATTAATTAAATTCCACTACCCATCCAATGTCTATCGGTCAAAAACAGGCAACCCACCCCCGCCCACCACCGACGCAAAGCTGCCCATCACACTCGCCGCATGACCGCGCTGAATAGCGATGGCGAGCCTCTGCACCAGGAACGACCCAGAGCGTGAGTCGCCTGTCACCTCGCACAATCTACGGCCTATCTCCCACACAAAGTCCCTGGCTTCTGACCCCCAACAGCCCATCGTCTCCATGTCGTCTCAAAATTTAATTTAATTTATTAGTTTTATGCACAACTCCCATAGACATTGTGCAACAGCAATTTATGTAGCGGCAGTCCAGCCTGCCCGCTATCATTGTCAGGATTCTGTTGGGGCTGCCCCGCACCCTGCGCACCAGAGTCATCTTAAAGGTCAGGAGTCAGTATATGACCGTAAACCTAAGCGACTTGTGCGATAACACTATACACCCTGCCTACTCGATATCGAACAAAATATCCGGTTTTATCTCTACTTACTGACGTAATCTAAATTAATCTGTTTGAGGAGCCTTTGACGCTGAACGAGTTTAATTTATTATTGTAATAAGATTGGCTTTTATCCGGTTTCATGTGCTGAGAGGCCCTGTTGTAGTTGAGTAATTTTTCTTTAGCGTGGATATTTTTTACCATTATGATGGAAATCTCTCTATGTTAGAAGATATTTTTGATAGTCTCAAAGAAATGATAGCTCAGTGGATCATCATCATCCTCCTGCCCTTTTCCCAGGTTATCTGGGGTCGGCGCAGTATGTTTTCCTTTTTTTTATGTAATAGGTAGGCAGACGAACAGACGGATCACCTGATGGTAAGCAATTGCCGCCGCCCATGGACACCCGCGACACCAGTGGAGTCACAAGTGCGCTGCCAATCTTTAAACCCAGGGGGGTTTCCTCCTCCTCCTCCCAATCCTCCGGATTGGGCCTCCGGTACCCTCACTCGCGCAGCGAAACGCTGTGTTTCGCTGGTTTTCTGTAAGGCCGTGGTATCACTCCGGTCGAGCCGGCCCATTCATGCCGAAACTTGGCTCTCCCACGGTCCTTTTCCATACATCCCTGTCAATCGTCATCGAATCATCTACCTCTTTTTCCATCATGTCATTCTTCACAGAATCCATCCATCTCTTTTGCGGCCGTCCTCTGTTCCTCCACCCACCTACATTTAAACTCATCACTTTTTTGGTAACATGTTCTTCCCCTCTTCTCATTACATGGCCATACCAGGAAAGACGATTCGCCTTCAATTTATCAATGATGGGGGCCACTTTCATACTTCCTCTAATATACTCATTCCTTATCTTGTCCATTCTCGTCACTCCACACATCCATCTTAACATTCTCATCTCTGTCGCATGCAATCGTCTTTCATCCGTCTTCTTAACGGCCCAGCTTTCTGATCCTTACAGGGCAACAGGTCTAATGACGGATTTGTAAATTTTGCCCTTCAGTTTTAGAGGCATCCGTGAATCGCATGTTGTTGCCGTGACCTGTCGCCATTTCATACATGCTGAGTTAATTCGATGCTTAACTTCCCTGTCAATTTCACCGTCGCCCTGTACAAGTGACCCGAGGTACCGAAAGTTGAAACAAAGCGGTAAGGACATTCCAGCAAGAGTTATGGGTATCGGACTAGAGAGACCACCGAAGTCACAGAACAGATACTCTGTTTTGGTTCTGCTGACTTTCAGGCCAACGTTCTCCAGTCTTTGCCGCCATTTCACCAGTTTGTTCTGGACCTTGAGTGCAACTTCCGTAACTAGCACAATATCGTCGGCGAACAGCATACACCAGGGAGCCTCCTCCTGTATGTCCGACGTCGAAGCGTCCATTATCATCAGGAAGAGATAGGAGCTAAGAGCGGACCCTTTTGGTGTAAGCCTACAGCCACATTGAAGCTAGGTGTAGTGCCTTCTGTGGACCGGACTTGTGTACTGCATCTGCTATACATTGCTCCAATCAACATTTGGTATTTACCTGGCACACCTTTCATCTGTAGGGCCCACCACAAAACCTCACGAGGTACTTGGTCATATGCCTTTTCGAGATCAACGAATACCATATGCAGATTTTATGTGCACTTCTGTATTTTTCGCCTAATGTGCGAATGGCAAAAATGGCGTCTGTTGTACCTCGACCAGGCATAAAACCAAACTGATTTTGAGAAATTTCACTCTTTTCTCTCAGGCGTCGCTCAATAACTTTTTCCCATAATTTCATACTGTGAGAGATCAGCTTTATTCCTTGATAGTTATTGCATTCCTGTAAATCGCCTTTATTTTTGAAGATGGGCACCAGCAAGCTGTTGCACCATTCGTCAGGGATCGTTTCTTCATGCAGCAACTTATTGAAGAATAAAGCTAACCACTTCCATCCATCTGCTTTCAAAAACTTCCACACTTCTACAGGTATTCTATCAGGTGCTTTTGCTTTACACTTTTTCATTCCATCCACTGCCATTTTCACTTCGTCAATATTTATATCTCTTACTAATCCTAGATTTATTGGTAGGTTGCTTAGCACTCCATTCCAATTGTTTTCTTCATTCATCAGCTTTTCAAAATATTCCTTCCACCGGGTTTTTATCCCGTCATCTTCTGTGATCACTCTACCTCTTTCATCCTTCACGCATTTAATATGTGTTACATCCTTCATCTTTCATTTCCTATCTTTAACTAGCCGGTAAAGAGACTTTTATCCTGCAGGACTCTCAGGAAGCTCTAAATAAAGCTTTTCGTGCGCTTTTGCCCTCGCGAAAGCTACGGCTTTCTTGGGCTTTTTCTTACATTCGATATACTCACTCTTTTTCTCTGCTTTCAGAGTTAAATCATCATTCTTAATCTTCTGCCATTCCTTAAACTTGACTTTTTTTTCCTTAAGAGCGGCTTGAACGTCCTCTGACCATCACCACGTTTCCTTGTCAGTCACCCTCCTGTCCTGATATAATAATAATGCATCTTTGTTTTGGTTCTGTGCAGTAAAAAATATCTATTATTTGCCCCACTGTACGATTTTTTTTTCAGAAATATTCCTTAAATTTTATAACTGATTCATATCAGAATTTATTTTGAGCGGCCAAATTGTAATGTACCCTTAAAATCCAATAAACGATTTATTTATAACTTAACAGCAATCCTTAAGACCGCGATCCCATTAGAGAGTTACGAATACAAGGAAATAGGATAAGATAATCTTCTGATTTTACAAAAGGATGGAGGAAATTGAATTCGAAATACGAGCGTATCTTTATTATATTAAGTGTCCTTTTATCTCAGTTAGCGCGAAATTACGTACTCGTGCTACATGTCAAATCATACAGAAACAATCATCATTGAAAGCATTTATTTTAGGTTTCAATGAATGTCAGAAATATCCATACTTTTTTATTTATTTGGCTCTACCCGAAGATAATGTGCCAATATCAAGTAACTTATTGAAAATAAGTAGGTAGTCAACAGTCGCAGTCAGTCAAAGTCACAGTCACTCAATAAAACGTCGGTGTTTTACGTTTTATTGACCTACGGATTCAACGGATATCACTCCAAAAGCAATATTAGGTTCAAGCAAGTTTTGACGAGATAACGCACTCGACTCACAATAGCAGTGTTAAAAAACGAAAATTGGTTTGAACTAGATATAGTAAGTAGTTTTTTTTTTTAATACGTTATAGACCGTAAACAGCGATTTACCTTCCATACATCTTACTTGCTGCTACGGAACCCTTCATGGGCGAGTCCGACTCGCACTTGGCCGGTTTTTTATCTATTTCTAAGTGTTAGTGTAGTACCTAGTAAGGGCCAAGTGATAGTATTACTTACTTATTTATATGAATAATAATACACTCAATATAAAAGTACTTAATATACGGTAGGTAATGGCAGGTTACTCCATTACATAAGCATGTCCGCCTTCTAAAAGGAAGGTAGTCTCGAGTCCGAACACGCACCTCTGTAATTTCCAATCTTAGTGTTTATTTCTATTATAGTATTAAAACATATTTTAAGCGGGTCTGGGTATATTGTTTTTGTTTCTAATTTCTTTGATAAAACCGAAATCCTAAGTTTAAGACGAGGACAACGTATGTGATATTGTCTCAAAACACGATTCTAGTAAATGAAAGTAGCAATAAAACAGAAGTGAAGAGAGAGGCCCTTTACACCTCTTCTCGAGAAAAAAAACTTACCGTAATAATAATACAAAACACAACACAATACAGAGCATCACAAAATACACACATTTACATTTAGAAATATAGGTACATTTATTTTTAAGAGCACATACCTACCTACTATAACATACGCGGAGCAATTATAGCAATTTATCTTACAAGACTAGCAAAAAAGGCACGGACCCAGAGTCTGTGGTTGTAACATTCACTCAATAAAAAAAAAATGAACCTTACATGTCACACATTTCAGAGTCGACAAGAATACCGGTCGGCGTTCCTCAACTACTGCAACAACCCGAGCCCGGCTGCGCTTGCGACGTACTACGACTCACACAACAGCTACGTGCAGCAGCTCACTGCCACCAACGCCATGCTGGACCAATACTACAAGCATACGCTGCCAACTATATTGCAGGTAAGAACATTTTCTAAAGTAACTAAGGCTCGATTCGACCAGTCTTTATCCGTGGATAAATCTATGGTATAATGTCAGATTTGTATAAAATATCAGCGCTATACCATATATTTAGTATCGAAATAAGATTGGGCGAATCCCTTAATAATATACATATTCTTCACTTCATACTATTAACAATGAAACGCTTTTTGAGGTGATGGGTAGGGCACACTAGCGACGCCAATCGATTTTGATTTTTAGCTACTAAACCAGATCTATTTTAAACAATGTCAGGGTTACAATCTCTCGGCAAACACTTATACTATTTATTAAATAATCATGCACAAATGTTGGGTTCGTATTTATACGCGAAAAATTGATTCACGCCAATAGCAGCCACTTTTGGCGGTAATCCAAAATTCGAGTGCAAAAGCAGACCAAACAGTTAACTTTAACTATTAAATAAATTGTGTAGGTGTTTGCCGAGAGGTTGTAACCCCGAAATTGTTTAAAATAGATATACAGTTTTACTAGCAATAGCTAATGACCATATCGGTACCTTCACCTAAATGTAGCCACTTTTGGTAGATACTAGATGTGCGTTCGCTCATAGAAATATCTCTAGGCGATTTTGTTTTGCTAACTACCTTACTACACTACAATATACACAGAAGTGTCGTTTTGGTTTACCAAGACTTTTTTCCTTCAGCAAGTTTACTTCACTTTTAGTTTACTTTGCTTTAGCAAGAGCTTAGAAAAATCGATTGTCTTACCAAGGTGATCGGTAGCTCAATGGTCTAACCTATTCATTCACAATAAAAACACAGACAGCTCTTGTTATAAAGTGGTCAAGGTTGCGGATTCGGATCCCAACTGAAGATTGATGTATTTATTTTTGTTACCAAAACCTTATGACTTATTTTACCTCTTTTGCTGTTTGCGCTGACAAAATTAATTTAATTCCTCTAGAGAAAAATAATTGGCCAATTATAATTATTCAAAGAGAACATGCCTTTGTTAGGTTTAAAAACATGTTTCCTAATGTATTTTATGGTGGTAACTGTACTTTGTGAGATCGAAATACTCGTACCTACATTCATAGGTCTCACCGCATCAGTCATTCAACCGCCAAATGCCAATCAATGTTAGCATTGCTATGTTCAGTTCGAAGAGCAGCCAAGTCAGGCAAATCGCAGGCACGTGAGACTGAGCAACTCTGACTGTATTGACGAATTCCACATACCATTGTGGTTGTTATATTTAACATAGGTTTTTGAGTTTTATTTATAGACCTTCCAAAAAGATTAAAGTCGTGCGCTGTGAGTCTCCCTCACCCAGTTCCTTTCAATTGTCCTGACAAGACCGTGTCCATGTCCAGTCAAGTTTAGGACGCCCAGGCATTTTTGCCTTTCTATGCCTGGACGGTCCTATACTTCACTTGCCGGTTGGGGACCGCTATTTTAGGCATGTGTACTCTAAGTACCTACAAGAATTTGTTTAAATCGTGAGAGACACGTTTCGGCATGAATGGGTCAGCAATGGAATAATTAACACGAAAAAATCTATGGGTCGTGACCTTTTTCTGAAACTTAAAATCATCTTATTTCCGAAGACATGAAAATCATCGCAACCGTCTAATTCACAGACTTAAAAAAATGAATTGGCTCAGTCATGAAACTGGCTTTTATCTTGAGAAAGGTCGCAACATCGATATAATTATCAATATTATATTGATGGAGCTTAATCTAAAATGTAAATTTTGAACATAACTGAAAGCCAACAAAAACATCTAATGTACTGTCTTAAACTACTACCCATGGTGCCACTACATGAACTACCTTGATTGTCTCCTAACCATAGAGTAAGGTAATAATACTCTCCTAATCCAAAGCATAGGTAAGGGGTTTTAGTCGTGTGGGAGATATACATTTTTATGTGAGTGGCCCCAGTTTGATAAATATGGTGTCTTAATCATTCATTTCAAAATCAAAATGGTGTCGCGGGTGTCTATGGGCGGCGGCAATCGCTTACCATCAGGCGATCCGTCTGCTCGTCTACCTATCACATTAAAAAAAATCCATATTATTCAGTTGCTACTTGCTACCATATTATAAATTGCGATCTAAAGTTATTACCGTACTAAAGACGCAAGTTTAAAGGGGCTGGCATAAATCTTATTCCGGGACTACCTATCCTTTGTGTTCGTTCAGTGTGTGGGTGTAATATATGTATTTAAGTATATATTTGTGTTCCTCTGTTATTTGATATCTGTAACACAAGTGCTTAAGCTACTTTGTACGGAATCAGGGCAACCTATGAGATGTTGTGAGAATTATTATTATTATTATCCTTAGTTAGCGATTTGTAATAAGTGGATTGGGGACAGTCCCAGGACTCAACACAAATATCTGTTTCGTTAACAAACATTTGTGTTGGTGCGATATCACATTTTACTCAGTACGTTAATAAATTGTCCACCGGTAGGTAGTGTACACTATGTTTAACCTGTCAAAGTGTACAAATTAAGTTGTCATAAAAGCTTTGTTCCTTTGTTTGCTATACCTAATTGCAAAGCCTGGAATCATAACCTATTCATGCTTGTGTTATTGATTTACGTGTTGTACTAGTACAAAGGTTTATTTTCTATATAAATCAATTTTATTTAAACAGTTACAGCATTTTTATTCACTTTAAAAGTTAGGTTTTAATAAAAACTAAAGCTTTTGCTAATAGCTTCTATACTGATAATCATGGTTAAAAATTGGCAATAATATTTTTTAATTAATTACTTACTTAGTAGGTAGTTTTACTTAGGGCCGATTAGATCAACCTTATTGCTATAATAAAACTATGGTATAGCGCCGTCATTCCAAATCTGACGTTATACCTTAGACTTATCCTTGAATAAAAATTGATCGAATCCAGCCATAACCGATTTATAAGTATAATAATATAATAATAATAATTCTTACAACATCTCATACTTTGACCTGATTCCGTACTAAGTAGCTTAACCACTTGTGTTACAGATATCAGACAACAGAGGAACACAAATATATACTTAAGAATAAGAAATAATTTATTGACCACAACACATTACATACAAATCTAAATAAGGACAAAACATTGTCAAGTTGCGTTACTTAAATACATATATTAATACATATATACCTTATAGTAGTATATTTTATATAATTTGTGTAGGTTATATTGTATTTTAGTAAGGTAACATTCGTATATATTAGTGTATGATAACGTGTTTATTTATTTATTTATTATCTAGATATATGTATTTATACTATAAATTTAGTTAATCAATGTTCAAAATCAAAAGGATTGCACCACCCTCCCCTCTTCTATCAAATGTCCTTTACCTGAAGGTTGTCTGGTAGAGATCGCTCCCAGCGATAAGACCGCCTAAATTGTACATTGTATCTCTGTATACCTAGCTTTTAAGTTTTATGTTGTGCAATAAAGAGTATCTATCTATCTATATATTACACCCAGATACTGAACAAACACAAGTGTTAATCACACGAATGTATGTCCAGGGTGGGGATCGAACCCACGACCTTTGGCGTAAGAGGCAGGGTCAATACCAATTGCGCCATCCGGTCAGTCTAAAGTATGTAGTAATAATATTTTCTTCTCTTTATGTAATGATTTTTATCCAAGTTAAAGTTATTTAAGAAACTTGTTTGGTGTCATCATCAATGCTCACTGGAATTTGTGTAATAAAATACCGCCAAATTTTGATTTTTGCGATTATGTTGGCTTGAAGCACTTACCGGTGAACTATCCATCTATATACCATTGGTGCATAATTGTACTGACTACAATATGTAATTATAGTACCCGCAAAAACTCGTGCTGCTTCACGC
Organism: Marasmia exigua; assembly: GCA_019059595.1. Classification (NCBI taxonomy): domain Eukaryota; kingdom Metazoa; phylum Arthropoda; class Insecta; order Lepidoptera; family Crambidae; genus Marasmia; species Marasmia exigua. The sequence continues at coordinate 14,245,738 of CM032466.1, forward strand.
CAGTTTTCTGTGAGGCCGTGGTATCATTCTTTAGTAATCCGCGAGCCGCGAGTATATTATGCTCTCAGCCATCGACAATTCGTCGTTGATCATACAAAGCCGATGCACTATCGATTTTTAATGCGATGCTATTCGTCTTCGATGAAAAAAACACTAACAGACACTGTTGATTCACGGTTTTGATCAGTCTGTCTGTAACGACGAATCATTAACGATGGATCATATCGTATTTAGGGCCCTATTAGTGGCGTAATATTTAGGTACTAATAAGGACCTAAATAAACTTTTCCCTTAGCAACTAATATATGAATCAGACGAATGGATGAATCCCACTTAATCCGAGCTTATTTCTAATGAGAATTTGAAGGGCTTCTGAAATCCGGAGGCCTTTACTAATTAGTAAAATTATTACTAATGGCTTTTTTATAAGTAGGTACGCTATATTAACATGCCAAAATAATAATATACTCCAAATTTTATACCTATCTATTTGTACATTCTAATTATTATTAGGAACATTTTCGAGTACTTATTGTTTCAAAAATTATAAATTCACACAAATAAATTTGCAATAACTGTATAATAATAAAATTATCTTGGCAATTCTGCATAAAATTGTAACGATACGAGAAAATATACCTAGATATATATTTTTATTGCCTCATAATAAATAAATAAAAGTTTAAAAATATTTAGTTTTATAACCATTTGTTACAAAATGTGGCCGAGACTACTCAGTAAGTTGTCTAAGACACTTGTGTTGGGTATGACTCGCAACTTCCCTTACGGCTATCTTAGATTTAATAACTAGTTAACAGTAGAATGTGTGTGTGTGAGTGTATGTAAGTGTGTGTGTGTTTTTTTTATAGTCACACAGTATATTGGCTCTCCTAAGCCTGATAGTAAGCAAGAGTAGAACCATGAAGTGTGTATGTGTATATGTGTGTGTGTGTGTAGGTGTGTGTGTGTGTGTGTGTGACCTTGTACGTAAGTGTTTGCTTGTATGGTTGGGTGGTCCTGGTGGTATACCCTTCATATCGAAAAAAAATATCATGTACCTATTCCAGAATCTCGGAAACTTGGAAATCGAACGTGGGACGCGTTGAAGTGCAACCCATAATCTACTAATCGAGGTTGTTAGAAATTTCCACCGTGGTGTAAAGCAGTGCTTAAGAATACAAGTAGCAATGTAATTAATCACCTGTACAAAGGAAACGGGGTCATATACTCTAAGCACAATGTCAATATCCTGACAGTTTCATATGCGAAATCGCGTCTCAGCTAAAACCATTTTACGTAGCGCATCTGTTCTGAACGTAAATCTAGTTGGCAGGGAAATGTCACGAAGTAACAACCTCCACTCTAAGCACAGTATAAGAATAGCCAAGAGCAAGACAACATCGAACGATTCGATAAGCGTCTAGTGGGGTAACCTGTTCAACAAATCATTACTAGGTATAGGTAGGTATAGGTATAGGTAGGTTCCGAGAACAGCATCAACAGTATGTTGAACATTTTATTAGCTCGCCCGGGCCATGAGCACTAATGTGGAATTATGGGACAGCCCATCCGACTAGTGCATAGTACACATCACATACAAAGAACGTCATACTTCTTACAAAATGTATGTCTGTTTTCGTTATGTTTTCGTACGCGAATTATAAACGGAACGCGCGATGCGTATCTACTGACCTCAGACTAGATACGAGACCAGTCGGGCTAACATGCCATCGCGAGATATGTCACGGAAGAGATACGAGAAATTTGTCGATATCGACTAATATGTCGTTTTCTCTAACATGCGCATCACGATCGTAAAGAGTCGAGTTCTAAGTGCAGCCATGTTGGCGTCGGAAGACATATAGACATAAACGAATAAAACACGAGATAACGGGGTAGACAAAATATGTCGCGGTGCGCATGTTAGGCCAACAGGCCAGACTAAAGAAACAAAGCTGACCTTAAAATATTCTACCAAAGTATATAATACTAAACTGAGCCAAGATCAGAATTCTTACACTGGTTCCTTTAGTTTCTAAAAGCCAATTCCGTAGTCACATAAAATAAGATTGAGTAAGATTAAACTGATTGGTTCAGCACCCTAGTATGTATTGTGCGAATAAAGACTGATTCGACCAATCCGAGAATAAATCTATGGTACGCTGTTATACCAAAAGAAGTTTATGCCCTGAGGGCCTATTCTAGAGCACTCGACATTGAAGTCGAGCTTGAGATATATATGGACGAATGTACGAAATCCCTAAATTCGATGAATTCGAGTGTGACTTCAAAGCTAGGCGATGTTACTTAATCATGCGAAATTTACGATGTTATAGAATATCGTAATAATACACAATTACACTGAAACACAATAGGCCGTGTGGTCCCCGGCAGAGTAGAATAGGCCACCCTCACTCTTACCGAGGTGTCGTAAAAGGCGACTAAGACTAAGACTGCTGGCATGATCATCAGCACCCAGAGAAGGAAAACTCTGCATTTATATCAAAACCCTCGCCAACCCGTCTGCCAAGCGTGGTGAGTATGGCAATTACCCCTCATGTGATTGAGGAAGGCCCGTGCCCCAGCAGTGGGGACTTACCTAAATGGGCTGATGATGATGATGATGACAATCGTGTAGTTGATTTAACTTCGGTTGTTCCCTTTGCTTTCGCTGTTATAATGACCGAAACGTAAAGTAGAAAGTAATAAAAGTTAAGAAAATGCGGGTTTACTCCCCGTTGCCGATAAATGTTTTCTGCACCATCATGCTCAGATCCTGAGTCATGCTCTCTAGCAGAGCCATCTTTATATATTCCGGTATATTTTTCTTAAAATAATGTTTAACTATAACCAGTTCGCGTGAGGTTTTGCACTATCTATTTATTAAGTTAACTCAAAATGGGTTAAAATGTTTCAAACAAGTGTTTACTTTTCGGTTCGATCTGTTTATTAATAAAGAAACAATAAATAAATTCTTACATCATCTCTTACTTGCCCTTAAAAATCACAATGAATGTTTGTCCTGAGGGAAATCGAACCCACGACCTTAGACGTGTGAAGCAGGGTCACCAAATACGTCATCGGGTCAGCAATATGAAAAGAGTCTATTTAGTAAATCCAAACGGCAAACCCCTTAAATATGAACAAGCTCAAACTAAACATATTCTGGGAAATTAATGCTATTATGAATTTGTTAACACATTTCTAGTTACGTTACAATTCGTAATAATTGTAGCCCCGATCATTGGCAAGCCCGTTCTCAAAATATATTCTTTTCTCAGCGATTCCATTCGTCTGGGAAACACCTTAGGTACCTACTCATTTTCGAAGAAACAGTTCGAAAGAAACCCTAAAACATAAGCCAAAGTCTCAGTGCAGGTCTTGCAGCGGACACAACTCATTTCAACATAAAGATCACTTTTCTCTTTTCTTATTTATAGGGCGACTATTTATAATTAAACACTTCAAGCTTTAGAAATCTTTTATACCCTCACTGAACTACCTTATTAAAATTAACTACTTGTTTACAAGATCGATACCAATTACACTAGTTACCATTAATATACAAATACTTAATTACTTCCCTTCATTGAATTCTATCAATGGAGTACCGACGAGAGAGAGTAGTCATGCGGAACTCTCTTCATAGTTGCAAATTAACTAGTCTAATCCTATTAGATGCTTGGCTACTGACTAGTTTGAGTGACTGGGCTCAAATGCCCGACTATCAGGTGGAGCATCAAGTTTGTTGCTTGTTTATCTGAATTCTGAAGCGAGACTGATTTTCGCAGTTAAACTTCGTCTGGAACTAAAATTATTGGAATACTGCAATGAAAACTTATTTGAAACGAAAGCCTTAGGACATAGGGTTGGCAAAACGCAACACTTATGTTATTCTTAATTGACGAATTCACGTCATCAATTAGAAACAATGTTTATATGCGCTTAGAACGAATCAACGAAGTTAATTTCGCATTTCCCACCTATATCGCTTAGATGGTGCAACAGTTTAATTCTCACAACATCTCATACGTTGACCTGATTCCGTACTAAGTAGCTTAAGCACTTGTGTTACAGATATCAGCCAACAGAGGAACACAAATATATACTTAAATACATATATTACACCCAGACACCGAACAAACACAAGTGTTCATCGCACGAATGGTTGTCCAGGGTGGGGATCGAACCCACGACCTTTGGCGTATGAGGCAGGGTCGCTACCAATTGCGCCATCCGGTCAGTCAAAGTTTAGATGATAGCAGACAAAAATGCTATAAAAATGGCCTGTCAGAATTTAATCAACTTTTTGTATTAAGTCAAGGAGGCTTTGTATTAAGTAAATAATGCACACGACGGGTGGGACACGAACCCACAATCTTTGCTAACCGAGCAACTGCTTTACCGACTAAGCTACCGAAGACCTTGGTATGTCAAAGAATTTTGTAAGTGCTTTTTGCTTCGCCGTGAGCCGATGATAGCTTCATCAATATGTATGTACCTACAAATATCCAGTGGAAATATTGTTACAAATAGTTTACCACCAGTTAAGATGAAACTGCTTAATTAATATGAATTTTATGAATTTTTGTATTAACATAATACGATCTTTATTTTATAAGAGTTACTCGTCTTTCTTTCTGTGATACCTCTATAAAATGTGTCCGTCCAAAAACAGCGCGTAATGTGCACGGCATCCACGGGTAGAAAACAGAGACCAATACCGTACAGGTCGAGCTAAATAAAACCGTTCAAAACTGCGGCACATCACTCTGTCAATGTAATCTTTCGACCAAATCAAACTTGTCGCAAAAGATCATTGTCGTTCGTTCATTTTTAATCGAGTTGAAAAATTTAAAAGTAAATTTTCGTAAACAAAAACAGCCACGTAGATCCCCAAAGTTTCCAAACACCGCAAATCTCGGCTAACCACGGGAGGAAATAAAAATCTTGAAAACGAAATTGAATGAGTCCTCGGAGAATTGCGCTTGACACATTGCGTAACCTCAGGTCAATAAATCTTTTGTCCTCGTCCCGCTAAGGAAATGGATTTGTTTGTTTCAAAAACTATACCAATAAATAGAAAATATCAGATGCTACTTACTGATACGTTGTATGGCCGCTCAAGTTTGTCGAGCGCACAACCGGCGATACCTAAATCATATCGGACAAGGAAAAAAACATTATTCACTACATTTTGATGGCGGTTTTTGTTTGGAATTTTCGTAAGCTTGCCAATATAACCCTAATCACTAACCAACCTAAAGTTATTACCGTACCAAATCTCATATCATCCAGTTCCAACACGCAATGTTAAGAGAGGCTGGCACGAGTTTTGTTCCAGGACCTTAGTTCACGATTTGTAATAAGCAGGAAATAGTTTTATGCTGCCCAAACAGTATAATTACAGTAATTAGTCCATGATACTGTTGATCTAAGATTTGGAAACTGAACTAAAAGTAGATAGGTGATTGACTTACGATATCTACAGAAGAAATTATCTCTGTTGAGAACAGCCCATTGAGAAGATAATATTTGCTGGCTAATAAATTACGATCACTCTTTGTAGTTACGGGAAAAATGCACTTTAATCTACAACCCTGAAATTAAATCCCCAAGAAACTTCAGCTCGAACTTAGATTGAAAGCAGCTCCGATTTTAATTAAACTGACTTACGCGCAGTTGCAGCTGACAGGACGACCTATTGTCATAATCATTTAAATTCATCCTTTCTTCGTTCGATATGATGTGCTTTCTTCACTGATTATTTACTTTCACATTTCGTAACTTTAAAAAATTATGGATACACACACTGGCCACTATGCAATTTCGAAAAGAAAATACCGACATTAATTTTTTTAAGCGGTTTCTATTAGTAAATGTATCTATGTACCTACATTTATCAGTTCTTTACCTTTGAAATTGACGTTTTTTTTCTAGACACAATAAAATGTACATGTAACTCCTTTAATAAGCAAAAAGTCACCATACTTTAATTTTATTTTGATCTAAGACGATATTTTAAGAATTTGCGATCAGATATTGTTGTATTGGTGATGCAAATAAATCTTGAAAATGACCCTTTTTACTTGGCAGAATTGACTTTTTTGTCAATATTAACGTTTGAATTGAAAAATATTTTTTCTGAAATACTATCCTACAAGTTTCTAAACGCTGTCCATTAAAACACAGTTAATTTATAAATCTGAATAGTTCGTATGGAAAATACAACTTCTAACAAAATCGCAATACAAAACGGCAATTTCATAGGTAAAGTCCTAATATTTTTCAATAAAATTATATATAAACTTAGGTGCTCATATTTAGGTATATGTACCTAAGAAATTTGTTAAAGTACCATATTTTTTTTATAGAGCAAAGCCTGAGCAAACAACTTAAGGTGGTTGAAGAAAAATAAATATTTATATTCCCCTTTTTTATTTCCAGGAACTGGAGGAAATACTTACGGACGTCACGACTGCCGTCAGCGAAGCCATTTGTCAGGAGGGCGAAATTGTCACGGAAAAGGTAAATGTGGCTTATTTTCTATCCTCAGTGGTGTATTATATCATTCGCGTGACCGCATCGCTCCCGAGCACCATAGAATAATGAGGGCACCTTAAAATTAGAATAATTATGACTGAGTCAATTCCGTTTTTACCACATTTTTTGAAGATAATCAAAATGAAAGCAATGACGGGTACTTGTAAGGCAACATTTGTGTTGTAAGGTAACAACAATCAGACAATTTTTTCTAGCTTATTCTGAGGTCCTTCAATGAAACCGTTCCTACGGAACGAGAATATACCTGTAGCAAATCATACAATCGTAGCATCGCTATGTGTCTTATATCGCATCTACAATGGGGAGTGTTCCGAAGAGCTGTTCGGCCTTATTCCAGCTGCAAATTTACACCATCGCACATCACGCCAGAACTCTAAATTTCACCGACATCATTTGGATGGATTTTATTCCACCACTGTGCGCTTATCACGCCACTTTCTACCTCGCGTAGTAAAACTATAAATAATAAAAAAAATATATATATTGAAGTTAGGTACAGTAAAAGAGATAAAGGCAATAAATTTGTCACCAAAAAAAAAAACTATGGAATCTGTTACTCAGACATGATCCATCCTCGGCCTCATCATTACTTACCATCAGGTGAGATTGTAGCCAAATGTCTGTCTATTCTAATTTTAAAAAATCAGCTAAGATGGTGTTTCCGAACAGATACGACCTGGTGATCTTCAAGAAAAGAGCTTATTCCTCCCTTAAGAGCTGGCAACGCATGTCCCGTGTATCGCTTACAATCACTTGCCGTCTGCTTGTTTGTCTGAAAGTACTAAAAAGAAGTAATATTTTTATCTTCGATATTTATATCCGGATTATTCTGAACCACTCGCTTTTTTTTGTTAGCGAATCAAAACTTAGATACGTTCCGTCCGAGTCACAACTGTCTAACTCCGTCCACTCAATATCCCTCGCATAAAAGTTAGGACAGGTACAGGTAAACTGAACCCGCGGAAAGTTGTATAATATAAACTAGTTTTAGAGAATATTCTACTTGCATTATACAATCTATCTTGTCTCATAGTTCGTGCTTTATACCATATATATAAGTCTTTTTGAGCTTCCACGCACTGCAAAGTTAAACGATATGTGGTGAACTGTCCAAACCTATAATTTGTACACCTGTAAATTATCAGCCTATAAACTGTCCCACTGCAGGGCAAAGGCCTCCATCATAGAAATCAAGGCATCGCTATCCGCATCTATGATTGGATTAGGCTTAATTACCACGTCTGCCTAATGCGGATTGGTGATCACAAACCCGAACTATGTTCGAAAAATTCCAAAGATACTTCTCGCTCGACCCGGCGAATCGAACCCAGGACCCCGAGATCACGGCCCGGTACTTAAACTACTAGACCAAGAGAGCGTTGTACACCTGTACGTTATATAAAATAGTTTAATCGTAATCGTTACATAATATAAAGGTATTTTTGTCAAACCATCGCACAACCGGTGTGCTATACGGGTAGTTTTTTCTTCTTATGTGATAGGCGGCAGACGAGCAAACGGATCACCTGATGGTTGCGATTGCCGCCGCCCATGGACACCCGCGACACCAGTGGAGTCACAAGTGCGCTGCCAATCTTTAAACCCTCATTTCCCCCGGATTGGGCCTCCGGTAACCTCACGCAGCGAAATACAGCACAGTGCTGCTTCACGCCGGTTTTCTGAGAGGCCGTGGTATCACTCCGCTTGAGCCGGCCCATTCATGCCGAAGCTCTCCCATAGTCACGGTCTCCCACGCATCTGCGAATAGCCTGCCGGTTTAGTCCTCTATAACCATATTGTGCGACGAAACTCTTTAACAAACTTGTAAAGATGTAAAACAAATTAACCCTGAGGTAACGTAGCCCAAATTACCCTGGTGGCGATGGAAAATTGCTTGGTCCCTTAATTATTTTATAATTCTTGAAAAAGCTACAAAGTATAGCTTCTTTAATTAGTGAATTAAGTATCACTAAACCTAAGAATATTTTAAGGAGAAGGCTTTTTCAGTAAAAGCAATTCTGCCTGCCTGATAATTTGTTAACGTAGGTAATAAAAGAGAATTAAAAAAAAATAATTTAAAAATTGGTGGTTGATTTGAATAGTAACTAATAGATTACGTTAGATCATAAACCACTGGAATAGAAATCAGATGAAAATTAAAGATAAAAAAAACTTTATTCAATTTTAGTTCATACATAACACTTAAGAATGTGAATGTTCCCAAAGAAAACGACCAGATACCAAGGTTTACCAGCAAACCATACCCACCTAAGGCTTATTATCGCGCAGCCATTATAGAACCTACAAGTAAGTAAGAAGTTAGGATTTTATTTGTATCTCTGAACTTAACTTGTCATGTCAAATAGGTCCCATTCCATCCCACATTTTACCAGCTCAAGTTACAAAGAAGAATATACTACGTACATATGTTCAGGTGTAGAATAAAGCTGAAAATCTCGTAGGTACGGTAAAGAGAATAAAAAGGTTCGTCACCTTAAGGGCAATTTTCGCTTGGACGGCAAGAATCAGTTACCTATACCAACATACCGTTTTAAAAAGATCTGCCAACCTTCTTTAAATTTTCTTTACATCAAAAGGAATTAATGTTGCTTGTTAAGCATAATTTTCTGTACAACAGGTATTACGCTGACATATTTACGAAAGGTAATAAGTGCACATAGCATCAAAAGAATCAATTTGAACTGACGAACCTTTTCGTTCTTAGACACTTGATTACTGTATAGGTAGTGTTATGAGGTTCAGTCTGCACTTATCATCATTGCCACTGCATCTGAGAAGATGATGATATTAGTTGCAGCGGTAGAAGATTGGCGGAGTTCCTCCATCTGATGCGCACTGTGGCTAGGGGCGTTTAAGAATACTGTCAAGGTTTTCCCGGCCTGTCGTAAGACGGCGACTAAACTGGGCTTTCGGAGTACGTGAGCGTACCCACTGCTGGGGAGTGGCTTGCTCAGCATACGACTCCGCGGGGGACGATATTACTGGGTGTCCTGGTAGGTCGTATAGCGTTGAAGGGCTGTATGTATTGCGCCAGATAGGGGTGAAGCGGCGAGCGCGATTAGCGATACGGTCTAGTCCCGGCTTCCGACCGCGATTGCGCAGAAAAGGACACCCCAGAGGTTTTAGTTAGGGTTTGAATCCCACACACCACCTTGTTCCCTACATGTAGCAAGGTGACGGCCATGACGGTTTCCCCTAAGAAAAAAAATGTTCCCCCATATGATCCGCACCTTTTCAGGCACGGATTGAGGGAGCTCTCCAGAGGCGCTGCAGGTCTAGGACGCAGTTGTGAGAGCACTGAACTTGCCTTGTCATCCATATTATATTATATATTTGTATTCCACAGACGAACCACCAGCTTCCGTAGGTACGAGTCCCTTTGTACGCAAGCGCGGGCGGTCTCCAGCACAGCGGACTTGGCGCACCTGGCGCGAAATCTGCTGACATCCACAGCTCCTGCGAAGCCGCCGCGGAGGGCCTTTCTGCCCCCGTACCCGCCCGAGCCAGAGGACCCGCCGCTTGATGTTCCCGCGGTAAAAACAACTTCTTTGTCGTAATTAAGATTTGTTTCCAACGAGTCACACTGTAACCTGTCACACCGTGACACATTCGATAAAAATCACATCCAGTCATACTGTGACACGTTGTAAAAAAATCCCAACCAGTTACACTGTGACACGTTAGTCAAAATATCCCAGTCAGTCGCACTGTTACACGCTAAGAAAAATTAGAAGAAACAACATCCCAATGCTCCTGTTCCCAAACAGTCACACGTTACACTGGGACACGTGAAGAGGTGGACAAGATAATATATAACCCACTTCAAAAGTGGAATTGAAGTACCAGGACAACATAGATTTATAGGGAGTGGTTCATAGCACAGCATTCGTAGATGCCAAAGTGATTCGTATTTAATTTTCTAGTTTTAACTACAATGAATTAAGGCGGGGATAAACACGAAATTTATTACAAGATACAATATTTTGTACTCAAATATTTGCTTGAAACTTGGTAACTTGGGACTAATCATAGACGGCGAACAAAAATACGAGCAACAATATTAGTGAAAAAGTTAGGAACGCGTTTTACAAATAAAAGATCCTGTACAAGATACGGTCGTACATCAGCGAAGATCTGTGTATGGGTCTAGACTCAATAATAACACGGGAGGATGTATCCAGCGAGTGCAAAATGATAATAAGGTTTTGTTTCAAATTACCAAGGCGAGCACATGTTACACCTTTTATGAACAAAAGAGGTATCCTTTACATGAGCGCTCGACGGAAACTACATTATGCTTGTTTAACTAACAAAGTCATATGGACGGGAAACCCAGATTACTTATTTGAGCAACTGCAATGGAGGAGGGATCAGGGTCGGTCAAATCTGCGCTCAGGCGTCTTTGAACCTTCTTTCTCTGCCCGCCCATAGATCTACCTTCTACCGAGGCTGTTTTAAGTTTATGGCAACGAAAATATGGAATGACTTGCCCCCACCACTACGTATTTTCAAGTCAATTCAGAGTTTTAAAATGAAATACAAGGCTGCGTTACTTAAAAGACAATATATGACTGAAAACTTGAAACATACTCATGCGGCAAGTATCTTAGCTCTTAAACCCTTTTTCATATCAATTTAAAAAACACACACACACATACACACAGGCACATACGCCAACAAATATTCTATTACACACTCAGCATCGTAGGCATAGTTCCACATGTAGGTACTCGCAGAAAGTTCGCGCATAATATTTTAAAAAAGCCACTGTCATTATTATTATTAGAGACATATACTTTTTGTTTGCTCTTGGTCAAAGTAGGATGAAATTCCTTTTTTTTTTTGCTGTTTAAAATGTTACATGGCACCATAATAATAACAACAATATCATGACTGCCAATCAAGTATTATTAACTTATGCCTTCAAACAACTTCTCAGAGGGCAGGGGAGTAGGTGAAAACCAGCGTTGCCCGGGGTCATATCCTCGTAGCAACATCAGCTGAGCTCCTTCCCTTTGTCTCATCATGCATGATACTTGTATCTCCTATATTTGTTTCTACTTGTTATGTTAAAATGTGTTTTAAAGAGACAATAAATATATTCGTATTCTTATTCTTATTCTTGACGTTTCAGCTACGTTACAGCAGCCGTGGTCACAAGCGGACTGAATAAATAATAAATTTCGTGTTAATCCCCGCTTTAATTTATTATAGTTATAATACCGCTTACCATCAGGTGATCCATCCATCACATAAAAAAAATTATAACGCGAAAATCTAACTAAACTATTTTCTAATTTTTTTCGCATTTAAGCACAATGAACCCTTTTTATTATTATTTGATAGCGCAGAAGCATAAAAAATACTAACAAATTTTGTATGAGCCATAATTGTTCGAAATAAAATATTTTATCTTATTTTATTTTTTTATAAAATATGTATATAGACACAGAACGCCGTAACGTATTTATTTTGTGGTAAAACAAAGCTTAGGTACCAGCGTATACCACTAGAAATTTACCTAACCTACTAGTCCGTCAACGTCAAATCATCGTCACCAAATTGTTCTCTGCCTTATTTACGCGTACAGAAATATTTTAGCCTTCCTATGGCCTTACTCTAATTCTATAGTTTATGTACAATTTTATCACTATTGACGTTGTAACATCCTTGGAAAAGAGATTTTGTGCCGTCTTTGTGTTTGTTTATACGTTTTGTTGTATTTTTTTGTTTAAAATGGTGTAAGAACTCAATTAAATTAATATCCAGAAGAGTATAATCTCGTCATTACGGGTCAATCCTCAAATATAAAACGTGTCTCTTAACTTCACTCGACATTGGCAGAGTTTAAAAATGTGTTCGGCATAAGCAGACACAATAGCAGCCATAAAAAATAAAAGATCCATGGATACAACATGGATGAAATACAGAACCGCTGCACAGCTTACCTAATTATTAGTTTTTCAACTACCTACTCTAAAATAAACAATAAGAAGCAAGCAGCGATGTCATTATTACTTGGTCAGACTTATTTTCAGCCCGATTTAGATGTTAACCCAATTATTCGTGAGCTGAGACTGCAAACATTACCTTCCCGGAATATTAATCATATTATGCTCGACTAAGCAGGTGCCTACTAAGGGTTACAGGGGTTATAATCTGATACCTTCGTTAAACAGCTTGAAAGAAGTGCTATACCTACTAACCTAATTACATTTTTCATAAACATTTTTTCACCTGTGCAATATTTTGATGTTAATATCACCAGTGTTGGATAATGCTTTCAAACTAGGATATGATATACTCACTGCCTCAATGTTATATCCAATTTAGGAGAGCATGCCACCAGTCCTTCGGGGAGAGATGCTGCTAGACCGGATGGGTGGGCAGGCGCGACTGAACTATGAGCAACTGCGGAAGGATGCGCAAGATCTTGAGATACAAATCAAGCAGTTACAGGTATGATGTATTCTCCAGTTGTCTTCATCGCCTTTTATATAATATAGTTTTCGGTAGGTAAATAAAAGTACCAGGATACCAAAATAACGATACCCAGTGTCCTATTCATAAATTTTTGTTAAACCTTCTTTTCCTATTCGAAAATTATTTAAGGTTGTTTCAAACGTCAAACTGCTCTATAACACCATTTTATCTAATGAAGATGTAATGAAAATTTATGAATAAAGCTTTAAAACGTTTTGGCGCGCTAATATTTAAGCGACTTCAAAAAAGGAGATGGTTCTATATCCGACTGTATGTAGGTATGTTTTTTTAATTCCTACTTTCCCCATTAATAGAGACACTGGCAGTGAAGAAAACGTCCACGTTTTCTTTACTGCCAGTGTCTCTATTATGTAAAAACGTTATATTTATACATTGAAAATTAAATACCTAATGTAAAATTAAGAAAAGCCTTAGTTCTATTTCTTTCCCACTTGTAACAACCTGACGTGATGATAGTTTCTCCTGGGATACCAACAAAAAAAATTAAAATGAATCACAGATGCGCTAAGTCTACGACGTAGATGCCTATAAAAATTTGCCAAAAGTAGTCATTTTAAGTAAAATAGTAGTAGTAAAAAAGGGTACGTGAGCATACTTTCGCATCTTTACTTTTAAGATAAGACTTAGTTACTTGTATATACATACATATTCCTTTTATGTGTATTTTTATTATACGTATAATTTATAAGTATTTTATTATTTATTATATAATTAGGAATAGGTATAAAGGTATTAGAATAATATTAAGTTTATGTTGCCATTATATTTTGGAAATTGTAATAGTTACATAAGTCCTCTTTTCGCCGCACCATTGTCCTTTCTGCATGACCCAAAGGTTGACTGGTAGAGAATGCCGCTGGGCATTAAGTTCGCCAATTGTATCGTTTTGTGCAATAAAGTTTTAATAAATAAATAAATTTAAAGCTAAGTCCTCAAAACGGTAATTTCACAAATTTCTCGACCATTTTACATACATTATTTACAACAAATAGAAGTAGTGAGGCAAATATCTTTCGAACAGATTTAAGAAGGTTGATTTATTGACGTGGTACCGTGACGTGATGCTTTTTAGGTCCAGTGGAACCCTAAAAATCTTTCAATAAAACTGATTTGTCCAGTAATCGACACTTCATCCACGTCAGGGTCAAACCTCGTAGGGTAAAGGTCAGTGTTATTGTCTCGCCACGGATTTTTCCCAATTGGAAAGGCACTAACGTGACTCGCCCGCCACGAGATTCCTGGCTACTCCAATACGTGCAGGGCCAGGCAATCGTATTTCAGAGTTGTAGGTATCAATCTCCGTTAACCGGTTCAATGACACGTTACAAGAATAAAGAAGAAGTTGGAATTGCATAGAACTTCTTCAAATATGCCTGGTCGGTCCACTAGAACCGCCATTTAAATTGTAAATGTATTACATTTAATTAATTTAAGAATTAATACCTTTTAGTTCAGAAAAAATATTTAAACCGTTAATTTTTTATGGTTTACGTCCCGAAAACCTCATAATAGTAAATCGTGAATGAAGTTCATTTAGCATGTTAGATCAACAAAATCAAGAAAAACAGGATCAGCTGTTTTTTTTTTCGCTTACTTTGTTGATCTAACATGCTAAAAAAATAATCGTGTAGGTATATAGTATACGAGAGTAAAGTATGTGTAATTACTAATTTCTGTGTGGTGTGTTTACACATTATCTACCTAATGGCAACCATGAACTATAAGAAATCTGTTCACAGGAAAGCCTCGACGCTCTTCTACGTCATCAAAACAGGAATCTCGAGAGCAGCATCTATGGAAAAGTCAACGAGATACAAGTATGTATGCTCATTCGTAAAGTTGTACTATGAAAAGCGTTTGGTAAATGATATAACAAACCAAAACATTCCAAAACATACAATTTAACTGTCACAAAAAACAGATCACGAAAAAAAAATTGACTGATTTTTTATTCCCTGTTTCGAAATTTCTGACCATTTCATCATTAGACACGAATGTATTAGCATGGGTGTATGATTATATTTTTGACTAGTTATACCATTTATCAAACACGTTGTGTATGTAAGGTGTATGCACGCGATATGGGCACAACTGCTGCCTGATATGATAGCGGAAAAGCCCGCACGAAGAAGAAGAAGAAGAGATGTAAGGTGTATCTAAGTAATCGAAATGTGTATATGCGGAGGATATATGTGTCACTATAACTTACATCCCTTTAACCACGTGTGCCACCTACCATTCTAAACATTTTATCTTATGAGTTATGGTAATTCATAAAAAAGTTATTCTTCTCACACAAAGTCGGTCACGTGATTTGGTCACTTTGTATGGGGATTCGAAAACATTTTTGACGAATATCTAAAAGTCATAGAACAAATGCTGTTCAGAAGGATTGGTAGAACACGTGGTCAAAGTGATTTAATGTTTTATAGATACACCCTGTATTACCAAGATTTGTTTTGACAAATCGTGAATCAACGTGAGGGACAGACAGCTGACGTTCAATTAGGTGTTAATGCCAGTTTTAATATTATACACTTAATTACACATGCAGTACGCCATAAATAAGTAGGTACCTAAGGTCTAGCTTTGGATTTGCTGCAAATTAATTAACTTTCTTATTTATTCGTTTAGAAAACTTTATGACAGAATTCGATAAGGACGTCAATAATTTTAAGCATAACCAGGTATAGAAATCAAACTTTACTTAACAATTTGATAAAAAGAATAAGAATAAGAATAAGAATTTATTTATTAAGTACCAATAAAAACATAACAAAAACATAAGGAAAAGCAATTACAATGTTGGCACTTAAAAGGTCTCCGCTCAGCATTAGCCACGAAGCCGTGAAGTCTTCGTGGCGCTGGTATTCTGCGGAGGCCTTCCTTGAAAGGCACTCGCGGTACATACACACGGACGGAAAAATTAAACAAAATGTAAAAAAAAATTAAATTAAATGTAAAACAAACAAACAAAATCAAATTAATTATAGGAAGAGAAAAAAAAAATAAGATTATAATAGCAATTATCTATATTAAAATAATAAAATAAAATAAATTAAATTAAATTACATGCATTGTGCGATAAATAACATTATTACATTAATTCATTTCATAAAATATAAATTGAAGTGGAGAAGTGGGAGAAACCAAATTTAAAAAAAAATGTAAATATGATATGTACTTGAAAGAGTAAAATATAACTATGGTACGCGATAGTGGCGCCACCATTTGTACGACCTCCAAAGATAAATATAAAGTAGAAAGAAAAAAAAATGGTTATAGGTTATGGATGAAAAAACACGGACAGCCAACTGATTGAAGCTCCATGATTCTTCAATCGTTTCTCTCATTAATATAAACGTCATTTGGTTCAATTCAATATCAGTACCAGCTATGTTTAGGTATGTCGAATATTTAAATGATATGACATTTAGCTTGTTGATAACCTATCTATCAACAAGCTAAATGTCACTATGTCGGTACATAATTTATAAAGTAATCCATTGCTGTACCTAAATATTTAATATCTTTTAGATATTCGTTACTATTTACTAGGCGAGGAGGAAAACACCCCAGAGTTTAGTCGGTAATCCCCGACCTTTTCAGGGCTGAGAGGGGAACTGGGAGTTAAACACTCTGTGCACACACACACATTCTATAGGTTAAAAAAGGCACATACTCGCTTTAGCATGATATGGGTGACAGATGTCAAAATCAATAAATTTTTCACGTTTGTCTCTTTCTAACGTGTGACTCACGTAATAAATCTGTCCTGCTGTCACCGATATCATGATAAAGCGAAAGGAGTATACGTACTCACTACTTATGTAGGTACCTATGTAAGTAACGATTCTATGGTAAAGCAAATACCATAGTGTTCGTCGGAGGTGGCGATGTAAAATGTAGGTTTGTAGTTAGGTTCTGGTTTCTTTGAAGGTACTTAGTAGGTAACTGTGTAGTGGTGTCTTGCTTTTTGGAAACGAATTATGTACACGCAAAGTATATGTAGTAGCTACAGTCAGCATCAAAATGATCCTAACGTTCAGACCGACTAAAGATACATATACTCTACGTGTATATAATTATTTTCAAAAAGCACGACACCTCTACCTAGTTACCTATTACAAAGTAACCAGAATCTACTTGCATCATTTCGAGTGGAAGGCCACGTATGGGAAGTTGCAACTGTGGCAGGCGGGGGGCCTGCCACAGTTGCAACTTCATTGCACACAAGGTGGACCGACGATCTGGTGATGATCGCGGGAATCCATTGTATGCGGGCGGCACAGGACCGATCTGTACGGAGAACATTGTGGGGAGGCCTATGTCCAGCAGTTGACGTCTATTGGCTGAAATGTTGATGACGATGAATACACATTTCACATATAGGTATCCGTAATGCGCCCTCCCTATTCAGCGCCACTTAGGACGGAATGTTCAATTTCCTTAAGGTGACGGGTAGGGCAAACTAGCGACGCCAATTGATTTAAATCGTTAGCAACTAAACAGGGATGCAGGATATTGACGTCAATGGCGGCAGCTCGTATCGGAAGCCAAGACTCATTTTGGGTCGCTGAGCCATCGGAGTAAGTAAGTAAGCAATGAAACCTCTCGGTAAACACTAACACTATTTATTTAATACTTACACTTAACTTTTGGGTCTGCTTTTGTACTCGACATTTGAATTAGGTACCGCCACAAACTGCTACTCAAATGGCGTTAATCAAAAACAAATAAAAAAGTAGTGCATTATTATTAAATTAACAGTAGGTACAGTCAACAGCAGAAGTAGCTGCACATATTTCGTAGTTAGTAGTTTTTATTCCGAAGAGCATAAGAGTCACTAGCTGCGAAAAGTGTGCATCGACTTTTCCTGTTGATTGTACTATAAATGTTAGCTTAGAGACTCCCGCTCCGAAATTGTTTAAAATAGATTCGGTTTAGTAGCTAACAATTTAAATCGATTGGTGTCGCTAGTTAGGGCTACTCGTCGCCTTAAACATTGAAGATATGGTATTGAGTGGGTTTTAGAATGCTGACCAGACCTAACTTATATAATACTCTCGAACCGATGCATGAAAAGTATTTAAACTTTATTAATATCAACTATTTTTACGATTCCATTTTTCCATGACACTTGGCATCTAATAAATCTAAGCAGTAAGTTAGTGTTGCCGAACTATCGATAGTTTTACTATCGATAGCTTTCATCTGAATAAGACGGCACTATCGATAGGCCTATCGATAGTCTCAATACTATCGATAGTATCGATACTATCGATAGCTCAAAACCAAGCAATACTACCGCGTGTAAAAAATACTATCGATACCATCGATTGTACCGTTGGTCACGAAGAGTAAACTATCGATAGTATTGGTATTCGTAAATAAATAAATCATGGATACTATCGATTTTTTTAGACTATGAATAGTCCGCCAACATGCAATAGTATTGGGTATGTTTTGTGAGTTATGTTATTAAACGAGAATCGTAACTTTTATTGTTATTAGCCGACAACGACATTAATATTTATGTTAATAAATCAAGTAGGTACAAGTACTAGTGTTTTAAAAATCATAGAAGTAAGCGTATTGTAAAGAATATTGTAAGCAATACTATTGTTAATTGGTAAACTATCGATATTCTAAACAATCGGTAGTATCGATACTATCGATAGGTTTTGAGTTTACAAGGAATAATACTATCGATTAACAACAGTATTTCTTACATGCGATAGTATTGCCTGGTTTTAAGCTTTCGATTGTATCGATACTATCGATAGGCTATCGATACTATCAATATGACTACAACTATCGATAGTCTATCGATTGACGATCGATAGTCGACTATCCATCGGAAACACTAATTTACATACTTATAGGTGAAATTATGGAAAGCATGATGAAGTTAGTTAAAAAATCTTTGGTCAGCATGTTTTACCAAAACAGGTATAGGTTAATACCACCCACTTTCCCCAAACTTTTGAACTTACTTGTTAAATGGGTACGAGGTAACTGATTTGAAGTAATTAATTCTCATAATCTATGGTATCTTACGTGTAGGTTAATAGTTGGTTGGTTTCTTACTAATTTGTTGGCTTTTATTAATTAGCTTATACCTACCCAGCTATTACCTGTTGCAAACACAAGATACATGACAGGTATACTATCGATAGTTTTACTATCGATAGTTTTACTATCGATAGTTTTACTATCGATAGTTTTACTATCGATAGCTTTTTTGTTTACAAAGAACAATACTATCGATAGTATCGATACTATCGATAGTTTTACTATCGATAGTTTTACTATCGATAGTTTTACTATCGATAGTTTTACTATCGATAGTTTTACTATCGATAGTTTTACTATCGATAGTTTTACTATCGATAGTTTTACTATCGATAGTTTTACTATCGATAGCTTTTTTGTTTACAAAGAACAATACTATCGATAGTATCGATACTATCGATAGTATCGATACTATCGATAGTATCGATACTATCGATAGTTTTACTATCGATAGTTTTACTATCGATAGTTTTACTATCGATAGTTTTACTATCGATAGTTTTACTATCGATAGCTTTTTTGTTTACAAAGAACAATACTATCGATAGTATCGATACTATCGATAGTATCGATACTATCGATAGGTTTTGAGTTTACAAGGAATAATACTATCGATTAACACAGTATTTCTTACATGCGATAGTATTGCCTGGTTTTAAGCTTTCGATTGTATCGATACTATCGATAGTATCGATACTATCGATAGTTTTACTATCGATAGTTTTACTATCGATAGTTTTACTATCGATAGTTTTACTATCGATAGCTTTTTTGTTTACAAAGAACAATACTATCGATAGTATCGATACTATCGATAGTATCGATACTATCGATAGTATCGATACTATCGATAGTATCGATACTATCGATAGGTTTTGAGTTTACAAGGAATAATACTATCGATTAACACAGTATTTCTTACATGCGATAGTATTGCCTGGTTTTAAGCTTTCGATTGTATCGATACTATCGATAGTTTTACTATCGATAGTTTTACTATCGATAGTTTTACTATCGATAGCTTTTTTGTTTACAAAGAACAATACTATCGATAGTATCGATACTATCGATAGTATCGATACTATCGATAGTATCGATACTATCGATAGTATCGATACTATCGATAGTTTTACTATCGATAGTTTTACTATCGATAGTTTTACTATCGATAGTTTTACTATCGATAGCTTTCATCTGAATAAGACGGCACTATCGATAGGCCTATCGATAGTCTCAATACTATCGATAGTATCGATACTATCGATAGTATCGATACTATCGATAGTATCGATACTATCGATAGTATCGATACTATCGATAGTATCGATACTATCGATAGCTCAAAACCAAGCAATACTACCGCGTGTAAAAATGATGGAATTGTGGTCAGGAAGAGTAAACTCTCGATAGTATCGATACTATCGATAGTATCGATACTATCGATAGTTTTACTATCGATAGTTTTACTATCGATAGTTTTACTATCGATAGCTTTCATCTGAATAAGACGGCACTATCGATAGGCCTATCGATAGTCTCAATACTATCGATAGTATCGATACTATCGATAGTATCGATACTATCGATAGTTTTACTATCGATAGTTTTACTATCGATAGTTTTACTATCGATAGTTTTACTATCGATAGCTTTTTTGTTTACAAAGAACAATACTATCGATAGTATCGATACTATCGATAGTATCGATACTATCGATAGTATCGATACTATCGATAGGTTTTGAGTTTACAAGGAATAATACTATCGATTAACACAGTATTTCTTACATGCGATAGTATTGCCTGGTTTTAAGCTTTCGATTGTATCGATACTATCGATAGTATCGATACTATCGATAGCTCAAAACCAAGCAATACTACCGCGTGTAAAAATGATGGAATTGTGGTCAGGAAGAGTAAACTCTCGATAGTATCGATACTATCGATAGTTTTACTATCGATAGCTTTTTTGTTTACAAAGAACAATACTATCGATAGTATCGATACTATCGATAGTATCGATACTATCGATAGTATCGATACTATCGATAGTATCGATACTATCGATAGTATCGATACTATCGATAGGTTTTGAGTCTCTTGAATTCCAGTTCGTGGTATAGAAAACAAGGGTGCATAACTATGATTTTCTATCCGAAAATGTTATGTCATAGGTAGGTATAGGAGCCTAATAGTGTTGCCTATCGATAGTTTTCATCTAAAAAAGTGGCACTATCGACAGGATTATCGATAGTCTCTATACTATCAATAGTATAGATACTACCGATAGCTCAAAATCAAGCAATACTACCGCGTGTAAAAAATGATGGAATTGCTGGTCAGGAAGAGTAAACTGTCGATAGTATCGATACTCTATAGTATTGTTACTCGTAAATAAATAAATCATGGATACTATCAATTTATTTAGACTATCAATAGTCCGCCAATTTGCAATAGTATTGGGTTTGTTTTGTTAGTTATGTTATTAAAAGAGAATCGTAACTATTCTGGTTATTAGTCGAGAACGACATTAATATTAATATTAGTTTAACCAAGTGGGTACAAGTGCTAAAGTTTGAAAAATAAAAGAACTAAGCGTATTGTAAAGAATATTGTAATACTATTGTTAATTGGTAAACTATCGATAGTCTAAAACAATCGATAGTATCGAAACTATCAAAAGCTTTTTTGTTTACAAAGAACAATAGGTACTATCGATATTACCGACATTATCGATAGTTTTTAATTCACGAGCAACAATACTATCGATTGTATTTCTTTTATGCGATAGTATTGGCTGGTTTTAGGCTAAGCGATTGTATCGATACTAGCGATAGTATATAGTTTCTATTCACATTTCTATCACAGCAATCTTCACTTCTTTAGCCACTAAAATCTCTATTTCAAAGTGTAGATAGGTACTATTTTTCAAACAAATACCTTAAGGTGACGGGTAGGACACACTAGCGACGCCAATCGATTTTAATTTTTAGCTTATACTTATATAACCATGCACAAATGCCATGCAAATGAACGCCCTGTTGGTCTAGTGGTTTAAGTACCGGGCCGGGATCTCGGGGTCCTGCGTTTGATTCCCGGGTCGAGCAAAAAGTATGTTTCGAATTTTTCGAACATAGCGCGGGTTTGTGTTCACCAATCCGCATTAGGCGAGCGTGGTAATTATGCCTATTCCCATCATAATAGCGATGACTTGATTTCTATGATGAGGCCTTTGCACTGCAGTGGGACAGTATATAGGCTGATACTTTTGTGCACAAATGTTGGGTCCGTTTTTATACGCGAAAAATTGATTCACGCCTAAAGTGGCCGTTTTTGGCGTGAATCAATTGTTCGCGTACGCGTTGGATCCAACATTTTTACATGGTTATTTAATAAATAGTATAAATGTTGCCGAGAGGTTGTGACCCCGGAATTGTTTATAAATAGAGCCGGTTTAGTAGCTAAAAATTAAAATCGATTAGCGTCGCTGGTGTGCCCTACCCGTCACCTTAATAAAAAATCATTTTAGCAAACCCATATTTTTAAAAGATCTATCGTCATATACTCGACACTTTTTTATACTAGATGCGACCAACGAACTACCGGCGTGAAGTTTCACAGAACTTTCGAAAACTTTAAGCAGTCGGGGCCCATAAGCGTACCTACTACTAAGTAATGCCTCCTGTTCTTAACTTTGTAATTCCCAGTTGCGTCCAAAGCCGTCGCTTCGTAGCCCGGAGTACGCTTGGACCAATTCATCCAGGATTCTACTAAAATTCACTATAAGTGAGAAAATACAAAGAAATGAAAAATAAAACCCAATCCACCTAATCCAATAAAGCTCAAGCCGTCCCTGTTCAAATACGCAATGTTAAAAGGGGCGCGAATGAGTTTAGTTCTGGAACTTTTTTAGACCGCGTTTTGAAATAAGGGGGAATAACACTTACCTTGATAAGTACCTAGCTAATCCACATAAAAGTACGTGCATTAGCTACATCCATACAACAATCAACAACAACACTCATTACTTATTTACAAAGATTATTTGTTAAGTTACAAACTTCCAAACTTTACATTCGTATTTTGAATGGATTTCCCGCCTGTAAAAAACTAGTAGAGCTATCTATCCATTGACTAAGAAAAAACACAAGAACGTCTGACAGAAAGACATGAAGTAAGAAGTTGCCTGAAACAAAAACTAGATGGCGTTGATTCGCACAATGTTAGCACAGGTATAGTTGACAAAATAATTTTGGAGTTTGGAGAATAAGTTATTGAAATTATGAAGATTTAACTTCAATATTATTTTGAACTTTTTAATAACTTGGGAAATAGAATCAATGAAAGTAATTTTTTTGTCAGCCTAGTCAGACAAAATGTTTACAAAAAAGTATTTATGACACCTACTTTCTTAACTATACCTATCTAAAGGATACGACGTATTTGTAGGGTTTACGATCTATCAAAATTCCCCATTAATAATGAACCAAAATATGTATTTGAAATTAAGATGAGAGACGTTTGAAAATTGAACTGATTATACACCTACCTATACGTTAGGCTGCCCGTATCAGAACAAAAATACCTTATTACTTATAAATTTAGGTTACTAAAAATTAAGGGCTTTATCCATACCTTATTACCATTCTACTGACTTTTTTTTTATGTTAAAACAGGAGGACATATCAATGAAGAAGTATGACTACCGGGCGACCCAATTACATCTAGCTGCAGTTAGAGCTCAAGTAAGTACCTAAATATTTACTTTTAGTATATTTTTTCCAAACCAATTGCTTATGACAATAATTTTGCTAGAAATGTACTAAATTTATTTGAAGGTAATATTGGGATGCTAGGCTCAAAGAACACTAGAATTTTAAAAGTACCTACCTATCTGAATATAATATTTTTAAAAGCTGTACCTAAATATAAATGTGTACTTCGTTTACAACAAAGTAAATACTTAATAGTAATACGTTACAGAATTTAGACTGCTACGAAATAACAGCTGGTGAAAATGCATCTGACTGAACTGGCAGACGTCTACGTCGCTGTGCGTAGTATATGTACCACACACGTAGCAGCAGTGCTACGACAGTGATTGTGCTGCGCAGTGAATAGAATTCCTACCTAAAGAAAACAAGATTTTCTTAAAAATCGACACCCAACCACCTAGCTCTCAAAGCAGAACATTGTGTACTAGAACTACCGATAAATACATTCTAGCGAATAAGAAAATTTCAGATTAAGTGCTAAAATTAATAAAAATTAACTGGTACACCTACCAATTAAAACTGTATTTAATAAATTTATGACGATAGCGCGCTAAGACCAAATGCTCGATCAACGGATTAAGTGGCTGCTCGTTATCTTGTAAACAATGGTTGCCACGACGAGAGGCACCTGTCTGAATGGCAAGTACTGCGCACGCCTGCTCGTCCGGGCACTTACTGCACATGCGAATCTAGCTTCTAGCAACCCAATCAATAGTTACAATTTTCCCGCCACGCTCGGGTCTAGGAGTTATAAGGTAAGTAAAATAAATAATATCTAAATTATTCCCGTGAATTTAGAGAAAGAGAAGATTTAGCGAGGAGAATTTAGCATTTGTTTTTTTTTTATAATTTTACAGTCTGTGGTTGCTAGCATTACTTACGCTGAGTTTCAAATTATTTTTCTGAAAACAAAAGACAGCTTATAACTTAAATATTTTAAATTTTCGTTTTTAGTGGATTGATTTAGATGACAAATCATATTATTTTTATTTTAGACTGTAATTTTAGTCCACTTGCAGAACAATAAAATTTTATGTTTTCGAGTGAGCAGTGTCGCATTGCGCACAGCTTCCCACTCAGTCTGAGAGAAGATCTCGCGGACCGACATAACCTACGGGCCTATCTTATCTGCAGTTTTCGATTTGAAAACAAAAATAAATACTTATTGCGTTTTAAAACGAGCTCCGTCCGTTTTAAACATAAATAAACATACCATTTAGACTTTAACCACGGATAACAAAAGAAAGATAAAGTTTCGTGCCAAGATGGGCTGGATTTCTATGAAGAATCATATGGTGAGTGAGTACCTACGTAATTTAATTGTATGTATTTAAGAAAAATCTTTGAAACTACTAAACAAGATGCCTTATGATTGGTATGCATTCTGTGAAAAATAAATATTTATGACCGAAACAAAATGTATTTAGGAAAATACCGACTGTTGAATAATAATACAAATTTAACTTATTTTAGTTACATTTGTGTGTGTTTGTAACAAAAATATTGATTTCTAATGGGTCTTACTTTAAATCGAAAATTACTGAATAATTCGTTTTAAATATTTTCAAAAACTTATCTCAAGAAAACTAAAAGGAGCAAAAACTTAAAGTCTCAGTTATGTAATAGTTTACTATACTCTATGGTAATCTGTTTACGGATGTCTTAAAATATATTTAGTTAATATTACGCTGTAGAGCACAAATTCCCTCTCCCGTTTTATATAGGTATAACTTCCATTCATTAAAAGCTAGCGGAAGCTATTCATAAAGCTTGTTTTGTGTGACTTTGTTGACCTTCCCTCGCGCATGGTTTAGGTAGAAACATAAAAGGAATGATGAAAGCCACAGTTGCGGAAAAGCCGGCCGTGAAATACCTAGGTAACGACGGGACCAAAACGCCTCTAACAATGTGAGGAAATAGTGTAGTTCCAATTGGTTATCCAACATGTACCTAAGTAGTGTCAGTTTTGACTGGAGTACCTAAATTGAAATAAAAATACCTCTTTTGCTTTGAGTGCTTTAATATCTATAACTTCAATCAGTAGTATCCCTAGGTAAATAATGTGTTCACTTATAGCTACGTCCATCACAAAATATCACAATGGCTAACGCTAAGACATCGAAGTCAATGCACGCTTAGCTGCCGTGTGGACCAAGTGGAGAGAAGTGTCAGATGTAATTTGTGAACCGGTGAAATGCTCCCAACGGACAGGCCTATAAGATCATCATCAGACCGGTTCGTTTGTATGGTAGTGAAACTTGTCCCATACCTACTTAGAGCAGAATTGAAAAGACTCGAGTCTTTAAAGTCGTTTAAGTTACGACTAGTCTCAATTTTCAAGACTCGACTCCAAAAATTAAGACTTTGGGATATGAGGGGAAAGTACCTAATATCCTTAAGTTTGCATTTTTATAATTAACAAAACATCACTTTATTTTTTAAATGAAAAAAGTCACGGGAACCGAACAAAAAAAAATGCTTTTTTATTCTACCAATCGCTCACAGTCTTTAAAAAACCTTATGTCTTACAATGAAGTATAACATATTCATAATACCAAATATTTAGAATAAAACTCCTTTATTTCGATAAAAATAAAAAAAATGGGTACCTTATTCCACCAATCGATACATTTAGTACTAAAAACTAATTTTATCAAAGTAACATTAGGTCTTGACTCGTCTTTAGTATAAGATATCCACAACACCCAAAGACTACATTGTGTGATCTGGATATCTTATACAAAAGACGAGCTAAATATTCGGTATTGTGGATATCTTTCAAGACAGACGAGAGTGTAAGACCTAAAGTTTCTCAGATAAATCTTATCGTTAGTAATGAGTTAATGACAGTACAGATTCGCAGAATAAAAAGGCCAATTTTTTTTCCGATTCGATTCCCATGCAATACAAGCACAATAAAAGAAAAACTTTTAATGCAGTTAAAATAAAGTGAAGTTTCTTATAAGTAAGTAAAAAAAATGCTGACTTAAGGACTTAAGGTACTTTCCCTTCATTTCCCATAGTCTGGGGACGCCCTGTATAATTAAGTCACACAAAGTGCTACATATCACGGAGATAAATGTGCTGCGGTGGATATGTGGAGTTATGCAAAAAGACCCGCCACGTGATAAATTTACGCATGCGTAGGCAGACTTCATGGCCGTGACACAGCAGACAAGCTGGAGGAGAGTGTCCTACGCTGTCACGGCCATCTCCTGCAAAAACCAGCCATGCCACCACCTCTAAGTCCCGGCAGAAGGGGTAGACCAAAAAAGGTATAAGTAGCTTGACGTCGTAAGGGATGACACGAGAGCCATTAAACTAACCGGATTCCCAAAATCGCGCGAAGTGGAGGAGTCATTACAGGATAATGGACTCCGGGCTCCGAAGCGATAGCTTAAGAAGCAACTGGGGCAAAACGCTTAAATAATTATGCTTAAGCCCAGGCGTCACAGCTATACCTACCTACAAAAAAGTTTCATTCGAATCCGTTCAGTAGTTTTCGAGACTAGCGTGAACAAACAGAGCGATGGTAGCTCTGTTGCTATTTTTTTATCGTCCAAAGTTATATTCTAGTTAATATAATAGAAATATAATAATATTTAAATTATTATTGGCGACAAAAAAATTAAATCTTGCTAGTCGTGTGTAATATAAGCTTGAATTTCAAGTAGTTTTTACTTTAATGTCTTGATATTTTTTTCATGTATTGTGTTATTTTTATAACAATTAGTAGAAATCTATTGTAGGCGCCACTGAACCGTAAAAGAGCGCTTACATTAGGGATGTTATTCAATTTTAATAGTACGTACATACATACCGACTTATTAAATAAATAAATATTTCACAACATTACATACATTGATATCACTCCCAGATAAGTAGATCAAGCACCTGTGTTACGAATATCAGAACCAACAGTAGAATTACAAATATATACATTCAATAGTTTTCTTTTTTTTAATACATACTTATGATACTTATAAAATAGAAAACACTCAGACCAATACATTACAAACAAACATGTTCGTGCACAAAAATGTTTGTACTTCGCGTTTGTGCGTATGTGTTTGTATTATTATTCGACCAGATTCCGCCAAAAGCGGCCACTTTTAGCGTGAATCAATTTTTCGCGTACAAAAACGGACCCAACATTTGTGCATGGTTATTTAAGGTGACGGGTTAAGGCACACTAACATTTGTGCATGGTCATTTAATAAATAGTATAAGTGTTTGCCGATAGGTTGTAACCCCGAAATGATTTAAATTAGATCCGGTTTAGTAGCTAAAAATTAAAATCGATTAACGTCGCTAGTGTGCCCTACCCGTCACCTTAGTATTTTACCCCTTTTGACAATTGCAAAATGTCAAAATGTTCGCTTAAAACTAATGTAAGTAATTTGTTTACCTAATCTTTCGTCCGACTGTACCTAAGTATATTCTGCAGCAAAATATTGAATGGCTACCGACTTAAATGGATATTAAATGGAAATCGACTACCTGTAGAGAAAACAAGGTTTCCATAAATAATTTTTCGAATTGATTAATAAGTATACGTAATATTAAAGCTAGAAAAAAATATTCGCTACGAACGCTCCTATAAAGTTTTCCCGCGTCTAGTCCTGTATTCTGTGGTCTAGCGAAGCGATCAGCGCCACTTGCGGACGATTATAAAACTATTTTGCGTCATGAAACTGAGTGGTGCGTGTCGTGTTTGTAGTCGTGGATTTATTTATTTAGGGTTTCTGTGAAGTGTTATGTGAATAAATACTAACTATTTAGTAATGAAATTATACGAAGGTAAGTTTTTTAACAAGAAATATATTGTTATGTAACACTATTGGGCTTAGATGGAGTAGATCAATCAAATCGTATTTCTCGTCATACATGCGATCTACATTGCATATTTATAGAATAAAACATTGAAAATAACGCATTTTAAGGTATATTTGCCTACTTTTATTGAATAATATGAGTTTGTAAATGTTTTTATCATAGGAAAACATAACCTCAAATTGTTTTATCTTGATTTTCTAACGGATGATGAAGGGCATCTTTATAAATAACTTTAAAGTAGTTTGTTTCCGTTCATTGGCTATCTGTTCATAGTGTTTAAAATGTTTCTTTATTTCAATTTGGTTTTGGAAACGTCGAATTTCGTCGGCGATATTTAGGCGGGAGTTTAGACAAGCATCAGTAACTTTTATCAAAATAATATGTTTGACTTTATCATCGTATTTAAGAAAAGCGGTGTGTAATGTTTATTATAATAACCTATTTAAACTTGTGTTAATTCTCTGTGACAAGTTATTTACTTACTGATTTTGTTATTCTTTTCAGGTGCTAGTAAATAGTATAATTATTTAAAACAAATCAACAATTGAAATACTTAAAATGAAGCCTGTGGGTGAAAAAGTATCTAGAAAAAATGGATACCAATCAGATGATGACAACATTCGCTACAAATTAAATGCAGATTATTTCAACAAACTTTCAAAACCACCAAATGCTAAAAAAACAGAAAAGGTGAATAATGATGATGATGACATACGTTACAAATTTCCCACAGTACTTACTAAACCCAAAGCTGAACAGAAATCCAAACCAAAACCCAAAATAAAAGTAAACTTTTGGAGTAACAAACAAACTGGTAGCCGTTTACACAACAATGAACTAAAAAAGAGACAAAGTAAATCGGAGGCATACAGTGGCTGCAGTGTCTGAAGACATAAATAAGCCAAAAAACATGGCTGTTAAAGTTCGAAAACGCGTATCTTTTCTACCATCTCCCTTGTTCTCTGATAACCATGTACCAATGGTGACAGTACCGGACGATCTCACAATCCACCTTAATGAGGAAGAAGCTAATGATTTAGGAGAGGACCTCAACTTAGCATTTGTTAACAGTAACAGCAATGAAAATGAAGAATCCAAACGCAAAGCTAAAACTTCAACTACTCAAACAAGTCCAAAAGGCTCCAAACGTAAACGCAGTTTTGATGAACCTGATTCAAGAGCTCATGGCAATGACAATGAACTTGAATTTTTCTCTAAATATGTTGTTCAAAAGCTTAGAAGGATGGAAACCAACCAGCGTATTTATTCAGAAAATTTAATAAACACGGTGCTGATGCTAGGTCAACTTGGAAAATTAAATGGTAAATCAAAAATAGCTGAAGCATAATTTTTTACTAAGACTTTATTTAGTTCACTTAATGTAATAATAAGGAATTATGAGTACAATTTGTACTACTTACTTATTTTGTAAATAACTTTGTGGTAAACTATTTTAATGAATAAAATGTTAGTTTTATACCCCAGTAAAAAACTAGCATGAGTTCTAATTCAAATTACTTACCTAATTGTCTTCACATTAGCACTGTGTAAGTATTATGATATGAATGTATGTATTATGTTAACATTTTGAGGTCTTCTATTATTTTTTAACTCCATAATTGAGTCTTTTGTAAGAAACATTTTAAATACTAAAATTTGTTGTTATTAACTAGTTTGCTAAAACATGTCGTAAAATTCTTTCACCATAATATCATTTTTGTTTATTCAAAGTAAATTAAAATGTTTCTTGGTTTGGTTTTTGTTGTATGTTCATATTTTATACAGTGCTTTTGCTTTTATAAAAGTAAAAAGTTCAGTGTACAATATAATAATTTTATGTTGTAACATATGTTACGCATTATTAGTACCATGGTATTAATACTGATTACAGTACACAACTTCCTTTATTAAAACAGAATTCCTTTATTAAAAGGAATTCTGTTACATTGTTATTTCTCATTCAAAATATAGTTTCAACAATACGGTATTTGACTATTTATTTTTGTAATCAAAAGACCTCTCAATATTAGAAACATTGTGGAAAGAATTACTTGATTCTCATTTAAACTACCTAAGATATCACAACTTTAAAATCACATTATTTTGGGCAAACCCAAAACGCTGCATACAAATGGCTACTGAGATGTTACAATACACAACAGTATTTTGTATGCATTTCATTTGAATTTTGTATGGTAGCTATATCAAACGTTTCGTTTATGTTAATGGTTCTATTATAATAGTTGGTGCAAATTGGGTTATTCAATGCTATAGGTATTTTTTAAGTAACTTTTAAAATGGACTTACCCATGATTCTTTGAATGACCATAAAACCGGCTAGACATTATATTTTTAATTGAGAAATTTTGCTAATTCTGCTATTAGCACATATTTACCAATAATTTGATAAAATATTTTTATTTTGTAAAATCTCCAGCTTAGTCAAATACCCTATTGTAATCATTACAAAGTTACATATCTTTGCTATCCATTAAAAAGTAAAAGAAACGAAAATAAAATTAAATGATCATAATAATAAATCTAAATTGTTACTGTTTGATTTGATTATATTAAGAGTATCTTACAAAGTTAATTCATAACTCATGTTAAACTAGGAATGTTTTTTTATTCTTGATGCATGGGTTTTAAGAAATGAATGTTTGATTATGTCCATTAAGCATTATGGGTCTGTTATTATCAGTAAAACTGTGTTGATCTATGCACAATGCTATTAGTGATTCTAAAACTGGCTATTTTATTTGGTATGATGTAAGATTATAAGATAATATTAGAAACAATTTTTGTTTACTTAAGCTGTTATGACAGGATATACTGTATTATTAAATTCTATAAATTTTAGGGCCGATTTTCGATTAGTTAATTGTACGCAAGTGTTATTTTCTGTTAAATTAAAAATCGGTCATATGAAGTTAAATTAGAACCTGAATAATTTCCATTAGGATTTGGTTTGTGTATATTTGTTATTAAGTACTATATTATAATTGTGTGCTACAACAATACACTTGAGAAGAGTAATACTTAAAAATATATAACATTATAAAATGTTAGATATTGGTTTATGCCGGGGAATAATTACCTGATATTTATGAGAGGCACAAACCTATGTCTGAACAGGACTGATGATACAAATAAAATATTTTCTTAAATTGATTATTCAACAGAATTTTTAAAGTTTACCTTGTGTATATTGTTGTGGTGGGTTTCCTATTAATACAATATTACTCTATTTAGTATGTATTGAGTTTGATGTTTTGTTTATCTATGGTGTAATAATAACTCTACGCACAATATTGTGTTGGGACACTTTGTATGTAAATATGTAACTAAAATAAGGGCTCTAAAGCGATTTATTACTGTTGTTGATTGTATTCAAATGAAATCTTTACATATTTACACACTTGTTAAAAGCTCAAATATTGTGGTTTTTCTGACTATTGTATAATATTTGTCTCTGATCTATCTTTGACACAGATTTATTTATATTTTGAGTTGGCATGAGGTCGAGTTTCCTGCCTTACTAATAAATTATAAAACAATATTATATGATTTTATTTAATAATTCGTCCTATACCTACCGCAACCATAGTTTTGTAGTTTTAAAAATCGGAGACCTTACCATGAGTTTGAAATACTATCCTCGCTAGCCAAAACTATTGCTCTGTCTCTTTCATATGCACCACAATGTAAGGGACAAAGCGATAGTTTTCGATAGCGAGAACAGTTTTTCAAACTTTGGTGAGAGTACGGGTCAAACATTTGCGTAAAACTCGCTTGCTACATTCTGTTAGTTAATTATTTCTCACATTACCTGCAGCGAGCTTCCTATCTTAGTAGATGGGTAAGTTATGATAATCAACATTGATGCTAATAGCACTTTCTCTCTTACTTTCAAAATAAATAAAAATTTGATAAAATGTCTTACGCAAATCTGACAAATTTTGCAAATTGATTCTCACTTTAATATTAAATACTATCGTAAGTAGGTATGTAGTGGTATTCTGATGTGTAGTTATCCTACTTATTTTAATATGAGGATATTCCTTTATACCGTAGACGACTATTTTCTGTTAAGGTGACGGGTAGGACACACTAGCGACGCCAATTGATTTTAATTTTTAGCTACTAAATCAGATGTATTTTAAACAATTTCGGGGTAACAAACTCTCGGCAAACACTAATACTATTTATTAAATAACCATGCACAAATGTTGGGTACGTTTTTGTACGCGAAAAATTGATTCATATCCGGTTTTGTAGCTAAAAATTAAAATCGATTGGCGTCGCTAGTGTGACCTACCCATCACCTTAAGGTGACGGGTAGGTCAAAAGTGACCGCTCATGGCGTGCATCAATTTTTCGAAAAATCGATTACCGCTAAAAGCGGCCACATTTATCGTGAATAAATTTTTCGCGTACAAAAACGGACCCGACATTTGTGCATGGTTATTTAATAAATAGTATAAGTGTTCGCCGAGAGGTTGTAACCCCAAAATTGTTTTAAATAAACCGGGTAACCGGTTTAGTAGCAAAAAATTTAAATTGATTGGCGTCGCTAGTGTGCCATACCCGTTACCTTAAAAGCTCTTATTTAAGGCGCGACGGGTAGGTAACAATAGCGACGCCAATTGATTTTAATTTTTAGCTACTAAACCAGATCTATTTTAAACAATTCCGGGGCTCCAGTCTCTCGGCAAACACTTATACTATTTATTTAATAACCATACACAAATGTAGGGTCTGTTTTTGCACTCGTAACATTAATCCACGCCAAAAGTAGCCCTTTTGGCGGTGATCCAAAATTCTAGTGCAAATGCAAACAAAATAGTTAACTATAAGTTTTAAATAAATAGTATAGGTGTTTACCGTCAAAGTCGTTTAATATAGATCTGGTTTAGTAGCTAACAATTAAAACCGATTGGCGTCGCTAGTGAGGTATGATCAGACTTTGGATAGGATAAAACTATTCATGGTAATTCATTTGTCGGCTACGAAACTGATGAGTAAGCAGATATTTTAAACAGTTAATGAATTTGGTTATCAATTGGTGTAGGGTGGGGTTATCATGGGGCGTGTGCCAGTTCCAAAGATTAATGACTCTTCTCTTTACATTTTAGTAAGTAAAACGGCGACACGTGGCTTTACTCTTTTTAAACTTGGACCCTTTTTTATGTTTGTGATATACCTAAGTGCTATTTTTGCACTTCGGGGGAGTAGCTTGACGTGTCGCTGACTGTACCTACAAAGGTTCTAACCGTGGGAGAGCCACGCTTCGGCATGAATGAGTTGGCTCGACCGAAGTAATACCACGGCCTCAGAAAACCGGCGTGAAGCAGCACTGTGCTGTGTTTCGCTGCGTAAGTGAATGTACCGTAGGTCCTAACCGAGCGGAAAGAGGGAGTTTAAAGGTTGATAGCGCACTTGTGACTCCACTGGTGTCGCGGGTTTCTATTCGCGGGTTCGTGACGTGATCCGTCTGCCACCTATCACCTTCTTTATATAATTTTTACATGCTTTTGTACATGTACCTAATAACAACATTTTATATGCAACTAACTCATTCCTAGAATGTCACTCATTTATTCATATCTAGACCATCACTAAACTTCCCTTCCCCCCGCGGATTTTGACAGAATGTTTCAAAACTAGATCTGCGCTATACCACGTCCCGTGTTAAATTGTCTAAGCCTGTCACATAAAAAAGGTACCTACATTATTTAAATTTTATAGTTGGATTCTTTTGAATAATTGAACAGATTTAATAATAAATAACTGTGGTACTTAAGTCTTGTTTGAATATCGAATATCTTCAATGATCCAATTTATTCATGTGCATTATTACAGTTAATTAACTGTACAGTGACTGTGGGCAGTTACATGCCCCCGTTAACTTTATAATTTATTCGATTTAACCAACCATGACTACGTAGACAACAATGTTGCCTCGGTGGCGTATTGGTTAGTGGATCGCACTATAAAGCGACGGCTGCGCGAGGTCCCGGGTTCGAACCCCGGGTCGTCGGGCCAATAATTTGTACCTAAGTTCTCGGTAAGAAATTCTTAGTGTCAGCCCAGAGTCTGGAAGTTAGCGGTCTTGTAACCCCGTCCCTTGGAAAGCACGTGAAGCCGTTGGTCCTGCGCCAATCCCTCTCCGGTCGTGTCATGCTGGTGTCACATCGGAATATGAGATAATAGAGTAATACAGTTCACTTGTGTTTGCGCACTCACTAGAGTACTATAATATATAGTACGTAGGTACGTGGCTGATCGTTGAGATTGGCCGCTATAGCCTCCTATCTTCTAACCGATTAAGTTGCAGGATATTATTAGACAACAAAAAGCAACTAGGAAGTTGGTGACACCGAGAGGTCAAGGGAAAATCTGTTTGCCTTCTGGCGCATGCTGTCATGGTTTTTGCCAAGAAACGCGGAAATGACCCCCATGGGGCTTGCCATTCCGCAGCGATAAAACATAACAGTAGGACTTGGCTAGAAATCAAAAGATTTGATAAAAAAAAAATTGATCGTCTATTATATAAATATAATGTTGCCATTTATTCTTACCTAATAGTACTCGTACCTACTTAGAATGTATGTACTTTAGGTATCCGTCTACCTATCAGATATAGAGGTAGACGGTTATATGGTCTCCCGACCAAAGGGGTAAGTAATACATTTAAAAAATCTCATAAGTTTATTTAAGACCTTTCAAAGTAAAAGCAGGTACCTAGGTAGGTATGGCACTCCACTGCCTACCTACATCGTACACCTTCTTTGGTGAGTGTAGCTACCTATGAAGGTTAATAATTAGGAGATAGATAATATTTTATTTTGATGTCCATTTCGAATGCCGGGAAGATCCATATTAACAGCAACATTTCGATGCAAAATAATAATGATTAACTCTACCTTGGCCGTTTGGTCCCGGCAGAGTAGAATAGGCCACCCTCACTCTTACCGAGGTGTCGTAAATGGCGACTAAGGTAAAGCTGCTGGCATGATCATCAGCACCCAGAGAAGGAAAACTCTGCATTTACATCAAAACCCTCGCCAACCCGTCTGCCAAGCGTGGTGAGTATGGCAATTACCCCTCATGTGATTGAGGGAGGCCCGTGCCCCAGCAGTGGGGACTTAAATGGGCTGATGATGATGAACTCTACCTTATGCCGAGTTCTGACATCTGCTAATTACACACACTATGTAAGTTTTAAGAGTAGGTACTCTTAAATTTTGCAAAATCCAGACGTTCCAACTCTAATTCCAACCTGAGATCTCCCGTTCAGAAAGCGCGCGTTTAGTACAGCTGATCCAACACCGTTCTTCCAATATGCTACCACCAATTCTTCCACTTTCTTCTCTTCACCGCCTCTCTTTATAAACGAGCATATCATAACTAGATATATTAATCAGCAAGAGGTTTTTATACTTACTTCTCAACTTAGAATAATAACAAGACTAGAAGGATAGTTTCCTTACTGCTGGACTGCTTCACCTCAAATTTGAAGCACAAATTTGGTTTTTCAAGTTTGGTACTACGTACGTAGTATCAACATAACAATGCTAATTAATGTTACCCCAGGTCACAACATTTCCCTAAAACCCATGGAAATGGTTATTGCAGTAACTGTACTATTTATAGAGCTACCTACTTATTTAATGGTTATCTGGATGAGTTTTAATTTCGTTGTCAAATGTGATCCGTGTATTGGCACGTCAGAAACACTCATTTACATAAATCCTTAAGATTTTATTAAATGATAAACCAATTGCATAATATTCTTGCTTATTTATTTATTAACATATAAAAGTTCTCAGTTCTACTCAAGCTAATTTATGTTCATGGACAAGCAGATGACAATAGCAGTACTTTTAACACATATAAATAAAAAAATTTAAATCGCTAAAAATACCATTAACTTACAGAGATATTTACAATCAAAGTTTCAAGTAAAAATACAGATAAAAAAACCGATAGTTTTTCCCGCACTTTCAAGGATTCAACTTTGAAACTACTTTAACTTGGTCAATTACAGCTTTGAAATAATTTTTAGTACTTATAACTGTACGTACATTACGTATTTATTTTTAATATGTTATTTTTTACAGTTTTATAGCTTTGCATTTCCAATTTTAATGCCCTTGCCACTGTATCTGTTTCTTCAAATAGTTTCTGTGACAGTGACAGTGACACTCGGTGGAGTCACAGGTGCTACCAACCTTTAAACCTCCCATTCCCGGATTGGGCTTCCCGTACCCGCACTCACGCAGCGAAACACAGTAGAGACACTTTAGGTTAAAACCTGTAATGATAGTATTTAGGTATGTTTTAAATAAATAAATAAAAAATTCCAACCTGCGATCTCCCGTTCAGAAAGCGCACGTTAGTATCAGCTGATCCACCACCGGTCTTCCAATAAGCTACCACATTCTTCCACTTCTCTTCTCTTCACCGCCTCTTCTTTATAAAACGAGCATTCTATAACTAGATATATTTATCAGCAAGAGGTAATACTTACTTCTCAATGTATTTTGGTGATAGCGCTTGAAATTTTTTTAAGTCGCCTTATTTATGTTAGCCATTTTCACCCTACCTTAAAGTGTAGCGTACCTAAGCGTTTTGTGTAGGTAGGTAACTTAGATACGGCCTAACAATTTCCAACTAGAAACTAAAAAGTAATGTTAATCACATTGCGATACGTTAAGAATTGCGTGTTGTTTGCAAGCGGTTGCCGAGCGACGGGCGAGAGGCGCCGCCACGCCACATCCGGCGCCCTACGGCAGTCACGACGCGCCCGCCCAGAGAAGCGGGGCGGGTGTCCGACCGAACAAAACGCGCGTAAACAAAAAAATATATCCTCCTTACGTAACATTTCTTATAATCAGCCAGCACTCTTTTATAATATTAAAAAAAAAGTAATAATGTACTTTTAGACAGAATAACTTTTTTAATCGTGGCGCGCGGTGAACTTGACCTTCAGGTTTGAACAGTGAGTCAGTGATCAGTTACGTGGACGACCAATAGGCAGCAAGATGGATATAGTTCACCGCTTGCACTATTTAGTGCTATCTCAAAAGTCTGACTTGATGACAATGGAAAGAGAGCAGAGACTGCGCGTGCGGCGCCAGTCTAGTCTTCCAGAATATAGCAAAGCGAATAAGTCGAGGCAGAAGCTAGAGCAGGCGTATTTCAATGACGTGAGTTCTTTTTATTTTTTGTGATCTAGATCTAGATAGGTCAACGCTTAACTACAATCTCACGCATTTGCCTAGAAGATGCCTGTTCACTCTTGACTAAAAGATGTCCATTTTGTAGTGGTCCAGAAAAACAGACCTCGGTAGGGAGTTCTATTCTTTAGCTGTGTATTATGAATATGTAAGCGGATCGCTTGGTTTCTTCTTTTAGTGTTGTTAAATTTACGAACATATTTTCAGACCCTTTGGTCTCTTTGTTGCTTTTTTATTGGTTCCTCTCTATTTAACGATAAGACCGCCTAAATTGTACATTGTATCTCTGTATACCTAGCTTTTAAGTTTTGTATGTTGTGCAATAAAGAGTATGTTGGCATTTTACCAACATTAATTAGGCTTACCACCCATATGCACAATAAGCTGACAACCCGAAATTGGATTTGATCTATTAACTTACTTGCTCAAAATTCAGTTTTTTTTTCCACCATTAAATTGTAAGTTTAGGGACATGTTAGTCATAATCGCCTAACTTCCCGAATCCTGGATCGTGGTCCAAGCGTACGCTCCAAAGCCACAACTTTGGATGCAACTGGGATTTAAAAGCTGAGATGAGAGATGTTAGGCGACTTCGCGCTGCGCTGTTGATGGGTCTCATGCAGCTGACTTGAGGCATTTGCCGCTTTTGGAACTACTTATTATTTGCTCAGGTTGACTTTACTGTAGCTGTTCAAGGTATTTGAGGACAGCTACGCTAATTAAGCCACGCAAACTATAGCATGGGGGATGGTTCTGAGTTGGAGAATCTTGTATAGGTAGGTAGCATGTGGTTTATTCCGAGATCGGGGCATTCCCTCTTTGTTAGCTACAAGCCTCTGGCTGCAGGAAAGTATCTATCTATATTAGGAGGACGTGGGGTTCGTTTGGTCTACCACCCCTTTCTAAACAGCGATTTCTTCTTTCCCTCGGACTCCTCGGATTTAAGCAGTGAGCACTTGTATGTTTATTCTAACATGAAGGCTTAGATCATTCTACAATCATCAAGGCAAAATGCATTTTCAGTATACATTTTTATCAATCTGAAGTAATTACCTATCACGTGGTAGAACAGGCACTGAAGCATCAAGTAAACAACTAACTTTAATAGCTGTAGTTACTACGACATCTTCGGCACGCGGTTAAAACCATGCTTAGTTAGATAAAATTACTTTCAGAATCAGTATTATGTCCAGCTCCGACATAATTCTTTTTATCGATTTGATTGTTATGTCAGTACCTATTTGTTTCTTATTAATTTAATTACTTGAGCGTGAGGGATACATACCTACTTACATTATTCTACCTAAATGTCAAAAACAAGGTAGACCTATACAACGTGTAAAAAAAAGGAGCAATAATACTTAAGGGAGAGAAATACCGCGAAATAAAAATCTACTGTTCCATACATTATTGACGCTCGGATATTATATTTAGTATGGAACAGCAGATTTTTATTTCGCTCATATGATGCCTATATTTTGGCAGTGAAGTCTTTACAAGGTATATCTTCACACCCGTAGATATTATTTGCTTTTTTTACACGTTGTATAGGAGTTCTACCACTTGGTCTACCTATTTATGATATTCACTCATCCTCATTTTTCTATGGACTTGCTTTAGGCACGTATCTTCTAGTGTATTTAAGCTACCTATAAAACTGTGTAGGTAGTAAATTGTATAGGGAGGTACCTACTCTACGTCTTATCTTATCTAACCATCAGCCTCCCGCGCTCCCATGCCCTTCAATCTAGTGTGCTCGCGATCTTGAGTCACACCACGTGTCTACCTAACCTCATACCTACTCAATAAGT
This sequence comes from Marasmia exigua, assembly GCA_019059595.1. Lineage (NCBI taxonomy): Eukaryota > Metazoa > Arthropoda > Insecta > Lepidoptera > Crambidae > Marasmia > Marasmia exigua. The sequence goes on from CM032466.1 coordinate 14,285,565, forward strand.
AGGCATAGATACATGCACCTAATTGGGTGCAAGCCTTATTATAATAATCCGTATCAGCATTTTCGAGATCAAAAGCAATTACCCAAAGAAATCTGTTAACAGAAGGTACGTTATCTTAAAGAGATCTATCTAAAGAATAGTTCTCTAAACGGTGTACTTCTTAGCTATCTAGCGTGAGCTATAATAGAGTAGATAGCTGCTGCCGTCCATCCGCTATGATAAGCAGCTTTATAGTCCCTCTTTTATTTGGGCTTGACACGAATCTCGAGGATCTTGCCGCAGTTAAAAATACTCGTTTGTGGCCGTTAGGATATAAATCTAGTTGTAATCTATGCAAGTGAACGTTATCAAACGTTCTAAGGAAAAAAATGTCGGGAGCGCTCACGCAACGCTCGGTTTAACATTGAACGTGTACTTGGATTCGTAACACGTGACTACCTACACCGTTTGATTTTGCTTCAATCCGTGCCGAGAAACGAGAACTATTATTCATGTGCTGTAAATGTTGGTACCTAGTTGCTAAGATTATACTTACCTAAGATACACTTTCGCGTGCCTTGAATTTAACAAATAAATAAACGTGATATTGAACTCATAGTTTGAGATTGACTGAAGATTTTGGTCAGATATTAATAGGATAACATTTTAGGGAAATGCATGGTAATTCAATGGATAACAACATGCTCCTTCAAAACTAGACGTCTCTTTGGTTCGAATCCGAGCACGCACTTTTGGATTTTTCAAATCATGCACAAACATTTTTACCATTTGGCTAGGCGGTACACCGAAGTGTGCGGGGAAAGCATCGAGGGAAAAAAAAACAAATCGTCTATAAATAAGTTTAAGACCTCACGATAAAGAGAAATTTAACTTATTCAAAGAAAAACAGGTACTTAGGTATGAGGTGTTCTCTTATACAAAGATAGGTAGATACATTAAATTTCCTATCTCCGTGTAACTATGTTAGCACTTAACTCTATATGTCGTATCGAAAATCCTCCTCCTCCTTGTGTCGATGACCTCAATGCTGAGGGTCGTGACCCCGACGTAGCACTCTTTCCAGGATTTTCTTTTCGCCAGCTTGACCTATCTTCAGCGGCGTGAATGGCATCGCACACTGAGGTGTTTAGCGTGGTACTGATCTGGTTTGACCATCGCGTTGGGCTTTTTCCTCTCGGTCTTTTCCCGCCAACTTTGCCTGTCAGGAGCAGTTTCTCCAGATTGTCCCCCCTTTTTCTGGCGACGTGTCCGAAAAACTCGAGACACCTTCTCAGGCATATGGTTGAAAGCCTCATTGGTATCTCAATTTCAGCAAGGATAATTGCACTCGAACTTTCAAATCTCTAATAGATGCTCTTTTCAAAAATATATAATACATTATACCTTTCATTTCAAGTTTTAAAACTATTTCACGTTGAAAAACGTAAATGAAGAACTTAATATTTCCCAATTGCTCAAACGTTTAACTTTGCTACATAAAAAAAAAACTTTTACCAAATACAATATGAATTACGCTGCAGAATACTAAACTTCGACTTTTGAACTATTAAATTATATTCATAAAGTTCCCAATTTCAATGAATGATAATGATCAATTTTGAACAATATGCGTTTGTTCTACCATATTCCACAGTGCAGTGCTCTGTCCAGTGGATCCCAAGCATTTTACGCCAGCACCACATCTCGAATGCGTCAATGCGTAGACGGTCAACCTTTTTACCGAAAATATGACATGGAAAATAGTAGTTAAAGCTCACGCTAACCATCGGTTAAGCGCCTTATAGGTATAGTAAGTAGGTGCTCCCTTCAAGGTTTGGGCATCAAGCGAAGACTTATCCAAATGTATACATTATTTTGTTACAATGCATATTTTGATACAACTTAATAGAACAGAATATAGCAGATAGTTAGGAGCTCTTACCTCTCGTGCAGTTTTAAACTGTGTTACGGCAAGGTAATAAAAAAGCTCTCGTCCTATGCCTGGACATCTCCCACAACTTGCAATCCTTTTACTTTTTAATATTATATATACTTCGAATTCAGAGTAATAATAAAACAACAATGATTAAATATATATGTTTATTTACATAAACCATTATATGAAGTAATATATTGTCGCCAATAATTGGGTATAATGTATTCGCAATGAACTTCCATATAGGTAGGTACATTACACGTAGCTCAGTAGTTATACTCGCGCGCTCTTATAAGTTATGAATGTTATTACAGGAAACTACAATTAAATATATTAAATATAAATTTGGCTGCGGAATATTTCCCGGCGGCTACGACTTAGGGATCTTTAAGAGAAGAGCGTACTCTTTTTTAAAAGGCCGGCAACACATTAGCGATCTCTCTGGTTGATTACTTTCCATCAGGTTACTCGCTGTCTCGGTTGTCCGCCTCTAGCATTAAAAAATCATCATGTTACAACATCTCAAATATATATATATACAAGTAATATCCTACAACCGGTTACGGCTACGGCGGCCAATCTCAATGATCAGCCACGTAAGCAGGTTATATTATAGTGCTCAAGTGTGTGCGCAAACACAAGTGCAATCTCTATTCCCTTACCCTCATATTCCGATGGGACACCGGCGTGACACGACCAGAGAGGGAATGGGCGCGGGACCAACGGCTTAACGTGCTTTCCGAGGCACGGGGGACATGATCGCTGACTTCCAGACTCCGGGCTGACACGGCTGACAAATTTATACCCCGACCCTGGGATCGAACCCGCAGCCGTCGCTTTAAAGTGCCATCACCACGGTGCTACCGAGGCAGTCTATATGTATATAAGCCGCGAGGCAGCCGATATTACAAGTATTTGTATTACGGATATCGGACAACAAAATAAACACAAAAATTAATTAATAAATACATACTTATCACAACAAACACAAACCTTCATCACATGAATGTATGTTCCGGGCGAAGTCGAACCCACGACCCTTGTTGCATAAGACAGGTCACTACTAAATACACCTGTTAATTACAACAAATTCAATTAGTATGTTGGTGTCGTTTAATATACTTATATCGGTTTTGTTTAAAAAAACATGTATGAAGACCTAATTCTTTAGATACCGTGCCTTATTTAATGGATTTGCTTTAACGTACAATCGAACCAAATCAAAGTTATTGTAGCCATTACGTTAATGGAACTTTAGATACCATTATCTTGATTATGGTAATCACTGCCTAACATTGTTTACACATAATAGTTTATTCATTCAGCTACTTATGGAGTTTTGGTAACCGGCTAGTTGATATAACAATTTCAAAAGTAGGTACATTTGGTATTCGTAGCTAATTGATATTTAGACGAACAAGTGAACGATATCAATTCTCTATCGTTGATTTCAGTCATTATTACATAGAAGTAATAAGGAAAATAAAAATCTGACAGTTACCCGAAAGTTATGAAAGGTTTGCCAAACGAAAGGCATGTAAATGACTTAATTTGCATGACACAGTACCTTGCCTCAGCGAAAAGAAATTCTTGTGTCTATGTCGCAGTCCGATTGTAAAATCCGCCGCATTACATAACGTTTAGCTGTTATAAAAAACAGGGCGTTTTGAAATGCGGCGGTTCGACGATTGGACGGAAAATATGTGGCTGATTAAAAAACGGCCGGAATTTTTTCGGCGCCAAACGTTATCCAACACGGCTAGCCATAATGTAATAAAGCGAGAAATTAGCTACCTCTTTGACAATATTAAGTTCCGATTCTTAACACTCGTGGTGCTGCATTACATAACAATAATAACTGCGTTGGATACAGAAAGTGTGTTGCTAGAAAATGCGATTTTATGAGTGACTTCAACAATGAAAACGTGTTGAATATGTCGGTGAATAGTGACTTTATGATCGATTTACGTGATTAATAAAATTGATTTTCATTTTAAACATTGTTTTATATTGTAAATATCACCCTACAATTTGAGTTGAGAGAATTTTTATGAACTATTAGGTCAACGCTTGATCCAAAGTGACGATGAGGTCTAGCTATAACGCGTTCGCCTAGAAGATGCCTGTTCACTCTCGCCTTAACGATGTCTTGATTTTAGAGGACCGGAAAAACAGACTGGTTCAATTCCTTAGCTTAGTATGTTGTAAAGTATCAGCCTATAACTGTCCCACTGCAGGGCAAAGGCCTTCATCATAGAAATCAAGTCATCCATCCCTACTATGATGGGACTTTTTGTTCGACCCCGAGATCACAGCCCGGTACTTAAACCACTTGACCAACAGGGCGTCCTGTAGTATGATGCGGATAAAAGTAAGTCGCCTTATTGAAGACCTTATCGCTATGAAAATCCGGCTAAACGTTGAACCGCCGCATTTCAAAATGGCCCTGTTTTTATAACAGTTAGCCGTATTGTAATACGGCGAATTATACATTGTGACTGCGACATCTATACTTCAACTGGGCGACTGGCGATGGGGCTTCTGACATTTTAATAGCTGCTTCCGTAAAAAAGTTTGTTCAGGAAAATATAGGCAGGTGAATGATAAAAGAGGAGATCGTACGAAGTCACGTTAAACTTATATCTCCTTGTTAAAAGAATATCCACAAATACTTAGGTAGGTATTTCTACCTACACACGACTACGAGTACCTAAAAAAAACTACTTACCTAGTACAAATTGAATTAAAGCATTTTTGTAAATCTGTGCAGTTTTGGGTAAGTTGAAAACTATTTCTTTCCATTACCTATGCATTAATTATAAAATAAGTACCTAATAAATATGGGATGATTGCGTTCGTGGTTCTTAACCACGTGTTCTGTCAACTATTCTGAACAACATTTGTTCTATGACTGTTGGAAATTCGCATAAAAATATTTCAACTTCTCATACAAAGTCGGTGACGTGACTTGATGGTTTTGTATTGGGAGTCGAAAAAATTTTCGACTAATTTCGAAAAGTCGTAGAACAAATGTTGTTCAGAATGGTTGGTAGATCACGTGGTTAAAGGGATGTAAATGTCCACAGATACACCCTGTATGTAAGTAGGTACTACCATAAATAACTATTATAGTGTGAAGCAAATAACCTACCACTATAAAAATAGAATACATAGGCCCTAAATTGCTCGAACAAAATAAAGTACCTATGTAAGTACCTAGTATCAAAAATACAGCAATGGGATCAAATAACTTTGAAAGCTCATGATACGAATTCTTCATTGATATCCTACCTAGGCTTCTTCTGGGTAAGCACGCTACATCTTAGACCTTATTGTCACTTTCCATCAGGTGAAATGAGGTCAAGTGCAAACCCATTTAATATTTAAAAAAAACCTTCTTATGAACTTGCCAGAGTTTTTTTTAATTTATTGATCATCAAGCGCTGTAAAACCATGTCACACTAGCATGATTGCTTTCGTAATAAACACATAAACACACGAAGAATACAGTTTTGATGTCAGCATGTTTCACAAGATTCTACCCCAAGCCCAACGTAGGTAACTACTTACCGTTACATTAGAAGTGACACAAAAGCTCTTTAAATTTTCACGTCTTATCAAGCTACTTGTTCCAAATATTCCACCTCATTTCTATGGTAATATTGGCTGTCGTGTCTCGGAATCACGACCTAAGATCTTTTATTTTTTCAACCGTGATTGGTAGAGGCAAATCGGCATACGACAAATAAGTAGGAAATTTATTCCGCCCTCATTATATTTATTGTTTGCCCCCAATCCCCATCTGTGTGTGATAATATTTATTTTTACTGTATTGTTGATGAAACATTCTCATAAATATTAGGTCCGTAACTATCCAATAGGGCAGGTAATTTCATTTAAGTTCAGTAATAAATAAAACATAATCTGGGAAATACATATTATGATTTTTTACAGACTTTGCCTGATTATTGATTCTTTTTAACTGATTATTGTTTATTTACTGATTTTCATTTATAAACGGTTACCCTTCTATCGTCGTTTCAAATGCTAAACCAATTCATTCGGTTTTATTTTATATGATAGGTGGCAGACGAACAGACGGATCGCCTGGTGGTTAGGGATTGCCGCCGCTTATATACACTCGCGACACTAGTGGAGTCAAAAGGGCGCTGCCAACCTTCAAACCCCCCTTTCCCCTGGAACACCAACCTTTTCCCCGGTTAACAGATTATTAGAAAAAAAATTACATCGCCCTACGTCATACAGATCCTGCTTAACACAAATAAATATCTAGGGCATTAGATTTAGGTGGTAGCAACTTTTCATATCTCAAAGTACCTTTTGAGAGAAAACACTTGTAAGTATAAGTAGTTAATTAAGGTGACGGGTAGGGACCACTAGCGATGCCAATCGATTTTAATTTTTAGCTATTAAACCACATCTATTTTAAACAATTTCGGGGTTAGAACCTCTCGGTAAACACTTATACTACTTATTAAATAACCATGCACAAATTTTAGGTCCAACGCGTACGCGAAAAATTGATTCACGCCAAAAGCGGCCACTTTTGGCGTTAGTCAAATTTTCGCGTACAAAAACCGACCCAACATGTATGCATGGTTATTAAATAAATAGTATAAGTATTTGCCGAGAAGTTGTAACCCCGAAATTGTTTAAAATAGATCCGGTTTATTAGCTAAAAATTAAAATCGATTGGCGTCGCTAGTGTGCCCTACCCGTCACCTTAACAGTATTGATAATATGCCTACGGGCACATTGAACATGGACGTCGGTGCTACGTCCTTCCATCTCCATTCCTCTCGATTTTACTGATTTGGCGCTGGACAAAATCAGCTGATCTGAATTGACAAGTGCTAATTTCTTAGCAAGTGTCAAAAACACTGTCGTCAATTTGATAGATTTTTTAGCACAACAACCCTATCAATGTAACTCTGTCTCTGATCAGTGGCGTGTTAGACCGTCGCCTTGTATTTTTAATTTACTTTGATTTCATTGCCCCTTGCTGGGAGAACATATCAAGTCGCTTGATATGAATTTTGACATGTTTTTTTTTCACCGGGTTTTATTCTTTCACAGAGAGAGCTGTTTGCAGCGAAAGCTGATAGTGGCAGTGCTGCCGTAGACCGTAAGCTATCTACGTCATCAGCAGGCAGTATGAAGAACAAGTGGTTGAAAGCCTTCCGTAGCCTTAAGCCTCCCAGTGCCCCTCCACCTCACGCTGCCCCACCAGACAAGTATGTTTCACCTTTATGTATTTTGATATTTATGTTAATGAAGAAATAGAGCCATATTACTTCGGTAATGTTTAATACTTACATAATTAATTTTGTATTTTGACAATTTGTTTCTGAACTTACATTTAGTACCTATTCCTGATCCAATTTCTGAGACAAAAGAAGAAGTGAAGAAACATCTCGCGGGTAGTATCCAGTATGACAGTCCCAACCGAGATGATGCGTGACATCGCTTCCGTTATAATTGGAACGTATCAGGCTGAGGAGAGCCAATATACTTTATCACTTATAAAAAAAACTGTTACCTACCCAATACACGGTACAATATTTATGAACGGATAATTTTATTCATAGTGTTCTAGTCATTGTACTAAATAATAAAATTTTCCTATAGGACCTACAGTGAAATAAAGAAAAAGTATAGCACAGCAGATTTTTTCCGATTTCACTATTGGTCTAGGATCTAATAGGAAAATTTGCTCATTGATAAAAAATAGTCAACCTGTATGTATCTTTATATTGTGAACAAAATACTGAAGGTCAAGTCTAGGCGATAATTAATTAAACAAGGTTATGGAAAATTCCGCCCGGCTTAAAGCTTCGAGGAGTTATGTTTTTAAGCTTGTCTTCAAGTCGTCTATAAGTCGCTATTGAGGGAAGGCTGCACTTACAGCAGAACTAAGTCTAAAAGCCGGTTATGCAGTTCCGTCGGCACGTTTTATGGGTTAACGTAATTTTGCGACAACATTTTTGTAAATAAGAATAACATGGAATTTTCCGAGTTCCCCAGGAAATAGTGTTGTAGGTTGCATTATTGTGTCGATATTTTTTAAGATGATAATTATATTATATTGCTTCGTATATTTTACATACGAGTATATTGATGATGTATTATTTTTTTCCAACCCTCATTGTTAGGGTTTCGGACATCAAACAGCATAACAGAGCAGGCACTAAACCTCTAAGACTGAGCACTGAAACTTGTCTATATTTTTTCTTAAACCTATTGTTAGATACCTATGTTTCTTCTTTTTAGGCAGATATATATCGTAAGCACAATCTTTAAAGACTAGTCGAAGAGGCTATGTTTGAATTAATCTGAGTGCCAGTGCTATGTTGATACCACCCTACGCTTCCCAAACTCCCGTTGTAATCGTGTCAGTATTCTTAAGAAAAAAAACATACGTCGTAGTAGCGGATGTTTTAGCGCTGAAAAATCAGTCGCATATGTAGTCTTTAGGTGCTATGCTCAATGCTGTGACCAATTAATGTGAGGAATCTTCGGAAGGGTGAGGTCGCTCTGTGTAGCCTGGGAAGTTTCTGTGCTTCTGGTGTTATTTGCTGGTTTATATAGGTCACCAGACCTAGGAGTCTTTGTGCGGAAATAGAAGTCCGCTTTACTTTATATGTTCACATCAGAACACCAAATTCCAACCCTTGGATGCATTTATTTCGACTAGGTACAGTGCGTTTCTCACGGCTCTCATAGGCGGTGTTTCCGAACAGATACGACCTAGTGACCTTCATGAAAAGGGCTTATTCCTATTTTAAGAGTCGGCAACGCATATGTGATTTCTTGCCGGTTCGATTCCAATATAAGTACAATTTAAAAAAACATTAGAATGCAGTTCTATTTCTTTTAAAAAATAAAGGAATGTTTTCTAAAACCTGCTAACTTATGGATTTAAGGTATGTTTCCTGCAGGGCTCAATATTTTTTCACACTGTATGTACTTGTCGATATGTGAAAAATTACATTACTATGTGGAACTTGATTATTTCCTGGCAGCAAGCATCCACGGTGTTTGCGTGGGCCTTGACATATGAGCCGTTAAACGGAACTACGAGTAGCTAAGGAAGGGGGAAGAATCTACATTACAAAATACACAATAAGAGTGTTTATCTTAATGGATCTTCTCTTTTGTAGTCTCCGTGTCTCTGAATTTTTTAAGGTTCCGTGACTCATAACGAAAAAACGAAACCCTCATAGCACCTCTTTGTTATTTGTTTGTCAGCCTATTCTTCAACAAGAGATTATTAAATATAGGTACTAATAATATTGGCACAGCACTCTCGGCGCAGCAGTGTACTACAACTCGCATTTGACCGGTGTTTTTCTGTCTAAACTTATCACTTTTAGTTTGTTCACAAGTTAGGTTACTACAATCTGTTAGATTGTTCATAGAAAGACCGAACCACAAAAAAGACTCGCATCAAAAAAAGGAACTAAATTTTTTGATTCCTTGGACTTACAACTCAAAGGATAATGGGCAAATGTATAGTTGGCGCAAAGGCAAGTTGAGAAACTTGTGTGTAGGACCTATCAATGATGCTGATAAGGTGGTTGTTTACAGGGGTTCCGAAAAATGCATTAGGTACAAATAGGTTCCGTTACAACAATCTCTCTCGCTCAATATGGTCCAATCCAGGATGGCGAGATACAAATTCTTGAGACAATGAATCTCTGGCCACTTTTTCATTAACCGTTCCAGTTTTCTACGACTCATTATAAAAATCAGTGCTAATCTAACATTCGGTTCTCCGGTTGTTATCTTCGGAAGCAATATGTAGCAAAAGCAGTTATTGGTTCATTACATTCACGAAGTGATGTATTTTGGTTCACTCACCAGTCCAATAATACAACTCATCATCATTCATCTCTTCCATATTTTCTAACTCGTAGATTTAGTTTTCTTTTATAACCTTGACCATTAAGTCAGTTACTTGCTCACTGGTAAAACTGTGACTTAGGTTTGGTGCATCGAATTATTCACTCCAATCAACAGACTCCGAATGAAACCGACACATTCGTGCAAATTCGGGAACATAATAGTTATTCTCCATTAGCAATTGCTTTTTTACAGCATCTGTAATACGATGACATCCGAAAAACATACAAGCATTCGACGTGTGGTCCCCGGCAGAGTAGAATAGGCCACCCACACTCTTACCGAGGTGTCGTAAAAGGCGACTAAGGTAAAGCTGCTGGCATGATCATCAGCACCCAGAGAAGGAAAACTCTGCATTTATATCAAAACCCTCGCCAACCCGTCTGCCAAGCGTGGTGAGTATGGCAATTACCCCTCATGTGATTGAGGGAGGCCCGTGCCCCAGCAGTGGGAACTTAAATGGGCTGATGATGATGATGATGATTCGACGTGTTAGAAGGCCGTGAATAGGTTGGAAGTTCTATCACAGCTACTTCTTGCATCACGGCATCTACTTGTTGTTCTGGATGGTGTTGGTGGTTTGGGTCAACGCCTTCAATTACTCTAATCCGTGGCAGCTCTTAGACCAATTTCGCCCATTGTCCTTTAAAAAAAAATCTCGTAATTAACAGTAATCTCACCTGGCAATATTTTTGACTATGAATTTCCTTGTTCAAAATTTCTTTTTAAACACTTTGTACTAATGATCATCTTGTAAATAATGTAACGTCGTTTCATAGGTACTTTTTCATTTTAACTTACATAAATACGAGCTGAATAATATAACGGATTTTTTACCAAGTGAAAATGGTTAAAAGTGAATCGATTTAGATACTAATGCCTTGCTAATTAAAGAACTTTCGTTCGATTGAATTTACCTACATAACTACCAATCTTTTTGTCAAAGGGCCTCGTGCTGGTAAGGTCAATTTAGCTGTCAGAGTAGATACATAACAAACGACATGTCGCCGCACCGATACCTACGTGTAACACTTGATTGGACGAAATTGATTTGCCATACACACTCGCACACACCTATTGATTGAAAGTGAATTCAGAACGACTATGCAAGGATCAGTCAATGTATGTTGTATGAGATCAGGTCAATTTATATATAAGTCAATGCAATAAAAAACACCCCGTTGGTCTAGTGGTTTAAGTACTGGATCGTGATCTCGGGGTCCTGGGTTCGATTCCCGGGTCGAGCGAATAGTATGTTTCGAATTTTTCGAACATAACTCGGGTTGTGATCACCAATCCGCATTTGGCAAGCGTGGTGATTAAGCCTAATCCCATCATAGTAGCGATGACTTGATTTCTATGATGGAGGCCTTTGCCTTGCAGTGGGACAGTTTATAGGCTGATACTTTACTTTACTTTACAATGCAATAAAAGATGTGTTGATACCTATAGTTATTTTTATAGTTGAATAAAAATATCGAATAGGTAGGTTTAGTATGCTTATAGCATTCTGTGCTTATTAGTATAAAATCTAGTCTGTTCAAATATGTATTTACATTTAGTAATCTAAACATTCGAGTATCCGTTCCTGAGGGATTGGATCCATTCCTCGGTGAGTGTTTTATGTCAGATTAATTTGTGGTCTGATTACAAAATCGATATGCACTGATTTTGAGAAATCCTACATCTGCTAAATTCCTACATCGAACCACACGCAAGCGATTGTCATTCCATCCCCATCATCTCGATGGATGGCGGTCTAATGTGCGTTTTAGCAGAACTTTCTACCACGTACCTCAGTCCTGAGGAACAGTGTACCTGACTTAGGGATCTTCAAGAGAAGAGCGTACTCCTTTTTAAAAAGGCCGGCAACACATTAGCGATCTCTCTGATTTCGTAGGATGTTTATGGGCGGCGAAGATTACTTTCCATCAGGGTCACCTGATCACAGACATAACATAGCGAGACATAACATAGCGAGATCGGTCCTGCGCCGCCCGCATCCAATGGATTCCCGCGACCCTTCACCAGATCGTCGGTCCACCTTGTGGGGGGCCTGCCACGGCTGCGACTAATATACGTTGCCTCCACTCGAGGACCTTTCCGCCCCACCGGCTGTCTGTTCTCCTCGCTATTTGCCCTGCCCATTGACACTTGAGGCGTGCAATCTTTTGGTCTGTGTCTGTGACCTTAGTTATGTCGATATCGACATAGACATAACATAGTCGATATGTGAGCGAGTCATCGCTTGCTCGTTTGTCGCCTCTAGCATGAAAAAAATCCCTGCTTTCTCAAAATTATTCTTATAATTTCTATTTCTTATTTTCTTCTAGGTACTCCTTGTTATATTTCTCTGAATTGATTAGCAGGAATCGTTGAAGACTTTTACTAGTTCAATTGATTGAAATTGTAGCTATAAAATCTTGTACAACATTTAACCTATTCAAAATCGTAATTTTTAGCACTTTTCATTAAATGGGTCTTTGTAAAATGTCGAAGACATATTGTAATTTTTATGATTCCACGTTCCATGATAAAAAAAAAATCATTAATTGCCTAATCTTCTATAAACCTAAAAAGTATTTCGGTTTACATTGAGTAAGCAGACGATATTAGCAAATTACATTAGAACATTATGCGAGTGTGTAGCCCTGTGACAAATGGGATTAAGTGAACAAATATCCGCACTAGTGAAGCTTCTTCAAATGTACTCGTGTAATGACGCTTTAATAATAATGACAATATACGACATACCTATATTTACCTACTACTTAAGATTGTTTTCAAAGTGATAGGTAATGTTAAACCGCGCAATCCGTTGTTGAATTTGGTGATCTTAAATCCCTTAAGTGAACATCTTCCAACAGCTAGTGTGTAGATTGTTGAGGGTCGACGGCTGGACCAGCCTCTTTTATATTGTTTATTTTATTATACTTTTACACAGATTTTTTTATTATTGTTTTGTTTTTATGATTAACCGTTAGTGTCTGTGAACCTGTAAAATTACACTATAGTTTTGATGATAACAGGATTTTTATTGGCATCCCCTCACCAGCGTTTTATATACAGTGCCAAACACCACATACATACTTTTGTAGTCGGCAACTTTTTACAATGAGAATAAAAGAACAGATGTAGGAATCACGGAGAAACTGAAATAATAACTTTGTACTGCATTACACTGTCTAACATAGTTCGTGACAAATTCTTGACCTAAAACAGAGTGAGAAAATTTTCTTTCATAATCTAGTACGAGTACGACTATACTATACAAGAATTGTATTCAGATCTGGAAACTCAAGCGCTCTTCGTAAATAATAGACTACGAGATAACGAGATGCATACAGAAATTGCACAAGCGAACAAATTCAATGTTCCTTCAAAATTCAAGAAACCTGAAATTCCCTTTATTATGTAACTAACCTTTTGACACTTCTATTGACTCGTTCATAATCAAGGTTCTTTTTGTCCTCTAAATGCGGAATAATGATAAACTACTTACTAAATCATAGGTAACGTATTAACCTTAACAATGGCTCCTATTTCTTCATTTTGTCATGCTTTTAATTCGATACTGTTCTTTCATGGAAAGCAGCATTTTATTTACCTATAGAAATCGTTTTGGCTTTGGGTGTAAGTTATTCATAAATATTTTGTACAGTGAAAATATTATTTTGTACAGTAAAAATATTATTTTCTATAATTGGATTACTTACACCTATTATACCGTTATCTGTGATGAGCTCATCGTATAAGTGAAAAAGCTGTTTTACTATTATTATCGTTTAGCAAATCACAGACTCGTGCACATTCATTGAATTTAATATGATCACACATGTCATGTTCATTTTGATGTTTCTCTCTTCTTGCATCAATAAAGAAAAAATCAAATGTACCACGCGGTGTCGACGGTAATGGCAATGAGGTAATGGTGCCCTGTAGGTATACACCTCTGTTGGTAAATGTGAACCCTATACTTGACGATATACTCGGCCTTCTGCTCAAATTCTTCCATGTAGCATTATATTATCAACAGATTGGCATGATTAGAAAACTCAGTGTGAAATATTAATTGTGATCGTCTGTATTTACAATCACCAGCTTACTAGATATTCCTGTCCTTACAGCAGCACACACTTCAGAGGAACAACCTGCATAAATTGACATTTGTATATGTACTGTTCGTTGCTTCAGCTTTCACTACCTATACTTCGCATGTGTTAGTAAATATACTACCAACCTACAGATACCTACACTAAAATCCAATGTTGTTTTGCTTAACACTCGTTATACGTCCTTTTGACAACACTGCTTCTACTACGTAATTATTCAGTTATGTTTTCAATCGTCGAAGCTCAAGCAATTTGTGGAATTGTAAAGCACAAGGTCATTATGTTTATACTGTCGAGAGAGATTTTCCACATCGCAGATATATCCACACCTCCCCTTGAACTTGAATGTCATAGATCAATATCTCTGATATGTATTACCCTGCTAGTGACAGTCTGTAGTGAGTACCTACATGGTGATAAATGACCCACTACTGCTTCACCATGTACAGTCAACTCCAAAAATATGTATACACTTTAGGACGTTGTCACAATAAATAATATAAGAAAGTGAACCTCTACTTTCTTATAGGTAAGTATTGTGACAAGGTCCTAAAGTGTATACATATTTTTGGAGTTGACTGTACCTATGCCACGCTTGGAGTTCATTGATTTTTCATCCTGTACGCTAATGGTTTTAGCATAAGCGAGTCTATTATTTTGCATAGATGTTGATTGAAACATTGTTAAATATATTTTGAACTGTTATGAGTTAATATAAAATAGGGGGAAAGATGTAATGCTGGCTTATGTTTTTAGGAGAAATGGCGCAGCCCGAGATGCGATGCGTGGAGCTGACTCGGAGGCTCACAATTTCCAGGAGTATACTTACAAGAAAATCACTCCATGCGATGTGTGTTCGCAAGTTCTTAGAGGTAAGGGGATTATAATTAGTTCGTTCAATGGTAGTAGGTAGTCGTCTCACTGAAAATAATTTGTTGTCAGAGCAAGTCTCTGAGATAAACAAGCCACTTGTAAAACTTTGACTGTGAGTGAATGATACTCAAAAGTCGACCTGATTTCCAGTTTAATTTTAATGTTTGAGAGGTTCGTTAAGAATTGTTATTGTTTAAGTTGTTACACAAATTATTTTATGACGATTTCTGTTTTTAATACCAGTTACTATAAAAATTAAAATAAAATGTTTTTCAATTGTGATCCATGTCGAACTCGATTGCAGTATTTTATTATAAGTATAGCGGTTATAATATAATATAATATAATTCTCACAACATCTCGTACGTTGACCTGATTCCGTACTAAGTAGCTTAAGCACTTGTGTTACAGATATCAGACAACAGAGGAACACAAATATATACTTAAATACATATATTACACCCAGACTCTGAACAAACATAAGTGTTCATCGCACGAATGTTTGTCCAGGGTGGGGATCGAACCCACGACCTTTGGCGTCAGAGGCAGGGTCACTACCAGTTGCGCCAATCTTATTAAAGGAGTACATCGACCCATCAATAGGAATCTACCGTCATGTAGTACCTCCCTTGTTCACTGCTGCTGAAATTTCTTCATTAATTCTGATCTGATTATGATGTAGCGTATGCTAATTCTATAATTAGATAGGCTGTTTCGGATATGCGTTACTTAGAAACCTTATTATGCTTCTATCTAACGAATGAGTCATAATAACTAGTCACAAAGAAGACAAAAAACTGGTAGCTAGCTATTAAAGCTTGTTTTATTAGCGAATGAACTAAAGGTTCTTAACCCTGCGAAGCTGTGTATCGGCATCGGTGCCTGGTACGTGCTCCAAGAAATTGAAAAGACAATAGATGCCTGTCTGTAATGGCTACAGACGCCTTTTACGGCTGACTCATCCATTAAACCAATTTCAGATTCTATTTGGCCATTAGCTTTCTATAATTGGCTCGACAAATCTTTGTCATTACACATGTTACAATCTTTTACTAGATTGAATTTTGTAGGGTATTAAATACCTTACAGATTGAAATCCAATTAATAAAATAGTATTATAGAACTTAATTAAGTACCTAAATGAACTTTATCCTATACTTTAATTTATCCCAACTTAATTTATAAAAGTAGCGAATTTCTATTTTGACCAAGTGTACGTTACTTTAGAATTACTGTCTAGATTATTTAGTTTTATTTTTTATATATTGTTTTTCAATTGACTGTGACCTGTTTGCGTACCAAATTTAAATAAATAAACATAACAATTTTAACTAATGCAATATTGAATTCCTGCCTCCTAAAGAATAAGCAAGCAGAGTAACATAAATTCTAGTTTCAAGAAGAATCGAGAAGGAATATCCTCTTTTTGGCCAGAAAATTATTTTATACAGTATTTAATACCGTGGTTTTATTTGAGAAAAATCAACATTTTCAGGAAAGTAAGTAACTAAAACATTATTTTTGTTATGCCAAATCTTGACATTTGAACATCGGAATCCTAAGAAGCACCTTCTTATTTGGACCAAAAATGAATGAAAGTTTGATGATCTCCTTTGTGAGTAGGAAACCCTTTAACGAATGTGTTAGTTGTGTTTGTTCTTTATAATTTATAACTGACTAATAAAACATTATTTGTTATTTGAAAGAAATGGGGTGAGCATTGCGTCTCATAGCCACTGCAACTCGTAGAAGATCTATTGTGGCAGCCCCAGAACTTATTACGGCACCTCATATAGCTCCAGGTCCAGGATAAACCCGAGAATGGAGCTGATGGGGGAGCTTTTGATCTCGTCTGCCGAGATCATGTGTGCTCCCAGGTGCCGGATTCTGCAGTGGTGCAGCGCTATGCACTCGCCGAGGACGTGGATAATCGTTTCCTCGTCCTCGCGACAGAACCGTTAATACCGTTTAATAAAACGTTTGTCAAAATTTTGAAAAGCACTGTACGTACATGAACATATACAATAGGTACGTAGGTACTCCAAAAGTTTATTACTTAACATCAACATAACAACCGTATGAATTTGACAATATTTGGCACAGCGACCATTCCGGCACATCACGTTTTGTACTTATTACTGTTTATATAATATTTACTTACTATATTACGAACTTTAGTTAACGACTATACCTATTGATTGCGTTCATAAAAAGTAAGTCTAAACACACTTACAATTAGAATGAGCAATTTACTAATTATGTAAACTAATTGGTGACCTCAACTCAATCTACGCCGAAAAAGAAGAATTAATTAAATACTTACCTGCCTCTCTACTAATTAATTAGGTACACAAACGAACCAAACCGATAGAAATTGGAAAACCCATTTGTCATAAAACATTAAACAAATTTCTTCTTTTGGGTAAGCTCGCGCCATCGTAATTTTTTTCTTAACTCTAGGGTTCAGGGACAAGCCAAGAGCAAGAGCAAAAAAAAGAAATTGAGACGAAATGGAGGGTAACAACAGTAAAAATAGTACCTATTATAATTTTATCCACAGGTGTTATCCCCAGAGAACTTCACAAAAGTCTAGACACACTAAACATACCAGCACCCACATATAAACTCTTACAGAAAGCACTCATATTAAATACATAACGAATAGTGCGAAAATTTCTTAATATGGAATAAGGTTTAAGATGCGCTTGGCTACGGCCCGTGCTCTTAAAAAACACCTCCTCGAAGAGAGAAACAAATAAGTTTATAGGATAATAATAATTCATAATAATTCTCACAACATCTCATAGGTTGACCTGATTCCGTACTAAGTAGCTTAAGCACTTGTGTTACAGATATCAGACAACAGCGGAACACAAATATATACTTAAATATATATATTACACCCAGACACTAAACAAACACAAGTGTTCATCGCACGAATGTTTGTCCAGGGTGGGGATCGAACCCACGACCTTTGGCGTAAGAGGCAGGGTCACTACCAATTGCGCCATCCAAATACATACAACAGATACAAAGAAAATCTTATTTTGTAACTAAAAGTGAAGGGTGTGGGCAATCAGGTCCTAACCTCAGCATTTGCTGCTACGGCATTATTTATAACACCGCCGCACAGGTGTTCCTTTTACAGAGTAAAGAAGCACTAAAAAAAGGAATTTTGTAAGTTAACCCCCTAAGGGGGTAAACGGGGGTTCAAATTTAGTATAAAACATAACTCCCGAAACAAAAGGAGTGCGGGCCACTAGTATTTTAAAATCGGGGTATTATTAGGTAGATACCTATAGGCCATTTTTCTCACCTGAACTAATTAAGTTAAGGTGACGGGTAGGGCACACTAGCGATGCCAATCGATTTTAATTTTTAGCTACTACACCGGATCTATTTTAAACAATTTCGGGGTTACAACCTCTCGGCAAACAATTATACTATTTATTAAATAACCATGCACGAATGTTGGGTCCAACGCGTACGCGAAAAATTGATTCACGCCAAGAGTGGCCGCTTTTATTGTGAATAAATTTTTCGCGTACAAAAACGGACTCAACATTTTTGCATAGTTATTTAATACATAGTATAAGTGTTTGACGAGAAGTTGTAACCCCGAAATATTTTACAATAAATCCGGTTTAGTAGCTAAAAATTAAAATAGATTGGCGTCGCTAGTGTGCCCTACCCGTCACCTTAAGCGTAAATTATATTACAGTTACAAATAGTGCCCTTACCCCCACTGAGATATGAAAGCTCTGGAGTCCTGTAGTACAGGCTCATGGCCTAGTTCAACCTCCAGTTTTCTCGCAATCTAAACTATGTTAACTAGCACATAAGATTTTAACTCTGTTTGTTACTATAGATTGTAGAGAAGAAATAATTCTTATAAATATGCCTTCATACTAAGGCAAATGTATCAAGAACTTATTTACTGATAGATAATGTTAAAGTTACGTGAATAATATAGGATTTTATGTTACGTTAAATTCGATGTCTGCCATTCAATCATACAACCTTATAGTGAGATCGTAATAGATAAAAAATATTTTCATAAACGTAGTTTTTGGAAAGAAATAGTTTTCTTTCCAAAGACTACGTTTATGAAAATATTTTTAACGTCTAAGGAATTATTTGACCACATGTAAGGAGGGATATCTACCCGAATACATAAGTAGGCCTACACGATAAAACATGCCGGTCGCAGCTGTATGGAAATACCTACAGTCGTATTTATGGTTACTCAAATTTCCACACGGCTGAATTCGGGGATGGAATATGGTAGGATTACAAGTGGTTTTGTACCGAAAAATCAAAGCGTGAGTCACGGCATATTCGCACGACAAACC
Source organism: Marasmia exigua (assembly GCA_019059595.1). NCBI lineage: Eukaryota > Metazoa > Arthropoda > Insecta > Lepidoptera > Crambidae > Marasmia > Marasmia exigua. Next base: position 14,304,740 of record CM032466.1, read on the forward strand.
TTTTGTCTAATGCCGTTGAACCCCGCAGTCCGATAACCCACAGGAGCGCGGCGTTTCGAGTGCTACGGGTCAGTGGGTCCGCGAAACATTGAACCACTCGGACTTAACACAGTCTTATGGATTAATTGGGACGGAAAGAAAAAATATTTGTTCACGAATTATGTGTAATTTTTTTTAATCTGAAGGGGAGGCTAACGAGCAGGCAGTTCGCCTGATCATCGCTGCCCATGGATATCCGTCACATCAGAAAGAGTCCAGACGCGTTTCTGGCCTCGTAGGCTCGTGTATCTTCCTGGGAAGGAACGTGTAGTCGAGTTCTTTAACATGTCTCTTTCCCACTCTGGCGAAGAAGAGAGCGTCGTTGAAGGTTTAGTCAGAGGCCTTCAGTTTTACTGGAGGATATCCCGACATAACCCGTCCGTCCCCCGACAGAACGGTGACGACGTCGGCCAGCTCGTGTTCCTTATATATTTCGGGTTTCTGAAAATATTATAAATATTCGGTATTATGGATATCTTACACTACAGACCTGTAGTGTGTAAGACCTAAGGTTTCTTAGATAAATTTTATGTTTGATAATGACTGGATCGAATGATAAATAATAATAATAAATATTTCACAACATCACATACCTACATTGATCTGACTCCGGGATAGGTAGCTCAAGCATCTGTGTCGACGCAAAAAAATGGCCAATCTTAATGATTGGATTCTTTCCAGATTTTCAGACAACAAGCAGAATTAAAAAAACTTTAAATGCATTTTATTTCTATAAAAAAATAAAGTTATGTTAACTTAAGGATTTTAGATAGTTTCCCTTCAGGGCCCAATGTTCTCCACCTACTACTTATTTTTGTTCTTAATTTTTAAAAGGGTTATTATTGCACACAGGGCACACCAGGCAAGGGCTCAGATGTCGGCTGTGCAAAATGAACGTGCACACAGACTGCATGCCGCAGGTCGGCAAGTGCCAGACGAAGTCGCGACTCCTGCGCAGGCAGAAGAGCACCTCCGAGATCGAGTCTCACCGGATCCAAGAGACCGCCTTCGATGATGAAAGTAAGCCTTTAAACAGAGTACCCTTACGAAATATATTTCTTTCTAAGTATCTACTCAACAGAAACGTATGACAGAACGAACGCCATTTCAGCGTCTTAAAATTATCTTTTTACCAGTAAAGTAATATTTTGAATAGACTGATAAATACTAAAAAACTGATATTATTAATATTTAAAATCTTATTATTGCTTATGTATAGACCATGCTATCAGAAGTTGTGGTAAGTTTCTAATTGGTGGTTGAGTATGATTTTATTCAACTTGACAGTGATGAAGAAATATTAGACTTTCTTGAAAATCTTACGATTAGGCTAAATTGTAATAATTGGCTTTCCTGACGACACGCTGTCAAATTGGTTATAGATAGGTACACACACATTTTTCTCTCATCTAGTTTGCAAATAATATTTTATCACACAAATACTGGCATCTACTATGCAACAGCTAAAAACACAATCAAAAGCTAATTTCACGTGTTCAGGGGTGGAAGACGGCTGGCTGCCGGGACAGAGACTCACCAAGATTTCTTTCAAAGGATCGGTCGAGTTTGATGATGATTTCGATAGCTTCTATGACGAGGGTACAGTATTAGTCAGTCAGGAGTGAACCCTCCATACCTTCTGTCCAATTCGATAACATTAACTCTTCACAAACCACGCGGGAACGACTCGCGGGAATGGGGCACTGACTAACAAACACATTCCTAGCCTGACTCGCGCACATAACCATGTCGTATACCATGTGACCCGCGTATCGTCGCGTTTGACCTAACCGCATTTGATGCTCAGAGGAGGAAGTGGATCAGACCTACCAAGTTCTGAAGCGGGCCAACGAAATAGCGAAGCCGGGCGGCGGGGATTCGCGCGGGGGTCCGGTAGTTCGCGTGTCGGCGCCGGAGGAGGCGCCGCCCGTCCGCTCGCCGGCGCGCCCGACCGGCGGGCTGGCCGTCGCGCCTCAGCCCGTCGCCTCTAGCTCAGGTGTGGCGCCGCACCCGAGCTCGCTCGCTTATCCGCTCGAGTCGCGCCGTAGGCCGCCGGTCGTCGCCTGCCGTGGGATCCCCATGCTTGAGTCGCCGATCCCATATGATACATTCTGTCCAACCACACGCCTTTTACGACAGACCTCTCGTAGACGTAGCACATCCCACTTTTTTAAATATTAATCTTTTAACTTTTTGTAGCTGATTCAATAAATAGCTCGTAGCTAAATAATATAGTTTTTAAATGGAAAGAATTGTCGTGGACTGGCTCACAGAGAGAATGCCTCACAATGAGGTGGCGATTCGAGGGCGGGAGTCTCATTGCATAGCTTAGACCGCGAGCCGGCGGCGGCCGTCCGGCAGCTTCACTCAGATCACTCGTTCTCAGTAGTGTCGAGTTATTTTGCACGCCTTTGATTTGGTCGCGGGCGCAGGGCGGGGGCGGGGTGCGGTCGGTACTGAGCGGTGCTTGTCGGTAGGCGGGGCGACGCGGCCCGACGGCGGCGTGCGGAGGCGACTCTTCGCCGGCGTCAAGAGTTTGTCCATGTGGGGGTCCCGATCACGACGTGGCTCGCCGCAGCACCGGTCCATTTCTCTGCCAGAAAGTACGCGCCCACGGCTGCCGTAGCGCAAGGCCCTCTCAATCTCACAGCGCTGTGATTAATAAACAAGCTTTGTTTGTCCCGTCTTCTTCCTCGGTTTCGGTGCCTCATTATCTTGTGTGTTCAGTATCAATCTTTAGTTTATTTTTTTTGATTTCGCGATTGCAGTGTTAGATTAGCATAGGACTAAAACTAGACGAAGCTCGGCAGATACACCTTAGATGCTTGATCCTGTCCTTTCACAGGGTTTGTCACCTCATGGGATAGGTATCGACGAACATTGCGAAATGTCATTCCCAATCCAATCGTTTATCCTTTTGTGTAACATTTACTTTATTTTTTGTTTATTTTTTTGTGTTTTTATTTATTTTGTTCCGTTAACTCGTTGTCTTTACAGAATCGGAGATGACGACGACAAGACCTTTCGGGCAGCCCCTATGTTTTGTAAATGAGAACGGTGATCCCCCGCCGTCTATTCTCAAGTCCACGGCCAGCGTTCGCAAGAAAAAATGATTAGCAACTATTCACCTCACGGGATTGAAACCATTAATCATATCGCCTCGTAGGCAGGAGCACTGACTCAGCGGCACTCGGCCAGTCCCGACGGCCGCCTCTCGGCCGTGTTATTTAGAATCACCCCGAAGCGCCCCGCGTACTGTGATATGTATATTGTTACTGTTACAATAAAAGTCAGAAACAAGCTTTCTTTTTTTCTCGTTTACCCTCAATTTGCACACTTTTCTAAACCTAAACGGATCAACGCGTTTTTCTGCAGTTCGAAGTTTGGGCGTAAGTGGTGCATGGCTTGGCGCGGTTTTACAACTGCATGCGTTTTTAATCGACCAAATACACATCTAAGTACAACATTGCCTTTTTTCACTGCAGCCAAAATTCTTGATGAAATCACTTGACTCAATACTTCGCTTGTTTCACGACCTCAAGCGTCACTCACGCGGCCAAATACGTAACAGACAACACTTGAGTTGTGTTTCAACACTGTTTCAGAGATTTAACGTTATTTTGAGTTCGCTTTCTTCCAACGCCTGACCGTTTTCTTTTCATTTACTTACCACAACAGGGTTCTCGCGCGACTGGCTTCAGTAGAGAAGTATTAAAATAATAATAGACTCGTACCTGTTTACTTGTCCACACAGGGTCGATGAAGAACTCGAAGAGTGCCCAAATGTTGAGGCAGGCAGACCGCACCAGTCCCTTACCTGGTACCAAAAGACAACGTATCTAATCGAATCCCCGTAGAACTTCTGTTTATTGAAATATTCATTGCATCAGGAGAATTTTGCTATGGAACCTCATTCATAAACGCCACCTTTCTTTTAGTGTACCCAACGAACGCTGCTGATGACGGGCTGAATCTGATATTAAATAGAAATTGTTAATTCGTAGTCACTGAAAATAACATCATGGATAAGCCTTCACTCTAGTAGAAATATTCTGTAGCCAAATTCGTAGTACATACATACTTACAATTTTTCTATGAACTTATTCTTCTTTCAATTTTTATCTTTACTTATTTTCTTTTAGTGTGTATTTTTCATTTGCGATGCTTAAGCACTTTTTATATTGTTCATTTTTTTATTATTGATGGTTTGCCTGTATGTAGTTGTACTTTAAGGCGACGGGTAGGGTCAACTAGCGATGCCAATCGATTTTAATTTTTAGCTACCAAACCGGATCTATTTAAACAAGTTCAGGGTTACAACCTCTCGGCAAACACTTATACTATTTATTAAATACTTATACTAAACTTTTAGGTCTGCTTTTGTACTCGAAATGTGAATTACCGCCAAAAACGGCCATTTTTGGCGTGAATCATTTTTTGGGGTACAAAAACGGACCCAACATTTGTGCATGGTTATTTAATAAATAGTATAAGTGCTTGCCGAGAGGTTGTAATCCCGATATTGTTTAAAATACATCCGGTTTAGTAGCTTAAAATTAAAATCGATTGGCGTCGCTAGTTGACCCTACCCGTCACCTTAAATAAATGTTGTTGACCTTTTTCACAATAAATCTAATATCCTTTTTGGATTAGTCGACCGCTACGGCCACGCTACGACGTGCTGTGCTACAAGCGTGTGGCGGTGCTACAGCAAGCTACGCGACACAGTAGCTGCTACGAAATGCAATAAATACCTACTTATTGCTACACGCGAGAGAACAATTTTTTCTACAAGGAACGCGCGCCAATTGTCTTATGATCATTTCTAATGTACAGTGCATTTATTGCTCTCTTCTAGCATAGCTAAATTAAAGATGGTATTTTCTATGAAACAATAATAAGTGTACTTTTTTACATTATTGTGAATTTGGTCTGCATTTGTGAAATACATAATAAAAAATAACTATTCTACAGAAAGTAATTAAATTACTGACTAACAATTAATTGCTAATTAAAAGTAAATTTTATAGTCTGATAATATTTAAAAATAAGTAACATACTTATAAAGGTACGAGGAATAAAATTATTTTACTATTAAAATCGTAGATGAGTCATCCAATCACCATTACAGTAAAGTAATTACTAATTTTATTCCTAGCGCCGCTAAGCAGTATTTTGATTCACACAGTTTGCATAAACCATCGAGTCACAAATTTTAGGGGTGTCAAAAAGCCGAATACAACAGGGTAAGTGATGTTCATAATGAAATGTTGTAGCGCCGCATTCGCCGAGACGCCAAAAGTTGAACCTTAGGATGAAGAGCCTCTCGCTGGACTCGCCGGAGTGCGGGGAGCTGCGCAGGCGGCCCGGGCGCGACCAGGCGCCCTCGCAGGGCAGCCGAGTACTCTGTACGAGAACGCCAGTAACAACACCGCCGGGTCCAAACAACCTCCCACCGACACCGCTTCTGTACCGCTATCCCGCTTCAAGCTTCTAAATACGAACGAAATGGAATTTATTAACTGTCTTTTGTTTTCATTAGGACTCGTTAAGTCCTAAATAAGCTGATGTCGCAGATTGTTTTGAAGAATTGAAAAAAAAAAGTGAATTCTTAAAATATGATAATAATTGTATGAAAGTTTGCCACTATTTTAGTAATAATGATAGACCTACCTAGCAGTGGCGTAACTATACCATCTGAAGCCCGTGGCAAATTCTTCGGATGGGGCGCTATAGGGCTGCCATACCTACAAAATTTCTGGAAACCAACAGGACATTTTCTCTTTCGGGCTTTCGACATGGTGGTTTCTTGAGCTGGGGCCCTCTTGGATCGGGGGCACGTGGCATCTTGCCAGCTCTGCCATATTACGTCCCTGTTACCTAAGTAATGGACAACATTTCAAAATTGCTAAGCTCTGAAACAAAAAATACCATTTCTTTATTTACTTTTCCGCTGCGCGAATATATATTTATTAATTTTTTATATTGCTTATTTACTGAGAAAAAAATTAAAAACTAAAAAACGTAAGATGACGTCATCGGACGGCAGAATGTAAAATATTTCTTTGCTTAGCACATTATAGTTTTAAATTTACGAAATGCAAAACCCATGACATGCAACTGTCAAAAAAAAAACAACTTGTCAACGTTGAATGTATGAATGACGTTGACAATGTTGACACTAGTATTATTTACCTTTGACAGTAGTACCTTTTTTTATTAAAACAATGATAAGCAAAGGAATATCGCTGTATTCAGCCGTCCGATGACGTCATTTGGCGCTTACGTCTATTTAGAATATAAAGAATTTTAATAATTATTTTATGCATGAAAATGGACAAATTTTAAAAAAAGAAAAAATATGGGTCCGTTCATTTTATGTCTATTTTCATATAAAAAAACAATATGGACATGTTAAAAGTATGAAATGTTGTCCATTACGCTCGCGGCGCGATATTTGTGACGTGACAGATACTCAAAAGTACAATTACATTTCGATCGTATCTTTAGAATCACTCACTCTCATGATTAGGATTGAAGAGAGCCCTGTTCCCCCACGATCGGTTCTTTGGACTCCGGTGATTTATGTCGAGCAATGTTGTGAGCACAAGCGATGTTCACCCACAAGACCGTCCTCTCGCTTAGCTTGTGTGCATAGAAATAGGTTATATTCCTTGTGTTTTATACCTTTGAAAACTCCTTTTGTCGTCTGCTTTGAAGATATTGGGTAATAACCTGAACAACTTTTTTCTATCGTTTGGTGCTTTCGATTTGTGTCGTTTTGGTAAGGGAAGCAGATCCTTTGTAGCTGATGTTTGGTTTGATTTTCGATATTATTCGAAAACTCTTCGATATAATCAAAAATATCACATTGGCTCAGATCAGAAAACATTTCAATATCAAATTCATTCTTTAAACCAAGCTTACTGATATTTTTAGTTATTTGATTTTTTTGTGGCATGCATTTATGTTGTTTTCTTGTCTTTCTAGGTAAATGCAGAGCACTTTGCATGAGACATGGCTTTAATAAAATAAATAACCACACGGTTCATAAATACACACGTTCATGTACGTTAATATATTATTAATGAATGCGATACCGCCGATAAAATGCTCGTTAGAAAATATGTTTTCGAGTTACTACGTAATAGAGCTTCAGCGCGTCAATAACATGTCGATGGCATTGTTTATCCAGTGATACGATACCTTAGACGAGGTGTGATATAAAAGGTTTATCGATTCAACGATACAGCATTGTTTGTCTGCGGTATTTCCTAGATAAGTAGCTGTTAATCTAGTGTAATACAATATACTCGTACTACCTATTATTTTAACCTTATTTTTCTGAGATTGGCACATTTTCACTTCTGCTTTTAGTGAGTTTAAGAAAATCAATTTAGCATCTCGCTTGACTTGAATTTACCTACTAAAGTTACGAATACAGAAACAGACTTTTGATAGCAAAATAAAACTCGACCAGTTATTTTTCTCTATTCGTAACAGATGAAAGAATGAAGACAATGACTCGCTATTATATTATTTTGATTGAAAACTGTCAGCGCCAAAGTCCGTTAGTCCTAGTTACTTTGTATAAAAAAATTAAAATAAGCAAGCAATCTAAAATAGACTGTAAAATTGTTACAAATAAGCAATAAGCTTCATAAACTGACCGTGTCACAAAGTATTATTCAAATAATCACTGCGCAGTTATAACATTTCCACCCCCTTATTACAAATTGCAAAGGATTTGCTTGTTGGAACATGAGCTTTAGTACGGTAATAACTTTAGGAACGCGATTTATAATAAGGTGGTAAAAGACTAGTAATTCTTCTGATTTTGGAAATTCTGCCGCGTTAATGGTGCTATCAGTTTCCAGTCGTCAATATGTCGAACTGACTCATGGAATTTTTTACACAATAATATCAATGTTTAATCAAGCAGCACAATTTTCTAGTCTTCTAATAAATGAGTGTCTATGTCGGTTTTTCTAATTTTAAAGCTTGTTCTATATAAATGGCGCGATTCCCAAGTCTATGTAAGGATAATATTCATCCAACTTCAAAGTTGAGTTACCTACCCGTAAAATATTGTATTGTCATATGGGTCCTTACCTAGAGGCCTATTTACGTTTACGTTCGTAGTGGATGATTGATTTCTGATCCAATGATACAATACATCTTCCCGCCTTTGTTCAGAGATCTCGAATCGTTCACGTGTTTAGTGCCTAGCATCCTCAGCGTTGAGTATATAGAGCAAGCTTAAGCGGTGACCAAATCGAAGCGGGTTGCACGCAGAACTGATCGTTACTTTAGCATGGTGTTCCCGCATAGTATTTTAGCCGTTGTGGTCAGCGCCTTAGAGGGCAGTTTGGTATGCGCAGCACCGTCCTCGCCGGTGCACAGCAGACGGCTGTTGAGCGCGCGTGGGGGCCGCATGAGCAGCGTCGAATTGCCCGATGAACCGGACAAGAGCCTTTCGTCTAACAGCGCAAGTCCGTGTCCTTCGCCTGTCAAGCAACCAAGCGTAAGTTCTCTTTTGTATTTTCCACAAAACAATACAGCTACTAGCGGAGATATTAACGTACAATGCAAAAAACCGGAAGAATTACAGTCATCCGTTTTCTGTTTCGGCATACTTATTTTACGCAAAGCTTAGGCTTTCGTAGTTACTTCATAACTACATACGAGTAGGTACTAGGTATTTTTACTTGCATGAACAAAGAAACATTTTAATTTATTACCATTCTTTTGGAGTTGGATTCTCAATAGGTAGGAATGTCAGTATAATTCAGTCTTTTGGTACCAACCGTTATAAATCGCGCGGCGGATTGTAACATTAATAGTTTATAACTGCTGATAAAGCCACGAATTACATAACGACCGTTTTAACTACACAATAAATATTTTGTTACCCTGCCTCTTTGGTAACAAATTTTTCCCTTTACCGTTACTGAATTGTACTTTTTTTGTTCGGGAACCTTCTGGCTAATGCTAACTTCTGTAAAATTTTATTGTATCGTGCTCATATTTTTTTGTTAGATATCTTTTTCTGTCAGTTAATTCGTCGTATCCTCATCAAACCTTATTCCAAGGCCTTACTTTGTTTGCAAGAAACATTCTTTAAATTACTTTACATTCCGCTTATGGCGACGGGTAGCCCTGACTAGTGACATCATTCGTTTTTTTATTTTTAGCTACTAAACCGGATCTATTTTAAAAAATTTCGGGGTTACAACCTCTCGGCAAACACTTATACTATTTATTAATTGACCATGCACAAATTTTGGGTCCGTTTTTGTACGCGAAAAATTGATTACCTCCAAAAGCGGCCACTTTTAGCGTGAGTCAATTTTTCGCGTACAAACGTTGGGTCCGCATTTGTGCATTGTTATTTAATAAATAGTATAAGTGTTTGCCGAGAGGTTGTAACCCCAAAATTATTTAAAATAGATCCGGTTTAGTAGCTAAAAATCAAAATCGATTGGCGTCGCTAGGGGGCCCTACCCGTCACCTTAAAATGTACCTATTGATTATTAAACTACCTGTAGCGTGTATCGTGGTACCTACTTCGTACTTACCTAATAACATGAACTCAAAGTAAAAATTCCATGGAATGTGTCTCCTAATTCCTGAATTACGAGTGAAGTATTTTTACTTTCCAAATACCCTAAGCACTCGTACCTATTTAGTTTTGTTTTATACATTGGAAACGCCACTTATAGTTCTAGCCCTGAAAGCATTTATATCAGGATGAAATTACCCAGCTTTTCTTCTGTTAGGTGAAGTTCCAGTCATATTAAGATCCTTTAGAAAATAAGTAGGGTTTACGGTGAGACGGGTAGGGCAAACTAGCGACGCAAATCGATTTAAATTTTTAGCTACCAAACCGGATGTATTTTACACAATTTCAGGGTCACAACCTCTCGGCAAACACCAATACTAGTTATTTAATACTTATAGTTAACTATTTGGTCTGCTTTTGCACTCGAATTTTGGATTACCGCCAAAAGTGGCCGCTTTTGGCGTAAATAAATTTTTCGCCTACAAAAACGGACGCAGCATTTGTGCATGGTTATTTAATAGGTAAATAGTATAAGTGTTTTCCGAAATTGTTTTAAATAGATCCGGTTTAGTAGCTAAAAATTTAAATCGATTGGCGTCGCTAGTGTGCCCTACCTTCAAGGTTCTCAACGCACTTGTGACTCGGCTGGTGTCGCGGGTGTTCTTAAGCGGGGGCAATCGCTTACTATAAGGTGATCCGTCTGCTCGTCTACCACCTATTACATAAAAAAGTAGTGATACCAAAAGGGGAAGTTAATGCTCAGTAATTGTCTAATCAATAATCCTACATGAATTAGGTATCCACTATATTCCCTTATCGGAAACGCAATTTCATCTAATCGCAAGCAATGTAATGAATCTTTTCGCTTGTTTAATTATTTATTTATTGGTCACACTAAACAGAGATACAGGTACAGTAGGTACAACAAGACATGATAAGCTATATTATTTAGACTGTAACTCCACTAATAAATGTGAACAGCATGTTTGTTATCGAATTATGTAATGAATTTTGGACATAAAAAAAATTAATGCAACAACAAAATTAAATGAATTGAGGAAAAAAATACAATAACAATTTTGTTTTTTTTTTATGTGATAGGTAGGCAGACGAGCAGACGGATCACCTGATGGTAAGCGATTGCCGCCGCCCATGGACACCCGCGACACCAGTGGAGTCATAAGTGCGCTGCTAATTTTTATACTCCCCTTTCCCCCGGATTGGGCCTCCGGTGCCCTCACTCACGCAGCGAAACACAGCACAATGCTGCTTCACGATTTGCGAAAAATTTACTCAGGCAAAATTACATTTAAGTTATTACATAATTTAAACAGTATGGCGGTGCCAACGGAGGTGATGCCTTGACATCGCTTCTGTTGTAATTGCAACTTGGGCTCTTCTCTTGCTTACCATCAGACTGAGAAGAGCCAAAACTGTACCTCTATAAAAAATCTACTACGACTACAGTAATAAAAATAAAAAGTAAAAGTATCAGCCTATAAACTGTCCCACTGCAGGGCAAAGGCCTCCATCATAGAAATCAAGTCATCGCTACTACAATGGGATTAGGCTTAATCACCACGCTTGCCAAATGCGGATTGGTGATCACAAACCCGAGCTATGTTCGAAAAACTCGAAATAATAATAATAATATATTTCAATTTAAATAATAATTATTATAAATAAGTCAAAATAATAATTTAAAAAAACCTTAAAATTATTGTATTATTTAATATGACTCAAATGAAATGAAATGAAATGAAAAATCTTTATTCGGTCCGGCATTACATATAAATACACTGAATTTAAAAACGAATACACTGAATTTAAAAACGAAAGTAATTGGACCAAAATGGCGCCCACTCAGCATATGGCACGACCGGGGAGGTAGCCCCGATCACACCGCTGGTATTCTGTGGAAGCCAGTTAGTTGAGGGAGCGTCATCAGTCAACGAAACAAACAACTTTATTTATAGGTACTTGTTAACAGTTTTTGTTACAAAAATAGGTACGTATTGTACAGCAACGTAATAGCACAATGCCTAACAAGAAATTAACTCATACATTTTATGTGATGTCATTTCATGATTCCGATTCCAGAAGCACCAGCGTCTTCTGCCAACCAATTTGTACGTGATATTATACAACTTCAAGTCCCGACACGCCGACGAGTTGGACCTGAAAGCAGGGTACAAGGTGACCGTGATCGACACCACCGACCCGGACTGGTGGAAGGGCAAGTGCCTGGGCAAGATCGGGTACTTCCCCTCAAAGTACTGCACGAAGCTGCAGGCAGGGGAGCGGCCCGCTGCAGGTCACGCATAATCTTCAGGTATGACTTGATTGCTAACAATCTCCCAAGATTACTATGTATGTTTTTTTTTACATTATGGCAGACCAACGAGAAGACGGCTCACCTGATGGTAAGTGAATTACCGCCGCCCATGGACATCTGCGACACGGTGCATCACAGATGCGTTGCCGGCTCTTAAGGGAGGAATAAGATAGCACTGGTTAGTAAGTCCCACTTTAAAGCGGCGGCTGCGCAAGAGGTCCCGGGTTCGATCCCCTAATTGAGAAAAAAAATTGTACCGTAATCGGTTCGAGGATAGTATGTACAAAAGAACAAATTTTTTTACAAATTATCAAATAGCAATAGGTTTTAAGAATAACCTTTGGTAAGAATATTGCTTGCTTAGCAACCTAAATTACGTGACTGGAACGAGGATTTCGTGCAGACCCGACCCCAGACATTATTATAGGTAGGTATTAGTAATCGTTAACCTACAAATATTACAAAGGAGCCGTTTGATACTCTCGATACCAAATCCTACAAACACAAGCAAACATGGCACAAAAACATTAGGTACATAAAACAAAATTTAAGACAGTGGAAACATTTAGATTTAGTATTAAAAGAGAAAATGGATGGTCAATCAAGTCCTGACCTCAGAATTTGCTGCTACGGTATCCTATTGGAATTGGCACGACTGCAATTTTTTATTTTTTTTATATGAGAGGTGGCAGACGAGCAGACGGATCACCTGATGGTAAGCAATTCCGCCGCCCATGGACACCCGCAACACCAGTGGAGTCACAAGTGCGCTGCCAACCTTTTCCCCTTCCCCCCATTGGGCCTCCGGTAACCTCACTCACACGGCGAAACACAGCGCAGGCGCTGCTTCACGTCGGTCTTCTGTGAGGCAGTGGTATCACTTCACTCAATTCTCAATTAGCCTGACCTGTTGCTAGTAACGTCACACGGTCAATTAATTATGATTTCAGGTGTCCGATGGCGACAATGGTCTGATGCTGCTCCGCGACCAGATCGTGATCCAAGTAGGAGACGAGGTGGACGGCATGGTGATGATCCGCTCCGGCGACAACCGGCAGGGCGTGTGTCCGATAAAGTTCCTACAGGAGGTGTGACGCTTCAAGCTGCCTTATTTCGACATTATGAAGATAAAAGTAAGTTCAACTTTTTGAATGGTAAAATTGTATTATCTTTCAGCTCCAATTAATCCTTTTTTGTCCTACAATGGAGATAATTTAGTCCGTTCTTTGCGTTTGCACGCCAGTCGCTGGCTTGCTAACATTTATACGTAATACGTACCAACATTTCCTGTTAATTCCAAATTTAATATATTTATCTAAAACTAACTTAAGGCGATCAAAAACCAGTTGTAAAACATGAATCAATGATTTAAAAAGATGGTCTGTCTGTTTGTTTGCGCTAATCTAGGAACTAGGATTTGAATGAAACTTTTTTGGGTAGCATGTAGGGTAAAATGTATTTTAAATTAAATGTTTACGTCCACTAGTCATCAATAATTTTCTTCCTATCGACTATATCACTTATATGGTTCTAAATGTAAAAAGTTTGGAAATTGATTTAAAATAAGAAAGCTTTCCGTACTTCATAACAAAGTTGACTTTTAATAGCTAACGTATATTTTAGGTAAGTATGTGTCGACTGTCTACCTCAAGATCTCTATCAAACTTTTCATTCCTTACATTCGCGTTCAATCGCATAGGTAGTAAGTACAGGCACTTCAAACCACTCAATATTACCATAACCTGTTCCAGAAACGCGGGTCGCTATCCGAAGACAGGAACACATTGTACGTACCGAAATCGATCCAAAGCGCCCCAGTGACCCCGTGCGATAGCGACACCTCCTGGTCAGATAAAACATGGACGAGCAAGCAGACTTACACGGAGAACATTGCCGAACCCTCCACATCAGGTTACGATTCCGAAGGCTGGTGGTGGAAACGCTCCTCTGACGTAAGGCGTGATTCTAATTCTGATGGCGTTTGGTGGTGGAGGAGACCTTTGGACGTAAGGCGGACTCAATGCCGGCGCTGTGGGGCGTCTTCTTCTACCAGGCCGCTTCGGATGATGCCCTGCGCGGGAGTTGCTCAAGAAGACGAGTATGGAGGTGGGAGTAGCGGGGGAAGCGGACGACGGCCTTTGATGTCACGAGACCGCCCGCTGCTTTTCGTCAGGCAGTTCTTTTTGTAGATTCATTTTGTAGCTTTCGTTGAAAATGGAAACATATTTTAATTGCACAGGCGGATCTTTCTTCCAATATGATCGATGAAGGAAATATAATTGGTACTGTATTATGTTATGAAACACAAAGATTTATAATCTTTGATAAAACATATACCTCATATTATAGAGGGCTAAAAGTATTTTAGTTTAGATTTGGTTTGATATTTTAGACTCGCTCGGATCCGCCCAGTTTAGTAGTAGATATAAACATAAACCTATTTAATTTACTATTGTCAAAGAGGCCTATAACTAGCTAGGTACATTCCATATGTATTGTATAAGAAAGTTATTGCACTATTTATTATAAATACAATATTACGAGTATATCTAATATCTGTTTTAAGTCCAATTTATTATATGTAAAAAATTTGCAACATATCATTGTGTTATTTCAATTTATTGTGATATAAGAATAATATGTAATTAGTTAAGCGTTATTGAACGAATTTTGAAGAGTTTTTGGAGAGTTCTATGTATTTGCGTTGCATTTAAAGTTTTGATATATATTGGACTCAATATTTATACATTGTTTTATACTTTCCAGATATTTTTGTATGGATTAATACGTGTGCTTCTTTTGTCACTTATTAGTTATAAAACTTGCAGCTTCTAATCGCTAGAATATCTTACTTCTAACCTCTGTAGCCTTTGCATTTAGCTTAGCGTAGTACATACATACTCGTATAGAACCCCGAACGTAGGTTAAATAACCAAATAATTTATTAGCTTAGTTAAAGTCGTTAAAAATGAATGGATTATAGGACCTTATAGGGCCTAATAAATGAAACAAACTGTTGTTACACTAAATTTTTGAATGAGTTATCGTTTGAAAATTACCTACATAATTTGATACTTTACAGGCATCAAGATTGTAATTGATATAAGCCGTAGGCATTTGTATACAAGTTGCTCTTTTCACGTTAGTTTTTGACTTTATACTTACTTACCTTATGTGGTGAATGGTAGCCTGATTTATAAAATAAATTTAGGAGAGTCATTCGCTGACTTCAGCACTAGTAATCAACTTATTGATATCTGCATAGATACCTACTGTGATGAATTATCTAGGGCTGGGCCCTCTGGGATGTGGTAAGTGATATCGAAACTGGTAAAAAAGACTGCGCGGCATTACAGTAGGAGTTCATGAAATACCTAAAGTTTTATGAGGCATTCCGAAATCTGTACCAAGAGTCCATAATATTCAATGAACTCAAGAAAAATGCAGAAAACTACTAAATACTGAAGCAGTTAAACTGTAACATCGAGTTTGGTAAAGTACCTATAATGCTTTTAAATACCTCAGTCTTTCTAAAAATTGATGGATATTTGTGTTTATGTCATAATGAAGTGGAATATGGAACTATTTCTATTTTAAGTCATACATTAGTACTTAGGTACTTACTAACGCTGGCTCAGCGACCCGAGACATTTTCTGATGGCTATTTTGTTTATATTTTCCATCTCATTTTTTCCGTCCAACTGAACCAAATTACATATTCCTTTTTTCAGACCAGACCTCGCAGTATCTGACATATGATTGATTGATCAATATCTTTAGTATGAATAAAAATTATATAATTTGAATTCATGCTCATTCAATATAAAGTCAAATGAATCCGCATAGCAAGCACGTGTCACAAACATCTGGAATCATGTCTCGATAAAGGTCAACATTTTCACTACATACTAAGTACCCTTACTCGTACGTACAGACTAGATCTAGTTCTGCAAATCGACTGAAATGCGGTACCTATGCAATGATTATGAAAAAAACCGTGCCATTTTTATAAAAAAAAATCTGTTATCAAAAATAACTAACTATAGTGACAAAATTACGCATAACATTGAACTACTTAACGCCATATTAACTAGAAGCTCTATTAAAAAGTTGTAGTTTAAGTAATATCTAAATTGTACATCTTTAATATCCCCCATATTTAATTTCTCTGTTTCTAAATAATTTCATTGAGTGAATCCTCAATGCTTTTGCATTGAGGATTCACTGATCGATCATGGATGTACATGATCTAAAACCGCCGTTGCTTTATCTGCTAGTATTCTTTTTTTTAATAGGTACTTATATGGAAACTATCCTAGCATTTGGCTTTTCCACTAATAGGATGAAAAGATACACTAATGAAAATCTTGTGACACCTCCTCGTCTACGATCGACATGCCTATGTATCGATATCACGAAATTAGCCTGCTATTTTACGTAGAATTTAATATTATTTAATACGTATTTGATTTAGATGTTTATAGTTAGTGTAGTGTATGTATTTCTTTTTGTTTACTTCGCAATTAGAACCTCACCAAGTTAGCTTGTAAGTAGGTACACTTCTTAGAAATGTTACCTTTTAAAGTATCATCTTGCTAAGCAATTATAATATGTAACTTAACGTAGTATATTCCTTGTTTGTTTACGTCACAGGTTCCTATTTATTTACCATTATTGAATGCTATCTCTAAATCTGTCTTCGTCTAATTTATTGCGATAACCGTATTTAGTTAACGCATTATACCGTCCCCTTGAAGTTTTAAGTATGATTATAAAAGTATTATTGCATAATATTTATAAAATATTAATATACACAGAGTAACATTTTAAAATAAGATTACACGTCACGTAGAAGTAAGAAAGTAATTTAAGTAAACGTAGATAGGTCTTTAGTGAAATATTAATATTGGGTGTTACTTATGATCCTATTAAACTATTCGATGCCTGCAATCTTCTATACCTAATTACTCGTTTTAGATTTTGCAAATTACGACTATTATATCAATGAATAAAACATAGGCGAGAGAACCTGCCTACACATTAAGCCTTTGATGTTATGCAAAATAATTATTTGAATTCCTTTAGATAATAAAAAAATCAAGATAGTGTATGTTGGCTTAGTGATGTCGGCAGTAGCCGTGTGGTTCCCGGCAGAGTAGAATAGGCCACCCTCACTCTTACCGAGGTGTCGTAAGAGGCGACTAAGGTAAAGCTGCTGGCATGATCATCAGCACCCAGAGAAGGAAAACTCTGCATTTATATCAAAACCCTCGCCAACCCGTCTGCCAAGCGTGGTGAGTATGGCAATTACACCTCATGTGATTGAGGGAGGCCCGTGCTCCAGCAGTGGAGACTTAAATGGGCTGACCATGATGATGATTTTGGCTTTACCCTTGCTATACCTACTTAAATTGAGGACAAGAGAAACACTATTCAATTATGAAATTCATAGGTAGATGTGTACCTAATTAAAACTTACACTTAATATATTCCAACCTTATTTGTCTAAATATTTTATAGAATTCGTCGGTGCCGTCGACTTACATAAAATTTTTGAAGATTGTAGGCATCAAATCGTCAACCTGAAATTATATTTATCAGATGTCTATAAAAGTTACATACCTCGTAGATGACAAGATGTTATATATTTTTCGTGAGATGAAAGCACACCCACTAATTTGTACTAACTTGAATGTATTCCTACCAAAATGAAATTCTATTTTGTACCTTTACTTAGGTACATTTATGTTCGTAGGTTCTATGAAAATGTCTAGTTTATACAAGTTCAATATTTTAGTTAGTATGTAGTTGGCCAAAAAGTTATTTTTATTCAGGGTGGAATATACCTATGTATAAGAAATGTTGTTGGCACACATAGCTAAGGTATAAGATAAATAAGTAGGTTCCTATATTAAACGTAATGACTCGTGGCAGATGGTAGAGTAGGTAATAATGAATCATATAAGTATGACATATAAGTGGTTTCACTCGAGAAAAAGCATCGTGACAGTCACTGTCAAATATCATTCATCTAAACTGTGTATAAAGAGGTAAATCCTACAGTCAGCGGCAACGCTTATAGGTAATCCGAAAACACGAAACGTTTGCGTGATGTAGTCGATACCTAGCGCCATCTATTGGTATTAAGTGGGACTAATGTTCCGAAACGATGTGAGAGCGGGTCACTAGTAACACTTATAAGTAATTAATTAATGAAATACTCTACCATCTGCCAAGAGCCTTTGCGTTTAATAATCAAGCGTTGGAAAAAATATTACTTTCGGAAGCAGAGGAAGTAAAATGTTATCGAAATTGAGACTTAAAAGATTGTAAATTATTTATGTATGTTGATGAACATGATA
Source organism: Marasmia exigua (assembly GCA_019059595.1). Taxonomy (NCBI): domain Eukaryota; kingdom Metazoa; phylum Arthropoda; class Insecta; order Lepidoptera; family Crambidae; genus Marasmia; species Marasmia exigua. The sequence goes on from CM032466.1 coordinate 14,323,038, forward strand.
AAATGAAAGAAATTCGGAAATTTATCAGTACTTTTACTGATTTAATAATTCGCCTGGTGTAAATTGTTTGAGAGGTATTGAAAATGGACTTGAGGAAACTAAGCTAGAAAGTAATAGTAGTTACTTTCTCTAGAGAAAGTAACTACTTAAAAAGTAAAATCATAACAAATAAATAGAACTACCTAGCTAGATTTTTACTGCGCAAACATAGCTTACTTTAAATTATATGAAGACGTAGCTAATTATCTACCACATAGGAGCTAGGTATAATACTCGATAGCACGTTCAGTTTCCACAAATAAATTCTAGGGTTGGCTGACTAAATCTCTTACTTACCTACCTAATTTATATGAGGCTTAGTCCTTTATTCATAAAAGTTCAATAAACCTTTGTTAGCTAAAACGGTGTTATAGAGCAGTTTTGACGTTTGGAACAAAAAATGTTCATACATTTTTTTTGAAAAAAGAACTAATGCTTTATAGCACCGTTTTAGTTAGCAAATGTTTAACAATAATTTATTAATAAGCCCCTTTGTAAGTAGACAAGTGCTTCAGTCCGCCGACCCGGGAATTGTCGTTCCATCGATATAGCGATTAGCGCAGTGGTCTGAGCGCTGGTTGCGGGCCCAGGAACGCATGTTCGACTCCCGCACCCATACAAATGTTTATTGATGAAACGAATGGGTTGGGTCTAACCTTCGTTGTTCCTCGTTTCCAAAGCACAAGTTGGGACCAGGACTGGGTATGATGTTGTCACAATTTATTTATTTATGGCCTTAATGTTACACAAATGTTAAATTTTATTATATTTACATATAAAATAAAATAGGTACTTGATACCCTGCTGCGCTCAAATAAAATCGAACCCAGGACTTCGCTCGAGCACAACAATGTTTGTGCCCAAACTCGCATGGTCCCGGGCTGGGTTTCCATTCTCAGTCGGTTTCGTTTAGGAAACTGACCTCTTTCAATGATTCGATACAGTATGCAATTCGAAATCAACTAAGGAATTTAGACATTTCGTAGGTAGTAGGTAAACTGAAGTGCTATTGACTGTACTTGCCTTAAAAAGTGAATATTCCACCCGTTGTCTTAAAGTTTGTTAGTTGGTACTGGGTAAATGTAAAATAATAAAACCACTTACAACCTGTGCGGATAAAGAATGTGATCAGAAATGGCGGCGCATCTATTCACTTCTCGCTCGCACACCCACGAGTGCGAGTATAGACGCAAATAGTGTGCGAGCGAGAAGTGAATAGATGCGCCGCCATTTCTGATCCCATTCTTTATCCGCACAGGTTGTACTAAAACATGGAACCAAGTTAATACCTAAATATTATTGTGATAGATATTAGTGTTACCTGCTAAACGATTCCCAAGTGAGATGTTTATATCTAAATGGATATTTTAGTATAACAGTAAAAATATACGACGACACGAAAAGATAAACTGTAAAATTTATGGAAAAAAATTATAAATGTTTTGAATGTATTTTTTCTGGTTCTGGTATTGTGAACCACTGTGCACTTTTCCATTTATGTCAAAATGGGGTCATATTTACCTGATTATCTGTATTTATGTACAGTATTTACTTTTCCTTTGTATTGTACACTAATGTATTTATTTTTCTTTATTTTATAGTTAATTATACTACTGATTTTTTTTTCAGTTATTACACGAAATCATTATTTGATGACCCGATTGGAACAGTGGTAGTGAACGCTGCCTCTGTTACAAGGATTGCGGGTTCGATCTCTGCACAGTACAAACATTTGTGTGCATGAACATGTTTGTTTGTATTGATCTGGGTGTTTGTTATGTATTATAAGTATGTATTTACATAAGAAAATTATTATATGTATATATTTGTAATCCCACTGTTGATTCTGATATCCGTAACACAGGTGCTTGAGCTTCCTATCTCGGAATCAGATCAATGTATGTGATGCTGTGAAAAATATTTATTAAAATTATATCATGCCATTAGTCCGTAGAAAATTATACTTTACTTATACATATTTATCAAATAAATAAAACTCAAAATTTATGATCACCAAAAATACTAGTTTCAGTAATAATAATAAGTGAAGAATGGCCCCAATCATTTTTATTGACGTGCAAATAAAAATATCGAATAATTACTAATATTAAAAACAATTTAAAGACACAATTTTTAGTCATTTACTATAAAACTTGATTTTATTCAGCAACACAGTGTAACCACGTTACCAAAATCTGGAAAAAAATGTGCATAAATGTTAAACATGAACACAAATTATCCAATGAGCTATTACTGTAAATTACACCAACTTAGAATTAGCAAGAACACATGGTTAAAAAGCTTACAGAGAGTTAATTTGTACTGAAACGTGAGTCATCATTTTGGTAAGATACCTAATGAAATTAGGATATAAAGTGTTGATTGATTGACAAATTGTATTAGGAATCTCACACAACAGAGTTTCCGGGAGATAATGCTTTTAACTGGCAAGACAAATTCCGAAAGTAGGTTCTTATATCTAAGCAAAAGCAGTGAAAGTATAAATAAATATTGTCAGATAATAACAAATACATGGACCTGGAGCCCAATTCTCGTGCTCGTGATATTTATTTTCATACGACATTTATCAGTAAAACATAGCTTTTTTTGTATGGTTCTCAGGTGATATCCGCCATAGTTTTCAAAATATCACGAGCACGAGAATTGCTGGAGCCCAATTCATCACTCAGTAAGCCTTAGTAGCACCTTCAGTATATGGGTGATATAAATAACTGTTGTACAGCAGATATCCTACGTACCTACTCACACATTCGAATGTTTGTCTAAGTTAGAAATCAAATTCACAAAGCTTGGAGTTTGAGTCAGGCAAAGACCAGTGACCAGTATGCCAGTGGGCTAGTCAAAAAAATGTACGAGTATATCGATACAGTTTGGGATCGATGCAATTTGTGGGGTTATGCAAAACTGAGTTCATTCGTAAGTTGTTATAATTTAGACAAAAAAAAATAACGCAAGCTATAAATGAACTCTATTACACATAAACCCACAAATTATAAACTACAAATACTGTGTACTTTTTAATCATGTTGTAAGAGATTGCAATTCGGCTAAAGCCGTTATCATTAGTGAAGAGGATTGCTCGTTAGAATTGTATTTTTGCTTAATTTATGTTGACTATGTGTTAATTTATTTTCAAGGTTTAATAATGTTGTTTTAGACTAAAATAAATAATGTGTCAACAATATATTTGTCTTATTTTTGTATCCTGCTGAAGCTTTCCCTTAAAACTCAATTCTATGGTCTCCTCTGATTGGATACATTTTACTTTACTACATAACACGTTACTGGTCTCTCGAAACACGTAGACACATGTGTTTATTAGTAACCGCATTAGGTTTTCGAGACCATTGGTGAATTTGTGATTCCGTATGCAATAAATAAAATGCAGGCTTCCAAATAGGGATAGCAATCGCTCATACAAAAGCCTTTTTACCTACCCTTTTTTATTAAAAATTTATTGCACACAACTTGGTAGGTACAATAAAACGAATCATTGTAGAAAACATCTAAACTTATACTAGAGCCATGATGAGAACCTTGCAAAGCAAACTTTGAAGTTCAATAACGCACTGTGAGATGGCGTTGCCATGATCAGTATAATACTTTAGTTTTACCTACAGTTTTACTTACTATTGGATTAGAATCGTAATTTTGTTTGTATTGTTATTTTTGTGGTATGAAATTATATATATGCTAATGCTAACAATCTTACAATTTGAAAAATATTTTTCCAATTTTTGTAGAAGACCGTACAATACCTAAGCTTCTGATAAAACAACATTCAATATTGGTACCTACCTGATTATTTTATACTAGAAGCTTCAAAATAAGTCAAAAATAAATATGGAAGATTTTATAACTCCCAAGGAAAAAATTGATGTAGATTTTGTGTGGATCAATACTTAATAACTAAATGCTGCTTGTCACTTAAGTATACAATAGAAATGGCAATTTTTCCACCAGACCATAATTTCTATTTGGGCTTCATTATCTAAATAATGCAAGTATCGGAGCGGAGCAGATTCTGTCACGCTACATGCGCAAGTTGTGCTGACCCTACCACTGTGTCGATAACCCTACCAGACGGCCAACCATCACGCCTGCGTGCTCTGTGCGGTGACGTCTCAACGGCGGCCACAGTTGGACGCATTCCTATGAATTCGCAAACGCAACGCTGCCGCTTTCTTATTTCACACTCTAATCATTCTACTATCTAAATTCACGCTCATATTTTGAAATAAAATTAAACATTCACGTTTTGTAGCTCTTTTGTTGTATTTTGTATCCATTTATTATATTTTGGCTATAGAAGGCTACGCGCAGCACTCCAGTGTGCCGCCTCTCGCTAGACGCGCATTCCGCCACACAGATGGCGGCACCTGAAAATATTTGACATTCCGTGGATTCCAATCGCAGTGGGCTCGGCTCAAATGTCAAACGCCACTATTTCGTCAACAGAGTCGTGGCGCGATAGTTGGATTTTATGAAATAACAACAAATAAAATAGTGCATTTGACGGACAATGGATAATAAACGGTAGGAGTCGGTACCTTTTTTCGCATCGCAGTACGTAGCTGTCAGTCGTGTTGTTCAAGCGAACGTAAGCGGTGTTATTGCCACTCTGATACCTATTGATTTTTGTTCTTCGCCGGTTTAAAGATTGTTATGAAGTTTCAGTAAGTTGGACGATTCCTTCAGATCGAATTTAGATCATATTTCGAGTTTCTAAAGACTTTAATGCTGTGAAAATAGTAATACCTCGCTTGTATATTGTGAAACATCGTGGGAAAAACCTATAGATAAAGTAAGTTATTTTTTATTTACAATAATTTTAACTACGTAATGATTGTTAGAAATAATTATCTTGTGGAAATGATGATAATATAAATGCTTACATATATTTTTACATATTTAATAATGTTATGTATCTGCCTATTGTTAGGAACAGTAATTATGCTACCCAATTATGTACAATCTATGCATAGTTATATAAGTACGTGAATACTTTAAGTTGTCTATTGTATTTTGCACAGAACGCAACTGCCAATGACTACATCATCCAAGTATGTGGATACATAACATTACTATGTAATAAGTAGGTACGGGTACCTACCGGTTCCATTTACACTTCGCAAAAAAATTTCGCCGCTACGCGGTCAGGCAGTGCGGGCAAGTCTGTACGGAGGATCGCGGACAAAATAGTGTGGAATGCGAACACGGACAGACGGGCCCGCGCACCGCGTGTGCGCAGTGATAACAGCACGATAAACAGCGGCCGATTACCCAATGTGACCCCGAACGAATTCAATGCGCTCCGTTTACAGCCGAACGCGGCGAATTTCAGCACCCGAAGCTTAAACTTTGATAATTTTTCGGGATTATTTGACTAAGGAAAAAAGTAATCAATGAACAATTTAACCTTTTTAACTACATATTTACAATCATAGCATATGAAACATAATAAAATAAGTTGATTGTTTTTGTCCAAAAATTTATATAAGTTGAAACACTGTGCAGGAGCCTAAAATCATTTAATAAAATCGTGGCCTAAAAGTCACATCGTGTGTAAATTACTAGATTTATCGGATATATCAATAATAACATAGCATAATTTATAGCACTGGGTAGACATTAACCTACCTTCATTCTACAAGCTCACAGGACACACCTTATTTTTTACGTAATCACAGTCATGTGATCGTCATAAAGGTCAGAAACTAAGAAATAATTAATATACATACTTAAATGTATGTACAATATGAGTAAAAATACTTCTGCAATGTTTTTCAATTTCCACATACCATTATATCTATGTACAGTGGCGGACAGGTCAAGCTATACAAAACTGTCTAATTTCCTCAATCGATTTCCAACTCAATGTGCTACAATATAAGGTTTATAATCGAATGAAGAAATTTGACAGTTTTGTGTAGCTTGATGTGTCCAAATGTCTGTACACAAATTAATTCATTCACCCCCATCCGGCTAAAACCCGTTTTAATTATTTTGCATTTAATGGAAAATTTGTAAAGACGGCTACACATCATGTTACTACAATCTGTCAAAATTCCTCAATTGATATTGAACCGAAAGTGTTTGACATTAAGGTGAAATTCGAATGAAGAAATTTGACAGTTATGTATACTTTGACGTGTACCTATGTAAGTAGGTAGTTTTGTTGTAACATGTTGGGTGCGTCATTCAGTCATCATTTCTGAATTCTATCTAATGTAGAGCAAAACTGTAGATAAAAATACATTAGGAGCAGTTGCAATGTAGGTATAGATAATTATAAATATGTATATCGAACAGTTTACAGTTACAGAAAACTAAATATTTCCCATTATATTTCCTACTATGTTTTACCTAAATAGTAGATAAATGTTTAGGTGGTTCCTACATGAAGTTTTAAAAAAACACCAGTCCATCTGTCGTACGAGAACAATACACGTCAAAATACTGGAATCCTTCAATTACACAGTCTAAATCGGGTTCAAAACCGATTGCATTGCCCGTGGGTACAAGCAACCCTACATCGAACATCTGCTGCTCCCTGCCACTCGGCCCCTCGCCACGTGCGCCTGCGCTGCAGGGGTAGCGACCGTCGTAAAAGAATACACCGCACCCTAAATGCGGGCATCCCGTCGGCGAAACACCCCACACACCCAATCTTAACCTTATCACCGCAACGTAAAGTCTAAATTAAAACATCCCATGCAATTAACTGAAATAGATTATTATTTTTAACATTTGGAATGTCAAGGTTCCATCCACCACCATGTGGTTTTCGTTTGGAGACTAGCAGGTGATAACACTTTTTGTTTTTACATATCCCAGTTATATAATATTTTACGTAAGTTCTTAAAGAATTCTAACTCTTTACTTGTCTACCTAATTTAAGTATTTTGAAGTTTTTATTTAATGAAAATACCCAATTAGCACATTCTGCTAAATAAGGTATCAACTGTTTTATAGGATGTTTTATAGGATGCATTTTGGAGAGTGTTCGAATGAGCTTCACGACCTGATACCACCTTCTCCTTTCTACCACCGGACATTGCGGAAGACGACAGGAATCCACCCTTACACTGTGCAAGTTCCACCAGCTCGTACTAAGCGTTTCGCTTCCTCTTTCTTGGTACGAACTGCTAAGGAATGGAACAACTTGCCGGCTTCTGTATTCCCAGAGAGCTACAATTTGGGTGTCTTTAAGTCAAGAGTGAATAGGCTTCTTCTGGGTAAGCACGCTACATCTTAGACCTTATTGTCACTTTGCATCAGGTGAAATGAGGTCAAGTGCAAACCCATTTAATATATAAAAAAAAAAATGTAACTAACATGTAAATTTTATCATTTTAAGAATAAATACCATGTCTTCACAACATCAGCCAACGGAACTTTAATAACTAGTAATTTAGTAAATTACATTCCTTCTAAATAACATATTGTGAGGGAACAATAAAACTAAAAAAAATGTTAATAACTATGCATATCAACACGACACTTCATTTATAAAATGGACAAAATTTCTTCAAAAGGAATTTTTGTTCGCATGTCGCATTCCACTATAATGTTCGATTGAATAGCTTCGTGACCGTCTATGTGTCGAATGATGCATTCCGTACCTACGGCCGTCATACCACCGCTCGTGACTCCGCCTCCGGTCAGAAAAATTCTATTGTGGTTGATGTACCAAATTCCTCATCATTAACCCGACCAGTCACCGCATCAGTCGTTCCCGCTTGTTTGCCCATCCCTTTTTCTACACCTCGCACTAGTATGAGGAGTGTGAGAACATCAAAACAATCTTGTCTCTCGACTTTTGAAAGTAATGTCATTATACTCCCTCACATACCGAGAATTTCACGTCCATTATTCTCATTTAGATTCATCAACGCCTTCTTATGAATTTCGTCAGTTACTGTGGAATGCGCATAATCGCACTTTATATTTTAGTATCATTAGTTAATGTATGCGTTTTATCTTTTCGAATGCCAGAACCTCAATCGACGCGTATAAAATAATTAAGCAATAACAATATTTGTTTGTATTGGCGTGACCGTCGCAGAAATATTTCGCCTGGTATGCTGGTTTAACTAGGTATGCGAATCTCGTTTATTATTATCACAATATTTGGTCTGCGTTATTCAACAAAAACTGATTCAAACAATTTTCAGCAGCTACCTCTGCTCAGGAAAGCTTGCAGGAGCCCAATTCTCGTGCTCGTGATATTTGGAAAACATGGCGGATATCACCTGAAAACCATACAAAAAAACTATGTTTTAGTGATATACCTACCTATGTCGTATATAATAAATGTCACGAGCACGAGAATTGGGCTCCAGCTATGAAAAGAGATAAGAGACACATAGGATAGGACAATTTAAACTAGAGGGTTCGTCATTTGATGTAAAAGTGTAATATACTGAGTTGGTATTCCGTGTACTGTTATAGTTAATTAATTAAATACCTATCATTGCCAGAATCTGCCTTCTTCATTGATAGTATGTAAGCGTAGTAATTTATTAGGTAGGTACTCCGTGGTAGGTCTTAAATCATGAATAATTTATAGCTTTATATCTTAGAATCGCTTTTTGCTCTCTTTGTTAGGATAACAATTGAGTTTTTTTCCGCGATTGATCCCATCTGCCATAGAGTGGTCCATTGGCTTGGTTCCCGCGTCGAGTGGTATGCGCGACGCAAGTTTCACAACTCTTTGTTTGATCATCTGACTCCCGCGATATTTACGCGCGGCCGTACGTCTTGGCGCGCGTCTGTCCACCGTCTAGCCGTTTACGCGAAATGAGGAATTTCCGCCGAATCGGTATTTGCATGCCTTATTACTTTAGTCTGCGACGCTGAGCCAAATATTTTTCAATCGCAGACACGGAATTTCCAGTTTCTGTCACCGCACATGATTAGAATGGTCTGGCGTTTGTTCTACGCATTTATTCGCTGCAGAATATAGAGTTCGCGCCACGAAAGAAAGGAGAAACACGGAACAAAAATTTGAGATTCCTTCTGTCTATAAATGTAAAATAAAATTTCGGCCAACTGAGATCATAGTTTCATAGTTACAACAACATATTAATCACAATACATTACATAGATTTTACTAAATTACAATTGAAATTGTCATACAATAAATTGAAATAAAATAAATAAAATTAAGCAGTCTATGTCCATAAAGCTCAAATTTGAATAAGTTTTGATGGCGGTTTTCACGGCAATACTTTGGTCGCGCGGACTCTACTGTTGTCATCATCATGTTGGGCCTCCCCCAATGTTCTCTACACAGATCGGTCCTGTGCCGCCCGCTACTACTTACTGTTGTAATTGTAATTAATTTAAGGGTTATTGTACATTGACCACAAAGTAAACTCGCCACTGAAAAAAGTAAGTGTAAACTCACCACAGTTCTATTTTTATGAATTAAATTGTTTATTAATAATTTTGGTTATTGTAAACTCACCACCATTGCTTTTGTGAAAAGGTCTGCAGAAAAATCATACAACAAGTAGAATAAAAAATTATTTATTTTTTCGATATGGAAAAAATCAGGAGGTTACATAATAAAATATATGTACAAGTATGCGAGTTAGCGAGCGCGTGATAGAGTCTGCAAAAGCGCAGGAGAAAAAAAGAAAGATGTGCTTTATTGTTAATTCTTAATTTCGTATTAGTTTTCATTGGATATTAACTTATAGGTACTCTCTTAATTTTATCAATATAATTATTCTCTAAAAAAATCAAAAGATTGTTTGCTATCGTTACTTTAAGCAAAAAATATGTGAACTGAGGATTTGTGGCGAATTTACAACAAACCTCACCCGCCTGTGACTAACTTACACATATTTTTAATGCATGTGGTGAATTTACTTTCAATGTATGGAGTTTACAAAATGTGGTGAGTTAACTTTGTGGTCAATGTACAATAACCCTAATTTAAATGTTTTAATCAAGAGTGGCTAGTTAGTAGTAAACAAACAAGTGTCTAGGAGAAAGTGATTGTACCTATAAGTCACTAGTCCTTGATTGGAATGTTTTAGATTAGTGAACATGATTGTTACAGGTATGGAGAAGGTAGAATCGGCCTTGGATGTGCTGTCGAGAGCTGCTACAATGGTGCAGCCGTGCCCAGCGTACCCAGCCAGCGACTCCGACAGCTTCGGTATTTATTTATCATTTTATACCACCTAATTCACTTCATCCTTTCATACCTCTATAACATAACAAAATAATGACTTCTCTAAAGATGCATTTAGAGACCATCACACCATCATCTTCAGAGCAGTTTATTTTTAAGCAAGATTTTATCACTCTATCTGGAAAATCTGAAAGTGAAAATCTGATATCTTAAAACAATCAATTTTAAGTCTTAATAAAAGTACGGTACGACACTGAAACTACATCTGTATTAAAGCTTTACAACAAATTTGCAATATTTCTGATGTAGCTGATGTCCGTGAGCGGTAGAGATCACATACCATCAGGAAACTCGCTTACTCGTTTGCCTTCCCCATTCTAAACATTTTAATACCGCGCTAATTGAAAATAACTACGAATGAATTCAGTCAATGTCTTTGTCAATAGGCACCATCATTTAGGTATTGATTTGCTTGTGTAGAGTAGGCACTAACATGTACTTAGATTTATATATTGCATACATCCATTAAATGTATTAAATAAATTAAATTTCAAAATACATTTCTGAACAACAATGCCTAGAATGATGCGTGGAATTGTGTTTTCGGGTAATTTAAGTACCCCTTTAGCTTACCGTTAAACTAAAGCTCAAAAGCAGAGCAAGTTAATTTGAAAGAAAGAGATGTGAGCATGTCCCGTCTTGCATTAACCGTCATAAGTTCTTGTTACTCCAAATTACTCGAGCAATCCACCTTATTTAATATAACGGAAGAAACTCCGCGTGGAATGCGACTACTTATCAGTAATTGGAATGTTTGCTTATTGTTTTCATTTATCAACAACAAAGTAATCTTTTAAATTCTTGGCACCATTTTGATCAACTTAACTCACAATAGGTAAGTAACTGCTATACTCAAGATTCGTGGCAGTCAGTGTCATAATTTATTCATAATTCATGAATGAAATACTCTCCTCTACCTCTGCTGTCTTTAGCGAGGTATGCGCGAGTCTTTAGCGTTGACTTTTTAAACTAAAACCACAGAATACACTATTTGAAGTACTTATTACCTTAAGTAGGTAATAAGTTATTTTATTGTGTGTATGTGTGCTTACGTCGCCCAAGGCTCAGCCTGTAGACCAGCGCTGCGGCGGCTTCGGTCACCTGAGCAAATGCTGAGGTTGGGCCTTGTCGGCTACAGAATTTATCATATTTGTGAAATGTATGTAATTCGCGTTTGTGGCCAATAAAGAAATATTTATCTTTACTCATAAGTATCTACATATCTATTAACTGTGATATCTATTTTATCTAAAGTAAGATGAATCCAACGAAAAAACTAAAATAAATAAACAACAAGATAATTAACGAGACTAAAGGCTGATTCGACCAATCATGATCCGATACTAAATGTATGGTATAGCGCTGTCATCCTTTACAAATTTCACGTAATGCCATAGATTTATCCACAGATAAAAATTGATAGAACCTTATGTACTAGGTATTAACATACCTCAAAAGATAAACGCCGACACTTTATTTATAAACTCTGAAAAATGCCTACCTATGCGTAATGGTTACCTAATTATTATTGCTTCGAAGAGATAACTAATTAGTTATCTCTTTTAAGGAGTACATAAACATTTACTATTTTTACTAGCTCTGTTAATTAACAGAGCTAGTAAAAATAGTAAATGTTTATGTACTCCTTTCAAATATTTATCAGCAAGATAACCTATCCAAATCATGACCGGAGATAAAGTTCAAAATCGTTTGCGGAATGGACAACATTTCATATTTTTAACATGTCCATATTGTTTTTTTATATGAAAATAGACATAAAATGAACGGACCCATATTTTTTCTTTTTTCAAAATTTGTCCACTTTTCATGCATAAAATAATTATTAAAATTCTTTATATTCTAAATATGGCTATATCGGCTGAATACAGCGATATTCCTTGGCTTATCATTGTTTTAATAAAAAAAAGGTACTACTGTCAAAGGTAAATAATACTAATGTCAACATTGTCAACGTCATTCATTCATTCAACGTTGACAAGTTGTCTTTTTTTGACAGTTGCGTGTCATGGGTTTGGCATTTCGTAAATTTAAAACTATAATGTGCTAAGCAAAGAAATATTTTACATTCTGCCGTCCGATGACGTCATCTTAAGTTTTTTAGTTTTTAATTTTTTTCTCAGTAAATAAGCAATATAAAAAATTAATAAATATAAATATATTCGCGCAGCGGAAAAGTAAATAAAGAAATGGTATTTTTTGTTTCAGAGCTTAGCAATTTTGAAATGTTGTCCATTTTCAGTTTTCGTAATCTCGTATACGGGCACAGCCAGCATCAATGATCTTAGCGTACAACATCTACCAAAACAAAACTACCAAAAATTTCTGAGAAATTTACAAAAGACAACTGTACCTATGTCATGTCAGTACCTACATACGCCAAGGATTCATGCGCCAAGGTAATATAATAGTAAGTAAGTTACGGTCGCACTCAGAGATGTCATTTTGAGCTAATGTTTATTAACTTTAGTATCGGTAGTCTCTATGCGCATCAAAATAAGTGTCAATGTTTTTTCTTAAGTAGCCAACTAAGTTAATCAACGACTCTGAGTGCGGCAGTTAGACATTTATTGCCCACAAACACAATACAATTACACATAAGACAGAATGGAACAAATATCTATTATAATATATAATATCTGTAGCCAAGGTGAATTTCATTTGTTGTTTGAGAGCAATACCAATAAAGTGATCTAAAAGAGTTTTTGTCCAATGCTCAGGTCTTTTTGGTAGATTTTATTCTGATTGCACAGAAATAAATACTACTTATTAAAGAATAGTACGACCGGCGTAACAGAGACATTACTCGTATGTATGTCAATTTTCCTATTCGCTATTTTAATATCTTCCAGTTCAGCTACAATAAGATTAGGTAAGTTGATTTGAAGTACGCCCTGTTAGTCTAGTGGTCGTGATCTCGGGGTCCTGGATTCTATTCCCGGGTCGAGCAAAAATATGTTTTAAATTTTTCGAACATAGCTCGGGTTAGACAAGCGTACCTAATCTTATCTTAGTAGCATGACTGGATTTACTATGTTTATAATTATATCGATGATCAGAATAGAATGCGTAAAACATCTCGATAAGTAACGATGAGAGCTAGATCAGACAGCTACACAAACGTCGGCAGCTGGAGTCAGGAATGCGACCCGCCTACAAGGCCGCGTTCCAGCTAAACACCGAAGCTCCGGCGACTTTATCGGTACCGATTAATTGCTCTGGCTCATTATTGGAGTGACATCCAACTATTCATAACTGTGAAACAAGATGCTTCCACTTGTAGCAAGTGTTTAGAGATTTATCAGCTGGCACGATAATTTAACTCTTAGGTAAAACTTTTTTATATGTAGGTATGTAGCACGATTTTTATATGCATGTAACGATAGTAACTCAGTGGATTAGAACGCGCCTTCCATATGGGAGGTTGTAGGTATGATTCGGTTGTCAATTTCCCCTGGTAACGAATTACAAGACTCCCCAGACCATAAATGGTCTAAAGCGTACCCTGGACTCCAATGTGACAGCTTTGGACGCAACCGGGAATTACACGCTACGATGAGATGGAAAATACGTAGATTATATTTATAATCTAATGATAATTAATATTTATAATATTTCATTAGCCTTACTTTTTATAGGGCAATGTTGCGATGCCCTAACTGGGCCGTGTTTACAGGTCTCAAGTTATTTGTATCTACATCATTACTATGTACCAACATGTTGCAATAAAATTATATGACTATGACTATATGGTAATAACGAGAACGCTGAATAAATAAATCAATATTTCATAACATCACATACATTGATCTGACTCCGAGATAGGTAGCTCAAGCGCCTGTGATACGGATATCAGAATCAACAGTGGGATTACACATATATACATATGTATAATACTTTTCTTTTGTAAATACATACTTACAATACATAGCAAACACCCAGACCAATACAAACAAACATGTTCATGCACACAAATGTTTGTACTGTGCGGGGATCGAACCCGCAACCCCTGTATCAGAGGCAGCGTTCACTACCACTGTTCCAATCTGTCAAAAATTTGTAACTCTAAAATTTGTAAATGTATTTGGTGGTAAGTAAGTAAGGTTAAGTAATCAACAGGTCCAAAGATTTCCTTACTCTAATAGTTCCATCTCTTGCTCCAAAGTCTAAAAGGTTCGTCTTCAACATAATAATAATATGTTGTAACCAACCTTGTAGCAACGGATTTAGCGAACCGGAGTGACCCTCTCTAAATTCGAGCCACAAAGGATACCATTGTTGCATTGGACTGGTTTCGCGTTTGACGATTCGAGCGCGTTTCCTCGCCGACCACCGCTGGTATATGACCGTCACGGTGATCGTTTTGTCAGCTTTTTTCTACAAACGCACTCAACCGACTACGTCCGGGTAACACAGTCAAACTCCGCAATACCTCTAGTTAAAATAAAAAATCTAAGTAATTAGACATTTGTGTCTGAGATAGATGTCGTAGTCATATCGTAGATTTCCTCACTTTTTTTTTATGAGAGGTGGCAGACGAGCAGACGGATCACCTGATGGTAAGCAATTCCGCCGCCCATGGACACCCGCAACACCAGTGGAGTCACAAGTGCGCTGCCAACCTTTTCCCTTTCCCCCATTGGGCCTCCGGTAACGTCACTCACACGGCGAAATATCGCAGGCGCTGCTTCATGCCGGTCTTCTGTGCGGCAGTGGTATCACTCCGGTCGAGCCGGCCTATTCATGCCTAAGCGTGGCTCTCCCACATTTAAACTTTCACTTCATGAAATGCTAGATAATTTTATAAATGGTCGGCAATTTTTGGGCACACTGAATTTGGACACATAGTTTGGACAAATAATTGATAAGAAATCGTTTCTTGAGATTTGCAACTAAACGCGCGGCTAATACATGTAATGATCAAGATTTCATAATAATTCCCTCTTAGGGCCGTGTTTATAGGTCTCAAGTTATTTGTATCTACATCATTACTATGTACCAACATGTTGCAATGAAATAATATTACCAAAAGAGTAAGATGGCCGCCAAAATTTCTTATTATTTTTTTAAAACATTTCCATTAGCGGTGTTATTTACCGGGTAAGCATAAAAAATCCTAACCTTACCTAATACATCAAAAAAATTTAACTGCGCAGCAAGTATGATCAGATGACGCGTGAATGACATAACTGCTATTACTAAATGTATGGATCTGATCAAATTCAGTTGCCCACATCATGTAACCCGACTATTTCATGAACCGAGCAAATATACGATATGGCCACGACGCAGACACAACGACAATGGTATTTGGCCTCGATGGGAAAGCAGAGCTTTCTGAGGCAACTGCGAGCATAGACTGAGTGAAGAGAAACACGTCCCGCGCGAATTTCGCTGACCCACAATCCAGCAGTTTATCCGCTTACATCCCCCGGCGAATATCCGCATGCCAATGCAGACGACTGAATAATATTCGTTCATATTCATACAATTCTTTTAAGTAGGTATCACTGGTATGTGCTCTGACGACTTGTGACAACATTTTGCAAACCGAAGTTATTTATTATTGTGAATTTACGGGTTTCCCTTAAAGGACGGGTGGTTAAATGTACTTAAACTAAGTAAATCTTTTAAGTACTCTATTCGACTGCGAAATCATCTTACAAATGTGCAGATAAAGAATGGGATCAGAAAAGGCGGCGAATCTATTCACTTCTCGCTCGCACACTATTTGCGTCTATACTCGCACTCGTGGGTGTGCGAGCGAGAAGTGCATAGATGCGCCGCCATTTCCGATCCCATTCTTTATCCGCACAGATTGTATAGTTATTTTGTTCTTTTCTAAATGTGAGTTCTTTTCTATGGGTTATTTTGCGAAGCCAGTTCTAACTGATTATTATTTCTAAAGCTTTCATTTACAACTGATAGTATTTTTAGTTTCTTTTATTGTTATATAATTATAACAAATCTTAATCTACTACATATATGACTTTTACATATTTAACCCATGTTTGACCCAGCTTTTTATCCCTATTTATGATTTTACGAGTTTCTATAAGTCTTCAGTTAATATGATGATTGTAAGTAAGCTCCAGATTTAGACTAATTTCAAATTTGACTTGGGTAAATACACATGTACCTATCAAAACATAAATATTCCATCTAAAAATAAACTTCCATATTGGGGTTCAAGAGAAAGGTATTTGTTGATTTGCATATTACACGCAATAAACATGCCAATTGCAGTGGCGCGAACGCAACATTTTATGTAAGAATTTCGCCTTGAAAAAGCCAAATATTGAGAGATGCTAATCGATGCCAATAATTAAGTTGGTATGCGTATCTAATCAAAATACGATCACGCAATTTGTTCTATGATGTTCTTGTTGAGTGTTTACAAACAATGGTTGGAGCGCGGGTAATTATGCAACGCGATGACAGCGGGCGCGGCGCTCACTTTCGTTGCGCGACGCGCGTGCGCCGCGCGGCATGCGTGCCGTGCGCCCGCGCCGCGCTGACACAGAGAAAGCGTTCAGGAATTTGGTCGGACCACTAGCACTGCTCTCTAACCGATGCCACTATTCTCATTTTACCAATTTCGTAGGGCTGCCCTCCATTCGTTACTCAACGGTCACGGGGTGCTGTCAACGAAAAATTAACCATAAAACAAAGCTTAACAAAAATAATACATAAAAAGACAACGCATTCAAAATAGTTTTTTTTTTATGTGATAGATGACAGACGAGCAGACGGATCACCTGATTATAAGCGATTGCCGCCGCCCATGGACACTCGCGACACCAGAGTCACAAGTGCGCTGCCAACCTTTAAACCCCCCTTTCCCCCGGATTGGGCCAAATTTGGATAAGATCAAAATACAGAGTAAGAGCGGATGTTAAGTATGCCACTATTCCTACCTTACTTGATGACCACGACTACTCGGCCAAGAATGTAATCTGCTAAGAAGAAGTTGTTTTTATGTGATAGGTGGCAGACGAGCAGACGAATAACCTGATGGTAAGTGTTGCCGCCGCCAATGAACACTCACAAAACTAGTGTGCCTTTAAACCCATTGGGCCTCCGTTATCCTCACTCACGCTGCGAAACACAGCAGAGACGCTGTTTCACGTCTGTTTTCTGTGAGTCCGTGGTCCACCGGTCAACCCGGTCCATTTATGCAAAAATTGATAATCGAGTAAAATCATAAATTGTAACCACCTTTATAGGGTACTTAGGTATCTCAAGAAATGTAGGTATACCAGATGTAAATAGCTTGTATGTGGCGCCTCATAGTATTAATAATGCTGCAGCACCTACTAGGGAATGCCATCCCGCAACAAAATTTCAAATCATGTTGTTTGCGGGATCCCGCATCTTTCTGAACATCATCCAACGAGAAAAGATAGTAATCCTGTGTCATTCATACATCTAAAATTAAAAATGAGACAAATAAAAACAAGTTTTTTATTGAGAAATAAGAAATAATAATAAAAACATATAAGTTAGTACTAAATAAAAGAATTAAAATTAGAATAAAGATACCTTAATAGGTAGCTTAGACATTATTCTGAAAGTAACTGCGCATAAAACATAACATGTCGATAGTCTTGTCTGCCAAACGACTCCTGACTTCACATGCCAGATAGCCAGCCTCAAAAAACACTCGTTCTGCTTCCAAACTTGAGGGCACAACTGTCATCAAAGCGTTGTAGGCGAACTTAAGATGTATGTCCATAAACCCACCAGATTCAAACAAATTCATTTCTTTCTTTATCAAAATCTCTAGAGAAAGAACTCTAGAATTAGAGCGACCAGCAGTCTTACAACTTGATGAAGTTAGTTCCAGTTCACCCGAATCCGATAAACACATGGCGCTTGTCGCTGCGCAGTCCAG
The DNA here is from genome assembly GCA_019059595.1 of Marasmia exigua. Classification (NCBI taxonomy): domain Eukaryota; kingdom Metazoa; phylum Arthropoda; class Insecta; order Lepidoptera; family Crambidae; genus Marasmia; species Marasmia exigua. The sequence goes on from CM032466.1 coordinate 14,341,217, forward strand.
CAAATCCCGTGGGATCTCATCTCGCTCGATTTTTGCGCGAGATTAGTCCCGCAAAAATAGCGCGGGATCCCGGTATACCGAGATTGCATTCCCTAGAACTTACATATTGTAGGATAAGAATAAATTATGCGACAAGGTAAATACAACAATTACTTACCTACCAACCTTAATATAACTTTATTACTACCTACAAACATTACATAATTCATCCTAGTTAGACTTAGCTTCTTGTTTTGTTCATTATTCTGAATAAGTTTGATTTTTTTTATATTGAGATGGATTATACGTAGGTACGTACCTATCAGGACATATGAAAAATATTTTACATGATATCATTATGAAAGTTCAAATTGGGGAAAAGATAAAAATCAGATCAAGAAAGCTCAACTAGGAGCTGAGACGTTTACTCATATCAGCAGTTATCAATTTCATCGTATCAATCAGAGTACGCCGATTTACAGCTCTCTACCAATGCATTGCTTGAAATTCTAACGGCCCGTGTCGAATCGAAATCAGTTTTATCACGCTACATTTAGGGTGAATATGGCTTGTGCATCTGTATCCGGAACGTCGAGGCGGCGTGTTACGGTTTCTAAAAGAATGCCAGAATGTAGGTTGGTGTACTGACTCCAGTCGCGAACGCTCTTAGGCATGCACTCGTCGATCAGTATTGTTTTCAGAATATTATTTTCAGCACCATAAATCGGACGAACGAGTCAATTCGGCCGAACAACCTCGTAATAAACAAACGCTAAATTATCCTCGATACTAAAACGGTGCTCCAAAGCATTGTTGGTTTGCCTCATTTGAAATCTTTGTCTACTGAAGACGGCCTTTCTGTCAAGTTTTCTCAAATTGCGATAGAACCAAATGTCTTTGACATTGAAGTGAGAATTGATAAAAATATGAATAGACTAGAAGAGCTAAAAACTTTCTGTTCAGAATGCAACGCCACTTTGTCGTCAAGGTCCCTCATCTAACTGTCGTAGCAACTAATGCTGAGGACGGGACCTGATTGACCACACACTATTCACATCTCTTTGTCCCTCTTCTTTGTAAAATTTATGTCGTTTTAAACCGTGTACCAACTATATGTATTTGTTTCCTGTGTATTGTGATGGTCAATAAATGTATTGTCTTTCTTTCTTTCTTTCATCTTAGTGTGTAATTCCCAGTTATGTCCAAAGCTATCGCTTCGAAGCCTGGGTTACGCTTTGTCGTCATGTTAATTCAATCGCTTAGGTGATATCTAACACGATAAATAATGATCTTTCTTGTACTCTTAATTCTAAAAACAATAAAAGCTATTTACTTGTAGACTCTCTTATCATCTTCTTCTTTGTCATCATACTCTTGGCAGAGTGGTTGTGGTAATACGTGTTTTTATTACTGGGAATGGTGTTTTAACTTGCGATTAGATACATATATGTCGTAAAGTCATTGTGGTCGACACATCAACGTTTATAGCTTGCTTCACAATCTTTCGCCACTCCTCACGCAGAGATGCTTTTCGGGTGCATTCGTGGTGTGGACCATTTTCGAAGATTCGCTAAGAAAACTACCGCCATCGATCGGCCAGGTGATGTTTGCCTGTAAAAAAGAAAAGTGCTAAAAACTTTCTGTGCAACATGCAACGCATCAAACTCATATGAACCGATAAAGAATTCCATCGCCATCGATCGGTCAGGTGATATCAAATATGCGCATTGTGCGTGCCCAAGTGACACCTCGGCGCGTGCGCTGCAGGAATCCGATAGCAATGAAGTCATCACGTAGAGTAGAATTTCTAATGACCGCGGATTCCATTTCGTTGGCAGCGAAGCGAGAGTGGAGCTATTCAAGCTATTCGGGCCGGCTCGGTTAGAGCGCTTTCAGACTACAGTATTTCTCTTCGTGTAACCAAACGCGCGTACACGCTCTGCTAGTTTGCTCGAATCAGTGTTTCTGTGCAGCTTAGAGGATGCGCTGGAACAAGCTTATAGGCGCGTTAGGCGTGCCGATGCTCACTTATCGTATGATTTGCGCGTGGAAAAAGTTGTCTAGATGCGCTTATAAGCCCACAAAATAATGCGCTTCGAAGACAAGCAAATAAACGCTGATTTGAAAAATTACTTCTTGTTTGAATTAGTGTAATGCCCTCTGTGGCGCAGTGGTTAGTAGGTCGCACTTTAAAGCGACGGCTGCGCAAGAGGTCCCAGGTTCCATCCCCGGGACGGGCCAAAAATTTGTACCTAAGTTTACGGTAAGAAATTCTTAGTGGCAGCCCGGAGTCTGGAAGTTGGCGATCTTGTACCCCCGTCCCTCGGTAAGCACGTTAAGCGGTTGGTCCTGCGCCCGATCCCTCTCCCGTCGTGTTACAAGTAGTGTCCCATCGGAATATGAGGGTAAGGGAATAGAGAGTACACTTGTGTTTGTGTACACACTTGAGTATTATAATATATCCTCTGAACATGGCCGATCGTTGAGATTGGCGGCCGTAGCCGTAATCGGTTGGAGGATAATATAATTATTAATTTTATAAGTTACATCATCCTCCAACCCGATTCGACCAACGAGAAACTTCTCGAGGGCATTTGCCCTCGAGAAGTTTCTCGTGTATTCAAAATTCTCTGTGTATCAATACGTCTTAGAACCGATTTCCCGTTGAAATTGAACGCGACCAACTCTAAAACGCGATCAATGCAAGCGAAGACAATGGAACGGAACTCAGTTTAGCGCGTAAACCGAGTTCAGGCGAATTGATCTCGTTCAATTTAAGCGGTGAAATCGGCCCTTAGTATCCCACCTTCATCTAATGAATGGGCCTACCAATCCAGGGGATGTTGAGTTTGAAGGTTGGCAGCACATTTGTGACTCTTCTGCTGTACAAGTGTTGTGGGTTTCCATGGACGGCAGTAATATCAGATCCAGTATGGAAATTTCTTTTGTTAAAAAGATGACTAGCCAAATTTTAGATCGCTTCTCTTGGCATTCTGATTACTAATTTGATTTAAATTAGCATCATGATTATCGCATCAAGATCTTTATCTGAAACTCCTAATTCACCGACTTCAAGGTGAATTCATTTTGCAATCGGTGTTTTACACCAACATTATTGCGAATGAGCCTATAGTTCGCGCGTGAGCTCAGAGGAATCGGGGACTGAGGAAATTATGAAATCTCTAGTATTTCCCGCGGTATCGCTCGCTTCAGAAAGAGACAAAAAGTTGCCTCTCTCTCACCTTTCAACTATCTCCACTTAAAAATCACGTCAAACAGTCGCTCCGTTTAGCTGTGAAAGACAGACGGACAAACAGACAGACACGTACATATTCACATTTATAATATATTAGTATGGAATAGACCTGGCAAGAACGTATCTTTCAAAAGATTGGAACATTTGCATCTGGATCAGTGCAGAGATGCGGAACAGTGAAACGCTTCATTTGGAACATCGACTCTTAGATAGATCCGTGATTCATTCCGCTCATTCGGCTCACTCGGATCATTCAGCTCATTCGGATCATTCGGCCCATCGGTTCATTAAGTTCATTCGGATCATTCGGCTCACTCGAGATCCATTTGAGTCGAATGATACATTCGGAGCGAACATTAGAGATTCGGAACAGTGTATCATTTGGCTGATCGGATCACTGAGTCGTTTCAGTAAAGAATTATACACGACTAGAATGGACAACATTTCAAAATTGCTAAGCTCTGAAACAAAAAATACCAATTCTTTATTTACTTTTCCGCTGCTCGAATATATATTTATTCATTTTTTATATTGCTTATTTACTGAGAAAAAAATTAAAAACTAAAAAACGTAAGATGACGTCATGGGACGGCAGAATGTAAAATATTTCTTTGCTTAGCACATTATAGTTTTAAATTTACGAAATGCCAAACCCATGACATGCAACTGTCAAAAAAAAAAGACAACTTGTCAACGTTGAATGAATGAATGACGTTGACAATGTTGACACTAGTATTATTTACCTTTGACAGTAGTACCTTTTTTTATTAAAACAATGATAAGCAAAGGAATATCGCTGTATTCAGCCGTCCGATGACGTCATTTGGCGCTTACGTCTATTTAGAATATAAAGAATTTCAATAATTATTTTATGCATGAAAATGGACAAATTTTGAAAAAAGAAAAAATATGGGGCTGTTAATTTTATGTCTGTTTTCATATAAAAAAACAATATGGACATGTTAAAAATATGAAATGTTGTCCATTTATGAGGGAGGGTACCGCGTATTTTAAATAAAATAAAACAACACTTAGTATATCATGTTAAGGTCGACTAAACTAGTAGGAACATGGGGCACGACTGGTACCGTCATAGAATTATTTCATAATTTACTCAGACCCCGATTCGTAGGAGTTCGCGTGCTGACTCTAAATGTTTTACTAACATAACATGCACCAAGACGACATTATCAATAAGTGTTAATGACAACATAAACCTTGGACAATGAGATTATATTATTGTAATTAAATACGATTATGCTAAATGTTATCGTCAGTCTAATGGTTGCATTGTCATTGAGAAGGTAGTATTTCTATAAATCGAAGGTAGGTACAAACATAATCTAATGAGCCGTGTGGTCCCCGGCAGAGTAGAATAGGCCACCCTCACTCTTACCGAGGTTTCGTAAAAGGCGACTAAGGTAAAGCTGCTGGCATAATCATTAGCACCCAGAGAAGGAAAACTCTGCATTCATATCAAAACCCTCGCCAACCCGTCTGCCAAGCGTGGTGAGTATGGCAATTACCCCTCTGATTGAGGGAGGCCCGTGCCCCAGCAGTGGGGACTTAAATGGGCTGATGATGATGATGATGACAAACATAATAGGTAGGTACTGTGATACAAAATTCTAGCAATGTTTTTATAAGGAAAGTTATAAAACCACAGAATTAATAAAGGCCACTTACTCATAACGCATTTAGAAGGTTTCTTTAACCAGAATTCTTACAATTTTCTAAGACTTCTTTTTTAATTATACAACCGAAATAGCAGGTCGGTAACATTGTATTGCGCTACGTAACTGAACGGTTATTTTTGAAATTTTAAGTTTTGAAGCACATGTTTCAAACAAATGTTGGTACCATGCTTTTGTATTACGTGGGATTTGCTTATAGCTCTTTTTGTAGATATTTTCCTGGGTCATTGCCATTTGTAGTACTCGTAAAAAAGGGCGACAAAAAATCATCTCATTACCGGTCAGAGTCGTAGATCTTCCTTCGAGCAGGAATTTCCCAATTGGGATACAACGAGACTTAAGTTACCGCGTCTGGAATGGAGTGATCATCGAGACAAAAGAGCATCGCCGCTATTTCACGCAATTTCGCGGTCAACATAATAAGCGCGGAAATTTTAATGGTTCAAACATGCGGTCGCATTCCGCGCTCGACTCGCGCTTCGCCGACGATCGCGCTCGCTCCGAGATAGGCATCTCAGGCACGCACTGCGTACTACAACAAATAACCACGCGATTCACACATTCATATTTAATTACATATATTTCTTATTAACTAGGCTGGAAATCATAAAATTCTTCAAGAGTGAGTGACACTGCTGACTGAGGTTGTTACGTTTCGAAACAATCTTCGTAATTCTTGTTGACACTACCTACTCCTAAAAAATATAGGATTTTGACTAAAGTATTACTTACTTCCTGCTACTTTACCGTTTAAGTGTTTGCCGAGAGGTGTAACCCCGAAATTGTTTAAAATAGATCCGGTTTAGTAGCTGAAAATTAAAAATCGATTAGCGTCGCTAGTGTGCCCTACCCGTCGCCTTAAAAAGTGCGCTGCGCACGTGTGACTCCTTCGACGTGGCAGATGACCATGGGGGCGGTGGTAATCGCTTACCATCAGGTGATACGCCCGCTCGTCTGCCCCCTATATCATAAAAAAAGTTACCTACCCGTTAAAGTAACAATTTTTTTTATGTGATAGGTGGCAGACGAGCAGACGGATCCCCTGATGGTAAGCAATTGCCGCCACCCATGGACACCCGCGACACCAGTGGAATCACAAGTGCGCTGCTAACCTTCACCCGATCATCGATTTGGTGAAGGTCGTGGGAATCCATTAAATGTAGGCGGCACAGGACCGATCTGTGTGGAGAACATTAGGGAAGGCCTATGTCCAGCAGTGGACGTCTATTGGCTGATTAAGTACCTAAGTACCCATGCCGTTGTTTTTATGCGCTACGCATAAGCTTGCATATAGGGCCTTTGGGCTATGTTCGTGACCTTAGTTCTCCTGCAGATCTCATCATTTCTGATACGATCACGCAAAGATACTCCGAACAGAGCCCTCTCCATTGCGTTCTACTTCCCTGCTATAAAATGCATTTACACTCGTACGTACCTCTTATGCCTACTTCCCAGACTGTCCCTTACATAAAATCATTGTTTATTGAAAAGCTATGCATCTCACGGTATCCATTTACGATTCGTTCCGTAATTCCTACGACATGACTTTGAGCACTCAATGCCGATACTTATTAATAAGTAAAGAATTTTAATAGCTCTGAACATGTTTAATTTTTCACTTGACCTCACGTTAAGTCATCGGGTCTTCGGACAATGTTGACGCTATAAGTATAATCTTCCGTGTTTACCTGTCGTTTGGTTACAAAATTCCCCAGGAATCCAGGCGTTGTCCAAAAGGCGGTGATGCAATACGACTAGCCGCGTCATTTTAACAGCTAGTCATCTCTAATCTATTCCAAACAATAAAACAACGAAAGTTTTTAGTTGTGATTGAGCGTTGAAATTTGTTGATCGTTTAATTGCGTCATGCGATGTGTTTGTCTTCGCTTCATTAAGGTGTATGATAATGTTTTTTTGTTATATCGGATTCCTTATGCATGCGTCGACTTCGAGTGTCCAACGTGATGGGCGATTGATTCGACTGCCTCATATGGGATCTCCATAGTTGAGTTGCGATTCAGCGAAGCATGTCAGGGCTACCACGTACAAACGCGGAGTCTTAGTACGTGGAGCTATGTTATGTTATGTAACAAAAAGGTCGCCGCATATCTAGCGCTCAACCAGCCGTACAATACAATACTTGCGTAGTTTTTATTTAGGTACAATTTATGATTCCTTTATGTTTTACTGTTTGTGAAAACATTTAATATGCTTGAACTATTCGTTTAACTTTGGGTAAGTGTGTTACAACACACAATGTTTGTTGTCTGCATCAGAAGATTAACTTATTCTCAGAAAAGACCTCCTCATCTTACTTCGGAGCCCGGGATACGCTTGGTCCATGAGCAAGAGTGGCTTAACGACCCAATCGGAGTTTTCCTCTCTTTCACATGCGCTGTGTGTCTCTTTTGTTTAGATGCGACAGGTATATTCTCGTTCGTTACGGGACGGCTTTAAATTAAGCCACCAAGATTCGAGAAGTGTGGTAATTCTCAGAAATGACCTTTATTTCAAAAATCAAGAATGTTCATTGGCTTCTAAACAATCTGAGAAAGCTTGATCATTTGGTTGCACTCATATACCTGCTCCTAATTAAGCTTGTCAATATCGTGCCCAAGGGCGGAAGGTCCCGGGTTCCATTCCCGGTCAATGAATAGGTTATTATAGACATTAAGATGTCCATCCAATTTCGCGTCTGCGAAAACTGCTCGAAGGAAACCACGATGTGATATAATATGTAGATACCTACCTACTTAACGCGGGATTGGATGTCTGTCCAGAAACGTCAGAAGTAAAGAATAATGGAAAAGTCCTACGTCCTAAAATTTGAATAAAGTTATAGGTAATGTTATTTTTTATCGTTTACATCCAAAATACCTCATGATAGGTACGAGTACCGTGAATAAAATCCGTTTAGCATGTTAGATCAACAATACAAGCGGAATTAAATCAGCTGTTCCATACATTATGGCTGGGTGGACATTATATTTTGTATGGAACAGCTGATTATTATTTTTCGCTGAAATGAATGAGATGCAAAAATAACAGTGTATATACAGTAAGTAGCATGGACAAATTATTGTTCATGATATTGTTTAAAATTTCTAATTTTATCATAGAATTCAAGTCATTCAGAAGCATGTTAGAAGGTCACGGGCGAAATGGCGTGCGCTTACGCAACTGAGCGCAGCGGTATGCGTCCGACACGGTCTGCCTGAGCCCTGGATGGGGGTGTACGTTATTAATTTTAACTAGCAACACATACCTGATTCATTTTCTTATGTTCAGTGAACACGGTGTGGCTCGAGCATAACAGTTCGATGACTCGGAGTTTTTAGTTTTAAACCAAGTTGGAGAATGGGAAAGTCTCGCGATGACTATCTCAAAAAATTGTGTTCCTCTGCTATTATACGAAAGCAGTTCCGTGTGTCCCGCCTAGCCCCTGGGTAGCCCCTAAGCAAGGTGGGGCAATGCTCTGGGCCCCCGAACTTATAAGGCCCTCAAATTCTTACCAAACACTCATTGAAACTGTCTCATTGAAATTGACCGGATGACGCAATTGGTAGTGACCCTGTCTCTTACGCCAAAGGTAGTTTCGATCTTTTCAAATTCAAAAGAAGGTTCGATCCCCACCCTGGACAAACATTCGTGCGATGAACACATGTGTTCGTTCAGTGTCTGGGTGTAATATATGTATTTAAGTATATGTTCCTCTATTGCCTGATATCTGTAACACAAGTGCTTAAGCTACTTAGTACGGAATCAGGTCACTGTATGAGATATTGTGAGAATTATTATAAAAAATCAACTGTTCCATGTTCCATATCGCCGTATTCTCAAATTATTATCTACCCTAGTTCCCTGGTTGTGGTAGAACAGCCTACACATTTATAATGCGGACGGCTAAGGAATGGAACTCCCTGCCGAGATCTGTTTTTCCGGACCACTATAATCTGGACATCTTTAAGGTGATGGGTAGCGACGCCAACCGATTTTAATTTTTAGCTACTAAACCGGATCTATTTGAAACAATTTCGGGGTTACAACCTGTCGGCAAACACTTATACCATTTATTAAATAACCATGCACAAATGTTGGGTCCTACGCGTACGCGAAAAATTGATTCACGCCAAATGCGGCCACTTTTAGCGTAAATCAATTTTTTGCGTACAAAAACGCGTATCATCCTAGACCTCATCGTCGCTTTCCATCAGGTGCGATTGTGGTCAAGCGTTAACCGTTGTCCAAAAAAAACTTATAAAGGTATAGGCAAGGTATAAATTCGCCAATAAAGTCTTGAAAATTAGTGATGGCCACCATTGCTGCTTACGTCATAGTGGTATGATAACCCCATTGGTATGAAACAGCATGGGAACTTAACCAGACTATTATTGCATTACTCTATGTGGGAACCCAATCTTCATTGTTACGACTTTCATCTTATCGCGTGATATGAAGTCCCGTAAGAAGCGAGCTTAGTCGCCATCAACATTCAAATTTGAGCTTAATGGTAATAGACACAAGGACTCTCAAATTCTTCCATCTCTTAATCCATCTTTTTCCTGGGAACTTCTTCCCGATTCCCGAGTAGAGTAAGTGCTCTACTTAAGTACTTTACCTATTTTAGGTAAAGTAAGTAGGTACTCTACGTACGATTTTTATCATCATCATCATCAGCCCATTTAAGTCCCCACTGCTGGGGCACGGGCCTCCCTCAATCACATGAGGGGTAATTGCCATACTCACCACGCTTGGCAGACGGGTTGGCTAGGGTTTTGATATAAATGCAGAGTTTTCCTTCTCTGGGTGCTGATGATCATGCCAGCAGCTTTACCTTAGTCGCCTTTTACGACACCTCGGTAAGAGTGAGGGCGGCCTATTCTACTCTGCCGGGGACCACACGATTTTTATTATGAGAACCAAACCGAATGTGTCACTCCTATAAATTTTAGCTCCTTCTGAAAGATGCAATTTTCTGATTTTCTGACCGTGGGAGAGCCACGCTTCGGCATGAATTGGCCGGCTCGACCCGAGTGATACCACGTCCTCGCAGAAAACCGGCGTGGCCGGCAGCACTGTGTTGTGTTTCGCTTGAGTGAGGGTACCGGAGGCACGATTCGGGGGAAGGGGGGTTAAAGCTTGGCAGCGCACTTGTGACTCCACTGGTGTCGCGGGTGTCCTTGGGCGGCGGCAATCGCTTACAGTCAGGTGATCCGGCTGCTCGTCTGCCACCTATCACATTAAAAAAAATGCTAATGTCAAAACCTATGGGGAACTTGACATTTCCATCTGTTTGTACATACAGCCACCCATCAATGCTATAATACACATCGTACCTTCAGAAATATAGAGACCTAATGCAAAAAACTAAATTAGGGTAACAGCCAATAAACATTCGTATGCCACGACATTAAATAGGAAATTAATGTTATCTAGTAATTGTATACAAAGAGGTAATGTTATAAATAAAAATAGTTCCAACTAATTTTTGGATTAGGTCTCTATAATTCCGAAGGTGCGACATGTTAATTTCTTCATTGAACTACATATTATTACTAGTAATAACTCACTTAATTTCTTCAATCGATTCTCGCCTTTATGTCAAATACGTTTGGTTCAATATCAATTGAGGCAAATTGATAGATTGTGGTTATCTGGTGTGTGGCGGTGTGTACCTTAGAGTATAGATTTGATGTACTGTGTTGTACAACCCTCTAAGGTTTCTTCAACAGCGACATCTACACTAAGCAAGCATCCCTTGGGAGAGTGAGAACCGTGCCTCCATCTGTAGAAAGTTATTGACACTAAAATATCCTATTACTGTGAAGATGGCGCTACTGTAGACTCTTTTTAGAAACCTTCACAAGAGGTCGTTACGGTTACGTCATCGAGGAGCTTTTGTAAGTTCGTCTGAAAGCTTTTTTATCTGCGATAGTAACAAAAGGAAGAAAATATCGATTGAATTTTTATTGTTTGTTAATGTGATGATGTTCCATGTGGAAAGGCAAATAAATGTACCTATCATATCTTTAATATAGTAACCTATATTTTTACTATTCGTACCTATAACAGCTACCTACTCGTGTGTTTACTGCCTTAATATTAAAACATCTTTTATTATGTAATGTAGCGTGCAATAAATGATTTGAAAGAACATTCTCTTTTTTGGTCTAAGAGCCGGCCAGAAATGTCTGTTGATGAATTCTGTATGACTTGTCCCCCTAAGTATTTGATACCATGGCCCCAAAAACCTGTAGCGTCATTATCCGTCATTATTTGGGTTAAAAAATCAACATCTTCATACATTTTCGGTGAAATAAGTAACATTTTTTTATTATGCTAAATCTTGACAATTGAGCATCAGGGGGACCAGTCCTAACAGAAAACAGTTTCCAATTTCATAATTTTGGACCAAAAAACTCGTTTGAAATAAAGATGATTTGAGATAATAGAAATATGTAAGTAATTTCAATTAAATAGAAAAAATGCGATAATTGTTTCCAAAACAAGTAGGTAGGGTTAAGTACAAAATATTTCGGCTAACAATCACAATTTGGTTTAAACTAAAACGTATCTACTATATTTTTTAAAGATAGCAGTAGGAATGTAGGCTATGAACACATTCAATGCCAACAAAACATACCCTTGTTTAATCCATTTGATTAACCAGCATCCACCAAGTACCTACGCAAGTAAATAACTACAAATTGAATCTAAATGCCCATGTCCTTATTTAATGTCGGTACCCTTCATCACCCCGCGGGGTGACCGCGGCCAAAACATGACGTTGTCCACAAATTGAGAAATTAACATTTAATTAACGTTCCTTTGATGTCGAGTCCTTCCCGCCCTCGCAATTAATTCCAATTGAAAGTCTATTTACTTATTTGTTGGTACTATTTAGGTACCTACCAATTAGTAAACACTCGTGTTTACATTTAAACCTTGCTAATTCTATGCTCAACTCAATCATTGCATAGAAACAACTTTATTTTATTATTATATTTGTGTCATAATCAGTAAATTAAATAGGTATCAGTAAATTAAGTAGGTAATGTCTCCGAGTTTACTAGTTAGTGGTAATATTTTGTAAGGTAAGGGGTATTATTGGGGTGTTAGTGTTTTTATTGGTAACAACACTAACAATATTTTTTCGTGGAGCAACAAATAACAGTACAAACAATTATGTAAACTAGCAAACAAAGGCACGGACCTAGAGTCTGTAGATTAAATTTAAAAAAAAATAAAGGTAAGGGGTATTCTTCCAGTAATAGGTGACAAGCTTAAACGTGCACATCTTGACATAGGTATTATACCTAACATGTAGCCTGAGAAAATGTTTAACCTTATAACGCTAAGCGCTGGATATAAGGGCAGCTTGATAGGTACACTCAGGTTCATCAGCACCCAGAGAAGGAAAACTCTGCATTTATATCAAAACCCTCGCCAAACCGTCTGCCAAGCGTGGTGAGTATGGCAATTACCCCTCATGTGATTGAGGGAGGCCCGTGCCCCAGCAGTGGGGACTTAAATGGGCTGACGATGACGATGATGATAGGTACACCTGATCTACAGACCACCCTATAGGATCCTAAGTACCCAACCGGTAATCTTCATAAAATCTATTCTCTCCTGGGATACCTTCTTCTTGAGTTATGCCTATTGCTATCTTGATCCGTCAGAGGCTGCATGTTTAACTTCATAGACCGATCCAGGCATCTAAAATTTTAATCTTAGACTGTGCAGGCTCTTAGATTCACGCCTCTGGTGCGTATATTTTCGAATAGGTAATGCAGTCACTATAACTTCTGTCCATTATTCCGCTGACTTTTTGGGAGTTTCCCTGGGAGAGCCTCCAACCTCCACTCCAGCGTCTGACTCTCTACGCAATGATATTCATACTGTTACTACCGGTAGAAGTCTATGTATGATTCTGTAAGCAGATACAGCAAGAACGTGTTATGTATGATATTAATAGCTCATTATCGCAACTATACGCAGTGTCGGGTTTACCCAACGGAATGCGGAATGTTTGGGTGGCGCTTCCCTCACTTTCACACCAAACATCCGCCTTCCTCGGTGCAGTCGGCCGCACTCTTGTTATGTAAACTGCATCAAATGTTTGCAATCGAACTGTACCTGCTTGATTAACGTGCTCATTTGCCAATACAGTACTATTGGGGCTCATGAGGAAGTGGGTAATAAAGGACGATTGGTACTTGTTGATTTCGTAGTTGAGGGTTTTGGGCCTTGTCTTTGGCCATTTGTCCTTCTTTACCGCCACATAAGTACCAATAGATGTGACAAAGCCAATAATCTGATTATTCTGAGTATTTTCTAGTGCAGGGTGCTCATTCGATCCACTGGAATCAACCTCCAACGAAAAACGACGGGGTATTATCATTGGTTCTGAAGTAATTTGAGATATTTAGTCTAAGAGCACACAAGGTTGTCTTAAAGACTTTAAGGAGGTTACCTGCCTCACGCTGCAATTGGTAGTGGGTTTGATTCCCATTCAGGAGAAACCAACATTGATTTTTCAGTGTATGGGTGTGAGTAAATACTCGTATTTGTGTTACCGAACCTCCCTGATTCTTAATCCATAACACATGTTTTTAAGCCACTAACTTCTGGGTACAGGTCGTTGTATGCAATGTTGTCCGAAGTTTGTTTATTAAGTAGGTAGGTAAAACTTTTGTATACATTATAGGTACATAAGATGACGTAGTAACAAACGTTCGGTTCGTCCCATTTCATAATCAGACAATAGCCGGGAGCCCAACAAAAGCTACAATCATTAAACCTAAAACGGATGAGCCCCAAAATACTTATATAAGTAAATTACAATCACCATAGCGTGCTGATCTTTTTTATAATTTAGCGCATAATTTATTTACGGAGGAAATAAAAAACAAATGAGTTATGCAAATGCAGCTACCGGGCGCTGGGTGCAGTGGATGCAGGTAGGATTGCCAAGCGTGTGGGTAGGTGCCGGACACAGCCAGGCATTTCGGTTTCGTATGTTCGGCCGAATTAGATGGTGTGTGTATGTGTCCTATCCAAATTTTTGAATATGTTACAATTTTTTTACATTTCACGAAATATCATAATCATGTTCAATTTCATAATCATGAAATTTTATTACTTTTCCAGAATATTTTATGGTAAGTAGGTCGCTGTTGGTTTAGTGGTTCGATTCCCGGGTCGAGCGAAAAGTAGTGATCACCAATTCGCATTTGACAAGCGTGGTGATTAAGCCTAATCCCATCATAGTAGCGATAGCTGGATTTCTATGATGTAGGCCTTTGCCCTGCAGTGGGACAGTTTATAGGCTGATTAAAAAAACTTCTTAAACTTGCCCGAATACTAAAACACTTCTTAACTATGAGAACTGGTCAAAGATGTTGTTGTCTCTGTATTGAAACCTTCACTGTTCATCATACAAAGGTAAAATCTAGTCCGTCAAGTCCATCCCAATATTCTTTGTAACCTTATTTATTTATTTTAAGATTATTGAGTTTGCTCTATCTATGGTCATTAGGTTTTCCTGTGTGTTTTTTTAAAGTATCCAAATGGATACCGGGACTAAACATGTATGACATATATGTATAGCGATAGTTTAATATTGTAGTAAATAACGTTACTGAATAAAAAAAAAGAATTTATTCAGGGGACGAGGGGGGAGGGGTATTAGTTTGTCCACTTTTTTATTTATATAGCCTGGTAACCCTATTTTACGTGGATGCGTGTCGGGAAACGCGCCTTTGGAGCTATTTAGTAATCTGTGCCTTTGGGCCGCGCGCGCCCCCAGTCGCATCTGTGCGTTGCGCTTGCGCACCGTCGGCTACGGACGTGGCTACTGCTAAAACACAGGCCTACGGCGTTATGGAATCAAATTGATGTTTTAGGTAAATTCCCTTCAGCATGAATGGGCGGGCACGACCGGAGTCATACCACGGCCTCATAAAAAAAACCGGCGTGAAACAGCGCCTGCGCTGTGTTTCGCCGAGTAATTGAAGGACCCAATCTGGGGAGCAGGGGGGTTCAAAGTTTGGTAGAGAAATTATGACTTCACTGGTGTTAGTGGTGTCAATATTCGCTTGAGCAGTTTAGAACCAGGAAACCTTACATGCTACATGTAGCTACCGTCAACTAAAGATCTCTATTCCAGATCAAACTAGGTAATTAGTATTATGATACACCAGCAGTCGCCCGTAGCATATCGTTTGCGGGGATTTCGATTAGCCACAAAAACAGCATCAGGGGGATTGAAATTAATGTATGGTGTATTGACACTGTAAAGAGACGAACCGACTTGAACTGGCTTGAATGTGCTATAGTATAAGTATGTAAATTTAAAACTATTGGAATGCATGCGCCGAAGGCAGAACATCTTTGCACACTCGTTTCTTTGCATCGGTTTCGCCGTGCGCTGCGTTGTGCATTTTAACTGCCTGAATTACACTTATCTTGATTTAACAGAAACACTTTTACAATTTTGTACAACTAGATTGGAGGTGAGGGAAACCTGTACGTTTCGGAAAGTTGTTCTTGTAGATGAAATAATGATTCTAAAAATGCTACCGTGATCCATTTAGTCTGGTTCTCCTGTTTAAGGGTTTCCAAGGTTCTGATCTTCATTGTGACTGTCTGACTTGCGGAATCCTGAAATCATAGTTCAAGTGTTCCTAAGCATACGTGCCGTGCACCTCCAGTCCGCTTGTGACCACGACCGTTTTAACGCGGTCGAAACGTCAAGCTGTGAGTATATGCTACTACGAGTATGTACTTACATATAATAATAACGGCGTTTTGTCCCGTGTACATTAATTATTTGTATAATGCAACGCGAAAGTTTGAAATCTTATATGTTCCTAAGCATAGCCAAATGTATTCTTAATTCCATTAAATACTCGTTGGTCATAATAACGTTTTCTAGGGTTTAAAAAATATTTTTTGATTGATCAGATGACAAATTTTGAAAGTTTTTCACTATTTTATTAACCCCCGACGCAAAAACGACGGGGTGTTATAAGTTTGACGTGTCTGTGTGTGTGTATCTGTGTGTCTGTCTATGGCATCGTAGCTCCCGAACAAATGAACCGATTTTGATTATTGTTTGAAAGATGAATAAGGAGTTCTTGGGAGGAGGAGTGTTCTTAGCTATGTTGGATAAAAGTCGATCCAAGATGGCCGCCGTCACAAAGATATGGATTGTATGTTTTAACACAACTCCCACAATATGGGTATCATATAAAAGGGTTTGAGTAGCAGAATACATTTACTGTGAAAAATTTCAAATCAAATCCAAGATGGCCGCCGTCGGGGGTTTTCTAAATTTTCAATTTAAATTTAGGATACCTACTATAGTACTAGCTATCTAGACTATAATGTAACAGTATGTATATGGCTGTTTCATTTTGAATAGGTATCGATATATTTAAATTAGATATAAGTAAACTGCACCTCGTGATATCATACATATTGTTCAACCTTTTAAAGACTAGGATCATTATCTTACTTCCTGTTTCCTCTGATCATCCACGCCCATTAACAAAACGATATTTTACATTACAGTTTATACAAATAACAAAAAATGATGATGCGTGCAGATAAAGGCTCCCTAAAGGCATGCATGTCGGCTTAATGCATACTTAATACTTAGTTATAGCACAGAGTATGTATAACATTCTGAATATGGCCGAATGGATGCGGTCCCCTGGCCCCAGGGAGTTCGACCATTTCTCTCTACTCACCGAATTACACATCCTTCCAAACCCATGTCTCCGAGCGCACAACCATTTTCATAAATTATACATTTATAATTTAAATATTTGGGTCCGTAACCCAGAAGCTAGTACGAGCATCGACGCATTTATCATCAATAAAAACTTAAAATGGTCCTCGTTTTTTACCAAAGCTACTGTGTACTAAAGTGCTCGTTACAGTTTGTGTAAGCATTTGTGATTCACTTTTTATCCATAGTCTAAACCGGTCTGGTAGATGAGCTATTCATATTTTTTATGAACTATAATTTGGTTGGGTATGTCTAGCCTAATTACTAGTTGGCTAGATTTGAGAGTAAGTAGACCAACTGAGCGTTCTGTTTTAACTGAACTCGTCTGGTTTCTATAAAACTCATCATCATCATCATCAGCCCATTTAAGTCCCCACTGCTGGGGCACGGGCCTCTCTCAAGCACTTGAGGAGTGTAATTGCCATACTCACCACGCTTGGCAGACGGGTTGGCGAGGGTTTGATATAAATGCAGAGTTTTCCTTCTCTGGGTGCTGATGATCATGCCAGCAGCTTTACATTAGTCGCCTTTTTTTAGTTCTTTCTATAAAATTACCTATTCGATATTTAGTCAAATTAATTCTTAGTATTTGTGTATTCATATTTTATATATGTATTCGACTGCCTCGGTGGCGCAGTGGTTAGTGGGTCGCACTATAAAGATCCCTGGGTCGGGCCAAAAATGTATACCTAAGTTTTTGGTAAGAAATTCTTAGTGGCAGCCCGGAGTCTGGAAGTTGACGGTCTTGTACCCCCGTGCCTCGGAAAGCACGTTAAGCTGTTGGTTCTGCGCCCGATCTCTGTCCGGTCGTGTCACAGTAGTGTCCCATCGGAATATGAGGGTAAGGGAATAGAGAGTGCACTTGTGTTTGCGCATACACTTGAGCACTGTAATATATCCTGCGTACGTGGCTGATCTTTGAGATTGGCCGCCGTAGCCGTAATCGGTTGGAGGATATTATGTATTTGTATTTAAACTTTCTGTGTAAGTATATAAATATAAAGATTGCACCGCCCTACACTTTTATCAAGTGTCCTATACCCAAATGTTGCCTGGAAGAGATCGCTACTAGTGATACGGCCGCCTTCATTGTACACATCCTGTAATACCTAGTTTTAAGTTTTCGTACTTTATTTTGACTGCAATAAAAGTATATTCATTCATTCATTCTTATTGATATGAAATTTTATTGAAATTAATGAATGAATTTGATCTTTATGATCGACATTAGGTTAGTATAGTTGAAACGCAAAGAAGATAACTCAAGTTAGGTCTTGAGTTATCTTCTTTGCGTTTCAACTATACTCATTTTGATTAGCTCTAGGAATATTTTCTGTTTTATTTTTAAAGTAACAATCCATTTATCCCCTGTGGTTCTGGCTACTGTAAAATAAAATGTTGTTGCTAGTGGCACTCCAAAACGATGGTCCTTCGGTTTTCCTCTGCCGATAGTCAATCACCCCGATAATGCAGGAAGGTAACAGGCCCCCATGCTGCGCTTCAATGGGCCCGGAAAATAAAAGAATCGAACAAAATAAAGCAACAAACGGCAGTTTAATTATACTTCTCTCAGGAAACGTTCCCTTTGAGATGTCTTTGACTGTTCTGGCTTCGTATAATGTGTAGCTACAAAAGATGGGAGCTCCAATTTGTGACTACCAAGCGAATCTTTTTGATTTTAGGTAGCCAAGTTTTGCTTCGTCCGTATGAATAGCACAAAAGCGACTACTATATACATGAAAACATGAACGTGGTAGAAATCATCTATAATTGGCATTTATAATAGGCTACAAAATATCTTTGGTGAAATATACTACGTATTTGATTAGCTAACTATGCGTGAATCTCACTTTCAATCGTCTATCGATTAATTTCTTTATTTTCGCCGGCATCTCAAACAGTACCTACATTTGAATTGAGATGGTAATTGATTTATTAATTACCACAACGAAACTTGCAGACATAATTAACGCAGCGGCGCCAAAGTCTACCTGTCGGAGCCTTTCCTTCGCTCTATTAGACAATAAAAAAGCTAATGCCTATACGGGCTTTCTGAGATGCGGCAACTTCTCATAGACCCCGCGCGCCCGCGCCGCCTAAACAAAATAAAACACAACCTTCCAAGGATACAACCACCGTAATTTTAAACCAATGCATTATATTGCAAACGAACTTCAACTCTATTATGCAGAAGACAAGTCACACTTTTCAACACGCTAAATCCTAATTCGATAGCAAAGAAAAATAAACCAAACGTACCAGGTTTAAGATCGGATTTAGAATTGTGGCAAAAGGTGTTGGAGGTTGTAGAGGCGAAAGAGGGCAGCGGGGTGAGGGGGTTCATTAATCCCCGCGCCCTGCGCTCACGCACTTTCATGAATGGACCGAACAGGTTGATGTATTCTGGATACAGTGTGATCCAAATTTTTAAGCTTCAAGTATACTTAGTTTATCTAAAATATACATTTTATACATCAGTATAAAATTCACATTTTAGATCATTAACATATCAACATTGATAAATTCCCGATTAATTAACAATAGTTACACACTAGAAAATAAATAAAACTATGTAAAATACTTAGGTACCGCCGAAGTTTCCGTTATGGCACTGTAGATATATACGCTATATACCTACTGTGGTTATGGTCATAAGTTTGTACTAGAATAACAACCTAAGTTACCATAATAAATTTAATGTGCATTACTATGATGATATATTTATGACATGTTTATGATTAAAGACATAAATATAATATAATATCAGACTTACACATTCATATTGAAAAACCGTGCTTTGTTTTCTCGAGTCGTTACTTCCCGTTTTTTGTGTGTTGTCATCATTTCCTTTGTGTCACTCAATCGAGGGCAGAGATCATCTTGTTTGAGTTGTTGTTTGTTACATCTTTGTTAGGGGAGTTCCTCGATCGGTACACAATACTCTTCTGAAGTCTTACTTCATTGGAATTTCCATTTGAAAGATCGGTTTCTACCTATTTATTATCCGAGGATCATTATTATATTTAAGCTTGTTATTTTTGGGATTGTTTCGTTTTTTTTTTGAAGATGAGGGGAGTAATCTGTTTTCTTTGTTACACCATCCTGTAGTTGGAAGGTTCGAAGGAAGCGCCGCAACGTCCGGCCGCGTGGATGTAGCGTGATGCTCTTTTTCCTTTTCGGTTTGTTTTTTGTTCATCTCATTTATTTATTCCAATGTAATCTCTTCCAGTTCATTTTTTATTCAGTCGGCCTTCAGTGTTACCTGTGCTGGGACGCCAATACCATGTCTATAAGCTAGCCTGGCGCCTTATGCTAAGGAAGCGTTATGAACTGTTCCTACTGGTGATTTATATAAGTGGGCATTTAAATTTATGGTAAACATTCCTTCTACCTTCAGTGTGCTGTTTTACAATGTGAATTCGTTGACGTTGGATCAGTGCCGTATGTTGTTTACGTGTTGTGATGATGGAACTACCGCACTACCTGTTTCTACTGGCCCGGACTTCGTTGAGTAGCCTGCAACTTCTTTCGATGGAACCGCCACAATCGCCAAAATTTAACGTGCCTCTATGGCAACCGTGGATTTCTTCACCTGGGAAAGGTATTTTTGTAATTTTATTAGACCAATGTTATTAGTTTGCGAATAAGGTTCCATGACAAAAAAAAAAGGTTAAACCAATTCCATTACGTTTCAAAGCAATTACTGGTATAGAATATTGAAATTGGACGAAGCCTACCGAAAATGAGAGCGGGCCGAAATTTAATTAGAATTCAACAGATATTGGGACTTTGTTATCGTAATCGTAAACTTTCCCGGGGATTTCGTTGACGAAGGAACAGATCCACATCTCAATGGGTAGCTTTTGGCATATTTGTGTCGCCATGAAAAAAAATATACAATATAAATGAATTCAATAATCGAGTATTAATTATATTATGATTAGGACTAACTACTTAACTTTATTTTATACGAAGATGCCAATAAGGAAGCAATGGTAGCTCAGTGAATATGAACCTAACCTAACCAACCTTCCATTCGGGAGGTCGTGCTTCGAACACGAGCATGAACCTCTGAATTTTTCAAATCTATGTGTGTATTTCTACCATTATGTCGGCGGTGATAGAAAACACCGTGAAGAAACCACATTTCGGATAGTTTCAGAAACGTGTAACCATGGTTCAGTTGGTCTGGTTCCCCTGATAAAGGGTTGTGACGGCAGTCGCTTCTTTGTAATTATTACCATTACTACATTACCACTACTCTTCAATCCTCAATTAATCGTCTAAGCGTACTCCAGGCTCAAAGCGACAGCATCGGACGGAACCGGGAATCACACGTTAAAATGGCCAAATAGGTTTCTACAGCTAATCAAATCGTAGGATTACCTTCAGCATTCGGAAAATTTACATGTTGTTAAGCGAATATGAGATTTCTGATTAATGTTTTTATTATTAGGACCAAGAAATAAGTACCTCCTTCTGGTTTACCATAATGGCGCTTAATGAGTAACCCTGCCTCACGCTCCTAGGATCGTGGTTTGACTCCCACCAGACACTAAGTTGGTGGTAGGTACAGTCAAACATCTGGATGATATCTACAATCTGATATAAAATATGTATTTCATATCACTATGAAAACAATATCCTGACCTGTCCAAATTGTTCTCGCACATTTACCCATAAAATCGGGTACATTAGCCACATTAGGGCCAAACACCTGAGCCCTTAGTAGTCACCGTAGCCGAAATCGGCCAGGGAAAGATGATGATGATTTTCTGAATTTATTTTGAATAAAAATGGGTAGTGAAATCGATTGAACGAGTTTGACAGATTTGTATACATTTATATGTGGCCGACCGTACCTAAATTGATGTTCAGTCAATATCTTAGTGATATATTATGTTTTTAAGTAGGTATGCACATTAATGAGGTTATCGCGATTAAGATATCCACAAATGCCTAAACGGTTTACTTTGAGAAGAGGTTTTAGGTTCTTATACTTATTATTTCGCGTCACAGTCCTATGAGTAAAAACTTATCCTACTGTAATCTGTCTATTCAGTTTTAATTGGTAGTAAAATGTTCAACCAAAACATTCTGCATATATCCCTGATTAATTTCACTAACCAAAGTACTGGTTTTTGCAGAGACCCCGAGCACGGCGTCGAGCGGCGAGTCCGAGGGCGACCGGACGCAGTCCCCGGAGGCGCCGCGCGCGCAGCCCAAGGAGCTCACGGGGAAATGGCGCCGCGAGCGACGGCCGCCGAGGATACCCGACTACAGGCCGAGGTGAGAACTGCCCTCTCTGTCAACTCAGCACTTTCGGGGCTGGATCAATTTTTATTATATTACGTCGGTGGCCCTGCGTAACGCCCTGTTGGTCTAGTGGTTTAAGTACCGGGCCGTGATTTGGGGATCCTGGGTACTATTCGAGCGAAAAGTATGTTGCAAATTTCTCGAACATAGCTCGGGTTTGTGATCACCAATCCGCATTTGGCAAGCGTGGTGATTAAGCCTAATCCCATCATAGTAGCGATAACTTGAATTCTATGATGGAGGTCTTTACCCTGCAGTGGGACAGTTTATAGGCTTATAATAGTATAGGCTTTACTTACGTGTGTGGCAAACAAGCCTGCAGCTCGGCAATTGATTAATTAGCCCTTGGACGTCTGCAACATTTTTTTATATATACTACGTCGATGGCAAACAAGCGTTCGCCGGAACGTAAGCGTTTACAGCAGCCTATGATATACTGTACTATAGAATTCTACACCTCCGGAGAGGACCTACATACGCGTTGCCGACCCTTTAGATATACCACGTTTGTCTTCAAAGCATCAGCGTAAATCCAACTTCGTGGAACAATCGTGTTCGTAGGTACCCTCAACATTATGCTTAGTCAAGGAAACACCTTTTTTTATAGAGAGTAGGTAAGACAAAAGAAGTTCAGCTCATGCTGCCTCGAAGCTTATTAGGCGCCTGTTGTTTTCTGACATTATTAATTTTATTATAAAACTAAATATAAAATAAATGAAGGTGCCTAGTAAACATTTTATTATTCTTTTAATTCCAGAGAGAACGGCAAGATGGCGCTACGGTCGCAGTCGTTCAACGAGAGGCGGTGCGCACCCACAGTTGAGCGTGCGCAGCCGCACAGCGATGGAGAACTCTCCGACGAGACGGAAGACGCACCAGCCAACCTCGCCATCAACGGGAAAGGTAATCATCATTTTCGTGATCCGTAAGCTAGTGTACACCTAGCACCCTAAGCACACTATTTATGCTTTCTAAGAAAAGCCTAGGCCTGGTTAGGGTGCACGTCTGAGGCGTGCAGTGACTGGACGTGAAAATCCTGTGATAAAAATCTGTAGCACAGCATAGAAGACCTCCGTTCAACAGTGGACGCTGTTGTCAGGCTTTTGATCGTTTAGTAGCTACCCATATTCATTCTCTACTACTACTCATTGTACCGAATTCAAATGTGTAAAATAGGTGACAGTTCATCGGTAATTAGGAGTCTGTTTATAGATATCTGCCCGCCCCTATTAATTAATTAATTTATTTAGTAAGGACAGCCAACAAAACATCACTTAAGTAACATGACTCATACTCTAGTACTATGTAGGTGCTAAAATGACGGCTTAATTACAGGCTGCCACGACATGCATAGTATGGAAAAAAATCTACATGTTATGTAGTACTGTGGCAGCTGCCTAAGTCTACCACAGCGGAATCTGTTAAAATATGGACTGGTCTTTCATATTGTATGATGGAAGTCATAATAATGCATATTTGGCTACGTAAAGCTAAACTTCAGTTACTCATAGATGCATCAAACATTTGTTTCCGGATGATAGTCATTCTCTCTAATTTGGTCCCTAATTTCAATTCTGAAATTAGATTGAATCAAAACGTAGACTGACTGATAGATGTAGAAGAAAACAGTTGGAAAATATTTACAGTAACCAGAATCGACCCACGTTTAACTTTAATGACCGGATAATAAGCTTAAGAGCTTTGCCGTAAGCAGATCAGCGTCGGAACTGTTATCCGAAAGATTTTTTAAATATTTCATAGAAAGTTAGAAGCAGCAGTGTTTTAAAACTATCAAAACATTTTCCATTTAAGTTTAAGCGATACTAAGGGCAAGAGACGGTGAGCGCCAACAAACGAGTTTAACGTTCTAATTGGATTTACTCTGGACGTGGGGTTTAAAGGAGATGTACGGTAGCCCTAACTAGCGACACCATTCGTTTTTAATTTTTAGCTACTAAACCGAATCTATTTTAAACCATTTCGGGGTTACAACCTCTCGGCAAATACTTATACTATTTATTAAATAACCATGCATAAATGTTACGTTCGTTTTTGTATGCGAAAAATTGATTACCGCCAAAAGCGGCCACTTTTAGCGTGAATCAATTTTTCGCGTACAAATGTTGGGTCCGCATTTGTGCATGTTTATTTAATAAATAGTATAAGTGTTTGCCGAGAAATTGTTGAAAATAGATCCGCTTTAGTGGCTAAAAATTAAAATCGATTGGCGTCGCTAGTGTGCCCTACCCGTCACCTTAATCCCTTTCCCACGGTTAGATATATAGGACAGAACATAGTTTTGAAAAAGAGTACCCCTACTCTTCTCTTCTTCTCTTTTTATTTTATACGACAGCAAGACATATTATAAGTTACAACATACCAAATTGTACCAATTTGTATTGGTCTAGTGGTTTTAAGTACCGGACGGTACTTAAAACAGCTAGACCAATACAATCTCGGAGTCCTGGTTTGATTCCCGGTTCGAGCAAATCGGATCGGGTTTGTGAACACCAAGCCAAGCTCGGTGATTAAGCCTAGGCTAATCCCATTATAAATATTAGCGATGACTTGATTTCTATGATGAAGGCCTTTGCCCTGCAGTGGGACAGTATACATATAGGCTGATACTTAATTAATATGCTAACTAGTTGTAAACTGACTGTAAGGATTTATCTACGTATATAAATATATACGTATATATTACGTCATACATTCAGGGGGAGGGAGGGGGTCGACAAGGTGTGAAATTTTGTGACTAGGTGGGAGAGGTCCTTAACTTTGTAAAAGCGTGAAGTCACATTTCCAAATCTATGTAATTTAAGTGTTAAAATATGAACTATGAACAAAATCTAATTGACTGCTTAAATTTAATTAATTTAAAGATGCAAAATGGCGTAACATTGTGACCTCGCTAGGGAGGGGGTGTTTCAGAAATGTGACCAGCAGAATAGGTAGGCAACATCACAAATGTCAGAATTGAAAGGGGAAAAGTTTTATTTCAAGGGTTTAAGTAAGTATAACCAACGTTATACTTACTATAATCTATGTTAAGGTGACGGGTAGGGCACACTAGAGACGCCAATCGATTTTAATTTCTAGCTACTAAACCGGATCTATTTTAAACAATTTCAACCTTAAAATGGTTTTTGGAAAGCATTTCTTTTTTTCTTGTAGTATATTTCTCATGATTAAGGGTAAAACCGCATGTGGTTGTCAACTCTTGACGCACTTGTGACGTCACGACCTAAAAATGTTTAAAAATTAATTAAAAAATAACTACCGGCTAGAACAAAGAAATATTCAATTTAGTATCTTAAAATCCAGATGGTCCGACGATATTGTGACGGGCAGTGGGGAAACCATGGATAAAGCTTGCAAGGGACCGAAGGGAATGGCGTCATAAAGAGGAGGCCTATACTCAGCAGTAGATGGATGTGGGCTAATATGATGATGAAGATCTTAAAATACTAAAAGGTATTTAAAAAATACCTAAATATTATTTCCCATAGCCAGAGTAAGAGAGAAGATTATATACGATGGAGGGAGCTCTTCATTTTTCATACAAATTGCTTACGATACGCATATGCTACGATTCTTTGAAAAGTTCGTGCTAGGCTTTCAGGATTGTCGCTGGTTTTCATTGGGACCATCTGATCAAATGCGGCGGTCGCCAGCCTTCTATACGATTTTTCACCCAAGGGCTTCATAAATCCATACTTCCAAAAGTCTCAATTGTGTTACTATATTTATCACAACCCTATGCCAGTACCGAGGACAACTTTCAACTTCGACGTTAGTTAACTTATAATTGAGTTTTATAACTGCCACTCGAAATGTTGTGAAAAGTATGTTAGCGTAGTTTATCCGGACCGTCTCACAGATAGCTGATTCAAATGTTTCAGTTTTTGACCTAAGTGTAACTTTTGCTACTCGGGTACTCAATATTTATTGCCGTGTGGTCCCCGGCAGAGTAGAATAGGCCACCCTCACTCTTACCGAGGTGTCGTAAAAGGCGACTAAGGTAAAGCTGCTGGCATGATCATCAGCACCCAGAGAAGGAAAACTCTGCATTTATATCAAACCCTCGCCAACCCGTCTGCCAAGCGTGGTAAGTTTGGCAACTACCCCTCATGTGAATGAGGGAGGCCCGTGCCCCAGTATGGGCTGACGATGACGATGACTCAATATTATATAATCTCTCCCTCGCCTCGGTGCTTCGGTCGCGCAGTGGTTAGCGGGTCGCACTTTAAAGCGACGGCTGCGCCGGGTCCCGGGTTCGATCCCCGGGTCGGGCCAAAATTTGTTACCTGAGTATTTCTGTTAAGAAATTCTCAGTGTTGGCCCAGAGTCTGGAAGTTGGCGGTCTTGTAACCCCGTGCCTCGGAAAGCACGTTAAGCCGTTGGTCCTGCGCCTAATCCCTCTTCGGTCGTGTCACACTAGTGTCCCATCGAAATAAGAGGGTACGGTAATAGAGATTGCACTTGTGTCTGCGCAAATACACAAGTGCACTCTCTCATACATAATTGTGCACTATAATATGTCCTGCATATTATATATAGATGGCTGATCGCTGAGATTGGCCGCCATGACCGAAATATCGGTTTGAAGGAAATTATTATATAATAACGTTTAGTTAGAATTTTGATCAGATTTTTAACTGCCACATTAAACATCAGGTGCATATTCTGTAACTCAATGAACCAATCGCCGACCACTGCTGAACGTAGGCCTTACTCAAAGAGCGCCAGCCATCACACTTCTGTGCAACCTTCATCCTAAAATTCAACACATCGGACGGTGGACCATCGGGATACACCACTCATCTTTCTTATATATATATATACATATATTAATATTATGTACTACGGCCTTGTCCCTCCTACTCGAGCGACCTGATCCTGTTATTATTACAAATTCCATTACAAAAAACACCAAGCACAGCAGATTTTAAACTTTCGCGTTGCATTATACAAATAATGAGTGTACACGTGCCTAAGCAAGCATCCATGTTTTGTCCCGTGTACATTAATTATTTCCTAGCATAGCACTTAGGGAAAAGCTCCATAGTGAACCGTGGGAGAGCCAAGCTTCGGCACAAATGGGCCGGCTCGACCGAAGTGATACCACGGCCTCACAAAAACCGGCGTGAAGCAGGACTGTGCTGTGGTTCACTGCGTGAGTGTGGGTACCGGCGGCCCAATCTGGAGGGGGGTTTAAAGGTTGGCAGCGCACTTGTGACTCCACTGGTGTCGCGGGTGTCTATGGGTGGCGGCAACTGCTTACCATCAGGCGATCCGTCTGCTCGTTGTCACCTATCACATTAAAAAAAATGATTCGATACTTCGGATACCTCCGGTGGCTTGGACCATTTGGTCGGGTATTTTTTTTTATGTGATAGGTGGCAGACGAGCAGACGTATCACCTGATGCTAAGCTTATGCCCCCGCCCATGGACACCCGTGACGCCAGTGGAGTCACAAGATCCGGTACCCCCACTCACGCAGCGAAACACAGCACAGTACTGCTTCACGCTGGTTTTCTGTGAAGCCGTTGTATCACTCCGGTCGAGCCATTTTTCCTATGTTACCTTTAGACAGGGGAACCAAACTATGATTCAGTAACTAAATGGGACCTAATTTGTTTACAGGTGCGCCCCCTGAGTACCCTGGCAGGCACGAGGCGCCAATTGACATGCGCCTGCGGTCCCGGCCCGCGCCGCCGCCCTACAACCGGCCTTCGGTCATTAAGAGCAATGATACGCCACCTGGTAATTATAATATAATTGTATAATAAAATTAAATTATAATTCTTCAGTACTTCTATTAAGATCTTCTCCAAACTAAATAAGATCAACAAATAACTATTTAATTTCTCAACTTTCTTGTAAATGACTAAAGGAAAAAGGGTCGTCAAATAAAATTATGTACGTAACGTACATAATTTTACTTGAGGACGCTTTAAGCGCAGTGGTTTGACAGTAGGAGCGTCTGTTGAGACGCAAGGGTAGCAGGTTCGATTCCCGCACCAACACAAATATTTGTTCATGAAACAGATATACAGATATTAACCTAATGATTTAATGGTATTTACCTATGATATTGACGTTTTGTATGGCAATTTTCTTAGAAGTTGTAAGTTGTGGTGTTAATATTCATGCGCCGAATAGTGGTTTCACCTAATAACCAAATACCGAATAATATTCGGTTTAACTTTTACCAAACCGAATATGAGCCGAATGTTTACAATTTCATTGAATTTCCAAGCATGTACGCTACGTGGCTCTGCTGGCTAGATGACAAGCGAACCGTACCTCACCTCCCGCTACCCGCTCCTTCACCGCGCTATCATTTTTGAATAACATAGCACAGTTATAAATTATATTATATTATGTTATGATAACCACAATAACATTCAATCTGTCTTATTACAAAAAGTTGTTTAAAATAAGTACTGGGATTAACTCATGGAATAACTAAAGAACTAGAATAAACACGATTACAAAACGAAGTATAATGTTTGTTACTAAATCTAGAAAACATATTAAAATCATACAAAATAACATTTGTCTTTAAGTTCTTCAACGTCATGTAGCTAAGAAAAAAAAATAATACTCAAATCGAATTCTTCGGTCATAATACCGAATATTCGGCCGAATACGAATAGTAAATTATGCCGAATACCGAATACGAACCGAATATTCGTTATTATAGTTTTTGCATTACAAATATAATAATATCTCTATTTAATATATTTAATGTAAACCTTAAAATAAAGTCTCAATTCAAAATAAAATTATAGTATGGTGACTTTTTTCTTATTAAAGGAGTTGTAAAAAAACGGCAATTTCATAGGTACAGGCCTATTATTTGTATTGACTTTGGGTGTTTGTGTTACCTTCATTAATAAATAATAATAATAAATATTTCACAACATCACATACTTTGATCTGACTCCGAGATAGGTAGCTCAAGCACCTGTGTTACGGATACCAGAATCAACAGTGGGATTACAAATAAATAAAAAAAAAATCTTTATTTACCAAAAAAGTTTAAAACAGCTTACAGTAATACATTGACTCCCACACTAGGCGAAGCCTGTCTCGTGGGAATCATATCAGATTGATTTACCAGGTGTGCGGCTTATTACTATATTTAGAAAATATTATAATTAAATGTAATCAGTACACAGTGTGTGTGTGTGCGTGTGCGTGCGCGCGCGCTCGCGCATGTGTGTGTGTGTGTGTGTGTGTGTGTGTGTGTGATATAATATATACAAATATTACTTTTCTTTTGTAAATCCATACTTATAATACATAGATAACCCTTAGACCAATACAAACAGATATGTTCATGCACACAAATGTTTGCACTGTGCGGGGATCGAACCCGCAACCCTTGCACCAGAGGCAGCGTTCACTACCACTGTTCCAAACAGGACGTCATTGTTTCTGGTTTCCATATATCAAGGGAAAACCTTAGTTTGGGAACAGGACAATGCATGTGATGTTGTCTCAATTTATCTATTTATTGGCAAAAGCTCTATTTTATAAAATATGCAATGTCGTCTTTGTAAAAGTACTTAGCTTTGATTTTTTTTGTCTTTACAGGATCAATGTCGATGTGCGACCCCGTCATAGACGAACACTTCCGACGCTCCCTCGGGGACGACTACATGAACCTGTTCAAGAAGAACACGGAGGACGCCCAGCCCGGGCCCAAACCCAACACCAAGGATCGGGCCAGCAGCCCCATACAGTTCAAAACGGACGAGCCTCCCAAACCCACCAAAATCATAGCCATGGATGTAGACGACGCCAGTGTTTCCGTAGATGACCACTTCGCTAAGGCCTTAGGAGACACCTGGCGACAGATCCAGACATCAAGGCTAAAAGACAACGACAAATCACAAACCTCGGGCAAAGTCGTCGACGACCATTTCAGCAAAGCCCTCGGCGACACATGGAAAAAAATCCAGTCCTCCAAAATAAAGCTAGACCAAGAGAACGACAAAACAAAAGAACAAACCACTAAAATAATTTCAAGGAGTGGTGTCGTAATATAATGCCGGCAGTTACTCCTCTCCGCGGTTCGGTTTACGACCTTGTAAAGTTTACGAGGCATTTTCATGATACTAACTGGAGTATCAATAAATTCCCACTTATTTAACGTAAAGGAAGATGTTAGATATTTTACTGTCGACACGAATTAAGTGTCAGTTATCATCGATCACGGCTAAGTCCTAATCCGAATCCATGACAATCCTGTTACCTTAGGCTTTGGGTAGACAGCTAATACAAGTAGATAATGAAGGCGGACAAATAATTTGGAACAAAAATGTTACTCTCATCCAATGTAATTAGATTTTTCGAAATTCTTGTACAACCTATGCGGATAAAGAACGCACTCGTGGGGTGCGAGTATAGACGCAAATAGTGTGCGAGCAAGAAGTGAATAGATGCGCCGCCATTTCTGATCCCATTCTTTATCCGCACAGGTTGTATATTTATTATCAGTATCTACTGTCATTAGCTAGTGTCTAATGTATTTGAGATGTTATACTATATTTTGATGTATGAATAGTCAATTAGTAGTCACCAGTTACACGTTGTAAGTTTATTACCTCAATGTAAGCGCTTTTGCACAATTCACTATAGGTTTATGTAACATTTCGTTTAAGTATTGTAAATAATAGTCATTGTTTAGGATGAAGATTGAAAGAGATCGTATGTGTGGATTACACTTTTTATCGACTAATTATATAATGTTCCTTATAAAAACTATGTAATGTATATGTGGGTAGTCGCAGGAGATTCTTCGAATATATTTTTGGAAGAGCAACGAAATCGATGTCAGTTTAAGATGAGTATATAAATTATTGTAAAATATAAATTCACATGCATTTCTACAGTATGAGCTTCTAATCACAAGTCCCATTATTACTTATAGAAATCAAGAATATGAGGTGTCCTCACCTTTACAATAAATAATAATCTTTAATAAGCCAGCTAGTCAGGGAAAATAAATGTAACCATTTAAGTGTGTACCTCGCGTCGTGAGGTCTTTACTTATATATTATTTGAGTGTGTACCTCGCGTCGTGACCTCGTCTTTACTTATATATTATATATTAGTAGGCGGAAACTATGACACATCGTAGTACTTAAATCAACTGAATGTATGGTTCCTTTATTATTCATAGGAAAAGTATCCGTGAATTTAATGGATCTGAACTCTCCTTTCTAGAATTTAATGATTACGAATTTTCTTAATTAATTTAATTATAATTTTATTGAATATTATGAAAAAATTTCGCTAAATGTCTCGTTTGTTCCATGAGTTTTTAATTAAGTGATATACCTGTTAGGTAGGTAAACGCACTTCGCATAAATGGTTCATTTATTTGGAACGTTTCCTCAAGTGTATTGGAAATTTCCACGTAACCTTGATTATAAGTAAAATTAAAATGTATGCCATCTAATTCGGCTATGCGAAATAACATATGTATGACAGACGGTATAGTAGGGTTAAAAGTTACATACTTAACAAACCCTGGACAAACATTCGTGCGATGAACACTTGTGTTTGTTCGGTGTCTGGGTGTAATATATGTATTTAAGTACACAAGCGCTTAAGCTACTTAGTACGGAATCAGGTCAACGTATGAGGTGTTGCGAGAATTATTATTATTATTACTTAACAAAGCAAAACCATTTCTTTCAGCTAATAAACTAAACATAATAAATTGTGACTTTCAAAACATATATGCTAAAATTTCTCTATTTCTCTTAATGAATCCTACCTCATCTTGTCATGATTATTTCGCATTAGCCAGGGCATTTCTAATATTATGTATGTAAAAGGACAGGCAGCAGGCTGTCTTCCTACAATTTAATATTGTCTGTATGTCTGTACATAGATGTTTTCCTATTTATGCACCCTAGTTGTTAAGAAATTCAAATGTCTGAACATAAGAAAATACACGTAAATCTCAGAACTATACTGTTTTATTTTATTTCATTTCGTCTTGTTTAAAGAATAAAGGTACTTACATATGGCCTGATCCGACTAAAAATAGGTACGAGTTCCTACAGCAATGGTAGTATGTCGTCATACCATACAATTCTTTTAATTTTAGCATTATAATTTTTATTTTATTATTGATGTTATTTATTCTCGGACAAAGATCGGTCAAATCGGGTCTTAGACAGTAAAAACTCTACTCAGGTTTAATATAAAATTGAATAGTTACCTAGTGGTATCACTAGGTAACTATTCAACCAACTTCATTCACTCGTTATTTCTTCGTTACATTTTTACCGTGGGAAAGCCACGCTTCGGGTTGAATTCCCGGCTCGACCGACGTGAAGCAGCACTGTGCTGTTTCGCTGCGTGAGTTAAGGTACCGGAGGCCCAATCCCGGGGAAAAAGCGGTTTAAAAGTTGGCAGCGCGCTACATAAGTGCCTGTCGCGAAAGTCTATGGGCGGCGGCAATCGCTTACCATCAGGTGACTGCTCGTCTGTCACCTATGACATAAATAAAAAAAGGAATAAAACTCGAGTAATAGAAATCATACAGCTTAGTCATATGTAACCGTTCTTCATTTACATAAATACGTCACAACGTGACGTTATGTGCTGTACTGTACAATAATAAAACAAGCCGCATGGGCTGATGCAATTCAAAGGTTTTAAATTAGTGTCTAGTGGTTTTTAGTGTTCAAATTTGGTGTTTATTTGTGCAGTGAAGTGCCGCAAAGTGATCCTAATAATAAGAATAGTTGGATTGTACCTATCGTTTTTAACACTGCTATTGTGTGTCGAGTGAGTTGTCTCGTGACAACTTGCTTGGACCAAATAGAGTCTTAAAACCTGCGATTGCTTTTAGAGTGATATCCGCTGAATCCGTATAAAACGTTAAACACCGGCGTTTTATTGAGTGACTGTGACTTTGACTGACTTCGACTGTTGACTACCTACTTATTCTCAATAAGTTACTTGACATTGGCGAACTATCTTCGGGGAGAGCCATAATAATAAAAAAAAATGTGCGCTTGGGGTCCCGGGTTCCATCCCCGGGTCGGGCCAAAATTTGTACATGTGTAATTCTGTTAAGGTGACGGGTAAGGCACACTAGCGATGCCAATCGATTTTAATTTTTAGCTACTAAACCGGATCTATTTTAAACGATTTCGGGGTTACAACCTCTCGGCAAACACTTATACTATTTATTAAATAACCATGCAAAAATGTTGCGTCCAACGCGTACGCGAAACATTGATTCACGCCAAAAGTGGCCGCTTTTGGCATGAATCAATTTTTCGCGTGCAAAAACGGACCCAACATTTGTGCATGGTTATTTAATAAATAGTATCTATAGGTAAGTGTTTGCCGAAAGGTTGTAACCTCGAAACTGTTTAAAATAGATCCGGTTTGGTAGCAATTAAAATCGATTGGGGTCGCTAGTGTGCCCTACCCGTCACCTTAAGAAATTCTTCGTGTCAGCCCGGAGTCTGGAAGTCGGCGGTCATGTACACCCGTGCCTCGGAAATCACGTTAAGCCGTTGGTCCTGCGCCACGCTGGTGGCCCATCGGAATATGAGTGTAAAGGAATAGATAATGCACTTGTGTTTGCGCACACACTTGAGCACTAAATATGTTCTGTGTACGTGGCTTATTGTTGAGATTGGCCGCCGTAGCCGTAATCGGTTGGAGGATTTTATTATTTCTACAATAACAAAATCGTTGAAAATAAAAAATGCGTTAAAAAGTAGAAAATTTAAATATGGTTAAAAAGTAACAAATTTGTTAAAAATAACAAATACGTTGTAAATAACCAATTCGTTGAAAATAACAACTGTGTTCAAAATAACGACATTGTCACAGATATTATAAGACATAGTTAAAAATAACAACTTGGTTAAAGATAACTATTTCTAAATTTAAATATGTGTATTTTGGTAGGTATGTGTGTTGTGCTGTGTATTGTGTGGTGTTTTGTTTTAATAATACGGTAAATCTTTTTTTCTTGAGTAGAGGTGTAAAGGGCCACCCTCTTAATTATTATTTTATTGCTACTTACATTTATTAGAATTGTGTTAATAATATTTTAAATAAAATTTTATTGATGAGTAAGTAGTTCGATGAATTTTATGAGCCTGTGACTTAAGAAAACCTAGGTTTTTGTGCTCTCGTAAATCATCAGCTCATGACGCTGTGAGACTGCCAAAGCTCCTTGGTAATCCACTGTGTTACCCCTTTGGCAGCCTACAACCATTGCATCTACACTTATGTCTATTGGTATGTCTACTTCGCCAGATCTCCGCTCGCTAATCATCGTCAACACCCTGGATGCTAGTTCGAACTTCGTAACATCTAGCTGAGTGGAGATTAGTGCGATAGTTTTATTGTTCTTCCGCAATATTCTGCACGTCTGCCTTTCGATAGCTACTACTTGGAGTTCGTTGAACGTTCTACGTCTCATCGATGCTTTGGAGGTGCTTCCGTTGAGTAAGCAAGCTGAGCCCAGCGATATGCAGACAGTCTTTTGTGCCATTGGATTGCAGAAGGAGATTGCCATTCTTTCCCTGTTGTTACTCTTAATTTAATGGTTATAACTTTTAAAATCCAGCACTATGTCAACGAGTCCGCTGCTTGCTGCAGGCAGTTGCCGATTAAACATCGAGTACGTTGAGACGTGCTAGGTACTCGTTGCTTAATTGATCCCTTATGTCAAGTACGTATAAGTCCTTAAAATATGACCTGTTTTAAAAGTCACATTTTTTATTTTTAGCTACAAATATACTGAACTTGAGGCATGCAATCCTTTGGGCTATGTCTGTGACCTTAGTTCTCCTGCGGATCTCATCATTCTCATCTGATACGATCACGCAGGGAGACTCCGAGCATAGCCCTCTCCATTGCTCTCTGGGTGACTTTGAGCCTCCTTAATCGGCACATTGTAAGCGGCCACGTTTCGGTTCCGTATGTCATCACTGGCAACACACACGCATTGAAGACTTTCGTCTTGAGACACTGCGGTAGATGGGCAGAAAATATGCTGCGTAGCTTCCCGAACGCTGCCGAGCCGTTAGCTCCGCAAACATTTGTTGTTATGACTCTTGCGTGGCAGATGTCAATGTGTTCCCATATATGTTGGCTTCTTTTGACGGATCAAAATGTCAAATTTTAATAATATGAACTTGATCTAATAATGTTAATACCTACCTACGTACAGACCGACCAAGATCAACAGGCACTTTAGTGACATTGACGTGGGGGCGCTGTACAATATTTTTTCTATCGACAAATGTCAAAAGCCAGTGCTTTGAATTCTTAGACAATTTAAAAATTGTACAATTAGTGTCAGTACACCTGTAAAGGAAATAGCGTTAGTTTCGACATTTGCCACGTAAGTAGAAGATACTAGGTAATTACGTCACTATACCTAGAACCGACCCTTAGTGTAAACCAAACCAAAAAAAATCTTTAATATCTACTTTTCGATCATAAAGCAAACCGTCAAGTTGTGGAGAATATGACACCAATACAGTACTAATTCCTTTTAAATTTGGATACGTTGCACAAAGTGTTTCCCGAGACCCCCTTATAAAGGTATTAGGGCTGCTCGAATTGTCAGTGACTTGACTCTCTCTAGTCGACTTGATCCTCTAGCATTGCGGCGGGACACAGCTTCCCTCAGCATTCTATACCGCATCTATCATGGTGAGTGCTCTGAAGAACTGTTTGATTCTTACGTCGAACCACTCGCAAACAATTGTCATTCCATCCTCATCATCTCGATGGATGGCGGTCTAATACTGTGCGTTTTTCCCGGAACTTTCTCGAACCACTCGCAAACGATTGTTATTCCATCCTCATCATCTCGATGGATGGCGGTCTACTACTGTGCGTTTTTTCCGGACCTCAGTTCTGTGGAACGGTTTGGCTGCAGGAGAATTTCCGGACGGCTACGACTTAGGGACCTTCAAGAGAAGAGCGTACTCTTTTTTAAAAAGGCCGGCAACAGCGATCTCACTAATTTCGCGGACATTTATGGGCGGCGATGATTACTTTCCATCAGGTGACTCGCTTGCTCGTTTGTCCGCCTCTAGCATAAAAAAAAGGGTCTACTGACTCGTACGTAGGTAGACTCTACACAATGTCCACGAAGTTACCGATTAAATCTTATTAGATTATTTGTTACGATACTTAACATCAAGTTAATCCTTGCAAGATTGAAGGCAGAAAACCGCCGTGAAGCAGCACCGTGCTGTGTTTCGCTGTGTGAGTGAGGGTACCCGATGCCCAATCCCTGGGAAAGGGCGGTTTTAAGTTTCGCTTCTACTATCAGGTGATCCGTCTGCTCGTCTGCCACCTACCACATAAAAAAGAAACTGTTTTCACACAGAAACGAATCAGTCATGATCACTTAACAAAAAAGTACTGATTTACTCGTAATAACGTTAAGAAATGTAACATCAATAAATAATACGACGTGACCCCAATATAAGAAGCTTAAGGCGACGGGTGGCCTAACTAGCGACGCCAATCGATTTAAATTGATAGCAACTAAACCGGATTTCTTTTTAACAATTTCGAAGTTCGAGTCTCTCGTAAAGTATATGTATTAATTTAATACTTATAATTAGCTTTTTGATCTGTTTTTGCACTCGATATTTGGATTAACGCCATAAGTGGCTGTTCTTGGCGGTAATTCATATTTCCAGTAGGAAGCAGACCAAAAAGTGAATTATAAGTATTGAATAAATAGTATTTCTTTTCGAGATGCTCGAAATCCGAAGTTGTTAAAAAGATATCCGGTTTAGTTTAGATGCTAACAATTTAAATCAAATGGCGTCGCTAGAGTGCCTTACCCGTCACCTTGTATTAAGCACTTGTTTGTATTATGGGTATAAGATTCATCGAAAATATTAAGGATCTCTCAATCAATGAAATAAATACATTATTACATCTCTTAACTTTATCCCATACTAAGTAGCTTTAGGACAAAACAATAGGCTACTTAAATACATATTCTGTCACTAAACAAATAGAAGTAGATACCTATTCATCATACGAATGTTTGTCCAGAGTGGAAATCGAACACACGACCTTTGGTGTATGAAGCAGGGTCACTACTCGGTCGATTGAGGAAGTTTGGCGGTTTTGTATGCTTTGATGTGTAGCTGTAGTACGAGTTTGTTATTTTCTGTGTTCATGCTTCATGTATATAGGTTATTACTTACTTACCACGCTGGCTCAGCGGCCCGAAGTGGATCTTGGCCTCCGACAGGAGAATTCGCCATTCCGTTCTGTTTTCAGCCATTTGTCACCAATCCAGCCTTTGTAGGTGACCGAGGTACTTCTCGGCCAAATCTATCCAGCGATAACTGAGCCGCAATACTGGGCGCTTCCCGGATGATCGACCCTAGGTAACGCTCTCTTCACAGCACGATCTGACTCAACTCTCCCGACGTGGCCGAGCCAGCCAGGAGAGTAGCTGGCTACGTTGTAGTTTCTTATGTCTGTTCATTTATTATTTCCTATATTTAATTTTAACATCACTGGTATAACTTGGTCAGCGAAGCGGTTGCAGCATATGCTGAAGTTGGACCTTGTTGATCACTTGACATTGTTGTTTATATGTAATATTGATGTACCCAAGTATATATTATTTCATTCCTTTTGGCTCATTGCATAATGTCTCACAATTTATTATGTCTGTATCCTAGGTTCTGTGGTACCTAATTGTATATCGTGACAATGGTCAATAAATATTTACTTTATTTATTTCTTATTGCGCCACCGGGCCAGTCGAATATTTTGTGTATTACTAATATTTGTGTGTTACTCAGCTTAAAATATGTTTACAGCGTATATTAGAAATTATAATAAATCTCCATTCCCTTGTTTCAGGTTAATTACAAAATGTTATCTTCAACACGGTAAATTTGACAATTTTTACATTTACCTATTTATTTATTTATAAGATCACCAACAAAATTTACATCAGTACATGATACAATAATAATACCAGAAAATTTATAAATCAATCTAAACGAAATATTATTTATAGGTGACAACGGCATGCAATATTGACAACAGTAACAGTAGGTAGTGTTGAAGAATGAATTAAATATTACTCAAATCAATTTCACTACAAGACACTATTAGATCACAAGAAAAGAGTAAAGCAAGGAGGCATGTGAGTAACTAGGTAATCTGCACCTGCCTGTTATTTATACCTACTATAAGTACGCCATGTCGAACAAAACTTTTATAAAATCATCCAATAAGGCTTCTGCCTTATACAAGCCAATAAGCATGAACTTCTGTTCATGCTTATTGGCTCTTAAGCCCCTCAAGCAAAGCCAGGATCGGTTCAAGTTGAGAAGTTTCGCGTGCCCGCGACTCTTCGACTGTGAAATTTCGATAAAATCTAACTTCAACCAACTATTACATAGTCTGT
The DNA here is from genome assembly GCA_019059595.1 of Marasmia exigua. Lineage (NCBI taxonomy): Eukaryota > Metazoa > Arthropoda > Insecta > Lepidoptera > Crambidae > Marasmia > Marasmia exigua. The sequence goes on from CM032466.1 coordinate 14,379,725, forward strand.
GCTTCAACTATGAAATCTCTATGACTTTTGACGACTTCTGGGCGTATTTGTAGTGCATACCTCCCAGGGGAGATCTGATTGATATCGATCAATTCCTAACATCGGACAGTTACAGAGCATACGTTATCCGATTCCTACTATGTATGAATGCACTGCTATTTTCTCAAAAACTAGGTAAGTACTGATAAAAAAGCATATGAAGTTATCTGATGACTACAAAAATTTTAAAAGTTGAAGAACTTAGTGGTGTTTAGGTACAGATATGATGTTATAATGGGACGTCTAATATGATTAAACTGGATAATGAGATAAGATAAAATCCAATTTTTTACTTACTTATTTTTAGGGTTCCATACCGCAAGGGGGTCACCGTGGGAGAGCCACAGCTTCGGCATGAATGGGCCCGCTCGAACGGAGTGATACCACGGCCTTACAGAAAACCGGCGTGTAGCAGCACTGTGCTGTTTCGCTGCGTGATGTCCGTGAGTGGGGTTGGCAGCGCACTTGTGACTCCACTGGTGTCGCGGGTGTCCATGGGCTGCGGCAATCGCTTACCATCAGGTGATCCCTCTGCTCGTTTGCCACCTATCACATAAAAAAGGAGAAAAAGCGGAACCCTTATAAGACCACATTGTTGACCGGACCGGGATTCACTTTATTTTGGGAACGCACAAAGGTATTTAATTAAGGAAATGTAATTCATATACGCAGGTCTACGGTTCCTTGAAGTTGTGACAAAAGATACGGCAGTCTATTCAGCAAAAATACGCATAATTTTGACACTCCCGAGGGTCAAACCTATAGGGTACCGTTGGCCTAGAACTATTAAAGATAAGTTATATCATGATATTCATAATGTTATTTTATCTGAAAAGTCATAAAATTCTATTTGAATAATCTATCTAAGAGATCTGAAGTCCCTTTGGGAAGGGAGGATACTCGGACGAGGACGCCTGCCTGCGACAACGCAAAGGGGGTTAAAAGCACCTTTACATAAATTAGTAATTAATGAACGGTCCCAAAAGTCTGCCGCTGGCCATTTCATTAAAAGAAGTTAATATTAGCTAATTGGCTCGCAGATTTGGAGGACAAATCCAAGGTTAACAATATAGATAGATAGTCTATTCAGAATCTCATTTTTATTTATTCATCCCAATTAAGGTGACGGGTAGGGCACACTAGCCACGCCAATCGATTTTAATTTTTAGCTACTAAATCGGATCTATTTTAAACAATTTCGGGGTTACAACCTCTCGGCAAACACTTGTACTATTTATTAAATAACTATGCAAAAATGTTAGGTCCAACACGTGCACGAAAAATTTATTCACGCAACTTTTGGCGTGAATCAATTTTTCGCGTACAAAAACGGACCCAACATTTGTGCATGGATATTTAATAAATAGTATAAGTGTTTGCCGAGAGGTTGTAACCCCGAAATTGTTTGAAATAGATCCGGTTTAGTAGCTAAAAATTAAAATCGGTTGGCGTCGCTAGTGTGCCCTACCCATCACCTTAACTATCTCGATGGGATCATTGTACGGGACTATAGTGTGCTGGTTATAAAATATAGGGATAATGGATAAAAACTCTGGATGAAAGGGAAAACTATGTATTAAGCGAAGTATAGGTAAATAGACAATTAAGACAGCAAAACAAAATACGTACAAACTTACGTAAACTAAAATAAGGTGCATCGTGCACAATTATTATTACACACTTATACCTACATCTACTTCGCGTATTGTTTGTCGTGTTGGGAGATTTTTATTACTTGCGATTTCAAATCAGAAAAAGAAGAAAATAGTAAATAAATCAGTTCGACCAGACCACCCCTTCCCCCAAAATACTATTTCGTAATTAATGAGCAGCCCCAACCCAAATGAGTATACATTATAAAACTTTTATTAGTTAGGGAGCCGTAGTATTGATTCCTATTATTATTATGATTGTGCCCCATAACACAGTTGTGGATCTAACCCAATATGTGCGCCTACCCATACTTTGCTACAAATCGTAGCATTTCGTAGACGAATATGTTAAGCGTCTACGACGTGCTACAAATTTGTAGTAGGAATTGTTGTATACCCTTATAGATGTAAACACGGAGGCGAAACAAATATAATGAGCAAAAAGGTACAGGATTATTGACAATTTTCTTTACATTATAACAGACAAAAGACGGCTCACCTGATGGTAACTGATTACCGCCGTCCATAGACATCTGTGACACACGGGGCATCACAGAGGCGTTGCCGGCTCTTAGCGGAGGAATAAGCTCTTTTCTTGAAGATCACCGGGTCGTATCTGTTCGGAAACACCATCGTTGGTAGCTGATTCCATAGTTTTACTACGCGCGGTAGGAAGTGGCGCGAAAAGCGCACTGTGGTGGAATAAAATCCATCCAAGTGATGTGGGTGAAATTTGGAGTTTTGGCGTGAATGTAACGATGGTGAAAATTTTGCAGCTGGAATAAGGCCGAACAACTCCTCGGAATACTCCCCATTGTAGATAATACATCAAAAGAGGTTTGAGGGGGATTAGGTTGTCTAATAAATCAATGGACCAGGTAAATAAAGGCTACAAAACAATTCAGTACATGAATGAAACATGTTGGACTATTGCTACAAAAAATATAGTTTTTTTTTATTGGTTTAATTACATACAACAGACTATGGGTCCGTGCCTTATTTTTCTAGTTACAAAGTTTGCTGATTTCAAATTATAAATAATGTTGTGTAAAAATAGTCTTCCATCAATACATTTTTATAAGATAGGAGGCAGACGAGCAGACGGATCACATTTAAAGTGCTAGCTAAAAAAATATTGATTGAAGATATTTATTTATACAACATATTAAATAGCATAGGTATCTTTTTAAACTTTATGGTCACTAACATTAGAATAGTTATTTACAAGATTTCTACCATGTACCTTATTTTTGAGTTTCCGCAAAAACTTCAGTTACTCCGTGACCATGGCGCTTGCAACAGTGCCGAAATATCGGAAACTCAAAAATAAGGTACATGGTAGACATCTCGTAAATAACTATTCTAAAGCATAGGTATCGTTACTTAAAACAAAATTTTGAATGATTTCAACTGACAAATTAACAATAATAACATTTCTACAAACCATAACTCCTAAGCATTGTTTACATTCATTTAATAAAACATCGTGCAATTACAATATTTTTAAAACATAATTTTCTGTAAATTTTTACAAAAAAATATATAATTCTAGATTAAAACAAAAACCCTTTAGTAGAGCGTATGCTGAGGAATACGTAGAGCGACCAAATTCGAGTACTGAATTCGAATGGTGCTAGAGAATCAGATCACTCTATCCACACACTCGAATACAGTTATCAAATTATGGATCCTTGTTTCTTCAGTACTATGTCTTCAGCGAGTAGAACACACAAACCGATCTTCTTATTTTCAATCCTCTGGTCTTGAAATCCTTGGTAAAGATGCGTAACTAAATAAAACATAAATCTCCATCTTAATAATCGTTTTAATACTAACATGGAGAAAAAAACATTTTGAACTAAATGTATTTTAACATAAAGGTGATAATTGAAGAAATTTGATAGATTAATAGACATTTATGTGTAGCTATAGCCGTGTGTCCCCGGCAGAGTAGAATAGGCCACCCTCACTCTTACCGAGGTGTTGTAAAGGCGACTAAGGTAAAGCTGCTGGCATGATCATCAGCACCCAGAATTGGAAAACTTTGCATTTATATCAAAACCCTCGCCAGCCCGTCTGCCAAGCGTGGTGAGTATGGCAATTACCCCTCATGTGATTGAGGGAAGCCCGTGCCCCAGCAGTGGGGACTTAAATGGGCTGATAATGATGATGATGATGTTGTAGCTATCGGTTCTAACAAAACAATTTGGCTTTAGCATCGCACCGTTGAAATTGTGAATAAAATTGCAAAAGACGAGCTAAAAGAGCTATGCTGAAAATATTTTTTATCCTACTTACATTTCGTAAAAATAAATAAGAATCGCTTAACATTTTCATTGCGGCAACAAAATGCAAATTTTATTACAGTACTATCAGCGGGAAAGAGAAAAATTTTACTAGCAACAAAAACTAAGTACTCACATCTAGGTTAGTAGGTACTTAGCCGTAAAATATTTTCACGCTAGCTTTACTTATGCGACCGGAGTCTTGAGTTTTGGCTAGCACTTCCAATTGTGAAGGAAATAATGGTCTCGCATATCTTGCCTTGCTTCTCCCAAACGAGCGGAAAGCCTCAGCAGAGCGATGGTAGCTCAGTGGTTCGGACACGAGCATGCCCATTCATGCCGAAGCGAGGGAGAGCCACGCTTCGGCATGAATGGGCCGGGTAGACCGGAGTGATACCACGGCCTCACAAAAAACCGGCGTGAAACAGCACTGTGCTGTGTTCCGCAGCGCGAGTGAGGGTGTACCGGAGGCCCAATCCTAGGGAAAGAGGGGTTAAAGGTTAGCAGCGCACTTGTGACTCCACTGGCGTCGTGGGTGTCCATGGGCGGCGGCAATCGCTTACCACCAGGTGATTCGTCTGCTCGTCTGCCACCTATGATATAAAAAAGCACGCATTTTTCAAATCTATGTGCGTATTTCTACCATTAGCTCGGCGATGAGGAACATCGTGAGGAAACCTGCATTCAGTTCCATTGTAAGGGTTGCGAAGTTCAGACGGCAGAAGCTTCATTGAGTTACCATATTGCCCAAACCCTGAATCATGGTCTAAGCGTACCCCGGGCTCCAAAGCGACAGCTTTGGACGCAACCGGGAATCACACGCTAAGATGAGTAGCAGCAGCGGCTAGCCCCACGAAATGGGGGTTAAAAAATCATCTACTGACACTTAAAATAGGCGACGGGTAGCTCTAACTAGCGACGCCAATCGATTTAAATTGTTAGCTACTAAATCGGATCTATTTTAAATAATTTTGGAGCGGGAGTCTCTAAACAATAATTTATACTATTCATTTATTTATTTAGAACTGCTTTTTGATCTGTTTTTGCACTCAAAAGTTAAACATAAGAATTAAATAAATAGTATAAATGTCCTTTGTCTGAAGGTTGTCTGGTAGAAATCGCTTCCAGCGATAAGACCGCCGAAATTGTACAATTAAGTTTCTGTAATGCCTAGTTTTTTTTAAGTTGTGTTTTTTTTGTGCAATAAAGTAACAAGTGTTTCCCGAGAGGCTGCAGCTTCGAAATTGGTAAAAAGATATCCGGTTTAGCCGCTAACAATTTAAATCAATTGGCGTCGCTAGTGTGCCCTACCCGTCACCTTAAAAGACGATGACATTATTATATTATACTCATGAACGTGAACTCGACAGTTTCTTCTACGTGCTCGTAGGTACCTTTTAAAAGCACTCATTTTTCTATTTTTCCTAAGCGACGTCCCACTCTCTGAGGTACGGTCGTCCTCGTGTTGCCCGTCTCAACCGATCCCTGGAGAACTCTGCAAAATCCCGTTTCAGTTGGAACATAAGCTTAAACTTTCTCAGAACCAATATTATAAAACCTAAGTATCTCGTAATAGGAGCCTTTACTGGACATACGTTCCATACTTTTTATTTTAAAACGATTTTTTGCACCGTAGGATAGCTTCGGAGTGATAACACGCCCTTATAAAAACCGTGAAGCAGTGACTGCGCCTTGTTTTTTCGAGTGAGTGAGTTACCCAAGCAAGGGGAAAGTGCACACTCCACGGGTGTTGCGGGTGTCAATGGGCGACGGCAATCGCTTGCCATCAGGTGATCCTTCTGCTCGTCTGCCACCTATTAGAAAAAGAAATACAATCTTTGCATTTTAACACTTTTCATTTACTTTTACAAAGGGCTGCTACATACATTCGTATATAATTACTTAGTAGATTTTTAAGTTAATTTTCAGTTCAGCTTTTCCTAGTGTGTACTACATAATAGCGTGACTCTCTGAATAACCAAATCATTAGTTATTATAAACATTGACTTGTTTTCTTCGTCCCGAAATGCAGACTGAAACCAAAGCCACGTGTTATTATATCATAAATATCCTCGTATCTACCTGCCAGTGTTATGGTGCATTTAAGCTTCATAGATAAATTACGAGTAGTATAATCCGAGTCGTAGAATATGATGGTACAAGGGTACCTTGAGCTTCGAGGCGACAGCTTTGGACGCAACTGGGAATTACACGCTAATATAAGGAGATAATATTTTTTGAATAATATTTCAACATACAACATTTCAACCTCACGTACATTGACTGCGAAATAGATAGTGCAAGCATCCCTATTACGGATATCAGAATCAAGAATAGAATTACAAATATTTACATTTAATAGGTACTTTTTTTTAAAATACATACTTAATATTCATAGAAAACACCCAGACCAATACAAACAGACGTGTTCATGCACACAAATGTTTGCACCGTGCGGGGATCGAACCCGTAATGTTTGGACCAGAGGCAGCGGTTTCTACCGCTTATCCAAACGGGTCGTCATACATAGATTAGTACATGTATTCCGAATATAGTCGATTACAATAACGGAGGTTCGATATCGCCAGATGCCACACATTTTTGTGGAGCGCCACGTCCTTTTGTCACGAATAAGCAATAAAATGTGGTAATAATTACACGCAGTTACCGACTGATAAGATTGCCAAGTATAAACTTAATGCTTCTTTCCTGTTTTGTGCGTGAATGTGTAGTCGCCGAACAATATCTACGGAACTATAAAGAAATATAATAGTACAATTGGAACCGATTTTCAAAATACTTAGAAGTTGACGATTAAGGGACGAATCGACCAACCTTATTCTGATACTAAATACATATATGGTATAGCGATGTCTGACGTTATACCGTAGATTCATACACGGATAAAGATTGGTCCAATCGGGGCGTTGTACCTTACTTTTCCTACACTTATAATTTGAATACATATTTCATGTGAATAGCAACTGATTTCTTCAAGAAAAAAACAACCAAGTTTGGTTAGATACGCAATTTTTAGATTTGCTACCAAATTGCTCCTGCGGAAATTTTTGTGAATATCTTTGCCTACTCGGAAATATTTACAGACTGTCGTCTTTGAGCGACACAAGTGACGTAAATACAGAGAAGTAGCTAGTATCGAGCGAGTTTTAGGGAAAAAGTTTGTTAAAGAGTCAGTAGAGTGACATCAAAGGGCTCGTAACCGTTCGAGGATCCCGGTAAATGTAGGCTGAGGGACTCTTGTAATGTATTACGATGTACCTTCATTTTATTTTTTCGACGGTCTTTTTAGTTAGCATCATTAGGGCTTAGACCCTTATAACATAGGTATTAAATCTATACAATAGGCCCGGATACTTCTCGCGTCATATCACTATTATTTTGTAGCTTTAGGTCTATTTTGTCTCTTACAGTTACATTGGGCACATTATTACTTAACGGTAATCACTTTATAAATAATGTTGTGTTTTGCTTGCAGAAATACGTTAAATTCTTCGAGGTCTTTCACCCTGCCATGACTGTGAGACATTGACAAGTGGTTGCTTACTACTTAACATACATTCGTATAAACAGTTTCCTTCCCGATATATCTAAAGACACCCTGACCGGATTTATGAAGGCACAGCTCAATTCACTGAGGGCCGTTCCACCATAACGAACCGGAAATGTGTTTCAGCAACAAATAGAAATTCGTTCCATAAAAAATCTGATAATATGTATGATTTTCAAATAAAGAGTTTACACTCGAGCAACTGCTTTTCCGTTTTGGTGGAATATACTTTTCAATTTATTGATTTCTAGAATCATGTATGAATCACGTATGATTTCAGTAGCCAAATTTCCTAAATTGGGTACTTATATAAATTTACGTAGGTATTTTTTAGCATCTAAGAAATTATAGAAAGAGGAACATTATTATTAAAGAAAAAAAATACAAATGTAAACAAAAAATAATTTAAATACTTTATTATAATGGCTTTTTACTAAAATTTGTGGCTACTAAATAAAGCCTCATGATTCTCAATTGGATAGATCATTTAATCCGGACCCTTCAGCGCAGACAAAAAAAGGAAACCATTAATCTTCATATCAACGTTTCCACAAGATCGACCTAAGCATGCCAAATTGAGGCTTAACAGACTTGTGGCTTCGGAAACTTGATCTCCCACATTGTTCTCATAAGTTTTTTATTAACACTGCGAAATATAAACGAAATAGTTATGACAGTAATTTAATAACCGCTAAAATGTTATTATTAAATGGACCTGGCGACAAAATTGAGCACTTCGGCGGAATACCATGTACAATATATATGTAAGTCAAAAGTAGTGTAATAATTTCAACGATAGATAGGGAAACTCCCACAGTAAGACATTAGTGGGCGATTTTACTAGTCTTAATTGGTCGGGCAGTCACGCGGGTATACTTTTGTAATTGCCATTACGCCTACTGTGTGTCGGCTGCCAGCTCCTATCTGATGGTATTGACATTTGACACGATCGGGCCCGAGCAGCGCTGAACGCTTTCATTATTTACGTCTAAGTTACCTGTCCGAGGTATCGATCCAGCCACCCCGAGCGGCGCGCCACCGCCCCACACCCACCCCACAAAACTAAATACGAAAATAATTACATCATGTAACCTAATATGATTATGAAATAGTACTTTGTCAAGTTTATTGGTTCAGCACCGCGTTTAAAGTCTTTTTCAACCCTGTTGTGTATAGACTTGCTTAAAATTTTATGAACGCTATTATAATTTCAGAATTTACTCAGCTACACCAGTCTGCAATAAAACTGAATGTAAAACGATTTCGGCAAAATCCTGACGATGCAAATTATTACAGAGACTGTTAAATAAACTGCGGACTAATTCAATTATCTTTGCTCAGCATTGGATGGTTATATTGGTTTATTCAACTTAAAGATACCTAAACGGCAAACGTGATCTGGCGTACGATATCTTAGGTACTCACTTAAAACCCTCTTTGTGTATTCAGGAGGAAGACTTCGACCTTCTTTGCGTAGATCGTAGAACTTTTATTAAAACAATTCCGACGCTAGTCTTTCAGGTTACGCGAATTCACTAGATTAGAAAATAACAAACATTTTCGTTTATTTTTGATGGTATTGATATGCAAACAATATCTTATAGTAGGTACATGCCCGAAATATCCGGGACGAATAAACAAATATTATGGTGGAGCCAGAGATATTTTATGAACATTAATTATATCGCATGAACCCAAAAATTCGGGCATTTTTAACGAAGTTTCCCTTGGGCCCCATCAGGCATGAAAGAAAATATAAATTCATTTGGAGTAGGTATAAAGGGTTATCGTGACCCATTTTCATTCAATTCATTTTATACATATTTTAAAAGAAACTTAGCCTTGATTTTAGGAAATGGATAAATAATGAAAAGTTCACAATAGCCTCGACAACATTTGATTCGTGTGTTGGTTTGTGATTCCATTAGTCACTCCACTATCATTGCTGATAGCTAAAATCTAGATAAAATGCAAAACGAAACCTTGAAGCTTCGTCTAGCAAATTAACTAGGCAAGTGCTAGGCCTACATACCTACATTTGGACACGGATTTTTGGTCGGGAACGTGAAGTGGGTATGTTTTGATATTGCAGTATTCCACGCCGTGGAATTTAATAATAGGAGTAAGAATAAAATGAGAATCCCTATCGTTATGAAAAAATTGAATTTCGCTTTTACGAAAAAAAACATGGATTAATGTTTTATATAGTTCTTTAGCTGGGCCCTTAAATAAATTCAAAATTTGAGCAGAGAAGCTATTTCAGCAGATTAGACAGGTTCTAGAAGTTTTATCCGATTTAGGAAAGAATTTATCTAAACTGGTCCATGTGTTTCCCCTGAGTTCTGATAATATTAAAGTTCTGTACCAAAGGTAGTCTACAATAATCAATGATGTTAATTATTAGCACTGATGCCAAATGCTTACTATTACTATACTATTGCTTACTATTACTATACTAATTTTACAATTCGTTTAACTTATGAATTTTTACACAAATTGTTTTCATGACAAGTCGCACTCATAAACGTAATTTTACGTTAATGGATGGTTAGTTAACATAAAATGTGTTTGGGAGTTGTTTATTTGTTGCTTAACTATTAGGTAGGCTGTCACACGACTAATTATATTAACGACTAAAGTGGCGATACTGTTGCAGATTGAAACAAAATATATTCCTTTTTTTATAACGTATCTGGTCTGAACACCTACATAGAAGTAAGCATTAACTAACAAAAGTAACCTACATTTAGCCTACAAAGTTTATCCCATTGACATTATAAAATCTGGAATGTAGGTACTGCGAAAAGTGGTGTATTTCATATTCCGATTCGGAATTGGAACATAAATCGGTGAAAATTGTGTTCCCACAATACAAGGTTAATTAATCTTCTGCCAGGTGGGTCGTAATGGAGATCGATTATAAAGTTATCATGCGAACGTTTGTCTACCACAACCTTCGTCACCGAGACTCACAATGAGCACAGCCGCGGGCACCAGTAGGTATGTGGCAGGGCTGTCATGATTTTGAATATAATAATAATAATTCTCACAACATCTCATACGTTGACCTGATTCCGTACTAAGTAGCTTAAGCACTTGTGTTACAGATATCAGACAACGGAGGAACACAAATATATACTTAAATACATATATTACACCCAGACACCGAACAAACACAAGTGTTCATCGCACGAGTGTTTGTCCAGGGTGGGGATCGAACCCACGACCTTTGGCGTAAGAGGCAGGGTCACTACCAATTGCGCCATCCGGTCAGTCTACTATAAACTAGGTTTAAATGTAAATTATGATTGTATAATTTTAATTTGAATCAAATGTTTTTTCCAATAAATTCAAATGTCTATTTGAATTTATTTTAAGTATATTATTGTAGTACTTGGTAAAATAAACAACAGTTTGTAATCATTTTGTTTCCCAGGCAACTGAGTAACTACGAGTAGGTAGATATTAATGAACACAAATATTCAAAATGAAAAATATATATTCTATTAGTTCTTTTCTACATAGATGCAACGTACAGACAGCCACTCATCAGGTTAATACAATCTGTTAAAACATTTCAATTGATGTTGAACCGAACATGTGAACATTAAAATGAGAATCCATTGAAGAAATTGACAGATTTGTATACTTTGATGTGCGGCTGTACGCGTTCCGCTTTATACAAAAGCGAGTCAAACTATAGGTTTTTAAAGAGCAGAAAAATCATGATTTTCTGTTTCTTTAATAAATAGCGATTTTAAGTATATCATTCCAAATTATCGACGTCGAAGTATTTTTTACCAACCCTACGTACGGTAATACCTATCTATAAGAGATTTCCCGACCGACGACTATTCAGTCGTAAGTTTACTTGATAACGTGGTGTTGTTATCAGAGGACTGTTTTGTAAGGTAAGCGTAGCTAAGTCACTGAATAATACGCTTTGATTACTAAATAATTAATCATTGTTAAGAAAATCTAAATTGGACAGCTGTGTTTTCGGTCTCAATTAATTAATTAATCATTGTAGGTACTTATTTGGATTTAGATGAATAACGTTATACCATAGATTTATCCACGGATAAAGATTAGTCGAACCGGGCCTAAAAGATAAAATTCGTATGTATGATTAAAGGTCGTTCAAAATATTTTGCCGATTCATCTCTATTGATGACAATAGATATCAATTAAAAAGCCGCAACCTTTAATGTCCGGGTAGAAAAGTATTTTTCATTTTAATTATCTATGACCAATTAACAAAAACGAATCTAATCGCCCGAATAATAAACCGAAATCACCCGGAAGAGGCTGGCCAAAACCCCAACCACAAATCAAGAATAATAACCAAGCAACCCATGATTAAACAGTTTGCAATTTTCAACTTTATTTCACAACTTTTCCCTAACAACCGCACAAGCACACACTGGGAGACGAGCAGATGGTCCCACGGTCCAGGCAGATGACTGACGCTGACCATCTCCAGGTAGATATTTAAGGCAGGATCGGTTCCGCGCCAGGGCCCGGGCACAATCGCAGGCGCATCCTGGCGCGAGCTGCCGTACAACAAAGCGGGTAAGGGGATACTTCCTCCAACAAAGGAGAACCGACGTTCTAGGGATGTTCTAGTCCACAGCTACAGTTTAGATGATTATTCTACAGTGGGTGCATTTTTATTCGCTGCGTTTGATATGTAAATATATTATCTCACGTAAACGTAATGTAGGGCGCCCTCTGGCTAGGTGGGAGGACGATCTGCGCAGGATGGCTGGCAAGAGCTGGATGCGAGAAGCCATGGATAGATCACAGTGGCGAACAATTGGAGAGGCCTACGTCCAGCAGTGGACTGCGATAGGCTGATGATGATGATGATGATTATCTCATGCAAAATCTAATACATTGATCTGCTTCCGTATTAAATCGTTTAAAAGTAATATTGCGGATATCAGACAACAGACAGAGGAACATTAAATTATACCTATAACTTAAAATAGTGTGTCCATCACACGACCAATGATTGTCTAGAGTGGTAAATCGAATCAAAGACCTTTGGCGTATCCTCATTCATATGTCAATAATACCAAATACGTCATCGAATGATGATGGGATTTGAATATGAATTTGAACATATGATACATACTTTTTATGCTAATTCGACTGTCTTATAAATACTAATAGTCAAAGGCCAGTCTTCAGTAGTACCTACTAAAAAGCTGGACGTTGAATGATACTTGTGTTACAGAATTCGTTAAACTCGAACTGTCACACGATGTCTACCTAGTAACCTATTACTAAGTTACACATTAGTGTAAAATTCACAAGAAACTGAGTTTCCACTCAAGTCTTAAGATGTGTTTAACCGTGTCAACATGGATAAACTATGTACGTGTTAATTATGATTAAATATTCTATTTACCAAATAATCAAAGACGAACATTTAAGAGTTTCTATAAAATAATATGAGATCTAAGACCTTCAAAGTATATATTTGCTTAGTAGTTATAGCATGTCAGGCACTTAGGCTATATTTCAGCCATTGGGAAACAATGACGTCGACAATATTACGTTCTGTTGCTTTTGGAGTGTCTTATATACATAATTTGTTCTTCTACCTACCCAGATCTAACAGACAGCATGACTTATATATTAATGCTCATAGGTCTTTGAGTATAAGCAAAGGTATGGTAGAGGTACCTACTATTTCGTTTGAAAGATTAAACGTCAGAATGTGAAAAGGGTACATTTCGCCATTATGGCTTTATCTTTGTTTGGCGGACGTAGGATCAAAGTAAAGGATCACTTTAAGGGCCTATCGAGAAAAATAACTCATCTACGTATCATACCTCCGTACTTGATAGGGTAATTGTAGGCATTATCCCTTTACCTATGACAATATTTTAATTTAAACAGAAGCTACCTAATAAAGGTCAGATCTCTATTCTACAATTTATTATAACTTCGACTTATGCGTGCGATGTTTCGTCTGAATAAGTTATTTATTATCTAATATGTATTAGTTAAATGGGTGTTCAGTTCACCCCTACCACCCTTATAATAAGCGCGATAACATCAACTACCTACTTAATTTATTATACAGTTTAATTATTAATAGACTATACAAACTAGTTGGATGTAACGAAATTAATTTTGAACAGAATAACTCGGTCATCTGAAACATAACTGTGATTAGGTACATCGATTCTGTCGTATAATTTCAACAAGAGTAACTACGACTCGACGTTTTTTTTTAACCTTACTCCTCGACCATCCATCAGAGGTGATTGTGATAATAGCATGCCAATGAATAATTTAAGAGGGGAAACATTAGTCAAAACTATCTCATCTAAGAGTGTCATTCCCGGTTGCGTCCAAAGTCGCCGCTTTCATACACGGTATAGGAACCAAACTGACGGGATAACAATTTCACTTCAATTGTGGGTATTCACAGATTTTGAGAAACTATTTGAAGCGTGAAGGTTTACCCATGATGTTTTCCCTCACTGCCGTGATAGTGATTTAAAAAATCAGAAGTGCATTCGAACCACGACTGATCGTATGACACCAGTATGACGCACGTTCTTCTGAGCTCCATCGCTTTAGTATGACAATAAATAACAGGCGGGTGAAATTAAAATGCGGCCACTGTGGCGGGCAGCCGAGGCGCCAGGCTTTGTCATCCGATGCTACAGATCTCGTTGCCGGCAGCTCTACCGTTATGAATAGAAATTGTAAAGCATCACACTTTCTATACAGTAATGAAATTAACTGCTAATCCCATTGAACTCTGGGGTCGGGTGTACTTACCATCTTTGTAACACTTAAGCATGTTTAAGAAAATGATTTAATTATGCCCTTACGAGTATCTTATGTCAAGTCTGGATTTTAAACACTCTGAATAAATGTTACGTGATAAATAAGTAAATATCACAACATCACATACCGACGATGATGTGGCAATACCTCCTATCTAACAAATTAACTGACATTATCTAATAATCAACCTTAACACCAATGACATAAGGAAGTAATATTCTCGAAAAATCTTGTTATATCGTCGATACATTAATCTGACTCCGAGATGGCTCAAGGACCTGTGTTACGGATATCAGAAACAACAGCGGAATTACAAATAAATACATTTATTACTTTTCTTTTGTAAATACTTAATATGAAATACTCAAATATACAATTACATTATTTAATTAACAAAGAAAACACCCAAACCCAAACTGAAGTAATGGGGACAATTTTGAACGCCTCATTGTGACAGGGAAAGTGGTAGGGAGAAGACAGAGAGGCAGTAGTCGCCAGCTATAGTCATACCCGGTAGCGAAATGAGAGAGAATGAGATTCCGATGAGCACTGCCCTACACTGAACAACGGAACGCTACCGATGGAGACAGCTAACTAGCTGTCTACCGACAAAGTCAGAAGGAGTCACGATCCTCATCAGTGAGGGAATCAATAGGAGAGAGAGAGAGATAAATTTAAATTGGTTTAAAGCACGGCCTTCTACCTAATCCATATAACTGGCCACAGATACCATCGAGCCTACCTTTTCAGATTCAAAATTACAGAAACGGACACCTGTCCTTGTGACGACATTTTAGTGCAGACTATTGAACATCTTGTTACGCAGTGTTTTGCAAGAGGCTGGTTCAACCATGAGAACATCTGCTCTATGCTTAGAGTCTCACCATTCAAATTCTCAGTCATTAAAAAAGAGACAACTAGGGACTCATTCATTGCCTTCATTAACTTTATTTTCAGTAACCTCAAAGAATTTAATAAATAAAGCAGAATGTATTTATTATATTACCCATAACATAATATTTATTTATTATATATAGGTATAGGTTATATGATTTACAGTGCAACCCTCATTATCAGTGAAACATATTATCTTACTAGAATATCGAGAATTACGTGATTTGTATCCAATCGCAAGTTAAGTACCAAATTCTGAAAACAAACACAAAAGAAAAAAAAACTCGTTGATAGAGGGAAGCTCCTTTCTAAATATTGTTCCTATGATGCCATCTAACTGCTTTGGGCAAGTGTTTTACGAGGCCAAGCGTATCTCAAATTGTCAATTACGTTTTATAGGCTTTTTTCTGACATATGAGGTCTAACTGAAGTTGTTGTTGTTTGCTTACTCTAACCATCAGTTAAACCAATATCTAATCGCCCCGCCGTCAACCAATTAAACGCGAACTATTCGAAACCCCCGTTAATTAATAACTATTGATCGTATCGGTTGTTAAAATAATATGAATGTAATATACTACAATATTTACGAGTATATATATCGTATAAATTAGTCTAATTGGACCATTTCTGCAATGTATTCTTCTGTTTTGTTGATATATCTTAATCAACAAAACAGAGGAATACATTGAGAAGTCATATAAATCTCCCTGGCCTCCGTTCTCCACACGAGCTATAAAACAAATTAACTAAGTTTTATGTGAGTCGGCTGTCGATTTGTGCACTAGAGTACCACTGAATTGAATTTCATGATACAAGCAGTAAAACGTAATCTTGAGTTGCAAGGCTAGCCAGTAAACTTGAAGAAGATATGGGCATTTTAGACTCGGAATTGCCCGTGCCCCAGCAGTGGGGACTTAAATGGGCTGATGATAATGATGAGACAAATCACATTTCCATTCATTGCGTTATGAATTTTCAATATAGTTATTGAAGTACCTAAATAAAATTGAGTACATAATAATGCACTTAAAATATACCCGATGCGTCTTCAGTTAGACTCTGAACTCACAAACTTTCACACACACCGGGCTAATGCTCCTTAGCAACTTAGCTGCCGAAGAAATTAGAACTCAACACAATTAAGGCGAATCATGCACTTACAAAATATACGCCGAGTTTCGCCCCATCCCTATAGACGAATCGAAAAATGTTGTATGTGTAATTTATTTACTTATGAATACATTGCAAAAAATGGGCTATAACTAAAAACCAATACTACGAAGTATCTCTTGAAAGGATTAATTAAGTCTTGCTCGAATGACAAATTTCATTAAGATTTTTTTCCTAGAACTAAGAAGCACCGTAAATAATTATTCTATTGTCCCTCTAATTGTACTTAAGACTCATTAATGCATAATAGAAAACGTGATTGCTATGCTGCAAATAGCCTCTTTTCGCAATTATTGTAACAGCTACTTGCTTATTGTTGCCGAAGTAAAAGGAAGGTTTTTTTTATTAAAATCACGTGACTAGCATAAATAAAAATGATTGTCTCCTGTTCCTGTCATATTTAGGTAGTAATTTGATGATTGAAAGCACTTTAAATCAAGAAAATAGCCCCGATAAATACAAAGTAGAACTGTTTAGAAATTTAAAATGTATCAGTGGAGGTTAGTAGGTTGCCAAAGAGATATTTTCAAACAACCTGAATCATTTATAGGTGTCAAATACACGAAAATGATTTTACGCCTGATGTCCGATGTGGACTATTTGATACGAGTAGCTGATGTCATGCTAGCTTGGGTTATGCAGTCACTAATGATCACGTTGAAAATACTTTGTTGCTTTTCTTTTTGCATAATAAACACTCTCTTTTATTTTGGTCTCTACCTCTTTTTTATAAGAAAGAACTCGCCGTGAGGTTGAAAATTTTATAAAACTATGCTATATATCACTTACTAGTAAAACACCGGTATTTAATTTAGAGTCTAGTCGCTCTACGGATTCTGTTTAGACCATTCCTAACGGGATTTCAGGTAAATTTATGACTATTAAATTAAGCAGGTTCTATACAATAGCAATGTCTTTTACTTTTTACTGTACAGATACACAACCTTTGAATTGCATCAACCGACAAGTTGCATCCGAGGTACTTCCCCAGAATAAGTTTTACCCATTCAGTGATAAATATACAAAAAAGTTGTAAGTCAAATGTGCCATAATTTATTCGGCCGACGAATGTATTCAGAAATTATGCTCAAGTACGAAACTCTTTAAATTAGATTGAGCGCAAACCAATTTGTTCATATCATCAAATAAGATACGAAAAAAATTCGGCTTCTTCATTCTTATCTAAAACGAGATTCATTTTATCAATACGGATCAAAAGACAGCAAGGGGAGGTTATTAGAAAATATTTCGGACACTATTCGGCAACCGGCAGCTTATCAGCTTATTCGTCTTTTTTCTCTTTGCTCGTAAGTAGGTATAGAGGAAAGTCCGTGTCCCATGAAAAAGATAAATAGTGTAATAATAACAATAATTCTAATAACTATATACCATACGTACCTACAAGAGCTAACTAACCTACGTACGATCTGAGGATAATTGTTCAATAAAATATTCAATGGAAATACATAATTCATTTCATTAATTTTGTAGTGTATACTCGCTTATGATCGGAGACAAAATTATTCCAGATCAAGCATTATGATTAAGTAATATCGAATGTTGGCACCGCAGTTGTAAATTTAATAAATAAAGATTACCTACTTAGAAATTCTATGCTAGATAGAAAGCTCTGTTTATGATCGCAGAAATGTTGAACAGTTAAATTCGAATACAGATTTGAATAGCACGGGAAACTCTTTAAATCAGTCTATCTAGACGAAGGGCAAAGTGGAACGAAATCAAAGATTCATAAAAAGTACTAGAAGGATAGCATTAGGTATAGGCGTTCCATATTATTTGTTCTCTGTGTCGGCAACGAATCCCATCGCCACAGCTGTTGAAGGTATGTACCCATGGGCGGCGGTCGCCACTATCAGGGAGCCTGCCAGTTTGCTCATCCTGTTCATAAATCCCATCTTGATTCACACGCACACGGCGCAACAGAGGTTATATGGTTCTCAGGAATATATCTTCTAATCCAGCAAAAGCTGCTCAGAGGCATAAACCCACTGCGGCTCTCCCTCATTTCCCGAGTGGAAAGATATCATAAGGAAATTGCCTAATCTAGTTTTTGCTCATTGTCGAGAACAGAATTCAAAATGATAAGGATTTGCAAGAAACTCGCCGTGCCTAGTAATATTGAACGCCGCTACGGGTAAGCTATTTAATAAGGAAGGTTAGGTCAAGAGGGTGTTCTATTTGCGAGAACATAGGACTACTGAAGAGCGTAATACGAGAGTACTTGTGTAGTACTTCAATGATTAGTTCAAAGTATACTAGTTTCTCAGCCAATACTAATACGAGTAAGAATAAAAATAAATAAATATTTGACAACATCACATACATTGATCGGACTTCGAGATAGATAGCTCAAGCACCTGTATTACGGGTATCAGAACCAACAAAAAGAACAAGAGGTGATGCAAATGGAACTAAAACGAGATAAATGCACGGCCAACGCTTGGAGAATAAAAATAAACGGACAGTGTTGGTACAACCCACAAAATCAATGGTACTACCTATACTTGAAATAGACATTTGCAAAGCCAGCGATATGTCTTGCTTTCTCATACGTCCCTGTCATTTGAATCGAATCATCCACTTCTTTTTCGATCATGATTCTTCACACAATCCATACATCTTTTTTCGGCCTTCCTCTGTTCCCCCACCCATTTACATTTATACTCATCACTCTTTTGGTTACATGTTCTTCCCCTCTTCTCATTACATGGGTAAATAAAGACTGCATACATTTAACTCAATTTTGTATCATTTTAGTAAGATCATAATCACTACCACTACCACTCAGTGCAACTAAACTAAATGAAAGAGTGTTTAATGTACTAGAACAAATAATTCAATTGAATTAAATGCCCTACTGAACTACATGATGCACGCAGTTCTTTGGCTTCCAGTGAACTGCATCAATTCTCACACTTAAGTGAACTGTTTTGCGCAAACCTATTATAGAAGAGATGGGTACTCTTGTTTCGCTCTTGAGATGCCAGGATTCTGTTGAATCACACGAACGATCGTTTCTGATATAGCATAGAGTAGTCAAAAAGAATCCCCGAAAAAATAGGTCACTTTTACTGCAACTATAAACTTTTCACTCACAGGTGTGCATTATGTAGGGAAAACGTTCCGTAAGAGGTGGGTCACTTAGGGATCGATAGAAAATTGGCAAAGCATGTCAAAAACAATTTTGAATGAAATTGCACCTAAGATGTTTAGCTTTTATTATACCGACAGAGAAACGTCATCTCACCTAACAGTACTATTACTTCGGCTATCCGAAGGATACTATTTTGTCTAACAGAAAACGACCGTTGTTGACCGTGGGAGAGCCACGCTTCGGCATGAATGGGCCGGCTCGATCGGAGTGATACCACGACGTCACAGAAAACCGGCGTGAAACAGCGCAGTGATATGTTTCGCTGCGTGAGAGTACCGGAGGCCAATTCAGGGGAAAGGCGGGTTTAAAGGTTGGCAGTGCACTTGTGACTCCACTGGTGTCAATGAGCGGCGGCAATCGCTTAACATTAGGTGATCCGTCTGCCCGTCTGCCACCTATCACATAAAAAAAAACAGAAAACGAATACGACAGTAGTTTATTCACATCCTACCATAAAACAAAGTATTTTGTACTGTTGAATGAGTAGTAATACGGATGACATCGTATTACTACTACCTAATTAATTATTAGTTACAAGACTAGCTGAATTTAAACCAACACATCTAACTCTCTCATGAACTGAAGAGTTATCCTTGTCATTACTTCCAGCTTTTATATGACGCTAAGATCCTGAACGAAGAAAATTCATCTCTGTCATTCTAGCCACACTGCAATAAACTGGTGGCTGGCGCCGAGTAGTTGTGTACTTATATATGGAAGCCACAAGTCTACGTATAACTCTGCTATTTGGGGGGCGGAAATTTCACGGTAGGCACATAGCTTGGGATTCTCGGTAATATGAAACGGAGAATTTCTCTCGTCCGTATTTTATTCGGCCCGCCAACTAATTTCGATCTGAGTTTGATTAGGATGCGATGGTTCATCGGCGAAACTTTGATTAATTTGCTCCAGGCAAATATAACGACTCGCAATTTTAATAAGCTCGTGTGGAATCCAGAGAGATTTACAAATTGGATGGACGTATTGAAAATGGAGTCTTTGGAAAAGGTGTCTAGATTTTTATCAGGGAGCCCCCCCTAAAATTTTCATTTTATTTTGATTGTAATCATCATCAGCCCATTTAAGTCCCCACTGCTGGGGCACGGGCTTCCCTCAATCACATGAGGGGTAATTGCCATACTCACCACGCTTGGCAGACGGGTTGGCGAGGGTTTTGATATAAAAGCAGAGTTTTCCTTCTCTGGGTGCTAATGATCATTCCAGCAGCTTTACCTTAGTCGCCTTTTACGACACCTCAAGAGCGAGGGTGGCCTATTCTACTCTGCCGGGGACCACACGGCCGATTGATTGTAATATTTGCTATTAAAGCGGCAGCAGAAATACATCATAGGTACAACTTTGACGGACAGACAAACACCGAAGTCTAAGTTTTCCCTTTGGATAATCCTAAAAGTACGACAACAAATGCAAATGCGTCACTTCCGACGAAACTTTAAAAAAATAATAACTAATAAAATAATGAACCAAACAATAAAATATTCAAATTAGTCTCTTAGTTTGGCCTAGGTATATTTTTGAATAACTATACATAGCGCCCAAAATTCTGGCTTGGACCATTTATTTGCCATCATTTACTATAATGAACATAAATCCTTACGCAATATTTTAATACAATTACTTCATAGAACTTCATTCAAAGGTTTATTTATTTATACATACTTGCAGGAGTTTTCAATAGTACCAAATAAACATTCCAATTAATATTCAAATAAACCGAATTTATTTGCGTTAATTACTTTCGCATAGCGTCCAGACAATTGTAGACAATAAAGGTAGGTACACAAACCACAAAAACTTAAGGGCTGAGCTGAAACTCGATCAAGAGAAAGTCAATAAGACTTTATTGTTGCTTAGATATACTAGTGTCTGCCTATTCCCCGGGGCAAATGTAAATTCAACAATTGTTACAGCTGAACAATTAAATGCTCACAGAAGTTTTAAGACGTATTTGCAAAATCTCGATCGACAAATAGTGGGGAAGGACAAAGAAGGACAAAGACGGGAACAATGAGGGCTTCCGTAAATATCCTTTATTATCTGTCTCGGGTGGGCACTCTAAGCGTCTCCCGGTGAGGTCGCCATCCGTCGGCTTTTCCTCGGACTGCCCTATTTTCCGTGACCTCTTGATTTTTAAGACGCAGATTTTTGAAGTAACACGAAAATAGAAAATGATACTTCAATCTTAGGCGGGAGCAATTTTCTTCGTACGCAGCAACCTTTTCATGAATATGCATTTTCGAAGATTTCTATTTCTGACAACGCTTCAGAATATATTTACTGCTTTTTACTAGGACTTATTACATTATCCTGACTTTCATAAGTTTATATAGTTTTCTGGAAGAAATCGCTACTAGCGGTAAGGCCTTACTGTACTCATTGTCTATTGCAGCTGCGATATGATGTAGCCTGTGTATCCTTGTTTTATTTTGCACAGTAAAGAAAATGTATCTACGTATTATTGGTTTTCAATTCAGGTGTTCACTAACAAAACTGATTTAGTGTATCTAGTTTGCTACTAAGGAATGTATACGGTTAAATCCACGCAATGATTTCTATCTGTCGTGACCTGAAGCTTGGCTTTCTATTAGTCGAAGCAACTGTCTTCTACGACAAAATACTACATCATTGACATAACATGTTTAGCGCTATCAGTAGTAATTAATAAATTGGTAATGGTAACCCTATCCGGCCACCGCTTTGACAATATTTACCGCTTCTCAAAATGGCTTCGGAACTGCGTCACTGAGCCGGATATTTAAGCACCGACATCGATTAACAATTCACTGTCTAAATAAGAAAAATACGAGCGTCCGTTTCATTTGCGAATACAGTAAAAAAAGTACGGTGGAAAATAAACGTCTCACTTTTATATTACGAAAGGCACTTCAGAAACACGTTGTGGTGACAAGTGCACAGAATCACAATAATAATTGATAGTCAATAATACTGAGTCATAATCAATCATAGGACATTTTGACGAGGTTCCGTGATGGTCTAGCGAACGGACACAGCTGTCCGCGTCGAGACAGCCCTACAGATAGTCTAAGATCCCGCTATACAACGACCTTCACCGAGATGCTTATTTGATGAGACGTATTTTTTATGTTATTAAATATGCCAATAAATATATCCTATATGGGTTGCCTAACAAATTTCAGTCCAGAGTATTTTTAATTAATAATTTAAAAAATTTTTTTTTTTAAACATTGCACCGGTGTGATTATTTAATAAATTTGATACCAATCGAAAGTTTGAAGCCCATAGAATATGCAAACGTTAGGTTGCCTATTTTTATCCGGTCACAACCACGGGTTGCCAGGTGTAAACAGGTAAATCCATACTAGCATTTTGCAACGTTCTGATTATTGAATCAATTTTAGATAAAATGAAAGATTATTTCATAAGGAACACGGTGGTATAGGGTTGCCTGCGAAAAATCAGTCCCGAATTACGGTTGTCGAATTTTAAATAATAAAATATCGCTGCGAGTGAATGTGTGTGAGAGAGAGGTCCCAGACCAACCATCCCATGCGGTAGAAAAGGACGCAGCGTAGCAGCTGTTTAAAGTCCGCCCATTTAAAGAAGGAGAGTGCGCATGCTATTTGTGCTTGGAAATGAAAAGGATAGCGATAGACTCGTATATGCTATACATTATTTTGGAGTATTTAATTATTAATATAGAGAAATAGTTATTTAATTTTTTATTTTTTAATCAATTAATTATTTATCTATGTTTATTGTTTATGTGACACTAAAGTGAAAAAACAATTTTTGCGATTAAATGAAAATGTTTGATAATAAATTTAAAAAATTTTTTGATAAGAATAGTTGATTAAAAACGTCCTCATTTAATTATTCTAAAAAAAAAAAAACTACCGTTTTTTAAGTAAATTACAAAAAAAATATGTGTGTCAAAAATTAACATAAAAGTAAAAAAACTAAAACCCAACTACGACAAAAGACGTCGCTGAAAAAGTATAAAACAAGCCTTCGTTGTCAATTTATGCAATATTCAATATGTAGAGATAAAATTTCATGTTTGGAAATCCGCAGTCACACGTTGTCAAAGGGTAGTATATTTAACGTGTGACTACGTCTTTCCAAACATGAAATTTTATCTCTACATAGTGAATATTGCATAAATTGACAACGAAGGCTTGTTTTATACTTTTTCAGCGACGTTTTTTTGTCGTAGTTGGGTTTTAGTTTTTTTACTTTTATTTTATTTGTACTATTTTGGTGTCCAAGTGCTAGTAATATATATATATATATATATATATATATATATATATATATATATATATATTCAAAATGTACAAGTCAAGCGCTTTCAAATGATACCAAACACGGCATATTTATCATAACTTTATTTTTTTACTCTGTATGTTTTGTCCGCTAGAGGGCGCCACATTAGATTTTGTGAAACTTCATATAGCCTATAACCAGCGGACGATCAAGACGCTTATAATGATATGTCATTTGTCGAATTCTGATAAGTAGTTAAGAAGTTACGTGGAAACAGATGAACATACATACATACATACATACATACATACATACATACATACATACATACATACATACATAGCCTGTCAAAATCATAACCCTCCTTTTGCTTTGCCGTAGTCGGGTAAAAACCATAAGTGAGTTTTACTACCAATTACTTCAACATGACAAAAATATAGAAAATGTATTAGCTTAGATAATTTTTAAGATTCAATTATTATGTACTTACTGTATATTCAGCGATAAATTTAAGAAATTCTTCGTTATATTTTTTATTCAAAACAGTCACTTTTTTGTAGCACGTGGTATGATAACCTACAAATTGGAGTGACGCACTGGGTAGCTCAATAAAACTGTATTTAAATTTTTTTTTCTTACGAAAAGCTAACTTTAATGCACAGTTTTCAAAAGTTTCATCATCAAAATCAATTATTCCGTCATCCGAATCACATAAAAAACACTTTTTGGCCATTTTTTCCAACAATAAATAGCAGCACGTTTTTTCACTTGTATCTATAGCGACAAACTACTCCAAAATAATGTATAGCATATACGAGTCTATCGCTATCCTTTTCATTTCCAAGCACAAATAGCATGCGCACTCTCCTTCTTTAAATGGGCGGCTTTAAACAGCTGCTACGCTGCGTCCTTTTCTACCGCATGGGATGGTTGGTCTGGGACCTCTCTCTCACACACATTCACTTGCAGCGATATTTTATTATTTAAAATTCGACAACCGTAATTCGGGACTGATTTTCGCAGGCAACCCTATACCACCGTGTTCCTTATGAAATAATCTTTCATTTTATCTAAAATTGATTCAATAATCAGAACGTTGCAAAATGCTTGTATGGATTTACCTGTTTACACCTGGCAACCCGTGGTTGTGACCGGATAAAAATAGGCAACCTAACGTTTGCATATTCTATGGGCTTCAAACTTTCGATTGGTATCAAATTTATTAAATAATCACACCGGTGCAATGTTTAAAAAAAAAAAAATTTTTAATTATTAATTAAAAATACTCTGGACTGAAATTTGTTAGGCAACCCATATAGGATATATTTATTGGCATATTTAATAACATAAAAAATACGTCTCATCAAATAAGCATCTCGGTGAAGGTCGTTGTATAGCGGGATCCTATACTAAGACTAGAGTAGTGCGATTACACGGAGTTAAACGCCGGCAGCGTACTTGTAACTCCTTTGACGTTGCTGGTGTTCATGGGCGGCGGTAATCACTTACCATCAGGATCACCTGAGACGTATCAACGTCTGCTCGTCTGCCCCCTAAATCATATAAAAGTAGCGTCCGTCCCCCATCTCTACGTAGAGTGTTACTATTTTATTTTTATTTATTTTCTTTATTAAGGAAAAATACAGCTGTTAAATAGTACTCTGTTCTAAAATTACTTAAATAATACATCAGCAATTAAAATTTTCCACTACAAATTAATACGTTTAGTGTTGTGAGACAAAATACAAAAAAAAATGCGAAAAAGATGATTATTTTTGGTACTTATTAATTTAATTCAAGACTAAAGATTTTTTAAAAACTGTAATCTTATCATGAAAAATGTCGATATGGTGATAGCTGCTATTAAATTTATTACAAGCTCTAACAATAAAACTATTTTTCCTGTAATTACATTACTAATACTAGCAACATTGTAGATCAGGGTAGGATACATTATTATTTTCCTGTACAATAAATATATTATGTCAATAAACTTATCACTTATTTTATCTTCCATATGTTTGTACATGCCACCCATCAAAGTATAGGTAGGTATTACAAAACTGTCAAATTTCTTCAAAATCACCATTCGCTATAACGTCAATTATTTTTACACATTGTAGGAACCTGATGTATGGCTGCCTGTACATGTAAAATAAAAAATAGAATCGAAATGAAAACTAGCACCAATCATTGACACTTACTCGTACCTAACTATCTTAGCTAGGCATGAGCACAAGGTAAATGTAACTAATATGCTTGTGTAGACCAAGATTCTGTGAAGGTATTAAGTTCATCCCAGTTCCTAGTGGTCTGAAGCCATAGGCTAGATAGCTTATACTTTGTTATATCTGCCAGAGTAATTACAAAAGTATCCTATAACCTGGGTGAATACCCCGAGTGGGGAAGCTCAGTAGGTGCTAACTGCTACAAGCAGCGCATACGCCCACCGAGAACACAGTATAAAAGAAAAGACCGTACTCTTTTTTTAAAAAGGCCAGCAGCACACTTGTGACTCCTTTAACGTTGCATAGAGACAGCCCATGGACACCTGCATCCGCCTTAATCCGCCTGCATCTGCCTCATGGTCGTCATACGTCTGCTCGTCTACCCCCCTATATCATAAAAAAGTAAAACAATAACTTATGGAGAGCTCTCGTTATATTGGGCCGATAGCCATATGACGTGCGAGGTGCGTTTTATGACGGCACTTCACATAACAATAATATCGTGCGTACTATCTATCACGAGGTCGTGAGGACATTTTGTAGTTCTACATTGTCAAATATATGTGATGGGAAATAGTTTATGTTACCTACATCAGCTTAAACGAAAAGTGAATGAGTGTTACCATGCCAACCTGCGGGTAGACAAACTTAAGATCATTATAGCAGATTTTCTTTCTTTCTAAGGTAGAATTTTTGGGTTCGTACTTGGACTTTTATCCAAATTCCAAAACATTGGAAGAGATGAAACACTGACAATACTTATTTGATCATTTTTTATTTAACTGACATATGGTGACCTGGACTGTATTTATAAGGTACTGTGTGAAGTTCTTTGATTGGATGGCACCACTAACCTCGTTCCTGCATTTTTCTTGTAATGCTTCAGTTCAAAGCAATCAACAGTCGCCGCAATTTTCTTTCAAGCTCCATTTAGATATACTATTTATCCATTTTGAACAACGAAACTAGCGAGTTCCATTAGACAATTTTAACAGTGGGAGAGCCACGCTTCGGCATGAATGGGCCGGTTCGACCGGAGTAATACCATGTCCTCACAGAAAACCGGCGTGAAGCAGTGCATACGCTGTGTTTCGCTGCGTGAGTGAGGGTTCTGGAGGCCCAATCCAGGGGAACGGGGGTTAAAAGGTAAGCAGCGCACTTGTGACACCACTGGTGTTGCGGGTGTCCATGGGCGGCGGTAATGGACAACATTTCATATTTTTAACATGTCCATATTGTTTTTTTATATGAAAATAGACATAAAATGAACAGACCCATATTTTTTCTTTGTTCAAAATTTGTCCATTTTCATGCATAAAATAATTAATGAAATTCTTTATATTCTAAATAGACGTAAGCGCCAAATGACGTTATCGGACGGCTGAATACAGCGATATTCCTTTGCTTATCATTGTTTTAATAAAAAAAAAGGTACTACTGTCAAAGGTAAATAATACTAGTGCCAACTGTCAACGTTATTCATTCATTCAAAGTTGACAAGTTGTCTTTTTTTTGACAGTTGCATATCATGGGTTTGGCATTTCATAAATTTAAAACTATAATGTGCTAAGCAAAGAAATATTTTACATTCTGCCGCCCGATGACGTCATCTTACGTTTTTTAGTTTTTAATTTTTTTCTCAGTAAATAAGCAATATAAAAAATGAATAAATATATATTCGAGCAGCGGAAAAGTAAATAAAGAATTGGTATTTTTTGTTTCAGAGCTTAGCAATTTTGAAATGTTGTCCATTGCTTACCATAAGGTGATCCGTCGGCTCGTCTGCTACCTATATCATAAAAGAAAACAATAAAGAGATGCCTTTGTTACTTCATTGTTTTAGCGATTCCGATTTATTATTTATTTATTCAGCGCGTATTTATGACTATGTTTTTCATAGATAAAATGAAAGTTTAATTCTCAAGCAAAAACCATTTAGATTTAATGCTTAGACAAGTGAATCTATAGTACTACGCTCAAAAGAAATGAAATCGTCGTAGCATTCGTAACTTAAAGGAGAAATTAAATAAAATGCTTTGCTTTTCAATCTCACGATATTGCTATGTAAACTGAACGTTTCTGTTTCAAGCAAAACCTTCATTTATGCCGCTTTAGGTTTTTACACAGAGACTTAGAGAAAATTTACCAGCTTTTAACTTTGAAAGTTATGTTTTGCGAATAACTTAGTCGTTACTAACGTTTTAATATTAAAATCATGCAATGTTAGGTTGGTACTATTGGCATAATTTTGCTTTGTCGTTTTACTTATGTGTTTTTAAATATCAAAGAACGTTACGCGTTGTTCCTTATAAAATATGCGTATTAATTTACAATTAACTCTCATTTCACATATAAGTAAATTTTATGCTCCTGGAAATGTTTGAAGTACTTAACAGTATTTGCTAATGGTAGGATTGCAATTAAGGGAGGACTTCACTTATGATGCCGTACATTACATAATTAGAAAACTTCTTAATGGAAAGGACAAAGGGAACGTTAAGAACTTAACCAATTCCACAGTGAGTACATAAGAACCGTTATGAGTAGACAACAATTATCTATAATATTTATAAATAACGCGCCAATCAGATACGAATCATATTAGGTAAAAAAAGCTAAAATATGAAGTTGCCTTTTTGTATGGCAATTTTCTAAGAATGTGTGTTTTCCATAGTATCATTTTTTTAATTGAAAATTATTTTTTTAGCAAGTACTACTCCTAAGCAAAAAGGACCAGCAGCCGTGTGGTCCCGGCAGAGTAGAATAGGCCACCCTCACTCTTACCGAGGTGTCGTAAAAGGCGACTAAGGTAAAGCTGCTGGCACGATCATCAGCACCCAGAGAAGGAAAACTCTGCATACGGTAGGCAGCGGCATGACTGTGCTCCGGCATTGTTGATGTCTATGAGCGGCGGTTCCCGTTTACCATCAGATGGGCCGCAAGCTCGTCTGCCTACTATAAGCAATAAAAAAATTTACATCAAAACCCTCGCCAACCCGTCTGCCAAGCGTGGTGAGTATGGCAATTACCCCTCATGTGATTGAGGGAGGCCCGTGCCCCAGCAGTGGGGACTTAAATGGGCTGATGATGATGATGATGATGACTCCTAAGCAAAGCTACTACTCGATCATTAACTGTGCTTTAACAGACAACGTTTAGAAACGTGTAGGATAGTTTTTGAGAAAAAAAAAGTGTGTTGATGAAAACGTCAAATCTGCAAAGTAAAAAAGAGTCATTTTCAAGATTATTTTTGCATCAATAATAATATTTGATCTCTATTTAACATAAACCTTACAAATGTAGACTTATATCAGAATAAAATTATAGTATAGTGACTTTTTGCATATTATACATAATTTTGTGTCTAGAAAAAAAACGGCAATTTCATACTTTAACCCCTATTATGTAGACTTCTACACTAAAAATAATTTTGATGTTTGGAATAAACTCAAAAACGAATGCTCCTTTTTCAAAAATTTCTTGCATAAAATAAAATCCAACAGTAAATATCCTTACATACATCGGTCAAATGTTTAATAACGTTTCTTAATCACTCGACATTGGCAGAGTTACACAACGTGTAAAAAAAATTGCAATAATACTTAAGGGTGTGAACATATACCATGTAAAGACTTCACTGCCCAAATAGGAGCATTATCTGAGCGAAAAAAAAATCTGTTTCATACAATATTGAAGCGCGGATATTCAATTTTTTTAAAGCACCAGAGTACCTATTACATTTTACTGAAAGAACGCACTATTAGGACCTCATTTCTGTATGAGAGCTTATTGAATTTCACACGTGTATAATACTTTATAGTTTAATAACACATCTAATATTGAATAAGTTGGGTAATTCAGGGAAAACTGTCGCATGCGCTAAAAGTGTTTCAATTTGAATTTTAAAGTGTCACAAACGGGCATTTACTCGTAAAAGGCTATGGGTCTATCTACTTTATTTTTGTGTCGGTGGACTAAATTAATATTCAGCGCTATACACTGGTACACACTACGTCTATAGATATCAACACAAAAATTAATGTTTAGACCGGGCAAAAACCCTGAACTTACATAATATACTAAAGTCTTAAGAATAGGTTACTGCAAAAGCTCGAAACACGCTTTTTAAGCTGTAACATATACACTATTCTTGACATCCTTGATCTATCAAAAATAATTAAAGATACAATGGGACTTTTTCAGACTGAGCCCACTTTGTCTACATGAACTCAGGTATTCATCTAGTATGTATGATTTATCATGATCTCGTGACAAAGTATACCCGTTACATGGAACCTTGTCCGCTGACTAGACCACGAGCCTCTGCATTCATTGAAACAATGAACCGAGGTCGACTCAATAAGAATAATAAGGATACAGCCGCAGTCGCGAGCCAACTAACGAAATATAATTTAGTCCAGCGCAGTAGCAGCGCCGCAAATTGGCATTTGTTTGGCAAAAACACAGCCCGCTTACATCGTAAACTTGTTTAACTTTTTAAACACGGTTCGTGATTCTTGTGAATGGATGAATCCAGTCGGGGTGCGGCTACACATTTGTTTTTGTACGAGTGATTCGTTCAGTGGAATTTTATAAAGCCAAATCTAATAAAATGAAAAAAAATACTCGACTGGAATCTTTTATTCGTTTACAAAATCACTAACGTAAGAAAAGGATGGCCAGTCCGGGAAAATACTGGGGCCTCTACCCAGGGGCCGTGGCTGATCTCAGTTACAGAAGCAAGGGATAATCCAGTTTTGGGGAAGCAAAAGGAAAAATAAACAAAAACCGTGAAAACGCACCACAATAGCTGAGATAATGACTCTGAACGTGTAACCATTACCTATTGATCTGGTTCCCCTGTCTAAGGGTTGCTTTGAATTTCAGACATTGTATAATTACAATGTCTGAAATGCAAAGCAAGCCAGGAGCCCCATTCTCGTGCTCGTGATATTTTGAAAACATGGCGGATATCACCTGGAAACCATACAAAAACACTGTATTTTGGTGATATATGTCGTATGATAATAAATATCACGAGCACGAGAATTGGGCTCCAGACTTTTCTTTTCCTAATCCAAGCGTACTTCAGGCTCATAAGTATCCGCTTTGGAAGCTGCATATTAGACGCTGATATAAGATGAAAATGCATGCAATGCATAAATGAATATTATACATTAAGAGTAGTACAAGAAGAACCAAATATAGCCTCAGGTATATCCTGGTCTACCTACAGGTAGATGGCGAAAATTACTTGTATGTGTATTCTAACATAAATTATAATGCATCGTATTTTTTTTATGTAATAGGTAGGCAGACGAACAGAAGGATCACCTGATGGTAAGCAATTGCCGCCACCTATGAACACCCGCGACACCCGTGGAGTCACAAGTGCGCTGCCAACCTTTAAACCACCCCTATCCGCCGGATTGGGCCTCCGGACATGTGGAGACAATTAATATGTCATTTACAAATAATATTCTAACTTTGTAAATTACATATTAATAATGGTCTACTGCCTCTCGCTGCGTATAAACGAAGGGATTACAAATCCAAATTGTTTAAAATCATTTTACTTTATTACAAAAATCTTTTTAAAAATATATATTATTTCGTCGAGATTCTAGACAACATTTGCACAATTATTTTTTGAGGCAAACGAAATCGTTTTTACCTAAGCAGCGCTCTGTTCAGTATAGAGTAATGACAAGAATGGACAATACGACAAAAAATCGCTTTCCGAAATGAAAAATACCTTTTCTAGATTAGACTCACAGAAATTTAAGAAAAATAAATTTAACATTTTTAAACAGATATTAATGGAGAAAAAAATAAAATGTAAAAATCCTCGTGTGACGTCATCACTCGGCATGACAAATTAATAACGTTTTTGCTCACGTTGATGAAAGCAAAAAAAAGTAAAATCTCAGATCGTAAAATGACAAGACAAAATGATGACAGTGACAGTAAGTAACTTAAAGTCACCTAATAATTTTTATTCGACGTATAGCACCGACGTTACAGTACGTTGAGCCTCAGGACTACGTCACTTCCGGCAAACTAATTAATAATTTAAAAAATAAATATTTCAATAAATACACATATTTGATGACAACTAAAAAATATGGGTCATCTTTTTTCTCTTTCTTTATTCGAAAAGCGTATAAAAATGCATTTTTTTTTATCGTATTGGCCATTGAGGAATCGTCTAGTAACAAGATTCATTTATGGAGCGTTAACTTGCGAGACGAGATTAAATATTTGCTACTTAAACAAACACACAAGTTGAACACAGAACGAGTTAAAAATATCTCAACAGCAAAGTAAGCCGATGCATTGTCAACTGTGGCTGAAAAACCCGTGCAGAAAATATAGTCACTATTATCACATTAACCTTTATACTACTGACTCAAGAAGAATAGGAAAACAAATATCAGCTTTTCCCTATCTGCTTGAAGACACAATTCTTTTATTTTTAGTTTCTAACAACAATCTTAAGCTGCAATACAAGTTGGTCGATGTGTTTCGAAACTTAGTTTCATCCCCCAACTGTTAGATATTTTTATTTCAAACACCTGAACATCTAGTTATTGGAATTTTCCGATACGCTTTACAATGTATCGATGCGATAGTTTGATGGGTAGTAGGCATTTTAACTCAATATTTTAATAGTTTACAAACAATTAAATTCCCATTACATCAGATATCATTACCATAAAATCGGACGCATGCACGTCTGCCTGTTTTAAAGTATCAGCCTATAAACTGTCCCACTGCAGGGCAAAGGCTTCCATCATAGAAATCAAGTTATCGCTACTATGATGGGATTAGCCTTAATCTTGCTCCACTAAATCCACTCTTGCCAAATGCGGATTGGTGATCACAAACCCGACCTATGTTCGAAAAATTCGAAACATACTTTTCGCTAGACCCGGGAATCGAACCCGAAATCACGGCCCGGTACTTGAACCACTAGACCAGTAATACGCCTCTTCTAGCAATAAAAAATTTAAGTACCTTTTGTTTTGCAATAAGGGACATCTATATCAACATTGAAATCACATCGATATTCAATAAAAAAATCCAATAAAAATACAGAGGAAAATATATTTGAACCTTTTCTAATAATAGAAATCCAAAAATAGAAAGAATAATGGCCAAATAACACGTTTACGTTTCGAATCAAACGAGAGTCCGAGATTTCAGTGATCGTTGAAGAGCAATTTATTTGCCGTGAGCAATAGGCCCGAGCCTCGAATAGTTGATGCGGGTGTGTTTGCCGATCACAGTTTCACCGCTGAACGAACGTTACCTTGTTGACAGGGGCGCCTGACTGACATAGAGATGTAAACAAAACCGATTGTAATCAATTTTGATCACTTTCTAATAAATCTTATTAATCAAACTCTACCGACAGTTGAGTGATCTTTGGAGAGCAATTTATTCGTCGTGATTAAAGACCGAGGTCAAAACAGTTGATCCTGGTGTATTTCGGCTAAGGCGCCCGATCTCAACGAACAAGCCACGTACGCAGCATATATTAAAGTGCTGAAGTATATGCCCTAAAACAAGGGCACTCTTTATAATTTAGTGGGACATAATAGTGCCTCGACCGAAGGTGCCGGACCAACGAGAAACATCCAGAGATCTTTTTGTTGATTAATTTTTAGGGAAATGGAGTATTTTAGCATTTTTTTACTGTGTAGAAATCAATTAAATCTCACATCTCTTTTTACCCTGACATCAGAACACCAATACCTAAAAACAAACACGATACATTCCACTTTTCATTATTGACTCTTAATTACAGACTTCCAGTTACGATATTGCGTATCGGTTTTTGATGCGAATGAGTTGTGGCAAGATGGAGATGGGTTTTGTATATTTTATTAACAGTTTCGTTGACTATAGGCGCAATTATTGCCGGCTCACTGATTTAGTGGTTTTAATACAGGTTCGAGACAGGGATGTTCCTGTCCGAGTTCACGCCGAGACGAAATGGTTGAGTGAAAAGGTTTAGTAATTGCTTGCCTCTTGATTTGCAAAATTACATAAGCAAGATGCGCATTTATATTCGGATATTGCGTTCTACGCGCAATAATACATTAATATTATCTCAGACAATTAAACGATTGTTTAAATACTTACTTAAGCTACAAAAGAAAAAAAAAGGAATCCAAAGATTTCTTTAGATCCAATCCCCATAGCGACCGTAAATACCTACGTGATTTCAAACATGTCCACGAAAAACTACTTACTTACGTACTTGAAGAGAAATAAGGAAATCCTCTTATCATACAAATTGGAACTGTATGTGAAAAATGTTTCTATTCATGATATGCAACGGTCAGTCAAACGCATTCGATATGTTGTGTATCACTACGTCACTAAAAATCTTTGTGTAGATTATTACAACTTCAAAACTGTTGAGGAATTCGATTCTGTCCTTGAATGGATATTCGATTACCTTTAAAATACATTTAACATTCAAGAACAATTAATAGCTTTTAACCAAGCACCAAATGAAGACCCTCTGATTCTTATTCGAAGCACGTTAAAAATCACAGATAAGTAATCTACCTATCCTAGTCATTGTTTAAAAAAAATATTCGTTAAAAAATGTTACACAGCTATTTTTATATACTTACCTACTAGGTAGCGTAACGCACACATCAGCACACTTTATTCATCATAGCGCCCTCTATGATGAATAAAGTGTGCTACTTTACCTATCAGCATCGACGGAGCCATGTGAGACGACATGGAAAGGTCATTATCATAATAATAATATTCCGGGACATTCACTTCAGGATCAAAATCTAAGTTGACATTTTTCCGAGGCAAAAATATATTACTTCTACGTAGCATTTCCAACTTTTTCACGCTGATGGCATCACAAATAGGTCGGAGTCAGACGTGAATGACAAAAACAAGTACAGACGAAGAGTTAAGTCGTTGAACTCATACATATAAAATGGAAATCACCTACGCAACGGTTTATACCAAGTGTATAATTAACTCAGATACCTAATTTGAACGATGACCTCTTGTTCACGGATTATCTGCCTGAGCAGGCATACACGAACTAAGCACATATGCGGCTTCGCCATTTTTACACCAGACTTTATCATAATACTTCGTCGGAAGCCGCGACGTCTTCTTTAATCTATCCGGCGAGGATTTAAAAGTGCCGCACTTTGAATAATAACGTCTATTTTCGACACGGAAGTCTCGGAACAAACGAGCGGAACATAAAGCTCGAATAATAGGACAAAGTAAACAAAATAAATATAACAGAAGAGGTATAATAGCCGGTACGAACGTGTGAAGCACGCTATCCCTTATCGACTCGCACACGCGGCTCCGGTCACCATATGACCCAGTAAATTTTCCACTGAAATATATAAAGAAAGGAAAAGGAACTCTGGCTCGTCTGCATATACGAGCAAATTATGTATGCTACTGGATACGTTCACGTGTCCATATTTCGAAGAAATATTTATTGTATAGAATGAAGCTATAAACCGTGCATAGAGAACAGAGCGTCTTTCGAAAGTGAGACTGCAATTTATAGACGAATAACATAATTCGAGTTTTTGGCATAACAATCCGACCAATATCACAGTCCATCCATGCAGCATTGGGCCTCAGCTCTTAAGGGAGCTGCTGTGTTTACTAAGGCTCGTGGCATTGCATTGTATGTACTTATCATTTTGTGTTAATTATTATGTTAGTGTAAATTTGAATTTAATTTGAAATTTATTTATTTATTTTCTAATATTTATTCTAATGTAATTTAAGTAATTTTAATTATAACTCTTCAATTTTTAATTTTGATTTTAATTGTATTTTTTTTTAATATTATTTATTTTAAATTGAATGAATAAATAAATATAAAATATAAATGTGATGATAATATGACCATGGTTAAAATAAATTTATTTTATTTTATTTATTTATAACAAACCGTATTATAAATTTCCCTTTACGGCACTGAAATTATTTGACTTATGGCGTCTTGATTTGATAGGTGGTTCACGCGCCAACCTTTTCCTTGGGTCTGATCGAAGGCTATTGAATGAGACCTTTCGATTCACGATAGGTGCCTTCGACAATCATCTAAACTGATTGTAAATAGAGCAGATAAAATCTAGCTCGATTGAATTTGGCTCGGCTTTCTAAATTGTATGACAAACATTTCTATCTTGGTATACCTAGTAATTTTTTTGTTGTTAGCACTCTATTTATTTTAGTGTAGTTTTTTTTTTAGTTTTGAATGTTCCTAAGTAATACTGGTAATATGATTTCAATTCAGTTTCAGAAATAGAGTATCTTTTGCATAATACCTACTAAAGAGAAATGATAACTACTTTCTATCAACGTCGTCTTTTCATGTAACTGAATATTTCCCGCCAATGAAATAGACTAGGAAGTCGATTTTCTAATCACTAAGTTAACCACCAGTGTACTTTATAGCCTTTTTTTTTCTTTTTATATGTAAAAGGTAGTAGTCGAGCAGATGTATCACCTGATGGTAAGCGATTGCCGCCGCCCATGGACACAAGTCCCCTGCCAACCTTTAATCCCCCCTTTTCCCCCGGATTGATCCTCCGGTACCCTCAATCACGCAGCGAAACACAGCACAGTGCTGCTTCAAGCCGGTTTTCTGTGAGGCCGTGGTATCATTCCGGTTGAGCCGGCCCATTCATGCCAAAGCGTGGCTCCTTTACCGTCAAAAGACGTGTTGATAATAAATTAGAATTCGAATTTGTTTTTGGGGAAATACATACTCGTATAGGTAGCTCGTTTAGATATATGCGTTCACACATCCCCTTCGATCATATCATATCGCTGCAAATCCCGTCAAAAATATTTTGGGAAATAATACGGGACACGCTTCGGTATGAATTCTCAACCAGAGTGATACCAGGCTTCCCAGCACCTGCGATGTGTTTCGCCTAGTGAGTTAGGGTACCGAACACCCATTCCGGGGATAGGTTGTTTACAGGTTAGCAGTGTACTTGTAACTGCACGTGTTGCCATGGGTGGTGACATTCGCTTACCATCAGGTGTTCCGTCTGCTTTCTCTCCCACCTATCACATTAAAAAAAAATATTCATCAGAACCAAAATAGGACCGATACCACCTGCAAACCTTCAAGAAAAGAGCGTATTCCTTTTTAAAAGGTCGGCAGCACTCCTCTGGTGTTGCAGTGTCCATGGGCGGCGATAATCGCTTACCATTAGGTAATCCTTTTTTTAATGTGATAGGTGGCAGACGGATCACCAGATGATCCTTCTGCTCGTCTGCCCCCATCTCATAAAAAAAAAGGAAATCAAGTAGCACTCCGAGGCAACATTTTGTTCGGTCCATTGCTCTGTACTGAGCACTCCAAGCGTTATTTATTTAGGATCGTTTCACTCTGGCCGTTACAACAGGTCGCGACTCGTGGGGCGTTTTTGCTCAAATACGGCAGAGCTATAAAGTATAAAAGGTATGTAGGTACCTCAAATACGTACGGCAATGCTTCCGTGCTTTCCGGCGATGTTCCCTGGGTTATTACTGTCGGGTAGTTTTGCCGTGTTGCGAAATAAATTTTAACTAAGTACTTAGAGCGTGGACTGTTTGCAAATAGCTAATTATATTCTCTATTTGTTTCAAGGTAATGAGCGGTCGAAAGCAATCGATTTTTCCAACGTCAAAATTATAACTGATAAAGTAGTCAAACATGTAGAGAGCGATGTATGTAGCTAAGTGCATAAAAACGCACCTTCGGTGGATCTTCAAATACGAGCATTTACCTCTGGATTTTTCAAATATATGTGCATATTTCTACCATTATCTCGACAGTCAGGAAAAACATCGTTAGGAATCCTACACGTTTCAAATAGTTTCTCAAAATGTTAAATACCTACAATATTTGTAACGTGATCTAGTTTTTTCTAAGTTCGGTTCATTTGAGTGTTGTATTTGTGCTAGTTTGGTATATTTGAGGTTTAATGGAGATTATTGGCTTGGTTGCCCCTGCTAAAGGATACAGGGAAAAACATCGTTAGGAATCCTACACGTTTCAAATAGTTTCTCAAAATGTTAAATACCTACAATATTTGTAACGTGATCTAGTTGGTTTGGTTTCCTGTCTATGGGTTGCGAAGGTCAGGCGGCAGTCGCTTTATTACCAGACTTTCCGAATCCTGGGACAAGGTCCAAGCGCAACCTGCGCTCCGAAGTGTCAAAAGGAAATTGCACGTTAAGATGGTGATGATAGGAATGTAGTCGAAGATGTAAAATAGGTATATCTATGACACATGATATATAATAAATTAAATAAGAATAAGTTTATTGTTTTCTAAGAGTTAATTCTAATGAGTATTTTGAGTATGTGTTAAGAAATTTGCACGCCAGTTTAAAGTTACATCCCTCCGTGTAAAAAACAACGTAACATTTTGAGAAACTAGTCGAACCTAGTCGAAAGATTTACCGCACAATAGATGAACTTTACCCAATCTATACATTTTCTGAGAGTGTAGGTACACATGTAAGGAAATGTAGTTTAACCGCCATAATACCGACACGTAAATTCCGCATTCGTCTTGGTCCTCTGTCTTCGGAACTTGTATACAATGTTCTCCTTATGGTATCCTATATCTATAAGGGTATAGTTAATATTTAATAAAGCATCATCATAAATTTCCATCAGGTGTGCCGTATGCTCGTTTGTCCGCTATAATGTAAAAAAAAAGAAAGAAAAAAAAAGGAAATAAAACAATTGTCTTAGCTCCTATTTCACCTGTTTCTAAAATAATATCGTTTATATTTAAGTATATTTTCTACC
Source organism: Marasmia exigua (assembly GCA_019059595.1). Taxonomy (NCBI): domain Eukaryota; kingdom Metazoa; phylum Arthropoda; class Insecta; order Lepidoptera; family Crambidae; genus Marasmia; species Marasmia exigua. Next base: position 14,418,650 of record CM032466.1, read on the forward strand.
ATTTATATGAATAAATATCCCACCCATAAGAGTGGGATATCAGAAAAAAACAAGGTGTATAACGCTATTATGGATTCTGCAAGTATCAAGTTACTCTCGAGAGCTGAGCTTTGCAATTACCTGAGCATCACCGTCACCGCTCAAAATCAATAAGATATTTGAGTATGAACATTTCTAAGAAACATAGGGTGAAATACTAAAAAAATCGTCTTCTCAAAAGTAAAATGATCTGGTGAATTAAGCAATGTATGGGGATTGGAGATGCGTTTTTATTTTATATTTCACCTTATATTTCTTAGAGAAAAATCTTGGTATTTCAGTATATGAACTACCCTTAAAATAGTTGTAGTAATTAGAAAATAGGGGTGCATAATGCACTGCACTGTTAAATCCCGTTTGTAAAAACATAGAACATTTAGCACTCCATTCATCGTTAGTACTTTAAAGTGCCACAGACAATATGACTACAAGCAATAATTAAACAGTTCAACGGAGCTCTTTAATTATTTCCATTCTGCGAACCCGTGTCGTGTCGCGTTGTAAGTATAGTGTAACAGTGAATTAATAGCACATCATTTAAACATAAATGGACACTACTTCACTACTGGATACTTTAATAAATGATCAGATACGCTATTACGGAAATTTATAAACAATCAAAATGTCGAAAAGATTTACTGAAGATAATGTTATTTATATAAGGCCAAAAGTTTACATGGAGAGGTAATGGAAAAGGAATCGAACGCCATTTAAGTATAGGACGTTGTACAAAACATCGTTGGAGCCCTAATATTGAGTTTGAAAAGTAAGGGGATGAGGGCACACTCAACCCGATGAAACCCGATATTGACGAAGTAAGCGATTATATATAAGATCCAATCTTTATCCGGTTATATAACCGGATAAAGATTGGATCTTATATATAGTGCAGTGTAAAAAAATATCCGTTCTACCAACTGCTAATCCAACAGTCAACGCTTATTCTAATATTAAATTCTTATACCGCCGATTTTGACAGAATAACTAACATTTTAAATGGCGTTGTCATTGACACAGCTGTTTTTGACTTTAGACATTACCTGTATAACCCTACTTAATAAAAAAATCCCGGTGACATTACGGTGAACTACAAATCAATACATATTGTTTTTGCCGGTTCATAATGTCATTGGTTCATTCACTCGTGAGATAAGGTATAGCTATCCCGGCATGAGACGAACACAATTGAGTTTATTACGAAAATAAAGTAATAGAGTAAATTATCCTGCGGATAGTTATTTTCATTTTGCTAAAATCCGCCCTAAATAGCACTCTCGTATCTTAGGTACAAGTGTGATAAAAAAGGGTAATTTTTTCGTTTTTTTGTGTCTAAGATCATCGTTAACATTATAACTAGGCCCTAAGATACGAGAGTGCCATTAAAAGCGTAAATGCTTTTTAGATTCCAAAGGAAAAAGTACAAAATAGGGTTGGAGAAATAATAAATTGAATCGTCGCTTTCGCCCCGTTCCGTAAAAAGGCGAATTTTTTCAAGAGAAGAAAGTAATTCAGCTCTCAATTACGTAGCCAAGTTGCTCGAAAGGAGATGCGCTAACAAAAGCAAATTAGGGCATTCGGTAGATAAAACAAGCGGGAAGGTAGCGGCTGACTAGACTAAGCGAGCAGAGCAAGCTCTCGGGCGCAATTGCGTCGTCGAACCATCGTACTAGTGCGAGCAGTTGTGGCCTCGTGAATTCCACCCGAGACCGGTTCTATAAAAACCGTGTCCTCCCTTAGAATTTTCACATTTTCCAAACTAGAGATAAATATAAAAATGTACATAGGTACACAATGTAGAAGAGTATTCAGCTCTGCTACTATAATCATAGTTTGTATTTAGTAGGTATACGAAAAGTCGGTTCGTGGCAACCGTGAACTGGGTTATTCAAATAATAGTAATTCGAAAAGTTCAAATTGATAGTACAATTCAAATCAATAAATGCCAAATACCACATAATACCGAAACTGGGGGTTTTATTTCATTTTAAACGAACGTCAGACAACACGCTACTCTAATTAAATTGGCGTACATAAATGCTATTCCGATTTTAGTGTTATTTAAAAGTTTAACTACAAGCATTGCGATTGCGACGTTTTAATTGCATTTCAGGGTTTGAACGCTTACTGAAACGATGGCAGCATACAAATTATGTTTCGTACTTTTTACTTCTGCAAACACGGCAATGATAACAATTTGACTCGTTGTTAGATTCTTTATGTTACAGCTGTTTTGTATTTTCTTTCTGAGCCCTTTCCTGCGAATCACGTTTACAAGGCCAATTACGTCTGAAGCAGTTGGCGAGTCAAGTGGCCGAGTTATGTAAAGGGCTTCAGAAACTTTGCCTTTGACAGACCGCAAATGTAGGCAAGCCTGCGTCCTTACATCCCGCTGCCTTGAACGAAATTGTTATTTCAACACATTGAGCTATAAGCATACATATTTCAGCGAAATATTCCATGGGTGTCAACACCCTTTGAGCCACCTATCGCACATAATTCAACTAAGTCAACAATGCTTTTTAAAGGATTCGAGCTGCCCACGTAGTTAATTTTAATATGGCGAATACCCGTTTTGAGAATTTGCTTTATTCATTTTTTGAGTGCTCTTGCTAAGTCGGTGTTTTCATAAAATACGTGTATGTTACGGCTTTATTAGCATATTGAAATAAAACGTTCTTCTATTTCATACAAAATAGCATAGTCAAAAAAGTATGTTGAAATTATTGCGGAAAATTTAAAATGTTTGAAGTACGTAGCATGTATGTATTATAATAAATGTGTTTGAAGAGCCGTGTTTTCCTAAGACATTAGAAGACGAAATTTATAACGGAGTTTTGGTTAGGTCAGAAATTTATAGGACTGAAAGTGATTTCAAAGGTGACAAATATTGAAATGTGTACACTAGTACTATTTTATTTTATATATGATAAGTGGCATACTCGTATGCCACTATGGCCGCCGCCTATGGACATCCGCAACACTAGTAGATACACAAGTGAGCTTGGAGGAATTCTAACGGAAGTTACAGTACAATAGAACATTTAAAAGGTAATAATTTTACACTCCCGAGAGACAAAGAAAGTAACAGCAAAACCAACTTTACGAAAACAATAATGGTCTAAAATAATCCCAGAAAACTAAACCACTAGCAGCACGATTCAAGCTTAATGGAAAAAGTAAGCAACTTTATCCCTAAGCCATCCCGTATTTCGCTAATCCAACTGTTAACACTTAGAGGCAATAACTTGGGTTAACCCCCGTTCCTATTCGTCGTAATGTGCACGCTTGTTACCTAATTCCGGAAATATATTCCGTTCATTAGGGCACTAAAGTTACAGCTACTACCACTTAAGTTATGTAGGTAAGAGCTCCCATAATAATTTGTCCTAGATATAATACTTATGATTTTTAGTCTTGTTTTTACGAGTATATAAGTACTTGGAAGTCTCATGAAAATGATTTTCATACCCAATCACACCACACCATGTTGTGGAAGTGGCCTACCTAGTATAATAAATAGAATAATAGGAAACTATTCTGTCGATTCCTGGATTTTTTTCATAATCCAAACCATCCACCATCGATTTCACGGTTTTTGGCATCTAAACCAAACCCGAGAATTTGAATCTCGGCTCTCTCACTCTCCGCATCATCTGCATCTCACGGTTTCATAGTGCATCGGTTTCTTTTGTGGCGTTCATGCGTTTCGTTTTTGGTTCTTCGAATAGTAAGGTTCGTAATTCATTCATCCGATAGTTACCCTGGGTTTCTTGGGATACTCCAGAATCACTCTTAAGTTGAAAAGTTAAATCTGGCAGCAAAAAGCGCTAACAAATAGCAACAGCCTAATTGTCCTCTAGTCTGAGCATCAAACTAGTTAAAAATCCACGGTAGTCACACTGCACAGCTCCTCCAGAGTTGATTCGTAGCTGTGGCTCTGAGGTCGTCTGAACCGCCTCATGGGCTTCAGTTCTTACCTCAGTATCGATGTGGAGTATCTGAATTTTACCCTACGCATAAGTTTGGTGTTTTTAATGACGTAAAAACTTGTTTGTCTCTCGACTCCACTTTTCATAAATCTGAAAAAGTTACCCTCTCCCAGTCTTCACAGCCGTCTTACTGGCATCAGCATGTACCTCGCCTTTCATGTAGAAGACCAATTCCACGCTAACACAAATAAGTCTGGGGCGTCGTGAAGCGGGCGTAACAAGCTTGCTTGTTCTCTAATCTGAGCTAACAACCATGTCTGCGTGGCGACGCGTTCGCCGCCTACCCTCAGAAGTAGGCGGTTCCCGTTTCTATCAAAACACAAAAATGTTTTGGCTGAAACTGGTGGAACGTGAACGTTCCATTTAGCTATATTTTGTACATTCTCGGAAAACTTCAAAGTGAAATTTCTATTACGTAACCTTTAACATTAACGGCTGCTACAACGTATTCTAATATCCACACGTTGCGAATTATTTATTATTTAGAGGTGAGATTTTAAGAAAAGAAATAGAGATATTAGATCTTTTATGGCTAAGTAAATATGAGTATAATATGGTACTTGATAATTTAAAAACAAAACCTTAACTTTTCTAGCATCCGCTTTTCTAAACCGAGCTTAACAATAATATTCTATGTTGGATATAAAATTCCTTTTATCTTGTTCTGGGAGAAGTGGGAAGAGCGATATTAATAAAAATATACATACCAGCTACTACAACCTAGTACCTATATTTCATGTCAAATAGCTGAGGATATAAAATGCGAGTGATCTTTCCAAAGTTCAGTGCTTTCTTAAGAACGATAGTGATGTGCAAGTAACGATAGGACTTGATAATTTTTATTAGACTTGGTGAATTTGGGAGACCTTTACGCCGCCTTCGATTCTCCAAAAAATCCTTACTTAGTTGAAGCGTAAAGGTACCGTCACACACGCTTATTATCATGCTTAAAGCATGCTACTTTTGAGCAAGTGGTACTTAGTAGCATGTGGAGACAGCCGGGCTACTATACTAATAAGCATGCTTATTTTCTAGCATGCTCAAAAATCGCACGCCGGTCGATTTTTGAGCATGCTGCCTGAGTGAGCAAGGGGGAGTGTGGCGGAGTGCTTTAGCACGTGTAGACAGGTTTGCTTATTTTTAAGCATGCTAATAGATAGCAAACAAGGACAGTTCATTAAGCATAGGTACTCATATTTGGCTTGCTTTTTAAGCATGCTACAAATGAGCACGTGTATAATGTGCACGTGAGCAGTTGCTTTATGCTAAGTAATTTTCAACGAATTTCAACGAAACGAATAGAAAAGAATTTGTTACTAGTCGATCTACAACTCGATTCTCTAAACATAAACCAAAAGCTTTTTCTGGGAAGTCAGTTATTATTTTACCCCTTATATTTTACTCAATAGGGGAAGGTGGTCTGAGATGGCATAGATTTCGAAAATATATGGTATTAGGAAACTCTTGACAGAATTGAAATACATAGTCATTTTAAATTAAATATTGGTTTATTATCTTATAAAAAAAATTAACAAAACAAACATAATCTTTTCTTTCTTTGGAAAATAATCACATATAAAAAAACCGGCCAAGTGCGAGTCGGGCTCGCGCACAAAGGGTTCCGTAGCAGCAAAGTCCAAAATTACAGTTAAATCAACCTATCTCAAAAACTATAAGAGATACTTTGATCAAACCAAAAATCGTTGAAAGAGTTAATTAGCATGCATCACCTCTATTTTTTTTAGAATTTTATACCCCGTAGTTATAAAAATAGAGGGGGGGGGACATACTTTTTACGACTTTGAGAGCTGATATCTCAAAAACCGTTCACTTTAAGAAAAATGTTTTTTAGAAAACTTTATATCATTTTAAAAGACCTTTCCATTGATACCCCACACGGGTATGTACATCGAAAAAAAAAATTTCATCCCTCAGTTACATGTATGGGGGGCCCCACCCCCAATTCTTTTTTTTACTATTTAGTGTCATATTTTTGTAGCGGTTCATACAACACATATTCCCATCAAATTTCATCACTGTAGTACTTATAGTTTCCGAGTAAATCGGCTGTGACAGACGGACAGACGGACAGACGGACAGACGGACATGACGAAACTATAAGGGTTCCGTTTTTGCCATTTTGGCTACGGAACCCTAAAAAAAAAGTCTTCAAAATCCATCTCACCCAACCCCTTTGGGTAAGATGGCATACAATCAATATTATTCATTAATTTACTTGCAAACATCGCAAATAACATGTTTTGCCGTTTTTGGCAATCCAATGCACTCTGCATGGCACCATTGGCGACAGATTTGACATTGAAGCCACCATTCCCTGGAACGGGAATGTGTCCAAGGCTCCATGCAATAAATGCAAGATGGATCGTCATCGTCCGAAGCGATTGGTTCTTCTTCATCACTTGAATCTGCCAATGTAATTCTTTTCTTGATCTTTCGAGCAGATTTTCTTAAATTGGCTGCTTCTTTTTCAGCGACAATAGCTTTCAGCTGGGCAACATCTGGAGATGAATTCAGCATTCCGAATTTACCTTTTTTACGGTTCACTAATCGTTTTATTTGTGAGGATTTGGGCAATGGAGAAATATCTGCAATGGTTAAATTTTCTTGAGTACGATTGTCAGACTGGGAGCTTGTAGAACCCGAAGGCCCTGCATCAGCCTCATAATTCTTCTGAGAGCTTATAAGCTCTGAAGGCCCTGCCTCAGTTTGGTCTTCAGACTGTGAGCTTTGGTCCGCTATAGGTGGTGTCTCAGTGAGATTAATCAACTGGAGGTTCTCGTCTCTAATATTATTTGACTGGACAAGACCAGAAGAACCTTCACGGTCATTGTCCGTTACGTCTGCAGGCGCAAACATACAATCTGGGAAAATATTCTCGTTTAGTGGGAAAATCCCAGTTGCAGCAAATCCGTTTTGGCCATTGTTTACTGTAGCAGCTCGTAGGTACGCTTTTTTGAAGAGCTCAGCCACCTGAAAATGCGTTACAGTTCTCCCCGGATGGTTCCTTAACCAAATATGTAGTTCCTGATTGTAAAAGGTGTTGAGTGGTCCAAAGAAACTGACGTCCAGTGGTTGCATCTTGTGTGTGCAATGAGGTGGAAAGCAGAATATAATGATACCGTTCTCTTTTGCATAAGTCAACACATCCAAATTTTTATGACTAGAATGTCCATCTAGCAGTAGTAGAACCTTGGCTTCTTTCGACGGCTTTGCATGTTTGACAAAATGCTGCATCCATTTAAGAAATATCTCTCCATTCATCCATCCCTTTTCTTGGGCGAACCCAACTGCGCCAGTTGGAGCATGATCCATTAGCTCGGCTTTCATATTTTTACGCGGGAAAATGAATGCTGGAGGTATGAAAGTTCCAAGGGCATTAACACAGCATACCGTAGTATAATGTTGGCCTCTTTCTGCGCTGGTTAACACTCCAACTTGTTTTCTGCCTTTTGTCGCAAAGACTTTAGGGTTTTGTGATGGTACAGTGCTGAACCCAGATTCGTCAACATTCCATATTTGATGAGGTTCACAGTTATGCTGTTTCATTATCTCAATCAACAATTTGAAAAATGTTTCCACTTGGACTCGGTTGAAACCTCGCGCTCTCGCTGCTGACGTAGCTTCAGGAATTCGAAGTGATATGGACGGGTTTCGTTTCCTAAAACCTCTGAGCCAGTCTACACCAGCCATTTCATTTTCAGAAGAGAATCTATGGGGTAGTTTCTTAGCTACAGCTATTTGGTAGGCAAGTTTTCTTAAATCAGTCGTAGTCATTCCAAAAAAACGCACCTCTAGCTGTTGTAGATGCTCAACTATTTCTTTTTCTAGATTTCTGGTAAAAGTAGCTTTGTGACCACCTAGATACCCTTTGGAGGTTTCACCTTTTTCTGCTCGGCGTCGAAGAGTAGTAGCTGGAACTTGGTATGCCTTTGCGGCCATTTGCCATCCCATTCTTTTGCTACGCACCGTTGTGATTGCATCCTTCATATTTTTTTCATCCCAGTTTTGCCTTGTAGTTTTTCTAATATATGGTGCCATTTCTAAAACAATAAATAGATATTCTAAATAGGTAAAATTGAATTCGTGTTATTTAAAAAGAGAAGAAGAAAGAACTTACCATACCAAATAAAAAACCGGCCAAGTGCGAGTCGGGCTCGCGCACAAAGGGTTCCGTAGCAGCAAAGTCCAAAATTACAGTTAAATCAACCTATCTCAAAAACTATAAGAGATACTTTGATCAAACCAAAAATCGTTGAAAGAGTTAATTAGCATGCATCACCTCTATTTTTTTTAGAATTTTATACCCCGTAGTTATAAAAATAGAGGGGGGGGGGACATACTTTTTACGACTTTGAGAGCTGATATCTCAAAAACCGTTCACTTTAAGAAAAATGTTTTTTAGAAAACTTTATATCATTTTAAAAGACCTTTCCATTGATACCCCACACGGGTATGTACATCGAAAAAAAAAAATTCATCCCTCAGTTACATGTATGGGGGGCCCCACCCCCAATTCTTTTTTTTACTATTTAGTGTCATATTTTTGTAGCGGTTCATACAACACATATTCCCATCAAATTTCATCACTGTAGTACTTATAGTTTCCGAGTAAATCGGCTGTGACAGACGGACAGACGGACAGACGGACAGACGGACAGACGGACATGACGAAACTATAAGGGTTCCGTTTTTGCCATTTTGGCTACGGAACCCTAAAAAAGGAGTTTGAGTACGTAAAACATTATTATTATTCAACTTTGTTGTTATTATTTCTTCATAATTATAAAATCTTGCAAAATAGACTAATTTAGTTAGTTTTATTTACAAAATCTATTAAGCGATAATATTAATCGGATTTTTTTTTAATCGCTCAAGTATTGGGTGAGATGGCATACGGCCTATGCCGTCTCACCCGGTTAGGTACTTTATCGAGAAATTGAATTTAATTGATTTATTTCAAAAGTTACATATTCTTACTCTCTAAAACATAATTGTCATACTCTGATCCTCTAAAAAACATAAAAAGTTACCTGTTAACTCATGTAGAAAACCACTAATCCAAACTTTTCTTCATACAAAGTAAACTTTTATGAGAGGTTAGTTTTCGCAAACCGACGTGCTGTCTCCTTCGATCGCTCTCGCGCACCGGCGATCGGGCCGGGTCGAACGTTTTCGTTTTAGGGACGTACCTGTGCATACAGTGGCGCCGCCAAACCATTAACGGCAAAAATATTACCACTATGCCATCTCAGACGCTATGCCGTCTCAGACCACCTTCCCCTATCAGGTGAGTCTGAAGTCTAATAATGTTGGTCTATAAAATAGATGTAATCATACTAAAATATAGTAAACCTATTTTACATTATGTCATCAGAATTGTCACTTTAAGAACACTGCTTTTGAGATTTTTCTTGCAAAAAAACGCCATTTATCGATTTCCTCCATCCAAAACATAGTCATACCTACACAATGTCACACCACTATCGGATTCGTTAACGAACAATCGTAGTGGATGAATAAAACCATAGTAAAGTGGGATTGAACGAGTCCGCACAGAAAGCACACGACTCTATAAGACTGTATTTGAGAGTCAATGACCATTGGAATTCGATTCGCACAAAGTGAAGGCTGGAAAGAATAGACATTCTTGCTATACGCAAAGTCACAAATCTCGACAGCAGAAGTTTAAATAGCGGCATTTTGACTTTGTTGTTTTGTTTCTGCGTTGTACTTTGCTTTGCTGAATGTCTCTTTTTTTCTCAATAAGGAAAACAGTAACAACAGTAAAACTATTTTTTTGTGAATTAATTGAATGTATTGAAAAATTACAAATAACTTACAAGAGGAACAATTTTTCAAACAAATTATCCTTATTAAAAAAACAAATATAGATAAAATAGGCCTTCCTGGCCATGTATTTCTTGGCCTCTTAAAACGAGTTAGAAAAAGTAATAAAATTATCTTAATTTTTTAGGTGGACATGTTGGTTGGTCCATGGGTAAAATAAATTACCCGTAGACCCACTGGCGAACAATGCTTAGAACAGTAGGACAACGGGTAAAAAAAAACCCTTGGACCCACCAAGGGGACATTTTGGTGAGACCACGGGTAAAAGGGGGCTTTAACAAGTTAGTAAGACAAGATATAAAAATATTAGGGATCACGGCTGCTCAGGGTTGAATGAAACAGCTTGACAAGTCTGACTTGGATTCACGTGCCTAACGAATATAAACAAATTACCACCACTCAGAAAGCTCTTAGGTACATCAAAGTGTTACTTCTTTCTTTTATCATTACAAACGCATATTATACTTAACCTACTTACTTTGCAAACTTGGGTATTATAAAAAAATATTGCTCAAAGAGAAATTTCTAAGGATTCTCAATTCACGCACCGATTTAAGATTGGCAATATCTTATTTCTGTTGTCGACATTACTAGGTATTCGTGTATTTCAAACGGCATCGCGGCAGTGTAAATCAAACTAGGGAAAGGGGCGGGGGCCGTCTGGAACCCCGGACGGAAATTTATAAATATTTAATGTCGTTAAACTTTCACACCTCAACCACGCTCACGCCTATTTGAAACTTTTCGCATCAAATATCTCACATTAACAGGTATACAAGAATACGCTATACAGGGCACTGAATTTTAAAGGTCCGTAGCCAAGTGGCAAAAAAATTTACATGTACACTTATTGTATTCTTATATCGTAGCTACGTTACTCTATAACTACGAGTATATTAGGACTAGACATTTGAAACTTGGTAAGTATAGGTAAGTAAGTATTCTGAGATCTTTTGATTTATAAAAGAACTTAGTAGCCCGTTCTCACTTTATTTCGAGACATAATTAATTTAACACTGAATTAATAGTTGGTGCTGGGTGTCGAGTGCACCGTGCATTTGTTTCGCCTTTTCTAGCGAATTTCTTGCCGGATCTTCTAGTCAGGATCAACTTTCTGATTCACAGAACCACATTATGTTTACTTATTTCTTAGTATTTTTTTATCGACGTTTATTTTTTATTACATGTATAATATACATATTTATAATTAGTATTTTTGAATTCCAGTTTACGTAGGTATAAGCCATGTCGTTGTCTAAAGAATTTACCTCTTTTAGGGCTTAAAAAGACTACGTCGTATGTGCGTAGTTACAATGAAAACAGTGGTCGGTGTTTTGCGCCATTCGCGCTATTCCTCGTTGACCTCTGCGTATTGAAAACCAATCGATTACCATTGTGGCGCTTGTTGTTTTGTTTCGTTTGACATTGAATTGATTCCACATACACGTGAACTTAATGGACCAATGAAGGCACAAAGTCAATAAAATTGTTATTCGTAATCATGGCCATTTGTTTCGATGTTACGGAAAATAGACAGTTTTCTTTGATTCTAGTCTGTGTATTTTCGTATAATAATTCTAATTCGTAGAACATTCCGAACCAAACGATAGAATTACTGCAATGTTGCACGATCGAATAGTGAAATTCTTTATAGCGTCTGAATTGAGAAAAGTTAATTGATTTTGTAATAACTTTATAAAAATTGTCTGTCCAGGAATGGGTCTAATTTATTTAATCACTAGCGGCCCGCCCTCTTTCTGTTTCGGGACCTAATTTAGCTATAAGTACAAAAGGCACCAACAGATAGCGCTAGGTGTTGATTACATCGCGAAATTGTTTCGCCTTTTTCGGTTCGTAGATAAGATTTGTTTATGTCTATCAGATTAACCACTTTATAAATAGTATAGATTTATGGTTGCGTATGATCATAACTGACCAAAGTCCAAAACGGATAACTTCCATAAAATATTTGCACTCGAACTTTTAATTGCTTATACAATAGCAACTAATTGGATAGCTGTCTCAGCTAAGCATCCATTGTTTGCACCGTTATCCTCAACTTTGCTTGTTAAACTTTTATAATTGCAGTTGTTCATTTCAATTTGACCAAGTCAGGGCCATTTTGTTCCCCTATTATAGTATTTTTTATGGTAAAAGATAAATCGTTTAAAAGTATTTATTGAAAAAGAAATTTCTCAATCGTTAGTTACGCACAACAACAAATTTTAATAAAAAAGTCTCTAAGATTTATTATGGCTTTTGTTACAATTTTAGTATCTTAAAAGTTTTAGATACCGTTTATCTTGCTAGAAACTACTATTGTGACAAAAACTTGTAGTTTGTAGTTTTGTCTACCATCACAGGTATTACGTGCATACATTTTCGAACACATAAAAACGAGATTTGCCTCATTCTTATAAAGATAGGTAACTATTTAAAATATTCAAAACAAAACTGCTATTTTTATATCTTAATCATAAATACGAAAAAGGTTCATTAGCATTCTAATTACTTAGCATGTGACTTGCACTACATAAAGAAACAGTTAAATTTATGCAGCTGAAAATGTCGAGTCACAGTTAATACTGCTTGTTTGGTACAGTAGCGCCGCGATTTACTTTTATTATCTGTGGTGAATTTAAGACAAAAAAAATATCTTCCTGTACTAAAAACACAAGGGCAACATTTTGATGTGTTAAAAATCTAGTGTTATTATTAGTAGTAGCAAATATGTGTGATGACATGAATAACATAGTCGTAAAATCACAAATACTTTGCTCCGGTACCTAATGAAACCTTTTTTTTCTTTGAATGCTTCCAATTCATCACAATTAATAGAAATTTAATAGCGGCGCTTCTGGACCTAACAAGCGGTCTTAATAACAGTGTGAAATGGATATGAGTGTCAACATTTATTATTTTACTTTATTTTAGAAGCCAAAGCATACCAAGACAAGCCGAATCAAGTTAATAAGCTTTGCATTTTTTTATTAGTATAAAAATAATCCGTCCCGCATAATATTTTAGTTATTTGATCTATAAGCATGAGAAGACAAAACGTAATTTTTACGAAATATGACATTGGGGGTTATAATTATTCGTAATAAAAAAAAAAACAACTCTAAAATCAGATAAATTTATCGATTATTTTCATTTCTTACAACAATTTTTGAAATGATTCTGATTGCCTTGTACCTACTTGGTTCTAGATTCATCATCTTCCTGCCTTCCTAGGTTATCTGGGGTCGGCACGATATGTCTTCTTCTTCCATACGTCCCTCTCAATTGTCACCCTTCTTTTTCAATCATGTCATCCACTTTTTTTATCAATTATATCATTCTTCATACATCCGTCTTTATTTCCGCCATCTTCTGTTCCCTCCGCCCACTAACATTTCTCATTCATGCTCATCCATCACTCCTACTTAGTTCTACATTATAGCCTTATGTATTAGGCCAGGCACCTGCGTTTTAAAGACCCTGTGTATGTAATATGTGACGTAGTTAGAACGAAACACTGTCGCGAGGATATTAACTTGGTCGGCAAACAGTTTTCACTATAATTTATTCCATTTTAGTGTAATAGTTAGGCCCGGCCGTCAGTTAACTGAAAATCCTTGGTTTGTCCTTGAGCGACTACGAGTGGTTTGCAATTCCGTCCAGAATGTGTAAATTCGGTCCGGGGAACAATTGTTCACTGTGATTTTTCGATTGTAAATCAGTAGTTAGAGTCCGTGCCACCAACGAAGTCCCGTGAATAGCGGGCTTGAGTAGCCATCAACATTCAAATTTGAGCTGTAATATCATAGCCCCAAGGAATCTCAAATTTTAGTTTCGTCTTTTTCCGCGTAACTTCATTATTGCCGCGTACTCAGTCGCGACAGATATAGACATCCTCGATTGTTTTGGGCAATGGCAAGTGGTTACTAAAGGTTACCCAGCGTCTATATTTTAATATTCGGACGGAGAAACGCTTCCTCGCTGTTATACTTCCATCGTAATCAGGCCGGAAGTTAACTGAAATCCTTGGCTTGACCTTGGGCGACAGCGAGTGATTTGCAATTCCGTCCAGATTGTGTATAAATTCGCTCGGAAAAACGCTTCCTCACTGTTAATATTCCATCGTGATTCAATAGTTAGGTCGGCAGATAATTGAAATTAGACGTCTTGCGCAATGCCGAGTGGCTTGCAATGGTAAAACTCCAGAGTCTAGACATGCTCGGCCTGAGAAACGCTTCCTATGAAACCTATGAAATTAAAATTTTGAATGGCGATTTTCTTAGAAGTTGTATTTTTTTCATACTAACTTATTTTTAATTTTTAAAGTAACTATTAATGCTACTACTCCAAAATTAACAGTGCTTTAATGGACAACGTTTAGATACGTGAAGGATAGTGTTTCAGAAAAAAATATATATTTTTTACATAAAATTACTTTAAACTGATAAAAACGTCAATTCTGCCAAGGAAATGAGATGGTTATTTAAAAGACCTTTTTTTTTTGCTTCACAAATACAATAATATATGATATCTATTTAATAAAACCTTAAACCTTAAGTCTTAAATCAATTTAAAATTATAGTATGGTGACTTTTTGTTTATTAAATGAGTTATACATCTGTGTTTAGAAAAAAAACGGCAATTTCAAATGTCAAAGAGCTATGCTTATTCTATTCTAGTTTAATAGTTAGGCCGGTAGTTAACTAAAATCCTTGGCGCGTCCTTGGGCGTCAGCTAGCGGTCTGCAATGCCGTTTAGAGTGTGGATAAATTTCTTTGCTTTGTTAGTCGGAGGACATTTTTATGTCTTTTTTTCTCTTTTGTAAGAATATTCTTGCGTAGCTGGTGCCGAGTTAAAATATATTCTTATCTTTTATTCAACCTTAATTTATTTTAAAGGCCTGTTTATTCGATGGAGAATAGGATTTTCATTCCTATAGATGGTTATGGGAATAGTTTTTATAGTCCATATCCCACAATATCGTTACAATATCGTGACAAGAAAGTGTTTACCTATCACCTACCTTACATTATATGAATAATAACAATACATGAATTTATAAATTTCATGGAAAGAATGCTTCCGAGCAAAATAATCGTGTAAACTTCATACGAACGTTTTTGCATTGCATACGAGTACAATCGTTACCATTAGGGATGCAGGAGATATCGATTCAACTTACTCGTTTCAAAAGGATTCTGTGGCTTGGTTAAATGCTGAATCTGAATATGAGCTTTATGTATTTTTCTGATAATTACATAAAAGTAACTACATACTTAATTATTCAAGCAACGACAGTTTACAGAAAATGACAAGGTAGGCCAATATTTTGCACGTGACTGTGCTGAGTTTTGCTGCGTGATTGAGGGTACCGTAGGCCTAACCCGGGGGAAAGGGTGGTTTAAAGGTTGGCAGCGCACTTGTGACTTCACTGTTGCTGGTGTCCATGGGCCGCAGCAATCGCTTACCATCAGGTGATCCGTCTGCTCGTCTGCCACCTATCACGTAAAAAAAAAAACTGTCTGAGCTAGCATTAAGTAAGTGTAGTAAGTTAACGTAGGTACCAGTTATTAATAGGCTAATTAAGAGGAGTACTGTGCTAATCTACTTGCCTGTACCTGGTAGAAGCCTGCACAATCATTTGATGCAAGCAGACACCGAGCTACCTTGGCGCCTAACTCTAATAATACGTTGGTACCTCCTTGCAATGGACATTTCAAATTTTTAACATGTCCATATTGTTTTTTTATATGAAAGTAGACATAAAATTAACAGACCCATATTTTTTCTTTTTTCAAAATTTGTCCATTTTCATGCATAAAATAATTATTGAAATTCTTTTTATTCTAAATAGACGTAAGCGCCAAATGACGTCATCGGACGGCTGAATACAGCGATATTTCTTTGCTTATCATTGTTTTAATAAAAAAAAAGGTACTACTGTCAAAGGTAAATAATACTAGTGTCAACATTGTCAACGTCATTCATACATTCAACGTTGACAAGTTGTCTTTTTTTTTGACAGTTACATGTCATGAGTTTGGCATTACGTAAATTTAAAACTATAATATGCTAAGCAAAGAAATATTTTACATTCTGCCGTCCGATGACGTCATCTTACGTTTTTTAGTTTTTAATTTTTTTCTCAGTAAATAAGCAATATAAAAAATGAATTTAAATATATATTCGAGCAGCGGAAAAGTAAACAAAGAATTGGTATTTTTTGTTTCAGAGCTTAGCAATTTTGAAATGTTGTCCATTTCCTTTATAATACAATGACGGATAAAATTATTTTTTTTATGTGATAGGTGGCAGACGAGCAGACGGATCGTCTGATGGTAAGCGATTGCCGCCGGCCAGCTGTTTCTGTTTTCACCACCAGTCACCGACATAGCCCACCGAATTAGCAAACTGAAGTGGCAGTGGGCTGGTCATATTAGCCGCAGAACTGACAGCCGTTGGAGCCGTAAAGTCCTTGAGTGGAGACCGCGATGCGGTAAGCGTAGTGTAGGACGCCCTGCGACAAGATAGGATGATGACATTCGAAGTCTGGCTGGTGTGGGCTGGATGAGAGTGGCCGAAAATCGGGAGCAGTGGCGTGCATTATGGGAGACATATGTCCAGAAGTGGACGAGTGTGGGTGGCTGATGATGATGATGATGATGTTCTGTTTTATAACCTAAAAATACAAACGATTTATTAAAATGCTCAGTGTTACCCTATAGCGAAAAAAAATATTTTCCCTATTTCAATTTCATTATAAGTTTGATTGCTCAGACTGATTAATTGAATCAGTTGCTACTGTTGTTTACAGCGTGAAGACTGCTTCACGCTGTAAACATCTCTATAATGTGTTTCTCTGCGTGAGTGCGGGTACATGTTAAAAAATTAATAAACAAGAATTTATTCATTTAATCATAATTTTTAAGATTTATGTTGATTGATATGTTTCGGGCAGTACAATAGGTACATGGATTCACATTTTACACGAATTGAAACTCATCCTGATAACCGTTAAAATAAGTAGGTAGCACTTTATATATTATTGTATGGTCAAGGCATCATAAAACTTGCCTACTAATTTTATATCACAGTTAGGCAGATACTTGTAAGCGTTGCTCTAGGCACTATTAAAAACAGTACAATTACTACAATAACCATTTCCTATGTTTTAGGGAAATATGTTGTGACTGATAACATTAATTAGGATTTTTATGTTGATACTACGTACGTAGTACCAACTTGAAAAACCAAATTTGTGCTTCAAATTTGAGGTGACAGCAGTATGGAAACTATCCTTCTATAAATTCTAGGACCACCAAGGGTTTTAGTTGTACATTCCCTTCGGATCCCAGATTTAATAGTTTAGCAAGTTTTAATAAAGTTACATGAGTTATCTAACTTTCTCGGATTCTATGAAAACAATATCCACCATTTCGTATAACTTTAGCATGGAAATTTTCAACTTCAAGCTACGTTCTGAATAAAATTAACTGGACGTCTACCGTATTAGTAGGTACAGCTTACAGAGTAAGATATCAAAGTGTCTCAGCCAATACCTTACCTAGCTATATTAATATACTTGGTGTATCTGTGAACATTTACATCCCTTTAACCACGTGTTCTATCAACCATTCTGAACATCATTTGTTCTATGACTTTTGGAAATTCGCATCCAAAAATTTCAATTTCTCCTATAACATCGTCGCTCACGTGACTTGGTCATTTAGTATGGAAAGTAGAAAATATTTTTCACTAATTTCAAAAAGTCGTAGAACAAATGTTGTTCAGAATGGTTGGTAGAACACGTGGTTAAAGGGATGCAAATGTCCACAGATACACCCTGTATATACAGTTACAGACCGTCATGTAGGTACGGTCAGCATAAAAAAGTAGCTTAATACTTTAGTACCATGTTAAAGTAACTGTTCTGCCTATTAAAGTCAGTTTCTAAGGGGTACGTAAACAATGATACTTCGACATGGTACTAAAGTGTTCAGCTACTTTTGATGCTGACCGTACCTATGTACAATCAGCGTCAGATTAAGTTACCCCCTGCAGTGGAAAAATAGCACTTGTGCGCCAGTCACAAGAACGGTCCAAAGGTCAACTTGACGTGACGCCGTGTGTACATAACAATCGAATACTGGAATAACAACTATATCCACGCCATTTAATTTGGCCTTAAAATCCGTATGCCTTTATGGACTTTTTGTAATAATATTCTCTATAGTTTATAGTTTAATAATATTCTCTATAGTTTATAGTTTTATGTATAGTTTTCGGGGGCCGTGTGGTCCCCGGCAGAGTAGAATAGGCCACCCTCACTCTTACCGAGGTGTCGTAAAAGGCGACTAAGGTAAAGCTGCAGGCATGATCACCAACGCCCAGAGAAGGAAAACTCTGCATTTATATCAAAACCCTCGTCAACCCGTCTGCCAAGCGTGGTGAGTATGGCAATTACCCCTCACGTGATTGAGGGACACCCGTGCCCCAGCAGTGGGGACTTAAATGGGCTGATGATGATGATGATGATGATTATAGTTTACCTGACTAACTGTATTACTATAAGGATGACAGAGGCATAGGAAGACTAGGGCGAGATCAGTGTCATTGATCATGTCACATGTTTTACAAAAGAAATTAGCAATTGGATGGAACAGGACATAGCACCACAACATTTAATTACTATGTATACAGTGTTGTAAGTCAAGAAAGAATTGCTAAGACCAACAAGCTAAACAAGCCGACCAGCAAATAAGAGGGCTCTAATTTCCCCAGTTCGTTGCGGCCCTTAACCTAATAACAGTCTGGCTCTTCATTTACATAACAATTTATTTTTAATCATACTGTTTCAGGAACTCTTAAAGTTGCCTTGACAAAACGCGGCCGCCCGTCCCAAAGTGAAGCATATAGAAAAACAGTTTAACCAATTACAGTAAAGTACATTGCTGTTTGCCTGTTGGCCTAGTGGTTTAAGTACCGGACCGTGATCTCGGAGTCCTGGGTTCGATTCCCAGGTCGAGCAATAATAATGTTTCGAATTTTTCGAACATAGCTCGGGTTTGTGATCACCAATCCGCATTTGGCAAGCGTGGTGATTAAGCCTAATCTCATCATAGTAGCGATGACTTGAGTTCTATGATGGAGGCCTTCGCCCTGCAGTGGGACAGTATATAGGCTGATACTACTACTTCTACAACTACTACATTGCTGTTTTGGACATAGGTATGTATACATATTTATCTTGCTCAAGTTGTGGAATGACCTGCCTACCGAGATTTTCCTTAGACACTACTGTAAGTGATTTTTCATGAGATACGTTAAAGAGTTTTTGCAAGTTTTTGAAAGTGTATACTAGTAGGTACGAGTACATTAATACCCCCGGACTTATGCGATAAATAGGTATTAGTCGCTAAGTCCGGGGTAACCCCTTTCTAAATTATACTTAGCCCATTAAGTTTAAAATCAGTTTTCAATGCATTTTTAACTATTTTCATAGTATCGCGTATCTTAGAAGTCGTGTAAAACGAGATAACGTAAGTCGGGATATAAGTACCGTATAGATTCTCTAGTCGGAACCATTGTTGTATCTGTCATTAAGTTGGCTAATATAGCTACAAAACGATGATTCAGCAGATTCCAAAGTTAAAAAGCATTTGAGTCGATATCTATGTTTTGTCAATCTAAATGGACACCCTTGATCGCGACATTTCTAACTGCCGCACCAGAGACATCAAATTAACTTTTATGATTACTTAAGAAAAAATATTGACACTTTTTACAAATACAAATACGTTTATTGCTTACGTTTATAGAAGTGGGTAAACGCATAAAGACAACACAACAATTAACAATAAGTTTAATTGTCGTCACTGATTGCGGGAGTATGTAAGATACAGATAGGTAATGATAGGCCTAAGTATAACGCAGCACACATAGGTATAATGTCTCTAAATTTGTACTAATACAATATACCTACGTGTACTAGGTAAATACAAATACACCTGGCGTCTAAATGGCTACCACTATGTTTCACATTAATATACAGTGTTGACACGCGCCACGGTCCGTAGATTTAAAATCAAGGCAAATTCACCTCACTGTTATTAAGCTTAGTGAGTGTGCCGTCACACCCCGTCTAATTTATGGCACGCTTACATTTAGGCACACCCTGCCGCCCTGTCTGCAAGTGCTATTTAAGCAAAGATTGTTTAACTAAGTCGGACCTTCATCAGTTTGGGAATTCAGACAATTAAATCTTTTATACAAACTTTCCTGCAACTCAATGTCTCGTATAAAGTATCAAAACTCAATATCAATATCATATTAAAAGTTTCGTATCAAGTGCATTGATGTTAAACAAACGAAGAAAAAATTTACATTATATAGATAGATGGTAAAAAAGGAACATAAAAGGTATCCACAATTGATGATCATAAGGGCTAGATGATGTTGATGAGTTATGGGAATACAATTCAAAATGTAAATCTAAATTCCCAGCCAAGAGATAAACTTAATATTGATTTAGAAATACGAAGCCGATCCCAAGATCTGCTTGAAATCTAAACAATGTAGGCACCTACATTCAACTTGACCTTTTTTTATCGACGACCCGTTTGGAACAGTGGTAGTGAACGCTGCCTCTGGTACAAGGGTTGTGGGTTCGATCCCCGCACAGTACAAACATTTGTGTGCATGAACATGTCTGTTTGTATTGTTCTGGGTGTTATCTATGTATTATATATGTCATAGCGACATATAAGAAGCCAGCATCCTCTCACAGCCCTATTGCGACTATGCCGCCAAAAGAAACGGCGCCGGTCATCAGACCCTCGGTGAGACGAATGATGGCCCCGTAGCGAGGTGCGCCTCGGCGTGGTTGCCCCAATTACTACCAGCCGTTTCCTAGGGGACACCGGACCCAGCCAGTAGCAGGTCCTCAGGCCCTAAAAAGACAAGAGCAAAAATACTACCGGCGGGGCCACTCGGGGAGGTCGCTGCACCTTAGTTCCCTACATTCAACTTAACCTGCTTGCTTCGATACTCGTACTAACTAAAGGGCATCATGGAAAAAAAACTAGGATTCTCCCATTTTTCATTGCCAAAAATATCGTAGGAAACAAAAAGAACACTTTGTTTAATCTTAAACGAAGTGGAGGTAAATTCACTTCCCAAGTAAACCATTTCGCTCGTCTTCCCTAGCGATTTCCCAAAGACAGCTGTCATTAATTTCTAGAAATAACCAGCCTCAATCCTCCCTCTACGGGGATGGACAACAATAGCGAATGGCACCCATCCACCCCAAAGCGTAGGTTCTATTCTCGGCAGCGGTCTGCCATTGACCCAGTTCCCGGCTGCACCTCGGCACTGGTCTAAATTAATACTAATAAAGGTAAATGGCTTAATACATTGCTTCTCAAACTTGTTGCTCGATGGTGGAGAGAGAAAATTGACTATCGGCCAACACTATTCATACACAAGAGACACACTCGTACACACGTACGTGTGTAGTGTGTACGTGAGATAACGTCCGCCTATGTCACCTAGCCTATGTTAATTGATTTCACGCGCGATGCACTCCATAGCGTGCGCCGATTTTAAATACCTACAGATTCAACAACATTTCATTTAGGTACACATTTTCAACTTCGCGTCTGATTCCTGGTTGCGTTCAAAGCTGTCGCTTTGGAGCCCGGGGTACGCTTAGACCAAGATTCAGGATTGGGGAGTCTGGTAATTACAATGAAGCGACTGCCATCTACCCTTTAACAAGGGAGCAAGACCCACTGAATCATGATTACACATATCAGAAACTATCCGAAACGTGCAGGTTTTTAACGATGTTTTCCTTCACCGCCGAGCTAATGGTAGAAATACGCACATAAGGTTTAAAGATAATTTATTTCCCATTAAAAACTATACAGTCACTTACATGAGAAATGATTTAAAACAGTAATAATTAAATATACTTTAGTAACAATAATACTTAATAATAATTTAGTATTGCAAAGTGGGTAGTCTGAAACTGTTACATTTGACGCTAATAATGGTCTCGCAAGTCGACGGACGTCGTACGTACCTTGTGTATGATCATACTATGACACATTATATAGTTTATATACCGAAACACTGTACTGTTCCCCGTAGCAAAGGTTACCTTATGGCAAATTTATTAATGTGCACATAAATTTGAGAAATCTATAGGTGCTCGTATTCGAACTACTACTCTCATACGGAAGCTGTGTAATTATCCACTTAGTTACCATTGCTCAAACTAAACATTTAGATACATAGCACCTGTATTGCTGTTGGAATACACAAGCTTGGTTCGTGTCGCAACATATCAAGCAATATATGTAATTTAAATCTCAATGAATAGTGGGCAATCAAATCAGGAATGAGGAGATCCGTAAATGAAATAAAGTGATTATCAATATAGCCCAAAGGATTACGTAAGTTACGAAGTAGACAAAGGCGGGCACATAGAACGAAGAACTGTTGGCCTCAACTATGTAAAATTGTCTATATTTTTAAGCTTGCTTAGTTCGTGTAACAAGCTAATTAGGTATGCCAAAATTACAAGAGCATTGACCGTGGGAGAGCCACGCTTTGGCATAAATGGGCCGGCTCGACCGGAGTGATATTACGGCCTCACAGAAAACCGGCGTGAAGCAGCACTGTGCTGTTTCGCTACGTGAGTAAGGGTACCGGAGGCCCAATCCGGGGGAAAGGGGGTTTAAAGGTTGGCAGCGCACTTGTGGCTTCACTGCTATCGCTGATATCTATGGGCGGTTGAAATCGCTTACCATCAGGAGATCCGTCTGCTCGTCTGCCACTTAAATTTTGATACGAACTCAGTCGCAAACTTCCTATCGATTTGCTAGTGATAAGCCCCTACGGGTTTGCATGCAATAACAGTTTGAGAAGCCGTAGAGAAGCGCGGTGCTAGCAGACACGACGCATCGCACTCAGCCACTGCACCAACCTACGTGTTTGTTAACAGAATAGAATTAAAATGAAATGAAATTTCGCAACGACCTTCTTTTTAACAAGAAATTCCAGAAAATGATTAGATATTCCTATATTGAACTCGCACCAATCACCACAGTGGTTTGCGCCGTTTGAGATAAGTACTTCGATCCCGCACCAGCTCTTTGATTGAACAATGTTTGTGTTGAGTTCGGATTTTCGGAATACGCTATAAGGAAACCTTAGATTGGGATTAGAGAAATGTTAACACACATTTTTCTCCATTAATAATTTTCAAAAAATCTAACATCTTAACTCACGTAACAATCTAGACCACGTAAAAGATAACCTAACTTAGGTAATAAATAAGTATCGACTTGATTAAGAGTTCACTGGCAATCCAACTGGTTCGAGTATAGTTTGTTATCTCCCGCAACAAAGTTCGTTCAGTTTTAATTGTATGAAAGGTTCGATTTCTCCCGACTGTGTAGCAGTAGCGACGGTAAAATTTGCATTGTTATAGCAGCTTCTTTTATCAGTCTTTCTTCGAACTCACGAAGTAACGTAGGGATTTTGTATCAAATGAAATCGGATTGGTCCCATGTCTGCGATTTCCACAGCTTAGCGTATATTATTAGCGCACAGGCTTTTTCGGAATTTCTTTTATTTTGCACCAAAGGATATTCTAACCCACGAAGATACAAAAGGATTTTAGGGTTCAATCATCGCTTTTGCACGTATTGGGCTTTTATTGGTACTTGCGCAGTTTGAGAAACTATTTTAATAATAGAATTTGTTTCTTTCTCTTTTCTAAAGATTTTTCCCTACTTCCCTTTACATTTTCATCTACTGCCGTGTCCGTGCAGTGTAGACTATATTACTCTAAGATAAAATCAAAATAGCGGAAGATACGCCACGTCCCCTTCAATTAGACAACTGAAAGCGGACCTATTTGTTTTGACATACGCTTGAGAGATTCATCAAACGCGCTACGCGCATGCTACGTGTCACGTTAAAAGGAGAAAGTAGGGTCAGTAAAAATTACTAAATTCTAAATCATTTATTTTTATAACAGTCGAAATTATTGTAAATTTATTGTTGGTACTATTATAAATTATTATTGAATGTTATACTTAATTACACAACGTTGACTTTTCTTCGAATAGGGACAGTTTGTTTCACTTGTGTCTATAAAATCTGAGTGTTGCCCTCGATTATTATGGGTTCCCATCGTCAGATCATGACATTCTAAGAATGGGATTACCTAGTAATCATACTCTTTTTAAAAATACAAAATGATCTAGTCATCTTTCAGTAGGTACCTACCTAGTTGGGGAACGTGTATAAATAATGATCCCGAAGAATTTATAACCTCCTGCTTTTTATCGTAGTCGGTTAAATGTAAACAATAATAAATATGTTTTTTTACTTACATATTTTGCACTACTACCACTACTACGGACCGTTTCGGCACTTAGCTTTTAAGATATTTCCTCTGTAAATGTCCATGTTAAGTGTCGAATAAATGATTTCTTATTCTTCTTATTCTTATTCTTACTCTAAATAAATTAACAATAAATACTTTGCAATTATATTTTTGATATTGTTATGCTGACGGTATCACTGTGTGACGTAATATCACTTAACTCGTCACACATGGGTATATCGTATATTTCTATCTCGCTCGGC
This sequence comes from Marasmia exigua, assembly GCA_019059595.1. Taxonomy (NCBI): domain Eukaryota; kingdom Metazoa; phylum Arthropoda; class Insecta; order Lepidoptera; family Crambidae; genus Marasmia; species Marasmia exigua. The sequence goes on from CM032466.1 coordinate 14,443,207, forward strand.
AAAATGGCGAGCAAAACATTGTAAAATATTGAAATATCAGAAGAAATTAAAAAATATTTTGTACTTACGAGTGAAATGTGATTCCATGAGATATTTTTACGTTTTGAATTATTTGTATAGCGCGTAAAAGCGCACGTAGGCATTTTGATAGCCTTTTATCCCACTTAAAACAATGGACAACATTTCAAAATTGCTAAGCTCTGAAACAAAAAATACCATTTCTTTATTTACTTTTCCGCTGCGCGAATATATACTTATTATTTTTTTATATTGCTTATTTACTGAGAAAAAAATTAAAAACTAAAAAACGCAAGATGACGTCATCGGACGGCAGAATGTAAAATATTTCTTTGCTTAGCACATTATAGTTTTAAATTTACGAAATGCCAAACCCATGACATGCAACTGTCAAAAAAAAAGACAACTTGTCAACGTTGAATGAATGAATGACGTTGACAATGTTGACACTAGTATTATTTACCTTTGACAGTAGTACCTTTTTTTTTATTAAAACAATGATAAGCAAAGGAATATCGCTGTATTCAGCCGTCCGATGACGTCATTTGGCGCTTACGTCTATTTAGAATATAAAGAATTTTAATAATTCTTTTATGCATGAAAATGCACAAATTTTGAAAAAAGAAAAAATATGGGTTCGTTCATTTTATGTCTATTTTCATATAAAAAAACAATATGGACATGTTAAAAATATGAAATGTTGTCCATTAATGAATATTTTTGGGTGACGCAACCGCTTTTCAGACTCTGACATTTGGGACTGCGTGCAATTAGGCGCCGGGCACCTAATTTAAGCGGTCCACGCGGTATAGACGAGTCACCTAGCTTCCACTATTTTGATTTAATCTAAGGCATTTCTAGATAATATGCACACATTAGGGCGAAGGCCAAAGTGATTCGTAGACCGAAAGTCATATTACCTTAGTTTAGCGCACAGAGTACTTCCAGTTCACAGTTTTTCCTTGCGTAGCTCGCATAACTGACGAATTTAAGTGTATGTCAAAATGACAATGCACAGCAAACATACCAATGAGAACTCAGCTTACTGCTTAGTCATTCTCTGATATAGCGATTATTTGCGACAAAAACATTTCTCCGTCAGAATTAATTTGTCCCAATAAAAGGGAATTGCAGACGAGCTCTTCACAAGCAGAAGAAAATCACATTTCTATTACAAAAACATAGTAAGCTATCTTAACGTAACGTAAGATAGTATTTGCTATCTGTTGGTTCCACTACGTTCTAGTTTGCTAAACCGATCTATCGATAATGGGAAAAAACATAACTAACTGTAGCGTCTGAACTACTCGCTCGCTCACATAATTACTTCACTTAATTAGTAAGTGCTGCTACAAATAACTAAGTGTAATCAATCACCTCTCCTCCTTTCTTGTTAGACCGTTTTCGATAAAGAGTTCTTCGCAAGTTTACACAAGTTAGAAAATTATGAGAAAATATTATTTGAACTTGGACCTCGTCGGTAGTGCACAAATTTTATAAATTACATAATGTGTCTGTCGATTCGTTGATAGATTACCGCCAAACCAATATGAAATAGCCTTAATTCATATTTGTGTTGACCATCCAATCCTTCCGTGGTAACGAAATCAATTAGCAAAGAGTAATCCGTGTGGCGTAATAAAAACAATTGCATGATCCCAAATTAATTAACAGATTAAATGACATTGGAAAATTTACTTTCACGCGTGTTATGATCAAATTTAAACTGAACTTGCTTCCATCTATCTCACAAACTCGCAAAGCCTGTATCCAGTTTTAATCAAGTTGCGGAATTATTTAATATGGCAGACGGGACATTTCGTGCTCCGCGAAATGAGATGCTTATTAGTATACGGATAGAAGGTAATGAATATTGCAAAGATAACCAAATGTGTCTATCAAAACCTTGATTATGATTTATGACCAATTCTGCTTTACCAACTGTACAAGAAAAACAAGGTGAAGGTTTCAATATTTTGGTAGTTTTGGTAAACAACATCAAGCAAATAAACATGGAGTCAACACAAAAACAAGCAAATATTGAAATAGTCACGATATTGTATTTAAAGTAGATTCACCACCAAGGCAGTAGATTCAACACATAAATTCAAATTTCCTTTCGATAGCATAAATATTTGCTTAGAAACAATATGTTTTCACATTTGTATGCCGGATGAGCGGAATCCATAGACCTCTATTTGCGAAATTTCTATTCTGTAAGCAATAAAACTTTTGGCGGGCAGTAAAGTTTTATCATCTCTTATCTGAAACTCAGCAACCCGCCGTTCGAGCCCAAAGCCGAGTGATGTCGAAATGTCGAATTATCCAATCCGATATCGCGTCAGATTCAATTCGCCGCACGTCTGCCTCGCTGTCCACCTACTGTTTACTGATTGACAGCCTCCGGTCTTGCAGGGGAATTGGAAAATCTATATTTTTTATCCAGGTCAACTATTACCGAAATTAATGGGAGAATTTCACGTTTAAAAGCACGTTGTACCACGTATATGGGCAGACCGAGAGGAAATCTAGGTGCAGATGCAAAATTTAGTAGGTATATATTTGACAGGATAGAATACGGTCGAGTCTCGTGTCGGAGGCCAAGATCCACTTCGGGTCGCTGAGTCAGCGTAGTACGTAAGTAAGTAAGTATTTCACAAAGTACGATAGACAGACAGATGAATATATTTATTAGAAAAACGGCTATTGTAAAAACAAACTTTGATACAAAATTTCACACCATTAGTATGATTGGTAAAAAAGATATATTAAACCCCACAATTAGTAGATATGTGGACTAGTGGATATGGGTGAATAGTTTAGCATTTACACGAAAAAGTAGTTTCTTACAGACCTTCTCACAAATATGATTATCTTTTATGTTATGACTACGTAATAATAAGCGTACGCAAATACTCTAGAGATTTCTTATTCGAAAACATCGCATTGAAAGGTTTTTCTGAGTAGGGTATGGGAGTTATCGGCAGAAGGGTCGTGTATTTGCCATTATGATATGCCGGTTGCCGCACTGTCGAGCATAAAAGTTTGAATTACAAACCAAGACACCATCGCACATTATAAAAAAAAATATCTAAGAAAATACCTAATCTTACACTCGTCTATTATGTAAGTTAAAAAGACCGCCGAAATTGTACAATAAATTTTCTGTAATGCCTAGAACTTAAGTTGTATTTTTGTGCAATAAACTCGACAAAACATCGAAATGGTATCAGCACTCAAATACAAAATTATGTCAAAAAACGCTTATGAACCTATATTACTAAAATTACGCCTGCCCTTCTATTTAATGCTTGGACTCCCATTAGCCGTACCATGTAGACCCAATATCAGACTTATATAGAGTTATGCCCCCTGTGGCTATAATGACAAGTCAGCTCACGCAACTTCGGCAGCACATACATTGCTGAATGCGCATTGTTTCTTATTATTAAATAACTTTTATCGACCAACACCCGCCCAGGCCACTCTCGCTCCTTACGTCAGTACCCCCTTACAACCACAGTATGAAGGTAGCTAGTAGCAAGACATACGTTTCGACGAGTCTGTGACCTTGTAAACGGAATCTTAACATTGCTTAAAGAATGCGTTTTAGCCCGCGCCCGGACACTTGGAAGCTTTCAGAACTCTGCCCAATGGGACGGGTCCGACTTGCGACACCCCTACCGACTTACCCCTGCCTGTCGAACTTGCGTATCAGTTTACCTCACCCCCGCCCCTGATCTTTCTCACCGTTTCAGAGCACATATCACGTCGAACAACTGGTTATATTAAGACTACTACTATACACTCGAACTTATTACAACCTCTAGAACTACCATAGGCGTGGAGGCTGAATTGTGCGGTTTTACACCGCTTTTGCAAAAAATAAAACCTGCTGCGTTATTATAGGACCTGTTTAGGATGGTTTAATGCCACTCAACGTTCAATGTTTAATGATATTTAACCACAATGCCTGGCATGTATTATACGATACGGCATGTATACATATAGGGCGATGGCCTGGGCAGAAAATGGCATTGCTATTAGCGAAAAGTCAATCATGCGTACAATGCTCAAGGAGACCATTCCAGTTTTAATTGTATAATAAAAAATTGCTGGTTTTTGACATCAAGAACCTCCCAATTCTGAGAAAAACAAAGATTATCAAATCACTAACCACGACCTAACGAAGTATAAAGACGTAAATAAAGCATGAAAATTGAACACAGGCGCCGCTTGTTCTTCTAGTTCCCACCAAACCGCAGGGGCTTGAAAGTTTACTATTAACTGATGAAAACTTGGCTGGTTTCAAGAAATCTTCGTGACTTGTTAGGTGTAAGAGTACAATTTAATATATACCCGTATTAGCGTAAGTGCGTGCGTGACCATTTCCGTTTATTATCACATATCCAAAAATCACAAAAAGAATGAATCAAACCTACCATAAGCTCTATCAGCAGAGTCAACGTTCACCGTTATTTTTAGGTAACTTTTTTAGGCTTGTACACCCTCATCTTAGTCAAAGTGCAAAAATGACTGTTTTGACATTCTTTGTATATATAACCTAAGGCCCTGAAAACTAAATAAAAAAATAAAAAGCAAATATTTTTTATCTCGCTAGCGAGATTGTGTAATGTTTTAATTGAGTTTATGACCAAATCCAGCAAAGAATAAACGATTTCAAAACGTGGAGCAAGACGAACGCAAAGAAAGTGTTAATGTGACGGGTAGGGCACACTAGCGACGCCAATCGATATTATTGTTAGCTACTAAACCGGATCTGTTTTAAGCAATTTCAGGGTTACAACCTCTTGGCAAACACTTATAGCTATTTGTTAAATAACCATGCACAAATGTTGGGTCTAACGCGTACGCAAAAAAAATTATTCAAGCCAAAAGCTTTGGCGTGAATCAATTTTTCGCGTACAAAAACGGTAACCTCGAAATTGTTTAAAATTGATCCGGTTTAGAAGCTAAAAATTAAAATCGAATAATGTCGCTAGTGTGCCCTACCCGTCACCTTAAATACAAATTTCTGAAAACTTGTACGGAACGCTCCAATGTCGCAGTTTCTTGCTCTCCTCGTTTTGGAATTGGTAATTCTTTGCTGGATTTGGTCGTAAACTCAGTTAAAACATTACACTACCTTGCTAGCGAGATAACAATAATTAGCCTTTAAATACGTTTATTAAATTTTCAGGGCCTTAAACTTACCCCTTTACAGCGTGGCCCGCCTGGAACCATTAGACGTTTACCCCAAGTAACTTACTTAATAGAAGACAATATATCATTGTAATCATGAAAAAAAATATATAAATCAATGTTTACGACTTACATACATTTATACTTAGAATGTCAAAACGGTCATGACAAAGTTGAGGTGTGTATTTTAATAGGTACGAGTATAACCGTCCGTAGTACCTAGCTACGAGTTTTTTATAACCCTGTAGTATACCTAACTAAAAGTACCTACTTTATACGAATCTTTATGATCATCTTTTTGTTTGTATACTTTATATTTTCCCAAGATAACGGTGCTGATAAATTTTATAAGAAAATACAAACACTAATTTATTTTTGTTTCTGTAATTCATATGACATGACAGAGTTATACAGAATATGAAATAATTCTTTGTCGGAAAAGTAATCAGTTCCCCAGGGATACGCAATAAGAAGGAGTATTATTTCAGCAAGCAATCCGAATCTCAATTTGGGAAATGTCACCGATGAAACCTATTAAGTATCTATTCACTTATTAAGAAATACCTTTTTTAAACAAACAGATAAGATAAAAGCTACCATTTCTCAGCTCAGCGGCGAGGGATAACATCGTGCGGAAACCTGCACTTTTCGGATAGTTTCTGAAACGTTTAACTATGATTCAGATGGTCTGGTCCCATGTTAAGGGTTACGAGAGTCAGACGGCAGTCGCTTCATTATAATTACCAGACTCCCCAAATCTTGAATTGTGGTCTAAGCGTACCCTGGGCTCCAAAGCGAAAGCTTTGGACCCAACCGGGAATTACACGCTAAAATGAGGAAGAGGAGATAAGATGAAAAACTACACACAACAGTGTGCCGCACTACACGAATCAGAATGACAACAAAGATCTTCTGTTATTGTTAAAAAGAAGCTGTCCACGTGAGTGTTGAGAGGAAAATACAACTGAATAATCTTATAAGACTGCGAACATATTACTACAGTCCGATGAACTCGAAGCTCGAAGAAAGGAGGTTTATTTGTATGTTATTTCACAATGCGAGAATATATTTTTTGTAAAGCCAGATATACTACATGGCGTGAGTGAGGATGGGTATAAAATATATGCGATCAGACATTATTGCCCGACTGTTATTACCCGCGGCACGGGTAGGTACTTCGCGGATCGGTTTTGCTGGATAGGTGCCTGGCTTCTAGTTGCTGTCTTATGAATTTATTGGTCATATAACTCCGACGTGGAAAATATATTCTAGCAATTTAACCGCGCTGGGCAGACTATACCTGATTGTTTTTAATACCAAATTGAGGAACTCGTGTAAAATTTCTAAATTACAATTTCATTGCCTGAAAAAGTGAAAAGAATAAGTATTGGCAACATATTCATATACAGTCTAGATTCTACGAACACAATATTGAACAATTATAAATTATCAGTTCACAAGTGACGTTATCAGCAATCATTTGTTTTGCTGACGTTTATTGTGTGGAGGGGTGTACACAGCGTGACAACCTTTGTCCTTATCTATTATTGTGCACAATATGCTATATTTTAATCGCCTCTCTCTGTCTTTCATTATGTATTTTTGAGTTTTAAAGCAGTTTCAACTCACAACTTGAAACAGTCTATCAAACATTTCAATCAACCCTAACACTTAACATTAACTTATCTACCTACTTAAACGTTTTTTTTCTCGCGACAGTTACAATTTAATGAAGAAGTAAATACTTATTTTTACTCCGCTATGGATTACAAGACCATTCCGAAATAAAAATAGAAGAATGGCTGAAATCTATTACTTACATAGTAAGTGGTAAATTCTATGGAACAGGACAATATAGGGAAACCGTAAAAGCAAAACAGTTGCGCGATGTAATCGGCGCTTAGCGCCATCTATTGGTGCATACTGGCAATAATGTCCCGATCTGTAGTCCCGATTGAAATGAGAGAGCGGGCCACTAGGTTTAAAGAAAAATAGAAATAGCTGTTAAAAATATCAATACAGTAAGTCTCAAAAACAACCATAATGTTAAAATTATTCAACGTTTTACCTCTACTTTAAAATGCACTTACGATCAATACACTAAATAACAAAACAGCCAACCATGGTTAAGGTGAAACAAATTATGCAACAGGTATTAAACTAGAAGTGTTCAAGGAAAGTAAAATTGATATTAGAGCTTGACAGTGCCTATGGAAAAAGGAACTTCATTACACCTTGCTAAATGCTATATCAAACAGTTTGTTTCAATTTTATTATGCACTCAGAATAACCTAACCTACCTTCCTTCAAACCTTAATAAAAATGAATACATAAGTTAAGAAAAGACATTCAGAAATAATATTTAAGATAAGATATTCAGAAATGGGATATGGCGCTTCTAATCGATAGAAATATTGAAATGTTGGCTGGTGAAATACTGAAATTAGAGAGTGAGAGAAAACAATTCTTACAGGCAGAATTAAACTCTAAAAAAAAAGAAAAAAGGATATTGCTTACAATATCCTTCCAGAACGCTTCGTTTCCAGCGCTCCTTTTTCCCACGCTCGTGCTAACTCTGGAATGAGCTTCCAGCCGCGGTGTTCCCTGATCGCTATGAGATGTCCTTTTTAAACGAGGTTTGAAGAGTTCTTCTTTCACGGTAGGCAGCGGCATGACTGTGCTCCGGCATTGTTGATGTCTATGGGCGGCGGTTACCGTTTACCATCAGATGGGCTGCAAGCTCGTCTGCCTAAGAAGTACCTATTATAAGCAATAAAAAAAATCTATTGAGTAGCAAGCAAACTCAAAATGGACCCTAAACAAATATTGTTGTTGCAATCACAACAAACTATTTAACGAAGCAACAGTTGGCAATGGTTGATTGAATGCAGCAAATTACAATCTAGACTTATTTAAAATTTTAAAATATCAGCCACTGTAAATGTAGACACGTTCTTTAAAAACCAAAATATTTTATAGTTAAATTAATGTGATCCGTCTGCTCGTCTGCCCCCTATACTTATATAAGAAAACAATTTTTGTGCGCGGAGCAACATTATTTCTAATTTGAAATTAGCAAACAAACTATGTAACTAGCAAAAAGGTACGGGCCTAGAGTCTGTGTTATGTAATTAAACCAATAGTTATATACTGAATGAGACTAGCCCGATATGGGGCATTTTGGTAATGGTGACCCTACATAATCATAAGCCATAGGTTGTGGCTTAGTTTCCGCCCTAGACAAACATTCGTGTGATGAAAACTTTTCTTTATTCAGTTCTAATTTGCAATTCCTCCGTAGTCTGATATCTCAAGCTACTTAATGCGGAATCAGGTCAAAGCATGAGAGTATGAATTTATAAAACAAAATTGAGACGTTGAACAGATACCAATCGTTGACCAGTCTTAGTCGTTGTTGGACGAAGTGGTCAAGGATTTATCGATTTATTGTAAAAACAAACAGTGACGGGTGGCGATGGGAAAAAAATTAAAAGATAGTTGACAACAGATAAGGTAAATCAAATTATGCAAAGGGTAATTTAGCGGAATCGTTCACGGGCGACCGTAACTTATATTTTAGTAGTCATCAATATGCGGCGGAGGACACGAGGGGGCGACGCTGGCGTCACGCGGTCTGCTCCACTTCCATCCATCTCGGGACTTATATTAAATAAATTTACGACTGATTCTGTAATCATATTTTACGATAACTAACTTTACAGCTAGTGGCAATCGTGTCTAGACTCTCAACAAACACTTGAGTCTATGAACCATAAAAGTTATACTTTAATGGATTAACCCGAACAACATTTTTTTAATTAATCCGCAATAAGTAATAGCAATTACGGAAAAGGAATGCCTACCCTGCTACTCTAGTTATGATAGAAGACTTGAAAGGAGTGAACATTTACAGATTTGTGCCATGTTACAACAAATAATACTGCGTCTCTTTGTAGCCGATTGTACCACGGGTCAATTTTGATGTGAGACTAATGTTCAGTTAACTGCCTTTTTCCATTCCCATTACTTCCAATTTTAGCCATCGGCCAAAAAAGAGTTGTCTCACTATATATATATCTACGTCCAATAATGATGATGATAAAATTCCAAGTCGCCAGCTGGTTGTTTTATTTCAGTTTGTGCCACCATCTTCGATGGTGTGTTTGCGAGTTTTTAATCCCCATCAAATAGCAAATCATCACGTTTCCAATCAAAGCTACTTAACCCTATTAAAGTGAAATGAAAGTTTATTTTAAAACCATAGAAAGTTAGTTGCAAATACTCACATTGTTTGCGGACTTTCGCATTCGCAATTTTTTTTAATATATTCAAATATCTAAACCGAAAACATACTCCTTGGATTTCTCGTACGCAAATTTTGATACAGTCGCAATTACTATTTTGAATAAAGTTTTCACAGCGAAATTCGCCGCCTTGCGTTACTGGACTTTCGATCCAGTTCTAATCACGTTACGCCTAGTTTGATGTTAGAAACTACATTACGTTATCATTTATATAGAACTACATAGAACATAATATTTTTTTAAAAAATTACCTAGTTTTTTATAGCGAGAAAAGGGAGCTGGAACGTAATATTACATTTTGTCAGCCCCTCAGGACCTATTATGATTTCACTTGTTTTATTTTTGTCGAAATGAGTTTCTGCTTTTATTACTACCTTGGTTAGTAGGTATAAAGTCCTTCTTAATCGTTTATACATTTTTACCCGACTACGGCGAAGCAAAAAGAAGGGTTATGATTTTGACCTGTATGTATATTAAGTATGTATGTATGGTTCTTCGTTCATCTGTTCCCTCAACTTCTAAACTAGTTATCATATTTGAACAAATGAGGTGTCGTTAGAAGCGTCTTGATTGTCTTCTGGTTATAGGCGTCACGTTAAATTGACTACAGCGCCCTCTAGGGGACTTAGAGTAAGGAATTAAAAAAAAATATTGCTTGTCAGTACCGTGTGGGGTATCAAATGAAAGAGCATTTTTAGCACATTTCAAACATGGAATTTTATTTACATAACTAAAAATATGTTAAATAAAAATAAAGTTTAAAAACTAAAACCAGACTACCAAAAAAACACACTCTAAAAAGTACGAAACAAGAAAATTGTCTTTCTGAAATGCCATATTAATTTTATTTTATTATTATAATGAATCTATTTTGCTACTCTGTTTTACTCTTTACCCCAACAAACGTCCCTTTAGCCTTATTTTTTATTTAGCCGCCAGAGTAAAAAAAACTATAGGCCAAGCGCAAAGGGTTATAGCATAAGAGGGTAAGCCTCTCTATCTCGGTACTCATATTAACATTTGGAATTGCTTTGTAGCTCTTTACCCCAACCAACGTCCCTTTTATTTAGTCGTCAGAGTTTTTGCTTAACGGGTTAAAATTATATAAAAAAACTATAGGCCAAGCGCAAAGGGTATATCATAAGAGGTAAGCCTCTCTATCTCGTCTCTCATATTAACATTTGAAATTGCTTTGTAGCTCCCAACAAACGTCACTTTAGCCTTATTTTTTATTTAGTCACCAGAGTTTTCGCTTAACGGGTTAAAATTATATATAAAAAAAACTATAGGCCAAGCGCAAAGGGTATAGCATAAGAGGTAAGCCTCCACACTGGAAGATAAGGCACGCACGCCGCCACTGCGAATTTCATCACGACCCTCCCCGTTTTGCGTCTTTATTTATTTTGTCGGAAAAAATAAAAGCGCCGTTAGATATTCGCATATTCACCATCTTTAGCTCTCATAAAATAAACAAGTAAAAAACTGGAGACAATCATGTCCCCGAGAATAGTAAACACAAGCGACTAGCAAATAAACAGTGATTTATTGTGTACCTACTTAAGGCTACATAGAGGGATTTCCCTGTCATGCGGATTTCGACCCGCGTGCGGACTAGCGGTCATGTATTCCATCCATGTTTTTATTTGTATCCTGCGTCCTCTAACACGCACGCCGGATCCACAGGCGTACTGAATATCCCCATTATCAATAATAAGAAAAGCGCCCTAATTCGTATTTAAGTAAGTACGTACTTAAGATGACAGGTAGGGCACACTAGCGACGCCAATTGACTTTAATTGTTAGCTACTAAAATAGATCTATTTTAAACAATTCGAGGCTTCAGTCTCTCGGTAAACACCTATACTATTTATTTAATAGTTATAGCTAGCTATTTGATCTGGTTTTGCATTCGAATTTTGAATTACCGCCAAAAGCGACCACTTTTGGCGTGAATCAATTTTATTATTACAAAAACAGACCCAACATTTGGGCATGGTTATTAAATAAATAGTATAAGTGTTTACCGAGAGACTGAAGCCCCGTAGTTATTTAAAATATATTTGTTTTGGTAGCTAACAATTAAAATCAATTGGCGTCGCTAGTGTGCCCTACCCGGCTTCTTAAATACAGTCAATCGTTAGTTTCGTCAATCAAACAGTGACACTCAATCCACCTCAATCAATTTTACGAAACTTCAATGTTTGTTGACGGCATGATTACCCGAATACTACATAATAACTAACTTTATACGCTCCTGTTTAATAGGTATTGAAAGCTTATTATAATGCGAGTACATATGCCGCATGATTTATAGCGATGAAATAAAAAATTCTTACAACCTGTGCGGATAAAGAATGGGATCAGAAATGGCGGAACATCTATTCACCTCTCGCTCGCACACTATTCGCACCCCACGAGTGCGAGTATAGACGCAAAACGTGTGTGAGCGTGAAGTGAATAGATGCTCCGCCATTTCTGATCCCATTCTTTATCCGCACAGGTTCTACTAGATTTTTTTAAGCTGTTAGTAATCGTTGACTGACCGATGCATGTCGCATTTGATAGTGACCCTGCCTCATATGCCAAAGAGTTCTCGATCCCCACCCTGGACAAACATTCGTGTGATGAACACTTGGACATATTATTACACCCAGACACTGGTCTTTAAGTATATGTTTTGTAATTCCTATGTTGTCTGATATTCGTAACATAAGTGCTTAGTACGAAATCAGGTCAATGTTGAGATGAGATGTTGTATGTATTTATTTATATTTATTATGTTCACGGGTTTTTTTGTTCATGAATAATTATGCCTTTACGTACTCTGGACAAAGAATACGTAGAGTAACAAACGTATTAAGCGTTCCCCCTGCAGCCTACCCTCCCACACCCCGCAATCTCCCGCCGGAATCTAATCTCATTGAGCCGGGATTGACATTAATTTCTTATGACTTTGAGATAGTCTTTGAAGGATCGACTTTTACCTCTGTTGCTTACATGGAACCCATAAACAAGTCTCGGCACTCGTAAAAAATGAATAATATCAAACGTTTTAACGCATAAAAGCTTCCGAGAAACTAAGATTACGAACTCCTGAACTTTAATATTAATTCAAAATGCTTTACAGTGATTAAGTATATTCAACAGATTCAGAAGGAATACTAATTACAATCTTTTGCTCACGTAACCATGCATAATACATGGCATGTTCAAACGATAACAAGGTTGGACGTAAAGTAGGAATCTGAATTACAATGTATAAAATTGTGGGTATCGTGATGTAGGTACACGAGTACATCATGGTACCCACAATTCATACATTGTAATAGCCACAAGGCTATATGTTGGTTTCGGCATGGCCAACGCGTACGCTACGCTTTGACCGCGCTCTTCTCATAATTGGCGAATATTACGTGACGTGATTACCTTTATATTTCTGGCTAGGACGTGAGGACCAGGGAAACTGGATCCTATCGTAGTAGTATAATATGTAAAATGGAGAAGTTTCATAGCAACCTTTGCTTTCGCATTCGCTCGTACTTAAAATCCTTATTCACGTCAATCTATTGCACTATGGCCGTTCGTGATGTTATTCCTATCCTGTTAGGTAAATTTTAAAAATACATAATATATCTGAGTATCCAACGTTTATCATATAAATAAGAAACTGTAAATTTCTTCACTAATATTTCAGTAACTGTAATCACCATCTAACAACATATAATAGCTATCTTATTTCTACACACACTAATAAAGCATCAAGAATCGGATGGCTTTGATCTCGAACGACTGCCTCCACCGTTCATCTCAGATACCTATCATAGAGCGTTCCTAAGCGGAACCTCTTACTTATGCATATGGAAAGCGATCAATTAGCACATCAAAGATGAATATCGGCGTGAAATATCGTCCAGAATTTTACTGGCAGGTCCGAAAAAAGGTAACAAGCACGCTACTAAAGCACCAGCCAGAAACAAGAGATGAATAATTCAAACACAAATCTGTTGGTACGGTCCGCCACAGCGCTTGTTGAATCGTGCGATACGCGAACACATTTTTTCGGCACGTATTCATTCGATGAAAATGTTCGGATTTTGATCACGTCTACGCAAAGTTTCAATTTTACTTCCACGTTCTGTACATTGCTGAAAATGATGTTTTTTAAACGATCTATTATAGCTTAATGTCAGATTCAAGTATTTAGTCTAAGGCCAAATTCCACCAATCTTTATCTGTAGATAAATTCAGATTTCTAATGACAGCGCTATACCTATATAGATTTAGTATTGTAATCAGATTAGTCGAATCAGCCCTTAATATGTTTCAATACGTTCTGGATTGCGAAATTTCATCAATATGAACTAATGAAAAATCAATAAAAATGTGATGAAAAATCAAAATGAGGACATTTACCACTTTCTCACAATTTAGATTAAATGGAAAGAGATATAAAGATAATTTAAAAAAAGATTGCACACTGACGGGAGAAGTAGGTAGGCAAGTTTATAAAATATGAGTTTGTATGTGTGTGATCATAACAGCTCTTTATGTCATCCGCAATGTAGGTCCAACAAACACACTTAAACAGCCTAAAAGTTCAAATCTTGGACAAAATAAATATTCAGGTTAAGGTAAAAAAAGTATTAGGTACCTAAAGATCTTAACAAAATAAGGACGATATAAGGATCCTTTTATGCACACAAAAAGTGCTCTAGCACTTATATATAGGAATGAAAAATAATATCTTTTCAATCGTGCCAGCCTGTCTTGACGCAAGCAACGTCGATTCTATTTTACGCTGTCGATTTTGTTCCCAGAGTTGTCGATTAAATCGCCGCTACAAATAAAGGTTATTTGAAATCAGCTGTTGCGTAGCCTGCCTTCGGCAGGGATTGCGTGTAACCGGAGAGCTCCGTGTCCGGTGTCGATCAGCCTCCTGGCGCTTGCAACTGTATTTCAAATATCTCTAGTTCAATAAAATTATGTACCAGCAGTATCAAGTACCGCAGAGTTGGAAACTGCGGAATCTACTCATATCAGTTACTCGCTATTGAGAAATTACATATTATAAATACAAGTATATTAGCGATTAAGTACTGTGCAAGTGAACATTACAGAAATACAAATAGGAATGTGGATTCACTTATAAAATTGACGACCAACCTACTTCATAGCAAGAGACTATTCCCCAAAGACTGAAAGATCTTTGATCTTCCTACAATTACTGACGTAGGATTCCTACGAGAAGGGATAGCTGTAAAATAACTATCAAAATACGATATCTAGTATAGGATGTCATAACACGGATAGGTCAATTACATCCTACTTACGTATAACGTTATACGATTGAACAAATCTGGAACAAATATGATATTAGCTGTAGATTTTGAAAAATAAAACTAAAAAAATAATTACATTTTAAGAGGCACACTCTTACAATAGATAAGGAATAAACATTATAAACGTATTCCATAAACTAAATCTGATACCGTGTACAGTAACTATATGCACCATCATTGTGTATCTACTGTCATTATTACCTAAAAGATTTAATAATGTGAACGTTCTTTAGGAAATTCAATCAAAAACGAATTACAGCATGGCGCAAACATGAGGCTCTAGGCAAAATATCATGAAAAGTGATTTCCTTCAATATTTTTCGCCGAGGACCAAAATTAAAGATAAACAGAGTAAGTAGAATATTGTGTCGTTTATGCTACGGACCGAAACTATGGGATTGTATGTATAATGGTACCTATGACTAGCAAGGGATAAATATTTATTTATTCCTTGTATTTAAGTCCCAGTAGGTATATATTTACGACTACTTCCATTCAGGCGACTTTGTGAAATAAAGGTCACTAACATTTGTTGAATTACCTACTAAATAATATACTAGCCTATTAATGTACAAGCTTTTAATAGGGAATCTAATGTAGCTATAGATACTATGAATATTCAATCTAAAGTAGGGAGTAAAGGGTTTAGCTACATTTCAAAATAAAAAACCTAGCAAGTCCAATAAAAATACATAGTCTGAAGTAGGTATTAGACATAATAAGAACATAAAGAGTCCGACCTTTGAAGAAAAAAGTAATCAAAAAGAAGTCTCAAAGTATTTAAAAGAAATACTTAATAACCTCCAGGGACTCAACCCTTACAGAATATCTTTAGATTATTTTCTGTGCCATAAATTCATAACACAAAGCTACTTAGTGACTGTTACCGACAAATTTATTGCCGGTATGTAAAAACTCTAGTCTATTTACATTTTATTGCGACTCAGCTAGTAAATATTCAAAGTTGGTAACAACATACATTTCTACCTACCTACATTATGATAATCTATGTAATACGTCCTAACAATGTCAATTTTCGGAGGTTCGACGACTTGTGCAGACTTGTGGAATTAGATTTGGCAGTAAATAACGACGTTAACTCTCCATACTTTCTATCTAGAGATGAGAGGTTTACGGGTTTGAATGTAGTCAGAACAATAACCGGTATATAGGTACATACCTAGAGGGAGTAATAAAAGGTTGTAAATATTAAGCATATAGATTTTAATAAGGAACACCAGAAAACGGCTTAGGTACATGATTTTTATCCCAATACGGCAAAAACCAAAAAGAGGATTTAATATTCAAAATACGAGAGAATAGGTAGAAAATTTAAATTGCTTCTATTGGAGCTTATGCATAGGGGGTCATAGGGTACGATGGGACGCACTAATGTGGGGATTTTTATCTTATTCTTTAAAAGGTCTGCTCCTACCTACGTAGCTCAGCTACAATTTAACGTATAAATAGATTTGAATTCAACAGATCAAAAGAAACCCTTTAAATATATTATGAAAATACATTTTTCGACTACAAACATGGTCGTCCTGTATTTGTTTCTTACGAAATGAGAGTAAACTAAAAAAAAATATACTGAAAAATTACCTAATCAATGAACTACCTCTTTATTGCACAACTTTTTTATGCCAAAACAAAAATATTTTTTATACTAAAGGCCCAATAGCTCATAAACTTAGTATAAAAATCGATTCCCGGAGCGAATTTTCGAAAGATTTTTTTGGCTCCAAGTTCCAACAAAACTACAGAAGTAAAGATTCTTCTAACCTACCATTACTATAAATTCTCCTTACAGCAACTACTTACTTTAAACAAGGGTACAATATTCTACGCAGAATTAGCATTTATATTGGCCGTAGGCCATCTTGTTACTGGCGTGGTAATCCTCACTATGACATGAGGCACCGCCAATAAATTAATAACGATTTACGCTGGTTACGATTATATATATCTATCTATTATTCTAGATCAAGCCTCGAATTGTAAACGATTTGACGTTGACTTATACAAGCGAAAGCTGGATGACTGAACTATTAACGCAGGACCTAAACTGGAAGGGTTAGAAACTTGACATTTTGCACAAAGGTTCTTTTTATAACTTAGGAGAGCGCTAAAAAAACCATTAATGCCAAACCAATGTACCAAAAACCAATGTACGCCAAATATATTGACATGCTGGAGGCGAATCAGACGAGATTTATCAGACGGTTGAAGCATAGGTTCAAGAAATTCAACTCTCAAAATATTGTGACGTTGCTGACTCGTAGAGAGCACAAAGGCCAAATATTATTATTTAAAATCATTAATGGTTTAATTGATTCGCCCTCCCTTTTGAATCGATTAGCATTCAGATGTCCTAGACCAAGCGCACGGCATAAATTTACATTTTCGGTACCCTTTTGCAAGACAAAGTATAGAAATAATATATAGTTTTCGTCGCCTTCTGAAGGAGCATTCATGTGTAACCTACTGTGTATTTTTTTTATCTTTTTTGCTTAACTGCTATTAAGAATTTGTCTTTTTGTTTAACTTTTAATTCCTAAAGTGCAAGTTTCTCATTCAACATTATTTTGTATTACCTAGTAGTGGAAACTACTTAGGCTAGTGAGTTACTTAAATTTAATAAGTCTAAATGTTAGTATTTAAGCTGTTTGTTTCCTCAATAAAGAAAAATAAAAATAAATTAAATTAAGTAAATTCTCCTCTTTAGGGGTTAAAAAGGGGTTTCAAAGTTATCTAAGAAACTTTGTCGTTTTTGAAGTTATTTATGTCCCAAAACGAAGTGATTCGATATTTTAACAATTTTTAAATCAGGAATAATATTATAAAGAACCTACGTACGGAAGAAAACCTTGGTGGGTGAGCCCGACTCACACTTAGCCGGTTTTTTAGCGACCTAACTATTTCTCACGGTGCGTCTACGGCGACGCGGGGGGCATGGCAACGCGACGAAGATCAAACATAAAAGAACCTCCTCTTTTTTTGCACAATCATGCAAAAATCATGCACGCAGCTCCTCGCCAGATCTTGTAGAAGAAACCAGGATTATTCACACCGGTGCTCCACAAAACGTTGCTAAATTTTTATTGGGCATGCCGTCATTAAAAAAAATGTCTAGAATATGTGAACGTTTTATTTTCATACGACATATATCACTAAAACATAGTTTTTTTGTATGGTTTTCAAGTAATATCCGCCATGTTTTGAAAATGTTACGGGCACGAGAATTGGGCTCCTGCACAGGTACCTACAGTGAATACTTGTATTCCACTCGTATGTGCTCAAAGGAAAATGGCGACGTATGTGACGTCAGCAATGCCCTACGTTACGTACGATCACGTGGCTTCCGCACGCTTAACATACGTATGGGGCCGCATCGCTTCCGTTTTGTTTGTGGTGTTAGTGGTCGGCTTACACGTTAGTGATGCGACTAAACCAAGTAAGTACTAAACCAAATAATTCTAGTCATTTTACTAATTATTTCACTCAAATTCCGCATTCCCACCCTTCCCTTTTAACCATTCAAACCCTCCGTCTTTGGAAATCAAAATTTAGGCAAGAATTGATCGTCCAAGACTCCAAGCTTCCAATGGCTTAAACACAAGGAGTCTTGTGGACATTTATTTTTTATATTTTCTCCAAGTTATAATTCGACTCTCAAATAAATTAGGATTTAGGATTCAAATCGCTTCAATATGTTACACTACCACTATTCCACTATGCTAGTATCCAACATTCCATCTTTCTGCATTTAGGAAAACTATTGTGTAACAAACTCATAAATAAATAAGGCTAACTACCCAAGCCAATTACAAGTTTGTTTTCCGATACTTCCTGGCTGGGAATCGAACACCAGGCGGCGGACATGTACTGAAAACCATTATAACATACACATACATTACAACACGTAATTGATGACTCGTTTGCTTAATTAGTAGTCAATCATCTTAAATCAGGTAGGTATAGATTATTATGAATTCATGACATTATAATAATTAATCTTAGTACGCGACATGTTTATGTATCTAAGCCAAATCTAAATAATTTGGTAAGGTTATAATGATAAAAAATAGAGGAAAGTAGGTAAAAAGGAAAGGTATCTTTCAGCTTGTGTAAAAAATTAATCATCATCCAGAAATTAAATTTTTGGACACGTTACCATTCTCAAAGTTGGTATTGCATATTTGGTTGCTTCTAGTATTTGATTTGCCATAAATAAGTAGTACAAACTGGCCAAATGCAGTTGGATCAAGCGCAATATAGGGTCCCGGAGTGGTCCATGATGGATATCACCTTCTACAAACTTATGTTTTGCCACAATGCGCGCGCTGCAGATACGAAAGCGCCCGCGCGTCAACTATTACTCGTGTTACCTTGTAGTGTCCTAACTAGTCGTGATAGTTTTCCTTTTGAATTCATTATATGTGCAGCCATTACATTTTTTTCAGAATTCCAAACTCGACCGTTTAGCAGGCTAAGGGAGAAACTAAAATTTGAATTTTAAAGCGTCAAATTTTACAAACGAACTCCTTGATTTTTGACAAACTTTTAACCCCCTTTTTTAAAAATCCCTTCTTAGTGCTCACTTTCACTATTAAAGGAACCTCCTTCCCAAATTTCAAGTTTCTAGGGTCAGTAGTTTGGGCTGTGGGTGCATACCTAGTCACTTAATACCTTAGTCACTCAGGTTCTCCTTTTATATATACAGATATTTTTGACCTATCTAACGATACCCTACACGATGGGATCCACGAGAAAAAGAATTGACTACCCCACTGGTATGTTTATGGGAGCTAAATTTTTTTAAATTATATTCTCCGACTTTCTTGCGTGGCGTGACAAATATTATTTATGTTCGTAACAAATTACAGCTTTGTAGTACTAATATAATAGTCTCTAAGCTAGGCTTCGGACAGCCACACTGACGGACGGACATGGCGAATCTATAAGGGTTCCTTTTGGATTCCGGAACCCTAAAAATGTATCGCAACCACATAAAACGTAAGCAAACAACACAATGGGCATACCTATCGTAAAATCGTAAACGCGACCGAACCATTTGATTCAAAAAAGTGACAAATTATATGGCACGCGAAGTGAAGGAATCGATTTTCATACCAACAATAATGAAAGTTAAAAACAAATGTTTATACTGAGAGAAACCTTAACCCGACTCCTGCGTTGTTTGTTCCTCCAATTTAGGCGGTCGAGGTTTAGTAGCTTTTTAGCAAATATAAAATTATGGATTATGTTACTCTAACCCGAATAAATATAGTCAAACTTCCACACTATACACACCAAACACTTTTAAAGGTATTAAGCTCTTTATTTTATTAAACCGCTACTTTATCCTTAACATGAGTACCTACGTATATTTTTTTTAGATTGATTACATCCATAATTATTAGGTTCTTAATCTTTTTTACTGAATCTCATCCTATTACATGTATACCAACCGAAATACTATAATAGTTTGATACCTAAAAAACAAAACAAGGTTTAAAATAAATCAAAATAAACACACAAACATGTAGTTACATTATCGGGCTCCATTTTCATTATCGCAGTAGGTTTTACTTAACTTGATTACAACATTTGCAATACATACCTCGCTTTATTTGTAGGGTAGGAGGCACTAAGTCTAAAACGTTGGGGGCTATTCCTGACATCTACAGACACTACCGTAGACAGCTATAAACGTGTTTTACGATGAGCTGTATGAAGCATGCTGATCTAGACAAAACATCTCTGAAATATAATCTAGTTGACTAGTTATATATATGGGTAGGTAATTTTGTAGTAATTTCTAGTGTCTTTGTAAATATATTAATGGACTTAAATGTCGCATTTAAGTCAAAACGAATACCATAATTTATGGAATTGGGTTAAATACTTGATCTTGATATAAATTTGAAAATCTTTGATTATAGACAATTCAAAGTTTCTTCTCTTCAAACCTAAACTTTGATTTGAAAAATTACCTAAATGTTTAGGGGTAGTCCACCACCTAAATTTTTATTTTTATTTTTTTAGACAAATTTTTAATTTCTCTTTTTTTATGATACAACATACAAAAATACATACAATCCTCAATTTTCACCCTTCTACGATCAACCCTTTTATTTATATGGCAAAACAACGTTTGCCGGTCAGCATGGGTAGGTAATTTTTGTAGTAATTTCTAGTGTCTTTGTAATAATATTAATGGACTTAAATGTCGCATTTTAATTCAAACGAATACCATAATTTATGGAATTGGGTTTAAATACTTGATCTTGATATAAATTTGAAATCTTTGATTCTAGACAATTCAAAGTTTCTTCTTCAAACCTAAACTTTTGATTTGAAAAATTAAGGCATATTCGTTTTAATGCATGATGCTTCGATAAATTTATTCTTGTATATCTATCTATATAAAATTCTCGTGTCACAGTTTTCGTTGCCATACTCCTCCGAAACGGCTTGACCGATTTTGATGAAATTTTTTGTGCTTATCCGGTATCTATGAGAATCGGCCAACATCTATTTTTCATCCCCCTAAATGTTAGGGGTAGTCCACCCCTAAATTTTTATTTTTATTTTTTAGACAAAATTTTTAATTTCTCTTTTTTTATGATACAACATACAAAAATACATACAATCCTCAATTTTCACCCTTCTACGATCAACCCTTTTATTTATATGGCAAAACAACGTTTGCCGGGTCAGCATGGGTAGGTAATTTTGTAGTAATTTCTAGTGTCTTTGTAATAATATTAATGGACTTAAATGTCGCATTTTAATTCAAAACGAATACCATAATTTATGGAATTGGGTTAAATACTTGATCTTGATATAAATTTGAAAATCTTTGATTCTAGACAATTCAAAGTTTCTTCTTCAAACCTAAACTTTTGATTTGAAAAATTAAGGCATATTCGTTTTAATGCATGATGCTTCGATAAATTTATTCTTGTATATTACTATATAAAAACCTACACTTTACGTTGCTTTAACGATTACGCAGACGCAAATCCTTAGACCGTCTGACGCTACGTTGTTCGTTGTCCTCCATAACATACGAATAGATGCTGAGTAGTGACATACCAAGCTACATAAACGGTTCCGTACGGTAACTTTAAACAGTCAGCAAAAACTACTTATTTTACGAAAGTTTTAACATACCTACCTATTCCAAAGTCACGTACGTATTTTTAATATTAATTCACACACAATTTTAGATTGAACTTACGATAGCTCCTATTGAAATAAAAATTAGAAACATCGATATAAAATGACTTACAGACAATATGTCAGAAATAATCTTAAAATAATCAAGTAACAAACTCAAAACTTAACCAAGTTCATTGACTCACCAAGTACAAACTTCTTCGTAGTCGTCCAAATCCAACTCCCGCCAAATTGAAACGATCACCGAATACACAGAACGCAATTCAGGGATAACGTGGTAGTCTGCGATCGATATACACGCTCACTGCAAACCCGAGCGAGCGCTATGCGTGGTACGCTGTGCATCCAACGCTTCTACCGCACATATTATTCTCAAGTTATAATTTTACACGCACGTCCACTCATGAGAAAAGCAACTTGAGACGACCGCAGCGTTCGAAACCTTAATACTTCCCTTCGCTGACGATATTAGGTGACAGAACCAACGTTGGAGCCAACCGACTACCTCCCAAAGGATAATTTGCACAATTTTGCAACTGATGTTTATTGCAGCAGACTCGCCGTGACAAATAACTCACTAAGCGTATTAGTTTCGTGGTGAGAACTTTTTAAAAGTAACCGGACAGAGGAACGAACTCCACAACGCGTCAAGCGAATACCAAAATAATACGAACAATATGGGGACAGGAACCGGAGTCGCGTAATAATAAGAGTACACGCGTGGGGATGGTACGGAGGGTGCATTGTGCACCGGCGAATTTCGGAAGGGCTCGAACCGAAGGCCCTTGTTTGTTCCCCCTGCACTTGCGCAAGATGCGAACCAGTTTTGATTTTTGTGAATCAACCGTGGAGTTAGTCCGTTCACAAGGGGTCTTTCATCTCACCGGGCCTTTGCCCGTTAGATATACCGGGGGCATTGTCACCGCCGCTGACAATACATACAAAATAAATAAGCCAAGAACTCGAAAATTAATTAAGATTTTACCCACCGATACGATTCTTTTAGGACTTGCCGCTCGATAATAACAATTTAACTTTCAGTGCGTTCATAAAAAAAGATGTAATTATTACAATAATTTTGTATTTTATCATAATTTGGTAAAGATTCCACTTTTCAGTTATGATGAAATCCACGTTGACCTTTATAGATTTCAGGAACCGGATAGTTTGTTTCGTAACGAGTAGAAAGTTAGTTTAAAAATGAATGAGACTTTTTACTAGTTTAGATTTTAATTCCTCACAAACGATTTTACTAAAGTATTTTCGAAGCGAGTCACTTGACTGGATGCCGGCTGTTCTGAATGCGCGTTGTCGTCTTGGTGATACAAAGTTTAAGCACGCGGCGATCGTGGTTCAGGCTCACCTGTGATTCAGACAAAAGTTTTGGCTTCTGCTTTACTCAATACTTTTACCTTCCACCTTTCCCGCAACTAGAATTGAATGGAAACTGTCCCTAGATTTATTTTGCAGGCAGTTATTAAAGAAGTTGGTCTTCGATTTTTGATCCTGTTCTATTCAATTGTGAATACGAAGATGTTTTCAAAAATAGTTAAATCGGCGGCACTTTTAGTGCATCAAAGTGGTTTGGTTGTGTTGTGTTATATGTATGTGACATTGCAAGAATTACAAGATCACAAGAAAGAATATAATACCGCAACAACATTATGAAGCGCACATTAAAACGTTGGTCGCGTCTTTTATTGTGGTCGTTAGCCTACCATGTCATAGGTCACCGGGGGTAAGAAAACCTGGCCGGGAGACAGTAACACAACGCTATAATAATAAGAGAAATAAAAGAATGAAGCATACACTAACTCTGCATTAATCCTTATGTAGTATTGCAGCGCGAAAATATAGACTTATTTAATAAAAACGAAGATTTTCAAACAAAATGGCGCGATGGCGTATTGTTACAACAAGGTATAATGGTTTTGAGAGATAACAAAACCATTATGGCTTTAGCTTACATAGTGCCGGTTTTAACAAAACAATGTTATTTGTTATGGCAAACTATTGTCAAGTTTATGAAAGAAAGTTAGTTGATTACAAATGCCTTAGAAGGAAAAAACTGGTTTCTATATATTCTGGTCCCTCTATATTCTGTGTTTCAGTTTAGGTTAATGTAATAACATTTTGGCTTCTGGGGCCTTAGCGCGAACACGCGCTGTGCCTGTGTCTCCTTTGTTTGAATGCGACAGGTATACTTATACTTGTTCGTTACTCGATGTCTTCGCGCTGGGGCCCATGGTCAGTCTGAAAGCTTTCAGTCGTCTACACGTTGTACCTATTAACTACCTTATGTCGACGTAATTAATGAAATGTCAGTGGCACAAACACACAATGTACATAAAAGAAACTAGTGGCCGCCAGTTGTTCCACTCGTGTGTAATTTGGTTTGCCACGTAAAGTGTATAATCGGCATGAAACAGCACTTGCGCTGTGTACTGCCGAAAAGTGAGGGTACCGGGAGCCTAAACGGAGGATGTTAGAAGGTTGGCAGCGCACTTGTGACCATTGGTAATGCCTACAAATTCCATCAGTGGAATGTCTTCTAGTTAGCCACCTATCACGTAGAAATAACATTTCCTGTGAAAAGGCGGAAAATAAATAAATATCAAACATCATCACAGATATCGACGTAATCCCCACGTAAGTAGCTTAAACACTCGTGTTATAGGTGTCAGAAACAACAAAGGTGCCGCTCATAAACTCGTATAGGTACTTAAATTGATATTATACACACTCAAATAAAAACAAAAGCGTTACGCAATTTCTTAAGATGAATATCGAACCCACCACATGTCTTGGAACTGGAGGCAGCAAATTGCTGGTGAGACTTTTCAAAATAGGCTTTGTAGATCCAGTGATTCGTTGTGGCGTAGCGTTCCTTAATTTTCTCCGACATAGTAGGATCCTACATCAAAATAAATAGGAGGCCCAAACGCGGGAGAAGTCGGAGAAAATTATTCTGCGATGAGCGTGTATGATTTTATTCTGGGAAGCACATAGGCTGGAACAGTGTCCTTCCTACTAACATTCAAACTCCCAAAATGTGTCGCGAAGATGCGAGCATGAGCTACAATTCATCATTCATCCCCTTTCTTCCATACCCTCACTTAAGACATTTGAGATGAGCTCAATGTTTTTATTTCCCTCCCTGCATTCCAAATAGCATCTAGCTCTTTTTCTATCACATCGCTAAAGTTTCTAGCTACCTAAAGTAGAAATTGCGTATGCAATAGCGGCTAATCAGCCAAGAACGATGGATACATGATTGTGTACAAGTGTGTGCGCAGATATAAGTGCACTATTCCTTGACCACATATATTCCAATGGGACAACACTGTGTGACACGACCGGCGAGGTAACGGAGCAGAAAATGGCTCACCGTGCTGTTAAGAAGAATAACTACCGAACTCAGAGACGTCAAATTAACTTTGATGGTAGCTAAAGAAAAAATATTGACATCTATTTTAATAGGCATAAAGACTATTTATAATTAAGTTGATGAACTTATTTGAAGTCTCTGAACGAAAGTAAGGGATTTTACAATTGAGATTTATAAAAATAGCAACTTACTGTTTCTTGACTTGCTTCATTCCATTATACGACTGTTCGTTCAGGCTAGCAAGACGGTCGTCATTTTAATTGAGACTTCTTTCGGAATCCCTGAATTAAAAGAATACAAGTCTTCTGTTAGATTGTAGGCAGGTTTTTGTAATTGCTTAACTGACGACATCAAACTAATAATAAAAATAGCTACTTATTCTAAAATTACAGTATTTTTATTTATAAATAAATAAATCTATTTGAAAGACTTGGAAATATATCGGATATATTATTTACATTTACGATCACAGTATTATGGAGATAATGGCCAATATCAACACAATAATTAGATATTACTAGTAATATAAATAACAACTAAAACTAAGGCCACAGAAAAATAAAATGGCAAAAATATACGTTAATCTAAGCCTTTCCAGCTATCATCAAGCAATAAATCAATGGAATGAAACGAGTAGAAAAACATACCTATCATCTTTGTTTTTTAACTAACTACCTAACATAAGGTTTTAAGATCTGATAATTTCATAAGTATCAAGAATGTAAAACATCCCTTCTAGAAGCCTATTTAACTAATTAATTAGGGCATAATTAGTTAAATAGGCAGTCTTTTAAAACAGAAAATTTTCGCTGAATATCCTCATAGGTTTACAAAAATTATATAAGGAGGCTACTAGTCATCATAATGAATGAGGATAAATAAGTATCTATAGTAATATGTTTTAATTATATTGCCCGAACTACTGACATGTTTGTTCCTAGTGTATTTACGTTGATAAAGCTATCACTAAAGTAGAAGTAAAACCAATATACATATAAATGTTCGCTTAAATGTTTAAAACTATTCAAAATGAATTAATAAACATAATAATGTGTCACTAACATTAACTTTATTTAGTGTTGAGTGGATAGATGGCGCTGTCGCTGACTTAGCACATACATTCTCTTTGGTTTAGCGCTGCGCTGGCCTATCGATTTTACGTAGACTGCTCAGTATTTACAGGACTAAAAATTGTTTGAGACCGATTGAACGTATTTCTAATGAAATAAAGGTTTTAGTGGAAGAATTAAACAACAAAATGTTCCTAAAACAACATTTACGTTAAGTCATTGCATAAACACAAAGGTAAACCTGTTTTAGTCGAAGAGATACAAAGTTCAAAGTCTGCGCAGCGATGGCAACACACAGATGTCTATGAATTTGACCCCGAAGCTCGTGTCCCGAGCAGAAGGAGAGTGTGGTGTAGGGCCAGGCCCTTCGTTTTTAATTTTCATCTCGTTGAATTTTGTGTAAAATGGGCACCTAATAGGTAAATAAGTATTTTTAACCTGCTCTTCAATCGTTTACGCTTCGGAATTGATAGAATGAACGTATTAGCCTCCCATATAAATACATCGCTAGCAGTTCGTACAAGTTACTACAGCTAAGAATATCGTCAAATGTCGCGCACTGTTCATTTCGAATCTATTAAATTTAATAGGAGTGATATTTTTGAACAGATGGATGTGGTTATTTTTTTCAAGACAAACAGAATCGTGCCGTTTCTTTAGAGAAGTCATTGTAAAAAGTGAATTATAACGTCCTCGGGATTTTGGTGAATGTGTTGAGACAATGGTGTATCGATTATTTTGCGCTAACGAAATGTCATCCCGGTGCCGTAGTGTTAATATTAGAAGTCTATGTTTGTGACCACGATTACTATTGTCTAGGCATCTACGCGTTTTATATTGAGCATGCAGAACTTGAATTTAGAGTGAGTGACCAAAATAGTGCAGACGATTCCCATTCGGATAAATTTCGTCCGCTCCTTGACAATATCTATTTTCTGAACATATCGGAGGGGAATAGAAGTGGATAGCTTCGATGAAAGAGCATGACCCACTTAACTTTCAACCTGTTATTTAACACACAAAACATAAATGACAACAATTAGATATCAAATACTTGTTACTAAAAGTAACAAATTCTAATTGAATGACTCAGACGATATATTTATTTTGAATGACCTAAAACATAGGTATTATTATAATTGAATAGTTTCAGCTTTGATTTACAAAGGATATTTTGATCAATTTAAAAACCACATAATTTTAATTTACATATAAAATCTATACATAATACCAAATTCCTTAGACATCCAAAAGTTAAATTGTTTATATTTATTGCATGTATTAGAAAATATTTATCCAATAATGTTGCCATGATATTTTACTATTTTATCAGTCCCACGTCTTATTAAAATATTTTTTTCCTAATCATGTTTAACCATGGTTCACCTCAAAATGACTTAAAATGTTAACGTCTTAAATATATTTTTGAAATATTTTGGTATCAATTTTCTTTGATATTGATAGTCAAATTCTTTAACTAAATATTTGAATAAAATGCTCACCATACGTTTTGTTGAGGCAACTAAATTTTCATTTAGATATGATGATTTGGCGATTGCAGTGGAAACGTACCTAGTGGATTTGGACTTCAGTTATTTTATAACTGCTTTTGTTTTGTTTCAGTTACCTGCAGAAAGAGAAAATTTGTGCTCAAATTTACACGCAGTAAGTTTCTTATTTGAACTGATAAAATAAGTATTTCGTTGGAAAAATGGCGAATCCAAATCGTGAAAGTGTTAGTACCCGATTTTCTGATAACTACGATTTAAAAGAAGAATTAGGAAAGGGAGCCTTTTCAATCGTAAGGCGTGCTGTACAAAAGTCAACCGGATATGAATTTGCTGCCAAAATAATCAATACCAAAAAACTCTCTGCTAGAGATTTTCAAAAATTGGAAAGAGAAGCCAGGATTTGTCGAAAGCTGCAGCATCCCAATATCGTGAGATTACATGATTCCATTCAGGAAGAACATTTCCATTATCTTGTATTCGATTTAGTTACTGGCGGTGAACTTTTCGAAGATATTGTAGCAAGAGAATTTTACTCTGAAGCGGACGCATCGCACTGTATACAACAAATTCTGGAATCTGTTCATCACTGCCATCATAACGGAGTTGTGCATAGAGATTTAAAGCCTGAAAATCTTTTACTGGCCAGTAAAGCCAAAGGAGCTGCTGTGAAATTGGCTGACTTCGGTTTAGCTATTGAAGTTCAAGGTGACCAACAGGCATGGTTTGGCTTTGCTGGCACACCCGGTTACCTATCGCCCGAAGTGCTTAAAAAAGAACCTTACGGCAAGCCAGTGGATATTTGGGCGTGCGGTGTGATTTTATATATTTTGTTGGTTGGTTACCCGCCATTTTGGGATGAAGACCAGCATCGATTGTACGGTCAAATCAAGGCTGGAGCCTATGACTACCCATCACCTGAATGGGACACCGTGACACCTGAAGCTAAAAGCCTCATTAATCAAATGCTGACGGTTAACCCCAGCAAGAGAATTACAGCTTCTGAAGCACTGAAACACCCATGGATCTGCCATCGGGAACGTGTTGCTTCCCTTATGCACAGGCAAGAAACTGTGGACTGCTTGAAGAAATTCAATGCTCGTCGCAAGCTGAAAGGTGCAATTTTAACTACTATGCTTGCTACTCGAAACTTTTCCGGAAAATCAATGGTGAACAAAAAGAGCGATGGATCGCAAGTTAAAGAATCAACTGACAGCAGTACCACCTTGGAAGATGATGATTTGGATAAGGACAAGAAGGGGGTAGACAGGGCGTGCACTGTCATTTCAAAAGAGCATGACGAAGAAGCATTAACAAAAGCTGATTCATTCGGGAAGGCTCGTGGTGATAGCAATGCTTCGTTGCGCCGAGCAGAAGTTATCAAGTTTACAGAATTGCTCATAGATTCCATTAATAATGGTGACTATGAAACATATTCTAAGCTTTGCGATCCTAATGTGACTGCGTTTGATCCAGATGCACTAGGAAACCTTGTGGAAGGAGTAGAATTCCACAAATTCTTCATCGATAACACCCCGACACACATTAAAACTAATACAACCATTTTAAATCCAAGAGTGCACCTTCTCGGAGACGATGTAGCAGTAATAGCATATGTGTGCGTGACACAAAGTGTGGATGCAGAAGGCCGACGGGCTACCCATCAGTCGCAAGAAACACGTATTTGGCACAAACGCCTGAACAAGTGGACGGCGATACATTTCCATCGCTCCTAACTAGCCCCTCTCTCAAACCAGCCCCTGACGCCAAAGGATAATGGTCTCCCAAAGCAAATTTTATGTAATGGTGATGTCAACGCAACAAATATAACGATTCAAAGCATTGAATAAATTGGAGATCACATAAAATATATCCTAAGGCAATGGTATAAAAAACCTATTATCCAATTCTGCTATTAAAATTCACGAATTTGATTAGAAGTTCTTCGTAATCCAAAAAAATAAGTTTAACTAAATCTATTAAAACAAATGTTATCTACAAAAACCAAGCAACTTTAAACATTTTAATCCTTACCACGATCCGTAGTATCGATTAAATTGAAAACATAATATTTAAAATATAACAATGTGGCTAAAATGTGATACAATTAAAATATCCGATGCTTTGTGCTAGTTATTGTAGTGTACAAAATCCTGATCTCGCTCGGCCACGATCGAAGATGTCAACGAATAACGAGACAAGTTGTTGCTGATCAACAAAAAGAAATCTCAAACAATATCAGATCTGATACTAAGGAATCTACTTTATAAGTAAAATCAGCAAAATTTTCAAGGTTTAGAATTATTAGCACATTTCTCAGTAAGTCTCTCTACATTTTTAACTATGAATGTTTTGTCGTGCTTAAAAATGGTGTTCTATTTGTTATCAAATACCTAGTTAGTAAGGTTTAAGTAACTAATGAAACATGCAGTTATTGGCACTATGAATCTAACGGTGAGTTAACTTTCTAGTAGTTTTAAATTTAAACA
Organism: Marasmia exigua; assembly: GCA_019059595.1. Taxonomy (NCBI): domain Eukaryota; kingdom Metazoa; phylum Arthropoda; class Insecta; order Lepidoptera; family Crambidae; genus Marasmia; species Marasmia exigua. The sequence continues at coordinate 14,473,713 of CM032466.1, forward strand.
TTTTATCTACTTTTAGACTATCTAATTGAGTTAGATTTGTTTTTTCAACTAGAATGTTATCTAGCTAGTGCTGAACCTTAACTTTATACTTTTTAAGTGGATTATATCAATTTTGTCAATTTTAGATTTTAATGTTGTTACTATTATTCTGCTTTTCGCTTTTACAGGGACGACACAAAGGGTATCTTTCAGTCTATTAGTGATTATACGCATGATGTTAATGAATTTATTATAGGTAATCGTAAATTATGTGTAATCTTTACTTAATAAACACACTGAAAGAAGCCCTTAATATCAGCCGCAACAATTTGATTGCCGTTTTAAATTTATGTTGCATCATTATTTTGTACCTGATTATCATGATCAATATAATAAATTTGAGATAGCTAATAAAATTTAAGTGATAACTGTGCAAGAGAATGGTCTGCTTGATGGTACTTATACAGAATAAAATATATTCTAAGAGGAGCTTTGTCAACCGTGATATTAATGTGTAATGTGGTATTTTTTGCACAGTTTCACTTATGAAACGTGCCCTATGAAACTATTGGATCTATAACTGTAAGTCTGCAGTAAATTCAGTATTTCCTAGAAATATAATTAGATATAAATAACATTTATCCATGTTTTTTACAATTTTGTAACATATTTTAGTATAGTTAGCAAAACTTACGTTATATCCAGGGAGTTGGGATTGTAATTAATAAAATGCATTGCATAATTAGTAAAATATTAAAAGTGATAGTTTCACTGTATCCAGAGTACATAGTTGTGCCATTATCATTGAATTTAGTGCCAATAACTGTAAAACTAAAAATGTATTCTAGTCTTTATTGTTACGCATATTTAGTATTTAATCAACGTTTTCAAATTAATTTTGAACATATACATGAATTAAATAGTAACTTTGTGTAAATAGATATTGATTTGCACATTTCATGTTTAAAAGTGTCGTCTTCAAGTATAGCTATCATGAAATTATTATTATTTTCTTAAAATATCTACTTTAAACATACGTTAACTAGTTGTCTTAAATTTGTTTAATATAACGTTTTGTTAACGGGATCTTCATTGATGTTAAATTATATTACATAATATATTACCTACCTAAATATCACACATGTATTATTAAGTTGTTTGCTACACGTTGGAAATAGGCGAAAGTGCTGTGAATAAAATTACCACTGGCCAATAAGACTAAGAAAATAATTATGTTCTATAATTTAGAGGAAACTAAAAAATAAATACTAAAACTGGTCTAGAGATATATGGGTAAAACACGCAATAATAAATAACTAAGATCCCTAGAAGATCATAAAATATTGAATACATAGACTTATGTAAATAATAATAAAAACACCAGGGCCCTACCTATACATACATAAATGTTACATACATCTACTTACTTACCTATATGTTTCTGGATTGGCAATACAAAGCACTTGCATAATACCTACAGCTTTGTACGAATAAACATAAAGTATAATAAGCTCATTAGTTCCTAGATTTCAATCTGTTGCCATGACAAAGAGTAGATCATACCTTTAGATAATGTACCTATTCCTGAAACTGAATCTCAGTATTGGACCATGATTTCATTACTCTCAAATTTCATCTGAGCCTAACTGAATGGTGAAATTAATAGTTTGTTTGAATTACTTAAAAACAACATAATGGTAATAATTACCAATAATCGTAATTTTTCAAACAGTTTTTTGAAATATATTTCAAATTTTAAGAACAGTTTTTATTAACTTACTAGTTATTTAAAAAAATTATCCCTAGTAAATAAAACTTGTTGAAAATACATATGTACTAATTTATTAATAACACCTATCTGTACTGGTAAACCAATACAACAATGTCAAATATCAAGATAAAAGTACTCCCAAGATGCACAAAAGTATCATGTAACTTCCAGAACTCACTGAGTTCTCAAAACAAGTGTTTTAGTAAATTGTGTATTGTCTTCCCTCTACAGTGTTCCAGTGAAACTCCATAAACGGAATACTTACCAGCTTCAATAATTACCTAACTACTTTGAAATTCTAATAGCTCTCCGCAAATTGTTAATAGTGCACTTTACCTGTTTGCATGCATTTATCTCACTGGCTTTTACATATAGGGGAGCTTTTTAAATAATATTCCAACTTTTTCTATTGGCCGCTTTTTTATTACTAACTTAACAAGTATTATACTATGCTATAAAATTTAACTACTTTATTTTAAATTAAAAATTATTGTACTTACAATTATAGTCCTAACTACCATTTGAATGCACGAGGGTATGTACTTAGATATTTGTGCATTTTACCTATAACAACATCACAAACGCTGCTCAAGATGAAGCCCTGTGTAATGCAAATGGTTTTGTGGTGTTTAGATAAATTTATAATGTGGGTGCAGTGCAATATGGCAACAAAATAATTCAAAAATTATTTAATAAAAATACCTATTAGAATATATATCATTTTTGTTAAGTATATATTTTTAAAAATATTTCTCATGTAGTATCTGCTGGTAAATTCTTCATAGTGTAAAATTTTTACCATTCAGCTAGAAACATTTTATTGTGTTGATTAAATATTTTACTTAATAAAAATAATAATTAATGTATTGCAAGGGTATTGTTTGTAAGTCTATTAACAGCATTATATTGAAGTCATTATTAGGCTACTTATATTGAGAGAAAGCAATGTCTTAGTCGAAATTGTAATCAATATCGCACCCTTGCTTGAGTATGTGGTTGAGATTATTTTATATGTTTTATAGATTCGAAAGAATACTTTGATGCACCACAAATTTCATTTAGTATTTGCTGTTTATACAATAAAGGCTAAGTTTGTTGTAGAATTATTTCCAAATGTGAAAGTGTAGGTGTATTAAAGAATTGTCGGTAAATATATTTGTATTCAACATAATTTCTTGAACCTCTGCATTGCCGATTATCATGTAACATTCTCTAAAATAAAGTTCTTTTGATCTATAAAAATTTTTTTATTTATTTATCAAAAAATCCAACAAATATTTTCATGTCTACTTATGTCCAAATCTAAAATCTATACGTACTACTAAATACAACATACACTAAATATATTTTATAAATATACACAATAATATTAAACTAACTAAACAGTCTAAATACACAGCCGAAAATAAAATTCCCATTATTGTCATACCTGGACGTCATAAAAGATTAAAAAATTTGATTTTCTTGTAAACTCCTTTACAGCCATCAAGTGTAACATTAAAGTTGCTCAGAATATTGTTGAAATCCACATCATTTATATTTTTTCCTCTTCAGCTCATGTTCTATGCACATTTTCAAATCATCTTGAGTCAATGAATTAAATTTGATATATGATTTATAGGCATCAATGTCAGTAAATTCTACTTTCAAATCTGAATAAAAGGAGTCATCACATTTTTTTACAAAATCTTTTGAAATAACATCACAATTAAAAATCAACAATACTGTAATTTTTTTATTCAAACTCTGACTTTTTTTAATCACCTGTGTAATTTGTTTCTTAATACCAAAATCATGTTGTTTTAAATCATCTACAACCATAATAGATGATTCGCAAACATTCAAACCAAGCATTGTGTCAATTGAAAAAGTATTCACAAAACTAGGCATGGTATAATGGTAGACATTGGAACTATTCCAAAAATTTTCTAGCGCTAAAGATATTGTAAATGTTTTACCTACTCCTGTTCCACCATACAAAAACAATATTTTTCTATCAAAATCCATGTCTAAAGCTCTCAGTATACTATCTTTAACTCCTGACTGCCCATAAAGTCTGTTATCAAGTTTTACTTTCAGTTCTTTCAAATTAAGACTATTGGTGCATTTTATGTCTAAAATAAAATATGTAACCACAGATATAAACAGTACAAAAACTCCTATGTAAATCATTCCAGTATATTTTGTTCTAGTGCCGCTTTTTTATTACTAACTTAACAAGTATTATACTATGCTATAAAATTTAACTACTTTATTTTAAATTAAAAATTATTGTACTTACAATTATAGTCCTAACTACCATTTGAATGCACGAGGGTATGTACTTAGATATTTGTGCATTTTACCTATAACAACATCACAAACGCTGCTCAAGATGAAGCCCTGTGTAATGCAAATGGTTTTGTGGTGTTTAGATAAATTTATAATGTGGGTGCAGTGCAATATAGCAACAAAATAATTCAAAAATTATTTAATAAAAATACCTATTACAACATATATCATTTTTGTTAAGTATATATTTTTAAAAATATTTCTCATGTAGTATCTGCTGGTAAATTCTTCATAGTGTAAAATTTTTACCATTCAGCTAGAAACATTTTATTGTGTTGATTAAATATTTTACTTAATAAAAATAATAATTAATGTATTGCAAGGGTATTGTTTGTAAGTCTATTAACAGCATTATATTGAAGTCATTATTAGGCTACTTATATTGAGAGAATGCAATGTCTTAGTCGAAATTGTAATCAATATCGCACCCTTGCTTGAGTATGTGGTTGAGATTATTTTATATGTTTTATAGATTCGAAAGAATACTTTGATGCACCACAAATTTCATTTAGTATTTGCTGTTTATACAATAAAGGCTAAGTTTGTTGTAGAATTATTTCCAAATGTGAAAGTGTAGGTGTATTAAAGAATTGTCGGTAAATATATTTGTATTCAACATAATTTCTTGAACCTCTGCATTGCCGATTATCATGTAACATTCTCTAAAATAAAGTTCTTTTGATCTATAAAATTTTTTTTATTTATTTATCAAAAAATCCAACAAATATTTTCATGTCTACTTATGTCCAAATCTAAAATCTATACGTACTACTAAATACAACATACACTAAATATATTTTATAAATATACACAATAATATTAAACTAACTAAACAGTCTAAATACACAGCCTAAAATAAAATTCCCATTATTGTCATACCTGGACGTCATAAAAGATTAAAAAATTTGATTTTCTTGTAAACTCCTTTACAGCCATCAAGTGTAACATTAAAGTTGCTCAGAATATTGTTGAAATCCACATCATTTATATTTTTTCCTCTTCAGCTCATGTTCTATGCACATTTTTCAAATCATCTTGAGTCAATGGAATTAAATTTGATATATGATTTATAGGCATCAATGTCAGTAAATTCTACTTTCAAATCTGAATAAAAGGAGTCATCACATTTTTTTACAAAATCTTTTGAAATAACATCACAATTAAAAATCAACAATACTGTAATTTTTTTATTCAAACTCTGACTTTTTTTAATCACCTGTGTAATTGTTTCTTAACTACCAAAATCATGTTGTTTTAAATCATCTACAACCATAATAGATGATTCGCAAACATTCAAACCAAGCATTGTGTCAATTGAAAAAGTATTCACAAAACTAGGCATGGTATAATGGTAGACATTGGAACTATTCCAAAAATTTTCTAGCGCTAAAGATATTGTAAATGTTTTACCTACTCCTGTTCCACCATACAAAAACAATATTTTTCTATCAAAATCCATGTCTAAAGCTCTCAGTATACTATCTTTAACTCCTGACTGCCCATAAAGTCTGTTATCAAGTTTTACTTTCAGTTCTTTCAAATTAAGACTATTGGTGCATTTTATGTCTAAAATAAAATATGTAACCACAGATATAAACAGTACAAAAACTCCTATGTAAATCATTCCAGTATATTTTTTCTCAGTCTTCGATTTTATCTCTTACGATACGATATTTTTTAACATTCCATACTCCTACTTCCCTTTCACACGTTTGTGGAATGGCTCTAGGCAGAGTTTGGTTGAAGTTTTCCTCAGGTTCTTTGAAGGATGTGTGTGCAGAGTTGGTGCTTAGGTCAACATCCATAGGCTCGCAGCTTGTATTTAATTCCATATTGACTTAACAGATTACTGCTTCCTTATTTATTGATACTATTTAATTCTGTTATAAAACTTTGTTTGAAAACAGTCGGAATTAACGATCATGCAAGCACTTGATACTTAACCGGATGTTCTGGACTAGACTATTTTAGCTTGGCTAGTTGTTCAATAGTTTAATTAATCTGTAGAGTTCAACTTCATTCAATAAATAGAAAATTTCAAAAATTAGGAAAACCAACGTTTGAATGAAATCGACTTGTCAGTGCCTGTCTGTCTGTCTATGTCTATCAGTCAAGTGTCAACCAGTGTCAACAATGCACAGCACTACAGCAGACCAATGAGAACAAGTTTGTCAATGTCAGTCACTTGTCCAGGGGTACAATTCTCAGGCCACTCGAACAAAGTTCACATTCGAAAAAAGTTCGGCGATCGAATTTTTTTTCGAAAGAAACTTCATTTGTCTATTCTCAGATCTTCATCACAGAAGATAAATACGCTAAAGCAGTATCGACACTCTGCCATTTTGGACAGACAGTTACCTACCGTATAGGGTTGTCCCTTATTTTTGTAAAATATTATTCTTCATCATCATCATCATCATCATCATCAGCCCATTTGAGTTCCCATTGCTGGGGCATGGGCCTCCCTCAATCACATGAGGGGTAATTGCTATACTCACCACGCTTGGCAGACGGGGCGAGGGTTTTGATATAAATGCAGAGTTTTCCTTCTCTGGGTGCTGATGATCATGCCAGCCGCTTTACCTTAGTCGCCTTTTACGACACCTCGGTCCGGGGACCACACGGCCACAAATATTATTCTTACCTTGGGATTACTGGTTAAAGTACCAGGCCGTGATCGCGGGGTCCTAGGTGCAACAAGGATTATCTGGTGCGTGTTAAATTAGAACTAGGTAATGATATTTCTCAAGAAATAAGCATAATACTAGCATACAATATTCGTACACAAAGGTACACAAAATGATCTTAAAGTTGCAAAAAGCTACGCAAAGATACATAAAATTAGACATACTTTTCATAACATTTTGTTTCGTTACTTGGAAACCACGTAAAGGTATTGGTCCTGCACCCGCTCGGGCCAAGACACAGTGAGGTTCCACCATCACCCCCATATCAATCTCCATCTCCGACCCCCCAAAATGTAATTGTAATCGTAACTTGTAAATTACAGCAGACAACAGTAAATTTCGACTAAAATATAAAAAACTCCTTAGATACACCACTTACTCCCCCCTGCTTAAAAGCTTTATCAAAATTTATGACAATAACTCTTATGATGGATATTAAATTTGGTCGCTGCAGTATTTTCAAAAATGAAGTCCTGCATGCAGTACCCATGGTTGTAATGGAACGTTAAAAATATTGTCTCGAATACGTTTGTCTTCGTAGTTCGATCGTGAATTGTTCTATTGGTGTTGAAAATAGAGTTGATGCACACCATTCGAACTTTAACAGTAGAATCGGAACATTCGTATACGAACTACCACACGGAAAAAGTTCGAGTGGCCTGAGATCCGTGCCCAAGGGGCACAATGGACAACATTTCATATTTTTAACATGTCCATATTGTTTTTTTATATGAAAATAGACATAAAATGAACGGACCCATATTTTTTCTTTTTTCAAAATTGGTCCATTTTCATGCATAAAATAGTTATTAAAACTCTTTATATTCTAAATAGACGTAAGCGCCAAATGACGTCATCGGACGGCTGAATCAGCGATATTCCTTTGCTTATCATTGTTTTAATAAAAAAAAGGTACTACTGTCAATGGTAAATAATACTAGTGTCAACATTGTCAACGTCATTCATACATTCAACGTTGACAAGTTGTCTTTTTTTTGACAGTTGCATGTCATGGGTTTGGCATTTCGTAAATTTAAAACTACAATGTGCTAAGCAAAGAAATATTTTACATTCTGCCGTCCGATGACGTCATCTTACGTTTTTTAGTTTTTAATTTTTTTCTCAGTAAATAAGCAATATAAAAAATTAATAAATATATATTCGCGCAGCGGAAAAGTAAATAAAGAAATGGTATTTTTTGTTTCAGAGCTTAGCAATTTTGAAATGTTGTCCATTCTCAGGCCACTCGAACAAAGTTCACATTCGAAAAAAGTTCGAAGATCGAATTTTGGAGGTCGATCGAAATTTTAATGTTAACAGAAGTGGCGCCAATCACGAGACTTCTTTGGTGGCGCGAAAAACCACGTCACGTCACTTAAAAATATTCTCAGTCAGAGTTCCCGTCACGAAAGAAGTCCCGTCCAATAGTCACAAATAGATAAGAACTTCTTTGATGGTGCGGACTCATTTTTGAGTCTTTGAGTTGAGACAAGGGAGGAACCTCTAGTAGAGGTTCCTTTTCTCAACTCAAAAGATTGCTAGAGGTCCTCTAGCAATCTTGTCATTAATCATTATGTTATTATGACTGTATAGGCTCTGTGCCCTTTGCCTTTCCTTCAAAGGAAGAATTCAATAAAAAAAAAGTCTCTATGGTTATCGCTTTAATATTGCCAGATTTTGAAATTATTTCACTTAACACAATTATTATTTGCTCATATATAAAAATAAAGTTTAAAAACTAAAACCCGACTACCAAAAAAACACGATCTAAAAAGTACAAAACAAGAAAGATCATGTTTTTTTGGTAGTCGGGTTTCAGTTTTTAAACTTTATTTTTATTCAACATATTTTTAGTTATGTACTTATAATTACATATTTGAAATGTGCTAAAAGAGCTCTTTCATTTGATACCCCACACGGTACCGTCAAGCAATTTTTTTTTAGTTCCTTACTTCAAGTCCCCTAGAGGGCGCTGCAATAAATTTAACGTGACGTCATGTTGCCTATAACCAGAACACAACCAAGACGCTTTTAACGACACCACATTTGTTCAAATATGATAACTTGTTTAGATGTTACGTGGAAACAGATGAACATACATACATACATACATAGCCTGTCAAAATCATAACCCTTCTTTTGCTTTGCCATAGTCGGGTAAAAAAGCATCAGAAGAGATCGATTAACGGAATAAAACACAAATACATAGAGCTTTATTTGAAGAACTTCAAAATATATCAATCTCCAGGTTCTCTTAAAGTGGGACTACTTCTAGTTATCCAGAAATCTGTTTAAAATAAACAACATTAATATTTTTTTTCAATACCAAGAAGTCCATAATATGAGTTAGTTGCCTTAAAACTATGTTGACCATTTTCAACATTCTCAAAGTAGAAACTTTCCACCATGATCAAAGTAGAGAAGGATATAAAGGGCTCTGTTCAATTTACTACACTCGGCGTCAAAAAAATCGCATCTTTTAAAAATCTTATTCAAAAATCCACAATACTAAACCTTATGTAGAGGATTGTGTTAGGTATCATTAGAAAGGTATAAGAAAAGGAGTATAAAAAACAATTAAGTGTAATCTTTTTTTAATTAAAATTTTACAAAAAACATAAAAATTTGTAAAATAATAAAAAAATCTTAATGGACAACATTTCAAATTTTTAACATGTCCATATTGTTTTTTTATATGAAAGTAGACATAAAATGAACAGACCCATATTTTTTCTTTTTTCAAAATTTGCCCATTTTCATGCATAAAATAATTATTGAAATTCTTTTTATTCAAAATAGACGTAAGCGCCAAATGACGTCATCGGACGGCTGAAAACAGCGATTTTCCTTTGCTTATCATTGTTTTAATAAAAAAAAGGTACTACTGTCAAAGGTAAATAATACTTGTGTCAACATTGTCAACGTCATTCATACATTCAACGTTGACAAGTTGTCTTTTTTTTTTGACAGTTACATGTCATGAGTTTGGCATTACGTAAATTTAAAACTATAATGTGCTAAGCAAAGAAATATTTTACATTCTGCCGTCCGATGACGTCATCTTACGTTTTTTAGTTTTTAATTTTTTTCTCAGTAAATAAGCAATATAAAAAATGAATAAATATATATTCGAGGAGCGGAAAAGTAAACAAAGAGTTGGTATTTTTTGTTTCAGAGCTTAGCAATTTTGAAATGTTGTCCATTAAATCCTAATTAACAATCGATAATTTACAAAAAAGAATGTGCAAAAAGTGTCTTAAAATTAACTTAAAATCTAAAACCTCCCCCCCTCCACTGTTTAATGGATGCAGGCTTGGGCGAAACGTTCACCCTGCCTCCGGTACGTGACGGCGTGCTCGTTAGCAAACTGCAAGCGGACTCGCCGGTGCACTGCAGTAAATTTTGGACCTGTAGGAGCTCTGCGGGCTGCTATATTCTTCTCGTTCAGTCTTCTTCTAACCGTGGAGACACTCACGGTGCGTCTGCGAACTGCCTGGAGCTCCTGTTGCAACTGAACAGCGTTTGAAAAGCGATTTTTCAAAGAGTACGCATACCGCAGTACCCATGTGGCAACATAATCTACAAAAGTTGTTGTTTTTCTTACGTTGTTGTCTCTCAGATCGATATTTTTGTGATGATTTATGAGTAAGTACTTATTGTTATGTTTTAACTTTCTAGCTCTATTCACTCTATTAGGTCTTGTTATTGATACCAATATAAACCGGAAATACCAATGTAAACTGGAAGCAACATATCATTAAAATACACCGTAAATTAAGCAGTTTTTTATATTCATTACAAGAAATAAAATAAAAACCACACACATACCGTCTGCGATTATCTACCACCTACTAAGCCTACGCATACGCGTGACTCAGTTACGGTGTCATGTTGTGGGGAAGTAGCACGAATTTATTAACCATGCAAAAAAAACTAATCCGAATCATAGCCAACTCAGAAAACATCGATAGTTGTAGACCATATTTTGCAAAGTTAAAATCCTGACCCGTCTCTGCATCTACATCTACGAAATGTGTAAATTTGTTCGCAAATTCACTAAACGAGATGACAATATTACGAAACATCAACTACGCCCCAGAAATAAATTAGCATTACCAAATTCAAACATTAAATACCACTCTTTCAGCCCATTATCAATTTCAATAAAAATGTACAATAACTTACCGGATTATCTAAAAAATATAAAACATGATAAGAACTTTTTAAAAGATCACAAAAGTATATTATTAAAAAAAATTATAATATAAAATAATATTTAGATGATAAAAATATTTAATAGAATTAAAGGAATATTTAATTAAGATCTTATAATGTACACTGTGAAATGCAAATAAAATTAAAATTAAAATAGCCTGAAAAACAGATTCGCCGAGTTCAGGCATTTGTATTTATTTCAGATCTTATTGTATATAGGTTTACATTGTTATTTTTTGTGTTAAATTAGTTTCTGAACAAACAAATTAAACTGAATTAATGCACGAACAAAATATTTTTCCGTATTGTGGGTGGATACATAGATTTATAACATGACAGTAAAAAGAAAGAATATCTGCTGTCGACCAGTTATAAATAAGAAAGTCAGGAAAGAAAATTCATATATTGGCCACAAACAATACACAAATATAATACAGAATGACATAACATATGAATAGATGCAAAGCATAGGTAGTTGATATACTCGTACAACAGCGGAAACAGAATGGTGGATAAACATGTTTTGTAGGGAATAAGAGAAGGGTGTGGCCAATCAGCATTTGCTGCTACGGCATTATCTGCGATGCCGCAGCAGCGCTGATATTCTGGTGGAGCCTGGTTGCGAATGGATGGTTAGGTAGAATCTAAAAGAAGGAATACAATATATAATGTAGGTGATAATCGATTTTAGGACCAGAGTGGCAATTCTCGTGCACTCGACTTTGAAGTTGAATTCAGAGATTTCATACATTCGTCCATACAAATCTCTAATACGACTTCAATGTCGAGTGCACGAGAATAGGCTCCCAAAATTCTCATCTTAGCGCGTAATATCCAGTTGCGTTAAAAGCTGCTTAGCCCAGGGTAAGCTTGGACCATAATCCAGGGTTCGGGAAGTTTGGTCATTATTACAATGAAGCTACTGCCAAGTGCCAACTGACTATTATTATTACCTTACTATATGAGTAATTTAGAAATTTATCAATTTTCGTAGGATTGTACCTGCGTAATCGAGAAATAAATCGTAATTATTTTACTCTCACATTATCGTTAATTTGTTGATTTGTGACGTCTCGTGATAAATTTATAATTTATCACCTTAGAGTTTAGGTTTCAATGGCCCCTATTAATATATTCCTTCCATAGCTGGCTGGTGTGGTACCGGGGTTTGGAAACCCCACTCTTCCTTATTCTATTAAGATTTTAGTATGAGGACTGTGTTATTTATTACATAATTTACATGGATAGGTAAGTTAGATATTAATAATAATAATAATAAATAATAAATATTTCACAACATCACATACATTGATCTGACTCCGAGATAGGTAGCTCAAGCACCTGTGTTACGGATATCAGAATCAACAGTGGGATTACAAATATATACATATAATACTTTTTCTTTTGTAAATACATACTTATAATACATAGCAAACACCCAGACCAATACAAACAAACATGTTCATGCACACAAATGTTTGTACTGTGCGGGGATCGAACCCGCAACCCTTGTATCAGAGGCAGCGTTCACTACCACTGTTCCAATCGGGACATTATTTCAATTTGATCAATATTACATTATTTAAATTTAAACTATACTGAGAGGTGACTGTGTATGAGTATGAGTATGTGTATGTATGTGTTTGTTTGTATGTACGTGTGTGTGTGTGTGATAGATCAACTACTTACTGGTCGCAGTGGCTACGAAACGCAAGGCTCACCCCATGTTTTTCGAATAATAAAATATAGTTCATAAGAAATAAAGATATGTCAGAACCGTGGATTTAAAAGATTTTTAAATGTTTGATTAGTTTTAATTGTATTGTTCATTAACAATATAAATCCAAAATATATGATCATTTAATTTATTATTAAACTCACTGTACCGTTATTCGAAACCTAATAATACATGAGAGTAGCGTATTTGATTTCCTGGAAATATTTGCCGCGCATTTCCGGTCCAATCACTGTTGACAAAGAAATTAGAGGTTACGACAGTTCGAAATTTACATGGGGACTACGGTGCGGCGGCCTCCTCGTGTGGCCCCTTCGGTAGTATTTTTGCTCTGTTTGGAGCTGCTACCGAAGGGGTCCTGGCGTCCCTGGGCAACGGCGGGTAGTAATTTGGCGCGCTCGCCATATTGCTACCCGACGGCCGACGGCTGCACACATGGAGGGGGGGGTTAGGGTTCGTAACCCCCCCTACGGACCTATTGCTAGGTCTTTGAGTGGACCGCTCCTTCTGGAGCGAGGCGTTTGGTGGGGGGTGTTTTGCCACCCTCGGAATTTTGGTTGGTTGTGCGCGGACCTGGGTCTCTCACCGGCGGTTATCCGGTAACATGCCGTCTCTGACCGGTGGAGGCCCTCGGCACTGTCCACGAAAGTGGTTGTGCCCAATTTGTCCGCGCACTTAAGGTGGTGCAGGACCAGTGGCAGTTGGGGGGATGTCGGACGACTGAGGGCTTCAGTGCCCAGTCCAGCCCTCCCACTCTGGCCACGCCTTGCCTTGTGCCACCCCTTCCGGTAGGGAGAGCCCGCGGGCTCGGTGGCCGAAAGGCCGTGTATCGGAGGTTCTGCGTCGAGTTTCTCAGCCAGAGTGGCTCGGCGGCAGTCCGGCGTTGCCAATTTTCCTGGCTCCGCATCCAGCGGAGTTAGGACTTGCGGCGGCTTCGTTTTTTGAAACCTGCAGGTTTTGTTTCCCCAACCCACTCTGCACTGCAACCAGCAGTGTATGGGTGGGGAGGGGTACCTGCAGTCCCCCTCACGGTGGTATTCTGCACTGCAGCCAGCAGTGTGGATGCCATTAGGGGGGTGGAGATGGTGGGCCGTGGGAGAGGCCCTGGGTCCGAAGGACCAGCGTTTTGGTTAGAGGCCGTGCTGGCGAGCCTCTTCGCCCAGGGCGGTTCGCGGTGGTAGCCTGGAGGTAATCCCGCGCTCCGTCCCGACTTAGCGGGCGTGGAATGGGAAAAGCCCCGGTGGTTTTAGTGGGTATGCCCTTGGACGGCCTCTGATTAGCAGAGGCCTAATCCAGGGGAGAGCCCCACACTACCCGGTCGACTCCCAGCGGCCGGGTGTGCATAAGGCGGCGCCGACCAACCGGCGCCGACGTCGGCTCCTGTCAAATTTACATCTCAGATGGAAAAAGCATTTTCAGGTCTTACCTATGCTTTGTTCAAACAAAGGGATATTTTACAAAATGAAATGTGCCTATTTCTCACTTGGATCCAACAATCAGACCAGCTTACCCATTCCAACATTTATGATAAAATCAACGAAATACTAACCCAAGGTGAGTACCCTAAAATAAAAAGTGACGTTTTCCAACTGGTGTGCGGCCACAGGGTTGAGCTAGTACAGCATAGGAGAGAATCCATTATATCTTCAGTGAAAGACCCTTACCACAAACAGGCAATACAAAAAATCCGACACATACTTGTTTGACAGCGAAAAGTTCACCTCAGTTTTGGAAAAAGCTGGCGGTCTGAAGAATATATTTTGGCCTAAAAATAAAGACCGTACATACTCTGTACCGCAGAAAGATCCTAGCTCTTCACGCCAAACTAATGTGTATGCTGCCACCTCAAAATCATCATCACAAAAGCCGAAATATGATGCGAAAACAGCCACTAGGAAATCTGGACATAATCAACAGTCGTTTCGTGGCAGAGGTGGTCGAGGTGGAAGGCATGATGGCCACAAACAACGTAAGTCATACTCTCCCTCATCCCACCGGGATAGGAGAGGACAAAATAAACGACAATATTGACGTGAACTTGCCTTTTCGTGTCGGCCAGCTACAAAAATTTCACAGTCGCTGGAAAATGCTCAGGGCACCGCCCTACATTTTTAAAATACTAAAAGGATATCGAATTCCATTCAAAGAGAAGCCTCCACTGTACACACCACTCATGTGCAAACAAACAACATTCTCCCCCGAAATGTCGAAAGTTATTGCCGAAATGCAGTTACAAGGTGTCTTAACCATTGTCAACACATCTCCAAGCTTCATATCTTCTGATGCAGAGGAAGGACGCAGTGGAAAAAAGCCGGAATGATAGCCGCTAGAGTATCCAAGTAATTAGTTGTATTTAAATAGGTTTAAGTATACATGGTATCTTGGTCACATGGAGACAGTCAAACATGATATATTGTTATAAACAAAGTATATACATTAAATTCAAATCAGTGTCAAAATATTGCCAGTGTCTGATTAGACAAAAAGCAGGTTTTACCTACACCTCCCCATAATCAGAACACTATATGTACACCCTGTATATAATACAATGTATGTACAAAAACGTTATATCAAAAGTACCTTAACACTAGCGCCTTATCAACTACTTAACCTAACTGTACAGACAACACAAAAACAAATGACACTATAAACAAAACACTAGTATAACCCTAAATTAGTTAGGCACTTGTAGTGTCTCAGCTTAGGCAGCGGTTTTGTGAGGATGTCTGCAGTTTGGTGAGCTGATGGAATGAAAACTACATTGACTTGATTGGTGAATATGGATTCACGGACGAAATGATGTCGGATGTCAATGTGTTTCGTGCGGGCGTGATACGTGTTATTCTTAGTGAGTTTGATGGCACTTTGATTATCGCACTGAATGGTGATGGGTGACGAAAGTGAAAAGATGTCGCTGATGAGTGAACGAATGTAAATGGCTTCCTTACAGGCTTCACTGAGGGCCATGTACTCAGCCTCCGTCGTGGATGTGGCCACGGTCCGCTGTTTACGGGACTCCCATGACACAGCTGAGCCACTCATTTGGAAAACGTATCCTGTATAGGATCGTCTGTCCACCAGATTACTACCGTAATCGGCATCAGCAAATCCGACTATGTCACCGCTACTGTTGTAGGTCAACTTTTTATTTTTGGTGGCCTTTAGGTACCGAAGAACGCGTTTTGCAGCTCTCCAATGTACCTCCCCATAATGTACGTTGAATTGACTCAAGGCAGACACGGTGTGAGCAATATCTGGCCTTGTGCCAATGGAAATGTACATTAGACTTCCAATGAGCTGCTGGTATGGAAGGGCAGGATTTTCCTCCGTTAGGTCAGGTAACGTAAGTCTCGTACCAGTCTCCATAGGAGTCGACACCGGGATGGCATCTGTCATTCCAAACTTATCGATGACTTGCTCGATGTACTTAGTTTGGTCGAGTGATAGTTTTCCATCTTGGCGTATGACGCGCATACCAAGACAGTCCTTCAGGGGGCCTAAGTCCTTAATTACAAAGGACTTTTGTAGTTCATCTTTGAACTCTTGTTTTATCTTCGCATCGTTGCTGAAGATGAAAAAGGTCGTCCACGAATACTGCTACTATTAGTAGCTTTGCATCTTTGTGTTTATAATAGATGCAATGTTCGTGTTCCGAACGATTGAAGTGAAGTTTGTCCATTGCTTCACAGACTTTTTTGTTCCACTGTCGTGGAGCTTGTTTGAGCCCATAAAGTGCCTTTTTTAGTAGGCACACTTTCGTCTTATCATTAGAAAAGCCTTCTGGCTGTTCCATGTATATTTCTTCCTCTAGGTCGCCATTGAGGAACGCTGTTTCGACGTCCAGGTGGTCGATGTCCAAGTTTAGCTTGGCAGCGTAAGGCGAGTAGAAGGCGGATAGACGAAAGTCTTGCTACTGGCGAAAACACTTCGCCATAGTCTACACCATAGACTTGTGTAAAGCCCTTGGCGACTAACCGAGCTTTGTACTTAACAATATTCCCGTTGGTATCCCTCTTAACTTTATACACCCACTTACATCTAATAATTTTTCTATCTACAGGTCTATTAACAAGTGTCCATGTTCCATGCTTTTGCAATGAGTCATGTTCTGACTGCATTGCCTTTTGCCACTCAAGGCTGTGACTGTCCTTCAGAGCTTGTTTGTAAGTCTGGGGCTCACAATCGATGCTCGTCAGGTTCACATTCTCCGAGTATCTCTCCGGAGGGCGTCTATCTCGAAGAGGGTATCTTCGGGATGTCCTGGGTTCTGGAGTATTAGCAGGGACAGGTTGGTCCTGTGCATCTGCAAATAATTCAGGTTCCAGATGAGGGACGGTATGCTCTGGAGTAGATGGTACAGGAGTGTGTAGGGGTTCGCATGGGCAGTTATCTTGTACAGGATCTGGAGTAAGCGCAGGTGGGGTTGGTTCAGGGGTAGGGACGTGTACGTCCAGAATTTCAGGTACGGGTTGGAAAACGTCTGAGTTCTGGGTTCCATCACTAGCTTGAGGTGGTGGTGGCTTGTCTTCGACGAAGACATCATCTCTAGCTATTATAATGCTCTTCGGATTTTGAGGATTGATCAAACGGTAACCTTTTGTACCATGTGAGTATCCCACGAAGATACAGGTTTGCGTCTTACATTCGAGTTTTTTCCTCTTCTCTTTTGGAATGAGAGCATAGGCTTCACACCCAAAAACTCTGAGATGTGACACATTCACCTTTTTTCCAGTCCATAATTCCTCAGGAATCCGATTATTGAGAGCATGAGTAGGCGAGAGATTTTTAAGATAGATAGCTGTGGAGACAGCTTCTCCCCAATATGCTCGTGAAAGACCGGAGTCTTGGAGCATTGACCTTGCCTTTTCGACAACTGTTCGGTTGACTCGCTCTGATACTCCGTTCTGCTGCGGTGTGTATGGCACTGTGGTTTGATGTACAATACCATTATTTTTCAGAAAGCGAGTCATTTCTCGACTTGTGAACTCAGTTCCGTTGTCGGATCGTAGAGTCTTTATTTTAAGGCCAGTTTGACATTCAACGAAGTTTTTAAATTCGGCAAACTTTTGAAAAACTTCGCTTTTCGACTTTAGCAGGTAGCCGAAAGTCTTACGCGTGAAGTCATCTGTAAACGTTAGTAGATAAAGTGCTCCTCCCCATGAGTGAGTACTCATTGGTCCACATAGGTCTGTATGGACCAATTCCAACTTATGGTTGGACCTACTAGATGAGCATTTGAATGGCCTTTTATGCATTTTGCCTTGTAGGCATGGCACGCAGGTTTTATGTAGATCGCTAAAAGACAATGTTGTGTAATCTACACCTACAGCACGATTTTTTAAAATATTTAGGGCTCTGGGATGTAAATGGCCTAATCGTCTATGCCACAGAAGAGCGGACTCTCTGACTTGTGTAGACAAGGCATTATGGTTTGGCGTGTCCAGTTTGTACATGCCTTTATGATTTGAGGCTGTCGCGATGACATCGCCTGACACATGACATCCTTCTTTCAAAAGAATTGTTGCACCTTTTGGGGAAAATAATACAACGAGCCCTTTTTTAACTAGACTACTTACCGAAAGTAAATTTAGCGATAAATCCGGAACAAATAAAACATCGGAAATTTGCTTAACCCTATTGGAAACATTTAAAGTTACTGCACCTCTGCCTTTGCTGTGGATTTGTTTACCATCTGCCACAGTGATGGGTTTCCGTTCCGGTTTTAGGTCCTGGAACCAATCACTCCTGTTCGTCATGTGACAAGTGGCACCAGAATCTACATACCATTCGGTGGTAATCGATGGAGTAGAACCTGTAGGGAAGCTATTAGAACAAGATAAAAGTGTAACGTCAGATGTATTATGAGCATGAGATGATGACGAATGACTTTTCTTGTTTCGGTTAATGCGTTTCCTACACTGAGATACTACATGGCCTAACTTCTTACAAAATGTACACTTTTTATTACACTTAGGCACACTATTTACACTGGAAGTTAAAGCACTTGATGTAGTAGCTGCACGAAGGTTCTCCCAAGTCTCCTTTGCGGTTTCCGCTGACATCACTACGGGGTAGAGTTCTTCATGTAGGCCTAGGCAGATCTTAGACCTGGCCCTGGCGTCTCTCCTTTCAAAGTCAGTGATTTCATCTGCTGGCTTTGTGATGCAATCCCAAAGATCCACGTCTATTAGATACATTTTCATTGCGGAACTCCATGTCGCGTAGTTGCAACTGCCTTGCAGCTTCGGAAAGCACGGTGTGTTGCTGGTGGCAGGGGACGAGTTGCCGGTGGTGGCTGTCGTCCGCGGTGACGGCAATATAGTTAAACGGTCCATAACCTTCTGATGCAGAGGAAGGACGCAGTGGAAAAAAGCCGGAATGATAGCCGCTAGAGTATCCAAGTAATTAGTTGTATTTAAATAGGTTTAAGTATACATGGTATCTTGGTCACATTGGAGACAGTCAAACATGATATATTGTTATAAACAAAGTATATACATTAAATTCAAATCAGTGTCTGATTAGACAAAAAGCAGGTTTTACCTACAATATCGACCATGTTCCTTCGGCCAAAAAGCGACGGCACGATGAGGCCTATCTTCAATTTGAAAAACCTGAACAAATACCTTCACTACGACCAGTTCAGGCTAGTGAATATGTACAGAGTCCCGGATTTCCTACAGATAGACAGAAAAATAGATTTGCACCAAGCTTACTTTCACCTGCCTGTTGCAACTGCACATTAACGGTACTTACGTCTGATATACGACACCAAACTGTATCAAATGACGTGTCTCCCATTCTAGCCCAAATACTGCGAGAGAGGGGTCTTCGCATTTTCGTGTACTTGGACGATTTTTTCCTGGCCAACCAGGATCACTCAGTTCTGGAAATGCAAATAACCACTGCAGTGAACATGCTCGAACATCTGGGCTGGAGAATAAACAGGAAAAAATCTATTCTATACCCACAAAAATCACTCGAGTTCCTAGGCGTTGTATGGGACACGTGGCAAAATACAAAACATCTACCGGAGAGACTGGCCGTCAAATTGAAGTACCAAATACAACAATCGTTGCAACGACCAACTGCCACTCTGCAGGAGCTCCAAAAACTTGTCGGCACACTGAATTTTGCGAGCTTTGTGATCTCAAGGGGATGGTTGAATTTCCGAGAACTCCAATCGCACACAAACTCTTTGTTGAATTCGACGGACCATTCAAATCTGCTCGGAATCGACAAGGGAACTACATTGGTGGTTGACAAACTACAACATTCCCTCTGCGATTCACCATCCTCCACCCACACACTTTCTGACAACCGATGCCAGCGATATTGGATGGGGCGCAGTCCAGGAGCCCAATTCTCGGGCTCGTGACATTTATTTTCATACGACATATATCACTAAAACATAGTTTTTTTGTATGGTTTTCGGGTGATATCCGCCATGTTTTTGAAAAGTCACAAACCCGAGAATTGGGCTCCAGGAGCCCAATTCTCGGGCTCGTGACATTTATCATCATACGACATATATCAACAAAACATGGCGGATATCGTATGAAAACGTTTATGCTTATTCTCGCGAAGTCGAATGGTGACATATGTCACATATTTTCCTGCGACACGTATCGTATGGTCTTGACCATACGATATGAAGTATCACGGTGGTTTTGGTGATATTTCTCCAATTCAACGTGACGTTTGAGTCGCTTCGCGTTTTGTTGTTTATTGACGTTTGGTTGTTCAAATCACATAACAAGTTTAAATTAACTGCACAAACCAAGAAGATGATTGATTCTCTGTGTGAACGATTGTTTAGCTGAGAATTTTAAATTGTATTATATTTTCTTTAATTGGAACAAATTTTCACCAGTATACACTACATACCTTTAAATATTTGTCATTAAGCCTTTTTATCTCAGTAATAAAATCAGTGTGAAGAAAACTCTTTAATTCATTTTTTCTTTTAACGCGTCTTTTTGCCACAGTTGCCATCTTTTTTTGCTACAGACTGAAAAGAAATCTTTTGGCTTTCGATCGGTGTAACGGAATGGACAACATTTCAAAATTGCTAAGCTCTGAAACAAAAAATACCATTTCTTTATTTACTTTTCCGCTGCGCAAATATATATTTATTAATTTTTTATATTGGTTATTTACTGAGAAAAAAATTAAAAACTAAAAAACGTAAGATGACGTCATCGGACGGCAGAATGTAAAATATTTCTTTGCTTAGCACATTATAGTTTTAAATTTACGTAATGCCAAACTCATGACATGTAACTGTCAAAAAAAAAGACAACTTGTCAACGTTGAATGTATGAATGACGTTGACAATGTTGACACTAGTATTATTTACCTTTGACAGTAGTACCTTTTTTTTTATTAAAACAATGATAAGCAAAGGAATATCGCTGTATTCAGCCGTCCGATGACGTCATTTGGCGCTTACGTCTATTTAGAATAAAAATAATTTCAATAATTATTTTATGCATGAAAATGGACAAATTTTGAAAAAAGAAAAAATATGGGTCTGTTCATTTTATGTCTACTTTCATATAAAAAAACAATATGGACATGTTAAAAATTTGAAATGTTGTCCATTACAATTTCATAAAATAAATTTTCTTTTCCGTGTTTTTTGATCGTATTTTAAAGCAGTTATGATAATTATGATGTTACACAAACATAAAATTGGCTGTTGATATAAAAAGGCTAGAAAATGTTATATTCATTCTTAAACAATAAACATTAAGATTTCTCGACTGTATATTTGTGTCAATCAACAAAATGGAACGTGTTAGCGGAAATGATATGGGCCACATTCTCTATGGTAGTGACTTTTATTGTCGCATGGGCACGAGAATAGAGTTTTTTTACTTTTGTGACATTTTGGTGACATTTTCGTACGACATTGGAAAAGTGACATTACAGAAAATAAGACATTTTATCGCACGTCCCGAGAATTGGGCTCCAGGAGCCCAATTCTCGGGTTCGTGATATTTTGAAAACATGGCGGATATCACCTGAAAACCATACAAAAAAACTATGTTTTAGTGATATATGTCGTATGAAAATAAATGTCACGAGCCCGAGAATTGGGCTCCTGGAGCCCAATTCTCGGGACGTGCGATAAAATGTCGTATTTTCTGTAATGTCACTTTTCCAATGTCGTACGAAAATGTCACCAAAATGTCACAAAAGTAAAAAAACTCTATTCTCGTGCCCATGCGACAGTAAAAGTCACTTCCATAGAGAATGTGGCCCATATCATTTCCGCTAATACGTTCCATTTTGTTGATTGACACAAATATACTATCGAGAAATCTTAATGTTTTTATTGTTTAAGTATTAATTTAACATTTTCTAGCCTTTTTATATCAACAGTCATTTTCATGTTTGTATAACATCATAATTATCATAACTGCTTTAAAATACGACCAAAAAAGACGAAAAAGAAAATTGATTTTATGAAATTGTAATTCCGTTACACCGACCGAAAGTCAAAAGATTTATTTTCAGTCTGTGGCAAAAAGAGATGACAACTGTGGCAAAAAGACGCGTTAAAAGAAAAAAATGAAATAAAGAATTTTCTTTGTTTACACTGATCTTGTTACTGAGATAAAAAGGCTTAATGACGAATATTTAAAGGTATGTAGGTAATACTGGTGAAAATTTGTTCCAATTAAAGAAAATATAAGAACAATTAAAATTCTCAGCTAAACAATCGTTCACACAGAGAATCAATCATCTTCTTAGTTTGTGCAGTTAATTTAAACTTGTCATGTGATTGAACAACCAAACGTCAATAAACAACAAAACGCGAAACGACTCAAACGTCACGTTGAATTGGAGAAATATCACCAAAATCACCGTGATACTTCATATCGTATGGTCAAGACCATACGATACGTATCGCACGAAAATATGTGACATATGTCACCATTCGACATCGCGAGAATAAGCAAAAACGTTTTCATACGATATCCGCCATGTTTTGTTGATATATGTCGTATGATGATAAATGCGTGACATTTATCATCATACGACATATATCAAGGACGACATATATAAGGAAGCCCGAGAATTGGGCTCCAGGAGCCCAATTCTCGTGCTCGTGATATTTATTTTCATACGACATATATCACTAAAACATCGTTTTTTTGTATGGTTTTCAGGTGATATCCGCCATGTTTTAAAAATATCACGAGCCCCAGAATTGGGCTCCTGGACGGCCAATGCCTACAGGGCACTTGGTCGAATATGGAACAGAAACTACATTGCAATCAGAAGGAATTTATAGCTATCAGAAAGGTCTTAGAAGAGCATTATCCCTGTCTGACCTCGACAACACTTCACATACAATGGAACCAAATCGCATGAAGGTGGAACCAAATCGCAAGGACTTGCCCTAGCCAACAGCGCATTCAAGAACTTGGATCGACACAACATACGAGTATGCATATATCATCTACCGGGCACGTACAACACGGATGCGGATTATCTGTCTAAAAGATACCTACAGAGTGGCATCTCCAACCATCAATAACGCAAGTGGTGTTTTCGAAATGGGGCACACCTCAGCCAAGGGAACCTACCTCGTAGTTGTTCCTCGGTGGGAGAAAGTATTCTGAAGGCCCGACTTGAAGAGCAGAGCGACAGGACCTCCTTTCACTCTCCGCAACCTGGTGAAGAGTCTAGTGGATGTCTCAACAGGTCTGCCACCACCGAAAGTAACAGAAATGACATTGGAGGTTTGGCGATGTGGGGGTGGCAATCGTGCCTGAGCGATTGGTCACAAGATCAAAAATCTTTGTTGTCTTCCAGCTGGCGACAATCTACAATTAACACATATATGTGTCCAAGCTGTTTTCCAAGCTGGTCTATAGGACACAAAGACAGCAAAAGATGGACGAATTGGACAAAGGAACACAAGGTTGATACACAAAATCCGAGCGGATCCCAACTAGCCAGGTTTCTTGCTGATCTTCATCAGAAAGAAGGATTGTCCCTAAGTACAATACTTGTACATAAATCGACAACCGCAACGTTCTGTGATCCTCAATCAAAGATTAGTTCCCATACACTTGTTAAACAGGTATTAAAATCAATATCGATAGCCAAACCTAAGAATATAAAACCCCCCGTCTGGGACATAGATACCTTAAGCTCACATATGAGCCACAAAGATACTGAGACTACTAGTCTGTATGAAATCTCCCGACACACAGCCGCGATTCTACTTCTATGCTCTGGACGGCGAGTGCATGACCTCACCTTACTTAGAATTTCACCAAATCACTATGTACAAGACTAAGAGTATGTAATTTTTTTGCCAGCTTATGGATCAAAAACAGATACACCTAACAGGAGACAATCAGGATGGAAGCTTATTCACAACAAGGACAGCAAAAGTCTAGATCCCGGCTACTGGGTGAAGCGCTTGATGGAACTATCCCAATCTAGAAGAGAACTGATTTCTTCCGACCACTTATTCCTTAATACTTTTGGAGATCCAATACCTGCTACCCAGACAATGCTGAATACAAGCATAATTTTCCTTTGCTTATCATTGTTTTGATTAAAAAAAAAGGTACTACTGTCAAAGTAACTAATACTATGTCAAACATTGTAACAGTCATCATACATTCAACGTTGACAATTGTCTTTTTTTTAATACGTTACATGTCATGGGTTTGGCATTATCGTAAATTTAAAACCTATAATGTGCTAAGCAAAGAAATATTTTACATTTCTGCCGTCGATGACGTCATCTTACGTTTTTTAGTTTTTATTTTTTTCTCAGTGACTAAGCAATATAAAAAATGAATAAATATATATTCGCGCAGCAGAAAAGTAAACAAAGAATTGTATTTTTTTGTTTTCAGAAGCTTGCAATTTTGGAAATGTTGTCCATTATTGCAGATGGATCAAGAAAATTGCTACAAGAAGCAGGCATACAGCTACACCGGGGAGTTTCAGATCCGCAGTTGCCTCGAAAAATTGGATGGAGAATTTTAATTTAGACGATATTATGTCCAGAGGGAATGGACAACATTTCAAAATTGCTAAGCTCTGAAACAAAAAATACCATTTCTTGATTTACTTTTCCGCTGCACGAATATATATTTATTAATTTTTTAAATTGCTTATTTACTGAGAAAAAAAATAAAAACTAAAAAACGTAAGATGACGTCATCGGACGGCAGAATGTAAAATATTTCTTTGCTTAGCACATTATAGTTTTAAATTTACGAAATGCCAAACCCATGACATGCAACTGTCAAAAAAAAGACAACTTGTCAACGTTGAATGTATGGATGACGTTGACAATGTTGACACTCGTATTATTTACTTTTGACAGTAGTACCTTTTTTTTATTAAAACAATGATAAGCAAAGGAATATCGCTGTATTCAGCCGTCCGATGACGTCATTTGGCACTTACGTCTATTTAGAATATAAATAATTTTAAAAAATATTTTATGCATGAAAATGGACAAATTTTGAAAAAAGAAAAAAATATGGGTCCGTTCATTTTATGTCTATTTTCATATAAAAAACAATATGGACATGTTAAAAATATGAAATGTTGTCCATTGGAAATCTGCCAACACTTTCAAAAAGTTTTACTGTCGCGAAATTAAATCTGATTCTGATCTGAGAATAAGTTGATCACAACTAATTTTCAACCAATTTAATAATAAGTACTAAAATTAATATACATAGTACGTATAAGTACTTTATGATTGCTTTGGTTTCGAACTACCTATAGTATACACACACATATTACTTAATTTATACTATAGTGGTACATATGTCGATTGATTTACAACAGTTATTACTGCTATAATATTATCTTTAATTTTCACTAGTTTAGAAACCCCATTAAAAAACGTAGATCACATTGGCGCCACCACCACCAGGCGATAACAAACACGTCTCTCATGTATTATTAGGTTTCGAATAACGGTACAGTGAGTTTAATAGATACATTTTACCTGAAAATAAAATGTGTATTTAACATACTTACCTTATTCGAAACCTAATAACTTAAATTTCTGCCTGGTGCAATTTATAGTATACCTACATGAGCAACACAATGATCCAAAATCGTTCTCGATGCTCGAACTAACTGCGGTGGTTGGGCGCCCATGGCGGAAAATGTGGTTAAAACGTGGCAACGGTGATTGGACCGGAAATGCGCGGCAAATATTTCCAGGAAATCATATACGCTACTCTCGTGTATTATTAGGTTTCGAATAAGGTAAGTATGTTTAATACACATTTTATTTTCAAGTAAAATGTATTGTAACTAACTGCAGAACACATACAGTTGATTAATTAAAAAAGATAAAAGTAATAAATCTTTGTTTTATTTAATTATATATGGTAGATTTCTATTGGGCTCTTGGAGCCCAATTCTCGGGCTCGTGACATTTCTTTTCATACGACATATATCACTAAAACATAGTTTTTTTGTATGGTTTTCCGGTGATATCCGCCATGTTTTTTTCCTATCGAAATCCCGAGAATTGGGCTCCTGGATTAAATCTTTAATCTATGAGGAAACGAATACCTTATGTCTAGAATTAATATTAATAACACACGCACACACACATACATGTGAATAACACACTCATATATAAACCAAACAAATAAAAATACCTAGGTTAAATTCAAATTTAATCTTATTACTTTTATTTTCTTTTTGTAACATGTCATAGTTGCTAATTTGTACCACCTCATGTTATAGGAGAGCGGACTCTCCTGGCGCAAGTGTTTATACACTTAAAAGGAGATTGCTAACTTAGATATTGTTATGTATAGGTGTGTACTTTTTGGAAGCAATAACTATTTTTCATTTTCACCCTTGTGAAATACCCTAGAGTCCGCGCCACAAAAGAAGTCCCGTGACAAGAAATAGAACTAAAATTTTAGATTCCTTAAGTATACGAATATAATTCAAATAATATTCTAAAATATAAAAAACATTTTTGGACCACAGAAAATGAGTCATCCGGTAAAAAAAATGGTTTTGTAACTTTTTACTAAAGTTTAATGGTAACACTACTGTACTGTCAGTTAGTCACCACAGATACGTAGTATCTTCTACTTAGTTTGTGCCACAGACCAAGAAAAAAAATTAGTCACTGACAGCTAGGCAGGCAGAGATAATGTGGTGAATAGCTTGAAATTCGAAAAACCAACAAACGGTAATAATTTGGAAATGTCTGATAAAAATGATAGCCCAGAAAATAATTATAAATCGACTCCTCCTACAAATAAAAAAGTTCGGAATCCTTTCGATAAAGCGTTGATCGATAGGCTGCACAAGCCGATATGCAGGTAAGTTGCGTGGGTTTAGTTTTGAAACAAAAACATCGGATGTTGAATGTTCATTGTTTATTTGTGATTGTAGTCCGGGTATGTGCAAGATATACAAAAAGAAAAACAATGGCTCGTTCCGTTGGGATATCGACCAGGCGTGCGCGTTGGTGCCAGCGGATATTGTGGCCTGCAACAGTCAATTCGAGCCGTCACCAGATCCGACTATGGAACGGATTGCAGAGGAGGCTACTGAAAGGTAATACCACAATATGTTTAACAAGCCTTTAGATCTAATATCATATAAAATGTTTTTTATTACAAAAATGTTATATTCTAAATATAAATAATTCTAATATAAATTGGCCGTGTGGTCCCCGGCAGAGTAGAATAGGCCACCCTCACTCTTACCGAGGTGTCGTAAAAGGCGACTAAGGTAAAGCTGCGTGCATGATCATCAGCACCCAGAGAAGGAAAACTCTGCATTTATATCAAAACCCTCGCCAACCCGTCTGCCAAGCGTGGTGAGTATGGCAATTACCCCTCATGTGATTGAGGGAGGCCCGTGCCCCAGCAGTGGGGACTTAAATGGGCTGATGATGATGAAATATAAATAAATTATTTAGCATTCCTTGACATATCAATATCAGTTTATCTTTGAAGCTAGTCGTCCAATATATAATAGTGTCTTAAATAGCATGCTATGCTATTTAAGACACTATTCAGTACTTATATAATGCTTTACATAAGTACTGAGTTATGTTACTGCTATTTCATCATTAGGGTTAGGGGTTAGGTTGTGAAGATTATCCTTACTTGATCAATCATTTGTGCCTATCTCTCATTGATAAAAGTCTTAAGTATAATGGTGGCTTATTATATATTGTGTATGTTTGGTCAGTTTTTAGTGCAGCATGATTTAAAAAAATATATGTAAAATTGCAGATTCTTTTCTCAAGAAATGGTTATGCCAAGTCCACTTTTGTCTTCCAAGAAAGTGAAGCCTCTGCTTCACACTTCTAGCGATACTAGCATAAAGTTGACCAGTTTTGCAGAGGAAAAGACTGTTATTGTGAGGGATGGTAAGTACTTTGTTAAGGTAATTTAGTAATGTGTATTGGCATGGTTACTGAATCGAAATTTTGAGGTTATTATTTTAGTACTCATTTTAAACTACGTGGTTTAACTTAAGTATTAAAGTTGATATACTAAATAACGTTAAACTTAGTTTTGTAATAATGATTATTCTAGTCCTTCAGTTATTCTGCTTATAACACATAAAACATATAAACTGCTTATAACACCTTTTTAACTAGCAAAGGTTTATTGAATGTTCATGAATTAAGATGTTCCTTAGGGTTTATTTAAGAGAAGTTTGAAGATTTGCTTTTTACTGCTTTCATTACTATAATTACTTTTTAGTAAGTATAGCTTAATTCTATAAATTGAAAAGAGATATCCCTCTTATTGAACTATAATTGAAAAGTTAAGTTTATTCTCCTTACACCTTTGCATTTAGTAGCACCAGGCACCAGTCCAAAAATTGTCGCTAAATTGTGAAGAGAACAATAAATCATTTATTTATTGATTAAGAATGTATATAGTTCCATTTGTAGATAATGATATATTATTAACTAGACTGGCCCAACCGCACATTTTTTAGTGACCCTGTCTCACTCTAGCTAGTGGGTTTGATTCTCATTCTAGACATTTATCTGATGAACACTTGGATGTTAGTATAGTCTATTTAAGTGTATAATACATTTGTTGATTCTGAATTATCAGATAGCCATTAGGCTAATACAAGTGGTAGCTTAAGGTGATGGGTAGGGCACACTAGAGACGCCAAACGATTTTAATTTTTAGCCACTAAACCGGATCTCTTTTAAACAATTTCGGGGTTATAATCTCTCGGAGAACACTTATAACTATTTATTAAATAACCATGTGCAAATGTTGGGTCCGTTTTGTACGCGAAAAATTCACGCCAGAAGCGGCCACTTTTATGAAATTTTTCGCGTATGCATTAGACCCAACATTTGTGCAGGGTTATTTAATAAATAGTAATAAGTGTTTAGCAGCTAAAAATTAAAGTCGATTGGCGTCGCTATTGTGCCCTACCTTAAGTAGCACACATACTTTAGGGTCATTTAAATAATTAAATCTTAGTCATCAGGATTATGATAACAGCACCTATAAAGGTGCTGTTATTATAATCCTGAATGTATGGTATGCTTAGTTTCAGCACAGACTATACTGACATTACCTCCTGAACTGCCACCTGAAATAGAAAAATTACTGCAACCATTCTACACTTTCACACAGGTGAATTTATCCATAATTTCTTTGTTATTTAACTTTTGTTTGAGCGTGACACATTTTTTTCCTGTATATCAGCAGAGCTATCATAAATTATAATACTCTAAGATTGTGACCAGAAGATAATATTATAAATTAACAAAATCAACTTAAAAAGCCGAGGAACACGTAAGCAGACACCATATATTATAAATTATTATAATTCGGGATATATAAAACATTG
The DNA here is from genome assembly GCA_019059595.1 of Marasmia exigua. Taxonomy (NCBI): domain Eukaryota; kingdom Metazoa; phylum Arthropoda; class Insecta; order Lepidoptera; family Crambidae; genus Marasmia; species Marasmia exigua. The sequence continues at coordinate 14,503,300 of CM032466.1, forward strand.
ATTTTATGTTGACCATTTAATTATGATTGAGTCAATCATCAATTTAGGGTAGTAATATTTGATCTGATGATCTAACTGATTTCACTTAAGATTTACTCAATAAAATGGCCTGTTTCTGTTAATTACTGCAGCTGAAACAAAAAGAGTTATAAGATCATTTTACTAACTAAGATTGAATAAGTGATACCATGTGGTTAGAAGAATTATGAATCTACTAACAAAACATATTGATGCAAATAGAGACCAAGAAAGTAAAGAAAAGACGAGAGAGAGAGAGTGAAGAGATTTAGATCAGTTTTTTGAGTACTCTAATATTTATGATTCGAAATAGTTTGTAGTCTTCCTCACAATATCCTTTGTTAATGATATATTTTAGGCATAATTTTAAAAATGTCATCAAGAACCTATAGATCACAACTAATTGTATTCAAACAAAAATTCCAGGATCAAGACATTTCAGGCGACTACGAGATCACAGCCAACGGATCCCTTAGACGAAAATTGTTCTTTGAGGAGCACAGTGATATGGAACATTATGATTCTGAACAGACTGACGACGAGATCCATCCTGAGCCAGAACCTCGCCCACCGTCGAGTTACGAAGCGCATATACCTGTGGTTTTTAGTCCTGACTTGGTGAGTATTTGATACTATCACGATCAAATTTGAAATTTTATCATTACGATTTCGTTTAGAACCATCAAATTAATACAGTATCCATAGTTTGAAGTAGAACCATTGTCACTTGATGACACTCGAGCACACTTATACTACTTGTTTATGTATGTACACATTGTGTTGTGTACTACTCAAGCTTATTTGTGTAGCTGTCAGCATTTCTAGATTGCTAGAACTACCCTCCATGGCCAATTTCAGAGTCGCGATTTGGTAGCGAAAGGAATGAAGCGTACTTTTGGAACACCACTCAAGAAAGACTCAACAGCCAATGGAAAGTCCTGTTACCGGAACAAAATATTGGAAGCAGTCGAATTTGGCGAGCCGTGCTTCAGCCCTATACAGTTCCAGACGCCGAAACGTATTTCACCGGTGTCTGGCACCTCTTCCTCGTTGGCATCTACTTCCATTTCGCCAGTAACTAAAGCCACATCAAGTGATGAAGAGGTATGATTTTTCTTTTGGTCTCATAGATTAAAATTTTATGGAGGTAGGGTGTTGACTGTAGGTTAGTCAGGTCTCTTACTTAGCAATGTGTCTAGTTTTGAAGGTGTGTAAATGTTATGTATAAATACATATATACTTTTTAGAATACAGATCCATTATGAATCTTCATATTAACAGCCAAGTGGCACTCAATGTTACCTATTCGGAACTATACATTTGAATTGATGGATAATACAATAATTTGAAAGATAAATTTTAACTAAATATTATTCCAAGAAAATAACTAAACTACACTTGGGTACAGAAAAATCACACACCTGATATTCATATTATAACGTGCTCACATCATGGTTTCATAAATTAAAAAGTAAAAAGTTTTATTACAATACTTTACGAAACACGACCTACGTCATTCATTGAAGTAATTCAATATACTATGGAAACTTACCGATTTGTGCAATGAATTTTAGCGAAAAAAAACGGGTGTTAAAAGCCCCATAGAACATTATACCCGATTTTTCTTTTCTGCACCCAAGAGTATATCCACCTCTTGTCCAATTCGAGAGATAAAAGTTTGACAGCCAGCCATAATATCTGTTATTTATTAGTTATTATCAAGTAAATCGGACGCACGCGCTAAATATTTCAATGTAATTAATGCTTTAGTGATGTTTTTTTATCTCGTCTCGTGTCATCATCAGTATCAAATGAACTGTAGTTTGGCCGTAAATATGTTTTTTACGACGAAAAATAAAACTATGATTTCAGAAAAATATCTTCACTTCTCCCGAATCTGAAGCAATGGCCACATGTCTTGATTGCATAGTATCTGATTCTGATAGCGACAAAAAGGGGCCTTGCTTTTGTAAAACTCCGAACAAGTCAGTCTTGAAAAGAAGCGCATCGTTAAAAGGGTCGTCACCACAGCGCTGCAGAAAAGACTCTTTTACATTTGGCGATAAGCGAAGTCTTAGCTTGTCGAGTCTGCATCGAAGTCGCTCGGTTCAAAAACTCGACTTTAGTATGGATATGAGCATTGATGGATCTTTTCATGAAAATTGTCAAGGTAATATAAATTGTACTTCTAGTAATATAAATAATCACTTAATATTTTTATCACCATAAGCCTGGTTTCAAAAATTATTTTGATTTTAGCGGATTCTGAACCGAGCTCACCGAAAAGCAAACAAGTGTCTTGGTCCATCATAGAAGAAACAAGTCTACATCACAAGGCAGAATCTACCAAGGAACATATAGATATACAATCTTCTACAAAAATACATAGCCTAAATATATTGGATGATACACCTATAAAGGGAAAACCAAGTAGGAATGTGCTGTCCCATGAAATTAGTAAAATTCGTGCACCAACTATTTTAACACCAGTGCACATGTCTCTAGATAGTAGTCTAGATAATTTCGAAAATCCACTCGGTATGGAAGATAAGAAAATTGACTTTAACAATGTTGATCTCAAGTTTTTGACTGAAATATCTCAATTTGATAATACTAGTAATAATGCCACTAAAGTCGGCGATAGTTCTGTAAGTTTTAAAAGAGTTGACAGCGGGTTTAATGAGAATACTTTCTATGCTAATGCTTCTAGTTATTATGAGAGTGCCATAAAGCCTTCTGAGTTGACAGTGACTGATATATCGAAGGCTAACCATAGTAAGACTGCGTTGAAAGAGATATCTAATGTAAATTGGATAAGAGTGGACAGTGGATTTAAAGATGAGACGAATTCTGCGGATGGTACACAATTTTATCCCGGCAATGATAGTTCTTTGAAAAAAGTTACTAGTTTCCACTTTTCGGAAGCAAAACTGGAAGACAAAGAAAATATTGCCAATGAAGATTTCGATCGTTTCATTGTGCAAGCCTCCAATAAAAATGAAGCCATGTCGATGTCTGACATTTTCACGGACGATATGACTTTCAATTGCAACTTCTCCTCCACTCCGTCAAAGAACAAGTCGCGAAAAATTCATTCCTAAGTAGCACAATATTATTTTAAGTAATTATGAACTTTATAAGCATTTATTAGACAAAGTTTTGACATGAATCCATTATTGTGGATGATTTTATTTGATTATATTAATGATTTTGTTAATTGAGCTATGACTAAGTAATAAGTATTTTTGCATGAAATAATTATTTTTGTGATTTTTAGAATTGTGTGTTTACTTGAGTCAAGTAAAATTTAAATAAAATTTCAAGACTGAAATGAAACAACCCCTGTTTTGTGTTATACCGGTTATATGATTCGTACATTTTGTTTCTGAACTTAATTACGGTATAAAAGCAGATAAATCTATACTAGCAATATACTCTGGGCAGCAAATAAACCAGCCCTCAGCTAATTGTCACACAAACGGCCTACAAATATAAAATATTGCAATGTCAATAATTACATAGATGTCAGAAATGTTTAATTTTTATTTACTCCAGAAAGATGCCAATTTCCTAAATATATTACATGGAGCCTATTAAACTATTGTTTTTTAAAAAAATGCGTAGTTCTGAGGTCAATTAAAAAGCTTCTTTAAAAATTGGACACAATTGACATAACTTTACATTTTGCTTATGAATGAATGTTAATGAATTACAAGTAATTTTACTTAGTTTATTACCATAGCAGTGAAACATTTATATTTGTAGGCCTCCGAACTAAGCATGGTTGTATGAAAATTTCCTGGTGGCTCGGTTTATTTGCTACCTTGTGTATACATTAAAAAACTAAAGGTACTCATAAACCATAAACCATAATTTAAACTTAGACATCTGTCAGATTACGGATTGTGAGATAATATTATAAAAGAATCAGTGCATTATTTGTGTAACAATGAATATAGGTAGGCGATTATTATAAATACATTTCGATAATTAAGCATAAAAACAATGTTTAGTATAGCATGCTGTTGAAGGCATTGATATTTACTTTATTTTGTTAATTGGAGGACTTTATCGAGAGAAGTCTCAAAGTCCGCTCTTGTTTACTTCAATATAAGATTTATTTGTATCTATGCTAATTTTAGAGATCCGTCAATGTGTGGATCGCGCTCGTGCCGGTTATAGTTGAACACTGAATCATAGATTGATGCATATTATTTACTAGTTCACACTACAGCCGTTATTTGTGTTAAAATTCGATTATATAGGCGCTCCGCTTGCTTAAATACCTACCCATCGCAATGCATTACATTTCATTGATCTATTATTAATAATATGTACTATCAAACAGATGTTATCAAAAAGAAGTCAACTTCTTCTTTCTTCTTTTTTCTTCGTCTTTTTTGGTAAATTTATGCGATTTTTTTTCAATATAAAAATTTATATTTAAGATAAAAGATAAAAAAACATTTATTTGTTAAACACACACTACACACATCATTACGAACTGAAGAACAAAAAAAATCAAACTTCTGATGTTTATACTAGTAAAAACAACACATTAAAACAAAGGAAAAATAAATAAACAAAAAAAAAATCCTACAAGTTAAAATATTTAAGGCGGGCAATATATACCTACATTGTGTCCAGGTGTGTCGCGGTGCATACAAAAAGGAGCTCACTCAGCTAAAGCCACTTATTATGATTTACTTAACGTACAAAGTTTTTCGTGATTAATTGGAGTTTGCATTTTTTGGATTTTAAGTATCTGTGCATTATCAATCACTATCTTTAACATGTGACTTTAAAAAATATGCAGTAATTACTCGCACAATGGTAACGGTACATATGTAATATACCACCATTAAGATTTTTTTAGTGATAGATAGATATTCTTTATTGCACAAAAACAAAAAAAAGCGGTCTTATCGCTTGTAGCCATTATAGTATTGTATGTAGCTTTTGTATCAAATCGCTCAAAACTAATTTTATTGTAGTGTTGAGCGATTTGATACAAAAGCTACTTGCTAAAATTCGCGCAAGGAAACTCAATATTTTTCCGGTCACTTTTCAATTTTGGTAACCCTCAGCCTAGTTCAAAAGGCTAATTAGCATTATGTCGTATCTATATCCATTTAATTGCTGATCTATACGCCCGTGCCGCCCACATAGGTATATCTGCCACAGTCCAGACTGCTTCGTGCGTCATTCGTTTTTAACAAATAGCTTCGCGATAACGTCGTAACCCCTCTTATCACATATCCCGGAACGTCTGCGAACCACCCGAAGAGGACCTGTTAGGTAACGCAGTGTCACTAGAGGTTGTAACTTGTAATCGCGCACTCGCTCGGTACATTAGTAAGGCCCTATATAACCAACAGTCCAGTCTAAACATCTCACTTACGAACTGACAACTGGACAATTAGCAACTGTTTACACTCGGGTCAATCACTGATCATATTTCATTACTCGAACCGATAAGGGCGATGTTCGCGCACATTTGGTGGTAATTGAGCGTAGTTTTCGATTTTGTGAGTTTGTGGAAAGTGATTTGGGAGAGATGTATAACAAAACAAGTGCGACGCTGATGCTGCAGACGATTATGGTGTTGATGGAGAAGCAGAATGGGACCGATGTGACGAATTTCCCTGGAAGTTTCAATAGTAAGTTTTGTTTATTTTAATTCTAACTAAAACATTACGCTCTTTTTCAAGACGGACGAGCACACATGACACATCAAAGGGACATGGTAGGAATTATAATTGGAACTACTTTGATAGGTACAGTCACGTTCACTAATATGTACCTATCTATACTACAGTCTCATTTTATTGCAGGCGATTGTACATAAAGGTTTTTGCAAGTAATACACTAGACTGGTGGACTGAAAGTTGTTCATTGTTAAACACCTTATTTTTTAATTTTGTACAACGTTCATTTTCAAAAACATTGCACGAAAATGAGTCAATAGATTATGTAATGTAATGTAAGCAATTTGTATAAAATAATGCTAAAGTAGCAGAGTCCTGACTAGGCAATTTCTGAACCGATGCTAGATACCTACTAATTTAGGGCACTATGACAGTAATTTTGTCTATCTGAATAAATAATAAGGACAAATAGTTGACAGCGATTTTGCTCTTTATATATATATATATGAGATAGGTGGCAGACAAGCAGACGGATCACCTGATGATAAGCGATTGCCGCCACCCATGGACACCCGCGACACCATGGAGTCACAAGTGCGCTGCCAACCTTTAAACCCCTTTTTACCCCGCATTGGGCCTCCGGTACCCTCACTCACGCAGCGAAACACAGCACAACGCTGCTTCACGTCGGTTTTCTGTGAGGCCGTGGTTTCACTCCGGTCGAGCAGGCCCATTCATGCCGAACCGTGACTCTACCACGGTCTTTTACATAATTATGTTTAAATGAATGAAGGAACTATGAATACTATGAAAAATCTTCCAGATATAGTTATGTAGGTGTACGTAAAGGTGCACTACAGAGGGCCTATTCTCGAACACTCGACTTAATGTCGAGTAAGAGATTTGTATGGACGAATGTATGAAATTTTAAATTCGACTTCAATGTCGAGTGCATGGGAATCGCCCCCAGGTAAACGACTAATGTAATTATTAGTTTATTAACAGTTTTTTTTACATTAAATGTTATGTGTTCTAGATGATATGGAACTGGAGCGCTGCTACGGAAATTACGGATGCTTCTCGAAGGCTTACCCCTGGACTGAGAACCGGCCGGACAACTACTTCCCGATGACACCTGAATCAATGGTGATAAGGTAGGAATAAATTCTTTTTGGTATATTTTTATTGGACACAGTACACACAAACATCAGGTTTCTACAATCTCAAAACTCCTCAATTGATATTGAACCGAACTTGCCGACATTGTAGTGAGAATCGAATGAAGAACTTTGACAGTTTTGTATAAGTACTTTGATGCTTAGCTATACGTAAAAAAACATAAAGTTTGAATACACAAAAATAGACAGAACGCCAGCTGCGTACCTCGCCTGCTAAACAGGCTACGCACACATACATGCACGCCTACAGTGATCTTATAGTTTTTTTAGATTTTGGCGTTGCATTATAACTATAATTACTCAAGACGGGAATTAAAACGATATTTATTATATGATACAACATTGTGTACTCACATATTTTACTCGACGTTTCGGCTACGTTACAGCAGGCGTGGTCACGAGCGGACTCAGTAAAGCGTAGGAGCGGGTCCAGTAAAATATGTGAGTACACAATATTGTATCGCATATTAACTATCGTGTTAATTAATTCCCGTCTTGATATTAATTATAGTTACAGTGATGTCGGCGTGGTTCGGGGTACGACAGAGACGACTATTTGGAACTAAATTAATACTGCTCAATCAAGTGCCAAATGATGTTAGGCATTTGACAATAAGTGCGTGCAACCTTTAAGCACTATAATATAAATAAAGAATAAATCACATACGTTTTCCTATTCCTAAACTAAGGTTTTCCCTTTTACTATGGAAACAAGGAACGACAAAGGTACCACAAACATCCAAACCCAACACAAATATCTGTTTCATTAACAAATAGGTATTTGTGGTGGTGTGGGAATCGCACCCGCGTATTTATCCTGCGTATGTAGCCGACCGTGAAGATTTTCCTGCGTAGCTGAATCGGTTGGGAGATATTATTTTTATTTTTTATTCAGGCAGTCCACACCATTATCTAGTATTCAATTTTATTTATGTCATCTAAAAAATAGGGTGATCGACCAGGTACGGACCCCCCACACATGAACGTATATTCTTTATACAAATCATCTGTAAATTTATTTCAATCAAAACTCATCTTTATGTCAAAAATGTTTAGTTCAATAATCAGTTGAGTCTTAACCTGATATGTGGTTGTCTGTAAGTATATTATTTACTTATGTATACTAAATGTAGAAGTTAAAATATACGACGTACATTATACTTTGTTTGAAAAATAAGTTGATAAAATTTGTATACCTACAAACAATTGCATGTTTTGATTTTGTATTTGCGTAAATTTTATTTTTTTTAAAGCGATAAATTATTGCAACGACGCGTAGTAAAATTTAATGATGTTAGCTTTTCATTACGCACTTTAATTAATACGAACTAAATACAAATTCTATGATTTTTGTATCTTATGCTGATTTTTATAACCGGTATTCTTTGTAACCGATTTAACAAAAGAAGGGATTCTCAAGTAGTAGGATTATTTCAGTTGAAGCGAAATTTAGAAGTGTATGTTATTTACTGGAAGTGTCTAAAAAGATACGACAGGTTAGGTTACAGGATTCTGAAAATAAAAAAAGAATTTGGGCATTACCTATGTTTCGTACCATTTTTTCCATTATTGATGATAGTTTCTCTCTTTTTTTGACATATTTTTCTGTTAAGATTTTACAGATTCTCATGGTTATCGTACTACTCGCCTGAGATACCACATTTAGAATTCCTAGAGCTGACCCAATTACCCATTTTGCCATATTTCAAATATCTATTTACATCATTATAGGTACACATTACAGATATGTTTTGTCTTTTTAACTATCTAATCTGGACAACTTAAAACCGGTTATAGAACATAACAAACTTATTTTCAAGACTCCTACACGCGAGTTTGAGTCCATTTTTATAAATTAAACCCATTTCATTATTTTTGGGTGGCATAATCAATAATCAAGTTGGTCTGGTCCCCCTGTCAAAAAGTTGCGAAGGTCAGACTGCAGTCGCTTCATTGTAATTACCGGACTTCCCGAATCCTGGATCATGGTCCAGGCGTACCCCGGGCTCCGAAGCGACAGCTTTGGACGCAACTTTTGGAATTACACGCCTCATCATAGCGGGAGGGTGTGGCATAATCAAAGTATGTAATTAATTAGATAAAACTATGAATGTTTATCTTCATCTCACTGGACCCATAACCCGAAAGCAAGAAAGTAATCTAGAGTAATGCATGCCTTAATTGCTCCCAAGATCCGCTTCGGTGCCAACAAACACATTTCAACGAGATAAGAGCGGGGGCTCGTCCGTGACATCAATCAGAGACAAAACAATTGTTTACGTAGCGCAGTTGCATAGTGACGTTACAATCAGTAGCTAGATAAACAATGTGTTTATTTTTCGATGCATTATCGAGTGGGCAAAAGTTATTTGGGTCCGTTGACCTTTGAAACTTTACTAACGGACGGTTACTTACTCTCCTTTATTTTGTATTTTTATAAAAACTACATTACGTAAAGAGTCATTATGGGCTGTCTTTTGGGAATACCAAGAAGACATTAATTTGTTTTTGTGTTCTTATGAGCATCCGTAAATCGATGAAATAGCTAAACGCAGGAATTTTAAGGCCTGAATGTGTGTGTGTGTGTGACTTTGACAATTGACTACGCACATTTATCATTATTTACACTTGAAATTGGCAAAATTACAGTCACAAAAAGAGGGAGGACATCCATTCATATTACAAAAATAATGTTTTTGTCAGTGTTTTTTAAAAAGAAAATTAATCACAGTATAATACGGCTTCCTATGACCATAAATAATAAACTAACTAACTAGGTTGGCGCAGCGACCCATAGTGAGTCTTGGCCTCCGACAATAAGAGCCTCCAACTCGGTCGGTCTTGCGCCACTTCCTGCCAGTAATCTACCAAAAGTCCGCGCAGATCCTTATCGACCTCATCTTTCCAGCGGTATCTTGGACGGCCGACTGGCCTTCGCCCATTAGGACGTCCTAGGTACGCTCTCTTTACTGCACGATCTTCTCCCATTCTCTCGAGGTGGCCGAGCCAGCGAAGTCGATGCGCTTTAGTCTCGCCAATGATGTTAGGCTCGCTAACCTGGTTTTCTAGCTCCCTGTTTTTGAGCCTCCTCCAGGCACCATCCGGTGTTTGTACAGGTCTCAATATCCTCCTCCAGATCTTTCGTTCTGCAACTAAAAGCTTGGTCTCTTTTTAAGTGTCAGTGTCCAGGGGGTCTAATTTCAAGTTGCCACGTACGATCGTTCGATCGAGCCGACAGTCAATCAATTGTAGTTTAGTTTGGCAATTTGAAATACCATCGTATGGGTCACTTTCGTACGGATCCGACCATAGACTCTCGTGAATGAATGATATTCGCGATGATAGTGTCGCCGAGAGACCCACATCAAATAAAACCAATTGAATTGATTTTATTTATAATTAACAATAAAATTTTTAAAGAATAAAAAGATATTTGACTTTTTAAATTAAAAGACTATTGTTTAATGTGTTTGAAAGAAAGATTTTACATAATAAAAACATTAAAATGTAAAAATATTTTTAAAAATCTGACAGCTTGCTATTTTTCTACACCATAGTCCATATAGTTATCTGTGGCCAGCTGTGGTGAAACGGAAAAAAACATGTAAATTATTGACATATGTAATGTATGTACCTACGTACGATAATTAAGTAATCTCAATACATAATTTAAAATATTGTAAAATTGTTTGAAAGCGTATGTACATTAGTATTATGATTATATACAAGTTCTATAGTTATCTAAATACTCTACTTTCTTAAGTAAAATCAAGTATAAGTTAGGTTAGTCGCATAATCCTACCTAAATAAGTTTATTTGTTATTGATTACTTTTCCAATTCTACTATGCCGGGGACCACACGGCCACGGAGTAGAATAGGCCACCCTCACTCTTACCGAGGTGTCGTAAAAGGCGGCTAAGGTAAAGCTGCTGGCATGATCATCAGCAGCCAGAGAAGGAAAACTCTGCATTTATATCAAAACCATCGCCAACCCGACTGCCAAGCGTGGTGAGTATGGCATTTACCCCTCATGTGATTGAGGGAGGCCCGTGCCCCAGCAGTAAGGACTTAAATGGGCTGATGATGACGACTATTCCAATTTACACTATAGAAAGAACAACTTTGAAACATCATTTCTATAATTTAACCATTTGTAATTAAATATTTCAGTAAACAAGACATCAAAGTTCTCCATTGGACCAAATTGTAATAGAAAACTGAGCTAGAATGACTGTTGGAGAATGAGTTGAACAAAGTGAACATCTCACCGGAGGTAATCAAATTAACAAAAAGTTATTTAACTGAATCTGTAATATCTGTGCTACTAATACTCTGTAGTACTAATTTCCTTACTGAAAGAAAAAACATCAAGATAAAGATAATATAATTGTTTGAAACATGTATACAAAAGTGTAATCGTTATAAATAAATATTTCACAACATCACATACATTGGTCTGACTCCGAGATAGGTACCTCAAGCACCTGTGTTACGGATATCAGAATCAACAGTGGGATTACAATGTATATGCATATAATACTTTTCTTTTATAAATACATACTAATAATACATAGAAAACACCCAGACCAATACAAACAGACATGTTCATGCACACAAATGTTTGTACTGTGCGGGGATCGAACCCGCAACCCTTGAAACAAAGGCAGCATTCACTACCGTTCCAAATGGGTTGTCAAATCCTTGCAGTGTTATTCTTGGTTGGTGGTCCAGAACCATGACTTTGGAGGCCAGTGTACCGTGAGCCATGATCGAGGATTTGGCGAGTCTGGCAATTACTATAAAGGGACTGCCGTCTGACCTTAACAACCCTTAGACGGGGGAACCACACCAAATTAATCATGGTTACATGTTACAGAAACTTATTCATGTAATCTAAGTGCATATGGAGCTCGTTGGTAGAAATATGCATTTGAGTTTATTTTTTACATTATTTCCAATCTAAAATTAAATAGCTTGTTTTTATTTACTTAATAAGTATGATTGTAATCGAAATACCTATGTACCTACCTACAGTTTTTTGTATGAGAGAGCAATAAAAATACTTTTATTATTAGGTATTTATTTATTTTATTTAAAACTCCTTTATGATTATTGCAGAATATCTACCAGCATTGCACAGATCTCCGCTAGAAGAAACATACCCAGTTCCAGTACTCCGGGCTTCATTGCTAAACGAAGTTAATTATTTGCTGAAAATAGTTTGTTATAATTCAACTGATAAGTACCTATGGACAAGCATCATTCAGTCATCATTTATTATGTAAATAAAGTAAAGTATCAGCTTAATTATTCCCTTTGTAGGGCTAAGACCTCAATCATAGAAATCAAGTCATCGCTACTATGATGGGATTAGGCTTAATCATCACTTGCCAAATGCGGATTAGTGATCACAAACCCGAACTATGTTCGAAAAATTCAAAACATACCTTTGCTCGACCCGGGAATCGAACCCATGACCCCGAGATCATGGCCACCGGGCCATCGTCAGAACCGTCTTAAACCATTAGACAATTGGGCGTTGTTTTATTTGTAAATAGCTAGTCAAAGGTTATTAATTAACACTAAGTGGATGTGTGAAGATAGATAGATAGACATCTTTATTGCACAGAAAGAATACAAAATATGTGTGTACATAGTTTCTTCTTAAAATAAGATAACATTATTGTATCTTTTATTATTTATTTTAATAAATGATTCCATCACATGTACGTTGTTTTTTTCATTCCTTATGTACTGCTCTCCTGTTAATTAGTATGTTAATCGCATGAGTGTTAACAGGGCTTTTGGAACAGTGGTAGTGAACGCTGGCTTTGGTTCAAGGGTTGCTGGTTCGATCCCCGTACAGTACAAACATTTGTGTGCATGTACATGTCTGTTTGTATTGGTCTGGGTGTTTTCTATGTATTAGTATAATAATAATAAATATTTAACAACATCACATACATTGATCTGACTCCGAGATAGGTAGCTCAAGCACCTGTGTTACGGATATCAGAATCAACAGTGGGATTACAAATATATACATATAATACTTTTCTTTTGTAAATACATACTTATAATACATAGCAAACACCCAGACCAATACAAACAAACATGTTCATGCACACAAATGTTTGTACTGTGCGGGGTATGTTTTATATGGTATATGGAATATGGTAGTATGTTTTTACAAAAGAAAAGTATTATATGTATATATTTGTAATCCCACTGTGGACTATGATATCCGTAACACGGGTGCTAGAGTTACCTATCTCGGAGTCAGATCAATGTACATATGTGATGTTGTGAAATATTCTATGGGATATATTGAAATTCACTAACTAATAGTGGAGCAAATGTAAACCAGTTAAACTTATGTACTGTGTAATCTTTAATGGATATCCAAAATTACCCCAAAATTGTAAAATTTATCAGTAGATAACTAGGTAGGTACTTAAATAGTTATGTAGGAACCTAACAAAAAGGTAAGTAGGTAGGTATACCTACTTTTTAAGGAAAGAGAAAACTTATTACGTATACTTGTAATGTAGACAAAGTAGGAACTTGGGCAAAATTATTGCCTCTTGTAATACATAATTGAGGCTTGCAAATGGTTTAAAACCCTCAAAATGTATTTCACTTTGTACGTTGGTGGAATAATACCTAATTGAATCAAAAGCCTATATAAATAATACCTAATTAAACCATCAAAAGTTTCAAACTTTTGAACTGTTAAGATTAAGTTTGAAGAATACAATGTACTTAGTCGCAGAAAAAGACTAATTACTTAGTGAATCTAGTTTATCTATAAGAAGCCTACACCACTAGGTAGGTACTTAGTATACTTACTTACTTAAATCTGCATAAATCATTGAACTATACCATACATATTCTCACTGGCATAAATCTACAAAAAATCTCAGTAAGTAGGTAAATAGGCACTTAATGTAAATTAATTTACATATTTAAACGTAAGTACTGAGATTCATACATTAAAACTTTGATTAAGCATTAAAAGTACCTAAGTACTCTATGTATTCATAATCATCTATATAGGTATAGCAATTTTAACATTTTATACCAAGAAACTCCGCTTTAAACTAATCTTTATTGATATGTAAGTCATTGGACCTTATTTACAAAGACATAAAGATCCTTTTTTTAATACACCATAAATCCATTCAACCGAACCAAAACACCTTTCGAGCTATCGTGAATTTTGACATAAAGACGCGAGACAAGAAATGTCAAATTCGATATTTTGGTTGAGCATTGGTGTCTTCAAATTAGGGTTTGAGGCGAGATGTGTCAAAAGAGTTTCGGTTGAATTCAACCGACGCAATGTTCACTTCAAATTAGGAAACGTCGTCAAATACGTTTGATTGAGTCTCAAAGTTAACTTCAAATTAGACCCCCAGGCCTCACAGCCGTACATCAAGATTGGACGTATTACTGTCTTGTATATTTGGATTTTTGTGCGTTTGCTAAGAAGCCTGGACACCGAAGCTCTCTCCCCATGAATAATAATAGTTTGTAATTAAATCTCTTTTGTTACAGATATCCGACTTTTACAAGGCGGAATAGAAAAACGCCGGTGTTCCTTCAAGCCGATAACATTGACAGGATCAAGAACGCCAATATAGATCCGGCGGGTCCTTTCTATCTGATATCGCACGGGTTCCTGGAAAGTGGCCACAAGCCATGGGTTAGTTATGGTTACTATATTGTGTTATGGCTTAAAACTATACGACTTAAATCTACGCTTAGGATTACAAGATTGCGGTAGGCGAGCATTGTAAGCTCCTTTCACACTTTCATGTTTACAAATTAGTTTTCATCTTCGTGTCTGCTGGATAGGATTTAGATAATAGTCTCACCTGTAACAGAAAATGTGTATTATTTACTTTAACGATGTTAGCTCGGTGGATAAGAACATGCGTCTTATTAACGAGAGGTCATAGGTTCGAATGTACCTCTGGATTCTATGAGCATATTTTTACCATTAGGTCAGTGTTGAGGGCATCTTGAGGGCACCTTCACGTTTCGGGTAGTTTCTCAAATGTGTAATTATGATTCCATTAGTCTAGCTGGTTACTCTGTTTAAGCGGTGCGAAGATAGATGGCTATCGCTTCATTGTTATTACCAGACTCACCAAATCCTGAATCATGGTCCAAGATAAAAAAATATTTGATAAAAAAATATTTATTCAATTTAGGTCCACTATACAGAACACTTATGAATGTCCAAATAGGTACATATATTATAATCTACCGCTGGTTTGTAATGTCGGTTTCTACTGAGAAGATACCAACAAGCAACTCGGTAGTTACTCTTTCTTTCTTTACAAGTCACCAAAACCTAGGTATGGACATTAAAATATAGCTTGATTAAAATGACACTATTGGGTACCCCGGGATACAATGCGACAGTTTTGTACGCAACCGGGAATTACACGCTAAGGCCCGATTTTTTAACTGTAGTTATCTTTTGGTTATTATCAGATTAAATAAAAATAAATAAATATTTCACAACGTCACATACATTGATCTGACTCCGAGGTAGGTAGCTCAAGCACCTGTGTTACGGATATCAGAATCAACAGTGGGATTACAAATATATACATATAATACTTTTCTTTTGTAAATACATACTTATAATACAAGAAAACACCCAGACCAATACAAACAGACATGCTCATTCACACAATTGTTTGTACTGTGCGGGGATCGAACGCGCGACCTTTGGACCAAAGGCAGCGTTCACTACCACTGTTCTAAACGGGTCGTCACATTCAGATTCAGATTTTTATTTGCATAACATGTACAGTATATAAGATGGTGCTAATATATTTGAGTCCAGTATATGACTCTGTAAAAGCATCGCAAATATTATTAAGATTAACTTTAATTACATGCTTCAACATAATATTTCTTTAAATAAGAAAACTGAGTACAAAAATAGTGAATAGAAGAAATTATTGAACATTTGGAATTAATAATAAAATGAAGCAAAATACATAAATTATAAGTAAAAAACTATAGTTAACTATCTAACCAATAGTCAAAGTGATTAGTTAAGCTAACTATAGCCCAAAAATCACAATTTAGCGATATTTTACCATTAGTTACTTTTTTAAACTATTAGTTCAGTTTAACTGCGGATCAAATAAGAGGAGGACGAAGAAAATAACAGCTATCGACGTCACAGAAAAAATATATTTATGTTATTAGATTTGAATTTCTTGACTGGCTCGATGGTGACCCACTACCCACGAGTCGCACTTTAAAGCGACAGGTGCGCTTAGAAAGCACGTTAAGCCATGTGTCCTGCGCCCGATCCCTCTTCGGTCTTGTCACATCCCATCGGAATAGGGCAAGGGAATAGAGAGTGCTGAACTTGAGCACTGTAATATATCCTGCGTAAGTGGCTGATTGATATGAAGTTAAAGAGGATATTATTATTATTATAAAATTCGTTCAAATAAAACTTGTTAAAATTATAAACCTTAAGTTAATTGAAATAAAGGTCAAATGAAGATGAATGAATACATTCTAATCAAGCAATATTTTACGGTTTGTAATTCTAAAGATCATGTGTAGTCGCAGAAGCTATTTTTTTTTCTAACAACTGGTATGAGGCATAGACATAACATGAAGATGATAATGAGATACTGCTAGTTTCTAGAAGATGGCCAAGGTCTGGACTGGGTGTTGTTTTTGCTCGCGCTTTACGATTAATCAAATGCAGGAAAGGTTATCTCGGTTGTGTTTTCCTTATGCGCTGAAATTCCTTGGGTTAATTCTGCGAACAAATGTACATAGTAAGGACTATCTTTGTGGTTAATTTGTAAATAAACAACATCTTCTCATATATAACAAACAGCCCCTCTATTTTCGAGCACTGGACATTGAAGTCAAGTTATAGATTTCTATGGAAGAATGTTTGAAATCTCTAAATTCGAATTTAATGTCGAGTGCTCGAGAATAGGCTTTCTGGACTCGGATTTTCTCTATTTATGGCTGTTTCTCTATTTGCAATTTTCCATATGAAAAAAGTTGCGTTGTGTTTACAATAATTATAATATTTGTTTTTTCCAAACTTCTCAAATTCTTAATTTATCGTATCACTATAACTTTTTTTAACGACCTTTTATCATTTGATGACCCGTTTGGATCAGTGGTAACGTTAAATGGTAACGTTGCCTCTGGTGCAAGGGTTGCGCGTTCGATCCCCGCACGGTACAAACATTTGTGTGCATGAATATATTTATTTATATCACTCTGGGGTTTTTCTATGTATAGTAAGTAGATATGTATTTACAAAAGAAAGGTATTAAATGTACTCGTATATATTGCAATTCCGCTGTTGGTTCTGACATCCTTGGTGCTTGTAGGTATGTGAATATTTATTTATTAACAATTGGAATCCGACATGGATTCGTAAATTGTCTATTAAAGTAAAGTATCAGCCTATATGCTGACCCACTGCTGGGCAAAGTCCTCCATAATAGAAATCAAGCCGTCGTTACTATGATAGGATTAGCTTGTCTAATGCCGATTGGTGAACACAAACCCGAGGTACGATCGA
Organism: Marasmia exigua; assembly: GCA_019059595.1. Lineage (NCBI taxonomy): Eukaryota > Metazoa > Arthropoda > Insecta > Lepidoptera > Crambidae > Marasmia > Marasmia exigua. The sequence continues at coordinate 14,520,733 of CM032466.1, forward strand.
GAAACATAATTCTCGCTCGACCCGGGAATCGAACCCAGGATCCCGAGGTCACTACCCGGTACTTAAACCCCTTGACCTACAGGGCGTCTAAATGTCTATTAATTTTGCAGATCCAAGAGATGGCAAATGCTCTGCTGAACATCGAAGGCAACGACGCTGCGACGGTATTCGTGGTGGACTGGCAGGGAGGATCGCAGCCTCCTTACGGGCAAGCGGTAGCTAACATCAGGCTTGTAGGCGTGATGACGGCCCATCTGATCCATAATATTTATGTAGGTATCCTCCTTGTCGGGTGTGCTGGGAATTGAAATAATAGCTCTGGTTATGTCATCTAGTACGGATTTACAGGAAATGTCAATGCCATCCGTAGTAGTACCGTGGGAGAGCCACGTTTCGGCATGAATGGGCCGGCCTGACCGGAGTGATACCACGTCCTCACAGAAAACCGGCGTGAAACAGCTTTGTTCTGTGTTTCGCTGCGCGAGTGATGGTGTCGCGGGTGTCCATGGGTGGCGGCAATCACTTACCATCAGGTGATCCGTCTGCTCGTCTGCCAGCTATGACATAAAAAAAATTGTCGGGTCGATTCTATTTGTAGTTTTTTTCATGCTAAATGGACTTTCACGATACCTATTATGAGGTTTTCCGTAAATGATAATTGTTTTTAGGTATGTGATAGGTGGCAGACGAGCAGATGGATCACCTGATATTAAACGATTGCCGCGATTGTCAGTAACAACAGACACTGTGCCAACTTGCGACTTAAAAAAGTTGGATAAAATTGTACAAGAATGTTTTGTTATAAGTGGTTGACAAGCAGACGGATCACCTGATTATAAGCGATTGCTGATTGACGGTATTTTAATACCATTTCTCTTATTAGATGACGTTAGTCGGAAACGTTTTCAGACCCGCAACAATTGAAAAAAAATTATATAGTTAATACAAAAAAGGAAATAATAACAAAACACATAAAATATTTAATATTGTCACCAAAAAAACCAAAATAAAATTAATTTGTTTTATGCTTGGAAACACTTGACCATAAACGGTTTTGATTTGCTTTCTTTCTGTGACGTCAGCCTTTTGTAAGCAAAACAAGTGAAATACTCGACGCCATTGTGTTCTATCTATGCGGGACGCTAATCATATATCAAATTTATCGTGTGCTATCGAATTTCTTACTTACAAAAGGTTGACGTCACTCGAATGAATCGACGCCATATTACTGAAGGAAGCGTATTTGACAGATTCAATAATCATTATATTTTGTAATGATTTTCTAAACGAAATATTCATTTCAAAACAAGTCAAATAGCCTATTATGGTTTTAGTGATCTATACTTATGCGTGCTGTAATAAGTTGTATTTTTTATTTATAGGAAGTGCTTGGACTATCAAATGTGGACAACTTCCATTTCATTGGACATTCTTTGGGTTCACATTTAGCCGGATATTGTGGTCATGCTTTGCAAAAGGTATCTTAATGTTTAATTTTCAAATAATTACTAGTGTAAAAATTTTGTCCTAGAAAAAGAAATCGGCTCTTCCATACAAAATGAAACGCCCACTCGGCATAATAGGAATATGGAACAGCTGATTCGATTTTCGCTTTTATGGAAGAGGCAGACAAACGAGCAAGCGAGTCACCTGATGGAAAGTAATCAACGCGGCCCGTGAACATCCGCGAAATCAGAGAGATAGCTAATGTGTTGCCGACCTTTTTAAAGCAATGAATGGGCTTCTATTGTTATATGGCGCTTATGTTGTCGATCTAGCATGCAAAATATTTTTTTTACCGGTATATCACATTAATAGACATTCACATGTACGCCACTCATTACTATATTAATTTAATAATTCTGTGCGTCCTGTGAAAAGTGGTACAAGTCGACTTATATCGCATTTGATTTTCTTCTTGCTACTTCATCATAAAAAATCCTCTATTATTCTGTCTGTCTGATCAGACGGGAAAATTGAGGATTTTTTGCATGTCTGATCCGACGGAAAAATAGAGAATATTTTGGTGATGAAGAAGAAGAAAATCAAATTCGATATAAGTCGACTTGTAACACTTTTCACAGGACGCACAGAATTAATCTATTACTTTTAATATCGGTGGCAGCTACTAGTAAACGGGATTACTACCAAGTACACACATGATCCGACCTTTTGCATACTTATCTTCGTTAGAGTTTATTAAAAAAAAAATTGTTTATTTATTCCTATTATTTTATTCCAAATGCCTTTGTATTAATTGTATCTTATTTTTAAACGTGTGTCAACTTGAATGCGAGTAAATGTTTTATCTATCTATCAAAGTACTTTATTTTCGAGTTTCTGATATTTCGGCGCTGTTTCAAGCTCGATGGTCACGCCGCTATAATCTTTTTCAATGTTAGGCTAGACTATAGGTACCAGTTAAGTTTAAAACAATATGTTTTATTTTACAGAAATTCAATTTGAAACTAGGAAGGATAACGGGCCTGGACCCCGCCGCTCCTTACTTCAGCAAAACAGTGACTATTGTGCGCCTGGACCGGTCCGATGCCAAGTACGTCGATATCATCCACACTAATGCCATGCCTCTGTATATGTCAGGTAATAAATTTGAGTTTATTATGATAAAGATTTGTATGAGGTGTTAGATTCTGGCGGTAGGAGTGAAACACTCCGCGTGGGCTGATGCAATGGGGGCTATCGCGTGCGAACAATCCGCAAGATGGCGTACTATAGGGCATCTACAAGGTGATTGGGTATTTTTAGACGTGATATGTCTTATTATCATTTTACGAATAAATCAGCCAATGATGTACTTGTGACTCCACCGGTTTCGCATGGGCGGCGGCAATCGCTTACCATCAGGTGATCCGTCTGCTCGTCTGCCAGCTATGCCATAAAAAAAATAAAATTGCCGGGTGGATTCTATTTGTATTTTTTTTCATGCTAAATGGACTTTCACGATACCTATTATGAGGTTTTCGGTAAACGATATTTTTTTTTAGGTATGTGATAGGTGGCAGACGAGCAGATGGATCACCTGATACTAAGCGATTGCCGTGATTGTCTGTAACAACAGACACTGCCAACTCGCGACTTATGCATCTTTTCCTGATACGCGGACCTCAGTCAAGCGTAACAGAGTGGAGCGCCACTGCTGTCAATCCAGATGACAAGAATTTCGACGACCCGTTTGGAACAGTGGTAGTGAACGCTGCCTCTGGTGCAAGGGTTGCGGGTTCGATCTCCGCACAGTACAAACATTTGTGTGCATGAACATGTCTGTTTATATTGATCTGGGTATTTTCGATGTATTATATGTATGTATTTACAAAAGAAAAGTATATACACAGGTGCTTGAGCTACCTATCTCGGAGTCAGATCAATGTATCTGATGTTGTTAAATATTTATTTATTTTATTTATTTTCCTGTGATGCGGCATGTATTTAAAATTATGTCTTTCTGAAGGGTGTAAATAATATGTAAATAAATAAAAAAATAAATATTTCACAACATCACATATATTGATTTGACTCCGAGATAGGTAGCTCAAGCACCTGTGTTACGGATATCAGAATCAACAGTAGGATTACAAATATATACATATAATACTTTTCTTTTGTAAATACATACTTATAATACATAGAAAACACCCAGACCAATACAAACAGACATGTTCTTGCACACAAATGTTTGTACTGTGCGGGGATCGAACTAACAACCATTGGACCAAAGGCATGTAGGGGGACGTCGAGCGATTCCATGCTTCTGGCTAAGCTGTCTAAGATGACTCCGGTGGAAGATATTACACACAGGGACACAATAGGGTATTTGACTAAGCTCGATATTTTACAAAATATAAATATTTTATCAAAATATAGGTAAATATGTGTGAATAGCAAGAATTCTCAATTAAAAATATAACGTCTAGCCGGTTTTATGGTCATTCAAAGATTCATGGGCAAGTCCATTTTAAAAATATGAAATTTTTAAAAAATAATTATACCATTGAATAACTCATATAATTTACGCCAACTATTATAATGGAACCATTGACATAAACGAAACATTTGATATAGCTACCATACAAAATTCAAATGAAATGCATACAAAATACTGTCGTGTGACGTCACATCTCTGTAGCCATTTGTATAGAGCGTTTTGGGTTTGCCCAAAATAATGTGATTTTAAAGTTGTGATATCTCAGGTAGTTTAAATGAAAATCAAGTAATTCTTTCAACGATGTTTCTATCATTGAGCGGTCTTTTGATTACACAAATGAAAAAAAATTAGTCAAATACCGTATTACACATAGGGACAATGAAGATAGTTTCAGCGCGATTTGAATGTTCTCAGGCCTCGGTATATCGGAGCCGATCGGGCACGTGGACTTCTACCCGAACGGCGGGTCGGTGCAGCCGGGCTGCGGCGGCGCGGCGGGCGCGGGCGGCGCGGACATCTCGCCGACGGTGATGCGCATGCTGGGCTGCCACCACGTGCGCAGCCACGAGTACTTCACCGAGAGCGTCGCGCCCAACTGCCCCTTCATAGCGATACAGTGCGAATCTTATAATGTAAGTTTCATAATCATCATCATTTCAGCTAATTGCTCCTACCGTGCGTAGTAAAACTATACAATCAGCTACCAACGATGGTGTTTCTGAACAGATACGACCTGGTTCTTACGCCACTTCCTACCGCGTGTAGTAAAACTATGGAATCAGCTACCAACGATGGTGTTTCCGAACAGATACGACCTTGTTCTCACGCCACTTCCTACCGCGTGTAGTAAAACTATGGAATCAGCTACCAACGATGGTGTTTCTGAACAGATACGACCTGGTTCTCACGCCACTTCCTACCGCGCGTAGTAATACTATGGATTCAGCTACCAACGATGGTGTTTCCGAACAGATACGACCTGTTCTCACGCCACTTCCTACCGCGCTGTAGTAAAACTATGGAATCAGCTACCAACGATGGTGTTTCCGAACAGATACGACCTTGTTCTCACGCCACTTCCTACCGCGTGTAGTAAAACTATGGAATCAGCTACCAACGATGGTGTTTCCGAACAGATACGACCTTGTTCTCACGCCTACTTCCTACCGCGCGTAGTAAAACTATACAATCAGCTACCAACGATGGTGTTTCCGAACAGATACGACCTGGTTCTTACGCCACTTCCTACCGCGCGTAGTAAAACTATGGAATCAGCTACCAACGATGGTGTTTCCGAACAGATACGACCTGGTTCTTACGCCACTTCCTACCGCGCGTAGTAAAACTATGGAATCAGCTACCAACGATGGTGTTTCCGAACAGATACGACCTGGTTCTTCACGCCACTTCCTACCGCGTAGTAGTAAAACTTGGAATCAGCTACCAACGACGGTGTTTCCGAACAGATATGACCTTGTTTTCACGCCATTTCCTACCGCGCGTAGTAAAACTATGGAATTAGCTACCAACGATAGTGTTTCTGAACAGATACGACCTTGTTCTCACGCCACTTCCTACCGCGCGTAGTAAAACTATGGAATTAGCTACCAACGATAGTGTTTCTGCACAGATACGACCTTGTTCTCACGCCACTTCCTACGCGCGTAGTAAAACTATGGAATCACTACACGATAGGGTTTCTGACGAAACTTGAGAATAGAAAACCTGAATAACCAACGATAGTGTTTCTGCACAGATACGACCTTGTTCTCACGCCACTTTCTACCGCGCGTAGTAAAAACTATGGAATTACGCTACCAACGATAGTGTTTCGAACAGATAAGACTTGTTCTCACGCCACTTCCTACCGCGCGTAGTAAAACTTTGGAATCAGCTACCGACGATGGTGTTTCCGAACAGATACGACCTGGTTCTTACGCTACTTCCTACCGCGCGTAGTAAAACTATGGAATTAGCTACCAACGATGGTGTTTCGGAACAGATACGACCTGGTTCTTACGCCACTTCCTACCGCGCCTAGTAAAACTTTGGAATCAGCTACCAACGATGGTGTTTCCGAACAGATACGACCTTGTTCTCACGCCACTTCCTACCGCGCGTAGTAAAACTATGGAATCAGCTACCGACGATGCTGTTTCTGAACAGATACGCCTTGTTCTCACACCACTTCCTACCGCGCGTAGTAAAACTATACAATCAGCTACCAACGATGGTGTTTCCGAACAGATACGACCTGGTTCTCACGCCACTTCCTACCGCGTGTAGTAAAACTATGGAATCAGCTACCGACGATGGTGTTTCTGAACAGATACGACCTTGTTCTCACGCCACATCCTGCCGCGCGTGGTAATACTATGGAGTCAGCTACGAACAATGGTGTTTCTGAACAGATACGACCTGGTGGTCTTCAAGTAAAGAGCTTATTCCTCCCTTAAGAGCCGGCAACGCATCTGTGATGCCCCGTGTGTCGCAGATGTCCATGGGCGGCGGTAATTCACTTACCATCAGGTGAGCCGTCTGCTCGTTTGTCTGCCATAATGTAAAAAAAGACGTCCTCTACTGGACATAGGCCTCCCCCAATGTTCTCCAAACAGATAGGTCCTGTGCCGCCCGCATCCAATGGATTCCCGCAACCTTCACAAGATCGTCGGTCCAGCTTGTGGGGAGCCTGCCACGGCTGCGACTTTCTGTACGTGTGGCCTCCACTCGAAGACCTTTCCGCCCCAACGGCCGTCGGTTCTCCTCGCTATGTGCCCTGCCCATTGGCGCTTGAGACTTGCAATCCTTTGGTCTATGTCTGTGACCTTAGTTCTCCAGCGGATCTCATCATTTCTGATACGATCACGCAAAGAGACTTCGAGCATAGCCCTCTCCATTGCTCTCTGGGTGACTCTGAGCCTCCTTAATCGGCACATTGTAAGCGATAATGTACGTTTATTTTATTCAAATCTAAAATGATTTAGGACCGATTTTTTTAAGAGAAAGGGAGGCAAACGAGCAAGCGAGTCACCTGATGGTAAGTGATCACCGCCGCCCATGGACACCATGCACACCCGCCACACAATTCTTTCAACGATGTTTCTATCATTGCTTATAAAAATTTTAAAAAATGTCAAATATCGTATTGTGGCGATTATGAGACAGTTAAAAAAAAGTACAACGGTAAATCCATAAAGTATTAAGATTTTTTGGCCCGTAAAAATGCCCTTAAAAATCTTAAGGTGACGGGTAGGGCACACTAGTGACGCCAATTGATTGAAATGGTTAGAAACCGGATATCTTTTTAACAATTTCGAAGCTGCAGCCTCTCGGAAAACACTTACACTATTTATTTAATTCTTATACTTCACTTATGGTATGTAATTAAATGTAAAATAAGGTTGCTACAAGGGTGCATAAAATACCAGTATATATCAAACACGTAAACATGCGGAAAAAAGAGAAAAACAGTTGTAACATAAAAAAAATTCCTTAAGGTGACGGGCAGGACACGCTAGCGACGCCAATTGTTTTTCATTTTTAGCTACTAAACCGAATAATTTATCAAGACGGGACATGATATTTATTATGTGATACAACATTGTGTACTCACATATTTGGCTCGACGTTTCAGTCCGCTCGTGACCACGGCTGCTGTAACGTAGCCGAAACGTCGAGCCAAATATGTGAGTACACAATGTTGTATCACATAATAAATATCATGTCCCGTCTTGATAAATTAAAGTAATAAATGTGTTGTGTTATAATAGCGCATTATTTCCGCAGGCATTCGTCGCGGGCAACTGCACGACATGCGACCAGAAGCACGCTTGTATCCCGATGGGCTACTACTCCTACACCATGTATCAGCGGCTGAAAAGCGAAGGCCTGGTGGACCCCAACACCAACATAGCACTCTACTCCATGACTGGGAACAATAGGCCGTTTTGCAGTAAGTATCAGCCTTTAACTGTCCCACTTTAGGGCAAAGGCTTTCATTGTTAAACGGACCGACAAGTGTAAGACCTAAGGAAGAGGTTTTTCAGGAAGCTACGCAGCATATTTTCGGCAGATCTACCGCAGTGTCTCAAGACGAAAGGCTTTAATGCGTGTGTGTTGCCATACGGAACCGAAACTTCATCATCATCATCAGCCCATTTAAGTCCCCACTGCTGGGGCACGGGACTCCCTCAATTACATGAGCGGTAATTGCCATACTCACCACGCTTGGCAGACGGGTTGGCGAGGGTTTTGATATAAATGCAGAGTTTTCCTTCTCTGGGTGCTGATGATCATCCCAGCAGCTTTACCTTAGTCGCCTTTTACGACACCTCGGTAAGAGTGAGGGTGGCCTATTCTACTCTGCCGGGACCACACGGCTCCGAACCGAAACCGGAACCGAAACGTGGCCGCTAACAATGTGGCGATTAAGTAGGCTCAAAGTCACCCAGAGAGCAATGGAGAGGGCTATACTCGGAGTCTCCCTACGTGATCGTATCAGAAATGATGAGATCCGCCGGAGAACTAAGGTCACAGACGTAGCCCAAAGGATTGCATGCCTCAAGTGGCAATGGGCAGGGCACATAGCGAGGAGAACAGACGGCCGTTGGGGCGGAAAGGTCCTCGAGTGGAGGCCACGTACAGGAAGTCGCAGCCGTGGCAGGCCTCCTACAAGGTGGACCGACGATCTGGTGAAGGTCGCGGGAATCCATTGAATGCGGGCGGCACAGGACCGATCTGTGTGGAGAACGTTGGGGGAGGCCTATGTCCAGCAGTGGACGTCTATTGGCTGAAATGATGATGATGATGATTAGTCAACAGCAGAAGTAGCTGCACATATTTCGCAGTTTCACAGTTATTCGATGTAAGAGTATAAGAGCGAACAGTGAGCATCAACTTTTGCTGTTGACTGTATCAATGAGGGCTATCGCGTGCGAAAAGTCCATCTACAAGGTGATTGGGTATTTTTAGACGTGATATGTCAAATTTTCAATCAGCCAATGATGTTGAAGTTGGACCTCGGTTCACAGGCATGTCATCTAGCCGATATTTCACATGCGACTGGGAAAAAATGACTTTTTATTCTGATAAGGGGGCTATTATCAGAATAAAAAAGCAATTTTTTTCCCGGTTTGTTTCCCGTGCAACACAAGCACAATGCAAAAATATTGAATGCAGTTTTTTTTATTAAACAAAAAGTGGTGTAATAAATGCCAACCTAATGATTTAAGGTACTTTCCCTTCATGTCCCATATAGTCCTGGGACGCCCTGTGTAATTAATGTTGCGTTATCTTTTGTACCTCTTAAGTTCTAGTTCTATTAATTTTAAAAATGTAGAAGCGGAAAGTTATTTGACATAAACTGGCAGATAAAAAATTTGTCCATTATGAAAATTTGTCATATAAACACACTCACTTTATGCCTCCACACAAAGAACTCCAGAAAATAACAAAAATATCTATCCCATTTCTTAAGAATATATTTCAACTTTCAGGAGTCCATTATGAAGTAACACTGCAAGTTTCGAACACGACTGAGAGCAGAACACACGGCCCCGAGTCTGGAAGAGTATCCATTACTCTGGTGGACAGAAATAATAACAAGAGTGAACACAAGTTCATAGATGACGAGCAGTAAGTACAACAATGTTTTAATAAAATAATCTTGTGCCATATATTTTGGGCGTAAATGACACCTACACTCAATCTATTGTAGATAGGTGTCTACGATGGATGCTTGAAATATAATAGGTATAAAATATCATAGAAACCTTTTATTATTATAAATAGACAATACGACAAAAAAACATTTTGCGAAATAAAAAAATACTGTTTCTAGATCAGGCTCTCAGATATTTATGAAAATATATTTAAAGAGAAAAAAAATAAAATGTAAAAATCCTCCTGTGGCGTTAATACTCCACATGACAATTTAATAACGCTTCGGCTTAAACGCTCTCGTTGATTTAAAGTTAAAATTTCTGATCGTAAAAGACAAGACAAAAAAATAATGACAGTGACAGTAATTAAATTCACTGTTAAGATAAAAAAAAATATGGGTCAATATTTTTCTCTTTCTTTATTCGAAAAGCGTATAAATATGCTAATATATTTTTTGTGGTATTGTCCATTGCGTGGCAAAATGCATGTTATATGACTATAACGTTAAGCTACTCGTACAGTCAAGAAAATAGCTGCCGGAACTACTTATCTCCTTAATGTTGAGAAATAATACACTTAATAAAAATAAATTCTTTTCAAAGTCTTTGACGTCAATCTAAAATCCAAATTAAACAGATAACGACATACTTAAACTACGTAATTAAATTCCGCGCGTAACGTAATGTTACCTAAACATTTTTATATCATCTTATATAATGGATTCGTCTTACAATGTATTCTTGTAGGTACATAATTAAAACTTTGATAACATTGTTTTGTCAACGTAATAATATTGGTCAAATGACGGGTTTTTTTAAACATGTATTTTACTAAGGGCCGTTTCGACCAACCTTATTCCGATAATAAATCTATTGTATAGCACTGCCATTCTATACACCATAGATTTATCCTGAGGTCGAATTCAGCCTAAGAATATTTTCAAGGTCACAATAATAAAAATAGAAGTAAGAGACGAGCGCCAATGTTTAACGAAAGTTATTTTCGAAAATAAAAGAATACCATTTTCAAGACTTATTTCAAAGAAATAATTACATGTAATAATAAATTGTTATTTTTTTAAAGTCATAGATAGATAGGTATACTTCATTGCACAAAATACACAACTTGAATACTAGGCGTTACAAAAATTTGGTGTACAATTTCGGCGGTCTTATCGCTGAAAGCGTGACACCTGACAACCTTCGGTCATCTATGTATCTAAACATTTAAAGCAAATTCCAATACACAAATTCAGAAGTTATCCACGATTTATCGCACTTAAATCAGCACATTTTGTTCTAGAAAATATTATAAGCCTGGATTCCTGGAGACCAGGATGATTGCAGTAAAGGACAAGGGTTACCCGCCGCAGGTGGTGATCGTCGAGTGGAAGTACGAGACGAACCTCTTCAACCCTATGACTTGGAGGCTGCTGAAGTCACCCAGCATCTATGTGGACTACCTGAAGCTTTCTTCCATAGAATATAATACAGAGTAAGTATATAATAAATTAATTGATACAACATCACATAAATTGTCCAGGCACCAAACTAAGGTTTTCCTTTGCACTAAGAAAACCAAAAACAACAATTGTATTACAAACGCCAGCCTCTACAGCTATCTACTTCATCAACAAAAATGTTTGTTCCTTAACTCTATTAAGTCTAAGCAAGTTGTCACGAGACAACTCACTCGACACACAATAGCAGTGTTAAAAACGATACAATCCAATAATAATAAATATTAGGATCACTTTGCGACACTTCACTGCATAAATAAACACCAAATTGTACACTAAAAACCACTAGACACTAATTTAAAACCTTTGAATTGCATCAGCCCACGCGGCTTGTTTTATCCCTACCCGCCGAATCCTAGGCTCGATTCTACCAATATTTATAAGTGGATAAATCTATACCATAGATTCAGTTTTTTATAGAATGACAGCTCTATACCATTGGTCGAATCGTCCCTAAAACATCCTAGTCCACATTTATTTACAGTGTTTAGTGCACCTTGAATTATACCTCATCAATTTTTTACGTTGGTTTCATGTTCAAATAAAACTAATCTAACTAGGTTCGCGGAGCGATCCAAAGTGAGCATTGGCTTCCGATATTAAGAGTCTCCGAGAGTTAAAGTCCAAATAATGAATCAAAAAGCTTTTCGATGTTCAATAGTTTTTCCGGCTTATGATGAACTTATGATGAATTCGGGTTGTTAGAATTAAATTATTTATCTTCAAGTTTTTATAAGAGATTTTAGTGTTTTTTTTATATTTCCAGCATAACAGTGTGTCCCAAAATGCACAAACCAGTGGTGGCGAATCTACCAACTATAATGAAGACTAAATATTGTAGAATTAAGAAATAAACCATGATATTAAGTATACACTTCATTCGGACAATGCACTTAAACAATGCAAAATGTAAATTACAAAAAGTATTCCACTAGTATTTATATTATTAGGATATTGGTTAAAATGTTTCTGTAATTATTATTACTTATTATTTAAGGCTTAATTTTATTCTTAATATAGGTACATCTGTACTATACTACTATTTTAGTTATAATAAAGAAAGTTTATTTAGTATTGATAAACCTTGTTTTTATTTACTATTATTCTTGTTTTTAAGTACATAAGCATTTTGCAGATGTTCATGGAGCGCGATTACTTACCATAAGGTGACACACTTGCTCGTTTGTCGCCTCTAGTATAGAGAAAATAAACTAGTCTTTTTACCAGTTAAATATTTATATTTTAATGAAAAAGTTCTTTTACATTAAAATAGGTCCATGAAAAGTAGGTTCCTTTGGCACTCTAGTATTAACAAAACATCTAAAATTATAAATACAGGCTACATCCTGTCAAAGCACCTTGTACCTTTTTTTTTTTTTATTCCCGGTGGAAAATGCCGCCTTAAGCACACCCGACCGCTGGGAGACGGCCGGGCAGTGTGGGGCTCTCCCTTGGGGTGCTCCCAGGGGCCTACCCACTAAAAACCACCGGGGCATTTCCTGCTACGTCCGTGTGGGGTGGGCTACGGTGACGGGTACGAAACCAAGTCCGCGGCCCACCCTCGAAGGACGAGAGGCTCGCCAGCACGGCCTCTTGAAAAACGGGCCTCGCCGAAAAACGAGGCCTAGGGCCATTCCATCCTCTCTGGAATCGTCTACGTTGCTGGATTGCAACGCAGACGCTCCGGAAGGGACGACTGCAGACCCCTCCCCCAACCCATACCCTGCTGGCTGCAGGGCAGAGAAAGGAGAGGGCACCCACAGACTTTCAGCTATACCCGAAAACCCTCCCGTTCGAGCATCCCCGCTGGGTTGCGGAGACAATCGAGGGGACGGGAAAAGCGGGGGTGGCGAGTCGTAGCTGCATCCCACTGGCTGCGGGACTCAACACAGACCCACCAACAAAGCCCCCCCCATAGAGGCGGGGAGAGCGCTCCCGAGAATCGGGGCGCAACCGACTGTTGGGAGTAATTCCACCACCGTGGAACTCTCCAACACTCCAACGCGCCAGAAGGCGCGACAATTCAAGGCTCGAGAACAAAATGGCCCCCATACGGCACCATCACACCAGGAACACCGGCCCACCGCACGCCAAACCGCCCGACAGTGGGTGCCACCACACCCCAACGCCAACCCACGGCAGAAGGGGGGGCTGGATAAAGAAGGCAGCCTCCGTGCCCGGCCCTATTGTGCTCCGGTCCGTAAAGAGAGGCCGGTCCTCTAGGCCCTCAGCGGACAATGAAAGCCCCCGAGTGGTGTGCGCTGCGCGCGATCCACTGCGTCGGGGCTGGTCCGCCGGAAATTCTGTGCATCCTTTGGCCGTCGGGTAGCAATCCACGAATGAATTACTACCCGCCGTTGCCCGGGGAAAACCGTGCCCCACGGTAACCGTTTCTGCGTAATACCAGCCGAAGCTGGAATCAGGACAGAACTGATTACCAGCGGGGCCGCTCTAGGAGGTAGATACACCTGAGTTCCCACCACCTTGTACCTCACTCAAGCCTTGTAAATTCATCAAACATGATACAAATACAAACCAAGCAGAGTGTGCTATGAGAAATGAAACAACATTGCACAACAACAATAACACGTTTTACGTTATGCCGAGTCATACCTTTTCAGAGGGAATGAGGTGAGATTTTCGAACAAAAATGACAACTGCTTTTTAACACCGTTTTAGTTAACAAAGTTTTAACAAACATATTACAGTAATTGTTACATCCCTTTAACCACATGTTCTTTTACCAACCATTCTGAACAACATTTGTTCTACAACTTTTCGAAATTAGTCGAAAACTTTTTCAACTCCCCATACAAAATGACGAGCAGCGATGATTAAAACCATCAGGTGACCCGCATGCTCATTTGTCGCCTATAGCATAGAAAATATGAATTGGTCTTTTTAACAGTTTTATATTCCTAGAATCGTAGCCATATTAAAAGTACTCTGTGATCGTACCCAATCGGTTTCAACTGCTAGCGCTTAGAGGTAAAGTAGGGAAAAAATGTATTATTAATCATAGAACGCATTTTTAAGAAAGAAATATATTTTGTAACGAACGCAGTCATAGCATCAGAATAAAGTTGCCATAGTTTAAATAACCAATGCAAGTAGCGAGCAATCTTTGAGAAGAGAAACAAAGCGAGCAATGCAACAAGTATTCCGCCATTTACTTTCCATCTATAAAAAAGTATGTAAAAAAAAATGTGCGCTATACCTAGTTTTTAGGAAAATAATTCAGTCAATACATTAAAAACGACAAAACAGTAATTTTTCACGTAGCCTTTTTTATTGATGAAAAAACGAGAAAAGCGTACCGCGCATCCGAACATCCGTTGTAAAAATCCGTACACACGCATCACTATAACACGACTGTCATTTGTCGTGGTGAGTGACGTTGACGTTTCGTTGACATTTGTTGCGGGTGTTGTTCCCTATGTTGTTATGTGAATTCTAATTCAATTCGAGACGTAATACATAATATCTGTTATATCACACTCAGATATCAAAAGCATATTGCAAGCAGCAGCCATAATGGGTGACACGCGTAAAAAGAAGAAGTTTTACTTCAGAAAACGCAGGAACAAATACTTCTTGGAACCCGGCTTCCGTGGCTTCTTTTGCACGTGTAACTTTAGGGAGAAGGAGTGTGTAAAAGAAGTGTACAATCTGCTGAACGAGTACGCTGGAAAACTGTACCCTGACCTCGCTGCCGATCAGGTACCTACCGTGTCGTCCCTCACTCCCGATGAGCGCTCCGACAGCGAATCTGAAGATGAGACTGATATCGGAGACTTGCTTAGGCGCGAAGTGGATTCCATGAGGAAGGACTCGCAGAAATCCCTCAAGCACAAGCGCTTTCAGGTGGTGGAAACAGGAGCTTCAAACTGTATTTTTATTAAGACAAATTTACCTAGTCCAGAGGAGGTAGCGACAGCTATAATCAAAGATTTGTACACTACCCGCATTCAAAAGACGCGGCATGTCATGCGCCTATTGCCGATCATGGCGACGTGTAAAGCCAACTTGCCAGACATCATGGAGTGTGCTGGGAAGCTTTTTGACAAGCACTTCTTGAAGGAGTCGTCAACATTTGCTGTTATATTCAACAAGCGTTTGAATAGCAGTGTCTCTCGAGACATGATCATCAAAGAGCTAGCCGAATTGGTGGTGATAAAGAACGCGGACAATAAGGCAGACTTGAAGAACCCCACTCTTTGTATAATAGTTGAAATAATTAAAGGCATTTGCTTATTGAGCATTGTGGATAATTACTTTACCTATAAAAAGTATAATTTACATGAATTAAGTAAGGAGGAAGCACCAAATGAATGTGAAGAAACACAAGCTAAGAAGTTTAAATGTAATTCACAAACGGAGGATCAAAATGTTGTTCAATGAAGAACTTTTTCATATTTCACCCTAACTTACTATGTAGTCTTACTTCTAGGTTACTAAGTGACTTAGGGCCCCAAACCAATTATCACCAAAATTTTGTCTATGTCTAAGTTTTCAATACACTTTAAAATATACTTATTGATGTAATAAAATAGTTTTATTCTTATATCATTTATGTAACATCCCAGTTATATGAGCAGCTGCATTGCTGTAAGCGTTTTGATAACATTGGTACCTCCCACGTTATGCAATATAATCAATGTGGTTATGTAACCCTAGGGCTTGTTTGTGTAATGATGAGTGTTACCAAACAGTCATTACATAACATCCAGGCAGGCTGTGCGCGTCCCGGCTGGATTGCGGAGCTACGAAAACAGAGAGTTCATCTATGAGCACAAAACACAATTAAAATATCCATATAGTTCATTGTAAAACAGCTAAAGTATTTATAAGTCCTAATAAGAGCTTCAAAATCAACTATTAGGATATTTGAAAGTGAGTCAACAACGAGCGAATATAATTCAAACGCTTACAAAACAAAATTGTTTTCATGGCCCATATGTACCTCAATTGCTGGAAATAAAGTTTCTTCAACAAGTAATAGATGGCGCTGGGTACAGTGAATTCGTTACTTTACATAAAGTTTACGTAATATTATTCATTGATATTTTCTGCTATTATTATTAGCTCAAGTAAGTTTAATTGATCAAGTAAGTTTAATTGAAGACACTTATTGTGTCTTTGTAATATTATTTCCATAAATACTGTATAATCTGCCTTTAATTTTTAAGGATGTATTCATGACCAGCGCCACCTGTACATTAACTTAAGTATTATTATCTTGAAATAGGGTACAGGTTTAAGATCCCTCGTTTTTGTCTAGATGGTACCTATATTCTACCAAATGTGTAAAGGAGATACTCGAACTTTCAAATAGTTTTGGGCCAAACATTAAAGTGCCTTCCAAAAAAAAATTGCTGTATTCTGCTTTGAGAATTCAAAGGTATTCTATTCTTTTTTACATAGCTGAAATGTACTTTGCCTACGGCAAACACATAAATAATGTCGAGTTAGGGCACACTAGCGACGTCAATCGATTTTAATTTTTAGCTACTAAACCGGATCCATTTTGAACAATTTCGGGGTTACAACCTCTCGGAAAACACTTATACTATTTATTAAATAACAATGCAAAAATGATGGGTCCAACGCGTACGCGAAAAATTGATTCACGCCAGAAGCGGCCACTTTTGACGTGAATCAATTTTTCGCGTTCATAAACGGGCCCAACATTTGTGCATGGTTATTTAATAAATAGTATAAGTGTTTGCCGAGAGGATGTATCCCGAATTTGTTTTAAATAGATCCGGTCTAGTTGCTAAAAAAATATTTTTTTTAATTTATTTCTCTTCTTACGCTATCTTTACAGGGCTTAGCCTAATGCGATAGTGCAACCATCTAATTATTAACGTTTGTATATATATAAAGCTAGGTATCTATTTATATATACAAACGTAAACATTATAAACTAGACCAAAAATAAAATCGATTGGCGTCGCTAGTGTGCCCTACCCTCACCTTAAAGGGACACGCAGAAAAATTAAAAGGCAATTGACCGGTGTGGCGAGTTTAAATCTTTACAAGATTTTATTTTAAATGAGTTTTGCACCATCTTAAAACCATGACAAAACAAAACATACCTACGCATAAGTAGACGTCACAATATTAAAAGGAGATTCAAATTTCAAGTATGAAATACGTGTTAAGATTGCAAATTATTCTATTTTAGTTTGATATACTTAATAAATTAATAACTTGTAGTTGCTAAGGCCAGGCTTATATGAATAGGGGACTCAGGTGCATCTACCTCCTCGAGTGGCCCTGCTGGTAATCAGTTCTGTCCTGATTCCAACTTTGGTTGTTATTAGGCAGTAACGGTTACCGCGGAGCACGGTTTTTCCTGGGGAATAACGGGTAGTAATTCATTCGTGGATTGCTACCTGTTAGCCGAAGGATGCACACCCGAGGTCGGCCAGGACCTAGGTCGGCCAGGACCTCTCACTGGCTAGTATAGCGAGAGCTATACTAGTGAGTGACGAGGCCTGGAAGGCTTTCGCTGCCTTTTGCGAGCACGTGATGGCAGCGAAGGAGGCGGCGGAGCGCGAGCGAGAGGCGGATCCTCTCGCCCCCGCGCTTCGCAAGGCACGTAGAGGGAGGAGACGACGCGAATACTTGCGTCTCCTTCCCCTGCGAGGAGCAGGTCCGCTGGTGCGTGGGGCTGTAACCCCACCACCGGCATTGCACGGACCTCCTCCTACGCCTGGTGGGGACGGCACAGCTCTCCCGGCTGTCCCCATCCCTCCCCCTGACCCCGGGGGGAGAAGCGCCGTGCCCGCCGTGTAGGCGGGCTTTCCGTCCGGGAGGGGTCGTGGTGCCAGGTTTCGTACCTCACCCCACGACCTCTCCCACTATGGACGATGAGGGAGAGTCCCAGGAGTTTTAGTCGGTATACCCCCGCCTTCTGCGGGGGGGAGTCCGACATAACCCATCCGTTTACAGACGGATGGGTATGCGTAAGGCATTTCTCCTGGGTGACCAAAAAAAAAAAAAAAAAAAAAAGGATGCACACCCGACCGACCGGCCCTGGCGTGCGACCGCGCTGAAGCGCACTTCGCTACAGGGCCTACATTGTCGCGCCGAGGGTCTGACGACCGGCGTCTTCGCGTCGTTCCCTGACGGTGCACTAGGGCCCGTGAAAGCGGGTTAAACCATCGCATAGCGGGGTTGCAGGCGCCATTTTTGTCTTCGGACCTGGGGATGCTGTGTCCGGCCCCGCCCGCGCGGGTTGCGCGGCGGTTTTCCGGCGGGGCGCTTTGACGTCGGCATCCCCCTAGAGTGGAGCGCCTCCGGGCGCAGTGGCCGCAAGGCCCACGTTTGGGGACCTGCGCTGCAAGGTCGCAACCAGCGGATTGCGGTGGTAGGTCGGAGTTGTATGTAAGTATGAAGTATATACCTAGGATGTAAGATGGCCGAATGTGGGATTGGTGATCGGTAGATGCATGCCAAGGAACGTGTATGAGTTCGATGTTTGAATTAGAATGACGTGTGAGAGAGAGAGAGGGAGACAGAGACGACGCTTGAAGAAAATAATTAATATAGAATTCTTAAATACAAATCGCTGGCTTTATTTGGAACCCCATCCCACAATTCTGAGACTTTATAAAACTGGTTAGACTAGCTACGTACATAATTAGTGTCTCTTTTTTTTTTTAAGTTGGTTAAAAAATTAAGATTTTTTATAAGTTAGACACTAATTATGTACGTAGCTCTAGTCTAACCAGTTTTATAAAATCTCAGGCTAACTGTAATTCTATTTGGGGAATTAATTTAAATGAAACAATATTTGATATGAATATTGTTGGTATGCAACAATTAAAAAAATGTGGCATCATGACTTTAACTCCATTTAGATAGACCAAAACATGCCACAAATGTATACTATAAAAAGTATGTCTTTCCTTAGTTAAGTTCCTCGCCCATTATAACATTAAATTTTAAATTAATTTCAAATTATATATTTTTATGTTTGTGTATTTTATTACTTGTCCATCGCTCTCTACCCATCCTAAAGCCTTCCTCGCTTGACCAATAACGCTTCAATGATCATACATCCAAAACGTGACAATGGCAGCAATAATTCTCAGTCCGGAAAGTGCTGTCAAGACACCGATGATGAGTGAATACAAAAAATAATAATAAGAAGAACTGATTCATGGTTACACGTTTCAGAAACTATCTGAAACGTGCAGGTTTCCTCACGATGTTTTCCCTCACCGCCCAGCTAATGGTAGAAATACTAGATTTGAAAAATCCTGACTTGCATGCTCGGATTCGAACCACGACCCCCCTATGGAAGGCGCGTTCTGAACCACTGAGCTATCATCGCTCTATACGAATTGTTAACTATTACTTATACTTATATAAGTAGACTATTACTTATAAAATCTAGTTGCACCAACAGTAGGTAATACGAATACCTACATACATTATCCAAACATTTTGGTGATTAAAAAGAGTAACTGGCGAGTTTCTTGCCGGATCTTCTCGTCAGAATCAACTTTCCGATTCCGGTGGTAGAATCACATTATATTTATTCATTTCTTAGTATATTTTTTGTATCGACATATATGTTTAATTACATGTATAATATACATAGCTATAATTTATATTTTTCATGTATGACGATTTGTAAGAGCTGTATATAAGCCTATGCAAATAAAGTACTTTTGAATTTTGAAATGTTGAATTATACTAGTTAAAATATAGGGATAGGATACATTATACTAGTTAATTACATCCAAGTGCGACCTTGATGCAGAAATCAACAGCAGGATTGGCGCTGCTGCTGCAGCGTTTGGTAAACTGTATGCGAAGGTCTTCTGCTCACACGATATAAAACTGGCTACAAAGATCGCAGTGTACATGGCTGTAGTAGATACCTACTGCCTAACACATTGTACTCAGCTGAGACCTGGACTGTGTACTGCCGCGGCACATCCGCATGTTAGACCGATTCCACCTCAGATGTTAGCGGAAAATATTAAAGGTTCGGTGGTTTGACTATGTGCGGAATACTGAAGTGCTTCGCAGAGCTAATGTAGGTGGCATTGAGTCATATCTCATGCGGCGACAGCTTCGGTGGCGCAGGCACGTGTCTCGGATGCCAGAGCAGAGAGTGGCAAAGCGCATCTTCTATTCTGAACTCGAGGCCAAGCGTTAGCATGGCGGACAGCTCCTCAGATATAATAAGTGTGAGATTGACTCATCTCGCTGGGAGGAACAGGCTGCTGAGCGACCCGAGTGGAGGACTTTAGTGAAAACTAAAGTCCGAGACATTGAAACACAAAGGCTCTCTGAGCTCGACTCTGAGCAGGATAAGTTGAAAGCCCGACCACCTACGGCTATAAATTATAACTATGCCGGCGGTGTGCTCACATGCCCGCTATGTATGAGAATCTTTTCGAAAAAGATAGGCTACGTCAGCCACATGCGAGCACACCAACGACATTTAGCTAGGAGTTGAAGCGGCAATTACCCCTCATGTGATTGAGGGAGGCCCGTGCCCCAGCAGTGGGGACTTAAATGGGCTGACGATGATGAAGCGGTCGCCGTGGTCGAATTCGGCCGGACTCCATCAATAGTTAAATATACTCTATGTAATCAGCTGTTTTAGGTGACACAGCGACAATACTAGCGCCGCCATACCAGCTTATTTTGATTGTGACTAATAAGAGTAATTGTTTTTAAATGTGAGCAACAAATACTTTTACGAAGGTATTAATTTTTTTTTAAACAAACTTTTGTACCAACGCCCTTGTGTCAATGTCACTGAAGATCTTGGTCCAGGGGCGTAGCTACCGCATTATCTGCCGTATCAATTATACGGGGCTCCGGCCCACGGGGCCCCCAAAGTGTGTAAGGAAAAAAAATAAAACCTTTCTAATTTATTTAAGATGAAATTCTATAAAGCAATTGCTTTTTTCCCCGCCTTAAGCGTGCATTCAAAAGTTCAAAATGTTTTAAATTATTTTGTAAATAAATATAATTAAATATTTCTTTTCACAATATTTTTTTTCTTTTGTAAAAAATGTTTACCCCCATATAAGGGCCTCCAAACATTTTTTTTATACGGGGCCTCGACAAGGCACGCTACGCCACTGTCTTGGTCGGTCTTTATGTATTGGATAATTTTGTATCTGTTTTATTATCTTCTGTATTGCAAGTCAATGTTTATATTTCTTCTAATGCAACAGCGTCACCCAAGGTCCAGCCTGAAAACCAGCGCTGCAGCTATTGCTGCGGCAAAAAAAAAAAAGTGCAGCTTATGCTGAGGCTGAGCCTTGTTGACTTTAATGCTCTGTGCATTAGAGTTGCGGGCAACAAGGCCGTTTTTTTATTTATTATTTATTTTATGAATTACGTGTTGTGGTCAATAAATAGTTTTTCATGACGTTGCTCTGTTTGAGTAGCGTCTAATTTTACGAAAACTTAATATAAAATATAGTAAGTATAACGTTGGTTAACCCTAATATCGTTTTTGGAAAGCACTTGCTTTTTTTATAATTTTTTTCCCACGATTTCTGGTAAAACCGCATGTTTATATTTTTTTAGACACCATTTAGTATTTTAAGATACATACTAATTGAATATTTTTGTGACGTCACAAGTTCGTCAAGTGTTCCCCTTGACGCACTTGTGACGTGAACCTAAAATCTTTAATGATTATAAAAATAACTACCGGCCAGAACAAAAAATATTCAATTAGTAGGTATCTTAAAATACTAAAAGGTATCTAAAAAAATATATTTTAAAATTATTTTTTATAGAACATTGCCAAAAGTGGCCACTTATGCAATTATGGATAATATAGTTTCTTTTAGGAAGCAATTATTACAAGGGTGGGTCGCGAAAAATGGTTAGTATTTTTCTTAAAGTATTTGTTGTTCACTTTAAAAAAATGTCTCCTACTCGTCATAACTCTTGTCGTTTTGGCAAGAGTGAGCAGGCATCTTTTAGGCAATCGCGTATCATCCTAGACCTCATCGTCGCTTTCCATCACGTGCGACTGTGTTCAAGCGTTAGCCTAACAACAAAAAAAAATCAAAATAAATCACTTGGCGGCGTTCGGCGCTAGTATCCTCGCGGTGTCGCCTTAACAGTGAAATAAATTCTGCGAGGGCTCAATGTTCCGTGCCATTTTATTTGTTGCATTTAAATAAATCAGGATTTAGGAAAACGATTGGGTGGAACCTTTTAGAAGTGTAATGGTTGGAAGGCTATCAGCCAGGTAATCTTTATGAATGTACCTACTTTGAAAAAAAGAGGTAGGTAGGTACACACATTAAGTAAGTACGAGATATTTTTGATTGCTACTTCCTAGGTAGCCTTTTGAATGAATCGGACCCCTTCTTCTTTTTTTATTAAGGTGACGGGTAGGGCATACTAGCGACGCCAATCGATTTAAATTGTTAGTTACTAAACCGGATCTATTTAAATCAATTTCGGGGTTACAACTTCTCGGCAAACACTTATAGATACTATTTATTAAATAACCACGCACAAATGTTGGGTACAACGCGTACGCGAAAAATTGATTTACGCCAAAAGTCACCGCTTTTGACGTGAATCAATTTTTCGCGTTCAAAAACAGACGGCTAGTTAGTCAGTGAACACCTATACTATTTATTTAATCGTCGTCGTCAGCCCATGTTTTACGTTTTATCGACCTACGGATTCTGCAGATACCACTCTAAACACATTCGCGATTTTAAGACTATTAGGTCGAAGCAAGTTGAAAATAATCTTTGCGGCCATGTACGGCGACTACCGAAGATAACATCAGTGTTGTGCGACGTATGATAGAGGCCGACAAAAGAGTGACCTATCCGCAGATTCGGACAAGTTTAGGCATTAGTATGAGTCAAGTACACAAAATCATTCATGAACATTTAGGGGCCAGGAAGCTTTGTGCCTGGTGGATACCTCATAATTTGACAGAGGCCCAAAAACTACGTCGTGTTGATTGGTGCCGCGAAATGGTTCAAACATTCAACGGAGGTGACTCAAATGCTGTGTTTGACATACTAACAGGTGACGAAAGCTGGATTTATTGTTTTGATCCTGAAACTAAAAGACAATCTGCTGAAGGGGTGTTTCAATTCGAGGAGTTGCCCACTAAAGTGAAGAGAGGTCGCAGCGTGGGAAAGAAAATGGTCGCCTCGGTCTTCGGCAGGACATGTCATATCGCAACAGTTTGTTTAGAGGATCGAAAAACAGTTACCGCAGAGTGGTACAACTGGTTGTTAGTACAACTGTTTGCCACTTGTCTTGGAAAAAGTTCGGACGGGAAAAACGACCTCGCAGTAGGACACACTTCACCACGACATCGCCTCGCCGCACACGCCAAGCAAACACTCGAGTATTTGGCGACGTCAGACGTAGCATTACTGGGTCACCCGCCATATAGCCCAGACCTCGCACCCTGCGATTTTTATTTATTTCCAAAAATAAAAGAAAAACTAAAAGGAAAACGTTTAACGGACGCCGAAGAAGCAGTCTTGGGTAAGCCTTTTTTTTTTTTTTTTTTTTTGTTCTCCCAGGGGAAATGCGTTACGCATACCCGTCCACCTGGGGGCGGACGGGTTATGTCGGACTCCCCCCGCATAACGGCGGGGGTCTACCGACTAAAACCCCTGGGCACCCTCTAATCGTCCATAGTGAGGGGTCGTGGTGACGGGCACGAAGCCATGTGCACGACCCCCCAGACGGAGCCCGCCTAAACGGCTGGCAGGACGCTGCCCCCCCTGGGTGAGCTGGGGGGGGCGTTAGGGACAGCCGAGAGTGAGCAGCCGTCCCTAACGAGCACTGGAGGTGACCGGTGCAATGCCTGCGCGGGTACCCCAGTACCGTGCGCCGGCTGGGCACCTCCAAGGAGAGGAAGGAGACGCGCATATTGTCGGCGTCTCAGACCCCTCCTCACTCTTCGGAGCGCATCGGCGGAAGGATCTTTCTCCCGCGCGCGCTCCGCCGCTTCCTTCCCTGCCACCACCTCCTCACAGAAGGTGGCGAATGCCTTCCAGGCCTCCTCCCCTTCCAGTATAGCTTCAATTATACTGCCAAGGGTGAGGTCCTGGCCGACCTTCACCACCAGTGCCTGGCGCTGCTGGTCCCACGATGGACAATACGCGAGCGTATGATCCGCCGTGTCATCAGCAGCGCCACACTCGTGGCAGGAAGGAGCTCCCTCTCGGCGGATGCGATGCAGGTAATGACCAAAGCAGCCATGCCCTGTCATTACCTGCACCATCCTGTAGGTGAGAGAGCCATGCGGCCGCTCGAGCCACCGGTCTAGTGCCGGGGCGAGCGCGTCCGACACTCGGCGGTTATATTCGGACCGCCTGAGGTCCGAGGCCCAGAGGGTGACCATGTCCTCATGGTGTCCCTTGCGTACTGCCTCCCTCTCTATGGGGCAGTACGGCTCTCCACGCGCCTTCTTGTCGGCGGTCCATTTATAAATGGCCGCCAGCACCTCCGCCTCTAGCTCCCACGGAGCATCTCCCGCCAGCGCGCAGGCCGCAGAGAATCCCACCGTACGATAGGATCTCACGGCCCGTTGTGCGATGACGCGCTGGGGTCTCCGCAGGAGGCGAACATTGTCCCTGTTCGCTAGCGCCTCCACCCATATGGGCGCACCATATAGCGCCATACTCTTCAAAATGCCGGAGTAAAGCCTCCGGCATTTTGAACCTGGGCCTCCTAGGTTTGGCATCAGCCAAGCCAGTCCATCCGCCGCCTTCAGCAACCTCGGTGATAGGCCTTTAAAATGGGGGGCGAACGTCCATCTGGCGTCTAGAATTAAGCCGAGATAATTTATCTCGGTCTTAATGGGGATATTCACCCCGCCTATGGTGAGGTGAGCGCCTGGTGGCGGGCGCTTCCGAGGCCCATGGAAAAAGATGGCCTCGGTTTTTTCAAGCGCCACCTCAAGACCCAGTCTTCGCATCCGGGCCACGACCTGACTTCCCCCAGCAGATGCTTTGCTGGCGGCGCGCTCATAGGTTTTCCCCCGGGCAGTGACGAGGGTATCGTCGGCGTAACAAATTATACCGACGTCCCGGGGAAGAGCGCCGCGGAGGAGCCAGTCATAGGCAATGTTCCACAGGAGTGGTCCCAAGACCGACCCCTGTGGAACCCCGGACTCGACGGTGTGGCGCTCTACCTCACCCTCACAGTTTGTGTAGAGGACTTGTCTGTCCCTTAGATAGTCCGTAATTAGGACTCTCAGGTACTCCGGGATTCTAAAGTACCGCAGCGCGGCCAAAATGGTGGCGTGGGGGAGAGAGTTAAACGCATTGCGGATATCAAATGACACCGCAATAATTCCCATCCCCTCCGCATCAGCCTCACAGATCTCCTTTCGGAGCCGGGTCAGGGCGTCGATGGTGGAGCGCCCCGACCGAAAACCGAACTGGGCGTCCGAAAGGTCCGGACCGATTTCCTGCAGGTGGGCGACGAGGCGGAACGACACAATCCTCTCGAATGTCTTACCCACCTCGCCCAACAGGATGATCGGCCGGTATGCTGACGGTGAGTCAGCCGGACGCCCATATTTTTGGAGGAGACATAGCTGCCCCTCCTTCCAGGCCTTTGGGAACCTCCTCTCCCGAAAACACCGGTCGAAGAGGACCTTGAAATTGACTTCCATGTCACTGGCCGCGATGGCCACTATTCTGGCCGGGACGCCGTCCGGGCCTGGGGCAGTCTTTTTCCCCCGCAGCCGAAACTCCGCAGCCCCATACTCCTCGGCGGAGACTGGAGGGGGCACATCAATTGTAGGGAGAGGTGCGATACCACGGGACAGGGGCATGTTCGGCGGCCGAAAGTCCTCACAACGAGCTGGAAACAGCCCTTGGACCACACTGTCCAGCAGGGCCGGCTCTAGGGTCTCGGTAAGTGGGGGGGCAAAGGGGCGCAGTTTCGCGCGCGCCGCCTTATAAGGCCTCCCCCATGGGTCCTTGTCGAGGCCCACCAACATTTCGGCACGGGCCTGATCCTTCGCCTGGCCGATGGCGTGCTTTAGGGCACCCCGAGCCTGACGATATGCCTCATAGAGGCACGCCTCCTCATCCGTCGTCACTGCGCCTCCGCCGGCGTCTACAGTTTGTATATGCCCTCCGGGCTGTGATGCAGGTAGCCCGGAGGCCCGCAATCTCTTCCGACCACCAGTAGACGGCGTGTCGAGGATCGGGGCGGCGGGATCGAGGCATGGCAAAGTCGCAGATGCTGGTAAGCGACTCCTGCAGTTGGCTTGCAGCCGCATCTATGTCCACCTCAGAGCGGGGAGGATGGAGCCACCCTTCTAAAAAAGCGGCCAACTCCGCCTGCGGCTTATCGAGGCGTGTTAATGCCCATCTCGGGAAAGGCGGTGAGCGCCTCGATGCTTCGCCTTGTGAAACCCGGCCGGAAATCTCGAATCTGATATATTTATGATCAGAAAGAGTTTCGGCCGGGTCCACGCGCCAGTTCCTAATAAGGGAAGCCAATGCGGGGGTGGCGAACGACAGGTCCACAACTGAACCCCCGTTCTGGCGTACACACGTATGGTCATTGCCCCTGTTCAACAGGGACAGACCACACGCCACTGCCCACGCTTCCACCGCGTGGCCGCGCACATCGGTGGCGGGGTTACCCCATTTCGCCGATTTGGCGTTGAGGTCCCCCGCCAAGAGCACCTGCCGTGGTGCCAGACGGCCCAAGACTGCGGTTAGGGAGTTCAGAAATATTTCGAACTCCCTAAAGGGCCGATTGGGGGAGAAGTACACCCCGACGACAGCAATCGGCCCGAACGACGCTGCGACAAAACCGGGTCCCCTTTCTAAAAGTGAAAGGGGGAGAAAATCTGATGATGGCCGCGTGCAGATGGCTACCACCTCGTCCAAATCACCCAGCCAATACGCTGGAATGAAGTAGGGCTCCGACACAAACGCTAAACCAATCTGCCATTCAGCTAGGACCTGGGACATTAAGTCCTGGGCCGAGCGACAGTGGTTGATATTACATTGTATTATGGTGCGATGTCCGACTCTATCCATCATTCGGACATCGCGCCATCACCCGCTGCCGAGGGGCCAGCAACGACAGCCGCGGGTGCCTGAACAGGCGCTGGCAGCTTGCCCTTCACGGAGGGAGGGTTACATTCCCTCGTTCCCATTATATGCCCTGCTGGCCGGCCGGAATCGGCACACACGGAGCAGCGGGGCTTTTTAGTGCAGCCCGTGGACTTATGCCCTGCCATACCGCACCGGAAGCATAGCTCCGTGCGGTCTTTTGTGGATGGGCAATAGGGGCTAGTGTGGCCGGTGCTCAGGCACTTAAAGCACCTGAGCGGCCTGTCTTCCAGCAAGCGCACGGAGGCGGAGCTCCATCCGACGAGGAACCGGCGAGCACTCAAAACTGCTTTGGCGGCTGTGAGTGGGCACTGGAGCCGGAGTGTGCCGACCCCTCCGCGTCCAGCGCGAATTTCGCCGGTTTTCACGACCTCCACTGCACAGCCACCAACCGCTGCCACCTTGGCGGCAACCTCCTCCTTGGTGACGGAGTCGTCAAGATCCATCACCTGGAGGGAGGCCATTTTGACTGGCCGCACCACATTGACGGCACCCGCCGTCGCCTGGCGAAGCTTGTCGGCAAAGGTATCCGCCTGGGTGTCCCTCTCCGCGCCGGGAAACTCGAATAGGAGCGCACCCAGTCTGGTTGTGCGGCACCTTCTCGGGGCAACGTCCAGGGACAAGGCATCTCCAGCAGTATCTCGGGCCCGCTTCAAGACGGACTTGAGCGTCTCGCCCTTTTGGGTGGCCTCCGCTGTTAGGGAGACCACGACTGCGGCGGACCTGGGCGAGGCCAGCTTCTTCTTTTTGGCAGGCTTATTGCCAGCCAGGGCAGAGAATGAGACCGTCTTTTCCTCCTGCCCACGCTGCCCACGCTTCTTGGGTTGGGTGGCTAGGGCAACTGGTGGCTCTTGCGCAACTTTTTTGGCTCTATTTGCCTTTTTTCTCCCAACCACCTTGTTCCACCCCTCGTTAGCTGGTGTGGTGGAGGGGAGGAGGACGTCTGCCTCCATAGGGGTAGGGAGTACGGGTACAACAGGGGCCTTGGAGGTCGAATGCGATCGCCTCTGGGGTCTTAGTCTTCTTCCCCACTCCTTTGCCCTTTCCCTTGGGCTGTGTGGGGGAGGAGGTGGGGGTCTCCGATGCTGGAATGGCCTCCTTGGCCAGTCGTTTTTTGTCCGCCGCAAGGGGTGGACGGACGCGACCTTCAGGTAGGAGCCGGTCTTCGAGCCCTTCAATGAGGGCTCGGATAAAGAACCGGTCCTCTGCGGATTTCTTCGCGATGGCGTCCTCCAACCTTACATCGACTTGGGCCAAAAGGTCCGCTTCGACGATTGGAGCCGTCTTCCTACCGGTCGTTTTCGTCTTTGAAGACGAAGCTGCCGCAACCGCTTGATTCGCCCGCAACGTGGCCAGCTCTTCACGAACCTTAACTAGTTCTTCGGAGAGACGCGTCACAGTTGACTGTAGTGCCGCAGTCTCATCCGATGTGGTCCGTTTCCCCATTTCTGTTAACAATGCGAGGAACGAACACGCGTGGTCCTTGAAGGACTTTTGTATTGTTCCTTTTATGTTGCCCGA
The DNA here is from genome assembly GCA_019059595.1 of Marasmia exigua. Classification (NCBI taxonomy): domain Eukaryota; kingdom Metazoa; phylum Arthropoda; class Insecta; order Lepidoptera; family Crambidae; genus Marasmia; species Marasmia exigua. Next base: position 14,549,501 of record CM032466.1, read on the forward strand.
CTTGAGCGACAGCCCGATGATCTCTTCCGCGTCCGTTTTCGCGGAAGAAACAAGGTCCGCTACGGAGAGGTTCGAGTAGTCCAAGAAACTAGACACACCGTATCCCGACTTGGCTCGAATCTTCCGTAACTCCCTCTCATTCTCTGAGACCTGGGCCTCGAATTCCGCCTGGGTCAGTCCCCGCAATGCTCTGGCCGCCTGTACCTTTGACTCGGCCAAAGCGACATAGTCGCCCGAGGTAGGAGGACGGCCAGGGCGACGCTTAGCCTTAGTGGTCTTGCTGGCCTTGGAGGCCGAAGACTTTGAGGAGTCCGAAGACTCAATGGATTTCGCCGAGGCGGCACGCTTGCGCGGCCGCAAAAATATGGCGCGATCACCTAACACGTTGTCGGGTCCGCTAGCCATGGACTCTAGATCAGTCACGCCTTGCAACGTGCTGTCAGAGTCCGACAAGTCCAGTTCACCGGCGCAAAAGAATTTGCTGCCGGTGAGAGCCTGGCCGGGTGAACCGGCCGCCAGAGTCGTTGGTGGAACGCCAGCCATCTGGGCTGACGTCTCCACTGCCATGTCGTCCATAGCCAAATCGTGGGTGGATTCGGAGTCCGAATGACTTGCCATGAATTCGTAGGGGTTGGTGAGCCTACCCTGAGAAGGGCCAGCTACACCAGAGAAAGCCGATGTGGTAGGCCTATCCTGAGAAGGACTGGACCTAACCACGTAAGATGCGTCATAAGCCAATTCGTTTGTTGAATCAAAGTCCTGTTCGGAGATTGCCAAGTCGTTAGTTGTAGGAGATTTCGGTTTGGTTTTTTGGGTTTTCTTGTTTAATGCCATGAAGTTCCCACGAGAGTCGTTGCAATAGAAGTCCACCGGGGCAGAGGCACGATACCCCGGTAACCCAAATACGCCAGGGGGTTGGGAGTTCCCCCTGGGATGGCCGCTAGCAGGCTGGGTAACACCCCAGCCACCCGAAGGCGACCGACGCCGCGCGAGGCCCCGAACGGGGCGCCCCAACGCCGGTCCTTTGTGGTTTTTTAATGTGGTTGTCTCCACCGGGCCGGCCAATTAAGGCAAGCCCGCTCCCACGCCAGAGAGGTCCTTTCGGACCCCCCAGCGCTAGCGAGTTAACCCTCCCCGGCAGGCACGCCAACCCGCCGGTTCGGGGTGATTTTTTATAGAGGTTTTCTTCCTCGCAGTCCACTCTCAGTGAGCGGACCCCCGGCCTCCTCTCAGTGAGGAGGTTACGGTGTGCCGCTTTTGGTCCGCGCCGGCCGAAGCCGGTACCCCCCATATCTGGGGGGCGTTCCCCTATCCGCCACCGGGGGACGCGTCCGATAGCTGAGCGGTATCGGCCGACTCGAAGTGCAATGAGCCGACCAACAGCCACGGAGTCTTGGGTAAGCCTGCGCTTACCCAACCCAACTCCGCTGGATACGGAGCCGGGAAAGTTGTCAACACCGTCTAACTATCGAGCCCGTGGCTCGAAGACTCGACGCTGGACTCCGAACAAGGCCGTTCGGCCACTGCGCCCGAAGGCGCTCCACTCTGGTGGGGCCCACGTCAAAACGCAATCACGTGTGATGGGCCCCGGGCCCAGAACAAAAGAGGCCACAGGACAGAGGTTTCCCCAAACCGTGAGACCGGTCCTAGGCCCCTAGGGGGCTCAACTGGGGGTCGACAGAACAACTCCAGGAGCCCTTCCGTGTGTGTGAAGCTGTTAGCCGCCGGGCAGCAATGGGCGATGCCGATTACTACCCGCCGTTGCCCAGGGACGCCAGGACCCTCTCGGTAGCAGCTCCAGAGCAAAAATACTACCGGAAGGGCCACACGAGGAGGCTGCCGCACGTCACGGACAACTTGCTTCGACCTAATAGAGTCTTAAAATCGCGAATGTGTTTAGAGTGGTATCTGCAGAATCCGTAGGTCGATTAAACGTAAAACACCGACGCTTTATTGAGTGCCAATGACTTTGACTGACTTCGACTGTTACCACCACTTATTCTCCACAAGTTACTTGACATTGGCAAGATATTATCGGGTAGAGCCCTAATAATTTACCGTGGGAGAGCCACGCTTCGGCTTGAATGGACCGGCTCAACCGGAGTGATACCACGGCCTCACAGAAAACCGGCGTGCAACACTGTGTTGTGTTTCGCTACGTGAGTGAGGGTGCGGCGCACTTGTGATTCCACTGGTGTGGCGGGTGTCCATAGAAGGCGGCGATCGCTTACAATCAGTTATCCGTCTGCTCGTCTGAAACCAATCACAAACAATGTTAGTAAAGAAAAACAACAAAATACAGTTAATGTTGCGGGTAATATTCTGCACCTGCAGGCGCATGATTCACTGACCTGCAAGTAGAACATGCCAGTCAGTGAACCGTCTGAATACAAAAGAGTCCATTCTATCCGAAATCATCTTCAGGATCTCGTTGCTACTCTCCCCAACCTTGCGCACTAGTGACAAACTATTTTTGTGCATGATAGCATAGAAGTGATCAGCAGCAGCCTTTTTTTTTTTTTTTGGTCACCCAGGAGAAATGCGTTACGCATACCCATCCGTCTGTAAACGGATGGGTTATGTCGGACTCCCCCCGGCAGAAGGCGGGGGTATACCGACTAAAACTCCTGGGACTCTCCCCCATCGTCTATAGTGGGAGAGGTCGTGGGGTGAGGTACGAAACCTGGCACCACGACCCCTCCCGGACGGAAGCCCGCCTACACGGCGGGCACGGCGCTTCCTCCCCCGAGGTCGGGGGAGGGAGTGGGGACAGCCGGGAGAGCTGTGCCGTCCCCACCAGGCGTAGGAGGAGGTCCGTGCAATGCCGGTGGCGGGGTTACAGCCCCACGCACCAACGGACCTGCTCCTCGCAGGGGAAGGAGACGCAAGTATTCGCGTCGTCTCCTCCCTCTACGTGCCTTGCGAAGCGCGGGGGCGAGAGGATCCGCCTCTCGCTCGCGCTCCGCCGCCTCCTTCGCTGCCATCACGTGCTCCATCAGCAGCAGCCTCATCGAACATACCTGAAGCACTGAAGGAGCCACAAAAAGGCCCTGATGGTGTTATTGTGCTATTGGACACCTTGACCCCCGTGACATTTATTTTCATACGACATATATCGCTAAAGCGTTTTTCGTGTGATACCCGCCATGTTTTTTCATATCGAAAATCCTGAGAATTGGGGTCCTGAGTGCCCTGCGGCACTATATACACCAGTGAAAGCCATTTATACTAGACGTCATAACACGCTATTTATTTGGCACTGACTGACAAAAACAAAAAAAAAATACAAAAATATATTAAATTATGTTTAATATATTTTTGTTTTTTTTAATGATATAGGTGGCAGAGGAGCCGACGGATAACCTGATGGTAAGCGATTACCAATAGATTTTATTTATTTGTAGTTTTTAATTGTTATCTGTTTTGTTTTCTCTTTGTGCCAAATTGTGTTTACAACTGCTGAAGGTCCTCGGTTGTGATATCTATAATAAATGTTTTCTTTCTTTCTTTCGTTCTTACACCGTGATTTTTTAATACCCAAGAAACTTCTCGAGAGCAGTAACTATACGAATATTAGGTACTAATCATCATCATCTGCCCATTTAAGTCCCCACTGCTGGGGCTCGGGCCTCCCTCAATCACATGAGGGGTAATTGCCATACTGACTACGCTTGGCAGACGGGTTGGCGAGGGTTTTGATATAAATGCACAGTTTTCCTTCTCTAGGTGCTGATGATCATACCAGCAGCTTTACCTTAGTCGCCTTTTACGACACCTGGGTAAGAGTGAGGGTGACCTATTCTACTCTGCCGGGGACCACACGGCGAATTAGGTACTAATGAATCCATACATTATCCCCAAGGGACATAGGGTCAAACCTTTAAAAAAATCGCCTTTCAATACAAATTGCTTTAATCAACTGATCAGTTTTTATGGCAACGTAATTTTTTTTTCAGATTTAAACCCTATAATTTCTTTGGCGAAAATGATTGATTTCCTTAGTATAATGCCTTCGAGAGGTTGCTCGGGTGTGGTCTACGTGTACATATATAATACGTTCTAAGTGTGAAGTTGGTCCATAGTGCACAGGTAACATCTTGACCCGAACCCCGAACCGAAAAAGCCCTGCGTTCCCTCTTGATGTCCTTCTTATTCCTCAGTTTAGCCGTCACAATATGGCCTATGTAATACATAGGCCATATTGTGACGGTAGATAGTATGATCATCATCATCTTCAGCCCATTTAAGTCCCCACTGCTGGGGCACGGGCCTCCCTCATTCACATGAGGGGTAATTGCCATACTCACCACGCTTGGCGGTACCTTAGTCGCCGCGTGAGGGAGTAGATAGTATGTATGTATCTGTTTGAACTGTGTCACACGCTTCAGAGAAACATTGTTCAGATGTAGGTACCTTAATTGCATACATAACTTAAATACCTATCAGAATTACCGTCTACAAAAGTTACTTGCTCCACTAAGGTTTTAAAAAACATACAAATAGGTACAGGGTGGCAAAAAGCTCAGCTCAACCGTTTAAATCTTCCAAAAACGAAGGAGTTTCATACTCAATCACCATTAAAAACTCTTTGAGGCTATGGTGTACAAATAGGTCAGGTCCCTGGCCGTTTTACCTCGAAAAAATTAAACCGACGCCAGTTTAGCCACTAAAAAAAAAATTGATTTTGTTTCTTCTTCCTTGCTTATACGGAACATTTATGGATCTATTTTTAATTTTTAATTTGTCTGTTAATCAATTTGAAACACTATGAAACATTGAAAACGTTTTCCCTTCTACTAGGAAACTTAGATCTATAGCTTGTTCTCAATCAGGAGGGCTAATTTGAACCTAACGTTATGACCGAATCGGAGATTCCCTCCCTTTCACACGCGCTGTCAGTTTCCATTGTTTGGATGCGACAGGTATATTCTCATTCGTTACTGTACGGCTTCTAATTAAGGCACTAGGGCCCAATGTAGTCACCTATGTACGTGCTATGTACCGAACGGGGAAATCAGCTTACTATCCCTTGCTCCCATTTTTGCCTCAGCGAGAAAGAAAGTCTAGTCAACCCTCGAGGGTCCCTCGAGGGTACTTTCTTTCTGCTGGTTCGGACACGGCAGCCGATGTTCATGATCATGACGTAGTAGTCGTGATGTGTGCTCAACCACAAGTGCATTATATTCCTTTACCTTACCTGCTTATGACATTCCTCCCTCACATCACTTTGTGGTAGGGAACCAGTGTAATAAGTAAGACCAACGACGTAGACTTGTAAAATCTAGAGCAAGGCGTTTTCTTATCCTGAGCTATATACCATCGCTCAACTTCCAGATTCTGGCACAATAGATAGATAGATATTCTTTGTTGCGCAAAACAAAATACAAGCATGATACAAAAGCAACAGACAGTACAATAAGGCAGTCTTATCGCTTGTAGCGATTTCTTCTAGACAACCTTTGACTAGAGGAAAGAAATATCGTATTCGTAATAAGGGAAGCATTCGGAGTTGAACCCGGATTCTTAGACGCAGCCGCCGCTTTAAACTGCGCAGTCCCTTTTATGAAACTTACACAGGGGATTACGTATTACCACCACTGGGTATACTGCGTCGAGTTCCTATCACTGGTTATAGGAACTCGACGCAGTTGCCCAGTATGCTGTCATAATGAATTGTCAGAGAGATTAACTCTCTAGAACACGAACAAAAACATAAATATCAAGCAGCGTAGGAACTGAACTCGTTTCCCGCTGATTGTAGACCAATTAAAAGTTTCCAAGGGCGGAGATTGGAGTTGAGCCAAGACAGAGCTGGATAAATCACAGAATGTGTTAACGAATCTCCATTACGTCGAACAATAGCTCAGGAGCTAAATGACAACGCAATGAGGCATCCATCATACAGACTACCATGCAATTGTTATTGACTGCCATTAGTGTTATACTTACCTAAATAGGTACTCTTACTAAATATGTGCCTCCTACATACGAGTATATGCCCTTGGCTCGACATACTCTCAAACGATTCTATAGAATGTCTCGTGGCACAAGGTAGAGTAGATGGTACCAGGCCACGCGGTAATCACCCATCCGATGGCCCGACCAAATTCAGTTCAGCTAAGGGCGGCCCACCCTGACCACCAACAAGGAGAAATAACGAGAGATGGAATGGAATGGAGAAGGAATTCGACTACACGATGACCACGACTGTTCTGTTAAGAGTGTAACGATTGAGACGAAGAGACTCTTATAGGTCAAACCAACATTGAAGTGGAGTCTGGTCAGTGATATCTATGAATTATCAATTTTCGGGACTGTTCGGTACTTACAACTTTGGGTAAAGATGGGATAGGAATGGCGGCGAATCATATCACTTTTCGATTTCTCACTATCGTCTATACTCGCACTCGTGGGTGCTGGATATAGATGCCAAATAATGTGCGAGCGACAACCGTGTAATAGTTGAGTCGCGTCTACCAATTCTGGAGGGTTAACTCGGGTGGTGCTTTTGTTTTTGGAGTAGTTTCTTCAGCAATAGTATCTCCTAATAAACTTAGGTCCTCACTGTCTTGTTCTATACTGTCGTGGGTAATGGATATTGTGTTCTTTTTTCTGATCGTAACATTTTGCTCCTCAACAGCCTGTGCAATGTTTTGAGCATCCTCTGAGTTACGAATTGGAGTGTTTACGTTTCCTTTTTTTGGCAATTTGCAAGTACAGGTTGGACATTTCCAATCTTTTTTATATTGTGCCGTCATCGTATTGTAGAAACGCCCACTGGATACATTTGCACAATCTAGATCATAGATTGCTTTACATAGCTTGCATGTTAGATATTCTCTTCCAGGTGGAGTCTTAAAGCATCCCGCACATTTGGTAGCCATTTCAAGCGACTGAGTTTATTTTTTAATAATGTTAAGCAGTTTAGTAATAATCTGCGAAAATCCAGATGGTGCACTTTTAATCGGGAACCTCAGCCTATTTGATGCACAGCTTTTTTCAATATTTTTCTATTATGTCACTGTTTCTTCATGGAGGTAATTTTAGGCCGTCTTCGGCAGCGGATTTTAGACTTAGTTTTCACGTATTTGCACACTTTAGAGTTGATTTGTATTTTTGAAACTTATTTAATTAAGGAGCCGATATGATCAGTAGCACAGCAGCGCCCTCTTCATAATTTATCTATTGGTTGAAGTGGCGTTGTAAAAAAGTGCGGACCCAACAGGAACACGGCCGCGCGAAGATAGCTGTCACTTGTATGTATGTGTGCGTGAGTGTCGAATTTATTTTGTGATCTATTTACTCACTAATCTTGACGAATTTCGGTGATCTTTTTTGTACCAATCAAAGCAAGGATTTTACACTGCACACTTATTATGTTGTTTTAAATGTAACGAAAGGTTTAATAACTTTTTCCTTATTTTTTGTACGGAGCTGTTGTAAGTGATGTTGTTTAAAGGGCGCGATTTCTGATCCCATTCTTTATCCGCACAGGTTGTACTGGTTTAAAGTTGGTCTCATTGGTTCCAAGTTTCTACGGGAACGGGTAGTGTCATACCGATAGATTTTGATTATCTAGGGAACGTTACAATATGCGACTACGTCATGTACGGATAATGTGTTGATATAGAAGTTTATTTTTATGGCTTCAAGACTTTGCTGATCTTAGTATTTGATATTGATTTCAGAAAACGATCTTGAAAGACGGACAAAAAGTAGAACTTGTTATATAATAAGAACACTTACCTATCATACCTTACCATAGGAAAACCATTTTGGTTATCAAATTATACCAATTTCTCCGAAGACACAAATAACTATACCCTCTGAAGCTATAGACAATTGTCGAGCCCAAGACTTAAGATTGAAGACGGGCATTCAAGTTCTCCAGCTCTATACTATTAAAGCACAGGAACTTTGACCAATTAAAAGTTTCCAAGGTCGACAGACGGGACAGCGCGTAATAAATCGCGCGCCGCTTGAGGAATAACTTTGGGGAAAACAAAGCTATCGACAGTCGTCAAGTCTATAATATAAGGAATTTGGCGCTTCTTGTTGTTTTCATCAGCTTGCCGTGTCCACTGCTACGGGACAGTCCTGTTCTTCATCGTATTCTTTCTTGTAATGTCTTTACCGAGGCGGTAACAAGGTTTGTAACACTTCAGATAACATTTTATAACTGTAAACTCCAAAAAAAGATATTACCGAAATCGGCGCCCAATAATATCTAGATACTAATCTTGTAAAACATCCAATAAAATTATTCAACAGGGATTTAGGCGGCGACTTCAGTAACAACTTCAAGCTTCAAGCAGTTTTCGAATGTATTGTTATTAATTGTTGTCTGAAGAGTATGAAGTGATTAAAATATTATTTTACACTTTTTAGTTTATGGTGTTTGAAGGTGCTTTTTTTTCGTAGAATATTTTTTTCATGCTTTTCAGTGTTTCATATTTTACAGCAGCAGCTCCCAACGCAGCAGATTTCCCAACGCGTTCGAGTTTTATCTTGATGGTGATGATTTTCATTTGTCATCAGAAAATACCCAAAAGTACATGAAGGTACAAATTTGGTTTAAAATTGATGAAACAGTTCATGCTTACTTTCTTTGAATCTGGATTTCAGAATTTCAATTGAAAACTTTACCTACTCTAAAGTTTCAATAGGTAACTGAATACGATTTCATCAAGCTCTCCTTTCATTACTACAGCGAATTAATATTGAGTATTTTAAGGGGCTTAAATTAATGTTTTGTAAAGTAAATTTATTCGTTTCTTAGTAAATTGTCTACGAGGGTTTTTATGTGTTATTTATTTTTTAAATACCGTAATTGGGCTGTTAATCTATGTACAATACCGACGTATTAGTCTATGAAAGGCCTATTTGCCGCATTTATGGACCAATCTGGTGTCTGATGGACAACTCGATAAAAAATCATTTTCCGAAATGAAGATACTGTTTCTTGATTAGACTTATAGAAATTTTGAGAAAAAATATTTCAGAAATAAATAAAATGTAAAAAAATAAATAAAAAATAAACTTTTTGGGATTTTTTTGCCGAGTGATGACTCGGCATGACAAATCAATAATGTAACGTTGATTTCATTAAGAGAAAAACATTGACATGACTGTAAGCTTGAAGTTGTACTTCATGACTGTAAGTAACTTATAAACTTTTTTATTGGATATATAGCCTGACATCACAATACTCTTACGTTGAGCCTCAAGATTACGTCACTTTCGGCATATTAATTATTAATTTATAAAATCAATATTTTAATAAAAACACGCGTATTAGTATGTAGTATGTACGTAGTAACTTTTTGCAAACCACCAATAAATAAGCTAGCATTTTGACAAAAATAGATGAAGCGGTTTGAGCTAGATGAGTCCGCACGATCAGAGCTGTCTTAGCACATCTCTCTTATTTGTTTCATCTGGGTAAAGGTTATTTTATAATAAGTACAGGGCCTACCCCTCTCTCTCTCCCCACCAGGCTGAGAGAGAGGGGGAGAGGCCCTGGGTCCTTGGACCGGAGGTGGCAGCTAGCGCGTCTCTCTTCTTCGTCTTATGCTTTTCAGTGTTTCATATTTCACTGCAGCAGCAGCATTCACGCAGGAGATTTCCCAACGCGTTCGAGTTTTATCTTGATGGTGATGATTTTCATTTGTCATCAGAAAATACCCAAAAGTACATGAAGGTACAAATTTGGTTTAAAATTGATGAAACAGTTCATGCTTACTTTCTTTGAATCTGGATTTCAGAATTTCAATTGAAAACTTTACCTACTCTAAAGTTTCAATAGGTAACTGAATACGATTTCATCAAGCTCTCCTTTCATAACTACAGCGAATTAATATTGAGTATTTTAAGGGGTTTAAATTAATGTTTTGTAAAGTAAAATTATTCGTTTCTTAGTAAATTGTCTACGAGAGTTTTTATGTGTTATTTATTTTTTAAATGAATTCACACAACATCTCATACGTTGACCTGATACCGTAATTGGACTGTTAATCTACGTACAATATCGACCTATTAGTCTATAAAAGGCCTATTTGCCGCATTTATGGACCAATCTGGTGTCTAATGGACAAAACGATAATAAATCATTTTCCGAAATGAAAATACTGTTTCTTGATTAGACTTATAGAAATTTAAGAAAAAATATTTCAGAATTTTTAAACAGATATTTATGGAGAAATAAGTAAAATGTAAAAAAAAAAAAACTTTTTTGGGTTTTTGTTTGCCGAGTGATGACTCGGCATGACAAATTAACAATGTTACGTTGGTTTCACTATGAAAAAAACATTGACATGACTGTAAGCTTGAAGTTGTACTTCATGACTGTAAGTAACTTATAAACTTTTTTTATTGGATATATAGCCTGACATCACAATACTCTTACGTTGAGCCTTAAGATTACGTCACTTTCGGTATATTAATTATTAATTTAAAAAATCAATATTTGAATAAAAACACATATATAATTATGTACTACGTAGTAACTTTTTGCAAACCACTAATGAATAAGCAGCATTTTGACAAAAATATATCAAGCGGTTTGAGCTAGATGCGTCCGCACGATCAGAGCTGTCTTAGCACATCTCTCTTATTTGTTTCATCTGGGTAAAGGTTATTTTATAATAAGTACAGGGCCTCCCCCTCTCTCTCTCTCCCCACCAGGCAGAGAGAGAGGGGGAGAGGCCCTGGGTCCTTGGACCGGAGGTGGCAGCTAGCGCGTCTCTCTTCTTCGAACGGGACCCGGTGGAAAACACCGTTGGTAGTCCCCGTATTCCGTTTAGATTTTCCGGGTGATTGAAGGGGGACAGCCAGGAGCGCTGAGCTGTCCCTACAGAGCAGTAGGTGGTGCCTGTGCAATGCCAGCGTCGGTGCCCACGCACCGCGCGCCGACTGGCTTCCCCCATGGACAGGAGGGAGACGAGCATCTGTTCGTCGTCTCCTTCCCGTCCTTACCCTTATCCGAGTACGTAAGCCACTGGGAGATCCACACTACCCGGCTGACTTCTAGCGGACGGGTGTGCATAAGGCGGCGCTGACCACTGACGGACGTCGGTTCTTTCTTTCCACCGGTTTAGAAAAAAAAAACTAATGTGTTTTAACTAACTAACTCCCGACTAAAAAAAAATACATTATTTAATCTGCTAAGGAGGAGGAGAAGGTAGACCAAGTAAAAGGGGACGGTGAAGAGAGTTCGTTTCTATGAACTTTAAAGGTACCTATACCACGCGTATCTTTGAATATATTGTGGTGATTAGTAGACAGACAGAGAGATTTAATCGTACATATCGGTCCACCAATACACCCTCGATGTGTGGTTATCTTGTCTCAAATTATGTGTATCCACGTATTGAACATCCATTATCTGTTGCCGAGGTATTATTATCTATTAGAGTATCTGGAGTACCTGTACTCCCTATGATTGAAGTTCATTGTTCGAATTGAAACAACGTCTAATAGAAATCTATGTTGTAGTTAGTAAAAGTAAAGGATATAAAGTTACAAAATTTTAGCATACCTAGTCTACAAAACCCTTCTTAAATATTTATTAATGTGTGAAATATTTATTTGAATAATCCACAAACAAAGAAACGCATCCTAATAAAAGAGATGCACAGCACGTTTGTAAAGAACGGGGATATAGATAAGACCTGAATTTTGTTTTGTTGTTCCTTCTGATCACCCTGTACCTAACCTAAACTACTAATAGTTCCATTCCTACTCTGGATCGTAAATTCGCCTATTGGTCCGAGGACCATTATTCGTATGGAAGCTGACAGTATTTGGAGTAGCAAGCTAGCTAAGTAGGTACTTGAATATTCGGCAAAATTACCGGTCATTTTTAAATTGACGTGTCTCTCTTATATACTTGACATTGGCAAAATTACACGCGCGGCCTGTAACCGTGCGCGGGATAAGAAAATAAAAAAAGTACTGAGCAGTGTCTCTGATGATGATGATTTTTTTTTATGCAAGAGGCGGACAAACGAGCAAGCGAGTCACCTGATGGAAAGTAATCATCGCCGCCCATGAACATCTGCGAAATCAGAGAGATCGCTAATGTGTTGCCGGCCTTTTTTTTTAAAAAGAGTACGCTCTTCTCTTGAAGATCCCTAAGTCGTAGCCGTCCGGAAATACTCCTGCAGCCAAACCGTTCCACAGAACTGAGGTACGTGGTAGAAAGTTCCGGGAGAAACGCACAGTATTAGACCGCCATCCATCGAGATGATGAGAATGGAATGACAATCGCTTACGAGTGGTTCGATGTAACAATTCGGCTGCAGGGAGTAGATCAAACAGTTCTTCAGAGCACTCCCCATGATAAATGATTTTTTTTGGCAAGTAGCGGGTTCGTTCCCTGATCAATTTAGAATATTTTCTAATTCTAGCAGCACAACGATTTAATTTTGCTATTTGAAACAAAGATGTAATATTTTTTCAAAGCTTGTTGGGTCGCTTCAGTGACTATTCGATTTGCATTTCATGCAACGCTACTTTCCGCATCAGCAGAAAACCCAGAGTTTAGTGGCAACTGCACAAAATTCACGCGTTTTACCGCCATGCGCTTAGTCGGCATTTTGTGACACGCACCTCCTTATTGTGGAATTCATCTTCCTGCAGGGGTACATGTAGAACCGGTACAACTCTTTTACATTCTAAGAGTGTAATGAACATCGAGGGATCACATTTTGTTTTATTATTGTGATAGGAGGCAAAAGGAAGACAGATCATCGTAAGCGATTGTCGTCGCCCACTGACGGCTATCGGGGGCGACACCATTGAAATATTATTAGTAATAACTCACTGGGAAACACCGATAGACTCACAAGCGCGCTGCCAACCCGTTAACCTCCTTTCCCCCCGATTGGAAGACCATTCATACCTAATCTAGCGCTCACACTTGTATTGACAGTAGCGCATATACCTATATGTAGCTACATACCTAAATTCAGACAACAATACCTAAAAGTGGCCGAGACAAAGTCACTACCAATGTCGTGATGTGTTCACTACTACTAAATACTAAGACAGTTATCTAAGCGATTGCCGCATGGCCGGACGTCGGACACCAATGGACGGCTGGAACACCAGTGGCGTCCCAAGTGCGCTGTCAACCTTTTCTGATTACACAGAAGTGTAAGTTTTATATTTGTTTCCTCTGTTATTTGATATCCATAGCACGAGTGCTTATTTACTATTTAGTAACATAATTAGTGCAATGCTATTTACAAAAGAAAAGTATTATATGTATATATTTGTAATCCCACTGTTGATTCTGATATGATGCTACCTATCTCGGAGTCAGATTAATGTACGTGATGTGAAATATTTATTTATTTAATGCATAAGACGCTGTTATATGAACTGAATAAACGAGATACCTACTTACTTGTAGGTATTTAATGAGATAGGAAGAAATCTTGTTTTATTAGAGGTTTCGTGAAATTACGAGTAAGTCTTCAAAGGGTCTTAGAGGGGTTTTAGCGGCTCCAATGTCCCTGACTATGATGTGGGAGGAAATAACCAATTACGGGAAGATCTTTCCGTTCAAACACTTTCCCATCAAACACCAACAAGCCGTAACCTTGCGTAGGTTCCTTTAATAAGTCCGACTAAAAAAGCTCTTAGACTCGATGTAATTTTTGTGAAATCGTTTTAATTAAGCCCCGGCATTCGGAGTTAAGTAAGGGAGTCTAATTCGAGTGATGCAGCAGTGGACATCAGCTAATGACATCCCCTGACGGTCGTTAGGGCCGACCCCCGTCTTATTTTTTCCCCGAGTGACTTGCTCAGCAAGTTTCCCTTTTCAACGGCCCCGTTTTTACGGGGCAAATGAAAAATTCGACACTTGATGGGGATCTAAATTACGACATTATAACTAAGGTAAGTGTTCGGACTACAAAGTGATCGAAAATTCAATATACATTTACATTAGAAGTGAGGTGAATGTGTAGCGAAAACCTTAATTGGCTGTAAAAATGTACAGACGTTGAGGCAGGTACAGAAAGACAAGGTTCCTTTTTGTAAAGAATACAAACAACATACCTACAATGGACAGCATTGTATGTTGTTTGTATCCCTAACTTCTTTCTCTGTCCATTCTGTGACAACAACCGTATGTTTGGATCGATTCTATTACCATGTAATTAAAGCAGTATTTTTTATATTTGTGTGAAAAATACACTTTATTTTTTCTTCTGCTCTTACTAGCATTGTCACTGTCTTCAGATGACCAAAGAATGCAGTCACAAAAGTGTATTAAGTAACCACTTCTAATAGTACTTACTTTCATAGAAGATACATATTGATCCCATTATTTATAATTAGTGTTGATAGTTCGTTCTTTGAACTATTTCATTATGCCGCAAATACCTGCTGTAATAATAATAACTCAACATAAAAAGTAACTAGGATTTTCCGGAAACCCGAATATTGAGCTATGTTAATGTACCTACTTTTGACTTAAAACGCTGAAACCGGGAAAGCTTTATCGAAAAGCACCGTAACCGCTCTTCAGCTAGGTTACGGTATAGGGATTTCCGGTAGCTTGATTTATTTTACTCTCAAAGATCAAAGCTAAAATTTCGAGTGGGGCGGTAAACATTTAGACATTGGATTATTAAAGTCTTTTTTTTAATAATAATAATGTCCTCCAAACCGATATTTCGGTCATGGCGGCCAATCTTAGCGATCAACCAGATCAGTAGGACATATTATAGTGCACAAGTGATTGCGCAGACACAAGTGCACTCTCTATTCCCGAACCCGCACATTTCGATGGGACACCAGTGTGACAAGACCAAAGAGGGATTAGGCGCAGGACTAACGTCTTAACGTGCTTTCCGAGGCACGGGGTACAAGACCACCAACTTCCAGAAAAACTCAGGTACAAATTTTGGCCCAACCCGGGGATCGAACCCGGGACCCCAAGCGCAGCCGTCGCTTTAAAGTGCGACCCACCAACCACTGCGCCACCGAGGCAGACAGTTTTTTTTAATATTATATAATTCAAATGGTTTATTGAACGATACAGTGAGCGAACATTTTCATTGCATTGGATAAAAACGTGCGCTTTTTGCAAAATGTTTTGATCCACAGTGTTTTCGTAATAACAATGGCGTTTGGCATCCCTGTGTTTTCGTTATAGGTGACCATGCTACCAATTCTGATAGGTTTCACTTCTTCTTGTCCTGTCGAAAGCGATTAAATTTTTCGTGACCCATTCTTGTGGCCTCCAAGGTCATCGTGCATACAGCTGCTTAGACATGTCAGGAAAAGCGCCACAGTCTAAGGGAAAGCACCACTCTCACATAATGTAGGTACATCGCTGCATTAGCCTATCAAACCTCACCTGGAATTGCTATCCTTGTAGCGGCTTACTCTAGTTCGTAACTGGTTTAGATTCCTAAGTCTGTTACGGCAAAACATAGCCAGAGGGGTTACTGAAAGTGAAGTAGGTACTCCTTATTTATAGAGTTGAAGGATGGTTCTTTTATGTACACTTAAAACACTTTGTTTGCTCTTGAGCTTCTGCCGAAATTCATGCCTTGGCTTTTTCCTCAGAGGTCCTTTACTTAATTAAGCGTTGCTGCTGCTTTCCTATTTTCCTACTATGCTGCCACTAAGGGAAGTCCCTAGGTCCTGTTACTGGAAATGTGTACTTTGTACTGTGCTAGGTATTAGCTATTAGGTAAGCAAACAGATTAGCCACTCGTCTGTTCAAAATCTCCAAGCGAGGCGGGAAACAGTAAGAGCAAGACAGATTGTTACAAACTAAACCAAGCTAATACAGGGTGTAGGTACTGGATACCTTGAGAAGTGAAACTATCGTGGGAATTATTCTATGTAAGTAGGTAGGTATGATGTGAAGTTAAGCTAATCAATATGTATGTCTGATCTACGTATGATAGTACGTAGCGTACCCACAAATGGTAATCTTCGTGTTTATTCATACTGTATTTATCCGTAAATATAGCTGTGTTGTAATTAACCATGATACTACTTAATCACGAAATATTAATAAAAAATGAATACTCAATTCTTTATTTGCTCCATGATGTTATTGCCGTGTGGTCCCCGGCAGAGTAGAATAGGCCACCCTCACTCTTACCGAGGTGTCGTAAAAGGCGACTAAGGTAAAGCTGCTGGCATGATCATCAGCACTCAGAGAAGGAAAACTCTGCATTTATATCAAAACCCTCGCCAACCCGTCTGCCAAGCGTGGTGAGTATGGCAATTACCCCTCATGTGATTGAGGGAGGCCTGTGCCCCAGCAGTGGGGACTTAAATGGGCTGATGATGAGGAAGATGATAGTAGTTAGAAACTTCTAAGGGGACATAAAAAATGTTACTTCGACAGGGTACTAAAGTGTTAACGTACTTTTGATGCTGACCATACCTATAAACAAATTATGATCTTCAAATCTTCAATACCGCGCTCTCAATGCTACAGTGGCTATAAGTATGACATTGTAGCCAAGCTTAAATGGTCCCGGGTGCGATTCCGGGTACTATCGTTATTGAGTCAAAAATAAGTGTATAGGCTTGATGAACTCGATGATAGGGAGAGGTCCCTATCATCAAGTTCATCAAGCCTGATGGTAAGCGATTACCACCGTTCATAGACACCCGCGACACTAATGGAGTCACAGGTGTACTGCCAACCTATGAACCCCCTTTCCCCCGGATTGGGCCTCCGGTACCTTCACTCCCGCAGCGAGACATAGCACAGCGCTGCTTCACTCCGGGTTTCTGTGAGTGCGTAGTATTACTCCAGTCGAGCCGGCCCATTCATGCCGAAGCGTGGCTCTCCCACGGTTGCTTATCAGTAAGTTCCTATTGTCTAGTGCACCTGATCACCTGATGGTAAGCGATTGCCGCCGCCCACGGACACCCGCGACACCAGTGGAGTCATAAGTGCGCTGCCAACCTTTATTCCCCATTTCCCTCGGATTGGGTCTCCGGTACCCTCACTCACGCAGCGAAACACAGCACAGTGCTGTTGCACGCCGGTTATCTGAGAAGTAGTAGAAGTTCGTATTTCAATTCAAATAAGCGAAAGTACGTAAATTTTGTTAATTTCATATTTAAAACAGCGACACAAGATTCATATTAGTAACTGCGTTAATGATTTATGTTTATTGTGTATGGTCCGACCCGGGGATCGAACCCGGGACCTCTTGAGCAGCCGGCGCTTTAAAGTGCGACCCACTAACCACTACGCCAAAAATTTGTACCTAAGTTTTCGGTAAGAAATTCTTAGTGTCAGCCCGGAGTCTGGAAGTTGGCGGTCTTGTACCCCCGTGCCTCGGAAAGCACGTTAAGCCGTTGGTGCTGCGCCCGATCGCTCTCCGGTCGTGTCACCCTGGTGTCCCATCGGAATGTAAGGGAATAGAGAGTGCACTTGTGTTTGAGCACTATAATATATCCTGCGTACGTGGCTGATCGTTGAGATTGGCCGCCGTAGCCGTAATCGGTTGGAGGATATTATTATTATGTATGACTCTATTTAAATGAAAACAGACTTTTTTCAGATATCACCCAATGTACCGTATTAGTTCTCCAGTAGAATTTTTACGGTAGTCATATTATACGCGGAACCATTTATTAGACCTGAGGTGGAATTAAATAGTCTACTGCAGAATTTACGGCGTAAGATATTCCAAGGAGGTAACTTAAGTTACTTGCAGTTAATTTCAAGGATTCTTGAAGTATTTTGTAATCAAGAACCTTTTCGGTGAATAGAGTATATAGGTAGTTACCTAATTTATCATCATTGGCATGTACGTGAATCTTATTTTAGAACTTATTATTACTGTATTTACCTATAATAGGCATATCTTTTAGTTAAGGCATTGTACTGGTATTTTATGTGAAAACTGATATGTTGTTGGTAAATCTTTATCAATAAATAAAATAAATAAAATTATTATCTTCAATAGGTCTGTTAAGTAGCAGCGTATTTGTTTATTATCATCATCATCATCAGCCCATTTAAGTCCCCACTGCTGGGGCACGGGCCTCCCTCAATCACATGAGGGGTAATTGCCATACTCACCACGCTTGGCAGACGGGTTGGCGAGGGTTTTGATATAAATGCAGAGTTTTCCTTCTCTAGGTGCTGATGAGCATGCCAGCAGCTTTACCTTAGTCGCCTTTTACGACACCTCGGTAAGAGTGAGGGTGGCCTATTCTACTCTGCCGGGGACCACACGGCATAATTGTTTATTATGACTTAATATAATTGTTGGGACTCGTGTTCGCCGATTAATCACCTGATTAGCTGACATTGCTTTTTTCCGTTTTCTTAAGGAGTAAAGGTACTGTTACACATGCTTATTTTCCTGTTTTAAGCATGCTACTTTTGAGCAAGTGCTACTTAGTAGCAAGTGTTGACGGACGTGCTACTAATAAGCATGCTAATTTTGAGGATGCTACCTGTAGTGCGAGTGGAAGAGGGAGTGTGTCGGAGTGCTTTAGTACGTGTAAACAGGTTTGCTTTTGAATTTTTCCTATATATATAATAGCAATCTTTTGCAATTTATTCTTAAGTAAATAATGCACTTAAAGATTTTTCGAAAAATTTCTAGGTTAGCAAACGATCGTGGGTTCGAGTCCCACCCGAAGACTGTCGAAAATTATTTAAGTGCATTATTTACTTAAGGATTGCATATTTTTGAACGCCCTGTTGGTCTAGTGGTTTAAGTACCGGGCCATGATCTCGGGGTCCTGGGTTCGATTCAATTGTGGGATGGGATTCTAAATAAAACCAGGGACTTGGGAATCAGTTCTTGTATTTTACAATCTTAGCGTCGTCTTTACACCGTCTTTACGTCGTCCGCCATTGGTCGTCTCTCATCTCCCTCTCTCCCTCTCGTACGTCATTCTAATTCAAACATCGAACTCATACACCTTCCTTGTCATGCATCTACCGATCACCAATCCCACACTGGTCGAGCGAAAAGTATGTTTCGAATTTTTCAAACATAGCTCGGGTTTGTGATCACCAATCCGCATTTGGCAAGCGTGGTGATTACGCCTAACCCCATCAAAGTAGCGATAACTCGATTTATATGATGGAGGCCTTTGCCCTGCAGTGGGACAGTTTGTAGGCCGATACTTTACTTGATTATTTTTAAGCATGCTAATAGATAGTTAATAGCATGCTTATTGATAGCAAATGTGGACAGTTCATTAAGCATGCTTTTTAAGCATGCTACAAGTGAGACTTTATAACAGTAGCTTAATATCAAAATGCTAATAGTACCTTCACACGGCCCCAATAATATATAACATCTACCTAAATGTAACATTTTGGACCCAATAAAGTATTTAGTTATGTACTAATAGGCTTCAATTTACCTACTCTTATTATAGGAGCCCAGTTTTATAATGTTAAGAAAATAAATTCACATGAAGGACATTCAAATTGATTTGAAATAATGAATTGAGCAAGAACAATCAACATAAATGTTAAACAACCTGTGAAGCAATCTGTTAATAACAGCGTTGAAAGCGTCTCAATTGAGTTGACAGCTGTATCGTCAATTTGGACTCATTACCTCAAAGCTTTGCCGAATAAATACGAATAAAAGAAAAACTCGACGTAGGTATACGGGATGTATTATAAACATTGTGTGCTCAGAAGGGCGCGCAAACTCTGACAATGAGTAGGGTACGACAGAATTGTTTGTAAGTGACGCCGCAGAGCGTTATCGACGATTTTAACTCCCGCTACTGGTAATGTGGAGGCATTTGAGGTTCCAATTTTTATAAAAAAAAATACTCTCAAACATGCGCCGAAATTCAAACATATTAAGTTCGAAAATGCGCAATTGAAAACTTTCTTCGAGATGACTCGATATTGCTGTATTCAGAAAAACAGGCCAGCAAAATTGTCTAAAAATCGGAAGCCGGTCGCTGGCAGTGGCCAGATAAACTATATCCACTTTATTATAAATCGCGATCTTTTTTTTATATATTAAATGGGTTTGCACCTGATCTTATCTCACCTGATGGATAGTGAAAAGTTATTCCTGTACTAAAGCTCATGTGATGACGTCATTCCGTTCCAAGACACTATGTTAAAACGGGCTGGCACGAATTCTGTCTCGGGACTATCCTTAGTTAGCGATTTTGTAATAAGGGGGTATGAAAACTCATATGTGTCCTGTTATTATTTGCATTATTTAAGAAAAGCACTATACAAGCCTACACAATTAAGCATTGATAGACTCACGTATGTGTGCCTCGGCTGAACCTCCGCCCAAATCCTTAGTGCCCTCCATCAATGCTAGTATTGCCGGCCGTTGCAGTAATGTACAGTCGCCTGCAATGAAATTTAATCACCTCGACTCTTAAGGCGGGGCAATAAAGTACATATTTGAATGAGGTTGTATACTTATTAGTGCACTTAAATGTACTATATTTTTTGTGCATAATGAATGTAAAATGAGAGCAGTTTGTTTATAGGAGCGACAGTCATTATTGCGTATGTTTCCAAAACATTCTTTATGTGACATATTAAGTCCGTTGTCTTCAAAAATATAACTCCTTATACACGAAGACTTTTAATCGGTGATCAGGACCTACTGATTGCGACTAGGTGGATGATGGCCATTGCTATAGTAATAGTAGTTACATGTCAGCGTTCCATTTTTTTTTCTCGTCTGGGACTTTAAGTTAATAACTATGAATATGGTCATCCTACTCCTCCTTGTTACAAATAAAACCTCTTCATAAGTACAGGTACAGTGATGATAACAAACCTCATTAGAGATTTAAAGTTTTGCATGTTATTGGTAGAAAACTATCAAATGGCAGACAACGTCAAATAAAACAAATTAAAGAAAATTAAAATAGCTTTCTACACTTCATAAAAATGTAGGAAGACCATACATTCCAATTAAATTTAGATATCTAATAAAATTTAAAATAAAACCTAAACAAAAAGAAAACATGTAACTACTATTACTATTGCAATGGCCATCATCCACGTAGTCGGAATCAGTAGGTCCTGATCACCGATTAAAAGTCTTCGTGTATAGGTACTATCGTGCCACTCCAGGCTATTCGAAACTTTTAGTTTAGTTATGAACAGAATATTTGCATATTGATCGTGCTTTTTAAATAATAAAAAAACTAGTATTTTTTACCGTTATTAAAAACAGGTGGCGGGATATTTAATTGGAATGCAATGTCTACAATATTTTCTTTGGAATAATTGTACTTTATTTCAATGTTATACTCAGTTAGCCAATAATGCCTACAGCCAGTTGAAATGAGGCGCATAATCTGAAGTTACTATGACATTTTTAGACATTACTAAATTATTTATTTATTACACAAAAAACATACATTCAAATTATTTTATTTATCAGGCTAGTGGCATTGCCTATCCCCGATGTTCGGCAAAGAAATATGTATATACACTTTAGTAATCATCGCGCCACCTGAGAGGAAATACTCCGTATGGACCGGTGGATTCATCTTGGCTTCTTCGTCGACCTTCCTGCAGAAGTGGATTTGATCAATTGACAATTTCATAACAATTTCCTAAGGACCATAGAAGCCCGTTTCGACTACCCGAACCAAAAACATTGGGTAGAGAAGGTGATGGGTCTAATTTAATTTAATTGTCCGTAGAACTGTTTTTGATTTTTGTTTATGTGTTCTGTTTCTGTAACTAATTTTTTGTTTTTTTTTACTGTATGTATTAATGCTCTTTAGTTTTGTGACATGTACCTACTATGGATGTAAATCCGAAATAAAGAGATTGTTATTCCTGTAATAGCTAGGTACCATCTAACTTCTATTCTACACGAATATGGCTGGTATTGTTATGCCAAGAAAATTGGAAAAACCATATACAACATCAACTATCAGCCACGTATTTACTTGAATAAATGCTGATGTCGCACGGTATATCACATTAATTGGCGTTATTGGCGAGCAAAAGTAACACAAGCGTATTTAGCCGGCACATAGCGACAGCACGCCAATTACAAGCGGGCAATTTGTCGCGTCCACTCCGCGCGACGGTTTGAAACGTGCGGTAACGTGACACGTGACAGAGAGCACTACTATTGATACTAATAGTCGATCAAGTCTACTTACGACGTCAACACAGTTAAATAGTTTGAGTACTAGCACAATAATTAGGGGCAGTTTGTCGTGTCACTCCGAGTATCGGTTTAGGCGTATGGGAAGAGGTGGAAACGTTTACCATATGTAAAATGCAGCGGGCACTTTAACATTTTTTTACTACTGTAGTCGATGAAGGACTTAAGGCCTGATAAACGTACTAATAAAATAAAAAGAGGGAAATTTGTCAGGTCTTCACCCCGCGACCAAGTTTGTTTCAGATGTAACTGCATCTCAGTACAGTACAGTATAGTACCTAAGTATGTCGTGTCACTCCTCGCGGTGTTTGAAGCGTGCGACATACACAATACATTCGATCAAGTCTATTTAATCAGTTATCAGTCCATGGGTATAACATCAGTTAAACTCCTAGTAGCGCCACTTATGGGTAATTGGTCGTGTAAACTTGCACCATCGAAGCGGGTAATGCTTTGATACAAGCAGTCGAATAATTGAAGGCATAATCTAGGTAAATGTTATAAAATGTTAAGTCCACTACTTACATACATTACATCGTCAGTTACGAAAAATGTGTATCACTTTGCGCGAAAGAAGCTTGCTTCACCGTAATATTTATGGATACAAATAGTATGTAGTGTCTATTTACAAGACAACTTCAAAGCTTACAAGGCCGTATGCCAATTATTAGCCGGAAATTTGGTTAATATATGTTGGCGGTATGGTGCAAATTGGCCTATTTGACTGAAAAAATTACAGTGAGACATTGCACTGAAAATTTTTCAGTGAAAGGCTTAGATTAAATCAAAATAGCGGAAGATAGGTGACTCGTCTCTACGGCGTCGATCGCTTAAAATAGGTCTCTGTCGCCTAATCTCACGCAGTCGTAAATTGGCGATTCTGACAAATGGTCGTGTCACACAAAATATTCTTTAATTGTTTTAAGTGCCAGACGAAGCCATTTTGGTAACCTTTATCTAGGTTACCAAAATGGCTTGGTGTCCTTTTACGCGTTGTACAGATTATTAAAAAAGAAATAACAAATCTCATGGATTTTCACTCGTAGGTAGAAGAAAGGTTTTAATTTCTCATGATATTTCTGAATTCATTAATGTTTTGGTGACTATTTTGCAGAATGAGATAGAATTATACGATACATTAATACATAAATAATAATAAATAATAAATATTTCACAACATCACATACATTGATCTGACTCCGAGATAGGTAGTTCAAGCACCTGTGTTACGGATATCAGGACCAACAGCGGAATTACAAATATATACATATAATACTTTTCTTTTGTAAATACATACGTATAATACTTAGAAACACCCAGACCAATACAAACAGACATGTTCATGCACACAAATGTTTGTACTGTGCGGGGAACGAATCCGCAACCCTTGGGCCAAAGGCAGCGTTCACTACCACTGTTCCAAACGGATCGTCATGTCATTAATGTGTGACGAGTTAAGACCTTTTGACAGAACTCAACTTGACACGTAGCTGCGTGAAAAAAAAATAGTTTTGTCTCGTCTTCCATTATCGTACAACTTTAAACAAATGTGTCATAAAGCTGTGTTTTCTTCAAATATGGCTCTACCCGAAGATATTTCGCTAATGTCAAGTAATTTATTGAGAATAAGTAGGTAGTCAACAGTCGAAGTCAGTCACAGTCACTAAATAAAACGCCGGTATTTTACGTTTTCTCGACCTACGGATTCAGCGAATACCAATCTAGACAATAGATAGATAGATATACTTTATTGCACAAAAAAAAAACACAACTTTAAAATCTAGGCATTACAGAAACATAATTGTACAATTCCGGCGATCTTATCGCTGGAAGCGAAGGAATTGCGGGTTGTAAGACTCTATTGGGTCCAAGCAAGTTGTCCCGTGACAACTCACTCGACACAAAATAGCTGTGTTAAAAACGATTCAATTCAACGATTCTTATTATTAGGATCACTTTGCGGCACTTCACTGGACACCAAATTTGAACACTAAAAACCACTAAACACTAATTTAAAACCTTTGAATTGCATCAGCCCACATGGCTTGTTTTAACCCTACCCGGCGAATCCATAGAGCTGTGATTACGTGTGCATGTACTCGTGCATCAAGCCTGTTTTCAGTTGTCTAATGAGCAGTTTTCCAGTAGGTATTTTTGGGTGATTTCTAAAAGCAACACCAGATGACGCTACTCTCACTATCAATTAAAAGTTCCTTTTTTGTCTATGATAGATAGGAAATTATTTGATAAACCAACCATCATCATGACATTTACGGTCCTGCCATATTTAACTTTATTTTAGCCATAAGTAAATAGAGATAAAAAGTAAACAAGTAAAATACATATTTAACTTGTTTATGAAGTTTCGTTTTAAATCACTCTCTGTCATTTAAAATGTGCATAGCACTAAAAATACATATTAACTGCGAAGTATTAAGATATTTAATGTAAAAAACCTAAAACAATTTTCCCATAAATGAGGGTCCACATGAAATATCATACCACACCTAACATTTACAGGGACTGATTGCGCCATCTAGCGAATTACTGGGAAATTTATAAATACCTACTGGAAAACTGCTCATTGAAGGGACGTGCCATATCTTTTGTATTTTGTTTAATATAAGTTGAGAGGTGTCAAAACCGTGTCATTGACGTGACACTTCCTGAAGACAGCATTAGTTCTAATTGTTGCCGTCAGTTAAAATAGATCTGTCACATTATAAATGCGTGCAGTGACTTGACTCCGTGATAGCGCAAGCACTACAATTAATAATAAAAATAGTCGATTTTAGTAAGACACAAGGAGATCTTCAAAAGCTACTTATTTGGTCCAGTAGTTGGTCTGATAGGGCCATTTTTTACTAATTGTGAGAAATTTCGACATTTTAAGAACTTTATGTCACACAGCTCATCAGTCTCAAAAGTAAATACTTTTTTATAGTAGACTACAAAAAAATTGGCTGTAATATACCGTCTGTTTTCCCCAATGACAACGACGAATGGCAGCTTCTCTGTTAGCTCGGTCTGAATGTATCTACTCAATACATTCAGAGTTCAGTGTAAAGCCCATCAACAATAAAAAAAGGTCAGCACTAGTGCACTGCGGAAGTACTCTTAACAAGCAAGATGCTAATTACTAGCGGTCAAATTGTCGCATCACTCCACGCGATCGCTGAAGCTTGCACTAACGTGACACAAAATTAAATCTAAATGCAATAAGTACTTACATCATTGCAATAATTGTGTTTGAGTCATAGCGATCGTAGTAATCATTAATTAATTTAGTTCACCAATTGTTACATTCATCATGTCATCTGGCTAGGTGGGGGGACAATCTGCGCAGGACGGCTGGCAAGAGCTGGATGCGAGAAGCCATGGATAGATCACGGTGGCGAACAATTGGAGAGGCCTACGTCCAGATGTGGACTGCGATAGGCTAATGATGATGATTAATTGTTACATTAATACACATAACAAAACATTGAAAACTAATACGAGTACCTATGTGGTCCAAAGCGCTGTCACTCATAGCTAAACAAAACCTACAAATACAGGAAAACAATAAAAGTATGGTAGTATTTGCGAATGAGACCGCTCGGGCAATCAATTCGTAGCAGTGGTAACAGAGCCGTAGCACTCGTAGCAAGCTTTCGTAGCGTTTAGCGTTCGTTTCGTTGCACAACATTACAGTTTCTGGACCAAAGCGTTAATACAATTTAAATTCATAACACTTTCCGGTAGATTGATATTCTTAAGGTGACGGTTAGGGCACACTAGCGACGCCAATCGATTTTAAATTTTAGCTACTAAACCCTTAGACCAAACAGTTGACTATAAATATTAAATACATAGTATAGGTGTTTGCCGAGAGATTGTAACCCCGAAATGGTTTACAATAGATCCGGTTTAGTAGTTAAAAATCAAAAGTGATTGGCGTCGCTAGTGTGCCCTACTCGTCACCTTAAGCAGTGTGGTATTTTATGTTTTGTGGGGCTTTAATGACGAAAGATTATATGAAATATACATGTTGAATTGAGGACCTCCTCCATTTTTTTGAAGTCGGTTAAAAATAACGCGATAGACAGGTTAGTAGTCTGCGCTGCGACAGCTCTACCTACTAGAGTACGCAATGCGTAGCGCCCCCCACCCCTATATCTATACTTGGTGATTTTTTGAATACCCGAAAAACTTCTAGAGGGCATCATACTATTGAAAACCAACATTTTCTCCCAAGCAAAATGGGGTTGAATCTTAAAAAGTCGCCTTCTCATACAAATTGCATCAATCAGCTGAAGAGTGATAAATTTTGTATGGGAAGATGAATCCTTTTTGAGATTCCACCCTATGTTCCTTGTTGAAAAATGTACAAGTGTTTCGGTAGTCTTGATGAGTTGAGTGAGTTAAGGTACCTACCCTCACTCACTTGGAGAAACAAGTGAACAAGAGAAACAAGAGAGAAAATTGAGTATTTAAGAATTAGTTCCAACATAAACAATAGCTACAATGTCAGTAAATTCTCTCCGGAACGATCCCTCGCGGATGTGGTACGAGCTTCCATCAGAGGTTTACTGAGGGACTATAGTTCAGTTTTTTAAAAAAAGGATGTTAAGGTTCGGCAACACGTACATAAGTCCTCGCGGGTTGCAGGCATCCATAAGCTGCGGTAGTTGCTTACCATCAGGCGAGCCGCATAAGCATGCCACCATCATTTTATATATAAAAAAGTAACAGTACAGGGAGCATATATGCATGAAGAAAAAAGTACTGGTCAAGTTTTTGAGTCATCATCATCGTCATCATTTCAGCCAATAGACGTCCACAGCTGGACATAGGCCTCCCCCAAATGTTCTTCACACATATGGGTTCTGTGCCGCCCGCATCCAAGGGATTCCCGCGACCTTCACCAGATCGTCGGTCCACCTTGTGGGAGGCCTGTCACGGCTGCGATTTCCCGTACGTGGCCTCCACTCGAGGACCTTTCCGCCTGTTTCCAAAGTCCCAGTTTTTCAGTCCCTCAGAGTATTTCAATAGCCCGCATTTGTTTGAAACCACAACCTTATTTATCAAGTCCCTGACATTTAGCGATTCGTAAGCAGTGGCCACGGGACAATGCAGCTCTTGAAGCGCTAGAATAACAAGCGAGCAACGGACACGGCCAAATCCAACTCTCGGCTCTCGGATTTGTAACAAAGTAGGTATGGCTTACCCGCTCGCCCGCTCCGTAATATGCCCGAAACACCCGGGCAGATGCTTGCACCAGATTTTCAATGTGGTCTCAATTTCTTAGCGTCGTGTTTTGGTCTCAGTTTATTATGTGGTACTAGAGGGAATTCAAAATAAAATATATTTTTTACAGGCGGAACACGGTCTGAGCGGTTTGCACTTTTCGAATGGAGCTCTCGTTTTGCGAAATGTTTGAAGCTAGTTTTTTGTAAGTGAATTGGTTTACCACTGCTTTGACCTTAATTAACCTGATATTAGTTAAACCCTGAATAGTTAACTAAGATTAATAACTTAAACGTAAAATAAAATTCTAAAAATATTGCTCCATAGTCTCTAAAAATGCTTTGAGCGAAACGAAACTAAGTATTATTACTTGCGTTAATTTTAATTCTAAGCTAGATCAAGACATACGAGAAATAAGTTTCTAATTCTCACCAAATCACCCTGACTATAATGTATTGTTAGATAGAACTTAAGCCTCTTACAAATGCTCCAGGTCTTTTGCCTCCCGCTTTCAGCTTAGCCCGTATCTTGCAAACCATACGTAGGTCGTATTATGAGCTCAGGGTAGGTACTCAGGAAGCAACAGTGACAGACAAAATTACGGTTCCCAGCGTGCAAGTGTGCCGCGCAAGGAGATCCTCCTAAAAGCACCGGTTTATCACGTGCATAAGTAAGTACGAAGTATGCAATGTGCTACATTCTACCTTGTCTCAAGATTCATTCTGAAATTGCTCTTTAGAGAATCACAAGGTGAGATCAGAAACTCAATAGGTACGATTTTTTATCTATTTTTTCTTTATTTCTATGGGGTTATCCTGCGCACTGTAACATAGAGTGCAATGTTATCTAACAATAGTGTACAACGTTTTTGGGATGTCAATCAGTAGCGGTTTATAAAAAAAGTGTTGCGATACGAGTGTAATGGAAGTTGAGAAAATAACATTTTAATCTGAATGCCAAGCGATAAGGAAAAATACTACAAAAGGGGAGGCGGTAAAATTAATGGGCTGTTCCACCATTTGCAAATAAGTTTGAGATCCCAATAACTCTCGGATACTTTTAACAAATTGGAACCCAATAAGCACGAAAGAAACAGAATGAGAGTACCTAAATAACCAGACTTGTTTACTCGATTTGAAAATACAAATCGAGTAGAATTTGTCGGTTTTTTTTTACAACAACGGAAATATTGTATTTGTGGCGAAAGAAAACGCGCATAAAACAAAATAAATAAAAAATAAAGAATATTATTAAAACAAAATAAATAAAAAATACAAACCAAATTTCCAAGCAAGATTTTTACGACAAGAACGAAACAAAAAAGCAATGACAACTTCTGTCAATATAAGTAAAAATATTATAAAAAACTAAATTAGACCCAAGGAGTCTGTACTCGACAGTATTGCTTCAGCAATTGCCTTTTTTGATGAGAGATCAAAACACCATTTGTAGAGAAAAATAATCCCATTTATATCCTTTCTACCAGGTTAAACAACTTACAACATCGAAATAAATTTACTGGCGTTGAAGTAACATGCTCAGAATTTGACATATGTATGATAAATGTATGTTACTAGATAAATCAAATAAAAAGATGTTTTTTTTCGAAAAAAGAATCAACATAGCCTGAATTAACTAGTGGTGGAAATTATTTAAAACAAATGTTTTATATACTTAACTTTTTCTATTTGTATTAAAATGATGTTGTTTTTACCTGAATAAATAAATAATAAAGAATATCTTTAATAAGTGAAAATGTATCACCGACCAAGTGACGGTGTCAGAAATATAAAGTACTCTCATTGAAATGGGACATATTTTAAAAGAAACGTAAATATATTGTCTGTGGCGGCTGGCTAGAGCAGAGGTTCTCGTTTACAAAGTTAACAATTGTCTGCTTGTGTCTCACACAAATGAAATTAAAACAAATGTGTGCTATTTAGCTACGAAATAAATTCACGCTTACTTTGTCACTGCATAACGTGTCGCGTAATATGTTCGAGAAAAAAACTCGTTATTTTCCTCAACATGAGTTATTTTTACTTTGTTGCTATGTAAAAAAGGTAATGTCAGATCTAAAGGATTGTCGAGTAGCTTCTATGTAAATATGAAGACAACTTTGTGTACCTTTGAGATGTTCAAACTTGTGTCTCACAGCTTGGTCTAAATCTGCTACGTCATGTATTTAGTATTTACCTACTTCTCATGTATTAGATTTACCAAACGAATTTAGGCATACGTACTGTGTGCGTACTTTTAAGCTAGAAGCAGGAGTTACCAAAAAGAAAAAAGCCAGCGTCCTGAGTTCGTTCCACAAACAATATTACAAAAACTTGTGGAAAACAAAAACAATGACGTCACAAGCGAAACAGGGGCTCGTGTATCGAAGTCTTTGATCCTAATTAATTCGGGCCAATGACAACGGCCAGTTCTTTGTCAGAGGCAAAATGTAAGCGCGTCTGGGTCGACGCGACCTAAACTCGGCAATGTCCCTTTGGTGAGCTCATTTTTGCTCATCTGTCCTCGTTCGGAACAATCGACGTACTTCAATATAGGACTTAAGATTCATATCAGATAGTTGTTGGATATGAAAGCTTTCCTTAATAAGTTTGGCATGTATATAGTAGGTTGTATCAGTAATAAACATTTTTTAAAACACCTCCGATAGCAATAGTATGAAATTAGGAGCCTTTTATAGATCAGAGACGCCGCCACCAGTTTGTTATTGATTTATAATTAATTAATTTGCGTGAGTGAGGGTACTGGGCTCGTCACCCATCCCTCAAAGTCTTAAGTCGAAAGTCTTCGACCAGTGCGTCCTTCCGGTCATGACTTACGGTGCCGAGACGTGGACACTCACGGCTGGACTAGTCCACCGGTTCAAAGTCGCTCAAAGAGCTATGGAAAGAGCTATGCTCGGAGTATCTCTGAAGGACCGCATCAAAAATGATGTAATCCGACAGAGAACCAGAGTCACCGACATAGCCCACCGAATTAGCAAACTGAAGTGGCAGTGGGCTGGTCATATTAGCCGCAGAACTGACAGCCGTTGGAGCCGTAAAGTCCTTGAGTGGAGACCGCGACTCGGTAAGCGTAGTGTAGGACGCCCTGCGACAAGATGGGATGATGACATTCTAAGGCTGGCTGGTGTGGGCTGGATGAGAGTGGCCGAAAATCGGGAGCAGTGGCGTGCATTAGGGGAGACCTATGTCCAGCAGTGGACGAGTGTGGGTTGCTGATGATGATGATGATGAAGGATTTGCAAGTTTTCAAGTTTATTTTGCGTACGTAATTCATAACACAATCATCTCTGGCAAGATTTAAAAAATATCCACCAAATTTTTTAATCTTAGTTGCAATGCAAAGTGATGCGATTTTTAAAACCTTAGTGACAAAAGAGTCTTTAAGATCGCCTAGTGAATTATTTCCTAAAATCGGATTACTACGGATAATTGTAGCTTATATACAACGTGTAAAAAAATGAGCAATAATACTTAAGGGTGTGAACATATATCGTGTAAAGACATCACTGCCAAAATATGAGCATCATCTGAGCAAAAAAAATCTGCCGTTCCATACATTATTGACGCGCAGGTACCTATTCTATTTAGTATGGAACAGCTTTTTTTTTGCTCAGATGATGCTCTTATTTTGGCAGTGAAGTCTTTACACGGTTATATGTTCACACCCTTATTATTGTTATTTTTTTACCGGTTGTATAATAAAAAATCAACTTGCATTTTCTATGTTTGAGAATCAGATATCGTGATCCCACGATCATAAATGTCGTTTGGTCTGAGTCAAGAGTTAAATCAAAGGACATTGATCATGGGAAAAATCAAACGATTTAAGTATTTAAAATTTGTTCAATAAAGTGTATCTATCTATTTATGGCGGTTGTGTGACCATACTTCGTTTTTAGTGGGTATAAACAATGCCCCCGTCTTTCAATGCTTCTATTCGTAACTGTTTCCTAATATTATTTAGCTTTTGGCTTAGCCACCCTTAAGATGACGGGTAGGGCACACTACCGACGCCAATTGATTTGAATTGTTAGCAACTAAACCGGATATCTTTTTGACAATTTCTCAACAAGCTCCAGCCTCTCGGAAAGCACTTATACAATTAATTTAATACTTATACATAACTTTTTAGACGGCTTTTGTACTCGAAATTTCAATTACCGCCACGGCCACTTATGGCGTTAATAAAATTTTCGAGTGCAAAAACAGATCAAAAAGTAATGCACGATCATTAAATAAATAGTATAAATGTTTGCTTCGAGACTGGAGCTCCGGAATTGTTTAAAATATATTAGAATAGTTATTTACGAGATTTCTACCATGTACCTTATTTTGAGTTTCCGATATTTCGGCACTGTTGCAAGCGCCATGGTCACGGAGTAACTGTTACTCCGTGACCATGAAAGTTTTAAACAATATACTGTTTAAAATATAGTTATGGTTTAGTAGCTAACAATTTAAATCGATTGGCGTCGCTAGTTAGAGGTACCCGTTGCCTTAAAGAAAGCAAAAACCACTGTACTAGTCTCAGTTCAAATTAGATGTTAGATGTATAGGTACGAATTTGTTCCTCCGTCTAAGAAACCTTGTCCCCATTCTCCTAATATTGATCGGATAATCCTATCACCACAATGGCAAGCGAACCCAGAAGCTAGTTAAGAAAACTAAGTTTCAGCTCTATAGTGTGTAGCTTTAAGTTCAAGACTACTTCCAACATTAAAATTGTACGTCCGCGTCCCCAGGTTACAGTTAGGGGTGGCTGTTGAGCTGCTAGGATTTTTAGAGTTTGATAAAAATATCGGTATATTGCGTTGAATTATTTAGTTTTAAAACACTTTTTAACATGTTTTTTATAGTCACACAGTATATTGGCTCTCCTCGGCTTGATGGTAAGCAAGCAGGAGAGCCCTCGTTGCAGTTACAACGGACGCGATTTCAAGGCTTATTTTCCGCTGGCACTGCCATACTGGTCCGCAAGATGCTTCTTCACGCTTCGATAGAAAATACAGATTGTATCGGTAAACCTTTTTATCCATTTAAGGTGACGGGTAGGGCACACTAGCGACACCAATCGATTTTAATTTTTAGCTACTAAACCGAATCTATTTTAAACATTTTCGGGTTTAAAACCTCTCGGCAAATACCTACACTATTTATTTAATACTTATAGTTAACTGTTTGGTCTGCTTTTGCACTCGAATTTTGGATTAACGCCAAAAGTGGCCGCTTTTGGCGTTAATCAATTTTTCGCGTAGAAAAACAGGACTCAACATTTATGCATGGTTATTTATTAATAGTACAAGTGTTTGCCGAGAGGTTGTAATCCCGAAATTGTTCAAAATAGATCCGGTTTAGTAGCTAAAAATTAAAATCAATTGGCGTCGCTAGTGTGCCCTACCCGTCACCTTAACCACGTTTTCTTACAACCATTCTGAGCAACAATTTTTCTATGACTTTAATATTAATTTAGAAAAAAAAACTTCATGCAAAGTCGATCACTTGATTTGTTTTGTATGGGGAGTCAAAAATATTTTCAACGAATTTCCAAAAATTGTAGGACAAATGTTGTTCAGAATGGTTGTTAGAACGCGTGGTTAAGGGGATATAGTTAAAAAATTCTTAGTACTTTCTGTGGTAAATTGACTTTATTGATTGAAGTGACATAGAAAGTGTAAAAGAAATGTACATTTTAATTTTCATGTAGCCAGTTCTACGAGTACAACATACTCCGACGTAATCGAAATAAAATTTATAAGGACAAAGAAAAAATTTGTGCTAAACAGCTAAAACTTGGCTATTCACTTTTAAATCAAATCTGTAGTTTTGAACGTGTAAAAACCATTAAATACGGGCATTCGTGCTATTATTGTATATTTTTACCTGCACGTTTGTGGTGAATTGACTTTATTGATTGAAGTGACATAGAAATTTAATTTTCGAGTAGCCAGTTCTACAACACTTCTATTATGGATTCACCGTTATACTTTCTTTTTTAAATATGTCTCATATTCGTCACAATTAATACAAATCTACTAGCGGTTAATTACGCCGATGCGTCACCGACAGAGCTTCAAAGATGGTGCTCTACGATGGTAGATTTCTGCAAGCCTTGGTTATAAATATCGTAAATAGAATCCTAATCAGCTTTGGCGTAAATGAGTTTAGTGACTATTTACATTGTTTTATTTGAAACAAAGCACGTAATAAAAAGGGCATCGTATATCGTATCGCGGAGCCCTTGATCTTAATTAATTTGACAAAGGGCACTTTCTTTGTCCGACTAGAGAGGCACGCTAGTAAAGGGTAGGGACGCTAACTCCGGGAAAATTAAAGTATCGATGTTTATCGATAAACAATATATAATAGGTATTATAGTATTACATACTTATAAACTAATGATGAGAATAGTTAAGATTGATGTGTGCACGCCACACGAGAATGGACAAGATAAGGAATGAGTATATTAGAGGAAGTATGAAAGTGGCCCCCATCATTGTTAATTTGATGGGGCGGCTGCCAAAAAATGAGGACCCTCAAATTTTAAAGGCACATGTAATGTTTTTGTATCTTTATGCAAAACTGCACCAGTGTTTACGACTGATTGTATAAATTTTGTGGCTCTGCTGATGATGGAAGGTCAACTCCTTAACGGTAAGGAGTTAAAGGATAATTCTTTCAATACTGTACTCAATTACTTTGTTATTTATTTGGCGGGGGATGGAAGGGGGAAGGGGTGGGGGAGCTGCTAAAAAAATAAGAAATCATCAAATTTTAAAAAGGTTTTTTTTCCAAATAATGAGACACTAAAAAGCTTGAAACAATTTTTTTGCGAAAAAAAAACAAAACCACAAACTAAAAAGTGTAAAATAATATTTTTAACACATTATACACCTCAATTAACATTTTATAACAGTACACTCGAGAAAAGGTTTTAGGATTATCAAATGACAAATTATGCTCTTGAAGAGGACGATAGTAGTAGATTTTTGATAGATTTGATGAATCGGCTTAGGAGTCCTGATCTTCTGCATCCGTACGCTCGCTTATATCTTTCAGTAAGGTTTCTTCATGTTCTGTAATAGGTCCGGTATTTTCTTCCTTTGCCTATAACCTCAATAAATTTATTCTTTTTCTTTTCCGTTTCATTTTCCTTTTCTTTGGAGGTAATTGGTTTATGGGGAGAATCTTCTTCTCTTCCTTATTTTTGAGATATCTATCCCTGTCTGCTTTTTTTAGTTTCTCATGTTCTTCAGGATTATTTTTCAATTTTGATTTTCTTTTTCGTTCCGCGATCCTCTTTTTTTCCAACCTTTCTTACTCTGCTTTGCCGTGTTTTTCCCATTTTGAGTTTATACCTTGAACAAAGTAAAGATTTTATGAAGACTAACACAGTGAGATGGAGATACAAAACTGGTTTAAAATATACTCCACATTAACTAATACACTGATTTTAATGCAGTTGCCAGTTCACTGATTGCTATTTAAGAGGTATCGTGTTCGAAATTTGTTATTAGGTGTTTTAGAGTTCCAACCTCGGTCTCTGTTCATCCCTTCAAAGTCACTGCCACAGTACACTGTTCACTGGGTAAAAGGAACCGAGTGTCCTTGTGTATTACGCACACACTTAAGCACTATAAAAATGTTCTATGCAGAAGGTTTTTTTCAGAAAACAGATAAGCCGTTAAAAAAGGACATTACTCGTACATAAACATACTTAGGTTACCTCAAAGTAAGTCACACATTCATTATTCTTTATTAGGATACAATAAAATTGATAATTAATATTGGTTGTGTGTGTGTTTGAAATAGAGAGGAGAGGAATCGGACGCAGGACCAAAACGGCTTAACAACGGGTACAATACCGCCCACGTCTAGACTCCGGGAATTTCTTACCGAAAACTTAGGATAAATTTTTGGCCCGACCCGGGGATTGAACCCGGGACCTCTTGCGCAGCCGTCGCTTTATAGTGGCGACCCACTAAACAATACGCCACCGAGGCACCGAGGCAGTCAAATAAATAATATAGTATTGATTGTAAGGGATATTTATCATTACAGTGGCCCAATAAACCACCGTAATGATGACAAAATAGTTTTTCATGATCATTACCCAACTAAATATTTTTTTTATGTGAAAGGTGGCAGACG
Organism: Marasmia exigua; assembly: GCA_019059595.1. Lineage (NCBI taxonomy): Eukaryota > Metazoa > Arthropoda > Insecta > Lepidoptera > Crambidae > Marasmia > Marasmia exigua. The sequence goes on from CM032466.1 coordinate 14,585,040, forward strand.
AGCAGACGGATCACCTGATGGTAAGCGATTGCCGCCGCCCAGGGACAAAAACATGCGAAGTTATCACACACGGTGACCAAAACACATTTGTCAAAAAACTTACCTCGGAAACCAGTTGCAACTTGCGTATACGACGTCCTTTCCACACACAAGTTAGGGCATGATTAACTCATATAAATGTACAGTCATCTCCAAAAATATGTATACACTTTAGGACCTTGTCACAATACTTACCTATAAGAAAGTAGAGGTCTACTTTCTTATATTATACACGAAGACTTTTAATCGGTGATCAGGACCTACTGATTCCGACTGGGTGGATGATGGCCATTGCTACAGTAATAGTAGTTACATGTTTTCTTTTTGTTTAGGTTTTATTTTAAATTTTATTTGATATCTAAATTAAATTGGAATGTATGGTCTTCCTACATTTTTATGAAGTGAAGAAGATACGTCATCAATCATTATTGATAGATGCCTAAAAAAATGGAATGATTTTCTTTAATTTGTTTTATTTGACGTTGTCTGCCATTTGACAGTTTTCTACCAATAACATGAAAAACTTTAAATCTCTAATGAGGTTTGTTATCATCACTGTACCTGTACTTATGAAGAGGTTTTATTTGTAACAAGGAGGAGTAGGATGACCATATTCATAGTTATTAACTTAAAGTCCCAGACAAGAAAAAAAAATGGAACGCTGACATGTAACTACTATTACTATAGCAATGGCCATCATCCACCTAGTCGGAATCAGTAGGTCCTGATCACCGATTAAAAGTCTTCGTGTATATTGTGACAACGTCCTAAAGTGTATACATATTTTTGGAGTTGACTGTACTCTGTGACTAACTCCAACTAACTCTCAGGATGGTCCGAAACATAAATAGGGCGTGTCATTGCTTGACCAATGGAAAACAATTAGTCCACTGCAAGCAATGGAAGATCAGTTTATGAGGGACACAAACATGAATTTAATTTATTTTATTTATAATTATTTATACTTTATTTATGCTTTAATTGTTTTCAAGAGTATTTTATACATTTTGTTTTGTTGGTAGACACTTAAGTACATTCCGTTAAAAAACCGTCACTAAATCAATGATATGATAAAAACAGAAAATAAAAGTCCCGTGACCGTTCCCGCAACGGCATGCAAACAAAAAAGTGAATTTAGAATTGGAATAAATATCTTTAAAATAAGATAGTTTGATGAAAGTTGCGTTAAAATTTCGAGTAAAAAAATTGTGAGTGGTTTTGTGCGCGTAATTTGAAATGGGATAAGCCTCCCAGTGGCAGGCCGCCCATACAAGTCAGATGTTCAACGTGTCATCGTCGGTATAGTTTGGAGTTCAAGTATAGACCATGTTGTGTAGTAAACGTCTTTCCTCAAGTAATAACCTATTTTCAAGGTACAAAACTTCCTGAAATATACATATTACGTAAACTTTATGTAAACTTATCCGAATCCGGGGGAAAGGGGATTTTAATGGTCGGCAGCGCACTTATTGTGTCGCGGGTGTCCATTATCATCATCATTATCATCAGCCCATTTAAGTCCCCACTGCTGGGGCACGGGCCTCCCTCAATCACATGAGGGGTAATTGCCATACTCACCACGCTTGGCAGACGGGTTGGCGAGGATTTAGATATAAATGCAGAGTTTTCCTTCTCTGGGTGCTGATGATCATGCCAGCAGCTTTACCTTAGTCGCCTTTTACGACACCTCGGTAAGAGTGAGGGTGGCCTATTCTACTCTGCCGGGGACCATGCGGCATACGTTCAACGTGTTATTTCTTGTATTTTTTGTGTTAATTCTTATCTACTTTTTTATGCACTTTTGTGTTAAGAGTAACATTTTTTCAGAAAGCATGTTTCGAGCCTGTTTGTATGATAGTTTCTTTACAAGGGTCACCGGACGCTAAAAGAAACGTTTGATAATTTACCCTATTGTAGGTACTGCTTAGGTACACCATTTGTAACAATTCATCAACATCTGTTTTATGAATACGTACAACCACACATCAAAGTAAACAAAACCTGTCAAATTTCTTCAATCGACTCTCACCTTAATGTCAAACAATTCAGGTTCAATATCAATTGAAGAATTTTGACAGATTGTACTAACCCGATGTGTAGTCTATGCATCGCTAAATAATTGCAATCAAATTTCGATAAAGTACTTTCGAAGTAAAAGAGGTGATATATCGTTTGTCTTAGAGTGCCCTTTCCCGTCAATATCTGATCCTTGAAGGCGCCGCCCTAGATGAACGTAGCAGTCAACTGCAGGCAAGCTTTGATAACTAAATATTTGTGTAGGTACGTATAGTGTTGTCTTAAAGTTTGCTTTTTAGAATGGTAAAATGATAAACCACGAATAGTATTATAGCGTTTTAGAGCTCCTTAGTTGTAGATTTTCACTTTTTTTTACTTTAAACTTTTTTGAAGAGCTATTTCTCATTTTCGTATCGCTCAACATTTGCATAGGTACTTTTATATAAATTATCATTATCTACAATGCTTTAACTAAAAAGCTAAATGTGCTGAACTATCTTATTATCGCTAACATGAAACCTTGTACAACCACTTTCAATGCAAATAAAGTATTGTATTGTAAATCTACACTAATATTATAAAGAGGAAATATTTGTATTTTTGTATGTTTGTAATGAATAAACTCAAAAACTACTGGACCGATAGCAATAATTTTTACACCATTAGAAAGCTGCATTATTCAGAAGTAACATAGGCTATATTTTATCCCGGTACGGGAAGTAGTTCCCTCCGGACGCGGGTGAAACCGCGTGAAACAGCTAGTCAGATATGAAAATCTCCATGTGTTTAGGCGCATCGCCTACATGTTATATGGCGTGGACGGACTTGGTGCTTGTCTCACCCCTTGGTGCTGTTTGTGAGGTCTGCGATGCCTGACTACGTTCGTTCTAACACTGCACGCACATAAGGGTCCTACGCGGTGTGCCGCCTATTTTTTTCCTCTATTTTTTCTTTTAATTTTGTCTATTCCCTAATGTCATATCTCTCTATAATGAATTTTTTTCTCCCGCTATGATCTTTCCTCACGAAGCATAATTACAACTAGCTTCTATAATCATAATCAATTTAACAAATTAAAAGACTGTGATTAGTGCTAGTGAAGTGCTGGAAGCAGCTGAAAGAAGGGAGGAGCGGATCTGCAGGCAGTCCTGAGGTAAGTGAGACTTTGCTCCCGAGTTCTAATCATAGTTCGCATGCGAAATGTACTCCCCGCCTGGAATTAGTTTAGGCTATTTACACGCCACCCCACCATGTGTTTTTATTTATTTTATTGAATGATAAATACTTTAACGCCACTCGATTTTAATTTTAGCTACGTTCCCATTACGCGAACAGTGAGCGGCGGACCGTTGGCTTCTAGTTCGGCTGTGCTTCGTTATAATAAAACAGCGCGTAATGTAAATAGTTCGCGCCAGCGCGTTTTTTTTCTGTGTGCGAACAGTCAGCCGCTCACGGTACGCCTAATGGGGATGAGCCCAAAATGTTTAATGAAACCTATTTTATGAATCTACCGAAGAAAGTGCAATTCCTCGTATATTACTCTTTTCCTTAAAATTGAGTAATTAGCCAAGACGAATAAATTATTTAAACTATAGTCAGCGCCACAAAAGGATGTCCCGCGGAAAACGCGGAACAAAATCTTTTAGATTCCTTGTGTCTTTGGACATAAAGCTCAAATTTGAATGTAGATGGCGACTCAAACGCGCTTTTCACGGTTTTTTTTTCATTACTATAAATATATAATTTAGAGTTTACTTAGGTACTCGAATTTTAAAATTTCAGACGTATTTTATTTACGAAAAGGTTGCACTGGCAGCAAAAATCACAAAAAGGAATAAAAAGAAAATAAAAAGACAGAATTTGGACGGGTTCCATTATTGAATTTCGGCGAAGCAATAAATTGTGCGTTGAAATATAGAATATAATATGAACTCTTTAGTGTTGTATAATACACTGCCTATGCATATTGACGGTCGTCCTATCCTCATCAATATCGGCCGGCTCGTCCGACGTGGCCTTTGAGCCGCGCCCACAATCACACACAAGTCAACTGCACGGTCTAGCCTAGATAGGGATTTATTTGATGAATTTTAATCTAGACGCATTGTGAGCGTTAGAGTTGAAGCGGGTCCAAAATAAATAATAGAGACTTAGACATGACATCACATGTATGTATGACATCACAGATGTAGTCAATTGATAGGTAATAACATGAGTCAGTTTTCAATAACACATCCAATAGGTAGCAGTACTTACCTACCTACCTATTTGATTAACTAATAATATCATGAAAATAGTGAACGGTATAAAATGTTTACAGTTGCAGTATATGTAATAGCTAGCGGTCACCCGCAGCTTCGCTCGCGTGAAATTTGGTTTTGCCAAATAAATGTCGCTAATGTCGCTATAACTGTTCATCCCCTCAACTAAAATCACGTCGATTCGTCGCTCCGTTTTGCGGTCAAAGACGGAGAAACAAACAGATACAGATATGATTACCCATTTTCACCGACTTCAAAAAAGAAGGAGGTTCTAGGTTCAACTGTATATAAGACGTGTAAAGCAATGAGCAATAATACTTAAGACGACGGGTAGGGTCAACTAGCGACTACTAAACCGGATCTATTTTAACAATTTCGGGGTTACAACCTCTAGGCAAACACTTAACTTTTGGGTCTGCTTTTGTACTCTAAATGTGAATTACCGCCAAAAGCGGCCACATTTGGCGTGAATCAGTTTTTCGCGTACAAAAATGGACCCAAAATTTGTGCGTGGTTATTTAATAAATAGTATAAGTGTTTGCCGAGAGGTTGTAATCTCGAAATTGTTTAAAATAGATCCGCTTTAGTAGCTAAAAATTAAAATCGATTGGCGTCGCTAGTGTGCCCTGCCCGTCACCTTAAGGGCGGTATATGTTCATACAGTGTAAAGACTTCACTGCCAAAATATGAGTATCATCTGAGCAAAAAAAAAACAGCTGTTCAATACAATATTGACGCGCGAATATTCTATTTAGTATAGAACAGCTGATTTTTGCTCAGATGATGACGGTATATGTTCACACCTTTAAGTATTATTGCTCATTTTTTACACATTTATACGAGTATGTATGTTCACCGACTTTTCCGCCAATTATTTGCACAATACTTGTTTCAATTAAAAGAACACACAAGTTAGTCCCATTGTCACCATGTTAAGATCTGATGATGGGATCCTAGAGAAATCGAGGGCAAGCCGCCAATTTTATAGGCACCTGTAATGTTTTGTATTTTTTTTTCCAATCTGCACCAGTATTTGCGCCTTATCATAATAATTTTATGTGGCTAAGCTGATGATGGAAGGTCAATTCCTTAACGGTTAGGAATTAAAAGGATAATCCTTGTAATACTGTACGCACATTTAGGCTGTTAGTAAATGCTGCCAAAAAAATGAGACATTAAAACTGCATGAAAAAAAAACCTCCATCGAAAACCACGATTGAATGTTGTATTACACTATCTTGAAATACAACATTCAATTATTCGATAGGGATTAGGAGCGACTTCAGTAACACCTTTTGTCGAGTGCACGGTTATAAAATGTTATGTTTTTTTATGCTAGAGGCGATAAATGTGTATGAAGTGTTATAAATACTATTTTGCACTTTTTAGTCTGTAGTTTGTAATATTCTTTTATAAGGATGGGTCATGGATTATTTTTCAGTAAGTGTGTTATTTTTCAATTAATGGTAATCCATCAATAGCAAACCGCAATATTGTGAGTTAGATCTTAATTGGCTAGTTTTTACAATAAGCTCATTTAGAATTTGTATTTATATTAATCGTATCGTAATATTTAATGGACAGTAAGTATCTACACGGCAATAGCAGGTAAACATCTGAATACAAATTGTAACCTGTAATTTTAATCTCTCTGTTTAGTAAATAAAGACGGACAGAGGCTCATCATTCTTATACGCTATTGTACATACGTACGTACATATGTATAATATCAGACAAAATATATATGTAGGTACATATCTACATATATATTTTGTCTGCATTGAAATATAAGAGGCAAGCACTAAGTATTCAGTAAAAAAAACAATATTTTCTTTTTCGTCTTTAGCGCTCTAAAAGCGCTCTATATTACTCTCGATTGCCTATCACTTTCATACAGGGTGTATCTGTGAACATTTACATCCTTCCAACCACGTGGTTTACCAACCATTCTGAACAACATTTGACTTTTGTCACGAGTCACGTGACTTGGTCATTTTGTATGGGGAGACGAAAAAATTTTCGACCAATTTCGATAAGTCATAGAACAAATGTTGTTCAGAATGGTTGGTAGAACACGTGCTTAAAGGGATGTAAATATTCACAGATACACCCTGTTTAAGTAGGTACTCGTATTTGAATACGACTAAGTCATACAAGATATGGGAGACTTTGTAATTGATGCGGCAGTGCTTATTAGACTCCTTACAGACGGCGAATTAAAATAGATTCGACCTCAACCACCGAAGAAATATAGCTCAACCTTGTAACCTAAGCACACGGGGTGATTGTAAAATGTCCATCTAGTAGATGGGCGATTCACAATCACCCTGGTTAGAGACTTAACTTTGCACTTTTGTACGCGCTGCAAACGAGTTTCGACCGCTACGTCTTTGAAAAATATTACAAATCTATCAAGTAAATCTCAACTTTCTCAATATAGCGGTACCACTTTCCATGGCACATGTCACAGTATATGTAGATAGATACTGCCGACTCATATTTAAGCCAAACTTGTAATCGGTGCGGCCGTGTTTATAAACAAACTCCGTTCACATCGGACGACTCGTAAATCTTTTAAGCGGGTCTTAACTTCCTGTTATATAATTGGGTGGCGAGTAATGTTCGAGTCACACCATCTTGTAACATTACTATTTCACTAACAGGATAAGTGAAAAGCCAAACTTGAAGATGGGCGTCTAGGACTGCCATACATAAAGTTTAACATTCTTCAAAGTATAATCGTACGAACATACCTTCCATTTGAGATTTTCCTAACCTACTCACTGTCAGGAGAGTCCTCGTAACTAAAATAGCAATTCTACGAAAGGCGGGGCGTCCACACACACGCACGCTTGTTTACTCGCGATTTCCACACCAAGACACTAACGCAAAATGAAGCATAGTATTATTTATAAGCCCATAAACATCTAGCTGACTTCAAGCCAAAAGGGACGTATAAGTATGCGAGCTTCAATCTATAAGGGCGTATAAGCTATACTAGGCTTCTCACTTAAACGCCTAGATAGGCATTTAAGTAGGTACCTAATAGGACTTATATTCCTCTTCAACTGCATTATGTAGATGATTATGCAAGTAGTTGGAAGCGCATGTGATTATTATTTTATGGATGAGCACTTTGGATTGAAGTCCTTGAATAATTAGCACTTGTTAATTTGGTCCATCGTGAGAAAAAAGGCCGCTTTCTGAGAAAAAAAAACCTGGGTGGACATCGACACAAGTTTAAAAAAACCCGTTGTCCTCCCCTTCTCGGTAAAAAGAAGGGCTGGACAGCGAGATTTTTTGAAACATTTGTGTTACTGCTCACCCGGAGTGGACACGTGGACAGCGGAAATAAGCTGAAAAAAATAGAAATTGCAGACCACTTACATAAAGAATTGATATTTTTTATAGCAATCTTTGCCAATTTATTCTTAATGTGACGGGTAGGTCACACTAGCGACGCCAATTGATGTAAATGTTTAGCTACTAAACCGGATCTATTTTGAACAATTTCGGGGTTACAACACTTATACTATTTATTAAATATCCATGCACATATGTTGGGTCCGTTTTTGTACGCGAATAATTGATTCACGCCAAAAGTGGCCGCTTTTGGCGTGAATCAATTTTTAGCGTACCCAACATTTGTGCATGGTTATTTAATAAATAGTATAAGAGTTTGCCGAGACGTTAGAACCCCGAAATTGTTTAAAATAGATCCAGTTTAGTAGCTAAAAATTAAAATCGATTGGCGTCGCTAGTGTGCCTTACCAGTCACCTTAAGTAAATAACACACTTAAACATTTCTGTCCCGCCTGAACACGAGAAGTGTGTTATTCACTTCATAAAGGTAGAAGAAATAAGGCAGAAACCTACATAAACCTTAGGCACCGCCATTACGCGTGTTTCTAAACGAACCACTTAAACTCTCACAGTAGTACACGTTACGGATATGTTACAGCCTGGTTTATAGGCCCTAAAAGGCATCCTCATGTTTCCCTCAAGCGATTTGTCTGACGGGCGGCTTGATGGGCGAGCGGTCGAACCGTGTCGCAGACGTGTTGGGAACCCGGCCTAGCCCGAGGTATTACGTACTAGAGTTTCAAACTATATTCTTGCTTATTCAAGCGTATAGGCTATAGAGGAAACGTTAGGCAATTTTCACGATGTTAGGTTCTATATTGTATTTTGACTCAGCCTGGTCTTTACAATAGGCAAGTTGCCTCAGGTCTCCATTTATAAAAATAACTTTCAATCAAAATATTATTCCGTACAAAGGTCCGAAATATATAAACTTCAATGAATATAAATAAGGGATTGCTGTAAAAATCAACTTAAACCCGTTATATTTCCGCCATGGTTCTACGTCACCATTATCGTAAACAACAAAACGTCAAAAGCCAGTTTCAGGTTATTCGTGGTCTTCAGTCAGTCAAGCGTATTGCTTACAATAACAGTGACATCACGGCACCGATAATTAATAGACCAAAATGGCGGACGGCTTTTATGGCTGTACAGCGAAAATATAATTTAAAATAAGGATATATATTAGGAAAGGTGCTTTAAAAAAATCTTATCTTTTTATGGCATTATATAATCGTAATGAACCGTTCTATCAAATAATAAAAATAGTGACAACTAGCCTATTTGGATACAAATTGTATCCCATTAAACCGATTATTATTGACGACTATGTATTATACGTATGTATTTACAAAAGAAAAGTATTATATGTATATATTTGTAATTCCGCTGTTGGTTCTGATGTCCGTAACACAGGTGCTTGAGCTACCTATCTCGGAGTCAGATCAATGTATGTGATGTTGTGAAATATTTATTTATTATTAGATTTATTTATTAAACAAAACAATTAACTTGGTATCTACACAACAGATCACAGCGAGCTGGGCAGGGACATAGGCCAGGTGACTCTGTAAAACCATAACGTATATACGTTATATACGTTATCTATCCCTAAGGAGGATAACGTATATACGTAAGTATGTAGGTTGATTGACAGAACGGACCGACCGACAAAAAAGGAAGATATTTTGAATAAAGAAAGATATTTTTGTAATTTTTGCGTGAAGCAGCACTGTGTTGTGCTTCGCTGCGTGAATGAAGGGTACCAGATGCCGGGGGAAGGGAGGGTTTAAAGGTTTGCAGCGCACTTGTGACTCTACTGGTGTCGCGGGTGTCCATGGGCGGCAGCAATCGCTTACCATCGGGTGATCCGTCTGCTCGTCTGCCACCTAGGACATAAAAAAAAAATATAAATAGTTGTAGAATTAAGTTAGAACAAACAACAAAAACTATGCTCATGAGCTGTGTTTATAAGTAATGATGTCCATATAGACCTATGTGTGTTTTTTTAATTGTGCCCTATATAATACCTTTGTAGAGCATTATAAAAACACGAAAGTCATCTGCCTTTTTTACATTATTTATTTATTTATTACTTTAATTTAACACGGTAGTTTGCTTACCAATTACATTAATTCAACAATATAAAATACAGACATTTACAAAAACAAAACAAAACAAAACCTAAGTATGGCGAGCAAACGGTTCACCTGATGGTAAGTGATTACCGCCGCCCATGGTCACCTGGAACACATAGGGCATCACAGATGCGTATGCGGCTTTTAAGGGAGGAATAAGCTCTTTTCTTGAAGATCACCAGGTCGTATCTGTTCGGAAACACCATCGTTGGTAGCTGATTTCTGTTGGTTGGTAGCCATGATTTACGCCCGAGCAATAATAAGAACCGAATAATGACAAAACTTAAATGTCGAACACTCAAATACGTTTAGTTTCTGGGTGGTAAATAACTATTTTTGTATATTTCTGTTGCCTTCGTTGATTCTGATATCCATAACATGGTATTGGGTCGGATGAGATGTTCTTAAATAATTATTTAATAACTTGTGGCCCGCGCTCGCTTCGCTTCGGTAGTTAAATTTTAAAACAAAACATTTAGAAATTGCGTTTTTCTATACGAACTTGATTTGTAGTTATGCGATTCTGAGATTATAGGTAAGAAGGCTTAAAATACTAAAAATACTGAAATACCTGTCATGCATTTTGCATATACTTTCATGCTTGATGAGCACTAAATATAATCTTCCATACCACGTTTAACTTTAAGTTAGAATAAAAAAAATGCCAAATAATGTTTATAAAAAGAAAAATATAATTTTTCATGACTTTAGCTTTTAAAATAACGACACTTCTATACGGCGTTGTTGGGGTTGAATATAAAAGTGCTATACATTTTCTGTATGAATATAAAAATACCTATTAACATAATTTTTCATGACTTATAAGCTAAATTATTTATATAAAAAGAAAAATATAACTTTTCATGACTTTAGCTTTTAAAAATAACGGCACTTCTATACGGCGTTTAACCCCCGTTCACATTTTAGGGGTTGAAAAAAAAGTGCTGATAATTTTCTGTATGAATGTCCAAATTCTACTTTTCATCAACTCAAGCATCAAATATGGCGAATTTCCCATACGACGTTTTAACCCCATTTCACTCAATTAAGAAGTCGAGGAAAGAAATGCTTTAAATAAAATATTTTAATTTATACATAAATCCCAAAAATATTTTTTTATAACTTTAGCTTTAAAACAACCAAACTTCCATACGCCATTTTAACTTTAAATTTGAACGGGGGGTTCACCCTTTTAAGGGGGTTGAATATAAAATATGCTGAAAGTACTGATATTAGATTGTATGAACAGTGCAAATACCAATTTTCACGACTCTAGCATTAAATATGACGAATCTCCCATACAGAGCTTTAACCCCCATTTTCCCTCTTTGGATGTTGAATTTTTTTTTTATGGAAAGGCCAATCAGGATGAATTCACTCCGCCTGATGGTAAGCGGCCGTGAAATCTAAATATGAGAGGTTGACAGGCACAAAAGAACTAACAAAGTACCTATTGAGCCTGCCATCCTCACCCTAATGGCCTGCTGAGATGCCGCCTCACGCCCCGCCTAAAAGACCCCGGATTGTATGAAGGACACATGATACACATGAGTTGGGAGGGCATTCCATGTCTTCATGGCTCGGGGCAGGAACGAGGAGCCAAACCTCTTGGTGCGCGCCACCATGGTCTGGATGGTATGCGGATGGCAACGCTTTTCAGCACGTGTTGTTCGGAAGTGAATAAAAAAAATGCCCAAATTACTTTTCCTAATTTGTATGATGAGCCCATATAGATACCAATTTTCATGACTCTAACTTTAAAAATAACGAATCTTCCATACAATGTTTCTACCCCCATTAGGGGTTGAATTAAAAAAAAGTAACAGGTAAATTTTATTTTTTTATCAATAACCATAATCCGAATTTTCAAAACTCTAACATCAAAAATGACAAACTTTCTTACTGACGTTAACCCCCCATTTCACCCCTTTAGGCGTTGAGTTTTTAGAAATCCCTTCTTATTGCGCGCTTGCATAATATAAATTACCCTTATTCGAATTTCCATGGTTTTAGGTCCACTAGTTTCGGCTGTGCGTTGATAGATCAGTCAGTCACCCGCCGAGGTGTTACCTCTTTATTAATAGTATAGATAGCTTCGCCCCGAGGTGTTAGTAAGTAGTTGTCTTTATATTTACACCTTAACTGCGTTACCGGACGTATATGGCCGGTAATGAAAACTACCGCGGTGCGAACGCAAAATACGTGGTTTTCTCGCTCGTGCGGCGTCATTGTAAGTATGTTATCCTTTGAATAAAAAAAACCGACCAAGTGCGAGTCGGACTCGCGCACCGAGGGTTCCGTACAAACCTGCAAGTGCAATTAGATCTAAGTATTTGATATGAATTTCAACTTGATAGCTCTACGCGTTCATGAGGAAAAAAGTAATAAGTTTATATTTATTAAAAAATATATATTTTGTAATGTAACTAAAAATTTAAGGTTTTCGGAATTTTTCCTTTATATGTGCTATAAAACGTTGCTTCATGCCAAATTTCAAGATTCTAGGTCGACTGGAAGTACCCTTTAGGTTTTGATTCCCTTGCGAGTACTTGCGAGTTTCAAAATATGCAGCTTAAATTGCTGTTTATTTTGATTGCGTTGGCATAGAAGTTTGATTTTGTTACAGCTTAAAGGTATTATAGACCTGAGTATTTGGTATGAATTTCAATTTAATACTTTTACGAGTTTATGAGGAAATGGGTAGTAAGTTTAAAATTATAAAAAAAATAAATATTATGTGATGTAACTAAAAATTTATGGTTTTCGTAACTTTTCCTTTATCTATGCTATAAGACGTTGCTTCGTACCAAATTTCAAGATTCTGAGTTCACGGGAAGCACCCTGTAGGTTTTGATTCCCTTGCAAGTGTCGAAAATTTGCGGCATAAACGGCTGTATCTTTTGATTGCGTTGGCTTAGAAGTTTGATTTTTTCACAGCTTCAAGGGACAGTAGACTTGAGTAATTGATATAAATTTCAGCTTCATACCTCCACGCGTTCCTGAGAAAAAGGGTCTTGACAGACGGACGGACGGTCAGACGGACAACAAAGTGATCCTATAAGGGTTGTGTTTTTTCCTTTTGAGGTACGGAACCCTAAAAAGAGACGAATAGGTATATATGCTTGCTTCCTAGTTTATAACGGTAAGACCGTTTGTTTTTTTTACAATAAAAAAGATACTTTTTTTTATGTTATAGGTAGGCAGACGAACAGACGGATCACCTGATGGTAAGCAATTGCCGCCGCCCATGGACACCCGCGACACCAGTGAAGTCACAAGTGCGCTGCCAACCTTTAAGCCCACCCTATCCCCCGGATTGGGCCTCCGGTACCCTCACTCACGCAGCGAATTACAGCACAGTGCTTCTTCACGTCGGTTTTCTGTGAGGCCGTGGTATCACTCCGATCGAGCCGGCCCATTCATGCCGAAGCTTGTCTCTCCCACGGTACATAGCATATTTGCCCTGTATGTTCAGAATGAAAAGTTTGCGTTACCGGACGATTGTGACTTGTACACGGCGTCACGTCAAGTTACCCTTACCTTTTGGACCGTCCTTATATAAATAAATAATAAATAAATAAATAATGTTTATTCAATATCTTTTAAATTACATACATTACAAATGGCTGGGGTCTCTATTTAAGTATCCAATACCTGTGATTAGAGACCCCGCTCCTTCTTGAAATTTACAAAGATAAGGATCATACTAAACTAATGTGTGTGTGTGCATTTGTTCGTATCTATAACTATGTGTGTGTTGCATGTGTATCTCTGTGTGTGTATCTTTAGTGTGTGTAACTAGAGTGTGTGTGTAACTAGAGTGATATATATTGAGCACAAGTGCTATTTTTCCACTGCAGGGGTACCCCCCTGTACTTGATCTAACGCTGACTGTACGTGGTGCATGTCCGGTGCCGCACGGGTGGCGAGGGCGTATGCGTCAGTCTAAATTTGATTATCGTAGGACGTTTGTCGACATTAGCTACATTTTCCCGCCATTTATGTTCATGCGGTCTCCACTCAAGGACTTTACGGCTCCAACGGCTGTCAGTTCTGCGGCTAATATGACCAGCCCACTGCCACTTCAGTTTGCTAATTCGGTGGGCTATGTCGGTGACTCTGGTTCTCTGTCGGATTACATCATTTCTGATGCGGTCCTTCAGAGATACTCCGAGCATAGCCCTTTCCATAGCTCTTTGAGCGACTTTGAACCGGTGGACTAGTCCAGCCGTGAGTGTCCACGTCTCGGCACCGTAAGTCATGACCGGAAGGACGCACTGGTCGAAGACTTTCGTCTTGAGACTTTGAGGGATGGGTGACGAGAAGACTTGACGGAAGTAAAGTCCTTGAGTGGAGACCGCGACTCGGTAAGCGTAGTGTAGGACGCCCTGTGACAAGATGGGATGATGACATTCGAAGGCTGGCTGGTGTGGGCTGGATGAGAGTGGCCGAAAATCGGGAGCAGTGGCGTACATTAGGGGAGACCTATGTCCAGCAGTGGACGAGTGTGGGTGGCTGATGATGTTCATGCTAGTTAATAGCCATATTTCATTATGAAGCGCTCCCGAAAAATGTTAGAGCGTGTTTTTGAAGAGAAAAAAGAAGATATTGATCCGTCATCCGACCTATCCAAGACTAAAAAAAAATCGCGCCTGGTCAGAGATTAAAAATTTAAGTATAATTCATGTTTGTTGAATGTTCTGAATAAAGCACAAATATAGCACATGAAAATATTGCTACTGATTTGTCTTTTCAATAAAATTAATATCGACAGAATGTTTGTTTTCTTATGAACATCATTACTTTTTTTCGACTTTTTAAAAATCATCTCTACTTTAGGTGCGTTACATGACAAATATGCCCGGTAAGAAACTTATGTCTATAGATAAAAAAATATTCTTTTCCAATTCTAACACCAAGAGAGATGTATATAGTTTAAAGTGTTTAGATATCGATTATTGCAAAAAAAAATACTAGAAAATGTAATTTCATTGATAAGTTTGAAAAAATTTTCGCACCGGACATATATGCCCGGTACCGCACTAGAAAAAATATCAGTATATGGCAATATAGACCCGTACCGCACCAGTAGTAAAACTGTATTTTCAGTACATGGCAATATAGACCCGTACTGCACCAGTGGTAAAACTGTATTTTCAGTACATGGCAATATAGACCCGTACCGCACCAGAGGTAAAACTGTACTTTCAAGCTTCGCAGTGAACCTGTCAAAGTTGCCTTAGACTTGCCCGTGGGACAGCCTCGCTTCGGCATGAATGGGCCGGCTCGACCTGAGTGATACCGCGGCCTCACAGAAAACTAGCGTGAAGCAGCATTGTGCTGTGTTTCGCTGTGTGAGTGAGGCAGGGCCGTAGCTAGGGTCGAATTTGAGGTAGGGCAGCATTAGTTACAGGTAGGGCGGAAGTAAAAAAATTATCATAATTGATCTGCCGTCGAAACACGGGCTCCTAAATCAATCACCATGTATATCACCATCATGTGAATAGTTATTCGTAGACAAATAATTACTGTGACAGTGCATGAGCATGGATCTAAGAACTATTAAATCCTCAATGATGAAGAACAAGTGAATAAGATGGTTGAACTTCCAGATTTGGATGTAGAGATCCACGTCTGAGTGAGAGTGAGGTAATAATTAATTATTGGGTGGGGTGATACGAGTAAATAGAAACGACCAAAAATATCATTAAGATCACATTGTTTTTGCGTACTTATTATAATAATTAACTAACATAATAATAAAAAACATTTAAAACAGCTGAATTCTACGATTCGCCATGTTATTAAAAATGCGAAGAACTTCGTTCAGATCAACTGATTTTGTTCTTTTTTTTTCAAAGGCCAGAAATACCATACCAGCCATTCTCTCGTGACCCATTGACAGCCTTTGAGGCCTATTGATTGCAGTTAAAGTTGAAAACGTAGATTCACACACTGCAGTGCTACATCCTATGGTCGCCACAGACGCAAAAAGTTCATATGTATCTTTGAACGCCTCTCGTTGCCTGTACAAAACTTGCAATGTATTTTCCATTATATCCTCGTTACGACTCAAGTAAGCTTTAACCACACTAGCCTCTTCTCTTGATGGAATTTTCAGACCTGAAAAATTAGTTAAAATTGTAAATTGAACATGACAATTTTTTTGAATTATTTTTTTTTTTAAACTTACCCAAATTTTTCAGTGGAACCATTTTATCTACATCCAACTCATCAAGACTTGCAATCGAATTAATTAAATCATCGTTGTCCGAAAACCTTCTTTGTAATTCAGCAATTAAAATGTCCAACGTTTCGAAATACTCAGACTTAAATGGCTCGTCGTTCTCATCTATATTTTGTCTGGCGGAGGAACAGGGGGTGTACGTCAAATAGTCATCCATCCGATTTGGTTTTTTTACTTGCCTCTTCGAGGTCTGTGTCCTATTTTCAGATTCGCCGCAGTCATTGCTTGTTAAAGACTTAGCTTCTTCCAGAATTTGATTATACATTTGATTTGATCTTAATTTAATAATTTCATCTTTGACACACTTTATGATTGTTATGGCATCTTTTAATCCTGCGCTTCGGGCTTGCAAAGCTGCGTCTGCAGGTTGTAGCGTGGATAAGATTTTTTTGGCCACAACCATGGCTATTCGGAATTCCAGATCAAGCATGACTTTTTTAATACCTATACTCTTGGCGACGTCATCACCGTTGAATCTGCCATTTTTAATTTCTTTCAAAGTCTGCAAAATCGATGAATAATTATCGTATACAACTTTTGTAACTGCTAAATGTCCAGACCAGCGTTGTTCGAGGAGTCGGCCAATCCTTTTTCCATCATATAAGGCAGCTATTTTGCCATGATGAAAGAATTCATGTAACATGATGCATTGGTCAAAAAATAAACGAATAAAAGTCATTTCTGAGATAGTCCTGATGACTATTAAGTGCAAGCGATGGTTATAGCAGTGGACGTAAGGAATTTTTCGGCCCAATTTATTTTCTATTCTAGTCGCAACTCCTGAAACTTTCCCACTCATTACACTTGCGCCATCATAGCATTGGCTAAGCATACAAGAGGGGTCAATGTTATTTTCCGTGAGAGTATTTAACGTTAATTCCGTGAAAGTGGCTGCATCAAGATTTTCAGTAGTCTTAACCATCAGCAACGACTCATTGACGACACCATCCTTGACGTAGCGTATTGCTAATGCAATATTTTCGCGGTTATTTTTATCTCTCGTCCCATCTTCCATTAGAGTAAACCATTTCACGTCAGATTCATTAATATCTTTGACAATGGAACTTCGTACCGCTTGAACCATTGCTTGAATTATTTGATTTTGAATTTCGGGTGAACGATATGTTGCGTTTTGTGGTATATGAGTGAGAACCTCGTTCAAATTTGGATCTTTCATACATGTGTATTCAAATAAATTCTGAAATAATCCTTGTTCTTTTTCTTCTTCCAAAATATAATTTCCACGCAAAGCTAATTCGTTGACAATTAGAAATTGTATTACTTCCATGATAGACTTTACATAATACCTATATTTTTCTAATACTTTTTGATTTATTAACGTTTCAACACTGCTAGATGTAGATATTCTTTGTAATTTCTCCTGCCACATCGACATAGCTTGAATATGAGAAATTGATTTTTCATGTTTTGGAAAACCAGTTTTAGAATCAGTGGCATTTTTCCAGTTTCTAAATCCTGTGGAAGTGTACGAAGTCTGTTTGCTTCCATGAGGTAAAAATTGCTGGCATGGATAGCAAAAAGCAGCATCTTTCTCGACAGAATACTGCAACCATTTATAACGCTTGAACCAATCGGAAACAAAGGCCCTGTTGTGTTGTTTTGGATATGTGTCTAAAACAACTTGTTCTATTGGTTCTCCGATTTGTGCAATATCAGACGGAATACCATAGCTAACGTTACCTGTTGCTACGGAACTAGGAGTAGCGATTGTATTTGGTGCTTCCACCTGTTTTGAACAGTTAGGTTTTTCGTGGTCAATTTGCTCCTCAAGTCTTCGTTTTTTTCCAAAGAAAGCCCGTATATCCATCGCGAAATAAATGAATCTTCAATTTATAGCAATACAAATAACAATTGTATCGATTTTTGTCTAAAGCACTCTTCAACGTACACTTCACTTAACCAAACTACAAACAATCATAATCAATCTTTAGGTCAGGTTTAAAAGGGGATTCCCCGTACCATAGATTGCAATATAGCCCATATTGCAGTCTATGGTACGGGGATTCCCTCTGCATCACACAGATATTGGCGCCCAGTACACGCTCAATCTGGATCACGATCCAGATCTTGCCTTCTCGCTCTTAGATAAGACGGTGTCCCTTTCAGACTCCTACGTGAAAGGGACATAATTCAGTTGAATCTTCAACTGTTGACAATTGTAAACAATTGAAAAGGTGGCTAAAATGTCATGGGCGTCCGCAAAAAGGGAAAAAAAATTAGCTGATTGAGAGGTTAGTCATCGAAAGTTTAATCTAAAAACTTATAAAAAAAAATAACTTTTTCACTTTTATTCTAATTAATAATGTCAATTCATTTATTCTTCTGTAATTGAAAATATATTTTAGTTAACTTAAGTATTACTATGGAAGTAATTAATAAATTAAGTCATTAATATTTTGAGGCTACAAATGACATTAATAATTAGACAAATGTAAATATATTTAGTAGCTTTTATCATAAATAAAACGTTTAATACGAGATAATATAATTATAAAAAAATTATGCAATTATGAATAATCGAGTAAAAATATTTCTATAGATTTACTTATATAAAAAATATATAGAATCACTTATATAGAAATATATAGAGTTTTATATAAGATGAAAATTGTTAAATCAGTATGTATTAGTTTTGAATGATTTGTATTGTGTATCACTATAACATAGGTACTGACAAAATTATTATAATGGATTATAAAAAAACGGTTATTTTGACTTACTACTTTATTTCTTTTTCTATGTTTTTACAATTAATCGACTTGAATTAATATTTTCGCGTGTAGCGGGCACTTTAGCATGGTTGTTTACAAAAAACAGTACGAAAAAAATGGCTGATGCTAACGTATGCGCACAAAAAAAATTGTGATGAAAAGGCCTATAAACCCTTAGAATAATAACTATAGCCCTATTCTAATTCTTTGTATAAACCCATCGCTTCATGAGATGGCGCTTCGAATGCCATCTATACACAGAACAAAGAATGTAACACTTTTTTTTGCATTCACTGATAAAACACCTGAAATTCAATAAAATATAAACAATATCCATTTGAGGTTGTTTTTGTTTTGACGTTTTGTTTTTATTCAGCAAAATGTCATCATGACATTTGTCATTGGTGCGTTCCGTTTCATCGGCTTTAGTTTGAACCAATACAAGAGTCTTACCATCACATTATAAATTTTGTTGCAAACTTAGATACCTATCGCTACATTTTTTTTCTCAAACTATGAACAAACAATTTAATTATAATAATTTATCTTAGTTTTAGATATTTTTAAGGTAGGGCATTGTGGTTTCAAGGTAGGGCATTGCCCCACAATGCCCCCCCTAGCTACGGCCATGGAGTGAGGGTACCAGAGGCCCAATCGGGGGAAAAGGAGGGTTTAACAGTTGGCAGTGCAGTTGTGACTCCATTGGTGTCGCAGATCTCCATGGGCGACGGCAATCGCTTACTATCAGGTGATCCGTCTGCTCGTCTGCCACCTATCAAATAAAAAAAGAAAGGCAGATGATGAGTTAAGTTCGCAAGATAAAAAGTAGAGATAGAGTTTTTGGGGTCAATTATCAAAATTCTGGTTTTAGAATTTACAGGAGCAATTGAAAACACTTTGCCGATTTTATAATAATAGTAATAACCTCAATTTAATAATAATAATAATAATAATATCCTCCAACGGATTTCGCTGAGGCGGTCAATCTCCCCGACTAGCCACTTACCCAGGAACTATTATAGCGTTCAAGTGTATGCGCAAACACAAGTGTACTCTCTATTCCCTTGCCTTCATATTCCGATAGGACACCAGTCTGATACGACTGGAGAGGGAACGAGCGCATTACCAATGGCTTGACGTGCCGTGGCATGTGGGTACAAGACCTTTTTTTTTTATTCTTTATTTATTTGGGGGCTTTTGATTGAAAATACATGCCAGCACCATCGTAACTTAATATACATACATGTTTGCGTCCTTATGTTATAGTTGCGCGAGCGGGAAAATTCAGTGGTTCAAAAACATTTCTGCTAAATATTTTGCAGCTTGCGAATTAGGAACGGTTAAGATACTTATGAATGCGCCCATCTCATACAAATTTATGTTACATTTTTGAATCAGTGAGTTTCTCACTTGCTCATATTTTTTACATTCTATCAGTAAATGTTGAACATCATCTATGGTGCCACAAACTTCACAATTAGGGGAGGAAACTTTTTTCATGAGGTAAGCGAATTTGTTAGACGGATAATTTTCAGACCTCAATCTATGTAAAACAACTATATGTCTCCTACTTAATTTACTATTTAAAAACCATTGGATGCGAGGGAGCTGACACTGTGTAGTTTTAAAACAAATTCCTTTTTCTGTACTTCTTTCATCAAAATATTCCTTAAATTTATTAAATACAATTCTTCTATATTTAGGTAAAACTTCGGTATAAAACGGTAAAATGTCATAGTTAATACCAGAAGAACAGTCTGTTTTGGCTAGTTTGTGAGCTTCCTCGTTACCAGTTAAACCCATGTGAGATGGAACCCATTGCAATCTTACATTTTTATTTCTATCATTATCTAGCTTTAGTACGATTCTCAAAATATCGTAGGCTATCGGAACACCTCTGCTATATCCAGAGGCGCACCGAGCCATACAAGACCTTTAACTTCGAAACTCCAGGCTGACAATGAGAATCAAAACTCAGCTACAAATTTTAGTATTATTACACTTATACTATTTATTAAATAACCATGCACAATTGTTGCGTTCGTTTTTGTACGCAAAAAAATTATTCACGCCAAAAGCGGCCACTTTTGGCGGTAATCCAAAATTTGAGTGCAAAAGCAGACCAAACAGTTAACTATAAGTAATAAATAAATAGTGTAGGTGTTTGCCGAGAGATGGTAACCCCGAAATTGTTTAAAATAAATTCGGTTTAGTAGCTAAAAATTAAAATCCATTGGCGTCGCTAGTGTGCCCTACCCGTCAACTTAAAGTGCGACGCACTAACCACTGCGCCAATGAGGCAGTTTGTAGACGTTTAAATATCAAGATTTGTCGAACTAAGCAAGCAAACATCTTCAGGCACCACAACGTCAACCCACACAACTTTGTATTTTTTACTCCCCGGAGATAAGGGTGGCGTAAAATTTTATGCATCCTTACATAATCTGTGCCCTTGTTTATGCGGTATGCTAATCTCACGGAAGCGATAAATAAAAGGGTAGGACGTCACTGCGCCGTCACTCATTTGCCCTTTGTGGGCAACTTTTATGATCTGTATAATTGAACGTTTGCGGTAAATAATGACGTTCGTTTAATATTGTCGTTTTTTAAATCGTTATAATATTTTGAAATCTACCTACACAATTTTATAAAATCGTAAATGCAAAGTATCACTGCGCTTCAGTGACAGAATATATTATAATAATAATAATAATAACCACCGTGTGGTCCCCGGCAGAATCCCCGGTAGAATAGGCCACCCTCACTCTTACCGAGGTGTTGTAAAAGGCTACTAAGGTAAAGCTGCTGGCATGATCATCAGCACCCAGAGAAGGAAAACTCTGCATTTATATCAAAACCCTCGCCAACCCGTCTGCCAAGCGTGGTGAGTATGACAATTACCCCTCATGTGATAGAGGGAGGCCCGTGCCCCAGCAGTGGGGACTCAAATGGGCTGATGATGATGATGATGATGACGAATAATTCTCACAACATCTCATACGTTGACCTGATTCCGAACTAAGTAGCTTAAGCACTTGTGTTACAGATATCAGACAACAGAGGAACACAAATATATACTTAAATACATATATTACACCCAGACACCGAACAAACACAAGTGTACATCGCATGAATGTTTGCCCAGGGTGGGGATCGAACCCACGACCTTTGGCGTAAGAGGCATGGTCACTACCAATTGCACCATCCGGTCAGTCATTTCTTTATTCGTTTCTTAGGTAGGTACTGCAGGAAAAAACACTTACAAATGTGTTACTTTATGCATACAGCATTGTCTTAGATAATGCCATTATAGAGTAAGTAAAATAAAACTAAGTGTTATCAGGAAATCTATAGTAGCCTTAACAGTCTGTAAAACAAAAACCATGAGAAGATTTTGAGAATTGAATTGAATTCTCGTTCTATTTAGTGCCTCCGTCACTCTCATAGTCACTAGATTATTGCTGGTAGTGCCTAGTATTTCTCTCTTACAACCTGAATTCATCTTAGCGAAGTTATTTAATCATAAGTTCACAACTAAGACGAAATTATCTCTGTTATAACACTTGAGCAAGTTTATAGAGCTACAATTGCTTTCTTCTAATTCTCCTTTGCTTTTTTTGATTTAAAATTTAAAAAATCTTTGACAAAAATGAAAGCGTATGAAAATATATGGATATTTTAAGTTGAGATGTAAGCGTGCGTGATTTCGGAAAATTCATTTTGGTATTAGATTCATTACGAGTGACAATAATTCTACCTAGTATGATTTTCATGGTAAGTACCTACTAGCAATGCGACTAACTGTAGTGAGGTGAAGTGATCATGCCTTGTTAGCGTCCTCATTAGTATCAGATTGTGCCATCCATAGGTCGTTACATACATATGTATAGCAGTTCGCAAGCAAGCCACTTGTTGTTGCTCAGCGCGCCGTGAAGAGGGGACAGTGACTGCGGGAGAGCGATCGCGAGGCGCGAACCCGATAGAACAGGCGTCGAGTGACCGAGTCGACTCAAGAGACGGTTTCTGCTGTACCAACAACAAATCGAGGATGAATTTTGCTTTCTTAACTAGTTTTAGCTGTGAAGGTGTTTATAAATCTCCTTTGTATTTAAGTTGTTAGTTACCATAATAAGCTCAAAATCCGGTGTGAAGCAGCAGCCTGCGCTGTGTTTCGCAGGGGGAATGCGAGTTTAAAGCTAATGTTAATCATGCTCAAAAAGCATGTAAAATATGAGCATGCTTAATGAAATGTCTACATTTGCTATCAATAAGCATGCTATGCTATGCTATATATAGCCTTCTATTAGCATGCTTTAAAATAAGCAAACCTGTCTAGACGTGCTAAAGCACTCGCTCACTCTCCCCCTTCCACCCGCACCGCACGTACCATGCTCAAAAATCGACAGGCGCCGTGGGATTGCGTTGAGCAAATCTCTTATTATTAGTTTGCTTATTAGCAGCACGTCCGTCCACACACGCAACAAAGTAGCACTTGCTCAAAAGAAGCATGCTTTAAGCATGAAAATAAGCATGTGTGACAGTACCTTAAAAGTTAACGGCGTTCTTGTGACTTCACTGGTTTTTTGGAGGTCCATGGGCGACCGGGACCTCTTAACACCAAGTCATAGATCTGCTCGTCTGCCACTTATCACATAAAAAATAAATGAATAGCTTTAATAAAAAAGGTATCTTCTTGAAATGAACACACAATATAAGTTTCTTGTTAGAATTGTTATCTGATATCCGTACTTAGTACGGGATCAAGTCAATGTATGTGATGTCGATAGAATTTATTTATTTTCGAAAATATGGCTGTGTAATGAGTAGAGAGGAAGCGCATGTAACCAAAAGACTTAAGGTACTGTTACACATGCTTATTTTAATGATCAAAGCATGCTACTTTTGAGCAAGTGCTACTTAGTTACATGTGTGGATGGATGTGCTACTAATAAGTATGCTAGTTTTGAGCATGCTCAAAAATCGCACCACAGGCGATTTTTAAGCATGCTACCTGTAGTGCGGGTTGAAGGGGGAGTGTGGCGGAGTGCTTTACTTTTGAGCAAGTGCTACTTAGTTACATGTGTGGATGGAGGTGCTACTAATAAGTATGCTAGTTTTGATCATGCTCAAAAATCGCACGCCAGTCGATTTTTAGCATGCTACCTGTAGTGCGGGTTGAAGGGGGAGTGTGGCGGAGTGCTTTAGCACGTGTAAACCAGGTTTTCTTATTTTAAAGCACGCTAATATCTATTAGCGTAATAAGTATGCTGTTAGGCATCTGCCTAACAGCATACTTATTGATAGCAAATGTGGACTGGTCATTGAGCATGCTATTTAAGCATGTTACAAATGATCATGTGTAACAGTAGCTTTAATGGGTATGAATGTAAGTGGATGGAGGAACATAGGACGGCTAAATAGAGATGGACGCATTGTGTGAAGAATGACATATTTGACAAAGCCGTGGATGCTTCGACGACGAATGACAGAGACGTATGGAGGTAGATGACACACTTCGCCAACCACAGATAACCTGGGAACTGGGCAGAAGTATAAAAGAATAATGAAATCTTTAAAAAAAAACCTTTTTATCAAAAAGCGGCATAAGGCAGCGTCTGTGCTGTGCTTCACCGAGTGAGTGAGGAGGGTGGGAGGAAGGAGGAGTGACTGGAGGCTCCATGTGGGGAAAAGAGGGGTTTAAAAGTTAGCAGCGCTTTTGTGACTCCACTGGTATTGCCATGGGCGGTGGCTATCGCTGCCCATCAAGACCACATATCAAACAAAAAACTTGAACGGTGAATTTAGCAGGGTAAGTGATATAATCTAAAATAATGCTTAATTCCATACGAAATTGCCCTACAGTTCCCGCGAAATGTTTCCTTTCTTATTGAAGATTAGCTTTTTACTTTCGAAAATGTTATTCGCGATGTGACGTTACACATGAGCGCAGTTTATCATGGAAAAGTTCCCGCTCACATATCGCACAACAGCCGCGAACTTTTTGCCCGCTTTAAACTAGCCGTTACGTTTGAAATGCGAGCGCTACGTAAGCGCTTTAACTTTTTTACTAACTTTTATTCTACATGAATTTACACAAAAGCCAGACGCAGCGATAATGTCTTCCATTTGTTAAAAGACGAGAATTACCACCGCCACCGACGACAGAAAAGAATAAAAGGGTTGTCTTTGTTGGTAGCAAGAGGAATACATTTTATGCAACCGCTCGTGCGCTGCACGGTACGTACCTTTCTATCGTATAATCACCCTATTGTGTGGCCCTTGTTACTCGGTATTTCTCACAGAATTACTGTAGGTGATTTTATGGCTTAGTACGTTCGCTTTATGGGACGTTTGAGGATGCAGTTTTACTCCGGTGGGTATTTCCATGAGTGGGATCGGTAAAAACTGTTGAGTTACGCTTATACGCGGAAGAGAAATGGAAAATTTCCGAAATCGTATTATGTTCGAAAATTACATACACATATTATATTAAATTTAATGTAAGTATAGATAGCTTAATTTCTTATAATCTAAGGACATGGCATTATAATCATTGGCATGTTTATACGTGCCCATCAAAGTATAAAATATTTTCTCTCAGACAAATTAATGTATGTTTACAGTATTTTTTTAACCAAACTAGCTTCACATATAACATAAATGGTATGTTTATAAAGTCTTACAGTGACTTGATTTGAATTTACTAAACCGGATCTATTTTCAACAATTTCGGGGTTACAATCGAATTCGAAATCGAATCGAACAAATTGATTCGCGCCAAAAGTGGCCGTTTTTGGCGTGAATTAATAAATAGTACAAGTGTTTGCCAAGAGATTGTAATCCCGAAATCGTTTAAAATAGATCCAGTTTAGTAGCTAAAAATTAAAATCGATTGGCGTCGCTAGTAGATAGGGCACACTAGCGATGCCAGTCGATCCGTCACCTTAATCTCGACAAGGAAAATGTCGATATCCGAAAGTATAATATCGTATTGGTCGGTTCCGATATGCGAATGTGCGTGACGCACCGAGTTGGGGACGCCGATCCCTTTATCGGATCCGCGGACAAAGGTGTCCGAATGGAAACACCCCGCGGCCACCGGATATTGGGCCTAAACCCGCCCCTAACTTTCCACAGTTCCCAAGGTTTAAACCTTCATATCATTAAACAGTATCGATTTTTCAAATAAACTTATCTTTTGTTATTGTAATCGGTTTGTTTCATCGCAACACCCTTGGAAAATATCGATTGGAGATAAATAATAACTTTGTTTCATTGTCTTCCGTCCAGAGTATCCGTAAGTCGTTAAAATCTAGTCAAGCAAGCTAGAGTGAATAAGCTATTTCGGCAAGTGTACTCTATCGCTGGTACTCAAGTTAGTAACTACCTTTTGTAGTAAATCTTTTATGATGATATTAAATCTTGTAGATTAGTTTACCTCTCTAGTTGCTTACAATACAATACCTTTCCTGACTAAGAAGTAGGTAGCTAATGTAGATAGTTGCTTAAACTATGAATAAAAACGTATGTTGTGCTGCCATTTATGAAGTATGTTTTGATTTTCGTTTACTTTTTTATCAATGCTCAGATAAAGGACCGACATGTGGAATAGGGTTACACGTTCAGACTCTAAGACTTGCTTTTCTCACAAGATATATTCACTTACTGCCTGCGCCAAACAACACCAAACAAATGTGTGTCAAATCCAGAGATGTGTGTGAGCTAGGATTTGAACTTACGACATCGCGTTCAGAAGCTGTATACTCTGAGTCTATACTCTAATATCCATCCCCCGCCGGACTCGTGTCCACACCAAGTTTGTCACACTGGTGTGATTACGAGTAAAAGTGTGTATGAATCACAGATTTAATGATACATTTATTAACCTACATTTTATGTCTTCATAATTTTCTAAAGCTTCAATGTTATTTTGAAATAAACACCCCTTAGGTAAATGTAACCTACTAAGCCATCAGAAAAGTAATCTCATTGTATCTTACTTAGGTATAACAACGTCTTTTATTACCTATGGTAAAAAGAACAGCTTAATTGCAATAGAGTATTCCTGACTTAAAAGTTGGTATGAAAGTCCGCTTAAACGTTCTTAATATAACGAAGAATGTTAATAATTTGCTTATATAAGGTGCAGCAACTTATGCACACAATTCTGAGAATAAATAAGAAAGAGTAATGCGGCACATTACGTTGAATGTTTGCAGGAAAACGTGGTTTTCTTCTTAGGGCCGTCAACTTTGCAAACTCGTAAATAAAAAAGTAACTGAACTTTTCGTAAGCCTTATTCATTTAAGAGATTAGAATCTTCATGACTCGTTTTTGCCGATAACTTAACGTATCGAATTATGGGTAAGTATCGGAATTTGTTTATGGCAAACGTCTAATAAACTATAATATATATCAATAAAAAGTCTTGTAACAAACCATATTTAACTTATATAACGTCGGACCAATATCGAACCCTGTGTGACTCCCGTCACATCCTACTACATACTCCAGTAGATGTCGCTGGGAGTACATTAATTCGCACCGGCGTTTCGATTTTCCTTACCTATAAGAGTCCCAGTAAACCTTTGTAAAGCAGTTCGAGATACACTAGCTCTAGCTAGCGCGGTCTACTCAATCTGACTTGCTCTCTCCGTATCTTGTAGGCTCTTCGACCAGCTATACTCAACCTGCGGCCTGCGGCCCGCGGGCCGCATTTGGCCCACGGGCCGCATGTGGCCCACCGAGCCTTTATCAGTGGCCCGCGTGGAATTAGAGATATTTGTTAACTATTTTGTTTTTTTTTATAGAAATACAGAACAACCAGCTATAAAATTTGCACACTATGTTAAAGACAACAGAAGATCTTACCAATATTTCTGAGAAAAACTGTGTTATAATTTTGGAATATATGTATAACTGAACTCATAAACGAGTTTCAAAAAAGGTTTCAGGATCTAAGAAAAATAAGAAAAAGGTTTGTAATTGGTAGAAAATCCATGGCATCTAGAAACAACAACTATTAGTGAAACACAGCGAAGTGCTGCTTCACGTCGGTTTTCTGTGAGGCCGTGGTATCACTCCGGTCGGGTGGGCCCATTCATGCTGGAGCGTGGCTCTCCCACGGTAATTTTTGCTTGCGGCCCGCGAAACCATGACTAAAACGTGTTTGTGGCCCGTATATAAAAATACAGTACCAATGCTCTAGACGATTCAGGTGTCCTATCTAGACTACCTAGCTGCCTTTTCTCGATACTGATCATACTAATTTCTGCCCCATAAATTAGTGAATTGTTTTCAATAAAACCCATCCATCAACATCATCATTGTCGCCGTTTCCTTCGCGTCCCACCAACATCATCACTTACCGTCAACCATCATCAAGTAACATCAGTTACAGTCTTAGAATAATGTCTGTCACTGGTAGACCATCAGGTGGACAAATACAAATATTCACGACATTTTTGTAAACTCCAGAGTCAGTAATTTTCAGTAGGTATGTAATATTTACCTGCGGTAGCCGTTACACCGTTATTTTTTTATCGTTTACATCCCGAAAACCTGATAATAGTTATCGTCAATAAAGTCCATTTAGCATGTTAGATCAACAAAATAAGCGAAAAAAAAAACAGCTGTACCATACAAAATAGAATTTCTACCCGGCAATTATGTATGGAACAGCTGATTTTCTTTTTACTTATTTTGTTGATTAAAGATCAATATTATGAGGTTTTCGGGATGTAAACGATAAAAAATGTTCGGTGTAAATGCACACTAAATCCCTTAAACACCTATCGCAGACTAGATAGTCTGTGCAAAGCTATCCAGAATTTAGACAATCGGCAACCCTGTTTCTGCTAAAAGCTGTGGAAATGTAGATATTTTTTTCTTCTAAATATATCTTATTGAGTTTTTCATTAACTTCTCAAGAAGTAGAGGTGGTTCTCTGGTGGACTATATTGTAGGTTTTTTTTATTAAATTATTGGTTATACTTGCAGATTTTAATAATAGTAACTGCTAGGTTTTACGAAGCTCAATTTCTGCAAGAATTTTTAATATTAGGTATTAGTTTGTCTGTGTTTACATTATATGCGCACATCTGTCTCAGAATATAGGTTTATTTCTTCGACATACTACAAGAATCGAATGTATTTAGTGAATTAACATAAATTATTTGGTAAGTATTTGATGTTAATATCATAAAAGTAAAGGTTTGATAAAATTGGATTTCTAATTCAGTTGTCTGGTATCGAGATAAAAATACCTAAAAACAAGTTTACTGTCGGATTCATTATAAAGAACGAAATTTTGAACAATTTGTCATTTAAGTTCTAACAACCTTGATATAACTTAAAAACAAAAAGTCGGTCTTTAATTACGTAAAATTATTTTAAGGGCAGCTATTAAAAGAAGTTTCTTTGTGAAGTAGGTAATAAAGACGAGCTTATAAGTAAAATAAATAAAAAGAAACGAAACTAAAACAAAGAACTGTCTCCATTTAACAAAACTTTTTTGTTAATTGCACAACAGAAAGTGGACAACAGAAAACGAACGAGATAACAGCTTTAGAAGCCAATTACTTAACATTCTATATTGATACAGATAGATCACGCAAATAAAATAAGATTATTGAATACTCGTAGATACCGTAAAGAATTAGAAGGAATACGTAATGGCAATAACTTTTTATTATTAGCAATACTCGTATTTTTTCAGTTCTTATTATTAAGATGGCTTAACCTAAATAGAATCAATATACTTACTGTATGTGTCTGTTTATCTGATGACGTCAATGTTTTGCGATATCGTTTACTTACTATTCTACTAACAATCCATACTAACTTTTCTTCATGAATCTTGTAGTTAGGTACTATTTTGATTGAAATTAATTTACAGCTTCATTTCAAATCCATTTGTGTTTTTCCCGAAACTTTCTACCACGTACCTCAGTTCTGTGGAACAGTCTGGCTGCAGGAGTATTTCTGGACGGCTACAATTTAGGGACCTTCAAGAGAAGAGTGTACTCTTTTTTAAAAAGGCCGGCAACACATTAGCGATCTCTCCGATTTCGCGAATGTTCATGGGCGGCGATGATTACTTTCCATCAGGTGACTCGCATGCTCGTTTGTCCGCCTCTAGCATTAAAAAATCCAATCCCTCAAAATGTATTAGGCAGCGAAGTTATTTATACGAATTCACTTTTGAATTTGATTAAAAAGTTAAATATGATAAAAAAGTAAAAATTGATTAAAAAGTAAGCGCGAGTTTGTTGAGACAGCATTAGTAGAACTGATGATGCTGGACCGGACACTGGAAGTCAATGGGGAGGTAGTAGGTCATTGAATCTATTCGTCGGATCCATAATCTCCTCACTAGGTCAAAGTGATGCTTTCGCCGACGCTAATAGTCCCAATGTGACTCCAATCCCTTTATCCCCTCCTTTCCCACAAATAAGCCCCAGCTTTTCCCCCTAGATAGTCTATAAAATTCCCTCCCCAACTGTCTCTTAACCCAGTATTTTTTACCTACTATATATTATAATGTACAAAGGCTAGACCCTATCGCCCACTTGTTGGATTACGGACCTTAAGAACACTGCTGAGAACAAAATAATAATCCAGACATTTGTAGTCGTTTTTTCTAGAGCCTTATTAGCCGAAGGGAGTTCAAAGATTGGCAGCACACTTGTGACTCGGGTTGGACTTCTTGTCATACGGGGCCCATGGGCGGTAACAATCACTTACCCTTAGGTGAACCGTCCGCTGGTCTGCCACATTAAAAAAATCAATGAAGGTGGCCTACATTATTTAGTGGACGGGCATAGGCTTTTGATTGATTACAAGGTGGTAACATGAGTGCATTTGTATGTAATCAAACACACGCTGGCCATGCATTAAAAATCATACGTAGTTGACTTATTTTTCATATGAGTAAGAGGCCGTAGCTGCAGAAAATCCGAAAAAAAAAAACGCTTTGTCAAAGAGCAAAGGAAAAGAAGGCATTATATTTGAAGAGCAAAAATAAGTCATTGCGAAGGTTAAATATCTCATAGGCAAAAGTCTTATAAAAATGAGTAGGTACATCTGCAAACATAAAGCGGCTTGATTTACGGCGCGCAATCATTGAAATATTTGCCAGCCGCAAATCTCCTCAAAGTTCATTACTCCGCGGATCGGAAGCCTGTTTCAAAGGATTTTAATTCAAATGAGCCTTTCATTCCCCATGAACCCGCCTTCCATAGAGCTAGTGATATCCGCCACCAGATATCAACAAATGTAAATTAATTTGAACTCCTCTTCATACATAAATTGAGTTCTGAATCGTTTTAATTAACTTTTGCCGTCTTTTCAAAAAAAATCTTGGCCTAATAAACTTGTTTGAGGGTTCGTTTTTGGGTGTTATCTCTCTCTAAAAACTCTTCCACTTAGTGTAGAAGATTTTCTGATAGCTGGCAAACAAATTTGGAGAATGGTTTATCGAAAACGCTAAAATCTTTATATAATTTAAGGGGTAATAAAAAAACTAAATTGAAAATTTAAAAAACCCCCGACGGCGGCCATCTTGGATTTGAAATTTGCCACAATAAATATATTCTGCTACTCAAGCCCTTTTGTATGATACCCATAATGTGGGAGTTGTGTTAAAACATACAATCCATATCTTTATGATTTTTATCCAACATAGCTAAGAACACTCCCTCCTTATTCATTTTTCAAACTAAAAAAAACAAAATCAAAATAACGTGCGTTATGAGCTCCGCGCATTGTAGGTTGTTGCCCAGAATGGATGTCACCTTAAAGGTCCGGCGAACAACGTATCTCCTATACAAAAGTAATACCAAAATAATTTGCAATTGGCGGATAGTTCGGCATTCCATTGCTCTTATTCGGATTAAGGAAGTATTTATCCATGAAGTAGCATGAAAATAAGCATGTGTAACAGAGTTTTCAAGCTACTGTTACACATGCTTATTTAGATGCTGAAAGCATGCTATTGTTAAGCACGTGCTACTTAGTAGCAAGTGTGGACGGACGTGCTATTAATAAGCATGTTTTTTTTAGCATGCTCAAAAACCGCATGCTGGTCGATTTTTGAGTGTGGCAGTGCCGCCCTGTTGGTCTAGTGCTTTAAGTACCGGGCCTTGATCTCAGGGTTCTCGGTTTGATTCCCGGGTCGAGCGAAAAGTATGTTTCGAATTTTTCGGACACAGCTCGGGTTTGTGATCACCAATCCGCATTTGGCAAGCGTGGTGATTAAGTCTAATCCCATCATAGTAGCGATAACTTGATTTCTATGATGAAGGCCTTTGCCCTGCAGTGGGACAGTTTATAGGCTGATATTTTTACTTTACCTGCAGTGCGGGTGGAAGGGGGAGTGTGGCGGAGTACTTTAGCACGAGTAGATAGGTTAGGATAGGAGTAGATGCTTATTTTTAAGCATGCTAATAGATAGCTAATAGCATGCTTATTGATAGCAAATGTAGACAGTTCATTAAACATGCGCATATTTGGCATGCTTTTTAATCATGCTACAAATGAGGATGTGTAATAGTAGCTTAAGGTTCATTTTGTCGTGGTGTCGAAATGGTAAAAGGGAGTGTTGTGAACACATGCAGACATGCAGATTTATAATTAACCATAGAATAATAACAAGACTAGGAACCTAGTCTGCGCCCACAATTTGATGCAACTCAAATAGAGCCGTACGGCTCCAAACACCCGGACTGCTCCGCAGACGTCCATGTCAATGCCTGTCAAACGCATCTTGCGAAAATTAATTTACTATGACGATTTATGCAATAAAATTTTGTCACAATGATTCGGACAAGCATAAGAAGTGTAATAACATCACTTTTCACATGAAAACCTTCAATATTTCATAGTATTTGGTGTTTTATAGGCTAAAAATACAAACGATTTATTAAATTGCTCAGTGCTACCAGATAATGAAAAAAAAATATTTTCCCCATTTCAACTTTATTGTAAGGTTTGATTGCTCAGACTGATTAATTTAAACAGTTGCTACTGATTTTTACTGCGTGAAGCAGTGGCTCTACTGTGTTTCGCTGCGTGAGTGCGGGTACTGGAACTGATATATGTTAAAAAATAAATCAGCAAGAATTTATTCATTTAATAATAATTTTAAGATTTTATGAAGGTTGATGTGTTTCTGACAGTGCAGTACATAGATCCACATTTTACACGAATTGAAACTCACCCTGATAACCCTTAAAATAAGTAGGCAGCTCTTTATTTATTTTTATGTTTTTTCATTATTTTATGGTGAAGGTATCACAAATATCAAAACATAACTTGGCAACTAATTTTATAATCACAGTTAGGCAGATACATGTAAGCGTTGTTGTAGGTACAATTAAAACAGTAGTTACTACAATAACCATATCCCATGTTTTAGGGAAATATGTTGTGAGTGGTAACATTAATTAGGATTTTTATGTTGATACTACATACATAGTA
Organism: Marasmia exigua; assembly: GCA_019059595.1. Classification (NCBI taxonomy): domain Eukaryota; kingdom Metazoa; phylum Arthropoda; class Insecta; order Lepidoptera; family Crambidae; genus Marasmia; species Marasmia exigua. Next base: position 14,618,314 of record CM032466.1, read on the forward strand.
CCAACTTGAAAATCCAAATATGTGCGTCAAATTTGAGGTGACAGCAGTAAGGAAACTATCCTTCTAGCCTTGTTATTATTCTATGTAATTAACTATATTTAAGTTAATTAACGTAACTTTGTAAAGCCTGACTTCGTGTGATAGTTTTCCTTTTAAGGCGACACCTTGACAAAACTAGCACCACCAATTGATTCATAATATTGATTGTAGCGACTAACGGTAACGGGGAAACTCATTGAGAAAGGACATTTGATCTTAGTGTGAAAGTCTTCAATTTTCAAAGTTAGATAATATGTTCAAAAAATGTGTGACTAACTACTTTATTTATTTTCGCCTTTACATTGAAATTTCTCGCTTCGTAAGCATTAGTTCAAAAACAAGACGCTTTAATCTTGATCGCTAAAAGATCTCACTTGGATGAATCCAGAACAAACAATGATGTTAACTTAAATTGCAAAATCTCCCCAACAACTAAGGCGGCTGTCATATTTATTTGTCTAATTACGTTTTGTTTGTGACCAGCTTAGGATAAAAGCAACATTGAATGAAAAAACGGAGATCCATTTCGGTACGCCGGTTCAAGAGTAAATTTAATTAAGGCCAAAGGACCCTTGACGTGTTTTTTTATTCAATCTGTAAGGCTGGCCAATTAAAAAGTTCCCGAGTCTTGTAGCGGATAGCGACAACTGTTGGAGAGTGCTTAAACTTATTCACTGCAACTCGCAGCAACATTAGCGGTACTCTTAACTACAACGAGCGCTAACTAAATAATGGAATGCAATTCGAGTTCCGTAATTTAATTTGTGAATGTTTAAAATTTTAATTCGCTTTAAGTAGAGAGTTAATTAACGATACAGTTAAGGTACAGACGTAAAAACGCAAAAAACATCCCGACAGTTAGAAAAATAGAGGAGCTCCCTAAACTTGTCTCATTTAAATATTCTTAGTTTGAGGCTCTTATGTTACGAAAATTTGCAGTTGTTACTTTTTTTTTGTTATCTTTATGTAAGGTGAACATTCCTATAGATTTTCCGTGAGAATATTTTCTTTTATTATGTTAAACTTTTGACACTAATCTGAGCACATTTAAGTAGCTTTGCGAAACAATTTCTTGAAATGTGTAGGTACAATCAGACTTTTTTAGCTTTTAACGGACAGTCGGACAGTTATAAAACATCAATGGATAAAGTGTCTTTTTTCAATCTTATGTCAAACACATTTGGTTCAATATTAATTAGAGGAAATTTGAGAGTTCGTAGTAACCGGACTAGTGGCTATTTTTATCGTACTAGTATTATCAAAAACGTTAACGTTATTCTTATTTTGATGGAAAAATCGTCGGTTCCACCTTTAGCACGTACCATCTATTACCTAATTGTCTCATTTAATCTTTCCGTAAAAGTAAAAGGCGGCAGGTAATTGTCGAGACTCGGCGAAGCCCAAATCAATATTTCTCGCGATGGACGGCAGAAGGGTGAATTTATTTTATTGCCCGCCGTCTCGGGACTTAATCGAGAACTCGCTTATTTATGTGCACCCCTACGCCGAGCAAGATCTTTCTGGGAAAAAGTAGATGAGGTAAACTTTATTTCGTAAATGTGTAAGAACTCAAAGGTTATTTGGTAAATGTACTAATATACAATGATTTTGAAAGAAAATGAAAAAATATTGTAGGCTTTAATATAACCGTAAGCAATAAGGCGTCGAGAATGTATTTACCAGTAAGTTCTGTAAAATTTTGTGCAATAAAGAGTATCTATCTATCTTGTAAAATGTCTACAATTGATATTGAATATGTTTGATAAAAGTTAAGAGTCGATTGTTTTGTTTATTTACATTAACGTCATACTATCCGTACGAAGGGTATCATAGATCAAGAAAGCACAAAACAAACATAGGTACCTCAGAGTAGGTACAATAATACCTGCTACCTATAAGTAGGAAGCAGCAGAATATTGTGCTGCTGTAGAAACCAAATACCTTCCTCGGGTTCTTTACTCTTAACTAAGAACTAGCCCATTCTAGACAACAACACAACCCAGTCGCATTTAAAAGAGTGTCCAGAGTTAGATTCTCAGGTCGGGCTTAATCTGTACTTGAGCGATTTATTCAAGAAAGTCCTTGTGTCAGAACGGAGCCTGGAAGTTGGGAGGCATTAAAAGCCTCTTACAGTGTCTTAGACATTCAGACACCAAATTATAAAGTTTCTGTATCCACTTTGCTTAAATTATTCACATTCGGCCTAGCCTGAGTGAAGGATAACAATTTTATGGCTTAGTTGTCCCTTACTTCACACTTTTTGAAACAAAATAAAAGACGTACGAGAGTCAAGGTCGCTGCCGATCGGCAAACGATTAAGTATTTCTTTTTTCGTCAGCTAAAATGTAGAAAAATATGGGCAAGGAAAATTTGTTTCGTAACAAAACAATCTGCTACTCATTCAAATTTATTGAGACGAAAATGATGTGCAGAATGAAAATGAGAGTAAAATTCATGAATATTTACGTAAAAACGAGGTTTATGCTATTTTACACTCTACAGGAATACAGTATTTTTTTTGTAGGTATAGGCACACGGACAGGGTGCTTGGGTATTTAGATAAATCTCTACTGCTTTTATTGCCCGTAAACAGGTACAATCTTCTAATCACAAAATAAATTGTGAATAATTTGTGACCCTTAAAAAGTCTCGAATAACCAAAAAGAACGACCGAGTTTGTATGTAGTTTTGTAGTAGCAACTAATTAGATGTCCTACAACGATTCGGAATTTACGACCCTCCATCGGAGTTCTAGTCTCTTTCACACGGGCTGTGTGTCTCCTTTGTTTGGATGCGACAGGTACACTCTCGTTCGTTACGGAACGGTTTCGTTGTAAGCGATCAAGATGTTGCGTAGTTAGCGTCTTCATCTTTTTTTTACTGTTTCATTTTTAAATAAAAGACGGCGTACGGCGGCGTATCTAACTAACGTATACTATATGTCAAGTAAAGACTAGAAGCTTACGCCGAATGAACTCAGCATCATTGGGCGTATGCTTCTAGTCTTTACGTGACCCATAGTATACCTTAGTTAGATAGATACACTGAGTTAGTTTTGCAGCTGTGGACGTAGCATAGGCTTTTTTCGGCGAAACAAAGACCAGAGGTATCCTAGTGTCACCGTTTCGATAAAGCACAGTTCACAGGTGAGTAGGCTTCGATAAGTTGCTCTACATTGCACATTGTACCTATAAAAACACCACAAAGGAGTTATTGACATGAGACGAGACAGATATTCCGTGTCAATGAAAATTAAACTTTCATTAGATAATGTTGTATTTTTAACCCCCGAATCGACGGGGTGTTATAAGTTTAACGTATCTGTGTGTGTGTCTGTCCGTCCGGCATCATAGCTCCCGAACGGATGAACTGTTTTGATTTTGTTTTTTTTTGTTTGAAAGGTGAATTGATCGGGAGTGGTTGTAGTTATGTTAGATGGAAATTGATCCAAAATGGCCGCCGCCACAAAATCCAGATTAATATATTGTACGAACAACCCCAATGTGCCGATTAAGGAGGCTCAAAGTCACCCAGAGAGCAATGGAGAGGGCTATGCTCGGAGTCTAATTCAGTGATCGTATCAGAAATGATGAGATGCGCAGGAGAACTAAGGTCACAGACATAGCCCAAAGGATTGCATGTCTCAAGTGGCAATGGGTAGGGCACATGGCGAGGAGAACAGACGGCCATTGGGGTGAAAAGGTCATCGAGTGGAGGCCACGTACAGGAAGTCGCAGCCGTGGCAAGCCCCCCATTAGGTGGACCGACGATCTGATGAAGGTCGCGGGAATCCATTGGATGCGGGCGGCACAGGACTAATCAGTGTGGAGAACATTGGAGGGGCTTGATATAGGTATCAAATATAAGGGCTTGAGTAGTTTTTTTTTTTTTTTTTTTACTGTAGATAGGTAAGCGTTTGACCATAATAATAATACAAAACACTATGAAAAATTTCAAATCCAAGATGGCTGCCACCATAAAATGGCGAAATACAAAATTATAATATATACATGATTGGTAACATCAGTTCCCGCTTTAATAGGCTCCCCGTAGGTGGCTAAGTAAAATAAAAAATAGAGGGTCTCTTTAAAAAGCGAAAACTAAAAAATAACCAGACCCTGACAAAATTTTAAAAATTCCAAAAATAAATTGAAACTGTAGTTATCTGTCCTACGTAGGAACATTTTTACTTAAATATTGTCGCGTCGGGGGACCGCTCCTTACCTACCTATAAAATGTGTGGTTTAAAAAAACGTTATGCTAATAATATGTAATATGTAGAGCGGCCCCCCGCGACAGTATTTAACCAAAAATGTTCATAAGTAGGACAGTCAACATCAGTTTCAATTTATTTTTGAACTATTTAAATTTTATGGCGGGTTTTTAATTTTTTAATTATTTTTTTATTTTTATTGTATCATAGTGATGCGACTGGGCGAATATCGTCTCGTAAAAAAAGTAAGGCCGACCCGTGGGCCAACGCCCAGTTGGCTGACGTCGCTGGAAAGACGTCGTCGAGACTAATCTGCGCGAGCTCCTGCGCAGGTCAATGGCATGGCAAGAAGTAGTGCAGGATCGACCGAAGTGGTGATCTCTTGTTTCAGAGGCCACGACTAAAATTGTTTAAGCATAAGGTTTATCATTTTAAAGTTTCATTCCATAGAATTTTATTACTATAGACTTGAAGATCATTTTTCTGTGACTGTCATTCTCTTCAAGCTATATTTTACGGACTATAGCAGTGGTTGACCACTTCCAAGCCTAGACATGTGCTGCAACTAACAGTGTGCCCGCTGCATCGCTGGTTTTCAGGTTGGACCTTGAGCGACGTCAGTTTGACATAGTAAATGACAGTAAAAACGAACAGAGCAGAATATCAAGACTATTCGGGTCGCTGGGCCAGCTAAGTAAGTTTAGTGATGCGACTCGGAACTACGCAATTATTTCTTTTTAATACCAAAAAACAGCTGTCTGTTGTCTGATATCTGTAACCCAAGTGCTTAAGCTACTTAGTACGGAATCAGGCCAACGTATGAGATGTTGTGAGAATTACATTACAGCACATTGTACCTGATTGTAAGTACTCGTAAGTAACATGCGTTATGTTTATCAGAATTCACGAAGGAACCACAAATAAATACTAATACCCAAATGTTCTTCACACAAATGTTTATCCAGATTGGAAATCTAACCCACGATCTCAAAAGTCACTATTAAATACTAATCGGGCTAACCAAAGTCTGGATTTTGTTTGAGACTTGGATCATTGTGAACCTCGAGCTTTTATTTATTCAATAAAACCTATAAAAGTACCTATACCGATGAAGTGATTTAAGGAAATCTCAAGCCACTTTGCCAATTAGAAAGTTCTCCGAATGTGGTCGTTCTAGCACTCTCCCTGAAAAATCTATAGCGGGGAATTATTTTACTCGAATGTAATATTTTTCGTTGTCATTAGTGATACTGGAGTAAAAGTCAACTGAGTGGCATCACTAGCATCTTAGCGAGCAATAAAGAATTATTTCTGGAAATTCACATGTATCTTCACAGGGCTCAAGTTTTTGATGAACCGTTTGTTGAAGAAAGTACTCAGTTGAATTTTAAATACGGCTTTCATGTGTTAAGTTATATGTTCAACAGAGATATTTTGCTGACATAAAAGTACATGTTATTAAGCTGTATTTCACGAAAACAATCTCCAGATGGTTATCTCAGGAAATAATTCTGTATTTCAATTTCTGGTTTCAGCTAAACATACAAATCTAGGACTTTTGGTTTCTATTTTAGTCATTCTAGAAGATGTAGATGTTTATGATACCAACATATTTATAGGTTGTTAGAAGAAGGAATGATTTTGTGGATTAGTATTTGAATCTATAATGGATTCCTATTTATATTTAGTAAGCTGATATCATAAAAAATCACTTGTGGCACGTCTCATAAGCCTCCTTTGTGACGCCCAAGTTTCCTTTTTGTATAAGCCCCAAATTCGTTCAGAAAATTCCGTAAGTCAAGCAGAACTTTCAAAGGTCATTTTACTTGGAACTTATTTATATTAAGATACATAGCCAAGCTCCCGAATGCTGTTATGAAATAAATATTGGAACAAACTTGCAGAAACATCCTCTTGTTTTCACAAACAAAGCATCGTGATATTTATCTATCACGTAAATAAGATAAATAACGCGTTTCCTTTAAAACAGGCATTTATTTTCAACTCGCAAACACCTCATAGATTTAAAGCGAAACCCTTTTGGATTGGGAAATATTGTGAGAATTTGTATATACCTAAGACCTCCGGGTATACGTAAGGGGACTTAGATGCGGCAATTAAATGGGTATTGGTGTTTAACATGCGGTTTTGGAATCACATGATTTCCTTGCTTAATTGGCCCGACCGGAATATTTAATCTTAAGGTGACCCATCGACGAAACTAGCGCCGCCAACTGATTTGTATTAATTGTGGGAATTAGGGAGTATAACGTAACGCAATTTGGGGGGGTTTACAGAAAAACGTTTCATTGCGTTACAGGAGGGGAGGGGAGGTTCAAAAATCTTCAAAAATTGCGTTACGTAATACTTGAACGCTCCCTTATGAGACATTTTGTGAAAAAAAAATACGACGGTGAATCCATAGAGGAAAATATTAAGGATTTTTGAGGTAAAATTGTGTCATAATTTCTTCCTACAAGTAAGCATTTTTTTGGAAATTATTTAATAATTTTCTGTTCTAATACTAAAACAGTCCATTACCTACGTTATACCTTTTGACAGAACCGATGAATTTTAGCGTAAAAGGAAAGGACTAAACACCCGCAATTTTATTATTGAAAAAGGGAGTCTTTTATTTTATTATTATTTTCATTCGAATAATATTAAAGGCTAATGGCGATTTATTCCAGCCAGCAGTCGTTCTTTTTGACAGGATCCTGTTTAAAAGAAGATTGTTTCTTTTTTGTTTTCGTTAAACAAAGAACACAAAATTAAAACGTGTGAGCGTTAATAAAAGTTATTTAGTACAGCAGGAGGCGTCGGCGTGGAATTTTTATCGCTCAACATTCCGCCAGGCGCTCAGATTAAGGTATATTATCATAGCGTTGCGAACGCGTTATAGTACCGTTTTTTAATGAGTCCAGGAAGTTCTTAAGTAAATTATACGGTGAAGATGCTTTGACACAGGCATCAAAGCATCTCCAGCAAGTGATTGGTAGCGGTACCGAAGTACCTACCGACTGTTTCGGGACTAAGTAAGATATTAATAAATAATAATATTAAGGTAGAAAGCGGTGTACACCTCTCGGCACCCTGAGCTGCTCACGCCAATGTTGCCCGCCTTGCTATATCTGGTAGCTAGCTTTTGCTTGGCTTCCTAGTAGCTTATTATAAGGGACCCATCTAGTGAGGGGCGAGTCACCACCTGCCCATTTTTTTCGAGATTTTTATCATTGATAGGGCAGGTGCCATACTCTCTCCATAGTGCCAGTTAACCGGTCCACTAGCACCTCAACCCAATAACGCAGATCATTTTGTTGTCCATTCTTTACAATAGTCTTATGCCAATCGGGGACTGTCCTTGGCTACACTTCTGTAGTGTATACAGGGATAGTCGCCGGCTGGTGTCACATCACATTATAGTAAAACTGTCAATTGAACGGGCCTCTACGTGTTGGCTTCGGCTCCACGCACGCCTTCCAAAAGTCCGGGACATAATTGCCCGTGGTTATGATACAACTGACATACAAATTAATAATAATATTCTCTTGCGCTCAGCATTGAAGTCGAATTGGAGATTGGTAGAGACAAATGTAGGAAATCAGGGGGGCAATTCTCAGAGGTTTCATACATTCGTCTATACAAATCTTGAACTAGACTTCAATGTCGAGTGGTCGAGAAAAGGCCATTCTAATACTTACTCAAAAAACGAAAGACGAGCGCACGAGACTGTGCTCGTTATTTACTACGTATTTGACGAATATTTGAAGATCTAATAGCAGTGGGTTGCGAGAGATACATGGCTCACGGTCAAGATTTTTAGGTGAGATCATCCACGGCTATACTTTGTTTAAGGCTTTTATAGGATACTTAATTGCTCTGTGCGTTTTTTAAATCTCAAATCCATAGATTTTCAGGCAAGTAACAATTAGGTTTTTGATTGAGATTTCAGTTGAATCACTCTTGGGTCACCAGATGGTTGAAATTTGAAGAATTTGATTACGGGCACCCCACGTGTTAGATATAAGTATGTACTTATATTAGATTTTGCGAGGCGGTCTTTAATAATTCAGAGCGAAAGTGTTTTTCTCTTTAGCACAAAATGAGTTCAGCGTGAAATATACATTAATTTAATTGTGGTACAGTCGAGTCGTAAAATATGCATAAGTACTTACACTTAATTGAATTATGTAGAGCATATAGTTGAAACCGTTTGGGTGTATTTAAGAATTGATGTGAACATTTTACAAAGTTTATATGTTTTACATTATACATTAGGTACTTGTTACATATATTAAATCATTATTAAATAAAATGATTATCATATTACAAAATCAGTTGTTTTGTGGTTGTGTATCCAGGCTACTTTTTAGAGTTCCGTAGCAAAATGGCAAAAGACGGAACCCTTAGATTAAGTATGTCAGTCTGTCTGTCCGTCTGTCCGTCCATCCGTCCGTATGTTACACTTTTTTCCGAATCTATAAGAACTTTATATTGAAACTTGGTAAATAGATGTATTCTGTTAACCGCAATACGATTTTTACACAAAAATAGGAAAAAATGCCTGGTCCCTCCTCATAAAAATACATATTTTTTTCCAGAGTGAAATATGAAATATAATTTTACCGTCCAATCTGATCACTTTTGTATGGGAAAGGGTTTTTTACGTTCTCTTCTCTTTCTTCTATGTTCCTAAGAAAAAAATATTTGTTTTATCAGTGTGGTCCCCGGCAGAGTAGAATAGGCCACCCTCATTCTTACCGAGGTGTCGTAAAAGGCGACTAAGGTAAAGCTGCTGGCATGATCATCAGCACCCAGAGAAGGAAAACTCTGCATTTATATCAAAACCCTCGCCAACCCGTCTGCCAAGCGTGGTGAGTACGGCAATTACCCCTCATGTGATTGAGGGAGGCCCGTGCCCCAATAGTGGGGACTTAAATGGGCTGATGATGAATGCCCTCGAGTTTTTAAGGCGGTTAAAAGCACGGTGTATTAGTGTGGACGTGGAACTAACACCATAAAATATGAAACCACTATATTGATATAGTGGTTTCATATTTTATAATAATGCAAATTTGCAAAATGATATGGTTTTGTAAACCATCTAATTTTGTAAAATTATTAACTAGATATAATATGAGCCACCGATCAACATAAGCAATAGAAGTAGTTTAACTGGTCTGGTATGGTACGGGCAGCATCAAAAGTAGCTTAACACTTTAGTATCATGTCAAAGTAACTATTCTGCTTATTATAGTCAGTTTCTAAGGGGTACGTACAAAATGTTACTTCGACATGGTACTCATGTGTTAAGCTACTTTTGATGCTTACCGTACTAATAAGATCATCAATAAAAAGATAATTATCTCAATTCTCACTTATCGAAGAGATGACATAGGTAGGTAGGTAGATCAAATTCAAACCACCACATGACTTAATTGTAAACAAGTATATTCTAAACAACTTCCATCAAGAATATCAATGACATTAAAAGCGAAAAGGGAACGGGGGAGTATCACAACTTTGTTATCTGGTTGTCTCCCTTCCATAACATGACAAATTATTGTAACGACGCGATGAGCGAATGTTGTCGTAAAACTTTAACAAGGTGCCCCGGGGACCCCGTGTTGTGGCCCGGGCAGTTCACATTATTAAGTGCTACTGGCTTTATGGTATCCTAGATATATACGATTAAAGTTCCGGAATATAGTGGGGTGGCTTGATTGAGTTTGTGCCAGTAATTGAAACTACGATCTGCGTGATATTATCTAATTGATACAAGTTACAGGGATGTGATATATCCGTTTGCTGTTAAATTGATATAAATTGATTTATTTGTGTTGGTATCTAGTAAATTATGTATGATTATTAGCGCATGCCGCAATATGCGAGCACATTGCGAGCAGAACAGACCGGTCATTGAAGTTGAATTGAGTGGTCGAGCTGTGGAACAAGTTACCACAAGAAGTAGTCTCAGCCGAAAACACAAATATATTTAAGAATAGACTAGACAACTACTTACAAAATGGAAAATAAGATATACTTTACAACTGGATACAGACAATTATCAGTTCCTGAACTGCCTGCCTAAGTAATGAATAATAATAAGGTCCCCTAGTGGAGGCCGCGTACAGGAAGTCGCAGTCGTAGCAGGCCCCCCACAAGGTAGACCGACGATCTGGTGAAGGTTGCCGGAATCCATTGGATGCGGGCGGCACAGGACCGAACTTTGGACCTTTGGAGAATATTGGGGGCCAGGCTTGTGTCCAGTAGAGGGCGTCTATTAGGTTGGAAATTATGATAATGAAGGTGAATTAGCGTTAGGACAAAAGGTGTCGGTCATTGACGTAGAATACCACGGGGCGTTTGCTACATTTTCGTAGCAGATTTGTGCGGAGGCCTTTTATATGCCTAAATGATAGTAATTACTATTGCGTTGCGTGCCCGACAGGGTCCATAACATTGTTCTTACACTTTTGGTAACATCTTTTGTATATTATGGTTTGGCAATAAAATATTGAGCATCAAATAATTTTGTATATCCGAAATAGGATTGTTTACGCTTAATAACTATACACAAAAATATTTCTTCTTCATTGAGGAGACAGCAGTCACTCCGTCTAGCAAAAATAGGTACCTATTGTGTGCTGTGTTTCGCTGCGTGAGTGAGGGTACTGGAGGCCCAATCCGGGGAATGGGGGGGGGGTTTAAAGGTTGGCAGCGCACTTGTGACTCCACTGGTGTCGCGGGTGTCCATGGGCGGTGGCAATCGCTTACGGTGACCCGTGTACTCGTCTGCCACCTATCACATAAAAAAAAGAATGTACTGTTCCTTACCTTTCCTTACTTACTGCATAATGTTAACCTTGTATATAAACTATTTTTATTTTTTTTATTTATTGATAGTGCTCGTATATGTAGCAGGGAGATTAAGGTAACGGGTATGGCACACTAGCGACGCCAATCAATTTTAATTTTAAGCTACTAAACCGGATCTATTTTAAACAATTTCGAGGTTACAAACTCTCGGCACAAGTGGCCGATTTTGGTGTGAATCAATTCTTCGCGTACGCGTTCGACCGAACATTTTTGCATGGCTATTTAATAAATAGTATAAGTGTTTGCCAAGAGGGTGTAACCCCGAAATTATTTAAAATAGGTCCGGTTTAGTAGCTTAAAATTAAAATCGATTGGTGTCGCTAGTGTGCCCTACCCGTCACCTTAAGCCTCACTTGAAACAGGAGGGTCGCGGCTCTTACTTCCGTACCAATAAATGTAGAAATTAATATTTATGTTGGGTGTGAGTGTATGTGGAACCTTCGTTGCGTCTGGTTTCCAATCCTCATTATCATAATCTTAGTGATGTACATAGGCCTCGCCTTAGGCACTCTAAATTGATAAACCCTGGTGTGTTGGTGGTGTAAAAATATCATAAAGATAAATAAAAAATAAGTAATTTGAACGTATTAAAAGAGTTATGTAACAAGTGACCATAATACAGAGATTTTAAGTTAATTAAAGACCATGTATTTGGTCATTTGTTGGTTCCACAGAATCAATACACATTTCACCGAAAATAATCGCTTTTATTTGCGTTACGTGACGTGCGGTTGTATGGTCGTTGTTTGTATTGTTGTATATAAATTTAATCAGAATGAATGTAACCTGTGAAATAATAATGTCCTCCTAACGATGCTACTGATCCAACCCTGGACCTCACGTCAAACCAATTAAATTTGGATCGAAAATTCCGTGAAGTCATTACAAAACCAAACTTCTAAAAGAACTCAAAAGATTTTCTTTTTATGAGAAAGGGAGGCAAATGAGCAAGCGAGTAACCAGATGATTAGTGACACCAGCCACACTAGAGGGAGTGGTGATACGTTGCTGGCCTTTTAGATAGGTATAAGCTCGTTTCTTGAAGATCGCAATGTCGTACCGGTTCGGAAATACCGCTGCGGGAAGTTGATTCCACAATGACAAAAATGCGTGGCAAAAAATAACGTGTAAAGCGTACGGTGGTGGACCTGCACCCATCCAGATGGTACGGGTGGGATCCTAGTTTACGGCGTGTAGTGCGGTGGTGAAATTCAGCAGCGGGTATTAACTCACAGAACTCCTCAGAACACTTACTATGGTAAAGGCGGTAAAAGAGAATTTTAAGGTAAGTATGGAACCCTACGTAACTGAGTCCGCAGTAACCGGAGTTTTAGTGTTCGGTCAATGAAATTAACAAGTATTATTTAGAAATGTACTAAACACCGTTATTTCTTTATCGTTTACATCCCGAAACCCATATAATAGGTATCGTGAATAAAGATCATTTAAAATGTTAGACCAAATTAGCGAAAAAGAAAACAGCTGTTCCATACAAAATTGAATTTCCAACCGGTGATGATGTATGAAATAGCAGATTTTTTTTCGCTCATTTTGTTGACCTAACATGCTAAATGGACTTTATTCTCGATACCTATTATGAGGTTTTTGGGATGTATATGATAAAAAAATATCGGTGTATATGTTGCGGTTAAGACCCTTTTTTCGTTAGAACTCGTTTTCCCTAATTAAAATCAGTTATTACGTAATGCCTTTGTTAAACTAGAAATAATCAGTTAAGAAAAGAATTTACCGCTTACATATTTGATTTTCAGATAAAACTAGTTCGAGCTATAGTTAAAACTAGCGCTAGAAAAACTGATTTGGGATTGGAAACAAGATATAATTTTTAAAAATATTATTGAAAAGATGTAAGATATTGGAACCCCAAATAATAATATTTTCCAATTCCAAATTTCAAAATTTTATTTGCAAAAACTAACTATACTAAAGGAATATTTTAGAGAACATTGACTTAAATTTAGTAGCCATGATGACAATATAAATTTTAAGTATCATCGTCATCGTCATCGTCAGCCCATTTAAGTCCCCACTGCTGGGGCACGGGCCTCCCTCAATCAGGTCGTGGGTTCGATCCCCACCCTGGACAAACATTCGTGCGATGAACACTTGTGTTTGTTCTGTGTCTGGTTGTAATATATGTATTAAAGTATATATTTGTGTTCCTCTGTTGTCTGATATCTGTAACACAAGTGCTTAAGCTACTTAGTACGGAATCGGGTCAACGTATGAGATGTTGTGAGAATTATTTTAAGTATGTAGGTAATTAAAGAAAATCTACTAAATTAACAGAACACAACCATACAATTTTAAAAGAAACATTGTTAAAGAACATTAATTTTACCTAGTTTTAACCCATATTTGATTCAGACATTAGTCAATTGTAGTATTGACAGAGGCATTATATAAAATCCAGTATTAAATAGGAAAAACGCGTTCTATCTACTAACTAGATTTTAACTGTAACATATATAACCATTCCTTGACGAATAAGTTCGTAGGTGCCCCGTTTGTAAATAAAATGAACGTCCAAAGTGGGCAAAGGCAGACCTTAACAAACAATAAAATTTATATCCCTTACATTGGGAATTATATGGAGTGAAATACAAAATTAGAAACATAACAACTGAGGTAGAAACAACGCAAGAGCCGCGCTTGACTTCTTACCTTCATTGGGGTAATCTTGTGGGAAATCAAGGCAACCACGACAGAGCAATCTGTTATTTCACTGACAACACCAGCGTACCCAGGCCTCTACAGCTCTTGTCGTTAGCAAATAATACGTAGGGATAAGAGCTCTCACTTTCTGGCTGGTGTCTTGATATACTATTATACGTTAGAACCGCAAATTTACATGAAAACTAAGCAGACAGACCGAATTCAGTTTTTCAAGTTTTCTTCAGACTCTATTTGTAAACGACTCGTTTTACATATATAGACCATAAATAATCTACAAAACCAAAATGAAAAGCCGAAATTCTTTATTCCATTTAGATCGGTATCGAATACTTATGAATGTTAAATAGGCATGTAATCTAACGCTGATTTCAACAACTTTTTTGAAGAAAGGTCTGATTGAACGTGTAACAAAATTGAAAACCGCTGAAGTTATTTTGAAATTATTATTTAATTTAATTTGTGCGCTTAATACTTGTGATTTACAAAGTTTCGTATAAATAGCCACCTGCATCGTGTATTTGTGGTTAAGCTGAAAATTATTATTAAAACACCTAGGTACAAGTCTGCTTCTCTTATGTCAACGTCGAAACGAGTAGAATTTCAGGTAATTCGCAATTAAAAGTTAAAAATATATAACTTAAAATTTAATTAAATCCAATTAAAGTTTCAACAGAAGTCTTCGCGTTTTGTATTCACCAAATGCGTCACATTACGATCGTTTAAGTTAAAATGTTAATCTTCTTTGAACCCCTTTACGCGTTAGGAATAATCAGACACTTTTATAATGTTACTAGTGGCCCGCCCTCACTTCGTTAGTTCAACTTATACCAATAGATGGCGCTAAGTGTCGATAACATCGCGCAAGCATTTCGTGATTTCAGATTACCCATAAGCCTTAGAATTATTATTCTAAGCTATAAGCGTTGGCGCTGTCTGTAAGATTTACCGTTTTATAAATAGTACAGATAATGGACGTTATTTAGAGCGATGGTAGCTCAGGATGGATATTAACGCGTCATCCATGGGGGAGGGTTGTGGTTCAATCCGAGCATGCACCTCTGGTTTTTCAAATCTACGTGCGTATTAATTCGGCGGTAAGGGAAAATATCATGAGGAAACCTGCACGCTTCGGACAGTTTCTGAAACGTGTGATCATGATTCAGTGGATCTGGTTCCCCTGCCAAAAGTGTTGCCAAGGTCAAACGGCAGTCACTTCAATGTCGTAAGGATTGAGAATATACCTGTCGCATCCAAACAAAGGAGAAACACAGCGCGTGTGACAGCACAGGGAACTCCGATTCGGTTGAAACGTCCGGGCCCCTGAATAATGGTCTAGGCGTACCCCGGGCTCCAAAGCGATAGCTTTGGCCGTAACCAGGAATTACACGCTAAGATGAGGAGGGACTTTGGCCGTAACCAGGAATTACACGCTAAGATGAGGAGGGACGAATAATATTAGTAACTAGTGTTCTTCGACTAAATAACTTTAATACTTATTCATTGAACTCAACAAATTCAGAAACATTGGTTTTAGGTAATATTTTTGAATCAGTAGGGACTTTGGGAGAGTTAAAAAGTTTTATTTAATTTAATTCCCGAATTAGGTTTTTTTTTAATAAAATGTATTCAATCATCACCGTCAACACTACCACCATCTTGAATATAGTAGAAGTTTCTAAATAAAAAAATATACTGGGACAAAAATGGCGTTTTAATTATTAATTTATATAATAGGTTACTTTTGATTTCTATTTCTCTTAATACAGTAGTGTAAAACAGATTAATTCTATTATACTGCCACTCCGTACGGGTTTACCTTTGTCTATTGTTCTTATGACCTCTTAGAAGTTAATTTTACTCGAGCAGTCTAGATGTAACGTAACGTCTGTAATCAAATAGATTTTAGAGATAGACTTAAGTACTTTGAGTCATAATAATAGAAACTGCACAAGATATTGCGATATTTTATGAGATGAGTGAGGCTGATGTGTGATTCTATACTCGTACATTTCTGTCTCTATCAGTATAAAATAAATTAGAAGAATTAGTTGTCTAGTTACGTCATAGCGAAAATGGTGAACACTCATTTGGGTGAATTTCAATAAGAGGTTATTCTGTAATATTTAATTTTTGTATAAAAATGTTATCTTCAAAAAAAATACCAAACTAGCCTCACTCAAGCTCAAGGAAATGCTACAAATAAGTAGCATTTCCTTGAGCTTGAGTGGAAATGAAAATATTATCAAAGCTTTATCCGTCCACTGAAATGATTTTTTGTGCCAAGGTGAAAACTACTTAACTAAGAAAAAATATAAACCATCCTAAAGTAGCATTGCTGTGCATTGTTTCTGCTTCTGCAATTCACCGATTTATCCTATATAAGTCATACGAATACGAGTTCACATATCATATCTTCGTGGTAGTTTAGGGTCGAGCATAAAATGGTTTTAAATCAGTGGGATGCCGATGTAATGGCCATAGTGATTCGCTGAATTTCAACTGGCGTCCCATTTCAACAGAATTTTACTAGCAGGTAAAACAATTATTACAAAAGCTTACTTTATTCAACATAAGATTTTTACACTGATTAGGTACGGCTGGACGTCGTACCTACTCAGTGTAAAAAGGTTTTCAAATGGCGTATTTTATAACGTACAGCCTACATGCTAAATTCAGTAAGCAAACACGCTTAAAATTAAATGAAAAAGAAAATTGAAATAGAATATAATGAAATAAATTGCAACACATATTTCAAATGTTCAATTTAGCAAATTAGGCAGGAAACAAGCTAAAGCCAAATTTACACTGGGGAAGACTTTCAGGTTTTAAATATTAGGGATTGAATATGGAATATTTAGAAAAAAATATTGAAGAAAAGTATATTACCACAGATGCTATATAATGAAATATTTCACATCTTCAATCCGGAAAATTAGACAGGAAACAACCCACTCGAAATCGTTATAGCCGAATTTGCGCACGTGCCGCAATCACAGTCAACAATGTATTGTTATAATATGAATATTTTATTTGAACGGCCAATTGGACGTCGGACAAACATTTGATATTCGCTGTGAATACGAAAGGTTTGCTTATTAATTGGATTGTCGTGCCACGCAGTAGAGATGTGAAACATAATCGAGATCATTAAAACAAATTTATCGGTATTCTTAACGATAATCGAGCGTTTTTATTGACAAGATTTTCAACATTTTGGACATAATAACCTTTGGGTGATGCAAAAATAATTATCTGTACGGGTAAAGTTATAAGCGTATGTTGCCTACACCTATTTACTCGTAGCCCACAAAAGTGAAAGGATTACATGTTAAGGGAAAAATTAATGGAGAAAGGCTAACAGGAAAAATGAATATGGTTTGCTCAAACATGAAATATATTTATATAATATAAAATATAATTATTTAATTTCAAAATATATAAATTAGCTTACAAAGGACCTGAATACGAAGTGTAAAGATTTTTTTTGGAGTGTTCTGTGATAAAATGTGTAAATTTCAACTGTCTGTTCTTTGTGTGTGTCTGTGTTTCATGTGCTATCGCAGTTCTTGAGATACAGCCTGGAAACAGAAAAAGTTCATAACCACATTTTTTGTGTAGGAGCCCCCTTAATTACTTAATTTTGCTTTTAGTATTTGTTGATTTAGCGGCAACAGAATTACAAAATTATTGAAAATTTGAACTGAGCTTTTAAAATAAAGCTTTTAAGTGGTTCCTTTGAGAACGGAACCCTAATAAAACCCGACGAAATGTCCTCCTCCTCTTTTAAAATTTGTTAAAAAGCCAGAATAATTTATTTTAAATTACCTGCGGCGAGTTGAGCACCAGGAGGTCACTTACTCGTAGTGCCTATACAATGTAGCGTAAAAAATAATTTTGTAAAAACATGTGAAACACAACAAACTCATCATTCTTTGCCTAATTTTTTTACGATTCATTGCTAAGTAAAAAAATCGATTATGTGGAAGATATTCGATTGTTAATGTACAATACCACGTCTCTAGCACGTAGCAGCCGCCGACGGGAAATCGGCCAATGTGAATTGCTCTTAATTCGCCGCCTCCCAATAAAATATCCGAGCCTTTCGGATTCGACCGCGGCGTACGAGGTTTGAATAGCAAACAAAATATCAAGATTTAAACCTGTTACAGGTTCAAAACGTTTGTTTAAGTATGTTTCCAATTTGTGTGAATTGTTTGTTAAAGAACTTTGATAAGTTACTTTTCTTTATAAGTACTTTCCGCTGGCTCCTAATAAAATATGTAGTAGGTATACGCGGTATCGACTGCTGAGAAAGTCGAAGTTTGAATCACAAACAAAATACGTTACAAGTGACATGCTTTAAACTTGTTACGATTGTTTAAGTATGTTTTCAACTGTGTAAATTGTCTTTTTTGGTATGTTACATTCCTTTTTAACTCTTTTTTAGGGTTCCGTAGCCAAATGGCAAGAAACGGAACCCTTATAGATTCGTCATGCCTGTCCGTCTATCCGTCCGTCCGTATGTCACAGCCACTTTTCTCCGAAACTATAAGAACTATACTATTAAAACTTGGTAAATAGATTTATTTTGTTAACCGCATTACGATTTTTACACAAAAATTGGAAAAAATAAAAAAATTGGGGGGTCTCCATACTTGAAACTGAAACTCAATTTTTTTTTGCATCAAACCTATACGCGTTGGGTATCTATCTGTATAGGTCGTTAAAAATGATGTTGAGGTTTTTAACGTCATTTTTTTCTAAACACAATACTTTGCGCAAGAGACGCTCCCAAAGTGGTAAATTGTGTGTCCCCCCCCTTTTAACTTCTATAATAAATTAATTATAAAACTAAAAAAAAAATGATGTACATAATCATGAAAAGTAACAACGAAAATTGGTTTCGACTAGATGTAGTAAGTAGTTTTTTTAATATGTTATAAACCGTAAACCGCAATTTACCTTCCATATATCTTACTTGCTGCTACGGAACCCTTCATGGGCGAGTCCGACTCGCACTTGGCCGGTTTTTTATTATTCCCTTCCTTCCAATAAAATATACTGCGGCGAAAGATATTAGAATAACAAGCAACCAAGCTATTCTACACGTTTCATTTTGTAAGGTATTAAAGTATCCTTACTTTACCTTAGTTTTGTAAATTTTAATAACTTACTTTTATCTGTGTCTTTCATGTTGCAAATCCGGGACTATTATTCAACCTTAAGAGCAATCGGGTTTATGATGAATCGAAAATGATCACGATTGTTAAAATCCAGAACCACTCTGCTGGGGTGTCAAATATTGTCGTGCAAAGAGCCTACATTAACTTTTCTCTTACAACCTTTGTGTTTGTCAAAAAAAAGGGTGAAAAACGCTCGTTCGTAAATTGGTCCAAACTATACGAATTTGGCATGGCTCATGCTCATTACTAGGAAAAAATGAGCCATAGGCTTATCTTGCGCAGCGTTGCTTATTTAGCACGACCTGAGCAAGCTGAGCCCCTGTGCTCTTGGTGGTGAGTGTGGATGTAACAGCTCGGCTTACAAGCACGTCTTGATACCTACTCGGACAAATGTTTTTGTAGCTATTCGTCAAAAACCGACAAATCGTAACTTGTGACTCCACTGGTGTTGCGGGTGTCCATGGGCGGCGGAATTGCTTACCATCAGGTGATCCGTCTGCTCGTCTGCCACCTCTCTATATATATATATAAAACACAGTCAAGCACACGCCAAATGCTCGAAGCGCGCTCATTCGAGGCTCGTAGGTTGGTCGTCTAATTCCGGTAATCTTAACTTTTTACTAATATGCGGCAGTAATTCTGTCTGTGTGGGATACACAGACAGAGTTACTGCCCTTTTATGCCAAAACTACTAAACCAAATGTTTGATACACAGTCTCAGCTAGAGTCTAGATTTTAAATTACTCGACTTCCCTAATCCTGGATTTACTTTGAACAAAAAACTGTAGAAAAATATAAAAAGCATAACCTAACCTATAGAATAAAGTTTCGCCCACCGGTCCTCAATAACAGGGTCATGCTGTATACAAAATTAATATAATTAGTATGTTTTATTTCTTATTAATACTCAATATTCAATACTCGATTGTTTATTGCATTCCACAGTATGTAAAAGTTGTTACAAAAATATATGATTACCATGGGCCCTATAGGGCACAACAATAATGGAGAGGAGGAAAAACATTCATTTAGTTGAATAAATTATTGAAAATTATTGTTAAATATCAAATATATTTTGATATTTTAATGTTAATGTAATATAATGCCTTGTGTTGTAATGAGATGACAATATTCCTGAACAATATTCCGCTTTGTCCTGTGGTTATCTATCCTTATTAAAATTGTGTAACGAATTTCAATTTCCAAATATTGTATCTCTGTATAAGAGGGTTCACGATAAGTCTTCAGAATCCGGACGTCAATCTGTTCACAATACCTATCATGGAACTCGAAGAAACTCATAAAAGTTTTTAATGAGGGCCCCAAGCCCGAAGACTTCAATTTGTAATCTTAGTCTTAAATTATAGAAACAAATGATTTGCCTATAGAATGATTGGAAGGCTTACATGGGACTTACCGCTTAAAATATTAATGTTACTCGTAAAGTCGCTAATGAGTTCCAGCTTCAGTTACCACTAAGAACATAATTTGATCTTGGAACTAACGTACGTAAGTCAATTAATTTACTTCATTCAAATTATATGATGTAATGAATGCAAAATTACTTTCTGTATGTAATTCAAGAAATTTAATAAACTTTGGTGATATAGAATATTTATAACACCTCAATAAATTGTCGAATGACACCGAGTTAAGCTTCTACCAAAGAGTTCATTCAATGAAATATGCTCTAGTAAGTAGAGAAGAATACTAAAAAAGGTAGCCTACGTATGTTTAAAATATCTCATCATCAGACATCTTGGATTGTGGTCAATAGCAAAATCATTTCGACTTTATTTTATTTCCTATATCGATAATTTTCTACCACGTACCTCAGTTCTGTGGCATAGTTTGGCTGCGGGAGTATTACCCAGCGGCTTAGGGACCTTCAGAACGTACTCTTTTTTTAAAAGGCCGGTAACAAGGTAAGCGTTCTCTCTGATTTCGCGGATGTTCATGGACGGCGTTGATTACTTTCCACCAGGCGACTCGCTTGCTCGTTTGGTGCCTCTAGCGTAAAAAAAAAATCGGTGCGCTTTCTTTGACTATCTTATAAAGGTAGCAGTTGTTTTTTTGCACTATTTGGGAAAACCATAAACTGATATCTAGCTTCAATTCTGAGGTCACAGCTTGAACTCAAACTGTGTTCATCCTACAAACAACACGTACGGCTAACACAAATCTGATAACCATATTAGTGATGCGCTTCCAGAAAAAAAAATACTAGATCTATCTTCGTACTTAACAGTCTTTTTATTTTGCTTTTTTTATGTGATAGGTTACAGACGAGCAGACGGATCACCTGATGGTAAGCGATTGCCGCCGCCCATGGAAACCCACAACACGTGCGCGTGGAGTTACAAGTGCGCTGCCAACCTTTAATCAAACCTTCTTAAATTAAACTCTTGCGGATTGAGCCTCCGGTACTCTCACTCACGTGCTGCTTGACGCCGGTTTTGTGAGGCCGTGGTATCACTTAGCCGGCACATTCATGTTGAAGCGTGGCTCTCGTGTGGTCACGATGTGATTTTTTGACTAGAGTATTTTTTTTATGTTTACATAAACGTTTTATTAGGGTTACCGTAATTTGACAAAAACAGGAAATTAGGCAAAGCACGCGTTACCGCCCGCAGGCAACTTAACGACATCAGTTGTGAGTGTTTCAGTGTTTCGGTGTTTCGGAGGGCAGTTTATTACAGTTGGACCCAGATGAAATCCTCGTGTCGTTAGAGTTTTATAGTAGGTTTATTACTTTTCACAGTGGAGAAGGTACCTTCAGGCTCCAAAAGAGGGTGGTATTTTTTGTTTGATTTTCTTAGCTGTAAATTTTTGATCGCCCTGTGGAACGCCCTAATAACTAATGGTCTAGTGGTTTAAGTACCGGACCGTGATCTCAGAGTCCTGGGTTCGAATCCCGAGTCGAGCGAAAAGTATGTTTCAAATTTTTCAGACATAGCTCCAGTTTGTGATCACCAATCCGCATTTGGCAAGCGTGGTGATTAAGCCTTATCCCATCATAGTAGCGATAACTTGATTTCTATGATGGAGGCTTTTGCCATGCAGTGGGACAGTTTATAGGCTGATTAAAAAATACTTTTGATCACAATCTGTGCATTAAGTTTTATAAGAGACTATAAAACATGTGAAACACTACGAAAAAATATTTATACTTATTTTTATATTCATAGTGACCGAAATGATAATTCTGGAGTGAATTATTGTATTACCATACTTACCTGGGTTGCCTAGTGATATTTGTAAGAAATGGCCGATTTTGCATGCTTTATGGAGAATAAAAATAAAAACCAAACTGTCGCGAGACGGCTTGAATGACGTTGTGTGAAGTGACATGCCACTGCCTATCGTCAGTTCGTATTCATAGTATAGAGAACGCCCTAGGTATATTAAGACTAGCTAATCGGTGTGATTTGTCAGTGGGTCGCTAGATCACACGTCGACGTCGGCGAAATTAGGTCGCGCGGCCCCTTTCTTCCCATAGCTAGGGAGTTATCCTAAGGAAGGCTAGGCCCCAGCGGCACATCATTTGCTTCGGGAGGATTCACTCGTCGTAATGACTTTGTATTACCCGTCGTAGCAAAAGCGAGGCCATCGGCCGCCACTTTGATTTGTCTTTCGCATTTAGTATTCATTTTATTTTAAAATATTCTTTCCATACTAAAGTAGGCTAAGTCACATCACTAATCCGCATGAAATCTTCAACGTACACGGCGGTAGTTCCGCATGCAACGATGCGTTCGGCACTCACGTTCGCTCATTCTGTATGAACGGCAATAAATGCATCCTTGCAAACTCTATAACCGCTGCGTTTACGCTACTGCATTCACAATGCCACTCTAATAGGGACACTTTCTGAAGCTTTTGCGGCGCGACGACTGAATACATATTTTATGTAGATACTTAAGCACTTTGAAACTGCTATACGTTTGGCCGCGTAGTTACCAAAACTAAATTTGAGTTGGGGAGCCGAGATAATCTGAAATAGCTTAACGTGTTTATGGCTGCGAAATGTGATTCAATTAGGTTTAGATTGTGATGGATTTGATAACGTAAGTTATCTTGATTTGTATTCCGCAGTGTGGTAGATCAAGTAGTTGGGGATCGGTCAATTTGTGGATATTTCTATGTTAGAGTTTCTGAATAAGATAAGATAAGATAAGAAATCATTTATTCGACACTTAACACAAAGAAATAAATGAATAAATAAATAAATGAATCGAATACCTACACATTAAAATATTTATATATATGAAGAACAAGAAAAATATTGATTTGGATATTTTTGGTCAAAATTTGTTGTAAGTTTTTTTTAATTTTTTTATGTGATAGGTGGCAAACGAGCAGACGGATCAGACGATCAGATCGGACGAGCTTAGCACGCTGATGGTAAGCGATTGCCGCCGCCCATGGACACCCGCGACACCAGTGGAATCTTGAAAGTAGGTTATTACTTGATTAAAGATGTTTTTACACAACATGGTCTATATTGAACTCCAAACTACCGTGGGGTGACAGCTAGCCAAGTAGAAACTACGTCGTTTTATAAAATACGGTGCCCTTTAACAAATGGTGGCGTTTTGTAAATAGCTAACTTATGTCGCGGAACCTTTTGTGAGGGCAAATTTATAATCCACCGTACCTTGCACAGGCGCGAAAAATGAGGCAGGAGGTGTTCGGTCAGAAAGGTAATACACGATGTGGGCACAAATATTTAAATATACAGAAATAGTTTAACTATAAGGACCGCGGTATTAGCTATTGATCAACTGATAGGGGAGATTATGGTTTATAATCAGTACAGAAGGATTTGGCAAGCCAAAGCTAGATGTATGGTACCTGCAAGTCGTACATATTAATTTACGTCTTGCGTTACCATTCATCTGTCTGTCATTTGCTTTACGCATGAACTTTTATCTCATTGTGGAGTTTCTTATAGAAAAAGATGTATGTGGCTTACGAAAAGTGAACAAAGCTGCACAAAAGCTAAGCGCTTTAGTTTTTTTGAGAAGTCACGGAGAAATCCTCAAGGACTGTCACTCAGCTACGGGAGACATAGGCAACGATGTGTCAGACTTTAAAATTACCTATTATTGTCAATGTATTTAAAATCTGTTATTGACTGTAAGTAGTATATACATTTTAAATAGTATAATTTAAGAGCTGAGATTGAGAGACATTGCTCACCGGATTAGCAAGCTTAAGTGGCAGTGGGCTGACCATATTAGCCGCAGAAACGACAACCGATGGAGTAAACAAGTTCTAGAGTGGAGACCGCGTCTTGGCAAATGTAATGTAGGGCACCCTTTGGCTAGGTGGGGGGAGGATCTGCGCTGCTGCGATCTGGATGGCTGGCAAGAGCTGGTGCGAGAAGTCATGGATAGATCACAGTGGCGAACAGTTGGAGAACTGTTGGCCTACGTCCATCAGTGGACTGCGATAGGCTGATGACGAAGAGCTGTAGATTTTGAAAAATAAAAAAATAAAAAAATTGTACTATTCAACTTTTTTATGTGATAACGCACCTATCACGTAAAAAAGTTGGAAAGCCGGATCACCGGATGGCAAGGATTACCGCCGCCTACAATACCAAAGATCACACGGGCGGTGTAATTCTGTAAACCTTTTAACACTATTTCCTGCCGATTAGGAGTAAGGTACCCTCACTCACTCGGCAAAATGCAAAAATCCTCCTTCATGTCAAGGCGTGGCTCTCCCACGGTCTTAGTTATTATTATGTCTCCAACGTCGTGTTGGTTTAATTCACGGAGCACCGCATTGCAAGAGTGCATCAAAGTTTTCGTAGTAGGTACTTACCTGTTTCAATAAAATGAATTTTAAACACAAACATGGTTCATTCATTTAATGCGCTTGAGCTTGAAGATATCGACCCCAACTTTTTTTATGTTGAGCATATTTCATGATTGAGAGATTGCCTTTTGTAGGAGTCAGTATTCTGTGAAAATTTATTTTTAATAAATATTTTTCATTTTCATTTTTCCATTTTCATTGAGAAAACAAAGCCGTGTGGGATGGGATGTTTAAAATATCTCGAATACAAAATTTTATTTCATTGGCGGAATTTACGGTCAACGAACTATGTAGGGAATCATTATAAGGGTTGGATTGTGTTACATATTACAATTAAAATATCTGAATAGTAGATGTGTAGAGAACAGTTAGGTATATATTTATTTGTGTGTGCTCATAGAGAATTTGGAATATTTATGCCATATTGTACCATCATGCCTGATGCACTGAAACCAAGATAGAATCAACGCTGAAGCCGAGATCGTTTAGCCAAATTAGCTTGACATCAAGTCAGCCGTCTGCTCGTTTGTCACCTATCACATAAAAAAAAAAACTATTTGCGCGTTCATCGTTCTTTAACCGGGAGAGTGATTGCTCGTCAAGATACCCGTGTTCATTCTTTTGACAACCTTAATTTCCCCTTTGGTTGAGACGCAAGGGTCGCGGTTTCGATTCCCGCACCAATACAAATGTCTGTTGATGAAACAGATATTTGTATTGGACCTGGGTGTTTGTGGTACCTACGTTATTCCTGGTTTTTATAGTATAAGGGAAAACCAGTGACCAGGACAATGTATGTGGGTTGTCTCAATTCAATTCAAAAGCCACAGGAGCGGCCTACGTCAAAATGTTCTGTTCACTTGTTAACAATATTACTGTCGACAATGTTAAAGTTGGATTAAAAAAATACTATTTAAGTATGTAACCGGATAAATTTAATTTTTTAGATTATTATATTAAATTGTAAACTCTTAACAGTCATGGTTAAACCTTTGTAGTTTTTTGTGTGCTGTTAGATTATAAGGATAATCATTGTAAAAATTAGTAAATAAACTAAAAAAAAACTGAAATAAATAAATATTTTACAACATCACATACATTGATCTGACTCCTAGATAGGTAGCTCAAGCACCTGTGTTATTAATATCAGAATTAACAGTGGGATTACAAATATATACATATAATACTTTTCATTTGTACATACTTATAATACATAGATAACACTCAGACCAATACAAACAGATATGTTCATGCACACAAATGTTTCGACTGTGCGGGGATCGAACCCGTAACCCTTGTACTAGAAGCAGCGTTCACTAACACTGTTCTAATCTTCTCGGCTCGTCTATCTTCTAACAGTGTATCATAATCGTCATCTTAGCTTATCTTTCGCAGTTGCGTCCAAAACTGTCGTTTCGGAGCCCGGGGTACGTTTGAGAATCACAATGAAGCGACTGCCAACCTTCTCAAACTTTAGATAGGGCAACCAGACTAACTGAATAGTGGTTAACGTTTAGAGCAATTTCCGAAACGTGCAGGTTTCCTCACTATAATTTACCTCATCTCCGAAGGAATGGTATATATCACGTAAAATCCAGAGGTGCATGCTCGAATCTACGACCTCCCGTACAGGAAATGCGTCTTTATCCACGGATCTACCATCGCTCTATAGTGATTACATGTCTATTATCCTGTCTTCGTCCTCAGAGATTTATTCCTTGACCATGTAGTATGCCCTGCTACGCGCCAATCATATCGCACAAGTTTAAGAGTTAGAGAGAGAGAAAGAAATATTTTTTCTCCCTCTAACGTTCACTCGAGTAGCAGCCCGCGCCGCCTTCTTCATTCTTGTCCGTGCGCGCGCGGCGTTCGCACAAGTGCTACTATCATGTCGAAACGAACACATGAAGAATCTCGCGAAGAAAGATGGTTACGTAAATTAAAGTGGTATGAAAATAAATTAGACAAAAAACGACGACGTATGCAACCAGTGATATCCCAGGATGTGTGTGATGTACAAAATGACGGTAATTATTTATTATAATTATCAGTATTTTCGTTGCATTCATCGAAAATACAAATGATTAATGAAAGTACCAATGCTTTATTTTTATAACCTACCGAAGTATTCTTCGGTCAGTTAATTCGCCACCCTTTGCATTCATTGGGTGATGTTTTATTGCGATATTATAATTATAATAATCGCACCCGTTGCATTCATCGGGTATTGAAGGATTAATTAATCACAATTAGATCTATGAGCCATTTCATAGGTTTCTTTGGTGTTTCAAAAAATATTCATACCCACCTACATTTTTATGTTTGCCAAGTACCCAATATTTGTTAGGTACCTTTTCCTATATCGAATTTCGATTGGATTTCAAAACATCCCGAATTGGTGGAGAGTATATTACCTGAAATTGAGGTAACAGATCCCCCCTACACCGAAGAATATTTGGCTGATTCAGGTGGTGATTACATGAGTTTAATGACCGAGACCACTTCATGCTTAAGCCCGAAGACAACTACGGAGGTAGAAATTGTTCAAAACACTATTGAGGAGGACTTTGATCCCGAGCTGTTACGGGAACTAGGTGATGCGGAGAGGGATCCCGTTGATTTCGGGGACGATTTGCAAGCAGATGTAGCTGCTAGATTGCAAAAAATACTTTTGGAAGGCCTCAAAAAGGAGACAAAAGAGGAACTCTTAAAAAAAAATATGCGTTTCCGAAGGATGTCCCCTTATCAAAGGCCCCAACTCTGAACCCGGAAATTGGATCCATGTTGGCCGACACGTGTAAACAGCGGGACAAGCGGCTACTGACCAAGCAGGATCAGCTCGGTAAAGCGCTAACGGCTGTAGGTAAAGCTTTGACTGGTCTTCTAGAGAAGACGCCTGACATTCCAGACGTCATACGTACACTCAATGACGCGGGAAGATTGTTGGCTGATTCGCATTATACTGAGACAGACACGCGTCGGTCGGTAATTATACCTTTGATAGACAAGTCTTTAGCGGAACCTTTTAAAAATAGGAAAATGGATTATTTACTATTCGGCGAGAAATTAGGAGATTTAGTAAAGGATTCACGAGGAATAAAGAAGACTGGACAAATGATTCAACCGACTTCTTCCAATTTAAACGGGAAAGGCCCACCATAAAGAAGGGCACGTCAGCATCGTGGCGGCTAAACGTACCATCATCGAGCAGGTGGGCCGAGAACCGCACCAGCCTACCCGAATTACACATACCCGTACCCGGGTCGGCCGCGCTGCCCACCCCGCCCCCCGCCCGTCGCCAGCAGGGGACGAATGCGCTGCCGCCGCCACCTCCACAAGCGACGACACGCCGCGCGCCTGTTCCGGCGGCGCCACGCTGCGCGGCCAGCCGCTAGAACCTCAGGTACATGCCGGACGATTGCAATGTTTTCTTAATGGATGGCATTCTATCACAAATGACGAATTTATATTAAAAACGGTGTCTGGTTACGCTATACCTTTTATTAGAGTACCTCAACAAGGTCCACAGGAATATCCACGACGTTCTTTTTCTATCAACGAAACTTCGCTAGTTAAAAATGAATTAGACCACCTATTAAAAATAAAGGCTATAAGATGCTATAAACAGACACCGGGCCAGTTTGTTTCTGACATCTTTTTAATTCCGAAAATTGATGAAAGTATGCGCTTTATATTAAATTTGAAAAAACTCAATAAATATATTTATACAGAATGAATGAATGAATATACTTTTATTGCACTCAAAGTATAGTAAGAAAACTTAATACTAGGTATTACAGGATATGTACAACGAAGGCGGCCTTATTACTATGAGCAATCTCTTCCAGGCAACCTTTGGGTAAAGGACACTTGATGAACACTTCAAAATGGAAGATTTACGGACTGCTACCAAGCTAATGACTAAAGGGTAATATGGTAAACAAACATTGACCTCAAAGAGGCTTACTTTTTAGTACCCATACAAAAGTCTCATACAAATTTTTTACGTTTTTATTTTAAAGATAATCTTTATGAGTTTTTAGCCCTCCCTTTTGGTCTTAGCTCGGCGCCTTATATCTTTACAAAAATATTGCAACCAGTATTTACTCACCTACGATCCCAGTGCTTACTATCAGTCCGGTACTTGGATGACATACTGTGTTTAGGAAGTACAGCAGAAGAGTGCCTACAAAACGCGAGAACTACCATACAATTGTTAACTAAGTTAGGTTTTATAATTAATTATCAAAAAAGTGATTTGTTACCTGAAACAACTTGTAAGTTTCTAGGTTTTGTATGACATTCTGAGACAATGACTTTACATTTACCTGATATAAGAAGACAAAAAATCTTACAGCAAATAGATAAAATCTCAAATTGTACTCGAATTTCAATTCGAGAATTCTCGCGATTTTTAGGCTCACTTACCGCTGTATGTCCAGGTTTAGACTATGGCTGGGTTCATACAAAATCTCTAGAAAGAGCGAGATATTTGGCATTGCTTAGGAATAATGACAATTATGACGCCTATATGTCAATTCCAAATAATGTATGTGATGATCTTCATTGGTGGAAAAATAATAATTCTTTAGCGGTCGATAAAATTAGAGATCATATTTATGATATTGAATTATTTACGGACGCGTCTATGACAGGCTGGGGTGTAGCCTGTGGTACCGAAAGTACAGGGGGTCACTGGACAATAAATGAACAAAAGAATCACATCAAATATCTGGAACTGTTAGCAGTTTATTTCGGACTTAAATCGTTTGCTGAGGACAAAAAAAGACTGTCAAATTCTATTGCGTGTCGATAATACAACAGCTATTTCATACTTAAACAGGATGGGTGGAGTTCAGTTCCCTCATTTATATCAGTTAGCAAATAATATGGTCTTGGTGTGAAAATAGAAGGATATTCGTTTTTGCATCGTATATTCGATCTTCGGTTAACACCGAAGCGGACAGCAAATCTAGAAAAATGAATATCGACACGGAATGGGAGTTAGGTTTTAAGACAGTTTAAAAGGATAACACACAAATTTAGTGAGCCAAATATAGATTTATTCGCGTCTAGGATAAATACAAAGTGTCGTTTATATATATCCTGGAAAAGAAATCCTTTTGCCTTTAATATTGATGCCTTTACTGTTGATTGGGGTCAATTTAATTTTTATGCGTTTCCACCAATCTCTCGCGCTCTAATTTTGAAAACTTTAAAGAAAATAGTGTCCGATAAAGCGACTGGGATTGTCGTTGTACCAAAATGGCCCTCACAGCCTTGGTACCCATTTTTTATGGCTCTGTGTATCAAGGAGATAGTGATATTTCCTCCTAGTAAATATCTTCTATCCTCTCCCTTCAGGTCAACCCACTCACTACACCAGCACCTTTCCCTGGTTGCGTGTATATTATCCGGGAAGGATTTCAGAAGCAGCAAGTACCTGAATCGGCATTAGAGGTTATGATTTCATCCATATGTGAAAATACGAGATCTCAATATTCATCAAGTCTGAAATTATGGTGGAAGTATTGTCAACAACATAATATTGACTGTTTTCATTTTGATATATCTTCCTTGCTTAAATTTCTGATTGTTTTCAAAATGGGTCTTCATATGGAACGCTAAATAATCATCGCTCGGCCATATCATTGATCTCTTCAAATAATATAAGTGAAGATTCAAGATTAAAGCGTTTTTTCAAGGGTGTTTTTAGAATAAAACCATCTTTTCCACGTTACGATTTTATTTGGGACCCGAGTATTGTATTAGAGTTCTTGGAAAAAAAATGATAATGATTCAATTGCATTAGATCAGCTATCAAAAAAAAATAGTAATGTTACTTGCACTTTCTACTGGACAGAGGACGCAAACTTTATCTTTAATAAAAATTTCGAATATGAAATATTTTGATGATCGAATAGTAATAACTATTACAAGTTTAATCAAAACGTCCGCCGTTGGCAAAGCTCAACCTATTCTAAACTTGCCTTATTTCCGTCCTCGGCCTGGTATTTGTCCAGCCTCTGCACTCGTAAAATATATTTCCGTAACGTCACAGATAAGACCTAGTTTGGAGGATAATCTTATCTTAACATTCAAAAAACCTCGCAAACCTGCATCCTCTCAAACTATAGGGCGCTGGATAAAACAGACCCTTACTGACAGTGGGATAGACACGCCTATGTTTAAGCCACACAGCACGAGGCATGCCTCAACATCAGCTGCTTCACGTGGTGGCTTAAATATAGATGTAATTAGAAAGACAGCCGGTTGGTCGGCGCAATCAGTTGTCTTTGCAAATTTTTATAATCGCCCCATTGTAAATGGTGGCAATTTAATTGATTCGATATCATAAGGTGATTTGTTAAAACAGTTAATTTAATCAAGTGTGTAATCTTTTTTGAATAATTGAAATATATTATCTAGTTTACGTAATATAATTTATTTTGAAGGTAAATACGTGGTGTTTTATTCTACGCAACATTGAATATTTGGCTCTCTAAACATCTACATGGTCAAGGAATAAATCTCTGAGGACGAAGACAGGATAATTAGAAGATCAAACGAACTTACCTGAAGTGAAGTTCGATCATAATTATCCTGTCTTCGCCGAAGAGATTTACGGTCCCTCCTCACCCTGAAGCTCAGCCTCTAAAGTCTGAACATTCTTGTTCCCCTGGCTCAATGTTGCTGAATAGGTGCTGTGCTCACTTTTTGCTTGCTTACTCTAAAAAGAATGAAGAAGGCGGCGCGGGCTGCTACTCGAGTGAACGTTAGAGGGAGAAAAAATATTTCTTTCTCTCTCTCTAACTCTTAAACTTGTGCGATATGATTGGCGCGTAGCAGGGCATACTACATGGTCAAGGAATAAATCTCTTCGGCGAAGACAGGATAATTATGATCGAACTTCACTTCAGGTAAGTTCGTTTGATCTTCTAATTATTAAAATTTTCATTATCTACACACATTAGTGTTGCCGGATAATCGATTATACGTCGATTATCCAAATGGGGCCCAAATAATCTAATGATGGATTGTACTATAGATAGTATCGATTAAATCGATTTTCGTTTTGGTCTATATAATCCATTATAATCGATTAATCGTTTAAATTGAAGATACTATAGATTAAATCGATACTGGAACTAAGCCGATACTATCGATTATATATATTATAATCGATTAATCTGCAATTTATTCTAAATTTAATCGGCCTTTACACAGAAGATGTCAAGAAGGTATAATGTAAATGATGATTATATCTAGAAATCATTGCAGATTAATCGATTATTAGATTATTTAGGGTGAAAATAATTGATTAATCGACTGTCGATTATTCGGCAACTCTAACACACATATTGACACGTCCTTTCATTGGTTCAAGAATCGGTCATCATCGTCATCATTTCAGCTAATAAACGTCCACTGCGGGGCATAGGCTTCCCCCAATAAACTCCACACAGATCGGTCCGGTGCCGTCCGCATCCTAAGGATTCCCGAGATCTTCACCAGATCGTAGGTCTCCCTTGTCCTGGTACAAGAGCAGGTGAGTGAAAGTTATTATTAAAACTCCAAGATTAAATTCCAAAATACGTAGCCGTTATTAGAACTGACAAGTGGAGTGAGTGAAACGCCATGGGGAGGTCCAATAATACCGAAGGGTTGGATAACGATGGTTCAAAGTTTTAATTAAACAGCGACATCTGCTGGGCCCGTTACCGACACGACAATTATTGTTACGACACACACAAAAACATATTGGCGTGCCGTCCGCCATTCTCGTCTTTTGTGTTTTGACATTAAATTAACTGTAGGTACCGTGTCCAATCATGCCTCATATGAATATAGATAGTGTTTTCAGATTTTTTACCGGTACCGGAATATTAATATTTTTTATGTGATAGGCAGGCGAGCAGACGGATCACTTGATGGTAAGCAATTGCCGCCGCCCATGGACACTCGCGACACCAGTAGGGTCACAAGTGCGCTGCCAACCTTTAAACCCACCTTTCCCCCGGATTGGGCCTCCGGTACTCTCACTCACGCAGCGAAACACAGCACAGTGCTGCTTCATGCCTGTTTTCTGAGGGGCCGAGGTATCACTCCGGTCGAGCCGGCCCATTCTTGCCGAAGTGTGGCTCTCCCACTGTCCAACGTTTAATAACATTTAAAATAGACGTCCTATTTGAATTAAACACCTTTTATCTGGCTAGAAATGATTGTGACATGAATCACGTGTGCAAAATATACTTAAAAGATCAGAAATCATTTTAAATTTAAATATTTTGATAAATTTTTCATTTGTTATTAATTTCATTGCAATTTTTTTATTGATTGTAATGAAATTAATAAATATTTCACAACATCACATACATTGATCTGTTTCCGATATAGGTAGCTAAAGCACCTGTATCAGAATCAACAGTGGGATTATAAATATATACATATAATACTTTTCTACTGTAAATACATACTTATAATACATAGGAAACACCCAGACCAATACAAACAGACATGTTCATGCACACAAATGTTTGTACTGTGCGGGGATCGAACCCGAAACCCTTGCACCAGATGCAGCATTCACTACCACTGTTCCAAACGGTATTATTAGGACTACAATAAATTATAAAATAAGAAAATACTGAAATATAAAATGACCAAGAAGATTTAAATTCCTATAAAAAAATATTATTTCTATCTAAATCCAATAAGGAAAATTTTCTAGTCCAATCTGCACGAACCTCTCTCATCACTAAGTGCATCTTGTACTTACGTTCCATCTGTACAAAGACCTTGGCTATGTTTTACATGAGCTCGAGCACAATTTGCCGGGGCATTTCCGCGCAGCCTAACGAACGGAAGCGCAGGGGACGGTGGCCAATTGGCGGATAAATGCACCTCAATTACTATATTGTGGCAACATTTTTCCTCCTAATGTTCCCCTTGACTTTTCCGCAAAACTCTTTTTTCATTTTTACGCTGCAATGCTGATTAACGTCGATTGTCGGGTAATAGGGACCAATGGCAGTTCTCAGTTTGAAGGGTTCGTAGGTATACTGTAGTGCTCACTTGAGCCCAATTCTCGTGCTTGTAATATTTTGAGAACATGGCGGATATCACCCGAAAACCATAAAAAAAAACTATGTTTTAGTGATATATGTCGTATGAAAATAAATGTCACGAGCACAAGAATTGGGCTCCAGGTTTTTCATTATATTATGAGCGGTATTAGCGCCGCACATTTGTTTTTTTTTTTTTTTTTATTGGTTGTGCAGTTTACTCTGAACAGGTAACAATTTCATATTTAACAAAGAGTTCTCTTATATCAAAAAATATTCATAAGCCTAGGAAACCTGGAGACTAATAATTAATCGATTGTTACCTTAATCATTAAAATCGGTAGCAGGTTTAGGCAGACTCTTGGAATATAAACATTCTTAGGTAATACTTACATCAAACGCTGCTAAAATTTTTGGCTCTTTCTTTTTGACTTTGCCGTAATTGGGTAAAAAGAGTTGTTGCAATCCAATATTTTTAAAACCCTAACTAATCGTCATGAAGGTGGGGATTACCGCATTCTAGTGCTAAAAGTTTCTGAGGTAGGTGAGCTGGGCTGCGCGCAAACAAGGTGCCTAGTGGACTGCGAAATCCTGAAAAGCTAATGTAGATAAAGGACGGTTAATTTCATTTTGCAGTGTGATTCACCATAAATATAGATACTTATGTCATTAAGACTGTATAACTTAATTAGACATAAGGTTAACCTAGATGTGATCTCAAAGATAATGCTTTATGAAACTGTTAATTGTTTAGTTAAACACATGTTGATTATGTTTGAATGTTAAAAAATTACGTTATAGAAAAAATCTGTTGTTTAAACTTAAGTTACAAACTCATGTTAAAAAATTACACAAAAATAAAGAAATGTTCCTACATTTGTTATTTTTTAAAACGATCACTTTACCTAATGGTTACGTGTTTGTAATTTAATTACAACTGATTATTCTATACCCTGAATTTTATTTGTGATTTGTAATACAAATTGTCTGAGGTAAGTGACAACAAATACCGTCCAAATCGTAAACAAAGTTCTCTCAAATAGACGTATCTGCTTTGAAAATGTATTATTTAAATAATAATAATACTATTTATTCCAATGGCGGCTTTTAGGGGAGGCCTTTGCCCAGCAGTGGGACGACGCAGGCTAATAATAAAAAAGTAATACTATTTAAATAAAATTTGTACTTACACGAAGTACTCTTTAAGATAAATATACAGGCAGATTTTTATTTTGCTCACGCTGATAAACGATGAGCTGCGTCCGATTTTAGGTAAACATAAACCGAATAAAGCTTGCCCTGAACATTTTGCTTAGTGTTAGTTACGTCAGTGAGAGAGGCAAGCGACGAATTATTTGTGGACACCTCTATATACAGAAATATATTTTAAAGACAAAGTCAAAACTTATAAAAAGTATTGAAAAGGCAAAACACTTACGCGATGTAATTGACAGCCAGTGCCATCTATCGGTACGGTCTGGGAGCTAATACATTTAGTAAGACAAGGAATCGGGTTTCGTAAATAAAATTAAGTCTAAAGACGAAGTGAGGGCGAGCCACTATATAGTAAATATGGCTGCTGGTATCGGAGATTTAGGTTACTTTACCGCTACAAACTCGACCTTCCCATGGTCCCCGAACGTGGAGTCAAGGGTGGAGTGCGCTTAACTAATCTAAAAGTTCTCTTTGACGCTCGCGCAGTCGCATGGTTATGTGCAGACGTCATTTTTATTGGTCTGTGACGGCGACGGTTGACATTCTGATAGATTGATTGACCCAAATAAAATAAACATTTTTCGATTGGTCGAGCGCACTCTACGTTCTAGGAAGGTCGACTTTGTGGTAGTAAACCTGTACCATCATCACTCTAAAACATTTACTGATAGATTTAAAAAATATAAACGTCAAAGCGTTCACTGAAATGTAATACGGTAATTAATTTACTTGATGTGGACTTATTTTCTACCTCATTATTTACTCACAATCCGGCACATCCAAACATTAACGAATAGCTAATTTAATAATTTTCTTTGAAGGGGCATTTACTGTGACGGCGGTGAGTACGTATTTAATTAAGAAGGTATCTTTCTGTCTGTGACTGAATTATAATAAATTACATCATCAAACATATCTTTCAACGGCTACCCAGAATTCCCAGAAATCGTAAGTTGGCCTTTGGTGCTTGTGGTAATGAGAAGAGATAGGTAATTAAATATACTACAGTAAATACAAATATTATTCAGAAAACTATGTTCATACTATACAATCATCATCATAATAGCGTTAAGTCCAAAGCACACACATACATCACTTACACACACATGCACAGTACACACATTAACATATTTATGTACTCAACATCCACCCATTCAACTTATTAGGCTTATTTAATTTAATGTTTATGTAGCTTATATAGTTTGTCCTTTTAATTTAAACGCTTTGTATCTTGTATTTGTACTATAGCTGCGGAGGGCCTGGTGACCTGTGGCACAGATTTTATTAAATCTAATTCAGGCACCAATCCTCCACAAGGTCAACCACTACATGCACAAATGTACTTAATAGAGTAAGCAATGTACCTTGTGTAACCTTGTGAAAGGAAAATAAATCATTTATTTATTTATTTATTATTATTTATACCTCAAGTGGCAATGGGCAGGGCACATAGCGAGGAAGAACAGACGGCCGGTGGGGCTGGAAAGGTCCTCGAGTGGAGGCTACGTACAGGAAGTCGCAGCTGTGGCAGGCCCCCCACAAGGTGGACCGACGATCTGGTGAAGATCGCAGGAATCCATTGGATGCGGGCGGCACAGTACCGATCTGTGTGGAGAACATTGGGGGAGGCCTATGTCCAGCAGTGGACTTCTATTGGCATGAAATGATGATGATGATGATTTATACCCTTGAGATAAATGAAATTAACTTAGGTTTTTTCATTTTTTTGTATAGGTGGAAGACGAGCAGACGGATCGCCTGATGGTAAGCGATTGCCGCTGTCCATAGTCACCCGCGACAGTCACAAGTGCGCTGCCAACCTTTAAACCCCCCTTTCCCCTGGATTGGGCCCCTGGTACCCTCACTCATGCAGCGAATCACACCGGTTCTCTATGAGGTGATAACGTATATAAACATAATATAGTGGTAAATAACTAATAATTTACTCAACACAAATCTAACTTCATCTCATAGACACTACTGTTACTCGCAGCATATAAATTACACATCATCATCTACCATCACCACAAGGCCGATACTCTGCCATTTACATGTCAGTGATATTACGCGTTATTATATGAGAAAATATTTATAATTACAATAACATTTAAAACCACTGAAAATGCGATTGCACACTTACTATGAATTTTATTAAGTAAACTAAATAACGAGGTAAACAATGGACTAAACAATAATCTGAACACAGCTTTGACCATGACTGAAACTAAACGAAATAATGTCTCGCATGACAGATTCCTAGCTCCGTGCGCTCTGAGCGCCGACAAGCAAATGGGCTGCTGTCCGTTCGGCTCGACTATTTATGGGCTTTTTGCTGTCAGCAGCTCGGGTGGGGGTTCCAGGTAACAATAGTACCATACTAAAACCAGTGTCAAATACCCACACTTAAGTCACAGTACATTGGCCATACTGTTCGCAGTACACTAATGAGTACTCCCTGCCTCCCACTGAATGCCGACCCACTCCCGCTCGGTTACTTTACGGTTACCCTACAATGTCTTTTCTCACTCACACGGGCCAAGTACGAGTTTCCCTGCACGAGCCTATGACTGTGTGATTAGATCGCGTCTGTAACTTACATTTTGTCAGAGGTGTGCTTAAGATTCTGCTTACAAAGACTACTGCAGTACGTCCCATGTTTTGCTACTATCTTTCTGTAATATAGGTAAAACCATTCAAGTAAATTCATTTGTAAATAGTTCACCGCAAAAGTGGCATCTAGCTTTTACAATGTCGATCTCACTCCCTAATGAAATGCCTAACGTG
Source organism: Marasmia exigua (assembly GCA_019059595.1). Taxonomy (NCBI): domain Eukaryota; kingdom Metazoa; phylum Arthropoda; class Insecta; order Lepidoptera; family Crambidae; genus Marasmia; species Marasmia exigua. The sequence continues at coordinate 14,656,215 of CM032466.1, forward strand.
GCCATGACAAAATTTGATGGAGTGGCATTCCATACGAGCTTACGCTTTACAGACTCCATTGTATGAAAATCGTAGGTAAATTACTGTAACTCGCTGATGAGATTTACCGTACAAAATTCGTATAATTCGAGAATACCGTAAAAAAGACGCTAAGATATTCACGTAAAATTGCAAAAGATTTTTTCCTAAAATCAAGCCGGGCCGATATGGCTCGCTATTCGAAAAAAAGTTGACACGCCTGTTACATTATCATGTGTCTATTTTTGTCATAAGCAGTGTCCATAAGATGGCGTCTTCTCTTTCCCACGCTCTGTTGGTCTTCTAGCAGGGCGGCATCCTAAGTCTATGGCCTATGCTGGCTATGCAACAAGGTAAAAAGTGACCTAGTAGGTAAGCTTATTCCGTATAACAAATCAAAACAATAAACAATAAATTTTGCAGCAATGTAGCTTATTTGGTTTTTAAGTACATTAGCCACCTTAAGAATAGATAATAAAACTCTTACATGAAATATGTACCCTGTTGGGCCTAAAGAAACATACCGGCTAATCTATTGTCTGGTGTCAGGACCTATCTATCTTTGTTGAATTAAAACTTTATTTAGCTTGCTCATTTTAAAAACTTTGCTTTCTCAATTAGGCACCTGGTGCAGTTAATGGGTGGGACATTTATCTGGTTCTCCTTTTTAGCTTTACAACTTGGATGAATTTATGTTTATTTTGATTTATAAAATAAAATATCTTTATGATTCATTTTTATTCTATCAGCCCTTGCATATGGAAATTATGATTTTCTCTTGGGAATTGGAATACAAATCAATCAAATAGGTAATCAATTGTCTGATTGCTTATTATTATAATTGGCAGCACTTGTCCCATGGGGAAAATGTTACGGCTGCAGATTATAGGGACCTATACTATGCATTATATTACACTGTGGTATTACTTAAAATCTGTGAAATGATGTTGACAATAATTGACCAGTATCTTCAGGTATAATTACCAAGCCAGCTTCTGTACATGCACAATACTGTTTGAGATCTCCACGGTGATTAGAAAATGATATGATGAAAATGAAAGGGATATGAATCCATCCCGGGTTATTAAAAATTACGGATTTTGTATTGGAATGGGTTCGGAATGGAAACGTTGTTTTTTTTTTATTTCAAATTCTTATTTTTATCTGATTGTATTCAATTAACTGTAAAAATGCGTAAGTACTCATATTTACCCGCCCTGATGGTCTAGTGGTTTAAGTACCTGGCCGTGATCTCGTAAGTATGTTTCGGATTTTTCGAACTAAGCTCGGGTTTGTGATCACCAATCCGCATTTGGCAAGCGTGGTGATTAAGCCTAATCCCATCATAGTAGCGATAACATGATTTCTATGATGGTAAGCCATTTTCCTGCAGTGGGACAGTTTATATTCTGTTACTTCTCATATTTTCCTAAAAACAATATAGGTGGTACCGTAAAACAGTTCAAGAAGAACAATTGTTTTTCATGAGGTTTTAACAGGTACAAACCCCAAGTTTCGTCTGAGACCCAGTTGCCGTTATGTCGCGCACTTACGTGTAACATATTTTACCGCACCGCAGCTATTAGTCAGCGCACGGCCGGGTTTCGAACCCCGACCCGCGCGGACCTAAGTAACGACCGAACGTAATGCGCGCACATTCCTCTCGTATTTTTCAAGTCGAGCTACTGAGGGAAATAAGATGTTTCTACTGGCTTTGGACTGCTGAAATGGCGCTTTCATTTAGTTACAGTATTACGTAAGGTCTTGATAGATAGACGCTGGTGGAGCGGAAATTCTTACACATTATCACGCTGCTTCGCCGCTGCATCAGCGGTCCGAGTGGTTTAACTTACAAATCATGATTACAAGAATAAGTATGCGAATGAATAAGCAAATGGGTGAGTAGGTGCGAATGAGTTAGTGAATAGGTAAGTAAGTGAATGAGTGAGTGAAGCACTGACCTTATCAACGTCGATGTAGAAGCTAGTGACCCTCCGCACTTCGATGGCAGCCGTCAAGTTCTGGGGGTTGCGCGTGATCAGTAGAGACGGTCTGTTCACTGACGTCATTAGTGAATGAACGAATGAGTGACCGAATGAATGAGTGATAGAATTAGTATGCGGGCTTGAGACCTGGTTATTAACTATTGCGGAGAAAATAGCGAGATGAGGAGGGAATATCTCAGATTTTAAACGTTTATTTGGAGTATTTTAAAGAATTAGATGCAAGTGGCTTAGAGTTATTTCTGATCCCCATAAGGTACTTGCTACCTACAACCTGTGCGGATAAAGAATGGGATCAGAAATAGCGGCGCATCTATTCACTTCTCGCTCGAACACTATTTGCGTCTATACTCGCACTCGTGGGGTGCGTTTATACTCGCACTCGTGGGGTGCGAGTATAGACGCAAATAGTGTTCGAGCGAGAAGTGAATAGATGCGCCGCCATTTCTGATCCCATTCTTTATCCGCACAGGTTGTACTTACTTTGACATAGTTTATAAGCTCTACTAATAACAATAAGTCAACTTTACTGGAAATTAAAAAAAAATTAGTAAGTTCTTTTAAGAATAAGATCTGAATTTAAATGGAAGGTTAGCATTTTACTCAATCATCAAATATCAAAGACGACAAGGACGATAATTTAACGAATGGTGTTGCAATTTTCTACGTCATTTCACTCATTAATTGAAGTAATATTTCGCTAACCGCCCAAAATCTCCATCAAAAAGTTTCCTCCTACATTTACCAGTCATATCACGGAGTCATGGAAATGTTCTTAACTGCTTACATATAACTTTCTACTTCGAAAACTCGAAGTCGCCATAGAATATAAGTTGAGGGCAGCCAAGCGCAGCCTCACGGGAGCCAAAGCATCTGTGCTGTCTCACATGTGGGCGGAATGGTGTGGGTGACAAAATTACCCCATTATATGCATTAGGGTGACCAAGCTTTTTTATGGCATCGTAGGTGGCAGATGAGTGGATAGTTAGAACACTTGATGGTACTTTACTGACGCCACCCATAGTCACCCAGTGGAGTAACAAGTGCGCTCCCGCCCATTCCTTCACAATACTAGGTTTTGCCTTGTTATATACTATACCCATTATCAGACACATATACACCAAAAACATTAAAGCTTGTTATATAATTTGTCTATGGTATAATAACACTGTCATACGATCCGTAATAATCTATGCTTTAACTAGCATAGATTATTCTTTGATAAGGTTGGGTCGAATCGGGCTCCAGTATTTTTATAAAGGGAAAGTGTTCAGAAACCTTCCTCATTTCGTAATAAATTGGGCTCTTATTTATATTGATATCAATGACAAATTAAGTAAATTAAGTTATCCACGTCAGATTAGTAAACTAGAGATATTCTTAATTTAATTTTGTTAACTAAGTGTTGCGGCAACGCCAGAAGTGTATGTTGCACCAATAACATCAATGTATCACGTGATGGGCGCTCGCTCTCATTGGTGCTTCACGGCGCGTCATCACACAGCGAGCCAATGGGAGGCAGCGATGACAGAGACAAATTGAGATACCAACGGGCATGGAGACAATTTTCCAGCATCACCTATCGCTCGAATCTTTTTCTATTAGATTTTTAATCCTATGGTCTGCGATGATTAAAAAAAAGTATGTGTTATTCTCATAACTAGTTTTATTCTTCCCTCCACTGTGTCCCCAACTCTAAGGGGGACATTACTTTATATTACTTTATATTTTTGTAGCTTAAGAAATGTAAAAAAGCGGAAGATCTGGTCACTGTAGTACCTATACGGTAACACGTTTCCATTGATTCTATGACGGAACGTGATTTGAAATGGTAATCTGAAAGGGATCTAAAAATGCTGGATAGCTAACCTCGTAGCTATTCTCTTCACTATAAAACAGTTGAAATCGCTAACGTAATTAATTTGTGTTTGTTGCTTGTGTCCGCTGACCAATCGCGTTTCAATTCGAAAGGGATAAACAAACTGGCAAAGTCCGCAGTCATCATGAACTAATTCTGATGTGCGTAGAATAATTATATCCCCAAATAGCATCCAGCATGATGAGCGATGTAAGCTAGTAGGATAAGAACACGCCTTCCATACTGGGAGGACGGTTCGATCTCCGGGTCGGATCAAAATTACGCCCGTGTCGCCTGTGTGTCAGAAAGCACGTTAAGCCTTTCATTTGGTCCTGCGCCTGATATCTCTTTGGTTGTGGGACTTTGGCGTCCCATCGAAGTATGAGAGTAAAGGAATTAATGGATTATGGGTTTCTTATAATTGAAACTGCACTAATTTAGTAATAATTCACATTTATTCTTGTTGACGACGCCACCAGCAAGAAGACGGAAGTACATCGAAAAAAAAAGGATGCCATACGCAAAGGTGTTGCCATAATCGTAGTGTTGTCACATAGTTGAAGTTTTATTTAAATTTGCTCAGATTATATTCAATAGGAATAGAAAGTGCCCTTGCGCACACACTTACGTGCGTGGCTGATCGTTAAGATTCCCGCCCTAAACAAAAGACTTTTAATAGGTACTATTTTTGTTTCCTCTCTAGTCTAAATATTCATAACATAATAATAATATCCAATGGATTCCCGCGATCTTCACCAGATCGTCGGTCCACCTTGTGGTGGGCCTGCCACGGCTGCGACTTCCTGTGCGTGGCCTCCACTCCAGGACCTTTCTGCCCCAACGGCCGTCTGTTCTCCTCGCTATGTGCCCTGCCCATTGCCACTTGAGGCATGCAATCCTTTGGGCTATGTCTGTAACCTTAGTTCTCCTGCGGATGCGGGCGGCACAGGACCGATCTGTGTGGAGAACATTGGGGGAGGCCTATGTCCAGCAGTGGACGTCTATTGGCTGAAATGATGATGATGATGAATAATAATATATATAATAGTAATAATGTAATAGTACGGACTACGGAATAAGATCAATGTATGAGATGTTTTATTTAGCTTTAGATTTTCAGTATGTTTGTTACATTTACGAATATTTGCAGGGGTGTAGTTAATTTATTTAAGTGCTATATATTTTCCCCCACCTTTGTAAAGGCGTTCCATAAACAGCAAACAAGGGTTTTGGTAATTACCACACCATGGGCCCCTTGAGAAAGTAAGTGAGCATCTCGCATTTCCGTAATGACTTTTAAGAAGAATTTGTCACTAAATAAGTCGAAATGTTTTCGGTAGATACAGTGCAGGTGGGTACATACTCAAAAATTTGTTGGAAATTAGATCTTGAATCAATGGCGTTAAGTTACAGTAACTTGTACTTTATACGCGGGCGAGTGTACGGCGGCAGGTCGGGGGTACGGTCATTACTCTTCGCCCTACTCTAAGTGACTTCATTGTCGTTCTCACTTCCTTCCCTCCGTAGGAAATAATTTCAATTTGAGGCTTGAAAAAATTATATTAATGTCCTGGTTTTCGAACTCATTCCTTTGATGATGCCAAAGAAGTAAGTAAACATTGCTGTTATTACTACACATATTTTTGAAAGAACGTTGTAACTCACATTATAAAGATCTAGTGACATTATGAACTGAAAATGAAAGTTGCTAAATATATTCGTACTACTATCAGACATTGACCTCATTTAATACTAAGTAGCTTACGCACTTGTGTTACGTATTTTATGCGTATTAAAATAAGTGTCAATATTTTTTCTTATATACCAATTACAGTTAATTTGACGTCTCTGAGTGCGGCAGTTAGACACTGAACCAACACAAGTGTTCACCAAGCGAATGTTGTCCAACGACCATTGGCTCATGAGGCAGGGTCACTACCAAACGCGAAATCTGATCACTGCAAAACAGCTGGTTGGAGTACAAGGAACACGCAGCCGTCTTCTACCGGCCCTCCCGCCTCTATCTCTTCATTAGCAATGACGCTTCAGATAATATGTCAAACTATTGGCTAGGTTAACGCCGTGTTACTAGTAAACAAACTGGTTTGCTACTATTTTGTAGAAAAGATGAAGTATAAAGTGGCAAAAGTATGACGTCAGAGCGTTATAGTGCAAGCAAAGTTCGGTTGAATCGAGGACGCCCGAGATATTTATGACTTCCTCCAGCTCCCAGAGGCTCTCTAGGTTCAAAAGCTAATAAAACGATGTCGCATATAATGCAAATTTTAAAGAATTTTCGGTCAAATTTTTCGCTTTAAGATTAGACGATGGCGTGATTTCCATTTTTGAAATTTAATATTTTAACTTATTGTTTGACTTAACTTTATTTATTTAAAGTTTGGTTTTTTAACAAAGTATTTTAACGTTTACAATAGTAACTTAGCATAACTATAAGATTAAATACATAATAGTATTTATTTAAGTATATTTCGTTGAACCAAAAGGCGATCCCTAGAGGCGTCTGGTTTAAATTATTAATCTAAAAAAAAAATCTTGAAATAAATCCCTTTGTTAGTAGACTAACAAAAGCTATCTCGTTTGAGCATTGCCTAAAAACAAATACCTAGCTTTTATAAATAAAGACAATTGCTTGTATGAAAAATTACAGGTGCTCCATTTTGTCGTGTTTGTGCCTGTCAATGTCGAATACAGAAGATTTTTTTTCTTGTAAAATATTTTGCTAGTAAGTCATATTGTAATATGTGATAGTAAAATATAAATATAATAATAATAAGTAAATAAATATTTCACAACATCACATACATTGATCTGACTCCGAGATAGGTAGCTCAAGCACCTGTGTTACGGATATCAGAATCAACAGTGGGATTACAAATATATACATATAATATATTTTCTTTTGTAAATACATACTTATAATATATAGGAAACACCCAGACCAATACAAACAGACATGTTCATGCACACAAATGTTTGTACTGTGCGGGGATCGAACCCGCAACCCTTGAACCAAAGGCAGCGTTCACTACCACTGTTCCAAACGGGTCGTCAAATATACTATTGCTATTCAATAAAACACGTCATTAATACGTTTACGATATTCTCAGTAATGTCATCATCGTCATCGTCAGCCCATTTAAGTCCCCACTGCTGGGGCACGGGCCTCCCTCAATCACATGAGGGGTAATTGCCATACTCACCACGCTTGGCAGACGGGTTGGCGAGGGTTTTGATATAAATGCAGAGTTTTCCTTCTCGGGTGCTGATGATCATGCCAGCAGCTTTACCTTAGTCGCCTTTTACGACACCTCGGTAAGAGTGAGGGTGTACACACCTCAGTAATGTGCTTTTTATGAATGTATCTTTTAATACACATTATGGAGGAGCCTGTGTGTAGGTATGTATTTTTAGTTTTGTAAATGTACCTACATCAGAGAAAATATTCACTAGCAATGTTTAGGTAACTGCTATCTTGAAAACTTGGTCTCTTAGCAAGTTTTAAAATGCTCGTAAAAGTCGGTGTGTCGACTTTAGTTCAACACATAGTGGAACTCGTACCTGTGTACGTAACAGTTATTAAATTCAAGTCCTATTATTCCAGAGGACAATAGAAACTCACTGTTTCTCAAATAACATTTTCAGGAGTTTTAAGATAAACCCAGAAGAAATTTCATCATGTCTTTTAAGTGTAAAATACTTAAGCGTACTTGGCCGTGTGGTCCCCGGCAGAGTAGAATAGGCCACCCTCACTCTTACCGAGGTGTCGTAAAAGGCGACTAAGGTAAAGCTGCTGGCATGATCATCAGCACCCAGAGAAGGAAAACTCTGCATTTATATCAAAACCCTCGCCAACCCGTCTGCCAAGCGTGGTGAGTATGGCAACTACCCCTCATGTGATTGAGGGAGGCCCTTGCCCCAGCAGTGGGGACTTAAATGGGCTGATGATGATGATGACTTAAGCGTAAATGTTTATAGGAGTAGGGTCGGTAAACATTACGATATTTTTGATTTATTGGATTCAAATAAATTCAATCACTGTTTACTGTGCATTGAACCTTTGCATACATAATTAAGTTGTGTGTGATATGCAATATAGAGTACCTGGCTGCTATTTAACCTTTATTAGAACTGGATTGATATCTACCTCAAAGATTTTTTGTTAGTATTCTACAAAACGTGCCCACTGAGTTGAAAACCTCAAAAAACGAATTATCGCATCTTTTAGTCAGATTTCAAAAACAAAATGATTAAATAACGCCAGCCCACGAAAATCAAAGTTTCGGAATAATATTGGATTCATTATAGCAGTGGCTGTGGAATAATACATCATTGAAGTTTTTACGGTGTCATCTGACGCGTTTAACAAGTGAAGTAAGTATCTTGGTGGTGATTTATAAAAAAAAGTCTTATCATCGTCTCACAAAAAATATAGCGAAAACTCCATTTCAAAAAGTTTTCAGGTGTTCTATTCGTCGGTATGTAGATACTTCTACTAACTCATATCTGACTATGAGCCTGATAGCTCAGTTGATAGAAGAACGTGCGCTTTCCTAACGAGAGGCCGTAGGTTCAAATCCGAGTAGCATCCTATCTGTAGAAATCTATGAGCAGCACGAGGATAAAACATGGTACAGGGGTAAAACAAGAAATGTCACAAAAAGAAAAGTAAAACGTTGCGTCATAATGAACACACAAGTTTAAGTTTAAGAAATTGCTTAAAGAAACTTAAGTTTACCTTTTAAAATCTTTGTTTTGAAAAAGTTATATCTAAGAACATAGTTGACTTTTTAATGTAAAAGTGTTGATCATACAACTTTTTTTCTTTGTGACATTCCTGGTTTTGTCCCTGTATCTACTTTAAGTATACCATTAGTTCGACGGGACAATAAAATCTTGGTTTTTAAATTTGAATTGTATGTAAAGCACCCATTTTGAGATCAATCGACATAGTCGTTAATTACTTCAAAACATTTATAAAATGAGTAGTGTTACTGTTACTTTTATTAATTATTATCATTATCCGGAGAGGAAGAAATAAGGCGATGAGTTTTTTGTTGTTAATTTGGAACTTATAATTCCAACTTCAAGTAAATCGTTTGGAGCATCCGCCCATAATTTATCCCTCCCCTTCCTGAACCTATTTGTCTTGTTATCGTTGCTTTAACTCCGGTGGATTTCTCCGTGTTTTATTATCTTCTCACCTAATTTCATAAAAATGCCTATGATTGTGTTGTTTTGTATAAAACTTGGGCTTTATTCATAAACGTTCAATAAACCAAACAACCCAAGTTAGCTTAAGCGGTGTTAGGTATAGGTAGACCAGTTTTGACGTTTGAAACAAAAAAAAACATACCAAATTTTCGAAAAAAGAATGAAAACTGCTTTAGGTATAGCACCGTTTTAGTTAGCAAAGGTTTAACAAACATTTTTCAATAAGAATGTTTTTAGAATGAATATTCCTTTTCTTAGCCGTGTGGTCCCCGGCAGAGTAGAATATGCCATCCTCACTCATACCGAGGTGTCATAAAAGGCGACTGAGATAAAGCTGCGGGCATGATCATCAGCACCCAGAGAAGGAAAACTCTGCATTTATATCAAACCCTCGCCAACCCGTCTGCTAAGCGTGGTGAGTATGGCAATTACCCCTCATGTGATTGAGGGAGGCCTGATGATGATGAATCGAGTTGCCCAATGAGGCACGTTTGATCATTTTGTTTTATGCTTTTGACTTCTATACATTTTAACGAGATAAATATCCATCCATTTTAGCAGGATGAATCACGGTGAGGTGAGGTTGACTGCGATTTTTGAAATGTAGGGGAAGTACGTACAAAATGACATGGTATTTTGTTTTTTAATCATATTTATTTATTTAATGGCACTATTATCAATCTCAATCGTTTACAGTCATTTGAGGTTTATTGACTATCAATAACACAGTCTTTCAATCAAATAGGAACTACAATAAAATTATTATTAAGAAAAACATTAACACCTAACAAAAAACATTTTGTCCGTTTAGTATGGACAAAATGGCATACAAGGTATGGACATAATGACATACACATTTTTAAGAACAAAGTTCACAAATAAATCGCTTTGTCTTCTTTGGGACATCAGCACATGACACATGAGCCCAAAGGGAACAAGTCATACATCTTAACCAACCTTCGCCGGGAACGGAAAAAAGGTCATTACAATAAATGCAGGCGCAGTCACTGACATCGTCTTTTGCATCGCATATGAAGTCTTCGCTTCCTGAGCTGTCATATGTCAGGGCCGTTGTACGCTGCTTCAGTGCTCTCAATCCCTTCTCTGATTGTTGAGGGTTTTTGGAAGCTGGAATATTTATTTCATCCTCATCATTTTTTTTTCTTTTAATCTTCTTCTTCTTTTCTACTGATTCTGGGTCTTTTGGTCTATTTTTAGCTATAATTTCTTGCATGTTTGGAGTAGCCAGTAGTAGCAAGTTAAAAGCCAATCATCTTTGACAGGTTTCAGTTTTCTTTTTCCTTGACCTCGGATGAACTGCCCCTGTGGTGCTGGTAAAACGGACAAAACAACATACCTATGTCATTTTGCCCATTTCATGTGTATGTCATTTTGTCCAAAAATTACCAAAATTAATAAAAAAACCACAATTCCATCAAATCTCTAATGATTGCAAAAAAAAAAATATCGGGATCACTGGGTACAGGCATAATTTATCGATTTTAATACACGTAATTACAAATAACAACCAATAACTCACCAGAAAACAGGAGAAAACCATCTGTGAAATAAACTTTTGAAGGCGAGAAACCTTACCGGTTTTTCTTTTCTACCTTTCTTTCTTTCTTACCGGTTGCTGCGGCGACACTGTGTCAATGGGGCTTACTTGACAGGATAGTAAATATGGCTGCCGTCACGTGACAGGGGCACGGAAACGTCGCTAAAACCCGCCAATTTTGAAATAAGGCCACTATGTCATTTTGTCCATATATGTCATTTTGTACGTATTTCCCCTAGTACAAAATCACTTGCATCTCAAAAAAGAATTACGTCTTTACAAACTCTATGGTACCTAAATATATTTACAGCAACATAATAATTTCTAAGTTATGTTTATTAATTATTACAAATTATTAGTAATATTTAGCGGGTGTCCATGGGCGGCGGCAATTGCTTACCGTCAGGTGATCCATCTGCTCGTCTGCCGCCAATCACTTAAAAAAAAAATTAGAATAAGCATAAAATAATTTATTCAGCGCCAAACATACACAAAATAAAAATAAAAATGGCACTGAAATGGGCTCCACTCAGCATGTGTTGAAGTGTCTAAAGGACTCCCCGACGCTGGTCTTCCGTGTATTTCTCAAGTTTTTTTCCCACAAGTTAACACAAAACATACCCAAATAAAAACTAAATGTATCGGGCCAACGGGAATATAATAATTGTACGCAATATTTATTTGGTTTGAGGTAATAGTGTTCCCATGTTATAAGGTGCGAGATAGGAGGCGGGTCGCGCCACGGCTCGTTTAGATAACCCGGCGGGTTCTTTCACACGCTCTCGGTGTCATTTGAAAATGTTACGGTCGGTGTATGGAACGGTCGCACTGAGCTTAGGATCGCGTTTTGTTTTGATTAGAATTTTGACAGATAGAAGAACGATAATAGAAAGATAATAGAAGAACATCTGGAGTAAACAACTTTTACAAAAAAGTGGCTACTAGACGTGTGTAACTCTTTACTGAATCGACTCAGTGATCCGACTCAGTCAAATGATACACTGTTCCGAGTCTCTAATGTTCGCTCCGAATGTATCATTGCACTCAAATGGATCTCGTGGTCAATTCGGAACGCGGTAGTAATCTCGCTCATTGATATGTAATGAGCCCAATGATCCGAATGATTCGAGTGACCTTGAATGAGCTGAATGATCCGAGGGAACCTAATGAGCTGAATGATTCAGAGTGAGCCGAATGAGCGGAATAGTCGATGTTCCAAATGATGCGTTCTTCGCACTAATCCAGATGCAAATGTTCCAATCTTTTTAAAGATTCGCTTTTACCAGGTTTAGGCTACTAAAAATTTAAATCTTGCTAGAGATTACGGAACTACGGTAGCATTGAGCTTAGGTTGCTTTTGGTTTTGATTAAAGTATGCTTTGTAATTTTAATTTGTCCGTGATGTAGGTACTGAATTTTGACATAAAGAACCACTTGAGTCGGCATTTTTATAAAAAAATTAAATGTTGCTAGACATTATTGTGACATAAGTGGCGTGTGCCAAATAAGCTTAAAAATATCAGAAATCCGTTTTTAGTTTCATAATTTTTTCTTTCATTGTCTTGATTTTGTTACAATCAATAAAAAATGGTTAGCGGCGCCATTGATCCGTAAAATGGGTCTTAAGAACACAGCTCGCTTTTTGGTGCCTAGGTAATTATTAGTATGTGCTTCCTATTAAAAGTAACTTAATAAAATTTCTAAGTCCTGTAATAAGATTATTACCTTATTTACTCGGTAGCAAAATTTGGCAAAGCTCTTCATATCGTGTGGTAATAATAAAACCAGAAATAATCCTCATGAACTCATCATACCGTACGGATTACGGTATAATGAATTCATGGGGATTATTTCATTACTTTCAACTATGAGTATCTAACAAAGCTCATATCGGGATCTAGATATGAATATTAAATTACCGGCGCCATCTTTCCGGAGACCGCTACTATGGAAATTTCAGCGTTCGAAGTCCAATATCAGGGTCGTGAAAACTCAATAACGTTTTACATTCAGCCGTGGGAAGTAACATCGAGGCGTAAGTGCGCTAACGTGAGATAAGGAACCGGGAACAGCCGTCTTGGGCTAGGCACTCACGGATTGCTGAACTGACTATTATTTTTAATTCATCGAAGTGGATTGTTCTCTCAATAAGTACTTAATTTTCTTCAATTTTTCATAGGCGGAAACAGGTAATACATAAACCAGTCCGGCCATTTTTGCGACGAGTAGACGTTCAACATCCATCCATCTGAAAGAATAATAAAACATTCTTTAAATTTATTGACACGTCTATTGGAGTTTTGAAAAACATTGCAACAGTTCGTAATTTTTCGGCTCATTAGCTGTTATAAATATCATCAAGTGCAGTTCAAAGTACAGTAAAGTAAAGTATCAACCTATATACTGTCCCAATGCAGGGCAAAGGCCTCCATTATAGAAATCAAGTCACTGCTACTATGACGGTATTAGGCTTAATCACCATGCTTGCCTTGTTGGAGATCACAATGCCGAGCTATGTTAAAAAAAATCGAAACATACCGGTGCTCGACCCAGGACCCCGAGATCACGGCCTGGTACTTAACCAACAAGGCGATACGAGCGTTTTATTTTAAGACTCATTAAAGAAACTCAAATAGGTAATGGGAAAAAATAGCATCGCACTTGTGGTTTCCCTAGTGTTGCGAACCCCGTCCATGGGCGGTAGGTGATCTGTCTGGCACCTATCACATAAAAAATTGGCAGGCTAATTTCAAAATAAAATAATAAAGTAATTAATACCAATCAATTGATTGCAGGTTGATTCCATCCATTGCTGAAGGTAGGCCATTATCATGCTGCGCCATTTTCCTTCCATTCTAAAGCATGAGTGTGTTGTACTGCAAATTTTCAGTAGAAAGGTGAAATAGAAATAGAAAAGCTCTTTATACTGTACTGTACTGTACTATACTGTATCAGCCTATATACTCTCCCACTGCAGGGCAATGGCCTCCATCATAGAAATCAAGTCATTGCTGCTATGATGGAAATAAGCATGATCACCACGCTTTCCAAATGCGGATTGGTGATCACAAACCCGAGCTATGTTCGAAAAATTCTAAACATACTTTTTGCTCGACCCGGGAATCGAACCTAGGACCCCGAGATCACAGCCCGGTACTTAAACCACTAGAATATTATATTAAAGAGCTTGTCGAAGCTCTTTATAAAAACACTTAAATGTCAAAATAGTTACACATATTAAATCTACTGCTGGTTCGGATGTCTTTTAGGTACGTGGCGATTCTCGCCTTTCGACCACAGCCTCATTGACTGTACCTAAGTAAATACTCACTTTTACTGTACTGTACGTGTCCTGTAATTGAATGACCAATACCTATTTTAGTCGTGATTTAAGTAAATTCCCTTCCTGTAAAGAACGTAATATATGTACCTATTTATGTACAGGAAATTCCTCATATCATCTATTTCTCATTAATGTAGGCGCGACATCAAACAGATAGTCACGTTTATAACATGTGCGGTTTATATGAATTTGTTATTAACGCACACGTTCTAATTCGTGTCCAATTATGGAGCTTCTACATAATTAAATATGATACCAAGCCTAATATTGATTACTAACAACGTGTTATGTATGTTCCGCGTTATTATTATTTCCTTCTAAAATTGTGATCAAACATCATGCAGCTATTGCAGTCAAAAGAGTGTACGAAAGTTCTTAATTTTTATAAATGTGAAAGTAAAGAGTGTCACCCTATTCATTGTTCCACTGCAGGGCATAGGCCTCCATCATAGAAATCAAGTCATTATTGGGATTAGCCTTAATCACCACGTTTGCCTAATCTGGATTGGTAATCAGTAATCATAAAACCGATGTATGAAAAAGTCAAAACATGCCTTCTATTATGTAAAAGGATAGCTGAATATTTCAAGCGTCTACCTATAACTGTCGTTATTAATATCGAACACAATTGGTTGTTCATTTTTTAGAAATACATACCTACATTATTTCACAGTTTCTGTGACAGTTTTAACTGTCGAACTATCGCAGTTAAATAAGTACGCTTCGGCATGAATGGGCCGGCTCGACCGGACTGATACCACGGCCTCAAAGAAAACCAGCGTGAAGCAGCACTGTGCTGTGTGAGTGAGGGTACCGAGGCCTAATCCAGGGGAAGGGAGGGTTTAAAGGTTTACAGCGCACTTGTGACACCACTGGTGTCGCGAGTGTCCATGGGCGGCGGCAATCGCTTACTATCAGGTGATCCGTCTGTTCATCTGCCACATATGATATAAAAAAAAACTTTCATGCTACAAAAAATCTGAATATCAGTGCTATGTATTGGTTTCATTTAAACCCCCATGAATTACTAGCAGCTTTTTAATGTCCCATCAACACATTTTTACTTTATTAATTTATGTGACTGTTTTTTTCTTATTTAATTCCCAGCCTCCAGCTCTAAAGAACGAAATTCCCGCATAACGAAGCTCGCAGTAGTTACAGTGATACAAGTTACAAGGCCGAGCCTGACACTTCCCGCCTTTGTATCGCCGCCCACAATCACTTTCGAGAGCACGAAAGTAATCAAACTTCTTAACGAGTTGCATAATTAATTACGAAATCTTTTCACTGTAAGTTAGTGCTGGGCCGAGCGCTGTGGTATATAGTGTTAAGATGTCTAACTTAACTACAGATTGTTTGTTCGAAGTTACCTAATTTTAAGATTTTCTCTAGAAAATCATGTAAAGTAGACAGACTTACCTTGGCTGAGTTTGGGTATCAAATAAGACAATTTTATTTATATATTTTTATTATTTTTAATTAACAAACCATAAACAAGTTTCCAATGTCATTAAATTACAAAAGTATAAGGTTGTACATTGTAAATGATTGAAAACTCAACATTGCTGGCTACATATTTATAACAAACTAATTTTAATAGAGACTCAAGCAACTATGCAATTTATAAATACATTGTTGATGCTTAAATTTAAAGCCTGAACTTATATTAATACAGGGTGTATCGGTAAACAGTCCCATTCTTCTATTCCGCATAATGTACCACATTTAGAACAACTCCCGTCTTAAAACCATTAGGAAATTCGTTGAAATTTTATTCAAAAAGTGTTTCGTCTTCTCATACAAAATGACGAAGTCACGTGACCGAGTTTATATGAAAAGTAGATTTTTTTATTAATGCAAATTTCCAAAAGTTGTAGAACATGTTTCCTAGAATGGTTAGTTGAATAGGCGACTCAAAGGATGCAACTGCTCTCCGAAACATCGTGTATAATATGGTTACAAAGAGTACTTACTTCTATTTTATTATTTATTTATTTGGTACACATAACATTATACAATCGTATAAGAGTCACAATTTTAGATTAGAAAATATAGTACACGATTGTAACACTGAAGTCATGCATACACTTAAAGGCTAAATAACAAGCACATATTTGCGGCACAAATGTAGATCCGATAAATGTCCACAAACACATCTGATTCGTTTATGGAGACAACCAAAGGAGAAAACAAGGAAAAATATACAAATGTATAAAAATATAAGTATTTTTTTTATAAAAGCGTTTTACAATAGATAATGGCGTTCGACCATTAGGTGATCGAGCACCACTAAGCCATAGGAGAATATACTTTTTAAATATGTAGGGTGTTGGCGACGGCCACAACCATCCTTTTTTATATTGTCTATGTCTTTTATATCTCTTTTACTTTTGATACTATCTTCTATTGTCTATTAAAACAGTTGCTTTAGTGAGTTGTTGTCTAATATATTGTGTGTGTGAGAAATAAGTGGTTTGATTTAATTGGCGTGCTTTAGGGACTCTAAGCTAGGGACAATAAGCGTGATCAACATAGGGCTTGTGGTAATATAAATCCATTGTCTTTTCTGAATCGGAACTTGCAATCTCATTATTGGCACATACATTCTAACAATTGGATTGAAGAAAGAGGTGTTATTAGTATCAACTTTTAGTATAAATGTCTTAGGATTGCGAATCTTGAATTTGATATTAAGGTAACAAGGGAAAGTAGTTTTTTTTCAATATCCTGTAAGAAAATTTGACAGATTGTGGTCATCAGATGTGTGGCTCTGTGTACCATATCAAACATTTCATGAACAGTGTGTTATTCCGAGAAATCTAACCCGCGAACGCTTTATCCGCTGTCTGCGAGTCATCGAATATAAGCCGTTAAGGAGTAAAGTTAACTTTTTAATTCAATTTTGTAATTTATTTTTACCAATTACTGCAGCATTAGGTCGTGAGATAATTGAGTTACTAATTTTCAATTAGAGAAATAAGACGCCCCTCCGACGCGATCGTCGTGACCTGGATGAAAAAGTTAACGGGATTAATGCTGCCCAAACTTTATAATTAATGATTCACTAATCCTTCTTAAGACTGACGCGTAGATCTGCGCTTGATTTTTTAATTCGAGTTTATTAGTTGCGCAAACTTATGTTGATCCTATTTAGAAATCTTATTTTGAGTTAAAATTGTATATACAGATTAAATGAAAATGATGTACCTATCTTTTATACTCGTTGTGATTTAGAGCTTTAGTTGAGAGAATGCCGATAGGGAGGTTTGATCCCTAGAGGGACCAATAGGGTGATAAAGCTTGTGGCTATCTTCTTCTGTTTCTTTTTTAACCCCCGACACAAAAACGACGGGGTGTTATAAGTTTGACGTGTCTGTGCGTGTGTGTGTGTGTGTGTGTCTGTGTGTCTGTCTATGGCCGAATAAACCGATTTTGATTTAGTTTCTTTTGTTTGAAATATGAATATAGAGGGAGTGTTCCTAGCTATGTTGGATAAAAATCGATCCAAGATGGCCGCCGTCACAAAGATTTGGATTTTATGTTTTAACACAACTCCCACAATATGGGTATCATATAAAAGGGCTTGAGTAGCAGAATATATTAATTGTGAAAAATTTCAAATACAAGATGGCCGCCGTCAGAAAATGACGAATAACCTATTTGTTGTTCCAACTGCCTCAATATAGGTATCAAATGAAAGAGCTTTAGTTGTGTCGGGGGTTTATTAAATTTTCAATTTAATTTTAATGTAAATGTTTTCATAGTGCATCGAAAACCTTAGTTGAGATTGGGACTAGGACAATGCGTCTGATGTTGCCTCATCATTTCAGCCAATAGACGTCCACTGCTGGACATAGGCCTCCCCCAATGTTCTCCACACAGATCGGTCCTGTGCCGCCCGCATCCAATGGATTCCCGCAACCTTCACCAGATCGTCGGTCTACCTTGTGGGGGGCCTGCCACGGCTGCAACTTCCTGTACGTGGCCTCCACTCGAGGACCTTTCCGCCCCAACGACCGTCTGTTCTAATCGCTATGTGCCCTGCCCATTGCCACTTGAGACATGCAATCCTTTGGTCTATGTCTGTGACCTTATTTCTCCTGCGGATCTCATCATTTCTGATACGATCACGCAAAGAGACTCCGAGCATAGCTCTCTCCATTGCTCTCTGGGTGACTTTGAGACTCCTCAATCGGCCACGTTTCGTTCCGTATGTCATCACTGGCAACACACACGCATTAAAGACTTTGTTTTGAGATGATGATGATGTTGCTTCATTTTACAATTTATGAAACTATCCGTACAACGTTTGTTACAATGTATTCATTCACCGCCGAGCTAATGATAGACATACGGACATAGATTTGAAAAATCTAGTGGTGCATGCTCGGATTCAAACCTATACCTACGACCTCCTGTATGGAAGGCGAGTATTTATCCACTAAGCTACCCACGCTCATATTATATGATTATATCTAGTTACATAACATCGGATAGTTATTAGCATGGCAGTTTGAGGACGCTCGAAGTTATTAGTGGGTCATCGAGCGAAGTCCGCAGCCGCGAACAACTGCCCAAACTATGTCAGTTAGTTAGACGAACGGCCGCAGATATCGGCTACGTTCTAGCACTTCGACATCCACAATAAGGCGGGCCGACTGCAACACTGAAGTCGCCAAATCATGAGCTGGAGCGTTTTCAAAGAAAATATTACTTATTACAAATGTTTCACGCCCTGTGGAAGTTAGACTGAACGGCCGCAGAAACTGGACACGTTATAGCTCTTAGACATCCAGAATGAAGCGGTCCGTCAGTAACACCAATCATCATCATCATTTCAGCCAATAGACGTGCACTGCTGGACATAGGCCTCCCCCAATGTTCTCCACACAGATCGGTCCTGTGCCGCCCGCATCCAATGGATTCCCGCGATCTTCACCAGATCGTCGGTCCACCTTGTAGGAGGCCTGCCAACGACTTCCTGTACGTGGCCTCCAATCGAGGACCTTTCCGCAACACCAAACCTGAAGCGATTTGTGTAGTCCAAAAGTGTTCGAAACGTCCAAAAGTGTTGTTCTTAAATTACTTACCGTGGGAGAGCCACGCTTCGGCATTAATGGGCCGGCTTGACCGGTGTGATACCAAAACCGGCGTGAAGCAGTACTGTGCTGTGCTTCGCTGCGTGAGTGAGGGTACCGGAGGGCCCAATCCGGGGGAAAGGGGGATTTAAAGGTAAGAGGCGCACTTGTGACTCCACTGGCGTCGCGGGTGTCCATGGGCGGCAGCAATCGCTTACCATCAGGAGATCTGTCTATTCGTCTGCCACCTATGACATAAAAAATAAAATCGGATAATAATCGTCGTTCAATAAACGAACGACTTCAAATAGGTACTACCTATGATACAAATTGAGTATAATAAGGCAAGCTGAGGCAACTTTGGTATGGTGACTACGGTGCGGCGGCCTCCTCGTGTGGCTCTTTCGGTAGTAGTTTTGCTCTATTTGGAACTGCTACCGAAAGGGTCCTGGCGTCCCTGGGCAACGACGGGTAGTACTCGGCATGGCCGCCCATTGCTACCCGACGGCTAACAGCTGCACACACACGGGAGGGCTCCTGGAGTCGTTCTGTCGACCACCAGTTGCCAATTTCCTCGCCTCCGCACCCAGCGGAGTAGGGTTTTGTGGCGTTTTCGTTCTGAAGCCTGCGGGTTTTATTTCCCCAACCCACTCTGCACTGCAGCCAGGAGTGTATGGGAGGGGAAGGGAACCCAAGGTCCTCCTCCCGATGGTGTTTGCACTGCAGCCAGCAGTGTGGGCGCCATTCGGGGGGCGGTGTTTAGTGGGCCGTGGGAGAGACCCTAGGTTCGTTGGACTGGTGTGTGGTAAGAGGCCGTACTGACGAGTCCCTTTCTGATTTCCATGAGCAGGTTCGCGGAGACATAAAAAGGTTCGTCCAATGGCCCGCGTTCCCGCTCTGAGAGTTGCTCCCGGGCGAGGGATAGAAACTCTCACAGAGAGTTTAGTGGGTATGCCTCTGGGAGCACCCCAGGGGAGAGCCCCACACTACCCGGCGACTCCCGGCAGCCGGGTGTGCATAAGGCGGCGGCCAACGTCACCGACGTCGGCTCCTTCTGAGCCGGCAGCATTCTCTATGCTTCACCAAAAAAAAATAATCAACTTTGTTGTTGGACACTAAGTTTCTAAATCGTGTGCTGAATGAAGTAATTATAATTTGTGAATTTCCGGTATACATAGAATTAATCCTAGGTATCAATAGTAAGATGCACGTTCACAAATACTGTTTGATCGACCGACATCCACTATGCAATTATGCAATACGTCCGAGTCATGGACTGCATCTACAGTTGAGTCCCGACATGAATGTGTTGTAAAGCTTAATATATGTATGATATGGCCGCATGTGCTTTGTTCGTATAAGCAGTTAAATATTTATTATGCTCCGCACGTGACTCATCGGAGGCAACATATGTATAATGATGAAAACTACGAGTAATAATAGTTTATGTGACCATAATCAGGGTTATTAAAACACGAGCCTTGGCGAGTTTATTAATAGCATTCGCGAGTGTTTACCAAGTTATGTGCAGTCTCAAACACTACTTTATCCACACTCATGTTAATAATCTTCAAAGTAAGAAATCACAGGTAAAAACGTTTTGAGAAGCATACCTGAATCCAGCAGTGGGGACTTAAATGGGCTGATGATGATGATGATGATGACCTGAACAACATAATACGCGTAGCGTAGCATTTCTCGTAATGTCTTTAATGAACTGTAACTAACGATGCTCTTTCTAAGATCCTCAAAATCACTATCACATTCAGACATTTTTGACAAGCAAAAATTATTTAGAGAAAGAAATGGCGCTAAATCGGCGAAAGGTTAACACATTTTAATCATCTGTGCAAACATTTCGCGCGCATATTGTATGCATAAAATACCTACGAAACCATAACGCACCTTGTGTTATGGTTTAGTAGATATTTTATATTGTTATTGGCAGAATAAATGATGATCACTTTGTCCTTATATTGTCATTTAAGAAATGTAGCTATCAAAATGTGTTTACTTTTGATTTCTTAATTTAAAGATTATGACATGAGTGTAGATAAAAACGGTTGTGAATGCAGGTTTTAAAATGAAGAATGAATAATATAATTTTTATTCTCTCTTCTTGCCTTACACAAATGGATTATAACTATTATTCATAAGTAGTCGAAAGGATGTCGATAACAAGTAAATATCGGTGATAACAAATAAAAAAACTTTTATTTTGCAAATAACAATGCCCCAAGGCATTGTTATTTGCAAAATAAAAGTTTTTTTTAAGTTAGCCTATAGCGTCCCACTGCTGAGCAAAGGTCTCCCCCAAATTCTTCCATTGATCCCTGTCCAAGGCCCTTACTTGCCAATCTTGGACATACTTGTAAAAATCGTCACACCATCTTTATCGGGGCCTACCCCGTAAGTCACCGTCCATCGGTCGGCTGCCATTGAGTGACGATTTTTGTCCAACTTTCGGGGCCTATTCTGCACACATGATCCGCCCAATATCATTTCAGTCTTGCAGCTTTTCGACCGACATCGCAGATTTCCAGTCTTGGAACGTCAGAGTTGCGGATTCTATCTGATATTTTGATGCCTAGAATGCTGCGTTCCATGGCTCTTGACGTTGAGCAAAAATCAGAAGTCCAATCTCAAGATTTGTCAAAATAAAAGGTACTTCTTTTTAATGTTGGGTGAAATAAAAATAAATATATGTTCCAATAAAACAATGTTATCATACCTTACTTACTTACTAGGTATAAACATTAAAGATTTCACTGAGATTTCACTGAGAGTTATTTGTTGAGTGAGTGAGTGAGAGAGTGAATCTATTTCTAATTTATCACTACATTGAGCGGAATGCTAATATGTTGTTTAATTTAATTTACGCGTTACAGTAAGGAAATAAAGCTCCGGATAATTTACGCGATGAATTTGTAGAGTGAAATGGCATTATGGTTTCTATTATTATTTTATTTCCCAGGGGAAACCATCATGGTCTTCACCATGTCACATGTACCAGGATGGTATGTGGGACTCTAACCCAAACCAAAACCCCTGGGGTGTCCATCTCAGCGCAATTACGGTCGGAAACTTGACAGCCAGGATTGGACCCTGGAGCCCTTCTCTGATGTATGACGTACCAAGACACCCAGTAACATCATCCACCGCAGAGTCGTATACTGAGCAAGCCACTCCCCAATAGTGGTTATGCTCGCGTACTCCGAAGGCCCTATTAGTTGCATTTTACGACAGGCCGGGAATATCTTGGTAGTATTCTAAACGTCCGTAGCCACAGGGCACATGACGGTTTCTGTGGATTAGCTATGCCATCAAAAAAATTCTCAATTTCAGAAACATTGGTAAACTGCGAGTACATTGATACCTTAAAAAATGCCTAATTCAATAATAGAAACGTTGTTCTGTTGACTCAAAATGTATAATACCTAAGCCTAAGACTGGCTGGCTGGCGCATTTGGTAGTGACCCTACCGCTTACGCCAAAGGTCGTGGGTTCCCCACCCTGAACAAACTCATTTGTTCAGTGTCTGAGTGTAATAAATGTATTTAAAATATTACTTTTGTAATTCCTCTGTTGTCTGATATCCGTAACACAAGTTACTTACTTACTACGGAATCAGGTCAATGTATGAGTGGTTGTTAGAATGTTTTTGTTGTTTTATCTATCTATTCGTACATATGAAAAGGATGCCGCATGGGTTTGATGATTGAATTTAGCAGGGCGCGCATTCTAAGTCTATGGGTTTGACAAAGGTTCATAATAGATATCATAAACACAGCAAATGAAATCTTTGAAAAATCCCAAATAGATATTCAAAATTAAAAGGGCCCGAAATATAGATTTTGTGCAAGTTTAGACAGTGAAAGCTACTAAATAAACAGTCTGTATCTATCTATTCGTTTGACTGATATTCTCTCATAATCACAGAATGCACATTCGCACAATGGACACGAAACGAACGAGCGCTCGACACGCACGTACTCGTGATGTATATATCTGTCCATTTGTGCGTTACTTACTACCATTTCCAGCGTTGCTAATGACCTGCGCTTTGCCAACGCGCACTCAATCGGAATTTAAGCAGAACTAGAGATGGAGCAATGGTTGTTGTTGGAAACATGGTAATGACCGGCAAGCGGCTATATTAGGAGAACCTAGATCGATTCGCATTCTAAGTCGGGAAATCACAAATGAAAATCGTTTGCAAACACGACGCAAAAATGGCGTCATTCCAAACAAAAAACTATGCAAGCTGCAAGCGATTTTTGCCTTTCAGGTGGTTAAGCGCCAGATTCTCCGACCGCACCTAACGTGATTTACTGGCATGTTCATTCAAATGTTAAATATTTGTCACGATCGCCATTAGTAAGATCGTTCGTAAGAAAAAAGAACTGGTAACGCATCTGGGTCTGCCTAATGGGTTGCAGATGTCCATGGGCGGCGGCAGTCACGTTCCATCAGATGAGTCGTCTACTCGATTGTCAGCCATAATGTAAAAAAACCTTTCGCTTATAATTAGGTTGTAACTTCACCTTGTCCGTTGGCATCCGACGTTAACGAGCACCTTTGAATATATCAGCTCTGGTTTTCAGCTACAAAAAGAAGCATACACTTTAGTACCGTAATACCGTCTGTATACGGGTAGGAAATTAGAAGTCAGTCCTAACCTAACCTAGCTTTTTATTACTAAACACTGCCATCGTAGTGTGATGTTTAAGTTTTGATTTAATGGCCCAAAGGTTCAAATCCTACGAGGAACATACCACTTAGGGAAATGCCACACTGGCGGATTGCAGGAGTTTTCAAAGCGGAGCGGCCACGCAGGGACCACGTCGCGGCCGCGCGATATGCAATGGATGCGGCGGCATGTTTCTGCGTGGCCGCCACAAAAAAAACAATGACATTCAGATTTATCTCTACGGCGAATCAGTCGCGCATCCGCGGCGTTAATGCAGATGTCTTTGCCGCGCACACGCGGCGTGTTCGCTGCGTCGTCGCTCCGCTTTGAAAACGCTCGCAATCTGCCAGTGTGGCATCTCCCTTAGTGTATCTAAGATAGCGAAGATATTGCAAGGTTGAAAAATCAAATCCCTTACAAGACACATTAATCCGTAGTGGTCGCAATTCAACCACGTCACATCTTAACGTAAAACTAAAACTAAAACGTAAGCTATAATCAATTTATTTTGAGATAACTTCATCGGTTCTGAGAGAGCAATCATCTATGCTTAGACATTAATTGTTAAAACAATTAAATTTGAGCAAAGAAGCGTGGAAGCCGTAAAGTTTGAGCAGGAAACAACTCTAATAGTGTTGACCGATTTTCCGCGAGCGGCCCACCCAGAAGTTTATTCCATCCTACAATTTTCTTAGATATTAAAGTTATTCCAGCGGCGACAAACGCCCACTTAACTATTCTATCGGGGAAAACTGGAGTGAAAAACATAGACTATTTTAATTAGAACAAAATTTGTCGCAATATAGGATAAATAATGGTAGCGTGAGGGCTGAAACCCGGAGCACTTTTTGTAGGGACTTGCAGAGTAGCAAACTGCTTTCTTGCAACAAGACAGAGAAGAACGTATAGACGGAGTTGGTGACCCTTGTTAGGACCCAACAAAAAGTTAGGGCTCCCTGAAACAGAGCGCGTCAAACATATCGTTCATGTGCGCACACAGGGCATTATTTGAACATCTATTATGCCCTGGCAACTTGAAGGTAAACGCCAAATACGCTGGTATGCAAATTTCTCTGAACCGATCTTTCCCTCGGCATTGCTTTCTTGAAATAATTTATTTACTGATGACTGATTTATACACTCATTATTAATTATTATTATAATAGTTGTTCTTCTTGTTCTTAGGGTGCCATCCGCTTTCGCATTTAGGCAATCAGATTGCCGATTTGAACTTTCGATACACAAGATCTTAAATGTGACTGAGTGCCGATTTTGAACCATTGGCATATATATTTCAGTCACGATATTCTTCTTCTTCACACTTCTCTTTCCCTGTTTTACCCCTTAATGATCTGTACTGTAGCTCGTACTTTTTAGGGTCTCGGGCATTTTTAAGACAGCAATTGTTTCAATAATGATACTCTACGTAAGTTGAATAAGTATAAAATTCAAATTAATCACAGACTTTATCGTCCCGCTGTCACCTCGGGTTATGGCACAGTTTCCCCAAACTGCAGAGCCGGGGCCGGGGCTCGCAGCCAGCGATAACGACTGAGCCATGACAACTGCTCGCAACTTGTGAAGAAGTTGCGGTAACTTGCGGCAACTCGCGGTAACTAGTGGCAACTTGAGGCAACTTCAGATCGCACCTAGGCGGATCATTGTTGTTTTATTTGTGGAGACGACGATAATTACATTTTACTTTACCTTCTTTGTATTTTGATTCAAGAACTGAATGCATATGTATTTGCGTACTTAGTTTTCCTTCGCTATTTGACTCGACTGGTTGCGGTTGAGTAGGTGGATGAAAGTTTTCGACTCATTTTCATGTTACTAGTCAAAAGTACGTAGTTTCAAGTAAACATAAGGGAAATCTTTGCAAGGGTTACTCTTCATGTTTCTAACATGACCTAACCCGGATTATAAATTGAACGCATCACATAAGAAGAACACGATTACTTTGGTTTTTTAGACATATTCGAACGTGAATTTTGCACATGTATGTATGTACGAGCTATCCAAATTGTCTACAATAATTACGTATAATTAATGTACACGGGACAATGTGTTTTGTCCCGTGTACATTAATTACTTGTATAATGCAACGCGAACGAAAACAAAAGTTTAAAATCTTAAATAATTACGTAGTAAATACGTCTGCAAAGTAGCATAGCACGGCTATCAATAAGTCACCTATTCTGGGTACACGAGGTTCTTTTTCACATAAATAATATTAGATTTTTGCTGAAATGTTTGCTGTATTCTGTTAGGGTTTGTCTCTCTAATGTTCAAATATTAAATTCTGGTATTTCAAAAAAATAATAATTTGTTAGTTAATTCACTGAAAATGTATGAATATGTTGATTTTATGAAATAAAACCAAGGATTGTGGCATTACAGCTATGGTGCCATAGTAATATATTCTCAGGGGGGCAGTTCTACTACTGCGAAAAAATCATTGGCCGGCACTTGGACTTGAAAAAAAGAATGTCGTTTCCCCTTAATTCACGAATTTAGATAAATTGAACAAATTTCGTAATGAATATTCTGTTAGATAGGTTCAAATGTAATTTACTATGTAGAACTCAATAATCACAAATGAAATAAATAACCGAATGTAAACACTAATATTGCCAACAGATTCCGTATCACCCAAAACAACCACCTAGCAAAGATATAATGAGATAGCAATTTAAAATAATTCAGTAACTTTACTGCTAACCTCGATAACTCGAAGGAGTTGGGATAACAATCGCGCCTTGACAACAGTAGCAAGTTGCGCAACTCGCGGCAAGTTGCTGGGACCACACCTAGCCGGTGCAGTTTTATTTGCCGAAGAGAGGATGCTCACCCTCTAGCTAGCTGCACTTCGCTGTAGCCGCTAACAGTTTCAAACTACCCACGAACACGTTTACTTTGGAAATTTTAAAGTTTTGCTTCACTTCGACGGCCTTGATGGTGTGTACTCGTTCACCTAAAGAACGAATGGTTTGAAGTTGGATTTTAGTTGAACACAGATTGATGTGGTCAGCTACTCTCGGTTAACTTTAGCATTAACATAGGGCGTGTTAGTCGCAAGTCTTCTTCCTTTTCACCAGCATTCTTTCACCCATAATGCCTGTCATCATGCCCGTTGGGCATAAGCCGTCGCAAGTATCATTACCAAAATAAAAATAAATTATCTTATCTTATCTCATCAACTTGACCGAGAGATATTCAAGCTAGATTAAAAATATAAGAATAAAAATACTTCAACTGTTGATCGACATACAATATTTTATCAAAGCCGACCCCGTCGTCTTTGCTTGAATGAATATAACATCAAACATTAATAATAATAATATCCATCAACCGATTACGGCTACGGCAGCCAATCACCCACGTACGCAGGATATATTATAGTGCTCAAGTGTGTGCGCAAACACAAGTGCATTCTCTATTCCCTTATCCTCATATTCCGATGGGACACCAGCGTGACGACCGGAGAGGGGTTGGGCGCAGGACCAACGGCTTAACGTGTTTTCCGAGGTACAGGGGTCCATGACCCCTGACTTCCAGACTCCGGGCTGAGACTAAGAATTTCTTACCGAAAACTTACAATACAATAAGATACAAATGTTTGGCCCGACCCGGGGATCGAAGCCTCTTGCGCAGCCGTCGCATTAAAGAGCGACCCACTCACCACTGCGCCACCGAGGCAGTCAAACAATATGTAATTAAACATTACTGTGACTCTTTTTATTGCCATTATGAAGAAACGACGTTAGATATATGTCTAATAAACTTCCCATGTACTTCTAATACTTAGGTACACTCTATACCACCGCTATTTTTTAAATATTACTATTTATAAAGAGGTAACGATAAGACTTATTAGGCAAACTAAAAAACCAAATACTTGCGCGATGTTATCGTCCCTCAACGCCATCCATTGGTGCAATGTGGAACTAATGTCCAGAAACGATCTGAGGGCGAACGAACTGAGTCCGAACGAATATACATAGTACTCGTATATAATGTCTCTACAATTTGAAATTTCATCATTTACATGTGGTTTGAAAGGGTCAAATCCTAGTTCTAAGTATTTTAGGATATGTGGCAATAACGGAACGGCTACACGATATTGACTCGAAACTATATGAATACCTTCAATTACGTAATTTAATAGGGTTCGTTGATACTAAAATACGTAGCAAATAGTAGGAGATTCGAATTCCATCTCTTCGATAGATGAGAAGTAATTTATGTTAAAGGACATTCTCTTTTTTGGTGCAAGTGCCGGCCAGTCTTTTTTTGTGGTATTCTATAGGACATGCCCCCCTGAGTATTACTATGGCCAAGGATAAGGGACATTTCCTTGTTTTTATTTTAGTATAAAAACCTTCATATCTTCATACATTTTCAGTGAATTATCTAACAAAATCTAAGAACAAAATATTTATTTTTCGTAATGCCAACTTTTGACATTCGGACATCAGTATTAAACAAACAGCAATAAGCAATTATTGATTCGGTGGGTAGGTCTAAAATAAGCCGCATGGGCCGATGCAATTCAAAGGTTTTAAATTAGTGTCTAGTGGTTTTTAGTGTACACATTTGGTGTTTATTTGTGCAGTGAAGTGCTGTATCACATGAAAGTGATCCTAATAATAAGAATCGTTGGATTGTATCGTTTTAAACACTGCTATTGTGTGTCGAGTGCGTTGTCTCGTGACAACTTGCTTAAAATAATAGAGTCTTAAAACCTGCGATTGCTTTTAGAGTGATATCCGCTGAATTCGTAGGTCGATAAAACGTAAAACACCGGCGTTTTATTGAGTGACTGTGATTTTGACTGACTTCAACTGTTGACTACCTACTTATTTTCAATAAGTTACTTGACATTGGCGAATTATCTTCGAGTAGAGGCATAATAAAAATACAACAATAATTGCTTATTATTTAAGCAATTATTGTTTTCGACCAGCACTTTCATATTTGAACCAAAAATATACGAAAATCCAACGATCTCCTTTAGGCCCGTTAAAAAAACGGTCTAGTGAGAATCAATGAAAAAACATGACAGGTTTGTTTACATTGATGTGTAGTTGGAAATAAAAAGTATAAGGTACAGTTTTCTGCTTCTCTGCAAGCCTGCCAATGAGGGTTTTCGCGTGTGAAAAATCCGCTAGATGGCGTAATGTTGGACTGAGATCCAACATCAACCGCATTGGTTGTTTAGTTTGTTAAATTGACGGTCACGTTTAAAAATAACCAATCACTTTGTATATGGACCTCACTCCTATAGTACTCCATCTAGCGGATTTTTCACACGCGAAAACCCTCATTGAAAATTAAAGATCAAGTATCAATAGTAAGTGGTTCTCTAAGTCTATCGGTAAATTGGTCCGAAACGGGCGAGATGGGCTGAAGTAGGAAGCTGAGGCGCGCCAGCAACAACTAGGTTTTTTTATGTGATAGGTAGCAGACAAGCATACTTATCACCTGATGGTAAACGATGGCCACCGCCCATGGATACCCTCGACATCAGTGGAGTCACAAGTGCACTGCCAACCTTTCCCCCGGATTGGGCCTCCGGTACCATCACTCACGCATCTAAACACAGCACAGTGCTGCTTTACGCCGGTTTTCTGTGAAGCCGTGGTATCACACCGGTCGAGCCGGCCCATTCATGCCGTAGCGTGGCTCTTGCACGGTCAAGTCGTTATTCATCTTCTTATCTTAAGCTTTACTGTTTCAATGTATCCTCCTTCATGGATAAAGCAAACCCTGTATAGAAGGATTTTTTATGCTTTAATCACACCAGAAAAAGATTTGTAGTATGTACAGTGTGTTAGGATAAATATATATAGTAAGGTAATATTAAAACTAATAGTATTGTTTACAAATGACTTATATTATTTCAGATTTAATAACTATTGATTTAGTAATTAGAATTTACGATTTGAATGCAACTTCCGGTTATGGCGCTATCGTCACGGCGAAAGAACGATAGCGCGCGTTTTCACTTGTTAGGGTAAATATAAAGTAGGAGAGTTTACTATTATAATTAGTAGTGTTGTTTATGCATGTAATTAATTATTTAGGTAATTATATAAATTAATTTAATAAATAGACTTTACGATTTGAGACACTTTACGCCGGAGACATCGTGTTGAAGCTAAAGTGGTGTGATACGGAAAAAGTGTAGTGAAGTGTTGTGTGATTACGAGAACTGGTGGTTAAAACAGGTAGTAACTATGCCAAATTAATTGTTAAAGTTTATATTGAATTGGTGGAAATGTAGTCATGTGAGTTGTGTAAAATATAATTGTTTAATAATTCAACAACTATAGTTTCATTCAGCTCTTGGAGACCCTATTTCAAGTGCCTTATACCATATTTGTCCTAAAATGAAAGTAATTTAATTTTTGGGTTTTTTGGTTATAGAGACACAGTATATTGGCTCTCCTCAGCCTGGTGGTAAGTAAGAGAAGAGCCCACGTTGCAATTACAACGGGCGCGAAGTAAAGGCATCACTTCGGTTCGCATTGCCATACTGGCCCGCGAGAAGCTTCTTCACTCTACGTTTGAATGAATCCATATTGTAGGAAGGAGGAAATCATCACCATCATCATCATCATTTCAGCCAATAGACGTCCACTGCTGGACATAGGCCTCCCCCAATGTTCTCCACACAGATCGGTCCTGTGCCTCCCGCATCCAATGGTAGTTTTACTAAACATAGGGGTTTGGGGCACACCCACCACGCTGGCCCAGTGCGGGTTGGTGGGGAACGCCAGAGCCTCTTCCGTTGTGCAGCAGGGTACGCCACGTGCAGGTGAGGTTGACTTAGGCCCCGTTAGACCTATAGGGGGTGTATGGGGTCCCCCCATACACCCCCTTAGGAGGAAATACATGGGTTTAATATTGCAATGATCACGGCGACTATTAATAATCGCATAAAATATAACAACAGAATTAGTAGGTGTGTCTTGACAGACACACACTTATAACATATAATATAACATCGGCAAGGGTTGTATCGATTCAAGTTATCGAGTTATCACAGCGGGCCCGAGCACAGGAGCATAGTTGCAAAGTAGCGCGCAAGTTTGAAGCGGGCATACTCAGCAACTCGACCTATAAACACAAGTGTTGGCTCAACTTACGAGTATTTGTCCCTTGCGCATCGCAAACTCCACACAATAACATTTTGTGTGTGTTCTTTCGCATCGTGCGCTAAAAGGCAATTTCAAGTCACATCCTCGTAGGTTGATACAGTGCATCGATGTACAGGTTGTATCTCTGAATATTTACATCCCTTGAACCACGTGTTCTACCAACCATTATTGTGAACAACATTTGTTCTATGAGTTTCGGAAATTTCGCATAAAAATATCAAGTTTTCATACTAGAAAACTCGTAGAACAAATGTTGTTTAGAATGGTTAGTAGAACACGTTTTTAAAAGAATGTAAATGTTCACATATACACCCTTTAAGTTGTACAGTGGCGGACAGGTCAAGCTATATAAAACTGTCAAATTTCCTCAATCGACTTTGAATTCAATGTGTAACAATATAAGGTTTATAATCGAATGGAGAAATTTGACAGTTTTGTATAGCTTGATGTGTCCGCCACTGTACACGTTCTAAACATTAACTTATTCTACATACTGGAGGCAAACTTCTTCGATAGGTTTTCTGAATTGATTATCAATATCAAACTTATTTCGCTAGTACGTAATTATCGTTACATTTACTAAGCAAACAAAAGGCAATATTAATATGAATAAAGGTCTTTTGTCTTTACCTACTAAGTATACTCAACGCCATAACTCGCGGTAGACGGTAGAGGTTTTCTTTCATTAATAAATAACGAATGATATATTTATTTTATTTCATTTAACTTAGAGAAAATTAATTACATTTTTTATATAAGGCTGTATGAACCGGTGTCGTCGACAGATATTTCTAAAAATACAGTTCCGAGTACATTAACAGTTCGTTCAAATAAACAAAAGAATTGCGTCCCATGCGCACGACACAAGCTGAAGCCAAGCAAATTTGACAGTCAATATGTTCAAATGGTCTGTAGAATGAAAAGGCAGTAACTATTATACTAGAACCAAAGACTCGTGGCAGTCGGTGTCATATTTCAATCATAATTAGGTAATTAATTTAATACTTTACCATCTGCCGCGGTTTTTTTGCGTTGAATATAATCGAAAATTCACAAAAAAATGTCTTACAAATGCAATTAACTTTTTTTATGTTATAGGTGGCAGACGAGCAGACGGATCACCTGATGGTAAGCAATTGCCGCCGCCCATGGACACCCGCGACACCAGTGGTTAATTAGTTCATTAGTTTAACTTAAAATACATTTATTAGGTACTATAACGGGAACCTAGCAGTAAATGTTATTTATGTAGTGCCGTTTTTTTTGAAGTCGCTCTAAACGTAGAATGAGAGAAGCGAGAGTGAAAATGAAATGAACTGAGATAAACAGTGATTGATTTTGTAATGTTGATTCGTTGTCTCGTTAAGCCGCCCTCCTTCTGCCATTGGAGCAGCGTTTCAATCAATCATACTTGTCGTTTTTAAACGTAATCATGGACTAATTATATAATTAGTATATGACGTAATATAAAAGTTACTAATAAATTACTAGTCATAAAACTGATTATGCGTTTTGGTTTATATGATTGTGCTTTATATATAATTTGATTCAATAAGAAAGGATAAAGGAAAATAATATTTCCCTTCATCTTTCCTAATATCACTTGTGAGAGATGGTCGTTACTTGTGGTTTCTTTAGAAATCTGATAATTTTATTTTTATGTCATATTTACGTATGTAGGTGGCAGACGAGCAGACGGATTGCCTGACGGTAAGCGATTGCCGCCGCCCATAGACACCCGCGACACCAGTGGAGTCACAAGTGCGCTGCACCCCCTTTCCCCCGGATTGGGCTTCCGATACCCTCACTCACGCAGCGAAACACAGCACAGTGCTGCATCACGCCGGTTTTCTATGAGGCCTTGGTACCACTCCGGTCGAGCCGGCCCATTAATGCCGAAGCGTGACTCTCCTACGATAAAAAATATTTCAATATTTCCAAATATTTATTTAAAATAATTGTAAAGTATTTTTAATGCTACTTATGGTATTCATGTGTTATTACAATGTTACCAACATAAAAAACAAAGGCAAGAGAGGACCCCATATTCTAATAAATCCAAATAGGACAGGGTGTGATATTGATTTTTTGGTATTTTGTACTCGACCCTTGGTTACTTATTTTCCAGAAATTTAAGATTTTTTAGAATTATCACACCAAAATAAAAATAAAGTTTCATTGAATGCTGTACCAGTGGGCATTTTTTGCTATCCATATTTTAACGTTATCTTTAAACGCATGTAACTTTTTATCAAACAGTTGTAGAAATATGATACAATTTCATTTCTAGTTACGAGATTCAAGACGAAAAAATACGTAATATTTTCACCACCCACACGGGACCTCAACAACATGGCCTTCTGCTTATCTTCTTTGATTAAAATTAGAATTATTTAAGTATAAGAATATTTTTTTCCCGAACAAAGTCACCAAATTGTACCTTTCCTTTTTGACATATCAGAGCACATCTATATACCGTTAAGCCGTTGGTCCTGCGCCTAATCCCTCTTCGGTCGTGTCACACTAGTGTCCCATCGAAATAAGAGGGTACGGGAATAGAGCGTGCACTTGTGTTTGCACAAATTCTTGTGCACTATAATATGTCCTGCGTCGATGGCTGATCGCTGAGATTGGCCGCCATGAGCGAAATATCGGTTTGGAGGACATTATTATTATTATATACTGTTATTTTTTATCGTATCGACTTCTCATAGATAGGTATCGTGAATAAAGGTCCATATAGCATGTTAGATCAACATAATAAGCGAGAAAACACTGTTCCATACATTATTGCTGGGTGGATATTAAATTTTGTATATGTGTCGTACATGTTTTTTGAACCTCCGGTGCTCTTCTGACTATCTAAATCCAATCTGAAATTTGAAAGGAATTTACTATGGTGAATCATATGATAAGTACATAATCTAACAAAAAGTACTTTTATAATACGAGTTTTAAAATTACGTTAATAATAATAATATCCTCCAACCGATTTCGGCTAAGGCGGCCAATCTCAACAATCAGCCACTTACGCAGGACCTATTATAGTGCTGAAGTGTGTGCGCAAACACAAGTGCACTCTCTATTCCCTCGCCTTCATAATCCGATCAGGCACAGTAGTGTGACACGACCGGAGAAGGATCGGACCTTAGAATAATAACCTATATTCTAAGGATCGGGCGCAGGACCAATGCCTTAACCGTGCTTTCCGTGGCACGGGGGTACAAGACCCCCAACTTAATGTTAAGTCCCTAGTAAATAAAATTGATATGTGTTTATAAATACAATATAGTTAAATATGTATAATTATGTAATAGGGTTTATTATTAATAGGGTTAATCATTATATAATTCTCACAACATCTCATACGTTGACCTGATTCCGTACTAAGTAGCTTAAGCACTTGTGTTACAGATATCAGACAACAGAGGAACACAAATATATACTTAAATACAAATATTACACCCAGACACTGAACAAACACAAGTGTTCATCGCACATCGAATGTAGTCCAGGGTGGGGATCGAACCCACGTCCTTTGGCGTAAGAGGCAGTATATTAATTAAATAAATTAATAACTTCCAGACTCCAGGCTGACACTGAGAATTTCTTAACAGAAAAACACAGATACAAATTTTGGCCCGACCCGGGGATCGAACCCGGGACTGCAAGCGCAGCCGTCGCATTAAAGTGCAAACCACTAACCACTGCGCCACCGAGGCAGTAAAACAGGAACTTAGGAGGGACAAATACCTGTGACTAAATATACCTGTTAGTGACGCACTCCACCAAGCTACAGAACGGGACCGATGGAGACAACTGGTTGACGGAATTGAACGGAGTCACCATCCTCAACAGTGAGGGACCGACCAAAGAGAGAGAGAGGAGGGACCAAAAATATTATAAGGGCCCTTTTTTATGTGATAGGTGGCAGACCAGCAGACGGATCACCTGGTGGTAAGCGATTACCGCCATCCATGGACACCCGTGCCACCAGTGGAGTGGAGCGCTGCCAACCTTTAAACCCCCTTCCCCTGAATTGGGCCTACGGTACCCTCAATCACGCAGTGAAACACAGCACAGTGCTGCTTCACGCCGGTTTTCTGTGAGGCCGTGGTATCACTCCGGTCGAGCCAGCCCATTCATGCCGAAGCGTGGCTCTCCCACGGTAAGAATTTATACATAAATTTTCTTATTATGAGTGTTGTTTATTTCGTGTGCGAGTTAATTGAAGAGCTCGGCCATACTTAATTTACGGACAGTCATATTTTGTGGTGTAGTATTTTCAAAATATAGTTCTCACAAAGGTACAAAATGTTCCTTTTGTCTGTGTAATCTAGTCATTCTTAGCACCAGTAATGTAAAGTGTTAAGTTGTTAATTCTTTTTGTTCCGAGGGTGCTTGTGTTTGTGCGAGGCTGCGAGCGATGCTCGTGGAGCACGTCTGCGTCGGAGTCGGATAGCATCTGCGAGACTCACGACCAACGCAAACTTGAGAACTCTCCCG
Source organism: Marasmia exigua (assembly GCA_019059595.1). Lineage (NCBI taxonomy): Eukaryota > Metazoa > Arthropoda > Insecta > Lepidoptera > Crambidae > Marasmia > Marasmia exigua. The sequence continues at coordinate 14,691,664 of CM032466.1, forward strand.
TCTTGGAGTTTCGCGAGCTCTTTCAATTTACTGCACTTTTTTATTTTAAGTGCTTACAATGGTAATTTGGAAATATAAAGAATTTTAATTTCATGTGAGAATGAGATGTCTTTATGTATGTTTAATCCAATCAAAGAATGTTAAGCGCATTATTATAAGTATTATGTACAGAGGATGGCATAAGATCGTGCGACACAGAAACCATATTTTGGACAACCTTATGTGCTGCCGCCCGGTGATAGATATTACTGGAAAGACGAAGTTGTCAAAGATCGAATGTAGTTAATTGCGCCCAACTGAAGACCTATTCTCGAACACTTAACATTGAACTCGAGCTAGCGAATTGTATGGAATGTAGGAAATCTCTAATTTGCATAGCGCACATTAATGTGTGAGGCCAAGATCCACTTTAGATCGCAGCGAAGTAGGTGTTATTACTTAGGAATTAAAGTAGGTATATTAACTTGTCAGCTGACAACTTAGACGTATTTTAATCTTTCTAATTTCAGAAAGACTATCCATTAAGTTTTTTATTCATTACCTTTAAACTGAGTTTAAACAATGGTATTGACTTTTAAGCACTGGTATGGACTTTAAACTGAGTTAAAACTATTTTATTGACTGCAAAATGGGTTTAAACAATGATATTGACTTTTAGACTGATTTCAAACAATGATATTGACTGGCCGGATAGTGCAAATGCTAGTGACCCTTTTTTTTGTTTTCCCGGAGGAATGCAGCCGGCTCGAAAGGAGCCGACGTCGGCGCCGGTGGTCGACGCCGGTGGTCGACGCCGCCTTATGCGCACCCGGCCACTGGGAGACGGCCGGGTAGTGTGGGGCTCTCTCAAGGGCCTACCAACTAAAAACTCCGGGGCATTTCCATCAACGCCCATGTGGGATGAACCACGAGAGCGGTGGGAACCTTAATCATAATAATAATAATAGACTGACCGGATGGCGCAATTGGTAGTGACCCTGCTTCTTACGCCAAAGGTCGTGGGTTCGATCCCCACCCTGGAAAAACATTCGTGCGATGAACACTTGTTTTTGTTCAGTGTCTGGGTGTAATATATGTATTTAAGTATATATTTGTGTTCATCTATTGTCTGATATCTGTAACACAAGTGCTTACGCTACTTAGTACGGAATCAGGTCAATATATGAGATGTTGTAAAAAAAAAAAATAACTCAGTCTTCGTGGCCCATCCAGGAAGGGCGAGAGGCTCACCAGCACGGCCTATATACACATGAAGCCAAAAAGGCCTAGGACTTACACACTCTCCCACAGCCCAACACTCACCCTTCCGGTGGGCCCACACTGCTGGGTCGCAATGCAAGCACTCCGGAGAGGAAGACTGCTGGCTTCCCTCGTAAATCCCCAGCTGGCTGGAAGGCAGAAAGAAGGTAGCTCCGCTGGGTTGCGGAGACGGTCGGTAGAGCAGTGAAAGCGAGGGCAGCGGGTCGTAGCCGCATCCCACTGGACAATTGTGGGACGCAACATGGACCCGTTACAAGACTCCCCCACCAGAAGATGGATTCAGCGCCTGACGACGCATCCTCCACGTGGGGTCCATGTCAAATTGCACCCGCGATAGTCTACGCAACCCGCACGGGCAAGCCCGGACTGAGCCACCACAAGACCCAAGAACAATGTGACCCCAATGTGGACTTGTCACGCGGGAACCGGCCCGGCGCACGACAAAGCGTGGATGTAAAGCGTCGATGCGATCCTACACTGGCCCTATTGCGCCTCGGTTTACAAGTTGAGGTCGGTCCTCAAGGCCCTCAACGGGCTTTAAGAGCCTCCGAGCTGGGTGCGCTGGAAGCACGGTCCGCAGCGCCGGGCTGGCCCGCCGGTTGTGTGAATCCATTGGCCGTCGGGTGGTGATGTAGAGTCGCCACCAATCACCACCCGCCTTTAGTAGCTCGCAGAAGCACAAATACTAACGGCCGAGCCGCTCAAGGAGGTCGATGAACCGTAATCCCCCCAATGGTGGTGAATCTGCCTCATACGCCAAAGGTCGTGGGTACGATCACCCTGGACAAACATTCGTAAGAAGAACACTGGGGTGTAATATATTAAGAATATATTTGTAACTCCTCTATTATCTGATATCCATAACACATTTGCTTGAGCTATTTAAGTACAGATTCAGGTCAATATATGAGATGTAACATAAATTCATGTATACTCTATGTAATTTTAATGCTTAAAATATAGTTAAGTATGAGTCCGCCGTGTGGTCCCCGACAGAGTAGAATAGGCCACCCTCACTCTTACCGAGGTGTCGTAAAAGGCGACTAAGGTAAAGCTGCTGGCATGATCATCAGCACCCAGAGAAGGAAAACTCTGCTTAAATATCAAAACCCTCGCCAACCCGTCTGCCAAGCGTGGTGAGTATGGCAATTACCCCTCATGTGATTGAGGGAGGCCCGTGCCCCAGCAGTGGGGACTTAAATGGGCTGATGATGATGATGAGTCCCACACTTTTTTTTTTGGTTTCTCAGGGGGAATGCCGCCAGCTCAAGAGATGAGCCGACTACCTTATGCATACCAGACCACCTAGGAGCGGCCGGGTTATGTGGGGCTCTCCTTTGGCGGGGGGCTTCCCCCAAAGAGAAGTCAGGCAAAGGCATACCCACTAAACCCCCTGCGGTTCTCCCTCATCGCCCATATTGGGGAATATCATGGTGATACAGCCGAAGTCTCCATCCACGATATTCCCCGGGTGGATGTCCGCCTGTACGCCAGGCGGTTAGTCCCACCCTACCTTAATTATTTACAGTTGAGGCCATCATTTGTAGGAACATACACTTCATTATTGGGGTGGTAGGTATATATTATTTTAATATATAAGTAATTTACCAAATTTAATTAAGGCAGTCACGGCAAATGAGAGAATAAACACTTCAGCGGATTTAATAATATTTTCTAAGTAAATGGAGTGATGGGAAAACCGTTGTCGCAATGATTCCGTTAATTTAATATAAAACTCCATTTCTTCTAATGAAATAAGTGTTTTGATTCCTATTAAAATTGAACGTGTTTCATACTTTGTGATTTCGTTTTTACGAAAGATTTCAAATCCCGAAAAATAGAAGAGCCAGTGAAGAATGACGGTTCAATTTGATAGATAAAGCGCCTAAAACAAACCGGTGCATTGACGTACTCTGGATTCCAATTACCTGTATATCCGGCGGTTCTGATTGACCGCCTCTCGGTAACCTCAGCCGCCCGACCACATCACCCTATTTCGACGCTAGGCCTATGCATTGAGGCGACAGTTAAACTCTGTCTCTCTCGCTCAAGCTAACGTCAAATCACTGAGGTCGGAAAAAGACTTCGCATCGAATATGAAGTCGAAAGTATCTGAATTGGGGTTTAGATAGTTTTCGTTTGGAATAGCGGTAGTCTCGCGAGACTGGGCTTTGTGTACGACCCTCGTTAGCGACGCCACTTCAAAGCCGACAAGGGCAATCCCAGTAGTCACAGGTATAGTTGGCAGAATTTATTGTAATTTACCTGTGTCTAGTGATAGTTATGAGTTCATATGGGATCGTCGAAAAATTACAGTATGAATATTTAATAGTGGAGATTAGATTTTAGTTTCAAATGAAATGGCATAAATTAAAGATGAGATAACTCTACGAGTCGTTAATTTATTTAATCTTTTCTCAATCAATTCGTTTTATTCAATAGATCATTATCATCTACTACTTATCTTTTGTTGTTGTATTTTGTTTCCGTGCAATGAAAATATTTTCCTATCATGTACTTTTTGGGTAGAATTATGTTGAATCATAGTTATTTTCGAAACAAATGATGTATAAACTAGTAAAGAATTTATAAGAGGCAAACAAAATCGATATTCAATTAGGAATAATAAATGAGACTGAAATAAATGTGGGATTGAGTAAAGTGTTAATATAAAGTACTTATTCCTGAATCCTTGGATTTATTCATAATCCCATCCAACATAAAGAGAGCGTAGGTGCTACGAGTATCGAGTATCGAGAAGGTGTATTTGCCGCTAGAAGCTAAAAGTGGCCGAAAATGTAAGGACCTAAATGAATTTATTGCCTTCGGGAAAATGAGATTGTTTTACGTGGTTGGTAGTTTTCTCCAAATCCGTACCTACTTATATTATAAACGTGAGAGACCGATTGACGTGTTTCTTTAAGCGGAGATAGGCTACTTTTTGGCAAACAGAATTCCATGCTAGCGAAGCCGAGGACGACCGCTAGACTAGTTAAGATTAGTTCGATTGTAATTTTTAGCTACTAAACCGGATCTATCTACAATTTCAGGGTTACAACCTCCTGGCAAACACTTATACTATTTATTAAATAACAATGCACAAATGTTAGGTCCGTTTTTGTACGCGAAAAATTGATTACCGCCAAAATTGGCCGCTTTTGGCGTGAATCAATTTTTCGCGTACCCGTTGAACCCAACATTTTTACATGGTTATTTAATAAATAGTATAAGTATTTGCCGAGAGGTTGTAACCTCGAAATTGTTTGAAATAGATCCGGTTTAGTAGCTAACAATTAAAAACGAATGGTGTCGCTAGTTAGGGCTGCCCGTCGCCTTAACTATAAATATCAGTTCAAGTCGTAGTACACTTCAAGTGGCTGTTCGATAGTTAAAAGTAAAGATTTGAAGTTGATTGCTAATACTTAAATTCTTCCTAACTAAAGCAGTTAAACTTTCGATAAAATATGTTCATACTAATTATTTTCTCAAAAATATTACTGCATTTGTTCTTTTTCCTTTTGACCGTACTTATTCAGGAACTTACTCGTAACTTCTTATTGAAAATTTTACGAGTCAAAGTTCTGACAAGTAGAGTGTTATAATAGGTACTCGAGAGTTTCCCTAATTTAAAAATGTCAACCTGTTAGACTGGGCATTCAACTTCCCTCATTAAAAGTTCCACCTATTAGATTTTTTTCCCAAAATAAGATGAAGCCTACTAAATTTTCTTACGAACTTATTCAAACCAATAGGGCTGGATATATAAGTTAAATAGTTCGTATGCATTCTATGACAAATAATTATATATATTATTAATAATGCACAAATCTACTGTATTTTATTAAAAAACATATCATCGTCAGCCCATTTAAGTCCCTACTGCTGGGGCACGGGCCTCCCTCAATCACATGAGGGGTAATTGCCATACTCACCACGCTTGGCAGACGGGTTGGCGAGGGTTTTGATATAAATGCAGAGTTTTCCTTCTCTGGGTGCTGATGATCATGCCAGCAACTTTACCTTAGTCGCCTTTTACGACACCTCGGTAAGAGTGAGGGTGGCCTATTCTACTCTGCCGGGGACCACACGGCTAAAAAAATATATACCTATTGAGAAACGTGATGAGTAAGCAGAGATTCAGCAGGCAGAGAATATAAATTATACCAAAATCGTACTCGTATGTGGAGAGGTATATATAACCTTGCCAGAAAGCGCCGGCAATCCGTCTTATTACCACCAGGCCATGACTAACCGCACCGATTTCGAGCAGACAAATTTTATCATAGAAAAACCATTAACTTCATTAAGGCAGAATACATAGGAGTAAGTTGATGAATATTGAACGACTACGCTAAAAGCATCTCAGTTTAGATGCCGTAAGCGTTTATAAGCTTCGGCACAAGTATCTATTATTTCCAAGGCAATTATGTTCAGGCGCGTTGTGTAAGGATACGTCGGATGAGGGTGTGCGTTGAATTGCCCGATGAGTCTCGAATAATTTATTTGTTACGTAATTACCTGCGCCTCAGCGACAAATAGTTATTTATTGCGTCGCGGAGAGCGGTCGCACGAAACGGTGGATGTTAGGGCAAATCCAAATTAATGTACCCGTAGCGCTGCCGATTGCGAACGCTGCCACGTGAAATTGAATACTGGGTCGTGAATAAACCTTTCCTACGTGAACAACCACACCAACCTACATAAAACTGTAGATTTGCCCAATTTAGGCCGTGGGAGAGCCAAGCTTACCGTAGGAGAGCTTCGGCATGAATGGGCCGGCTCGACCGGAGTGATACCACGGCCTCACAGAAAACCGGCGTGAAGCAGCACTGTGCTGTGTTTCGCTGCGTGAGTGAGGGTACCGGAGGCCTAATCCGGGGGATAGGGGGGTTTTAAGGTTGGCAGCGCACTTGTGACTCCAGTGGTGTCGCGGGTGTCCATGGGCGGCGGCAATTGCTTACCATCAGGTGATCCGTCTGTTCGTCTACCTACACATTACATAAAAAAAATTAGGCTTTTGGGTGCACATTGCGTGTGACTATTACTCGCAAAATCAAATAAGAGTTGCTTAACAAAGCTGCTCTAATTTGTTTAATTTAGATTTAGTAAATTTAATCATTATTCTGGAGCTTGCGCTAAACATCTAAACTTTAATTTAGATGGCAATAGACGCACTTAAAACCTCCGCCTTGAAGTTGAAGTAATTTTTGTTTAATTTAACTTATGGAAGTGGATATTTGTAGTGCCTGTTTAATGAAATAAAACTAGAATTGTCTACTTTATTTTTAATAATTAACGGTATAAACCCATTTATGAACGAGTTTGATAACTGTGAAAAACAAAAAAAGATCTTAGTATTTATATCAAATAAGTACCTACCTACCATCCTATTCAATATATTGATAATAATAATAAGCTTTATTGCCATGAAGCATGTTACAGTTTTGTTCTTAAAGCTAGCGGTTCTGCACTAAGCAAGATCTGCTTGTGTGATAAAAATAAAATTCGTAATTTTTTAACTCCACTTTATTTTCCTGTTGATAAAATTCACATTACTGAATAAGAAATAAAAGAAAAATACTTTTATTCAGAGACGTCGCTTCTTAGCCCTTTGAAGATTAAAAAAATGATATTTAGATCAAGTAAATAACCTGTTATAAGCCTTTACTGTGCGTTTTTTTTTAATTTATTACATTAATTTTATCAAGCGAGAAATATAGCTAATGTTATCGTCAAATGTTTTCATCTTAGCGTGTAATTTCCGGTTGCATCCAGGAAACTCTTAGACCATGATTCAGGTTTTGGGGAGTCTGGTATTTACAATGTGACCTTCGCAACTGTTTAACAGGGGACCCAGACCAACTGAATCACGGTTACACGTTTCAGAAACTATCCGAAACGTTCAGACTTCCTAACGATGTTTACATCACCGCCGACCTAATGGTAGAAATACCCATGTAGATTTGAAAATTCTAGAGGTACATGCTCGGATTCGAATCATGACCCCTGTATGGAAGGCGTATTCTTATCCTCTGAGCTACCATGATTCTCAAAGTCGTCGTGAATATATTGAGAAAAAATAATAAGGTGACCATGACTTTTAAAACGCTGAACTAAGTTGAATGACTGACCTAAAGATGAAGATGGTTTTTATTTCTAAAAATATGGTAGACATGTTCTTAAACTAAAATAACGTAATAACGTATTACCCTATTAAATGCTAAAATATAAAAATAATTACATGTACATAGAGAAATGTATAACTGATATAGGTTAAACGGACGTTTAACCTTTATCAGTTATACATCTCTCCATCATGAGTAAGTCCTTACTGATGTATGAATAATATCAAACAGTTATGTACCCGAAGGGATTTCTGAATAATTCTGTAACTGACAGAATGCGAGCACTATACGCGGAGATTTGCCTCTTTGAACGTCTACTTTTTTACGTTTCAATTAAATTTCGTCGTATAAATATCAGTAACAAAAACAATACGACGACGACGAACAGTGGTAGTGAACGCTGCCTTTGGTTCAAGGGTTGCGGGTTCGATCCCCGCACAGTACAAACATTTGTGTGCATGAACATGTCTGTTTGTATTGGTCTGGGTGTTTTTATGTATGTATTTACAAAAGAAAAGTATTATATGTATATATTTGTAATCCCACTGTTGATTCTGATATCCGTAACACAGGTGCTTGAGCTACCTATCTTGGAGTCAGATCAATGTATGTGACGTTGTGAAATATTTATTTATTTAATAGTTAGCACGGAAATGATAGTGTAGTCGATATAAAAGATTTTAGTAATATTTCAAGAAATCGAGATGACGCGGCAACTGTTTTTTTTTCTACTCAAAATTATAGTGTTATTTAAAAACATAAAAAAGTTTATTGCAGAGAAAAACATCTGAAGAGTTCTTAAGTCCTATATCTCTCTTTCTGTTAAGCCGGATTATTCATTAGACGAAGTAAACTGACGGATGTCAATGTGTCATTCCCATACATTAATAATCCGACTTTATGTGTATCTTGTGGTCATTAAACGACTTACTTACTTACTTCGGTCGAGTCCTCGACACGTAAAGCGTAGCGTCGAATGCCTTCTAGCTAGATGGAGTGACGGTGAGAAAGCTGCTGGTAGAGACTAAATATATCGAGCCAAATACAGGGTGAAATTGAGAACACTGGGGGAGGCCGATGTCCAAGCTGTGCACTGTGACAGGATGATGATGATTTCATAATCCTACAGGGGGAATGCATCATATTTTAACACTTTAATTCCTTACTTTTGGACTGAAACTATTTTGTAACAACACAGAGAATAAATTTTTCATGCATAAAGATTATATCGGAGCGTTGATAGCTTAGTAGATAAGAACGTAGGCCATTTAAACGGAAGATCGTAAGATCGAACCCGAGCATGCACATTTGTAATCTTAAATCACGTAAGACGTATTTCTGCTATAAGCTCAGCAATGATTGATTGCTGATGATAATCATATTAAGCACTGCGCAAAACGAATGACTTTACCTAACTTAATATTTCGGAACTCGAGTCGCGGCGCGCGCGCATTGCGCGTCGCACTCACAACACGCACGCTCCGCGTTAATAAATCACAAAAAATATTTTACGGTATCATTCCATCCATTAAAGTGCTAAAGAAACACTAGACTTTTAAGAAACACTAAATAATGTAACAAGTACTCAATTATGTACCTAGAACTTAGGTACTACTAACATAACAATGGCTCCCTCTCCTAGATTGGCGAGGCAGACACAAAACATATTTTATTACTAAGCACTATATATTTACATACATTAAAGAGATATTAAGGTAAGAAAAGTAATTTTCGTGCGCGGAGAAACATAACTAGTATAAGCAAGCAAACAAACTCTCTAACCAGCAAACAAAGGCACGGACCTAGAGTCTGTGGTATGTAATTAACCAATAAAAAAACGGATCTAGTTTACGCCATCAAATAGCTGATTTTATAATGGAGAATGTTAGTAGGTGTACAAAATCGCTTAAAACTATGATTCCAGTAGAGCTTATATCCATACAAATACACAAGTTTTTGTTGCATCAAAAAAGACCAAGTATTAATGAATTTACAGAATATTAAAATTGCGCAGGCGCGCGTTAGTATTGTGACATCACAGAAAAACTCTTTTATTTAAATTAAGTATGTATCTCGGGAAATAAACGACAGTATCGTAATCATGTTTTCAGTCATGTTTTTATTTTCAACCAAGTTTATGGAGATACGGGCGATGCATTACCGGGACACACGAGTGGACTGAGCTAGTGTTGCGAAGTTTACTGGGACGGCGATAACGTCATTTTATATCCCGTTTATTTTGAAATCAAATATCTCGGAAACTACACGACGTATCGTAATAATTTTTTCAGTTTATTTTTTATTTTCAACCGCGTTTAAGGAGAGCTAAAAAATTAAATTAGTGAACATTCTCCATTTTGAGGTAATTAATACTCCTAGATTGTAGGAAGATTCTATACATTTCATGCAGACTTCACAATTAGGTACATGATAGGTCACTGTAATGGCATTCAATATGGATCTTTTATAGACAACTATCTCCGTTGCGAGAAAAGGTGTTAGGATTTAAGTCGAGATAAAATAGCAACTGTATGTGAGAACGAGAGAAGAGACTGCCCATAATCCTCACTAATACAACTCACCGGCAGACTTAGGAAATGAAAGCCAACCGAACCCAAATTCATTAGTGTTATCGTGTTTGCCATCCTAATAAAGGCATGTTTCCATTTGGGAGCTAAGTGGCTTTTAGGCTATGGAGGATATATCTGCTGGGTGAGTGAGGTGAAAGTTTGAGATAGTTATGCAGTTTCTTTGCCAGAAAATATAGTCCAAGTGTATAATTTAGTAGGTAGTAATAAGGTTCAACTCGTAAGGTCCATTTTCCTGTGGACGGACGGATAACCTTTTGCGTGCAGACTGGCAGCCATAGTTTTGCATGTTTTCCTATATAACCTATTTTATAAGGCTACCAACACGCGGATCGTGCAATAGTTGTAAATATTCTATATCAGACCCGTTGCTTCCTTACCATTAACGTTCCATATAAAAAAAAACTGCAAAAAAAATCGCCTTCAAAAATCACGAACTAAAAAGTGTCAAATAACACTTTATACACCTCAAATAACATTTTATAACAGTACACTCGAGAAAAGGTTTTACCGAAGTCGGCGCCCAATACTATCTTGTATTTTAATACAACATTCAATTATTCAACAGAGATTAGGCGCCGACTTCGGTAAAACCTTTTCTTGAGTGTACTGTTATAAAATGTAATTTGAGATGTATAAAGTGTTAAAAAATATTATTTGACACTTTTTAGTTCGAGGTTTTTGAAGGCGGTTTATTTTTTTGCAGAAAACATTTTTTCCAAGCCTTTTAGTGTCTAATTTCTTGGCACCCCCCAAATCCATCAATTTGAATTCATCAGAAACTCAAGTCATCAGTTTGAGTTCGTCAGAATGTTATGGTTTGAAAAACAATGAGATTTGGTACTTTCTGAAGAGCCAGCTAAGTATTGCTTGCTAATTCAAGTATTTACGTGAATTAGCAAGCAAGCAATTTATAAAAAAAAAGGATTATTTATCATAAAATAAGTTAACTACATAAATCATAAATCGGGAGCAGTGGCGTGCATTAGGGGAGACCTAATGCACGCCATCATCATCAGCAACCAACAGGTTGCTGATGATGATGTAAAATACTTGTCTTAGCAATTTTGGTCCTATATTTAGCACATTTTCAAGTCTAACGCCAAAATTATACGGCATCGTGGATTATCATGTCAAAGTAATAAATGGAAAATTAACTTTCTTATTCACTTTAAACATAGTTTTTCACATGGCACCAATTTGAGATATTGAGCACTACTTCTTTAATTAATTTTCATAAGAACTTACTTCGTCTCAAAGGATTTATGAAGATGAAAATAAATACCTATAATTGGTCATTTAAGTCTAAAGTCGAATGGCTTTAAACTAGTTCGCCCACGTACCTATACGCATTCTAAAAGTAGGTATCATAAATCTTTAGTGTCTTTAGTGGTAATGTGATGATTTCCTATTTTTAGAACTAAATTCATTTCTTTCATAATTCAACGTAAATACATACTTCGTACACGTTAAAATTATTGAAAGTTTGTTCAAATATTTATGATACGGAAATCAGTTTATGCTGACAGCGGACAACTTTTGAAGTGATCGTTTATTTAAGGTGACGGGTAGGGCACACTAAGCGACGCCAATCGAATTTAATTTTTAGCTACAAAACGGGATCTATTTTAAAAAATTTCGGGGTGACAACCTCTCAGCAAACACTTACTTATACTATTTATTAAATAACCATGCAAAAATGTTGGGTTCAGAAAGTACCAAATCTCATTGTTTTTCAAACCATAACATTCTGACGAACTCAAACTGATGACTTGAGTTTCTGATGAATTCAAATTGATGGATTTGGGGGGTGCCAAGAAATTAGACACTAAAAGGCTTGGAAAAAATGTTTTCTGCAAAAAAATAAACCGCCTTCAAAAACCTCGAACTAAAAAGTGTCAAATAATATTTTTTAACACTTTATACATCTCAAATTACATTTTATAACAGTACACTCAAGAAAAGGTTTTACCGAAGTCGGCGCCTAATCTCTGTTGAATAATTGAATGTTGTATTAAAATACAAGATAGTATTGGGCGCCGACTTCGGTAAAACCTTTTCTCGAGTGTACTGTTATAAAATGTTATGACTGCCCATAATCCTCACTAATACAACTCACCGGCAGACTTAGGAAATGAAAGCCAACCGAACCCAAATTCATTAGTGTTATCGTGTTTGCCATCCTAATAAAGGCATGTTTCCATTTGGGAGCTAAGTGGCTTTTAGGCTATGGAGGATATATCTGCTGGGTGAGTGAGGTGAAAGTTTGAGATAGTTATGCAGTTTCTTTGCCAGAAAATATAGTCCAAGTGTATAATTTAGTAGGTAGTAATAAGGTTCAACTCGTAAGGTCCATTTTCCTGTGGACGGACGGATAACCTTTTGCGTGCAGACTGGCAGCCATAGTTTTGCATGTTTTCCTATATAACCTATTTTATAAGGCTACCAACACGCGGATCGTGCAATAGTTGTAAATATTCTATATCAGACCCGTTGCTTCCTTACCATTAACGTTCCATATAAAAAAAAACTGCAAAAAAAATCGCCTTCAAAAATCACGAACTAAAAAGTGTCAAATAACACTTTATACACCTCAAATAACATTTTATAACAGTACACTCGAGAAAAGGTTTTACCGAAGTCGGCGCCCAATACTATCTTGTATTTTAATACAACATTCAATTATTCAACAGAGATTAGGCGCCGACTTCGGTAAAACCTTTTCTTGAGTGTACTGTTATAAAATGTAATTTGAGATGTATAAAGTGTTAAAAAATATTATTTGACACTTTTTAGTTCGAGGTTTTTGAAGGCGGTTTATTTTTTTGCAGAAAACATTTTTTCCAAGCCTTTTAGTGTCTAATTTCTTGGCACCCCCCAAATCCATCAATTTGAATTCATCAGAAACTCAAGTCATCAGTTTGAGTTCGTCAGAATGTTATGGTTTGAAAAACAATGAGATTTGGTACTTTCTGAACCCAACATTTTTGCATGGTTATTTAATAAATAGTATAAGTAAGTGTTTGCTGAGAGGTTGTCACCCCGAAATTTTTTAAAATAGATCCCGTTTTGTAGCTAAAAATTAAATTCGATTGGCGTCGCTTAGTGTGCCCTACCCGTCACCTTAAATAAACGATCACTTCAAAAGTTGTCCGCTGTCAGCATAAACTGATTTCCGTATCATAAATATTTGAACAAACTTTCAATAATTTTAACGTGTACGAAGTATGTATTTACGTTGAATTATGAAAGAAATGAATTTAGTTCTAAAAATAGGAAATCATCACATTACCACTAAAGACACTAAAGATTTATGATACCTACTTTTAGAATGCGTATAGGTACGTGGGCGAACTAGTTTAAAGCCATTCGACTTTAGACTTAAATGACCAATTATAGGTATTTATTTTCATCTTCATAAATCCTTTGAGACGAAGTAAGTTCTTATGAAAATTAATTAAAGAAGTAGTGCTCAATATCTCAAATTGGTGCCATGTGAAAAACTATGTTTAAAGTGAATAAGAAAGTTAATTTTCCATTTATTACTTTGACATGATAATCCACGATGCCGTATAATTTTGGCGTTAGACTTGAAAATGTGCTAAATATAGGACCAAAATTGCTAAGACAAGTATTTTACATCATCATCAGCAACCTGTTGGTTGCTGATGATGATGGCGTGCATTAGGTCTCCCCTAATGCACGCCACTGCTCCCGATTTATGATTTATGTAGTTAACTTATTTTATGATAAATAATCCTTTTTTTTTATAAATTGCTTGCTTGCTAATTCACGTAAATACTTGAATTAGCAAGCAATACTTAGCTGGCTCTTCAGAAAGTACCAAATCTCATTGTTTTTCAAACCATAACATTCTGACGAACTCAAACTGATGACTTGAGTTTCTGATGAATTCAAATTGATGGATTTGGGGGGTGCCAAGAAATTAGACACTAAAAGGCTTGGAAAAAATGTTTTCTGCAAAAAAATAAACCGCCTTCAAAAACCTCGAACTAAAAAGTGTCAAATAATATTTTTTAACACTTTATACATCTCAAATTACATTTTATAACAGTACACTCAAGAAAAGGTTTTACCGAAGTCGGCGCCTAATCTCTGTTGAATAATTGAATGTTGTATTAAAATACAAGATAGTATTGGGCGCCGACTTCGGTAAAACCTTTTCTCGAGTGTACTGTTATAAAATGTTATTTGAGGTGTATAAAGTGTTATTTGACACTTTTTAGTTCGTGATTTTTGAAGGCGATTTTTTTTGCAGTTTTTTTTTATATGGAACGTTAATGGTAAGGAAGCAACGGGTCTGATATAGAATATTTACAACTATTGCACGATCCGCGTGTTGGTAGCCTTATAAAATAGGTTATATAGGAAAACATGCAAAACTATGGCTGCCAGTCTGCACGCAAAAGGTTATCCGTCCGTCCACAGGAAAATGGACCTTACGAGTTGAACCTTATTACTACCTACTAAATTATACACTTGGACTATATTTTCTGGCAAAGAAACTGCATAACTATCTCAAACTTTCACCTCACTCACCCAGCAGATATATCCTCCATAGCCTAAAAGCCACTTAGCTCCCAAATGGAAACATGCCTTTATTAGGATGGCAAACACGATAACACTAATGAATTTGGGTTCGGTTGGCTTTCATTTCCTAAGTCTGCCGGTGAGTTGTATTAGTGAGGATTATGGGCAGTCTCTTCTCTCGTTCTCACATACAGTTGCTATTTTATCTCGACTTAAATCCTAACACCTTTTCTCGCAACGGAGATAGTTGTCTATAAAAGATCCATATTGAATGCCATTACAGTGACCTATCATGTACCTAATTGTGAAGTCTGCATGAAATGTATAGAATCTTCCTACAATCTAGGAGTATTAATTACCTCAAAATGGAGAATGTTCACTAATTTAATTTTTTAGCTCTCCTTAAACGCGGTTGAAAATAAAAAATAAACTGAAAAAATTATTACGATACGTCGTGTAGTTTCCGAGATATTTGATTTCAAAATAAACGGGATATAAAATGACGTTATCGCCGTCCCAGTAAACTTCGCAACACTAGCTCAGTCCACTCGTGTGTCCCGGTAATGCATCGCCCGTATCTCCATAAACTTGGTTGAAAATAAAAATATGACTGAAAACATGATTACGATATGTCGTTTATTTCCCGAGATACATACTTAATTTTAAATAAAAGAGTTTTTCTGTGATGTCACAATACTAACGCGCGCCTGCGCAATTTTAATATTCTGTAAATTCATTAATACTTGGTCTTTTTTGATGCAACAAAAACTTGTGTATTTGTATGGATATAAGCTCTACTGGAATCATAGTTTTAAGCGATTTTGTACACCTACTAACATTCTCCATTATAAAATCAGCTATTTGATGGCGTAAACTAGATCCGTTTTTTTATTGGTTAATTACATACCACAGACTCTAGGTCCGTGCCTTTGTTTGCTGGTTAGAGAGTTTGTTTGCTTGCTTATACTTATTATGTTTCTCCGCGCACGAAAATTACTTTTCTTACCTTAATATCTCTTTAATGTATGTAAATATATAGTGCTTAGTAATAAAATATGTTTTGTGTCTGCCTCGCCAATCTAGGAGAGGGAGCCATTGTTATGTTAGCAGTACCTAAGTTCTAGGTACATAATTGAGTACTTGTTACATTATTTAGTGTTTCTTAAAAGTCTAGTGTTTCTTAGTTTTGTAGTGATAGTTTTTTATGTCAGTACTATTACTACTTAATAATAATAGTTAAGTAAATACAACCTGTGCGGATAAAGAATGGGATCAGAAATGGCGGCGCATCTATTCACTTCTCGCTCTCACATCCACGAGTGCGAGTATAGACGCAAATAGTGTGCGAGCGAGAAGTGAATAGATGCGCCGCCATTTCTGATCCCATTCTTTATCCGCACAAATATCTTATAACTATCGACGGCTATAATGTTGTGGTAAGTGGTGTCGTGCAGATGACGGAAGTGTCTTCGGGAACGGCGTATGAAGGTAGAGCAGGCCCGTCGGTTCGTAACCTTGATGACTGGGTGGTTTACAGAGACGAATGTATGTTTTATCATTGTCCAATTGTTCGACGGAGCTTTGTTTTTATCACATACGAGTACGTATTGTCATCCTTTGTCTTTCTTAATTTCTTTGCATGGTAAAAAACGGGGACTTCGGCACATTTACCTCTCTAGGAAATTGTGCTGGAATATTTGTTGAATTGTTACGGGATTGAACACGACTTCTGCTTTAAGGTGATGATAGCCACGGTTTATTGCGGCTCCCTGGCGGGATGTTAAGGGCCCGATGTTACCTTATGGGCCCGATGTTCGGAGTCCTATGAAGCCTGGATCTTTGGGCGCGCAGCGTGGCGCACGTGTATCCTGGTGCGTCGAACACTAAACTTTCACTTTCAGCACATTAATGGATGGAATGATACCGCAAAATATTTTTTGTGATTTATTAACGCGGAGCTGCGTGTTAGTGAGTGCGACGCGCAATGCGCGCGCGCCGCGACTCGAGTTCCGAAATATTAAGTTAGGTAAAGTCATTCGTTTTGCGCAGTGCTTAAATATGATTTTCATCAGCAATCAATCATTGCTGAGCTTATAGCAGAAATACGTCTACGTGATTTAAAGATTACAAATGTGCATGCTCGGGTTCGATCTTACGATCTTCCGTTTAAATGGCCTACGTTCTTATCTACTAAGCTTTCAACGCACCGATATAATCTTTATGCATGAAAGAATTTATTTCTGTTGTTGTTACAAAATATCTCGATCTCCGGGTTGTGCCAAAATTTGTACCAGATTTTTTCTGTTAAGAAATCTCAGTGTCAGCCCGGAGTCTGGAAGTTGGCGGGCTTGTACCCCCGTGTCTCGGAAAGCACGTTAAGCCGTTGGTCCTGCGCCCGATCCCTTTCCGGTCGTGTCACACTTGTGTCCCATCGGAATATGAGAGCAAGGGAATAGAGAGTGCACTCGTGTTTGCACACACACATGAGCACTATAATATATCCTGCGTGAGTGGCTGATCGTTGAGACTGGCCTTAGCCGAAATCGGTTGGAGGACATTATTATTATTATTATCATACATATTTTTGGCAATATAGAAACGCCAACTGTTCTGAATTAAATTACTATGTTATTTTCGGCAAGCATATTCTGTTCTAAAGTCATGTGCGAGTATGGTGACGTATCATCAATTAGGTATACTTGTTGTTGTATTGTTGGTTTTTATTTGTTAGCATTGCAATGACTGTGGGCGATGAACTTTACCGTTGTAGAGGAATGAGAGTTGCAGATAACTCGTGAGGCACGAGAGCGGTTTCATACCAATTTGCTACATTTCTAATAGGTACCTATTTGAATCGAATGGATTTAATTTTGCCACGTATAATAAAACTATGTTCATTCTGTATTCAGGTTCCTACGTTTACTACCTACGTATTTCTTTATTAATAGTCATGGTTTATTTATTTATTTGAAGGTCACATGGTATTATATTGATGTGATTCAATATATGATACTAATTTTATGATGATCGGAGTAGGTAGGTTTGAGCTATTTGGGCTCATTGACCGCAAACATAGATGTTAATATGGACATGCCCCGGGGCTCTGATTATGATCCCGGGATTAAATTAATAATTCTTTATTTTAGAGTTAAATATTTAACGCGTTTAATCATGAAAGGGCTTATCCATCACCGTTCGATACACCTTAGATTAAACCTCTATTTGATTTAATCTAAGGATGCCACCATTTTTACTTACAGTTTGTTCCTTTCGAAATTTCGAAAGAACAAATAGAACTTTTTTTATGAACATGTTATCACAAAGCGTTTGTGAATAAGTTCGAAAGGTTGATGTTAATGCTCGTATGTATAAACGAAAATAGCTATTAATAGTTCAAAGTATATCTTTAATCCTGGGATTCCCGGGATTCCAGGCATGTCCATATTATTTGAAAAAATCGCAAGTACTAAAAGTAGCTCTACCTACCCTGATCATTGGTAATAATATTATTTAGCTTGTATTTACATATGACTAGTTCTGCAACCTTTTAAGTATTAAAGAGTGTCTATCTATGTAAGTACATAGATGTCAATGTTCTCAGTGGAAAGTCTTGGCTTTCAAAGATAATGGTCTGTCCACAGGGCCGCCTGCATCTCATTGCTATACCTATATATAATAAATTTATGATAGGCATTGTATATCGTATTTGGGTATTGTATATCGTTGTTCAATATTCATAAACTTTATAATGCAATACACTAACACTAAACACAATTGGGAGGCCCAATGGGGGGAAGGGGAAAAGGTTGGCAGCGCAATTGTGACTCCACTGTTGCGGCTGTCGATGGGTGGCGGAATTGCTAACCATCAGGTGATCACCACCACCTCTCATATAAAACAAAAAAAAAATTTGAACATTTTAAAATTGCACTCATCACCAAAAACATATATTTGGAACAAGATCTTGTTTGATTTATAAACAATAATTTTCAAATACACGTACACCGTTATTTTTTTATCGTTTACATCCCAAAAACCTCACAATAGGTATCGTGAATAAAGTCCATTTAGCATGTTAGATCAACAAAATAAGCGAAAAAAAATCAACTGTTCCATACATTATCGCCGGGTGGATATTATATTTTGTATGGAATAGCTTTTTTTTTCTTGCTACATGGACCTTATTCACGAAACCTATTTTGAGGTTTTCACGAAAGCAATAAATATTATTACTTTTGTTGTGACTTTTTACGTTTTGTATGAATATATACTTACTTAAACTGTAGGTTTGGTTTTACTAGTGTCATATTTCACTGCATTGATTGGAGTCTAAAAACAAGATCACAGTGACCTATCCAAAAAAAGTTATAAGATTAACTCAGAATAACATTAAGAGCTGTGGATTTTTGTATCAAATAAAATAAATAAATAGAATAAAAAAGTGCCTTTCTACGCTGAAATAATCCCTAAACAGTTTTTTTTTCTTAGTACTCCGCCTTTATCTAATCTGATGAAACACCTTGAGTCTGTTTTTATCATAAACTAATAAGAGTTTATTTTTACATAATGGCAGACAAACAAACAGACGGCTCACCTGATGGTAAGTGATTACCGCCGCCCATGGACGTGTGTGCCACACGGGGCATCACAGATGCGTTGCCGGCTCTTAACGGAGAAATAAGCACTTTTCTTAAAGATCACCAGGTCGTATCTGTTCGGAAACGCCATCGTTAGTAGTTGATTGTGATAGTTATAATATTATTATTATAGTAGTATAATAGTTATAACTGAGTTGCGAATTGAATTTAAACCAATAACGCACGTTGGCGCGTAGATGTGTTAAACATAATATTTCAATTTACGTAGATCCATCGCTTCGGAGATACCCACTTACTGTATATCAGATCCCACCCAGATACACGCAGCGCGTTCATCGCTTCTAAGCGAAAATTGAAAACGCGTCGGATGAAAATACAGCGAGCAACGAATTTTAAAAGGCCCTCTTGAAAGTGGCGTCCCGAGTACTGGTAACTGAATAACAGAACGTGGGGCGTACCTGTATTAGAAGGTAGATTGTTCTACCAATTTAAGCGCCAAATAAAGGAAAAATAAGTATACCGAACTTTTTCTAAATTCGCAATCAGATAAATAATCTCAAAGATAGGTGTTAGAATTACAGTACCATAGAGTAGGTGCGGTAATTCTGATCAAAAGTTACTCTCAATATATTAATTAAAATGGGCTGTCTACTGTGTATTGTAGGTAATAATTATAAACTTCCATAGTGTTCTTCTCCCAATATTTTAACTATCCCACAATACCTCAAGTTAGGGAGAACAAACACTGAGATGTAAGAAATGATTAATCGAATATAAATTTACTCTAGAAATTAAAATGCACTCCTGTTTAAAATGTTGTTTCTTTAGTTGGAGACAAAGTAGTCAACTTTAGCACAGGATAGACCACATTTCCAGATGGTCTGTATTAGATTAGTTTTAAAAAACCCTAGGTATACACCTATGTTAATAATATCTGCTGGGAGCAAGTTTTGATGCAAAATGTGTTACTTTTTCCAATGTAGACGTAGACTCTACATCTGAAAGAGTAGTTTATACTTAGTCTATATTGTAATTTTTTATTTCGGCCGAAAAAGAGATGGCGTGACGATTTGGACCAATACTCTCGTAACTGGCGAACGCTGGCTATGAATAGGGAGCAGTGGAGGCTATTAGGGGAGGCCTTTGCCCAGCAATGGGACTATTTTAGATAACAAAAAAAAATATAATTGGAATATTACAACAAGGTCTATTTTTCACAGACCAAAGATAGCTTTAAGCGAAAATGGGAAACGCTTCTGTTGAAACCTTTACCGCTGCCGAGAGAGTTATATACGAAACTCAGCTGTTGAATATTCATACCGATAAAGTGCAAGGGTAGGCAAATTTATACATCCTACCCATTTGGAAGTTTTGTCTTTCTGTTTGGTTAAACTGGACAGTTGGATACCTTTGATGTATCTGCGCTCCGAGTATGACAATCTGATGGCTATGTGTTTTATCTTGATCGATGAAACCGATACGCAACTCCATGTCGACTACTCCTAAAGAATTGGATATGGTTGGTGCTTTTATATTCTAACTAAAGAGGTAAAAAGTAAGTACTCCATTCGTTTTATCAAAACAACAATTGTAATACATGAATCCCAGAGAGGTGGCGCTGCAGTGCCCACCTTGATATTTCTTATCCAATATCTAGTCGGGGTATTACTATCTGTAATATTTATTGGTGGGGCTTAAGAGGAATCATCAGGTCATCTTATAGATAAAAGAGACTAATATATATCTCAAAGTACATATTTTTCTGGACACATGCGTGTGCTTTAAGTGTTTACTCCTAGCAACTATCTTCTGGCTATCAACTAGGTCTACATTTTTAATATTGTAAGATTGCATTTACTGCCCTTAGGCAGTAAATGCGCTAAACAGATGTACGTCGCGTGGTCACGCCCCTGGACTCTTTGGCCCGCGCCGAAGACACGACTTAGGAACGAAACTACGATGCATTCCCAAGCGCTTTTTTATTCAAAAATCACCCTCCTGGACCACTCATATGCCCCCGCAACGGGACCCAAGCGTCTCCTAGCGATGACGGACCACTTTAGTATGAAACCGCGGGGGCACAACACAATTTCAGCCTTCTTATGAAATCATAGTGACTTGTCAAAACACGACAGATTGTTTACTTCGCTGACTCAGAGATCCGAAGTAATCTCGTAATGAAAATTCCCCATTCTTTTAAGCCACTATTTTAGGTCAACTTTAATCATAAGGTCAACCTTTTCTCATGAGAATAAGCACACTCACAAAGGCAAATACAATTAAACATTTCTGCTATAAACCTGACCACTTTCTCTGTTAGAACATACCTTTTGAAATAAATTACCTGAATAAATTTAGAGCGTATGTTAACTAAATTACAAGTATATTCCGTTTCCCAAGTATCGCAAGTTAATATTTAGTTAGGGTCTCTGGAGTAATACTGTGTCAGCTACCTTTGATGGCCCTCAGACTGACATTAGTGGTTTGTAACTCTGAAGTTAAGACTTAACCGCCCAAAGGTCTTTCTGCTTTTAGACAATCAATTTTCTTTGAGAGAATCACGTGCTGACATGTAAAGCCGTACATACGGACTGTCTACTTCGAATGGTGATTTGGCTGTGGTATTCAGACCTAAGCTCTGCTGATTTAGTTGATAAGATACAAAGCAGTCCACTTGTAGAACGATGGTAGCGCAGAAAACGTGCCTTCTGTACGGGGGATCGTTGTTCGAATCCGAGCATTTTTTTATTCTTTTTTATGCTAGAGGCGGACAAACGAGCAAGCGAGTCACCTGATGGAAAATAATCAACGCCGCCCAGGAACATCCGCGAAATCAGAGAAATCGCTAGTGTGTTGCTGGCCTTTTAAAAAGAGTAAGCTCTTCTCTTGAAGATCTCTTGAAGGTGTTCCAATGAACTGAGGTACTGGAGGAGCATCTGGGTTTTTCAAATTTTCGTGCATATTTCTACCATAAGCGGCGGTGAAGGAAAACATCGTGAGGAAACTGCCACGTTTCGGATAGTTTCTCAAAATTATGGACACCTAAGTACAAATTTGACATAATTATTATATACGGGAAACCGTGACCCAATTGGTCTGGTTCCCCTATCTTAGGGTCGCGAAGGAAAGACCAATACATAGTACTCTATGGGAAAGACGGCAGTCGCCTCATTGTAATTAGTCTGGTAAATACAATGATCTTGAATCATGGTACAGGAGTACCTTGGACTCTAAAGCGACAGCTTTGGACGCAACCGGGAATTATACGATGAGGAGTACCTAGTCCACTATAGAACGAGCAGCAGTTGAAATATCCGTGCAAAGTAATACCATTTCAGCGAAATTGTCTAACACCTGAACACCTCTTTCAAACTTTAATGTATGAAACTTAACGCGTAGCCCGATAGTTTTAGAGGTACATCCTACTTTATGTATTAATTAATAGTTGGTGCGTTGTTACACAACAACTGAACAACAAGCCAAAGTTTTAAGTTCATAGTTTATTAGCCATTAATTTTAAGCTGATATACCATTTACTGACCTAGTTCGGCGCTTGATGAAAGAAAAATAATAGATTCAAGCCCAATCTATTATTTTTCTTTCATAGAAACAATGAATTCGTCCAGTTTGATAAATTTTTATCACTTGTTTAAATGGTAATACACCAGTATAGTATTTATTACATCCGGTTTCTTCGGAAGTCAATTCATATATTTTCAATAAGTTACAAATGTATAGTTCTCCCTTGTTCCGTGGTGCTGGGAGCCTGATGACTTGTACAACAGGTATCCATATACCTATCATAGACATCAGTCTCACACAAACTGCAATTAAGTTGACCAATGTACGTACACAATACAAATATTGTAAAATTGTTGTTTGTGATGAGAAAATAAACGTTTTATTTATTATTTATTCATTTTTATCATTCAGGCCAATTTATTGCATGCTCTCTAGTAATATTTAAAATACTTTAAATAAAACTTGAACAGTTATTGATTTCAAATACCATCATATCGTAGAGATGAAATAGTAAAAAAATGGGCAGAACTTGTTATATACAAACTATCGTTTGTATTCAATACAATCCTGAAAATTGTATTCGTTTTACAAATACTACCTACAACAAAGGTTCGTGTATTAACGTAATGATGCCAGTTGCAATAATTTGCCTGATTGACCTCGTTAATTTGGACTTAATTTCATTTTATATCCGAGTTTAATGCTGAATAATAAGATTTATTGCTACATAATCCATTGTTAAAAAAATGTGTAGCAACAACCGCAAACTAACACAATAATAGATGTCTAACAAGTATTTTCAAATAAGGGTATATTATTATGAAAACTATTGTGGCTAGGTAAAGATGCTCGAATAGCAGATAGTTTTAAACTGACTTCAAAGCCAAAAGGAGGAGGTTATCATTTCGACTGAATGTTTTTTACACTCTTTATCTAAGTCTATACAAGCGAAAACTGATTGACTGATTTATCAACACAGGGCTTAATTATATATAAACTATAAAGGTTAAACATTTGAAATTTTGCACAGTGGTTCATATATTATTATTATATATTACATAATTCTATTCTAGGTGAAGCTGTACTAATACTAATTATGGATGGGGTGCACTAAGAGAGGGTTTTTGTAAATTCACTCCCAAAAGGGGATTAAAAATTAGTATGAAAAAAAAAAACCGCTTTCAATAACTTTCAAAAATAAGTAAAAAACCGTATTGACTCTTCATGCTACTTGTCGCCCATGGACACCCGTGACACCAGTGGGGTCAAACTTGCGCTGCCAATCCTTTAAACTCCTTTTACCCTGGATTGGGCCTCCGGTACCCTCACTTCACGCAGCGAAACACAGCACAGTGCAGCTTCACGCCGGTTATCTGTGAGGCCGTGGTATCACTCCTGTCGAGCCGGCCCATTCATGCCGAAGCTTGGCTCTCTCACGGTATACATATACTGTGCCACTCCCCACTTCATCTTAGCACTTAATTCCCGATTGCATCCAAAGCTGTCGCTTTGGAACCCGGGGTACGCTTAGATATGAAGAGTATAGTGACTACAATGAAGTCACTGCTTCTTGTTATACTGTGCTAGTAAGATATAAATAATAGTTTCCCTTCTAATATACAGTATTACGTTTCCGATACGCATAAGAGCGCTTACTAGTATTTTTACGCCAGTCGTTTCATTGTAATTAAGTCAGACTCCTCAAATCGTGAATTCCTGATCTAAGCGTATCCTAAGCTCTAAAGCTTTGGACGCAACCAGAAATTATACGCTAAGATCTCCAGTTTGAAATAAAACATGTACTCGTAGTAGTTAAAGAAACTAGATTATAAAATAAAAATAAAATTATTTCAGATAACTTTGATCTATAATATTAGTATTAGCACAGCTTAACCTAAAGTTGTTAGAAGGTACTCTTAAGTGTTATGAATTGAATAGAATTATGTAATATATAATAATAATATTGAAATTGATATTGATACTGATCATTAAATATAAAATTTATTATAAACTATAATTATAAACTTTAATAAAAAGAATTTTAAAACTAATTGTTATTTAAAGTTAAATTACGATACTAGTTGTTTAAGTTAAATTACTTTTGGGTACGGTTCCTTTTCTTATTACATCATGTGGACATTAAATTTAGATCCTGGGATAAAAATAGTAAAATCACACATTGCTATGCCTTAGTGAAAGAAGGTAGGTACACAGGGTACGTATGTATAAAATACTTGAATCTTGCTCTTTTCTAAAGCTTTCTTTAGGTAAAGAAAACTTTATTATTTTACATATTTTACTTGGTAACTTGGCTAGTAATAAAGAAGTAAACTAAGCTCAAGGTAGAATATTTTATCCAGGAACCTTAATTTTCAGCTCCTTAACTCCGGTGTTTACTAGATTAAAACCACGATGGAAGAATACTTATGCACTCACTTTCTAGTAGTTTTTAACTAATATTCTGTACAATAATAAACATAGTATAGTAAATTGTAGCGAGGAGAACAGACGGCCGTTGGGGCGGAAAGGTCCTCGATTGGAGGCCACGTAGAGGAAGTCGCAGAAGTGGCAGGCCTTCTACAAGGTGGACCGACGATCTGGTGAACATCGCGGGAATCCATTGGATGCGGGCGGCACAGGACCGATCTGTGTGGAGAACATTGGGGGAGGCCTATGTCCAGTAGTGGACGTCTATTGGCTGCAATGATGATGATGATGAACTGTCATCATCATCATCATTGCAGCCAATTTTACTGAAATTGGGCGAAAAAAGATGTAGTTATATATTTTAATACCTGGTCAGAATACCTACTCAATCTTTTGTGTAAAAAAGAAGATTTCAGATACATTTATGGTGACAAGATACAACAGTGTAGTTATACATATTTTTGCAGCCTACTTACTATTAGATGGTTAATAGTTACACCCACCAGGCTTTTACTTTGATTTTATCCTAAATCTTAAAGTATTACGACAAACGATGTTGTATTGTAATTTTAAAAAGTCATCATGGTAACGCAAGTAACTTATTTTTACCCTAAATACATGTATCAAAACTGCGACAAAGGTACAAAGAGCAATCCTGGTGAAAGGAAACTTGGTAATCTCCTCTTCTCGTCGTAGCCATCACCGTCGCAATATATCCATTATAACGCGACCCTTGCGTCCGCCTTACGGTCGACTTTTACAATCCTGCCAGTATTGATGCCAAGGGACCGCGGGGTTCAGCCAGCGCTGGTGATTCGACAATCGCTTTGTAACTAAGTACTTGAGCTGGCTGTGAACATTGTTATGTCTATATAATCTTAGTCAATAGCTCGTGAATTTGTAAATAAAGTCAGTGACCGCTTCTGGTTTCTGTGAATTCGATACGTAATGAGGTTATTGGCACTCCTCATTTTAGCTAATTCCCGGTTGCGTCCAACGTTGTCACACACAGTGTTCATACACTATTTTGATGAAAGTGAAATCTTACTATTACTTTAGTAACTAGTTCATACTATTCGCAAAGTTACTTTTATTTCTTAAAGTTAAGGGTAAGTTTTGATATTTTTTCCTTATTCTGAGAATGAGAACTGACCACTGAGAATTCTCGTTAGAAAGTTAGGTTTACAAATAATGCTTCTAGTAGGTAATAAAATATCCAATTAAAATTACACAACTATCCGCATAGTTATGTAACTTTGATTGGATGTTTTCCGATATCTGCAGGATGAATCAGACCTCTGGCTAGATTTTAAGAAATAAGTATGTATTTGAAGAGTCAATTAATATAATGTTAAATTTTACAAAGAATTTTAATAAAATCTACCTATCAAGTGTATTAAATCGTAGTAGAAGAAGAATATTACTAATGCTATTCAACATTTAAAGTTGAACTCCTTTATTAAGAAAAAATCCTATTGAGTAAATCTACTAGTATATGAGAAATACGTACATATGTATTTGAAGAGTCAATTAATATAATGTAAAATTTTACAAAGAACTATTAATAAAATCTACCTATCAAGTGTATTAAATCGTAGTAGAAGAAGAATATTAATACTAATGCTATTCAACATTTAAAGTTGAACTCCTTTTTTAAGAAAAAGTCCTATTGAGTAAATCTACTAGTATATGGAAATCAGGAACGATTACTAAACGTAATCTTTACCATTTGGCATACTACCTTTACTACAATAGTACCTCTGTTTACTTGTTATTTGTATCGACCAAACATACGTTGAGTTCAAAGCTTTATTCAGCAGCTCAAGACCGTATGTGAATTGCTGCCAAAACATCAGAAGTACTGTCACGTACAATATATGCACGTTCTATACCGGCTATAGTCGTTCTCGTATAGTACAGAAGCCAGAATTATAGTCAGAGGTCGCTGTTGAGCCGCATTATGCTGTCACAATTGGGGTAAATAGACATATTGTGTCGAGCGTTCACTGATGCAAAATTCTGCTATTCAATTTCAATTTTGAGGTGAGGCGTGACAGGTTACTATAATTTGGCTTTCTGTTCGCGGTCTTGCGTTTGTTTGCATTTATTTATTACTGCTTGCATTTATTTATTACTTTTATATTTTAATTGGTGCCACTACGTACGTATATAATGAATTAAGAATAAGAATAAAATATTTCATTTAGCACTAAACATACACAAAATTAAAATATAAAAATAGAACAAAATAAACAACAGAATGGCACTGAAATGGGCTCCACCCAGCATGTGTCGCAGTGTCTAAAGACACTGCGACAGCTGATCTTCCGTGGAGTCCAGAGGAAGTAAGGGACGTCACTGTGCGTGCCGACGTCATAAAGTACATAAGTACACTTAAAAATACATAGACTTACACTAAATGAATTTTGTTTTCATCTATTTACTCGTAAGTTGCATTAAATTCTGAAAAGTCTGGTAAAGACCTGAGTAACAACTTATGAAAAAACATTTGTTTGCTTAAAAATAGTTGACGGATTTGATTGTTTCCAAGTTTTATTATTCTAAGACCTTGGAAGAATTTATTTTTACGTACTTTCATAAAAAAATCAATGGAATTTCTATGTTAGTTTGTTTGTTCATCCATTAATGTTTTTCTTCACAGAATGAGCTTTGTCTTGAATTGAGCTAAAAATAAAAATAAATCAAACCAAATTTTGACTATCGTCTGATGAAAAAATTTAAGTTGTTTAAGTCTCGTGCTCAGTTCAGTGGACTTGCTATTTTTTTTATTAATTTTTACGAATACTAATTTCAAAAGATAAAAATGGCTTTTTAGGTAATTGAGAAAAAAAACGTATTTTTATATTTTGAGACTAATTGTGTACTCGTTATTAATGTCAATATCGAACACCAACAATCATGGTACTGTTTCTTTGCTACTTGAACAGGAACTGTATGGCACAAGATTGTTAATAGAAATATGGAATGCCAGCTTCGTATATTCGTCAGAGTTAATTAAAATCAAATGGCAGCGCTATTGGACCAAACAAGCAGCCTTAAATCTAGCTTTACATAAATTTTTTTTTAAGCGGGTATACGCCGTTATTTGTTCATCGTTTACATCCCGAAAACCTCATAATAGGTATCGTGAATAAAATCAACTGTTCCATACATTATTGTCCGGGTGGATATTATATGGAACAGCAGGTTTTTTTTTCGTTTATTTGGTGATCTAACAGGCTTAATGGGGTTTATTTACGATACTTATTTTGAAGTTTTCAAATGTAAATGATGATAAAAATAAAGTTTAAAAACTAAAACCCGACTGCTAAAAAAACACGCTCTTAAAAGTACGAAACAAGAAACTTGTCTCTGCTGAAATTATTATGCCGTATTGCAGTGGTCGTATGCCACATTGATTTTATTTTATTATTATAATGAATCTGTTTTGCTACAGTATGTGGCATACGACCATGGCAATACGGCTTAATAATTTCGGCAGAGACAAGTTTTCTTGTTTCATACTTTTAAGAGCGTGTTTTTTAGGAGTTGGGGTTTAGTTTTTAAATTATATTTTTATTTAACATATTTTTAGTTATGTAAATAAAATTACATATTTGAGATTGAGAAAAGCTCTTTCATTTGATACCCGGCATTTGATACACGGTACCGACAGGCATTTTTTTTTGTTCCTTACTCTAAGTCCCCTAGAAGGCGCTGTAGTCAATTTAACGTGATGTCATGTCGCCTATAACCAGAAGACAATCAAGACGCTTCTAACGACACCTAATTTTTTTTCACATATGATAACTAGTTTAGAGGTTATAAGGGAACAGATGAACAACCATACATACTTACATACGTACAGGTCAAAATCATAACCCTCCTTTTTGTTTCGCCGTAGTCGGGTAAAAAAATAACGGTGTATATAAGCGCAATTTATATTGTTTTTATACAATTTACCAGATATTTGGAGTAATACCACGGCCTCACAGAAAACCGGCGTAAGCAGCATTGTGCTGTGTTTTGCTGCGTGGGTGGGGGTACCGGAGGCCCAATCTGGGGGAAGGGGGGTTTAAAGGTTGGTAACGCATTTGTGACTCCACTGGTGTCTGATCGTCGGACCACTTATCACATAAAAAAATGATTCACTAAAATAACAAAGATACACGATTAACTATAAATTCGTATATATTTGTAAATTTTATGTTGTCCCTTTTCAACCGAGCATCAAAGTTTCGGACGTAATGTGTCAGTTACGACGTGTTTCCTTTTTCGAGTTTGCTGCAAGCTCGCCAATAACTGGCGCCGGCTTGCCATGCGCTCGTCAGTACTTACGAATGTTGTAACTTTCACTCTTGTTTTATTTGTAGCTTTTGTTTGGAGGTTAGCTATATGGATCGACCGCAGTGATACCACGGCCTCACAGAAAACAGGCGTGAAGCAGCACTGTGCTGTGTTTCGTGAGTGAGGGTACCGCAAGCCCAATCCGGGAATGGGGGGTTTAAAGGTTGACCGCGCACTTGTGACTTCACTGGTATCGCGGGTGTCCATGGGGGGCGACAATCGGTGATCTATCAGCTAATTTGCCACCTATCACATAAAAAAATACCTTTTTTATGTGATAGGCTTTGCCTGAAGGTTGTCTGGTAGAAATCGCTTCCAGCGATAAGACCGCCGAAATTGTACAATTAAGTTTCTGTAATGCCTTTTAAAGTTGTGTTTTTTTGTGCAATAAAGTATATCTATCTATCTATCTTTATTTTTCTTGGTAAGATCAAAAGATATTGTTGTAATACAGTCAGTGTTTTTCAATATCATAATCTGCAGATTAACGTACTGAGGGCCTATTATGTATTTACAAAAAAATATGTACTTACAAAAGAAAAGTATTATATGTATATATTTGTAATTCCGCTGTTGGTTCTGAGGCCTTACCATGAGTTTGAAATACTATACTCGCTATCTAAAACTATTGCTCTGTCTCTTTCACATGCACCTACAATGAAAGAGACAAAGCGATAGTTTTCGATAGCGAGAACAATTTTTCAAACTCATGGTAAGTGTACTGATATCCGTAACACAGGTGCTTGAGCTACCTATCTCTGAGTCAGATCAATGTATGTGATGTTGTGAAATATTTATTTATTATCGACCAATCGACATTGAAGGCGAGTTCGAGATTTGTATGGACGAATGTATATTATGAACTCTCTAAATTTGACTTCAAAGTAGAGTGCATGAGAATTACCCCTTTGATACCAAAATGAATAAAATATGTATGACTATGACATAAAATTAAATTGAAAATTAAAAAAAAAACCCTGACGGCGGCCATCTTGGATTTTAAATTTGTCACAATACTCAAGTCCTTTTATATGAAACCCATTTTGTGGGAGTTGTGTTTAAACATACAATCCATATCTTTGTGACGGCGGCCATCTTGGATTGATTTTTATCCAACATATCTAAAAACACTCCCCCCTTATTCATCTTTCAAACAAAAAAAATCAAAATCGGTTCATTTGTTTGGGAGGTACGATGCCCTAAACAGAAACACACACGCACAGACACGACAAATTTATAACACCCCGTCGTTTTTGCGTCGGGGCTTAAATAGAGCGATGGTATCTCAGTGGATAAGAACGCGGCTTCCATGCGGGAGGTCGTGGTTCGCATCCGAGCATGAACCTCTGGATTTTTTTTCATTGTGAGTATTTCTACCATTAGTTCGGCGGTGAGGGAAAACATCGTGAGACTACTTGCACGTTTAGGATAGTTTATAAACATATAATAATGATTCAGTTGGTCTGGTTTCCCTGTTTTCAAAAGAACCTTCGAAAAGTCAGAACCTTCGCAACCCTTAGACACCCTTAGACGGCAGTCACTTCATTGTAATAACCAGTCTTCCCGAATCCTGGATCATGGTCTAAGGGAAGGCTCCGAAACGACAGCTTTGGACGCAACTGAGAATTACATGCTAAGATGAGGAATTAATTAATTGAATACTCTACTCTTTAGGTACAGCACACTTACTCCGATAGCTCAGCGACTCAAAATTAGTCTTGGCCTCCGATACCAGATATCGCCATTTTACTGGGTCTTGTGCAGCTTAAGTGGTCTTGTGCTTAGCTAGGTCCTGACGCCAATCTCCTGCCTCCAATTCTTACACCACTACTACATCCCGCCAGCAGTAACGTTAAGCGATTATTATTAAAAAAAAGTTTCTTTGTTAACAAACCTTGTCGCTTACAATATTTGTGGTGACATACCTATTAAGTAAATATATACCTGTATCAGTGTGTGTGTGTGTATGCGCAGTTATGTTCGTCTATGTAATTTTATTCCTTTAACAATATTTCTGTATCCAGGTAGCTAAGCGTCTTTAACCAGTGTATAAGTTTGTGTTAACAAGAGTGAGTTGTGAGCGGATATATGTTTAATATTTTGTTATACAAAAGGCTAACTTGTCTAGTAAATTGCCTACCAGCGAAGACTGTTTTAGTCGGTATAGTAGGAGCAACCTTGTGCTTTCTTCTTTTGTCACAGATTTTGGGGTTGTATAGTAATTTTTTGTGTACATTTAGTATGGTAAATCTAATATATAAAATTCTCGTGTCACAGTTTTCGTTGCCATACTCCTCCGAAACGGCTTGACCGATTTTGATGAAATTTTTTGTGCTTATCCGGTATCTATGAGAATCGGCCAACATCTATTTTTCATCCCCCTAAATGTTAGGGGTAGTCCACCCCTAAATTTTTATTTTTATTTTTTAGACAAAATTTTTAATTTCTCTTTTTTAATGATACAACATACAAAAATACATACAATCCTCAATTTTCACCCTTCTACGATCAACCCTTTTATTTATATGGCAAAACAACGTTTGCCGGGTCAGCTAGTAAAATATAAAGTTGTTTCACAGTAAGAAGATGACCGTGTTTATAAAGTTCTTTAGTCTGTCTGTATGTCTGAAAGGTAGGGAATACATAACTTACGTCTTTGTGTTCTTTCTACTTCCAGAAATTTTATTTTAGTAGAGTTTATTATATTTTTTTTGTAACGAATCATTGGCTAACAAAAATTGGAGCTATTGTATTTTGTGTTAGTTCCCGGCAACACTGCTCTACAAAGCCAGGGCGTTGAGGGTCATGTTATAGTGACATATTGCCAAATTGTACATGACACCACGCCCGCTACCTGCGTTATTCGGGTGCACTACCACTGCAGGCGTTGCGTCATCACCCTGCTTGACTTAATTACCACTCACTATTTTACACGAGCCGTGTGGTCCCGGCAGAGTAGAATAGGCCACCCTCACTCTTACCGAGGTGTCGTAAAAGGCGACTAAGGTAAAGCTGCTGGCATGATCATCAGCACCCAGAGAAGGAAAACTCTGCATTTATATCTAAACCCTCGCCAACCCGTCTTCATTTTACACATGAAATGTTTTCCAACATATTTGAACATGCGAGTGTAAATTATTTATACACCTGGCGCCTTGTTGTGGTGACTTGAAGTCGTAAGGGATGAGATGCGTGCTAACAAACTGACTACTATGGATGCCCATGACCGTGCGAAGTAGAGAAGTTGCAGAAGGATAGCGGATTCCGGGCTCCAAAATGATAACCTCAGACGCAGCCGGGACCAAATGTTACGATGAAGAAGACGAAATTATTTATACACCGTAATTTCTTGAATACCCGAGAAGAATTCAGAGCTTGCGAATTTATTTATTTATTTGGGAAACATACCATTAAATTTGGCTTAAAGTTGAAACAAATACAAATAATCAGTAAAGTTGCCACAGTTCAGTATTAAAACATAAACTGAGCAAGTACATGTACAGCACAAAATATGAGGCAAGCAAAGTAAAACACATTTGACAAGTAGGTAAGTAACCAAATTAATTACAGTAATACAATACTAATAAAGCAATCAAATACCTCGATAAAATTTAAAATTTAGGACCATAGTAAAGCAAGTCTAATCTTTTTTTTTCTCTCTTTATTTATTTTAGAGGCTTTTGTCTTCATAGACATGTCAGCCCCATCGAACCTTAACCGAAATTAGCATGAAAAAAAAGTCTAATCTCTTTTTTGTAAGCACAAATCGAGTGTCTAGGACTCGTGTACAATTCCCAAATTTCACACATTTTTGGTAACATTTACAACACATACAAATCTTTCCTCTTTATAATATTAGAATCTATAGGCTACACCTACTATACCCCTTATTCTCCGAAGTTCATGCATAGTATCTTCTTTGTCAGCTTCCAGCAACCCAGCTCTGTTAAGCTAAAGCGTTGAACGTCTTGTTATGGTGATATATTGTACATGACACTGGGCTCGCTACCTGTGTTATGTCACTGTACTCTGCCACTGCACGCACTGCGTGACCAACAGATCAGGGTTAAGGTGACGGGTAGGGCACACTAGCGACGCCAATCGATTTTAATTTTTAGCTACTAAACCGGGTCTATTTTAAACAATTTCGGGGTTACAACCTCTCGGCAAACACCTATTCTATTTATTAAATAACCATGCACAAATGTTGGGTCCGTTTTTGTACGCGAAAAATTGAATCACGATAGAAGTGGCCGCTTTTGGCGGTAATCAATTTTTCGCGTACAAAAACGGACCCAACATTGCCGAGAGGTTGTTATTCCGAAATTGTTTAAAATAGATCCGGTGTAGTAACTAAAAATTAAAATCGATTGGCGTCGCTCTTGTGCCCTACCCGTCACCTTAACCCAGCGCCAATGACTTGGAATTGGAAATTATTGCAAAAAAAAAAGAAGTGGCCGGATCATTATGATCGATATTTTTCAGCAGTAAGTAAGTGATCTTACCTTTAATTACACAATCTTACATTTATAGGTTTCCATGTAAACAACAAAATGCTCGTAAAAAACCAAACTTCATTATTTTTAGTCGTAGTGCTGCTGCAATTTTAGTGTGGTATCAATTCTTATAGGAATATTCAAATGAGGGGCTTCAATCACCATTTATAGAACGTTCAAATCATATAGACGCAAAAAAAACTTACAAAAATACCTCGGGTCAATATGAGCCAGCGTCATTGTCGCTAGCTTTTAATTGCAGCTCGCTATTTTACACAGATAAAGCGATATCCAAAATATAGAATAGTCGTAAGAGTTAAATATTTGAGTTTTTATTGACTCATACAACCCCGGTGGTTTATTTATTCATGTTGAACATTTTAACCGGACGAGCGTTGTATACATACGCTGGTTTGTCAAACGACATTTTAAATAAAAATAACGTTTTAGTAATCACGAAAGCGGATCTAAAGCTAATAATTGAGATTCATCTGGTTGAAACCAAACCCATCGTGTCGGTTCATGAAATTAAAGTATACCTAAATAAATTAGTGTTTTGCAGTTTTTGTGTAGTGAAGTGTCGCGAAGTAATTCGAATATAAGTAGAAGTTGAATAGTATCGTTTTAAAAATATTATTGTGTGTCGAGTGAGTTTTCACGTGACAACTTGCATGGACCTAATAGAGTTGCATTTAGAGTGGTATCGACGGGATGTGACACGTGAAACACAGGCGTTATAGTAAGTGACAGTGGCTTTGACTCCCTTCAGTTCACAGCCCCTTAGAATTATTCTAAGGACAGCCCACTTCTTTTCAATAAGTAGAGTGGTATCGACGGGATGTGACACGTGAAACACAGGCGTTATAATGAGTGACTGTGACTTTGACTCTCTTCAGTTCACAGCCCCTTAGAATTATTCTAAGGACAGCCCACTTCTTTTCAATAAGTAGAGTGGTATCGACGGGATGTGACACGTGAAACACAGACATTATAATGAGTGACTGTGACTTTGACTCTCTTCAGTTCACAGCCCCTAGAATTATTCTAAGGACTGTCCACTTCTTTTCAATAAGTAGAGTGGTATCGACGGGATGTGACACGTGAAACACAGGCGTTATAATGAGTGACTGTGACTTTGACTCCCTTCAGTTCACAGCCCCTTAGAATTATTCTAAGGACAGCCCACTTCTTTTCAATAAGTTCAACCGAAATTGATAATTGATCTTCGGGTAGAACCATATTAAAAATACTAATAACTAAACATGGATGCGTTCCACCTTTTGCAATAATCCGAATTATATGATTAACAAATAATAAAAAGAGTAACAAATCTTCACTTATTATAATACACATCCCGTCGTAAGTAAGCTAGGTACCTATTAAAATTCATCTGATTTCTTTATCATCATCTTAGCGTGTAATTCCCGTTTGCCTCCAAAACTGCCGCTCTGGAGCCCGGGGTACGCTTATACAATGAATCAGGATTTGGGGAGTCTTTTTTATGTTATAGGTGGCAGACGAGCAGACGGATCGCCTGATGGTAAGCGATTGCAGCCGTCCATAGACACCCGCGACATCCAGTGGAGTCACAAGTGCGCTGCAAACCTACCCCTCTCCCCCGGATTTTGTCCGCCAATTACAATGAACTTTATGGAAGAATATGTTTGTGTGTGCGAGTGTGTATCTTATATGTGAATACACTGTAAAAGGTGCCGCTAGATTTATAATTACTGTGAGAGTGACGCGGGGTATATCAAAATGTGTAGTTGTACTAATAAAAATAATATACCGCAGTGTCTCAAGACGAAAGTCTTCAATGCGTGTGTGTTGCCAGTGATGACATACGGAACCGAAACGTGGCCGCTTACAATGTGCCGATTAAGGAGGCTCAAAGCCACCCAGAGAGCCATGGAGAGGGCTATGCTCGGAGTCTCCCTGAAAACCACCGTAAGACAAGCGCGGTAGGCTGCTTGCTATTGAAATTACACGTACATTGTAGTCGCGTTCTAACTTAAGTATTATTAATATAATTGTGCAAATTATTTAAGTAGATTTTTATCTACAAAAATCAACTCTTTCATCGGCTTTCATATAACAAAGCAACACCAGACTGCATACGTAATTCCAGTAAAATCCACGATTGGCTATTGTGAGAATGTAATTGTTGCTTTTGTCACACACTAGTTTGGTGTATTGACGTGTTCATTAGGTACCTAATAGCTGCGAATCACACCCTTGGGGCCTGACGAAGAGGCCTCCTGGCGAATTCTAATCAATCCTTTTGTTTACAAAGCGTGTGTTTAAGGCATGTATCGAAGCTGGAATAAAAAAATCGGTCTTCGGTTTAACAAGTTATTAGAGAGTTTAAATAAAAGGAGGTACCTTGGTCATGATAATAAGGGATACCAAACTTTAAATGGTAGAAGAAACTTACTTTAATGCCTATTTAGGCATTTTAAATTGAAAACAAAATATTCTTTTAGAAATATTTTAATGAGCGACATTGATCTGTGAAAAAACCATCATCACATTTTTTCCTTCTATAGGATGTAAAGAGTGCAAAATAATAATCATAACAAAGATTTTTTTCCCCACTCACTTGTTATATTCGGAATACAAATATTAAGAACCTATTGACCGATTTGCATTTATATTTAGTATTCTGAATAACCAGGCTGTTAGCTCATCATCATCATTTTAGCCAGTAAACTTCCACTGCTGGACATAGGCCTCCCCCAATGATCTCCACACAGATCGGTCCTGCGCCGCCCGCATCCAATGGACTCCCGCGACCTTCACCAGATCGTCTGTCCACCGTGTGGGGGGCCTGCCACTTATACGCGGCCTCCACTTGTGGGTCTTCCTGCCCCATCGGCCATCTGATCTCCTCACAACGTGCCCTGCCCATTGCCACTTGAGGCATGCAATTCTTTGGGCTATGTCTTAGACCTTGGATTTCTTGATAGATCTCATCATTCCTGATACGATCACGCAAGGTTTATTTGTAGGTGGGTAATTGTTTTGTGATACTCATAAACATAATCTGTATATAAATACATAAGTAAAATTTTAACATTTTAATGAGGAAACGAGAAATAAGTGATTGTTAATTAGTCTCGTTACTGAATATTTCATATAACAAATGGTGTTTTTTCATAGAACTTATATACTAGTTGGCTTAAATTAAAAATACTGTTTTATAAAACTGATGTCGAGTATTTTAAATCATAAATCAGTTGGGAAATAGTTAAACAAGTAGATTTAAAAAACAGGTTTTCCTTTATTTTACGTTTCTTATGTTGAAGTAACAGTTACGTACATAAAAGTTCGTCAAGCAAAACATCACTATTTTCTCTTATATTTTCTATTATAAAACTATTTACAAGTATAAAATTCACTACGTTCAATCCACTTGATGATAAAATCCGTTTCCTCGCATTGTTTCCGAACTCCCAATCACTAAAACTTTAGTCTAAACACTGATTTTAGATGAGAAAATGACAAACGTCCATCATGTTTCTTTAGTTAGTCTTCAGATCATCGGATTGACCTGTAACAGGAAAAATAAATTAATGATTTGATCAAACTTGGTAGAATAAAGATGGTTAAAAAATAAAAAGTCGTGTATTGACTGTCTCATATAAAAATATCACCGAATTTTATCTATTTTTTTTACTTCGATCTGAAATCCTGGTTGTTTTAGGAATCGAAAATTGTATTGTGGACGATAAAAATATTCGGATTGACAATGCATGTACATTCCTACATGCATAGTAATTTTTTTGTAAGTACAGTTTTCGGAAAAAAAATGTTGTCATACTATGTGTTATGTCGGTAACAAGCATGATTAGTGTACCTGTAAAGTGTAAAATAGATGTTTACAAAACTTGGCTATTTAAAAAGTTACGAATAATCTAATCACAGCATTTATAAAATGGTAGAGAACATTTGTTCAAAAAACAAACCGAAATCAAACAAAGCCTGACACGAAGGAAAAAAAATGTAGTGACAACTGACAAGGTGCAGAATAAAATAAAAACTTAAGTTACTCCCAAGGAGTCTGTCTTTGACAGGTAGAAATTGGAATTAATATTACCTGCCTGTTAGGAAGTCGAATTATTTTACTAAGGAAAATTTCGTGTTGCACCATATGTATTAAATAATTAAGCAGTACTGGAATTTAGTACATATCGAGGCTTAAGGCTAACACTAGTGTTATGACGTCACTCACCAATGTGTGTAGAGTAAACAGTTGAGCATCGTCAAGGCGACCACTCGAGGCGGGCTCCACCGGCGCCCTGCGAAAACAAGCGGACGTCAACGTTGGCTCAATCCGTGACGTCACATAGAAATCTGAGATGATAGGCATGCGTCAAAATCTCCCTACGAAATTCGACATTTTAAGTAAAAGATCAGGAATTCAGGCACTAATATCTAACATACAAGGTTGTTAAATGACCTTAACCACTAGCCGAGAGACACCCATTGCTAAACACTGGTCTCCCCAATGACTTTCGGTGTATCCAGTCGTAGATGACTTGTAACAAACGAGACCCTGCCTAGCATAAATATCTAAGCATTTGACAAATGTCACTATTATTACCATATTACCTTAAGGTGTATGAATATGTCCCTTGACGTATACTAATATACAGTTGTCTTTTCTAAAATGCTCAGATATTTTTGAAGCTGACTGTACCACTAATTTATTCCATGTTTGAATGTTTTCTAAACGGACGTACTACTGCGGACTATTTTTAACAAGTGATAAAATAAATTTATTCTGATGGGAAGTGTCACCCAGCCATTAAATAATTCGATGACGTCAATGCCATTAGAGTCGTCCACGGAACGAGATGCCTGTTATGACGTGCCCACTCGGCCAGACCATCGCCCACGCTTTTATGTTGCTCCTCAATCATTTAACATTTACAGTAAAATTTTATGATTTAATTGTTCTCAAATGTTTTTGTTTCAATTGAATCGTTAATTATTGCCCAATATTAGAATGCTCGATTTGTGTCAGTACAAATCAGGTTTCACACGAATAGCCTCATAATACAAAACGTGATTTAAAATAAATACTGAGAAATACTGGGACAAATTGAAGAGCTAGAAAAAAAAATCGTATAACATACATTAAGGTGTTTCGGATACCTCAAGGAATGCTGTATTTATTGCTTTCTACTTGTCACTAGTTTTAGAACACCCTGTATACATAAATTAAAATTATCGAGAAAGTTCATTCTAATCACAGATTCTAATGTATCTAAGATATAAATGTTTTAGAACTAATTAACTATATGTTATTATATCTTTGTTTTTGTATCTGTCATTTTTCATTTTGTTTTACTTGTTTTATACTTATATTGCATGTCAATCAAAGTTTTGCAGCTAACCGACGAGCAGACGGATATGGTAAGCGATTTCCGCCGCCCATTGACACCCGCGTCACGAGTGGAGTCACAAGAGCTCTGCCAACCTTTAAACCTCCTCATTTCCCTGGATTGGGCCTCCCATACCCTCACTCACGCAGCGAAAAACAGCACAGTGCTGTTTCTGTCAGTCCGTGGTATCACTTCAGTCGATTATAATTACTAGTTAAAACCCTCCCCAGTTACTTAAATAACAAACTTGTTTGATCAAATCTTGGCTTGGAATAACCTTTACCTAAATGTTTATCTTCAAATTCTTTTTGTTTAGTAGAACGATCGAAATATGAAATAATTAGATAAATATAATATGCTTTCTTCTTATTTTTAAACTTAATTTCATTAGAAAATTCTACAATGTAGTAAAATAAAAATGTGTACATTTAAATGGTGTATTTCGTGAACGAGTGAATGGTACCATTACTGCTAATGCGTACCTACTTAATTTGTCAATCTGCATTAGGGCGAGCAATGGTGTCCGAAAAATATCCGCTAATGAATAGGTCCCTTACTTTATTTAGCGGCACTAATGACTACCTTCCATAAATAAATATCGACATTTAATGTTTCCGAGAAATAAAACTTTGGCGTCGTCAAGCGTAAAAAGGGACAAAGCAAACATAATAAAAATGCCATTACAATTGGACATTGTTTGGTTACATAGCCTCGTAAAACCGGCCGAGTGAGGTTGGGTCTCATATGAGGTAAATAATCATTATAGATATTGATATCCAAATCCATTTCTTATGCAAATGGTATTTTAGATTGAATTTCTATTCTAGTTCAGGTTTTCATTGTTGAAGAAACGAAATGTAATAAAAATGATATCTAATTAATTAAAAATAAGGCGATGTCCCGTTTTGGTACAGGAGTGACTACCCTCAGCTTTTAGATATTATATTTACATTGGGAATATCACACTAGAAAAGCAGTTCGGAGACTCGCTGAATAAACGTTTTACCATTGATATCGATTTAATATTATAATGTATGTATCTTTATAATCCTACTAATCGTCAAACTCAAATAAAGGCATAAGTTTTATAGCTGTACAAAGAATCAAGTGTTTGTCTGTACCAGAGCCCTTTTTAAAGTGCGTTATTGCATTTTTTCATTTAGTTTTTAAATATTCGAATAATAAAATATAGAGAAAGCTTTAACATAAATAGTACGAGTGCTACGCTACAGGTGGAGTGGAGTTTGTAGCTTGTGCTACATTCCGTAGCACTTGTTTCGTAGCTGACTCGTAGCTGACTCGCTCGTAACGCTCTACTTGCGCCTGAGTGAAAAATCGTATTATTGTTATGTAGTTCATGGAATATTATAGTATGTCGAGTATTTAATAGCCGTAATACAAAAATGGTGCCAGCGGAACTCATCCTCGTGGCTTTAAAATTTTATGGGATTGCTGGCGTCAATTTCATCTCTTTGATAAAGGGTTGTTTGTAAAACATCAACAACCTCGCAGGACTAATTAACGTTTTAAACAACAACATTTGTTCTACGACTTTGATAATAAAAATACTTTCCCATACTGAATACATAATCTGCTGCTAGAGGTTGTATATGGAAATGCATTTTTTATTTGATTATTTTTGTTTTGACTAAATTAGCATGCTTGTCAGTATCTTACACATATATTGACTATGTTAAAACAAAAATGTATTACGTATTTTATTGACGGTTTTGAATTTGACCTATGTATATTTAATCTCGATTGCCTAGGATGTAACAAGGTATACGGCACTGCAGAGCACACAAAGATGGTGAGCGAACGAGAGTAGCCATATGTCGTTTAAATGTGTTCTTTAGGAATACATAACTGACTTGTGTGCACACACGTCACATGCAGATGATGATGCTTATACAGACATACTTCAAAACATCTACCCGCTGATTAGAAACACTTTTGTTA
Organism: Marasmia exigua; assembly: GCA_019059595.1. Lineage (NCBI taxonomy): Eukaryota > Metazoa > Arthropoda > Insecta > Lepidoptera > Crambidae > Marasmia > Marasmia exigua. The sequence continues at coordinate 14,732,924 of CM032466.1, forward strand.
GAAAAAGTTTTTGATGTTTTTTTTTAGCCTTTTCATACAAAGCCGGCAATTCTCTTTGGTAATTTTGTATGGGGAAGGCAAAAAATTGTTACTGTCGACTGATGCACCCTATGTGTTGAACGTCATTATGACTACCTGTGTTAGAATCCCGGGAGCCCATGACAGGGGCAATCTGAGGCCGCTCCTCGTCCAACAGCAGCACACCGCTCGCCGACCAAACGGTCAGAACACGCGCTACACACGTCACGTTTAGGCGACCCTGTACAAAACAATTAAGGACACATTTTAGTTTTATCAATCTTTTTTTATTGAGTAGCAGCTAAAAAATTATTTAATCATTTTGAGAACCTGCCAGTATGACACTAAAATGTTTGTTTCATCGCCAATAACATGTATATTATTAGAGGGAATGAACAATAATTTTGAGGGCAAAATGATAGTTCATGTGGTCATAATATGACCACATGAACCTGAAATCGATTTTGTTAGTTGAAGTTGATTAAACTAGGTTGTTTGATTATTGTTATCATCAAAGAGTTAACGCATATAATTAAAAACGAAAAGAGACAGCTACGAGTAGGTATGTCAGTTAAGTTTCAAGCAATGGCGCGGATCGTTTTAATAAAATTGTGTCAAAATTAATTTCAGTCAACCAACTGGTTCCTTCGTCGCTATTTTAATTTCAAAGCAATCTATCTATCTGCAAAATCAACATTTAATTTAAGCATTCATTTTCACATCCATTTCGTTACATAATATTGGATTGTTCAATTCAGTGGCATTTGATTTCATCATTTTACTTATTACTTACAGTAAATTGCTATTATAAGTAACAAAAATAATCCTTTCAAAGTTTAGTTTATGAATTTATTTTCGAATATGCTTATGAGTGAACCGCAATGAATAACAGAACAATTCGACGTGAATTTCAGTCGGTGTCAATTCCAGGTTTCGATTCCGCATCGATTCGCTCGCTTACTCGTACAAACAAATTCTAAAGAGCAGCGCACCAATAATACTTACTTTGCGAAAGTGTACGGATTTTACTCTCATAACAAGCTGGCTGAACGAAGATGATTTATTAGATTTCTCTTCTTCAGTGCTAATGTTCAATTTATTTGCTATTTGCCCGGCTCCAGGCGTGAGGCGGGTGGTGCTTTCCTTGTTTTTCCGATCGGTATAAACGTCGGGCGAGGGCAGTATGCCACCGATATTGCCTGGAATGTCTATTACGTTGTCGGTCGTCTCGTCGAACCCTGAGATTGCGTCCCATGGACTGAATATAATTCTGTTCGCATCCTCCAGCGACGCGTCGGGTACGGCGGGGCTGCGCGCGTACGGCGCCTCCTGCAGTGGGATGTCCAGCCCCTTCACCTGTGGATGGAGTAAGATATCGTCACACACAGTTTTTATTGAAATTCAATAGACAAAAGACGTGACCGGAAGACGTATTGCGCCTATGAGTGTGGGATGTGCCATCGTCGGAATACTAAAACGTGACTTTCACACAGTGTTACATTCCCAACATAGTTAGGGTTGCCAAGTAACCGTATAAAGCCGGGTATAGCCAGACTTTTCATTTGCATGTCCGGCCAAATTAGATGGTATCCAGCCTATCTGGCTTTTGCTAGTTTTTTTCAAAAATGGGTCTGCCTATTTTGGGTAAAACAGCTCAATTTGTTAGATTTGATTTTAGCCCCCCTGAGGGCCCATTCTCAAGCACTCGACATTGAAGTCAAGTTAGACATTTGTAAGGATGAATGTACTCGTATGAAATCTCTAAATTCGACTTTAATGTCGAGTGCACGAAAATTGCCCCTTTAGGCAAACTTGAACATATTAAAGGTAGTGTGAAGGAAATATAAAGTATGAAATAAATTTTCAGAATTTTTCACTATTGTCAAGTTTAGGAATAAAAAAGGTCAGTAGCTCACGAGGCCCGCGTTAAGGGATCCGAAGGGTCATGCCGCTCGGGGCCCTCATCAATGCCTGATCGTAGATCATTGTCAATAGGGACCATTGAATAGAAATCATGTCGCCGCTATCGCCAATTAAAAATTGGTCAATTTATTCGATGTTGCAATATGAGAGTTTATTGGCCAGTAGCTTAAAAAATGGAGATAAAGCGTTTTTCACAAACACAATAATTCACCTCGAAGTAGCACAATATTCGTCGGAATTCACGCACGATGGAGTCACCGCGGCTAATTTTATTTATAAAACCCCGGGGTGCGACGCCTCTTCGGAACACATTAATTAACCATACTTTGCACGGTAATCCGCTTATGGACACCTAGAAGGAGATTTGGAAATAGCCTTATATTTTTACTGCTTTTCAACGCTGTAATATTATTTAATTTGAGTTTTCTTAATGAACTACATCTCTAATTGAAAGGAGGAAAATTACGTTGCTTATGTAGGTAATAGGTATATTTCTTAAACCTTTGAACTTTTAAGCGGTAATTATAGAAGATTGTGCTGTAATGTCAATACAGCAAGTAAGTCGAAATTTGTGGTCTCAGAGGTAAACTTTTAGATAGATATCGAGGCGAAGGATTCTACGCCTAATCTGCGAGTTCGATGTAATCAAGTCGAGAGGGCTGTCATAGCCCCGACGTCTCTGTTGACTGTATACTGGTTTGTAATCTTAAGTATTGAATATTCTGTCTTGCATAAGCAAGTCGTATCGTATCGTATCGTATATGGTCAAAGAAATTTATACAGCACCTAATCGCAATAAGTTACACTATACTAACTTCCACTACTAAACACACAACTGACAGAGAAAACTGATTATTCTCGCTAGTTCGTACTAAGCGCTACACAAACTCCTTTTTGATACGAACAGCCAAGGAGTGGAACTCGTTGCCCGTCTATGTGTTTCCTAAGCAATACACCTGGGCCTTTTTAATGCAAGACTGAATAGACTTTTCACGGGCAAGCATGGTCCACCTTAAACCTCATCTTCATTTAATATCTGGTGGGATTGAGGTCAAATTCGTTTTAGTCGCAACATAAAAAAAAGCTCCAGCAAGCCTCGCTTCGGCATGAATGCGCCGGCCAGACCATATATACATATATCGTGATACCACGACCTCACAAAAAACCGGCGTGAAACAGCACTGTTCTGTGTTTCGCTGCGTGAGTGAGGGTTAGTTTAATGGTTGGCAGTGCACTTGTGACACCACTGGAGTCGCGGGTGTCCATGGGCGGCGGCAATCGCTTACGATCAGGTGATCCGTCTGCTCATCTGCCACCTATTACAAAAAAAAGATACAGTAAAATAATCTATAAATTATATTCTGTATTTGATACTTTGAATGGCTTTATTGGTCGTGGCTTAAACCTTATTAAGTTTAACAATGTCGGAGCCTTTTACGGAAAGACACCAGACGTTTCACGGTTTCCAACCATTTTCAGAATGTGAGAGTCAAACAATGCATGCAACAGGTGACCTCTCAAGTTACCTTCCTCAAATGTCACCTGCGAGTACTTACCTCATAAAACAAAATTCGTGTTACATTTTGCATAACATCAACACCTCAGGTTTCAAACCAAGCCGAGCAAAATGTTGTTAAAGGACAAGCCTAGAAAGCATTTCTATACGTATTAAATCTTGTATTTGTGAACGACCAGGATCATCGTAATAATCTTTAATATTTATTTGAAAGCACACAAATCCAGATTTACAGAAAGTCGGGGACTTCGTTAAGGGATTAATTACACAAATAATAACTTCATTTTAGTTTATGCAAACTTAAATATTACTCTTTTCTACCAAATAAATACTTCCCATTATGATGTTTTCGGAATATTGGGCAGTTATTTGACTGACAGGTAAATGTATAATATACTCGTACCTCTATTGTATAATAAGTGCATACAGGAGAATCTATTAAGACTAACAGCACAAACAACCACACATCAATGTACTGTCGCTTGCAATGAAATGTAAACACCTCGACTCTTAAGGCGGAACAATAAGGTTCATATTCGAATGAGGTTGTATACTTATTAGTCCAAGTGAAACTGTCAAATGCAATAATCGATTCACACCACGTACATGTGGTTGCCTGCTAGTGGGTTACTATTGCTTTTTTCTTGTGTGTTGTTTTCATGGAAGAAAATGACGCACACTCTACACGCCTAATCGTACGTAGCGTCTCTCTTAAACGTTCCACATTGCGTTTGAGTAGGTACAGTCTGCATCAGAATGATAGGTATCTGAGCATCAACATCATCATCATCTTAGCGTTTTATGCCGTTTGCGTTCCAAGCTGCTCGCTTCGTAGCCCGGGGTCCGCTGCTGGGTATCTGAGCATCTAACAAAAAATACGCAACATCTCGAATCATGGTCCGAGGTACCGAAAAGACAGTTTTTGACCCAACTGGAAATTACTTGCTAAGATGACGAGATGAGGAGGACTTTAAATGAACTTTCATTAGTTCTCGAACAACAAATGTAAATGCACCTTAGCGTATACAGACTTAATAATGTCCTCCAAACCGATGTTTCGGTCATGGCGGCCAATCTCAGCGATCAGCCATCGACGCAGGACATATTATAGTGCACAAGTATTTGCGATAATAATATCCTCCCACCGAATACGGCTACGGCAGCCAAACTCAACGATTAGCCACGTAGGCAGGATATATTATAGTGTTCAACTGTGTGCGAAAACACAAGTGCACTCTCTATTCCTGTACCATCTTGTTTCGATGGGAAACTAGTGTGACACGACCGAAGATGGATTAGGCGCAGGACCAACGGCTTAACATGCTTGCCGAGGCACGGGGGTACATGACCGCCAACTTCAAGACTCCGGGCTAACAACGAGAATTTCTTAACAGAAAAACTCAGGTACAAATTTTGGTCCGACCCGGGGATCGAACTTGGGACCCCAATCGCAACCGTCGCTTTATAGTGCGACCCACCAACCATTGCGTCACCGAGGCAGGCAGTAAATACAGACTTACAGTTGTCTTGTGTCAAATGCAATGTATTTCTAGGTTTGAACGCTAAAATCATTTTGAAGCTGCACAAGCGGTCAGCTAACCAAGTATGCCTTTGACATCGAGTCAAGTAGTAGTTAGTACGAGTATGATGTAATTTTACCTCTTGCCCGTTGAGGAGCCACGTGAGGTTGGCGGGGGGGTCGGCGGGGGGCGACGTGCAGTTCGCGCGAAGCATGTCTCCCGCTGAGTACCAGCTTTTCTGAGCTTGCACCTTAGGCATTGCGTCTGGAAGCTCTGTGAAACAAAGGTTCGGAATACATAAAATGCTTAGCTTTTAACTGTAGATGATAATATCTATCGTACCTATCTTGACATTCATTTTGTATTGGTCTGGGTGTTTGTATATATTATAAGTATGTATTTACAAAAGAAAAGTATTATATGTATGTATATATTTGTAATTCCGCTATTGATTCTGATATAAGTGTTCTGTATGGACCTAAATTGAATAAATACTTTTTTATCTCTTGTTAAACACAATGTGATGAAATGAGTGTAAAAAATTATATACGAGTAGACATAGACTAATTATCCATGATATTAGGTACCTAATGCGATTCTTCATGATATAAAACAGCTCCAAAAAGTTTGTGAAGTCTAAACCATATTACAAAGTTGTTTTTAGACTACATTTTTGTTGAAGATAGTAACTAATATTTTAAATATGAAAGTGTGTATGTCTGTGGGTCTGTCTGTTTCTCCGTCTTTCACAGCAAAACGGAGCGACGGCTTGTTTTTAAGTAGAGATAGTTGCAGGGATGAAGACATTCTTGTAGGCTACTTTGTAGCAAACCAAATTCCACGAGAGAGAACCGCGGGCGACCGCTAATATTAAATACAATTTTATTAACATGAATGTTGATAAATCTAATGTTATTTTATATTAATTACATAGCATGTTTTATTAATAATAATCGGCGTGAAGTAGCACTGTGCTGTGTTTCACTGCGTGAGCGAGGGTACCGGAGGCCCAATACGGGGGAGAGGGGAGTCAAAAGGTTACCAGCCCACTTGTAGACTCCACTGGTGTTGCGATTGTCCATGGGCGGCGGAAATTGTTTACTATCAGGCGATCAGTCTGCTCGTCTACCACTTATCACATAAAAAAGGCAAAACATGCTTTATTTAATTTTATAGTAAACCATCTTAATTCTTAATATTCTTTCTTGTTTTAAGTAATTTAAACTTGTTGCATCCATTCTGTAAGCTTCAAGTGTACTGACATAAAAATAAAAAGAAAAATCTGTTTTATTCTACGAAAATACGCGTATGATCAGTGGCCGGCAGGGCTGTCGACCACAGGCGTTCTCCTTGCCACGGATACTGTGTCCATAGCACTCACAGTGTGCCGAGACTCACTTCATACGAGAGTGAAATTATCGAACCACTGCTTATGCGAACTCTAAGTCTTAGTTTTTTATGTGATTGAGGGCAGATGAGCAGAGGTTTCTCCTGTTTACTGTCTTGCTCCACACCAGTGGAGTCCATAACTCATAATTCTTTATTGCATTATCACATTGTACAAAGATGACAATTTAATATGGTAAATACATGTCATGCACAATGAGGGCGAGGTGAGTCACAAATGGCTCACTCTTACCGAGGTGTCGTAAAAGGCGACTAAGGTAAAGCTGCTGGCATGATCATCAGCACCCAGAGAAGGAAAACTCTGCATTTATATCTAAACCCTCGCCAACCCGTCTGCCAAGCGTGGTGAGTATGGCAATTACCCCTCATGTGATTGAGGGAGGCCCGTGCCCCAGCAGTGGGGACTTAAATGGGCTGATGATGATGATGAAAATCTCCTTTGGATTAGCTAGCTGAGTAGAAAATGAATTTTGTTCTGGTGCATTTATAAATCCCTCCAACGTCTTTTTCTATAGGTAACATGTAATTAAAATATAAATGATACAGTAACATAATTATAAAGACAGGCGCCATAGTAAATATTAGTGGTCGCCCGCAGCTACACGTACATGGAATTCGTTTTGCCACCAAAATATTTTCATGCGGAATCTTATGATTCCTATTGAAACAAACGGTATGAAAAAACTTTGGCGGAAAAATACTTTTTGTGGCAAACCAAGTTCCACGCGAGCGAAGCTGCGGGCAGCTATTGAAGTAATATGAATGAATGGTGTACGTTTTCAATATGCACTTCACGGGTTTTAATCGCTTTACCATTCAATCAAAAGAAGCCATTAAAAGTCAAACTGCAGAGAGGTTCTTTTGTACTTATCGACTGGACCATTTACGATTTAATATTATTGCCTCCATGCAGGCAATTGAAGTGGCTTAAGTGGGTGCTTTCACGTTTTGTATTCATTGTAGTTTACGTTTAACTTTTTGAATATCTCTAAACTAAAATAGTTCAAACTAAAATTCTACGATACAATTGAAAATATTTAGATGGAAAAACTTAGAATATATGACTGTGTAGGAACAAGAATTAAATTAAGTCTGAAAACTTCCTTAAATGATTTCCCAAAAAGTTTAATGTTTATTGCTTGCAGTTCACATGACATACTCATTTGGCAATTGACACTGACAATTTTATTAAAAACGTTGGCAAATTTTGTTTGTGTTATTCTAGCATATTTGTGTGCAAATATTGTGATGTTTGCTTGTATATACGTTTCTTGTCCAAACCAAATTTCCACAACATGTTGGAATATCTCCTGTAGTTCCATAGGAATTATCTATTACTTAATTATGTAAAAACCCGACCCATTTAAAAAAAATCACCATTAGAATGCTATTATCCTTGTTAACAAAAAAAAATATTATTATAAAACCGTCTCATTTAGTTTCTATTACTCTGGGAAAACGGGCAACGCTGCAAGTGGGAAGCTAGTTAATTTTATAGCAACATATTTATTTCCACAAGATTTTACATCAAAGTTAATCGCATATGAGCTCACGGGCAAAGAATTGAATTGAACGAAGTCAGCACAGTTCATATCACCAGGGAATAAGCAAAATACTGATCCCAATAAATAACGAAGCGATGTGTGAATTCAGGGCTGTCGCTATTTTATTGTTCCATGTTCATAAGTGACATATTTAGCCTGTCAAGTACGAGGCTTGGTATGAGCGATACGTAGCGGAGGACGTCCAAGTTAATCATGTGAATTAACACGCAATGAAGCGACTAAATCAGTCAGCGCAAATCAGATCACTAGGGATCTGATCCTAAAACTTGGTACTTGGTACTGATAGGATCCTAAAACTCAATAAGTAAAGAAGATTGTGCTTCTATGGCTGACACTTTTACGTAGGTACTATATCTAAAATCTAATCTTATGAGTAAATAATAGGATTACATTAAGGGAAAAACAAGGAAACGTTATCATTATAACCCGGCTTCTCAAATTTTTCTCCAGCTATCTAAAAGATCGCTCACAGTTTGTTCGTTTGGATGGCTACGAGTCCACTCATTACTTTACAAGATCTGGGGTAAGTCAGGGTAGTGCGCTAGGACCAACCTTATTCCTAATCTTCATTAACGATCTGCCGGAAACTGTATCTGCTTCTAAGTGTCATCTGATTGCGGATGACCTGAAGATATGCCTGGGGATCAAAACTGAAGCGGATGCTTTAGTTTTGCAGAGCGATATCAATACTGTGTATCAATAGAGCCTGGAGAACCATCTCCCTCTAAACGTCCTCAAATGTAAAGTTATCACTTTTTCGCGCAAATCAAAACCTTTATTGTACAATTATTATTTATCTGACGCTCATGGAAAGAAAATTTGACATTAAAGATTTAGGCATAACATTGGATACTAAATTAGATTTTCATACGCACATAATAAACACATGTAAATTAGCGCATAGAATGCTCGGCTTTGTTATTAGAACAGCATCGCAGTTTGACAACGGGAAAGTGGCGAAAGTACTATTTTCTGCTTACATTCGCAGCAGACTTGAATAATAATATGTCCTCATGGTTGAAAGGGTACAGCGTAAGTTCGCGAGGTGGCTTTATAAAAAAATTACGGCTACTACCCATATCTATACCCGTCTCTATTTGTATCGGGAATGATAGAAATGGATACCCTAAAACTTAGAAGGGCAATGATTTTAATAATACACTATCTTTCCATACTGCACCTGAAGACTGGTAGTCCACGTATATTAGAGGAACTGCGTATTTTAGTTCCGACAATCTCGTGGGACGCGGACGGGTTGGTGACCTCGCCTACTGGCGTTGCCTGCCGTGCGCACCGAGCGCGCCCACTAACGCTCTGCCAACCATCGGGGACATTCTTGCTCGGCACTATGAGATCGATGTATTTGCTGATAGCTTTGGACGGCTCTTGCGTCAATTTTTAAAATACTAAATGACACTGATTATTACTTTTGACATATTCATTTTATTGTATAATGATTACATAGTTATTTATTCAAGTCTACCTATTATTTAATGTATTTTTTATTATTTGTTGACATTTTATTTCTATGACCCAATCAATTTTGACATGCTGTTTAATCGGTTTCAATTAATATTTTGATTATTTTCTATTATTTATACTATCAATGAATGTGTTATAATTTTCTTTTTTTATTTTTATTTTGACCATGTTTAATTTTTAGTTTATTTTTCAAATAGTGCATGACGCTCTTAGAGTAAGGTATAAGTACTGGCTTTCGGGCTCTCGCGTGTAATTTTGTCGTCTGATTAAGTAGGTACCTTTTTTTCTTTAATTATCTTATAAGCGCTTTGGATATGTATAATCTGTTAGCTTGTAAGAGACCATGTTAAATAAATAAATAAATTATATTTGCGGAATTGTATCCAATCCTAGCAGATTTACACATCCTACGCAGTAAATTAAAAGCTTATTTTTTTCTTCTTCGTCCCCGAAGCACCCCCACTCGGCCCGTTGATTAGTTTTCCTGGTCCATAGGATGCCTGCGTGACTTCTTAGATCATCTGCCCATCTGGCTGGTGGTCTGCCTACGCTTCTCCTAGCCATACGCGGCCCCCAGGCCAAAACACACCATCTTTCGTCGTGTCGGCGACATAAGTGGCTGCCCATGCCCACTTTAATTTAGCGGCGCGATAACCTACATCCACGCAAAAAGCTTATAACCTCAAGTAAATAGGAAATCATCGTCTGTATTGTAATATATTATATTATTTCAACTGCCAAGCAATGAGTTTCTGGAATTACAAGCTGTCATAGTTATTGCTGAGAACTGAAAAAATATTAATTTGTTTGCCTTACGAGAGCAGTGGACGTTTCACGATTAGATTATGTACTCGTATAACAAAACACGCATGTCTTTTTTACTTTTTCCCTAGTCGTCTGACTAAGGAAAGGGTAAAAAAGTAATGGCCCGCATCGGACAGCCGCTGCAAGACAGGATGCACGGTATGATGAATGGGTAAGGGCGACAGCCCTGTGCACGCGTTTCAGAGCGCGACGGTTGCCGGCGCGGCGCGGCGCGCGGCGGCGAGCGTCGACGTTGCATATTCATCTTTCATACGCGCCGGTTCCATTTTGCCCTAGAATTTTGTAGGAAGCGGTTAAAACGCCGAACAGACAAAATGGCGGGCCCAAACTACAACTCGGCGTGCTTTTGTTTGCTAGCAGCGCCCTCTATTACTGCGAAGCGCCGGAACTCGCCGCCGAGCAAAGTTTTAAGTGTTTACATTCCTGTTCTGTCGCTTTTTGCCAATTCTACTTAATGGAAACGCAGGGAGTTTTCCAGCACCTCGTTTAATTTGGACGTGGCGGGTGTATTTTTAGTGTTTATTTAATTCAAGATTTTGGCAAAGCCTACTTTCTTGAGCAAACAATTATGTTGTCTTCGCAAACGATCCCCCTAACTTATAGGTATCTTGTCTGCGTAGCGACTCGGTTTTGTGAGAGGAGCAGTTCCTCTCTCAAATATGAGCGTAGTATAAATTATTTTTTGTTTGTTTTAGTTTTTGTTTATAACAATAATAAAATCTTTTGAGGTATTGTAATTAATCATATGTATTTACCAATAAAGAGCTTATGCGGTTTTCCTACAGTAAACGAATAAAAGTACTTTCTTACTTACTCTTTTATTCATACTTTTATGTCTAGTTTCGGTAAGCGAAGGATAAAGCGGGTAGGTACTAGCTCTCTCATCAACCAACCTCTTATTAGACGTGTGTCGACACTACACTATTATTATGAAGACTTATAGATGTTATTTTATGTACGTGCACCTATGTAAAACTAGCGTATTTAGGTAAAAAATTAATAAAGGATGGTAAGTAATGTTAAAATTTTATTAAATTAGACTGAATGAGCACTTGGTAGCAGCTTGCCTCACTCATAATGTTAGTTTAGGGTTTTCAATTCTGTCTGAAATCGAACAGCTCGTCTCAACCGCCGCTCAAACCACTGCACTAAAAGCTGACCGGATGGCGCAATTGGTAGTGACCCTGCCTCTGACGCCAAAGGTCGATCGAACCCTTGATATCTGTAACACAAGTGCTTAAGCTACTTAGCACGGAATCAGGTCAATGTATGAGATGTTGTGAGAATTATTAAATTATTATTAAGAGCGTTTTAAAGAAAAATTTAAAATTTAAAAAAGTATAGTAGCATGTATAATCGACAGTGAAACAACCGTGCGAATGCGGCCCAAATATAAATCAAACAGGCAACCCTCGCGTCTCAACCGGCGCTCAAACTAAAATGGTCTTCAAAATAGCTAGGAGTATCGGACAAGCATCGAAGGGCGTTAACAAATGACCGCTTGAAGAAGTTTATGGAGTAGGCCACTATGCCTTACTCTATGGGTTCAGCAGTGAATTACTAATATTCATTAATATGATGAATACTCTGATTGTAAAAAAAAATAAACTAATCTGATAGATTCAAATGTTATATGTTCCCAAACATTTGGATTGAAAAAGTATTAAATGTTCAAAAAGTTAATTAGTTATAGGCTGAAAAGTTTGTTTGACCAATATCGTACAATAAAAAAAAGTTGGAAGCTTTGAAGATCGCTTGCACTGCATATCGTGTATGAAAATCAGTTTTTGTCGGTTCAAAAACCCAGATGTTACTTTTTTTGACTGAGTTAATTTTTTTTAAGAACTATAGCCGAACGCTTGACCTCAATCTAACCTGATGGAAAGTGACGATGAGGTCAATGATATAAGGATGTAACGCGTTCACCTAAAAGATGCCGATTCACTCTTACCTTAAAGATTGAGTGAAATAGAGCTAAGCCTACCTATATCTATCTATAGGATCTATTTCTTAGAAAATTTCGAGGATATAGACAAAAAACGGACAGAAACTAGTAGCGGAAAAGTTATAGTAGCGATCATAAATACACTGAACGCTGTTTCTATTTATACAGGTTGTAGCAAATTTCATCGCATGCTCGTATTACCAATCAAAAGTTATATTTTGTGCGAAGCCAAGTATGAACAAACCTGTTTGTTTAGACTTAGCTTTTGTAAGGTAACGTCTTAAGAATGCCGTCGCCTTATCTTCGAAATGGGCCGATCGAGATCTGTCTGGCCACGTCACGATAGGCACTGACATTTCGCGATCGGGCCAATTATTTCATGATACTTATGCCTAATATAAAATTACCCAGATTGTTGATGTTTTGTTGATTTGTCCAAAAAGTCACGTGACCACATGGATATATCTGGGCGCATCGTTATGTAAATATTTCACATCACACACATTGATGTGACTCCGAGTTAGGTAGCTCAAGCACCTGTGTTACGGAATTCGTTATGTAAGTAATTGAGTTCCACGACACTTAAGGCTCTGTTTGGGTATGATCTCAGTCAGCGGTCTGTTTACGTAGTACGTGAAAGATGGCAGTCATCCAAAAGAATATATTGGCTCAAACTGGCTAAATCCTTTTATTTAAAGGAGGAAACGTATGATTTATTTACGAGACGCTTGCTAGTATTAGGTAATTATAATAATTATAATCCATACTTCTTTTAATAACTCGCGAATAAGGTTGTCATTCATTTCCTACAGAATCGATAACCCTAAACATGGCCGGCCAACTGCCACACTCATAGTCGTTGATTAATTTAGTTAGCTACTTAAGACAAAATATTGACACTTGTTTTTAATCCCCATAAAGAATACCGATACTAAAGTTAATGAAAATTACCTTAAATGACGTCTCTGAGTGCGGCCGTCAATTGTCGAACGTTAAGCAAATCGTAATGTGCCCAGACAGAATCGATCGGCTCAGTTTACCAATCGGCCTACGACATGTCTCTGTATAAATATATAGTTAATATTTTGTTTTAAAAACGCCAACCAAATAACTTTGGTAATTTAAATTCAGCTTCAAGCCTCGCCCATAAATACGGGTAAATTCTAAGTAGGTCTTACATTTTCATCGGCTGACCGCGCCGCCATTGCCTAAGATACAGTATTTGCGCCGTAGTGGTATTGACAGCTTTATAAAGGCTCAGTGTTGGGTGTGTAATGTTTGATATAAGTATTTTTGATCTAACATTCAAATAATTCTCATAATTGACCTGATTCCGTACTAAGTAGCTTAAGCACTTGTGTTACAGATATCAGATAACAGAGGCACACAAGTATATACTTAAATACATATATCACACCCAGGCCGAACAAACACAAGTGTGTTTGTTCGGCCTTCGCACGAATGTTTGTCCAAATTGGGGATCGAACCCACGACCTTTGGCGTAAGAGGCAGGGTCACTACCAATTGCGCCATCCGGTCAGTCAACGTTTGATATAATTTTACACTATCTAATTTCATTTGATATAACAATCAATTTATTTAAAGATCATTTCATATAATGTTCAAATACTATAATTATCATTTAATCATATAAATCTCATATCGAATAACGCCTGCCCCACATCAAACAACATTATGTGTATGTATTTGAGCATAACTTATTTATTAGTTTATAATACTGTATTTTATTTATGTATTAGGGTTATAAGTTATATTTTAACATTTACAGTTTCTTTTTTTTTTTTTTTCCTTATTGAATATTGCACCCCCTACCCCTTCTCTACTATCAAATGTCCTTTACCCGAAGGTTGTCTGGTAGAAATCGCTTTCAGCGATAAGACCGCCGAAATTGTACACAAAATTTCTGTAATGCCTAGTACTTAAGTTGTGTATTTTGTGCAATAAAGTATATCTATCTATCTATCTATCAAACAGCAAAACCGTCAAACGCTGAATCTTTTGAATGTTAGATCAAAAACACTTATATTAAACATTACACACCCTTTGCAAGCAGCATGCACATAACATGCAAGCAAGCATGCAGCATGCAAGCAAGCATGCAGCATGCACGCAACTTGCAAGCAGCATGCACAAAACATGCAAGCAGCATGCATGCAGCATACAGCATGCACTAGGTTTTCGTGTGCTCCGGCGTAACAAGGTGGAACAATACCATTTAAGCATTATATAAAATGAGTTTTATACCACCTGAATTGTATACGAAATGTTATTATAGCATCTGTATTGTATATCAAACAATAATTATACTAAAATTATAGAAACTGTAATTAGTTCAAGTAAAAATTATATCAAATGAACGTTATATCAGCTGAAATTAGATAATTTGATTTTATATGAAGTGAAGCGCACCCCTCAGTGTTATCAATTAAGGCTTGATCGTTCCAGTAGTACCGCCATTTAATTTTACTACATCTTGAAGGTCAAAGTCAAAATAAAAATCTCAAGATTTTGATGTAAAATTTTTTTTAACATTATTACCTAATTTTTGTCCAAAGAAATTTGTTCAAAATTATAAGTAGTTCCCTAGGAATCTAGGGAAAAATGGCTTCAAAACGTACAGCACGCAATGTAATGTTTGAGAGCGGGGCGGGGGGATGTGCGGGGGACGCACCTCGGCGACTGAGGCGTGGGCGCGCGTGCGGCGCGGTCCGGTGTACGCTGTTCATTGCGTTGTCCGTTTATAGAATTAAAATTGACACCAAACAATCAACTTCGTTTCCAATGAATAATTTTCTGTTCTAATACTTGTTTTATTGGTCTGAGTATGTAGACGCCGGCTTCGTTAAGGGTATTTTTACACCCTGTATATAGTTCTCAAGTGTGTACGCAAACACAAGTGTACTCTCTATTCCCTTGCCTTCATAATCCGATGGGAGACCAGTGTGACACGACCGGAGAGGGATCGGGCGCAGGACCAACGGCTTAACGTATTTTCCGAGGCATGGTGGTAAAAACTGCCAGCTTCCAGACTCCGGGATCACACTGAGAATTTCCTAACAGAAAACTCAGGTGTACCTACTAATTTTGACCTGACCCAAGCGCAGCCGTCGCTTTAAAATGCGACGAACTACTCACTGCACGAACGAGGCAGTATTAAATTATTTAAATATTATATTATTTTAATCTGATATTCGTCACAAATCCGTAATCCGGGGGGTTTAAAGGTTGGCACTTGTGACTCTACTGGTGTTTCGGGTGTACATAGGCGGCGGCAATTGCTTACCATCAGGTGATTCTGCCACCTATGCCATAAAAAAATACTTGCTTAAACTAGGTACTCGTATTTAGGTAGTAGTCGTAGAAAGAAATTAGGTTATATATGAGATGTTAAATGAATTTTAAACAAATGGCCTACAGCTTTAAGTGGATGACATTTGGATGTTTAATTATTTGAACCTGGTACTAACTTTGCCAGTTTGTATTACGAATGGGAAGATAATTCAAAGTCAGTGTGGGTTCACCACGGGATATGCCGTGGTCGCCAGAATGCGGTCAGACAATATCACGGGGACTAACGCTATTACAGATGCTATCTCGGAGGGACTGAGACAATGCTCATCATTAGGACCCTATACAGCTTCTATTTTGATGACACTTTTGTATAAATGCTGTGTAGTAGTAAAAAACTCTATGTAAAGTACACGTAGAGTAACTTTTAAGACGGCACATCGACGAAACTAGCGCCGTCAGTAGATTTGTGTTAATCGTGGCGAATTTGAGACATTTTTCAAAAAAGTTCAACGGTGAATCCATGAAGGAAAGTATTAAGAACTTTTTGAAACAAAATTGTGTCATAATTTCTTCCTACAAGTAACCATTAATTTTGTAATTGCTAAAAGGCCACTTTAGTCAATAATAAGAATTTTGGTTACTTATACAAAGATAATATTACACAAGTACATCTCAAAAATATATTAATCTTTTTCTTTATGGATTCACTGTTGTGATTTTTTAAGAAAACGTCTCATTATCGCCACAATTAATACAAATCTACTGGCGGCGCTAGTTTAGTCGATGCGTCACCTTAAGTAATAATTGCTTTATATACGTAGGTTCATAAAATTACCTAATTTGTAAAACATACTTTATGTTCATAAATTAAAAGAATAAGGGACCAAATAGTATGTTCCTTTTGAAATCTATAAAATCACACAAACAACTTCATTAAAATTTCATGAATCATTTTTAAATGCAAGTAAACGTATTTTCAATAAGTATATTCAATTTAATATTGGGATATCATGAAATTTAAAATTGCAGAATGTGAAAATGAAATTGGAATATTCTTTCTGTTTTAAAATATTTGAATGTTGGAAGGCACGGACCTAAAGCCTGTGATTGAACCGATAAAAAACATTTGAAACAAGTATATTCTGATATTTCACGTACGCACGTAGCTTCAGATATTTTGCATTTTTATATGCAAAAAAATAATGATATGATTAGATAATTCGAAGCGATTATGTTTCCAAACATATAATTACGATGACGTATCATCGGGAACTCGCAATGAGGAGAAAGGGAATGCTATGACACAGCATAATATAAATATTCCCTAAAGACAAGATGGTGACCAATGAGCTATGACCAGCGTCTTCTAGTTGCATGGTTATTTTAACTACTACGTAATAATAGTTCCATGATTGTGTCTTAGTAAACTGAGACCAAAGGTTGTCCAAACAGTGAGTTGAATATTTCAATAGTCTCCAATAAGGAGACTATGGACAAAGGGATGCCTTATAAACCTATGGTCGTCTAGTATCATGATGGGTTGATAATATTACTAAAAATATAGGGACTACTTGGATCTAAGCAACAACAGCAGCCGGCAAGAGGAAGGCTAATCTGGGATTCTGTCATACTTGTATCTTTCAAGCGAGTTCATAAAAAAGTTATTTCAGGCAAATTACACCCATAATTACATTATATCATATAATAATCATAAAGTAGAAATACCAGATTACATTGCATCTACATTTTGCATTAGCGTCATTTAGAATTAGAATTATAATTTAAATTAATAATAATTATAAAAAAAAGCATCAGATTGCCCGCATCTTCTGCAGATGACTGTTACAACAATGTATAATATAAGGTGTATCATAATATAACCCAGCGTGTTGGATGATCCAATTCAAAGGTTTAAATTAGTTTTTAGTATGTATTATTTAGTGTACGGTGCTTTTTGTACAGTAAAAAGACGGGAAATTATATTAATATATGAATCGTTGAATTGTATCGTTTTTAAAACTGCTACAAACTGTCCAATATCAGAAAAAAATGAATACGAATAGAATCGACTAAAGTATAAAGTGCAGTGGCGGGTGGTATTTTTTATAGGCAATGTTGAAGACAGCGTCTCTCTCCGAGATCGAATCCGAAATGAGGTGATCCGGCAGAGAACCAAAGTTATCGACATTGCTCACCGGATTAGCAAGCTTAAATGGCAGTGGGCTGGCCATATTAGCCGCAGAACCGACAACCGATGGGGTAAACGAGTTCTGGAGTGGAGACCGCGTCTTGGTAAACGTAATGTAGGGCGCCTTCTAGCTAGGTGGGGGGACGATCTGCGCAGGATGGCTGGCAAGAGCTGAATGCGAGAAGCCATGGATAGATCACAGTGGCGAACAATTGGAGAGGCCTACGTCCAGCAGTGGACTGCGATAGGCTGATGATGATGATGATGATGATGAAGACATTAGTGATAACTGTAACGTAGCTTGAGATAACGGTTTTTTCGTCAATTGTGCAAAATGTCTTAATATGAAATAATGCAGTGTTGATCTGGGTGAAAAAAAAAATATTTATTTGCTTTTTTACATGGCAATACAAAGATTGAAGTATAGCGAAGTAGGTCCACATGTTGACAATATGTGTCATGCAAATACTGCTTCTGTCAGTGCACTAATTCTTTTCATTACATTAGAAAGTCATAGGATTAGCGCAATATTTTCTAAATTCATATAAAAATAAAATGTGTAAAATTAATTACAACATTATTCAAAAAGCCACTCCATAAATATTGTTATTACATGTCGATAAATTAATTAATGTCAAAAACTAAATTATATTATTACTTATTATAATATTATTGGTCGTACGAAATATTCTTTAATAGAGTAAAAGCATTGAGGCATTGTCTTAAAAACTTCCGGTAACTTATTATAAATTCTGATAGCCATTCAATAGGGGCTATTTTTGAATAATTCCAGCCTTATACTTGGGAGTAGCAGTTGGTTCTCATGCCTGGTAACTTGTTTTTAAATTCACCTCTAGTAATAAAACAATGTGTGCGATATGTACGTTCATATAATGTCAAACTGCCGATAACCTTTACTTACATTGTGATATAACTAGGCTAGCAACAAAGCAGTTCCAACTAATAACATGAACAATCCCGTAGCGCCTCCTACAGTCCTACAGCGTAAATCAGAACTATTGTTGAGCAATAAATGCGGGAATTGAACACAAGGGATGTTTGATTAAGGTTTATCTCGGTTAATTTACGATTATTGTAGCGGTTGGCTCACTCGAGTGCAAAGGTGACAGTCTGCGACGTATATGATACTTATAACCGTCTGATATGTAGGTTAGTTCACTTACAAGTACAGACAGTTTCCGAGTACAATTTGAACATGCCGTGCCTTTATTTCATATTGATCATTGTTGCTATTTGTATTTCTTGATCGCAAACAAATGTAGGAATAAATAATACAACCTTGCCTATTCTAATGGTCTAATCTATTTTTGATAAATTATAACAAGGTATTAATCTTCATATTTTAAGAGTAGTGTCTAAGGTAGTGATTTTATTATTTTTTCATCTTGGACAAAAAAAGCAAACGACAACGGACCATTAATTTGTTCACTTATTGTAATTTTTACAGAACAGTATTTTTCTATTCTCAGCGCAGATTTAATGTTTACCTTAAGGTAAAGGGTAGGGCACACTAGCGAAGCCAATCGTTTTTAATTTTTAGCTCCTAAACCGGATCTATTTTAAACAATTTCGGGGTTACAACCTCTCGGCAAACACTTATATTATTTATTAAATAACCATACACAAATGTTGGGTCCAACGCGTACGCGAATAATTGATTCATGCCAAAAATGGCCGCTTTTGGCGTGAATCAATATTTCGTGTACAAAAACTGACTCAATATTTGTGCATGGTTACTTAATAAATAGTACAAATGTTTGCCGAGAGGTTGTAACCTCGAAATTGTTCAATACAAATCCGTAGTAAAATGTAGCATTATATTCAGGAATAACACAGCTTTCTACTTTTTTTTTGTTTATGCCAGAGGCGGACAAACGAGCAAGCGAGTCACCAGTAATCATCGCCGCCCATGAACATCCGCAAAATCGGAGAGATCGCTAATGTGTTGCCGGCCTTTTTAAAAAAGAGTACGCTTTTCTCTTGAAGGTTTGACTGTTGAAAGAATGTTTACAATCGGGCTAGTTATTCTATTTTTCGATGCAGAGATACAAAAGCCTACAAATAAATTATGTTAAGGGATTAAAAGTAAGTCATTAAATCAACCCACATATGGCGACCTAGTTATCCTATGTATGATAATTACTATTTGCTCTTTGGGGACGCGTACAATCTTGAGACGATAATTTCGGGTGTGTAACCATTATACAATTTGTCTAGCTCCCCTAATTAATGGAGGTCAGATAGCGATCGATTCCAAGCGTACCCGGGCAACCCTTAATACAAGTATTAACATATGAAATTAACTATAGTAAAAGTTAATTTATTGCGTGGCCAAAGATTCCATTTATTATATAAGTGCCATGAATGACGATGATCAGGCCCCTTTTTGACCACGGCGACAAATGTCAATGACATGTCGAGTGAGTAAAAGGTGACATATTTCAATTTTTAAATGCATTATTTACATACGAATAATGAGAATCTCCCTTTAATATTGTGACGTCTTTGTTTTTTTCTGTCTTGGTTTTAGATGGTGCTTGGTGAAAAACTCAATTAAAGTAAACATCAAAAGAATTGAAACTCGCCACACCGGTCAATAACCATTAAATTAATGTGTCTCTCTAATCACTCGACATTGGCAGAGTTATTATGTGTTCGCCGTAGGCAACACAGTAGCAGCCATAAAGAAAAAAACATTCGAATTAGGAACTTTAATTGATAGTGAGAGTAGCGTCATCTGGTGTTGCTTTTAGAAACCACCCGAAAATACTTACTGGAAAACTGCTCATTGTAGCCAAAATGAAATAGGCAACCTGCTTAGGTACTTGTTCGCTTGCCTTATCCACAACAATTAATAAAAAAATGTCTTGCTCTCTATTTACTTGAACTTTGCATAGGTACATTCGATACGATAGCCAGAGTAAGATGTAGAGGTAAGAATAGGGATTTAGCTAACGCTTTATGTTTTGTAATTAATACTTGTCGTAAACTTGGGATTAATAAATTTTACCTACGAGTAGAACACCTGGCTTACCTGAGCTTTAATATATCCAGCAGCTTGTCCGTTGTAAATAGTACTTTACTGTAGCCCCTGCTATAAACTTGTATATTATTTGGAGCGTGACTCTGGGCATCCTGTATTTCTAAGGTAAGTGCTTTGTATAATTAGATTACAGAGATCTGGGATCCCGAGTGATGTGTTTCTCGGGCGGCCGCGCGGCCGGCAAACAGGCGCCGCCACAGGTGCGAGTAAACTAATAACGCACATCAGTACCCTTACCAAGAGTTTGAAAAACTGTTCTCGATATCGAAAACTATCGCTTGGTCCCTTTCATTGAGGTGCATGTGAAAGAGACAGAGCAGTAGTTTTGGATAGCGAGGATAGTATTTCAAACTCATGGTAAGGCCTCAGATACCTGCTAAACTAATTAATTACATGTAACCTGAACTACTTATATAGTTTGCATCACAAAACTGCTCCGAACTTGTGTAAAAAGCGGCCAAGTATGAATCGGACGCGCACATATATGGTTTCGTAGCAGCAAGTAATATTATTAACGACCCGCTTGGAACAGTGGTAGTGAACGCTGCCTCTAGAGGCAGCAAACCTTGCACTAGTGCAAGAGTTGCGGGTTCGATCCCCGTTCAGTACAAACATTAGTGTGTATGAACATGTCTGTTTGTATTGGTCTGGGTGTTTTCTATGTATTATAAATAAATATTTCACAACATCACATACATTGATTTGACTCCGAGATAGGTAGTTCAAGCACCTGTGTTACGGATATCAGAATGAATAGTGGGATTACAAATATATTCATCATCATCATCATCATCATCATTTCACCCAATAGACGTCCACTGCTGGACATAGGTCTCCCCCAATGTTCTCCACACAGATCGGTCCTGTGCCGCCCGCATCCAATGGATTCCCGCGATCTTCACCAGATCGTTGGTCCACCTTGTGGGACTGCAACGGCCGTCTGTTCTCCTCGCTATGTGCCCTGCCCATTGCCACTTGAGGCATGCAATCCTTTGGGCTATGTCTGTAACCATAGTTCTCCTGTGGATCTCATCATTTCTGATACGATCACGCAGGGATTATATTCATACAATACTTTTTTTTGTAAATACATAGATAACACCCAGAGCAAAACAAACAGTAATGTTCATGCACACAAATGTTTGTACTGTGCGGGGAATGAACCCGCAACCTTTGGACCAAAGGCAGCGTTCACTACCACTATTCCAAACGGGTCGTCACATTATAAGTATGTATTTACAAAAGAAAAGTTTTATTATGCTTATATTTTTTATCCCACTGTTGATTCGGATATCCGTAAAACAGGTGCTTGAGCTACCTATCTCGGAGTCAGATCAATGTATGTGATGTTGTGAAATATTTATTTATTTATTTATAGACGTTCTTGTAGTTCCTTGTAATTTTAAATTTGATTGAAAAAAGTTACGATGCGCTATTTACGATTAATGATGTATATTTTTATGTGGGTTCACAAGTGTGCTGCCAACCTTAATAACCCCCTTATCCTGCATTGGGCCTCCGGTACCCTCACTCGCGCAGCGAAACACAGAACAGTGCTGCTACACGCCGGTTTTCTGTGAGGCCGTGGTACCACTCTGGTCAAGCCGGCCCATTCATGCTGAAGCGTGGCTCTTCGACGGTAGAACTAGTTACTCGATTTCGTTCAAATACATTTTCGGTGGATGTTTGCAAGGTAATGTACATCATATATTTCATAGTTCTATCATTCTCTTTTTTTTATAAGTTGAGATGAGGTCAAGTGCAAACCCATTTAATATAAAAAAATTCTTAATTTTGAGTGCAAAAACAGATCAATGGGTTAATTATAAGCCTATTTAATAAATAGTATATATTCTTTCCGAGAGGCTCGAATTTCGAAATTGTTAAAAAGATCCGGTTTAGTTGCTGTCAATATTGATCGCGTGGCTAGTTAGGGCCACCCGTCGCCTTAAGAAAAAAGATGACATTAGAAACCCCAATATAATTTTTGATGACTTATCCATAGATAGGCCATCTGTATGGGCGTGGTAAAAAATAATTGTTTCAGTTCTAAGTATGGGGAAGACCCAAAAAATTTCTTTCTATTGTTGTGTAAAACCTTAACCGGCAGACATGAAGAATCCATAAAGGTTCCGTTTTTTGCCTCTTGGATACGGAACCCTAAAAACGTGACCAATAGATGGACGGTTCACTCAATAATTTCTTTTTCAACGTTTCGCTGAATTGCTACTTTGAACATTTAATAACGCTTCCGTCACAACGGATCGGCAAATGTTTAGTAAGGATAATTCTGCTAGCATTTTTATCGTATGGTTTACCTATTTCTAAAAACAACTGACTAGTTGATATTTTTATAGCAATCTTTTACAATTTATTCTTAAGTAAATAACACACTTCTGAACGCGTTTCTAAACCGACGAATTTTGTAAGTGCTTGATTCGACATGAGCTTTCGATAGTCTCAACAATATTGTAGGTAGGTATATTTACAATATCCAGTGGAAATATTATTACAAATATTTGACCACCAGTTAAGATGAGACTGCTAAATTAGAAAGAAAGAAAGAAAGAAAGAAAATATTTATTATTATAGACAATTAATAGTTGATATTTTTTATAGCAATCTTTTTTCAATTCAATTCTTAATTGAAATAAAGTTAAGAATTCAATTTTTAATTTTTTGCAATTCTTTTCTTGCCGTGTGGTTCCCGGCAGAGTAGAATAGGCCACCCTCACTCTTACCGAGGTGTTGTAAAAGGCGACTAAGGTAAAGCTGCTGGCATGATCATCAGCACCCAGAGAAGGAAAACTCTGCATTTATATCTAAGCCATCGCCAACCTGTCTGCCAAGCGTGGTGAGTATGGCAATTACCCCTCATGTGCTTGAGGGAGGCCCGTGCCCCAGCAGTGGGGACTTAAATGGGCTGACGATGACGATGATGATGATGACAGCAATCTTTTGCAATTTATTCTTAAGTGTGTTATTGTTGTTGTTGTACAACTGACTATTTATATATTTCACATGCCGAAAACCGAGACACGATGGAAGCTCAGTGGATAATAATGCATGCACCTACCATACAGAGGGTCGTAGTTCGAATCCGAGCATGTACCTCTGGATTTTTCAAATATAATATGACGTGCATATTTAACCATTAGCTCGGCGGTGAGGAAAAACATGTCGTAAGGAAACCTATAGGTACATCTCGGAAACATTCTAAGAAACTATTTCTCAAAATTTTAGATACCTTAAGGTTGGCAGCGCACTTGTGACTCCACTGTAGTCGCGGGTGTCCATGGGCGGCGGCAATTGCTTACCATCAGGTGATCCGTCTGTTCGTCTGCCTACCTATACAAAAAAAAAAAACCTATAGTACTTGCGACAATTATTCTAAACGTGTGACTGTGATCCATTTGGTCTGGTTCCTCTGTCTAAGGGTTACGAATACTATTATTAAATCTGTGGTTGAGAAGGTCAGACGACAGTCGCTTCATTGTAATTACCAGACTTCCAGAATCCTGAATCATGACAATTATCCAAGCGAACTCTGACATGACAGCTTTGGACGCAACTAGGAAACTACAAATGAAGATGAGGTCGAAAATTGAGACATAGTCCAGCAGTTAATTATCTACGATTTTGAATTCTAACTTAGTCTAGATACATTTCATAAGATTTTCCGTGCTTCATACTACGGCGCGTGTTTTGTAAACGGAGAGTAGGTATTATTCTATTGTAACACTAAAATGTTTTTGCATATTATTTAGGGCGAGACTGTGAGCATGCTGTTTCCTGAAGGTAAGTTGTGAACAATCAGGCTGCAGAGAACCGGGACCCAGCGTGATGCATTTCTCGAGCGCCCGGCAAATAGGCGGCGCCTTAGGGGGTGCTCATTTTTGCGTTACGCAAACTCATTTATGCTAAGCTGCTAAATTACTTGCACGCTACCTGAGCTTATTTTATTTTTTGCATCAGACAGTGAGCATTCATTAAAAAAAGGGCCAATCATGAATAGATAATCCATATATTATCTTTTCGACGTTTCGCCGATCTTTGCCACATTAAAATGTTTTGCTTTATATTCACAATGAATCGGTAATTGGTCTAGCTTAGGATTATTCGTAAAAAAGGTCAGCCAGCTACACAATTCAGTGGCTATTTATATTTATAATACATATATAGGATTCTGACTGTTGGCCTACATTAATAACAGTTTTTAGCAGTCTTTTTCGTGCTTGGTCCGGTTTGTTCTTCGGAAACTGAATATACCTAAACGTGTACGTGTACGTACTTACTATTTTAGTGTGTCAACTCTTACGAACTTGTAGCTATATTTTATTTAAAGCGTACTTCTATGCGCATGCTGCATTCAAGGCAAGTAGATCGTCTAAGCTGAAATGACGCGCCACACCTCCACATTTGGCACACAAGAATATTTCAAATAACATGGAACACGCAAATATAATTGGTCTTTCAGTTTAGTTCAGTTCGTAGTATCTTGTTCTTAGTTTGTGGTTCAGTTGCCATTTAAACTCGAAACTAAAACGTAGGAGCACGCA
This sequence comes from Marasmia exigua, assembly GCA_019059595.1. Taxonomy (NCBI): domain Eukaryota; kingdom Metazoa; phylum Arthropoda; class Insecta; order Lepidoptera; family Crambidae; genus Marasmia; species Marasmia exigua. Next base: position 14,758,248 of record CM032466.1, read on the forward strand.
TCATTTAATTTTAATAAATAAAAAATAAAATAAAATAAAATTTATTCAAAACTTTTACAGGGTGCAATAACAGTAAGTGTTCGAAAATAGCCACATTAGTTTAATAACTGTGTCGCAGCTATTAACGCCCACCTCCGACTAGAGGTAGTCAGCGTTCCGAAGTATTAACTTATAAGAACATTTAATTTTGTGAATATATGATTGTGTGTGTAAATAGTACCATCAGAATGTTTACAAACATCTGTGGAGCCAGGTAATTAAGGAGTGTGGCGCGTCATTTCAGCTTAGACTATCTCTACTTTGAATAGATTACAGAGATCCAGGATGTCGTGTGATGTATTTCTCGGAGGGCCGGCCAACAGGGCAGGCGCTACTAAAGGTGCGAGTAACGTAATAATGCGCGCCAGATACCTTGTAAACTGATTATGTATTACCTGACCCAATTTTGTACCTAGTTTCCATCAGAACACACAATTGTTTCCAGTATTTAATTAAAAAACTGCCAATTATACTGCCATATACATAGAAGACCCAACCACCAATGCTTGTCTCAATATGCAACTTTAAATTTTTTTCTATGCATAACGGTTCGGCTAGATTTCTACATCTTCTACAAATGCCTATTTTATGTTGGGCAGGTGGAATAACGAATCCAACTTGGCTGGGCAGCGTTCGGGAAGCTACGCAGCATATTTTCGGCCCATCTACCGCAGTGTCTCAAGACGAAAGTCTTCAATGCGTGTGTTGCCTTGCCAGTGATGACACACGGAACCGAAACGTGGCCGCTTACAATGTGTCGATCTCTGAGTGACTTTGAGCCTCCTTAGACCTTAGTACACACATTTGTGCCGATTAAGGAGGCTCAAAGTCACCCAGAGAGCAATGGAGAGGGCTAGGCTCGGAGTCTCCCTGCGTGATCGTATCAGAAATGATGAGATCCGCAGTAGAACTAAGGTCACAGATATGTCTGTGTCCAAAGGAATTCTTGCCTGATGTGGCAATGGGCAGGGCACATAGCGAGGAGAACAGACGGCCGCTGGGGTGGAAAGGTCCTCGAGTGGAGGCCACGTACAGGAAGTCGCATAAGGTGGAACGACGATCTGGAGAAGATCGCGGGAATCCATTGGATGCGGGCGGCACAGGACCGATCTGTGTGGAGAACATTTGGGAGGCATATGTCCAGCAGTGGATGTCTATTGACTGAAATAATGATGATGAGATGGAGTAACCGTGAAAGACAAAATGCGAAATAAGTAAGTACTTTACAGTGACGTCTATAACGGAAAATATTACCCAGTCCAGTCTAAGCTGGTGCGAACAGTCATACGCATATAACAGAGGGAATGGTTAGCTATTATCTACTTGAGCGACACATGTCTAGTAAGGCATGCAAAAGATCAATGCTTACCAGAGAAGCGAATGGCGTCGGATGATTATTGATTAGGAAAGAGGCGAGGCCAAAGAAGAAGAATCTTTATTTACTACAACCTAATGTACCTACTAAATAAAATAAGCTGCTACAGGTATTTTACATAAAAAGGACATGATGCATAATCCAGCAGCTATTTATCCAAAGTCCTGACTTCTGACCTAGTTAAGGGTAATTTCTTAAGCTTGTCCGTGCTTCAGAAATTGTTGAAACAGTTTGTCCTAATTCACTAGGTAATATTTCAGATTCTTCAGGTGATCTATCGTATCTATTAATATATTCATCATCATCATTTCAGCCAATAGACGTCTACTGCTGGACATAGGCCTCCCCCAATGTTTTGTACACAGATCGGTCATGTGCCGCCCGCATCCAATGGATTCCCGCGACCTTCACTAGATCGTCGGTCCACCTTGTGGGGGGCTTGCCACGGCTGCGACTACCTGTACGTGGCCTCCACTCGAGGACCTTCGACCGTCTGTTCTATTCGCTATGTGCCCTGTATTATTATTGTGTTGGTAATATAATAAGCCGAAACTGTCTATGCAAACACATGCATGTAACATCGAAATGGCCATCGTTTATTATTACAAAATACCTTGGAATAGAATTCTACTAAAGGTTTAATCATACCCTCATGATTTATACGATCTAATAAAATAACTGCCGCACTCATACATCAAGTAAGCTAAATAGTTAATGATCTTAAACAAAAGAGCGATGGTAACTCAGTGGTTCAGAACGAGTTTTCCATACGGGGGGACTGGGTTTGAATGCGAGCATGCACCACTGGATTTAGTGGAGTGGAAATAAGAAAAGATTTTTCAAATGTGTGTGCTCATTTTTACCATTAGTTCGGCGGTGAGGAAAAACATCGTCTTGTAATTGTTAGTCTTAAGTTTTCATACTTCATTATGAGTTCAATAAAAGCATGTTCATTCATGCATTCACTGTGAGAAAATTTTCTAAAACGTGTAACCATGATTCAGTTAGTCTGGTTCCCCTTTTAAGGTGACGGGTAGGGCACACTAGCGATGCCAATCGATTTTAATTTTTAGTTACTAAACCGGATCTATTTTAAACAACTTCGGGGTTACAACCTCTCGGCAAACACATACCATTTATTAAATAACCATGCACTAACGTTGGGTCCAACGTGTACGCAAAAAATTTATTACCGCCAAAAGCGGCCACTTTTAGCGCGAATCAATTTTTCGCGTACAAAAACGGACCCAACATTTGTGCATGGTTATTTAATAAATAGTATAAGTGTTTGCCAAGAGGTTGTAACCCCGAAATTGTTAAAAATAGATCCGGTTTAGTAGCTAAAAATTAAAATCGATTGGCGTCGTCAGACGGCAGTCACTTCATTGTAATTACCAGACTTATTAAAATCGATTGACGTTGTTAGTGTGCCCTACCCGTCACCTTAAAGGATTGCGAAGGTCAGTCCTCACCAACCAGTCTGCCAAGCGTGGTGAGTATGGCAATTACCTTTCATGTGATTGAGGGAGGCCCGTGCCCCAACAGTGGGGACTTAAATGGGCTGACGATGATGACGATGATGAAGGTCAGACGGCAGTCACTTCATTGTAATTACCAGACTTCAAGAATCATGGTCCAAGCGTACCCCGGGCTCCAGACCGACAGCTTTGGACGCAACTGGGAATTACGCGCTAAGATGACGAGTTCATTAATTATTGAAATAAGTGTCAATATATTTTTGTTTAAATAACAATTAAAGGCACTTTGATGTCTCTGAGTGCGAAAGTGAGCTTAGTAGGTATAATAATTTGATTTGATTTTAATTTGATTTTGAATGCGCGTTTAATCGCGATGTCTTCAATCACCGCTAACTTAGTACTTACCATATTTACTTGTTACTAAGCTCGCGCAGGGATTTGAATATGGACTGAGCAAAGTTTCCATTCGAAGTGTTTTGCAGACACTACAGGTGCGAGTAATGTAATAACGTCAGATAGCTGCAAAACAGATTACGTGATATTCGAACTAATTTTGTAGTTTGCATGGTATTACGCAAATTAAGATTATAAGCTTAACAGAGTCACTTCTATTTAGGTATTACGGTAGGGAGTTTAGCCACTTTGATTCTACTACTACTATCATCTATAGGTACATATAATACTAAATATAAGGACTATGTCTTAACCTCATCGTTAATTAACATCAAATTTCATTCCAGTCGAATGCTTGTCAACTTATGAATTGAAACTAATTATCTTCAGCTATACCCATTTGACGCCTTGCAGAGACGAGCTGTCCCGATTATCGTGGATCCCGACTTCACGGACAAATTGGAGTCGTTGGAGTCGCGAAGAGATTTTGGCTCTCTTTATTTTTTCTCTTTCTCTTTATTTACTTTATCTATTGGCTCTTCCATGGAGAGTGCTCTGTGGAGCTGTTTAATATCATACCAGGGTCACCATTCTACAATCGCCGCGGAAAACTTCACCAATACTACCTGGGCCAATCCCTTCCAGAACGCTTCGTTTCCAGCGCTCTTTTTTCCCACCCCCATGCAAATTCTGGAATGAGCTTCCAGACGCGGTGTTCCCTGATCGCTATAACATGTCCTTTTTTAAACAAGGTTTGAAAACAGTTCTTCTTTCACGGTAGGATGACTGTTCTCCGGCATTGTTGGTGTCTATGAGCGGCGGTTACCGTTTACCATCAGATGGGCCGCAAGCTCGTCTGTCAATTTTAATCAATAAAAAAAAATTCGCTTATAAGAGCTATGAACAATAAAGATTTGTCTTTCAGACATAACATTTTGTAAATGTTTCACTTGAAAAATAATTACGTATCTTAAAACCAGAGCGAACTGGGTATATGTCTACTAAGTGATGGTCCGTGTGAGAAAACCTCCATTACAATACATAGTTAATGCTGTGTAAAGGAAACTGTGTGCTAGAGATTGTAGGCAATATATTTCCTGACCTGCAGAGGTTAACCTGCGGGTGTAGGTACTAAAGCCATTTATGTTACGTGAACTAAATTGTTGTACTTAACAGGCAATTTTAAAGAAACAGTTTGATAAGGTAACTAGCGTTGGTTAAACGCACATAAAAGGGCTTTAACGAGTACTTACATCTACTCAAAATGCTTATTACCCAAATTTTATAGTAAAATAAGGAAAACTTACGTTTTTATTTTAAAAAAATATGAGGAGGAGGAGGGAGGAGACCACCGCCGCTTATGGACATCAGTCACACGAGAAGATAAGATAAGACAAAAAGCAATTTATTGCTTACAACACTCTACATAGAACAAAACAGTAGAAAAAGGTACAGAGACAAAAGTAGCGGCCAACAAGGCTCAGCCTCAGCATGAGCTGCATCTGCCGCAAGCAGCGGCTGCAGCGCTGGTTTTCAGGCTGGGCCTTGGGCGACGCCTGTTGCCATAGAAAATATTTAAAAAGAAAAGATTGACATGCAATATAGGTAAGGACAAAAAAAAGTTAAACAAAATGAAAATTGACGGATTCAAAAACAGAAGAAGTGGAGATGCGATGATTTAGGAAGTTTAAAATGAAATCTTGGGAAGAACATTCTTTCTTAACTAGTAAATATTTTAACGTTAAATTGAGCTATCAATATTGAAATAAAAAGTATACTTAAACGCTTATACTTATACTTAAATATTTATCCCAAAAATCTTAAAGAGTGTAGAAAAGCGGTGACAAAATTTCTTCTAGGACTAAATTATGAGGATACTGAAAAACTTCTCAGTATAGATAAATGACATACACACACACATACACACAAACACACACATACACACAACACACACACACCACACTAAATTTGTTTATAACCTTTTTTTTGTTTTTTTTGTACAATTTAAAGTTAAATTTAAAATACTTATGTACCTAAATTCAAGAAGTGTTAAAAATAAGAACTTTATTATTATAATTTTTTTTTTCCAATTTTTAGTAGCTTTAGATTTTATTTACTCATTTAAGTGAAATGTAATGGGAAGAGCGAGATAGCTCCAACTCAAGTATCTTATTACTTACTGGAGCATCTCAAAACATGTATGAGAATGAATATGAGAAAATAAAATTATTTGTATTTGTATTTGTAAACGCCAACTTACCCGTCGTTTGCAGATAATCAAGTTGGTAAGGAAGCCTTCGAATAGTTTATTTTGTTGATCGTTTGTGTAGCGGAAGCTCGATCGGTAAAGGCTAAATAGTTGCTCCTAACTAAGTTATAAACCTGAAACCGCAACTGCGATCTAATCTTACTGAATCGTACCCGTTGCACAGTAACTCGAAATAAATGGGAAATGTAAACCGGAGGCTGTGGGAAGCCGTATACTAAAACGATGAGCGAATATAGATGCACAGCTTGAGTGATACCACGACCTCACAGAAACCGGCGTGAAGCAGCACTGTGCTGTTTCGCTGCGTCAGTGAGGGCCTCGGAGGCCTAATCTAGGGGAAAAAAGGTAGGCAGCGCACTTGTGACGCCACTGGTGTCGCGGGTGTCCATGGGTGGTAGCAATCGCTTACCATCAGGTGATCCGTCTCCTCATCTGCCACCTATTACATAAAAAACAGCTCAAAAACATTCTTAAATTTCTGAAAGAAAGTAAACATGTTGTAAACTTAAAATTGTTAAATATTTTTAGTCCAGTTTCGTTGGAGTTTGGTAAGATAAATAATTAATGAAACATCATTAAAAATACTGATAAGCAAATAAGATTGCGGAAAAGCAAGGTCAAAAAGAAATAAAGAAGAGATCCTCCTACATACTGTTGGTGACCTTGTGATAACAAAAACGTTATGTGTGACCGAATGGAACAACCGAAAAAAGCCAATATAACCTGAAAACAACAATGAAAGTGAAAATCAAATGTCATGGTAAGCAGTTGAAGATACTGGCTATAAAGAGGAATAAGAAATGAAGTAATGATAATGATGGGATTTTGTAACTTATTTACAAGCATTCCTCTGTTTGACTTTTTTACCCGACTACGGCGAAGCAAAAAGGAGGGTTATGATTTTGACCTGTATGTATGGTTTTTCATCTGTTCCCTAATAACTTCTAAACTAGTTATCATATTTGAACAAATGACGTGTCGTTAGAAGCGTCTTGATTGTTTTCTGGTTATAGGCTACATGACGTCACGTTGAATTGATTACAGTGCCCTATAGGGTACTTAGAGAAAGGAACTAAAAAAAAATTTTGCTTGACGGTACCGTGTGTGGTATCAGATGAAAGAACTTTTTTAGCACATTTAAAATATGTAATTTTATTTACATAACTAAAAATATGTTAAATAAAAATAAAGTATAAAAACTAAAACCCGACTACCATAAAAACATGCTCTAAAAAGTACGAAACAAGAAAGTCTTCTCTGCTGAAATTATTATGCCGTATTGCTGTCGTCGTATGCCACCTACTGTAGTAAAACAGGTTCATTATAATAATAAAATAAAATCTATGTGGCATACGACCACGACAATACGGCATAATAATTTTAGCAAAGACGACTTTCTTGTTTCGTACTTTTTAGAGCGTGTTTTTATGGCAGTCGGGTTTTAGTTTTTAAACTTTATTTTTTTCCCAAAGGTGATCACGTGAGTTCAGTCTTATACTCGTACCTACCACTCTAATGGTTTTAGGTAGGTTGAGACTCCTCACTGGCCTAACTTTAGTAACCAAGAAACGCTTTGAGTGGTACGAACCACTTAGTCTATACTAACTTTACTCATATTATACGAGTATATAGACAAGGTATAGGTGCCTAGTCAGGCTCGCCTGTCGAAGCGATTTTACTGTAGTCATGTACCGCATTTTCTAGTAAGACCCTTCTCGACTAACGGGAACATAATTAATTTACGTCTGTTCCTAGATGGGTCCGCTGACTAATATGAGTGGGTAATATGCAAACGAGGCCCATTTATCCAAACAACGACAGCCAATTAGACATTTAATACCTTAATTAAATGTCTATTTTCAGGTATTCGTTTTTACAATCCGTGTTATTCTGTAAATGATAGTTCTAATTATAAAAAAAATGTTTCAATTGTTTTACGAAAAAATACAACACAAAAAATCCTATATGTGAATTCAACATATCCGTTTGATTGTAATTACTTACCAATATGGTTATTTTTATAACTTCTGCAAATAACAAAATAAAATTTCAATACGTCGAACGATGCACCGAGGAATAAAATCGGACGAGGTGGACTAAAATACCAGACAACACTTGGGCGACGTTGATAGGCCAGACTCAGGAAAAGATGGCGTGACGATTTAGACCACCAATACCCAGACTGGCAAGAGTTGGCTTCCTATAGAGATTACTGGAGGAATTTAGGAGATACCTTTGTCCAGCAGTCGGACAATATAGTCTAACAAAATAAAACATCGAAAGATACTATTTCATTCTTTTGCACCTGAAAAAAGTTTTATGAAAGAATTGCGGAGCTTAGGAAATTGATATATTGTGTCCACGTCCGGGAAATGTAGGACAACAGGTGTATTATATTAACGTTCTTGTGGTCTGTGATGGACAATACTTTGTACGAGACGCCGCACGATATTGCCATTTTCAACGCATACGTGACTGGGTACACGTAATAAATAAATGCGCCAAACATTGCACACCAATATTACGGAGGGGTTCCATTGTGTGACGATCGTATATTATATTTTGTAATAGGTAAGTACTTTGACTCCATATTGCATAATTGTTCCTTATATAAAAACGAAGGATTTCTAATGTACCTCTGGATTTTTGAAACCTTTGTCCGTTTACCATTAACTCGATGGAGAGAGAGAACATCGTGTGGAAAACTGCACGTTTTGTATAGTTTCCCAAAATTGTGGAAGACGATTGTTGAAATAGTGATTCTGAATGTGTAACTATGATCCAGTTAGTCTGGTTCCCCTGTCTAAGAATTGCTAAGGAACGTGTAGTCATAATTCATTAACTAGTACACATGTCTCCTTCCCACTCTGGCGAAAAGGGAGCGTCGTAGGAGCTTTAGTCAGTAGGCCTTCAGTTTTACTGGAGGAGAGCCCGACATAACCTGTCCGCCCCCCGGCAGACGGATATGCTTAAGGCGGCGCCGCCGAAAGGTGGCGACGTCGGCCAATTGAACATCGGGCCGGCGACATTGCCCCAACGCAAAAAAAAAGAAAGGCTTTGAAGCGGTAGCTTTGGATTGAACCGATAATAGCATGCTAACGTGATGATGATGACTCGGGGCTACTATACTCAAAACTGTACCAATTAAAAAGTCTTAACTTAGTCCAGCTAAAATGGGTGTGGGCGGGCCATCTATGCAAAAGCAACCCTGAAAGGTGGACAAAAATCGTCACCCAATGGCAACCGACCGATGGACGTCGACTACGCGGCAGGCCCAAAAAAAGATGGTGTGACGATTTCAATACATACGTCCAAGAATGGCAAGTAAGGGCACTGGATAGTTAGGAATGAAGAGTTTTGGAGGAGGTCTTTGCCCGGCAGTGGGACTCTGCAGACTAATTAAAAAAAAACTTAATCCAGTCCTGGAAAACCCAGTTTGTCTCCAGGAAATCTTCAGCTTTCACCCTCAACACGCAAAATGGGCACATCTGTCGCCCGATTTGGGAAAAGCGCGTAAGAAAAGAAGAAGAAGTAGTTAGTCTAGCGTATTAAATAAAACACGAAAGGTTTGGTTGACAAATATTTTCGCTAATTATGCTTAACAAACACAGGTCGTTATGATTTACATGAACCACAGGCAGGAACAGTAATAAGCAAAAAACATACAAAAATCATTAGTAAAAGCTACATGAAATTAATTAATAAAACCGTTGGCGCTTGGAGCTGAGTTTGAATTAAAGACATTTGAAAGTCTAGAAATGGCTTCATAAATTTAGTTTTATGAAAAGCCTTTATTAATTTTTGAATGTCCACTTTTATACTAAACAAATATGAAAGCGCACCCAGCTATGAAAGGAAAAGGCTATAAGGGTTTTTATACTTTTATTACTTTTAAGTGAAGTGTTGTGTAAGCATAAAGAATAGCACAAGACCTAAACATCATTCTAAGTTTATATTATTTAGTCGTATGAAATTAAAAGGCACATTAGTGGCGTGATGCATAATATCAATTTAAAAGAGAGTGATGGTTCGATTACGTGTATGGATTCATAAAGGTTAATATGTAGTGCGGTATTTTCTGATAACCTGGAAAGGGCAGTTACAATTACAAAGCGAATAAAAATTTATCGACAATCTTCGGATGGCACTCAAACCCCTTTTGCAAACTGGGCAACTGCTATACCAAACAAGCTACCAGAGACCTTGTTAAGTCGTCGAATTTGGTAAGTGCTTTTTTTTTCGCCGATGATAGTTTCATCTATATTATAGGTATGTGCCTACAAATATCAAAAAAATGACAAAGTAGGTATTTGTTACTTACCGACTACACGCATGGATGCGCTTTTGTAGACCGTGTGGAAGAACGGTGCATCAGCGGACACCTCGCAGCGGTATCGGCCGCTGAGCCCGCGCGTCGCCCCCCTCAGTACCACTTGCTGCGCTCCTGACCGAGATACCTAAAATCATGTAAATTGATAAATATTATGTGTAATATATACACATAGATAATATTAATGAAATTATCTAAGTACTTGTTACATGTGCATTTAAATACGACCTACCTACTCTAAATGGATATTTAAATTAAAAGCGGTTGAAAGTTGATTCGATCGTCAATTCGATTCGTGACAATAGTTTCAATTCATACCAATAGAGGGCGCTAGGTGTCGATTACATCGCGCCAGCGTTTCGTGTTTTCGGGTCAGCTATAGGTAAGCGTTGCTGCTGTTCCAGTTTATAAATCGTATAGAGCACAGAGTACCTTTTTATGTATAGAGAGTATAACACTGAGTATAACACTAAGCGCTTATCTACAAGTCAATATGTACCTATGACACACTTATACGTATTATTAAAGTGATAAGTAAAAAATAAACAAAAACTAAGATACAGGTATACTTTATTTTTATGAGAAAGGGAGGGAAACGAGCAAGCGGGCTGTTCGGAAATACCGCTGCGGGAAGTTCATTCCACACTGAGGAGATGCGTGGCAAAAAATACATAGATACATTAGTCATTTAAAGTGTATGTAAATATACAGTATGTTTGTATAGGAATCTAGACTAAAATTGATAGAGCGAGCCCAGCGACCAACAATGAAACCTAACCTATTTAGACACAATAGAAAATCGTAACCACCTATACGCTTTCCGTATCCATATGAGTAAATCCTTTTAATAAGTAAAATCCATTGGAAGTCTTCGCCTATTATATTTTGAAGATGGCGAGTTATTTGAGAATGACTATTCTGCAACCAGATATTGAATTGGGAAAATATTTTTTATGTTCGAATAACCTTTTGTTCGTCCGTCCTTTCTTGTTCTCTTCTATCCATTTTCATTATAAAGAAATTTGTGATAAAATCTTTCTATGTTTATTATAAAGTAGTAGGCTACTATGAGTATATCCAGTATGAAGTGACTCGCAAATATTTTCCCCCAACCAATTTATCATTGATTACAGGTGGTATTCACAGCTCATGCGTAATTTATACCTAAGCCGAGGCGTAATTCCATTACAAGGAGCCGTGTGCACTTTACCGTACGCAGCTGCTAGCGACTCAAATTGAGCTAAAAGCTTCGATCCATCTTACGGAAAGTCAGTCCACTTTGAGAAACCTCCGAACTAAATCATGCCGCTCGCGCTTCGAGACGTCTGACCCGATTTTGAAGGACCTCGCTGCGTTCATACCCGAAGGCGGTTTGACTTACGCCCCGAAGTAAACTTTGAGTATTCGTTATTCTTTGAAAGGGTTTTTAATGTATTATTTTGGCACAATGTTATAGCTCGGCGGTGGCGACGTGCCAACAGCTAAAGGTTTAACGTGCCCGCTCGACGAGATTCTTAAGTGATTTTTTGCAGCGCTCTTTGCGAAGGCAGTTTAACGAACTAGCAAGATGTCGCAGAACCGTTGACCCATATATAATCACAGTTATGATGTTGTTTATCGTCGCGCCGTAAACGAGCCATTTGCCTAGAAATATTGTTTCTTTCACGCCCATGTTAATGTTCGCTACAAGTTAATGATTAAGGTGAGAGCTTCTGTTCGCTTGTACTCAATGACTTTTTGTTTTCTGAATAAAAAGACTTTGTTAAAGTGGACGTTTGCACATTTGTTCCACTTCTTTTGTTGGTAGTTAAAGCGTAAACTTTATCATACGTTTTTAAAATTAAATATCTATCGGTGTTTGTATGCGAATGATTCATGTGTATTATTAATTAGAAAAGTTATGCCTTCATAAGAAGTACCTACATAATAAATCAGGGTAATTTCGTTACGTTGAAACTATTTGTCATTCGGGACGATGCCTATTGATCATTATTTTCATCAACTGACAAGTATATCATTAATCACTGAATCTCAATTATACGATAGGACACTTTTGCTTATTGAGATACTCTTCAACAAATGAAAGTCTTTTGAAACAAATTACGCTTACAACCACTGCAGGCATTTTCAAAGCACATTAATCTATCAGACAAACTCACTGCTCTCATTCGCTTTAAAAATATAAGTTCAATTTGGTCAAATCACAAGACGCTTAACAGTTTTTCATTTTCCGAGCTTCATTTTCAGAGTGCACAGATTTGCTTAAACTTTTTAGACGAACTTTAAAAAATTACATTGCGTGAAGAGTACATAAATGCAACACTTTTAATTCGCAATAAAATCATCATTAATCTAATTAAACAAACAAAACATTGTAAAAGCTATATAGTCAATGATTCACGTATCTAACAATAATATCCTCCAACCGATTATGGCTGCGGCGGCCAATCTCAACGATCAGCCACGTACGCAGGATATATTATAGTGCTCAAGTGTGTGCGCAAACACAAGTGCACTCTCTATTCCCTTAACCTCATATTTCGATTGGACACTACTTTCACACGACCGGATAGGGTTTGGGCGCAGGACCAACAGCTTAACGGGCTTTCCGAGGCACGGGGGTACAAGATCGCCAACTTCCAGACTCATTTTTAGCTCGAACCCGGAACCTCTTGCGAAGCCGTCGCTTTAAAGTGCGATCTACTAACCACTACGGCACTCGAAGCAATCAAGTTCACGTATCTATACAATTTATAAAGAGGTAAATTCTACAGCCAACGTCAAAGCTAATAGGTAACCCGAAAAGACGGAACACTTGCGCAATTTAATCGACATCCAACGCCACCTATTGGTAAAGGTAATTTGGAACTAATCAAAAAATTTAGTTCTGAAACGAAGTGAGGGCTGGACAGTCATCATCATCATCAGCAGCAACCCACACTCGTCCACTGCTGGACATAGGTCTCCCCTAATGCACGCCACTGCTCCCGATTTTCGGCCACTCTCATCCAGCCCACACCAGCCAGCCTTCGAATGTCATCATCCCATCTTGTCGCAGGGCGTCCTACACTACGCTTGCCGAGTCGCGGTCTCCACTCAAGGACTTTACGGCTCCAACGGCTGGACAGTACTTCAATATAAGTATACTAGGTACGTGCAATATGAGAGTGGCATGAAAGCCCTCTAAACCTATGCAATCGGATTACGTGCGAGTGGCGTGTAGCAGACAAATGAAATCACGAATGTCGATGGACGCCACGTATCACCCTGCACTAGATCAGTTTCATATTACTTTTCTCTATCTTATCTCTAAACTACTTCATTAGTACCACATTGACTAGCTGGTTTGGATAGCGACATAATGTCGAAGTTAGGTATATGACCGAGGATTTAATGTACCATCCGGAGCACGGAATCATCTTTCATTCGGGCGGTCAATGATTCAAGACTGCAAAGGTTTTCGTTGTAGGTACAGATAATAAAAAGGTTCGTCACCTTAAGGTAAACTCGCTTGCACGGCAAGAATCACTCATACCAACATACTGCTTTAAAAAGATCTGTTAAGCTTCTTCTTTACATCAAAAGGAATCAATGTTGCTACAAGCAAATTTGAACTTTCTGATATAACAGTTAAGGCGATGGGTAGCCTAACTAGCGACGGCAATCGATTTTAATTTTTTGCTTCGAAACCCGATCTATTTTAATCAATTACGGGGTTACAACCTCTCGGCAAACACTTATACTATTTATTAAATAACTATGCACAAATATTGGGTCCGTTTTTGTACGCGAAAAATTGATTCACCCTAAAAGTGGCCGCTTTTGGCGGTAATCAATTTTTCGAGTCCGCGACATTTATGCATGGTTATTTAATAAATAGTATATGCATTTGCCGAGTAGTTGTTGTTGTTGAAGTTACCCCGAATTTGTTTAAAATAGATCCGGTTTAGAAGCTAAAAATTAAAAACGAATGGTGTCGCTACCCGTCGCCTTAGGCATAATATTCTGTGCAACAGGTATTACACTCTGACAAATTTACGAAAAGTAATAAGTGCTCATAGCATATCAAACGAATCATATCAAACGAAAATTGACGAACCTTTCTGTTCTTTAACTGTACAAAAGGGTAGATCCCATAGGATTTGAACCTACGACATCTATGTTTTAGAAACGATGCTCTTTTAACCATAGCACTACAGAGATTTAAGTACATAGGTATAACACATAGGTATAATATTATACCACGAAGAAAGTTAATTTATGTTTGTGTAACGTGGAGGAGTTTAACGCGTTTCTTTTCAAAGCATACCAATTACCATGAACCAGGATTTGGTAAGTCTGGGAATTACATTAAAGCGATTCATCATCATTTCAGCCAATAAACGTCCACTGCTTGAAATAGGCCTCCCCCAATGATCTCCACACAGATTGGTCCTGTGCCGCTCGTCTCCGAGGGATTTCTGCGACCTTCAACAGATCGTCCGTCCACCTTATGGGGGGCCTGCCACGGCTTCACCTCCTATACGCGGCCTCCACTCGAGGACCTTTCTGCCCTATCGGCCGTCAGATCTCCTCGCTATGTGCCCTGCCCATTGTCACTTGAGGCATGCAATTCTTGAAGCGATTATCGCATACGTTTTTGACGGCTGGACAAGAGTGATACCAGGACATCACAGAAAACTGTTGTGAAGCAGCGCTTGCGCTGTGTTCCGTTGAGGGAGGGTACCGGAAGCCCAATTCGGGGAAACGGGTAAAAATTGGCAACGCATTTCTGAATCCACAGTTGTTGCGGGTGTTCAATGGTTATCATTAAAGCGGCAAGTTATCCGTCTGCTCTAATTTGAAAAATAACCCAATAAACAATCTATCCCCTATTATATTTTTAGAATATTTTTTATCATTAAAGTTAATCCTCTGAATTGTAGTTTGAATTTTTGTTATAAACATTTCGTTTTAACATTTTAAAAACGGATTTACTCCTAACAAAAAGCTTACAGATGAAATATCGCTAACGTGTTTTTAAATTCTAGTTTTCAACGTCCAGTTTAGTACGATATAAAATAGTGCTATATTTATTTATGAATACATAATAATAAAATACATATAGGTAAAGCTTATGTTATAACCAACCATTCTCTTTGTTGAAATTGTAATATAGGTACATGATTAGGCCATTACTTTGCAATGCCAACAACAAACCCGCGACTAGCAAAACGACTTTGTAAATCTCACTAAGAATAATCTCAAAATAGTGATAGGGACAATTACGGGCCATTTCCCCTTAAATAAACGCTTATTCGTAACAGGCGCAACCGATAGCCCCCTATGCAGGGGGTGCTTTGTCGCCGAGGAGACCGTTACACACATAATCCTGGAATGCGCTACCCAACGAGATAAAATCCTCGGAACAGTGAGGTCGCTCCGCGAAGCCTGTTAGGTCCCCAGGAATCTTCTGCGCTTCTGGGCGGAGTTGGGCTGGCTTCTATAGCCAGCTGACCATCTCATCACACACAAAGGAATGAAAGACAGTTTAAGTGCGGAAAAGGAGTCCAGATAACATTACATTACAAGCCATTACTTTGGAGTAAAAAAAATAAATAATAAGTATCTGCATTAAAGAGTTTTCCGACCGATGCGTCCTCGAGACTAAATATAGCTTAATGTTTTACTAAATAGAACGTAACTAAAAAGGTGACATACTCGAAAGAACTCGTTGTAGTCAAAGTCATATCTTATTTCGTTTGCCGCGGATCGCGTTTAGTATGGTTACTACTTACGTCAACACTGATTCCGGTCTGCGAGAAGACGCGCGTGTTCGGGAGCTCTTTGGGCACGAATCTGAAGAACTCCTGCGCACCGTGGTACCACTTGACGGTGTACAGCGCCTCCCCCGTGTCAAGCGCCCAGCGACAGCCGAGGGTTGCGCTTGCGCCTATCCCGACGGCCTCTGGGACGCTCAGCTGGATGTCACGAAGACCGAGAACACCTGTACGTAAAGGATTTTATTTAGAAACTAGTGTAGTCACCCGTTCTTGGCGTTGATTTGATTTAGACCAGTACAAATAGATGGCGCTGAGAGTAAATTATAATGCGCAAGTGTTTTGTCTTTTCGGTTTACCTATATATTCGGTCCTTGGCGTTGACGTTGCTATCAATCTCTTTATACAGTGTAACTACGATTAGAAAGCACTTCGGTGACATGGACCGGAGGACGTTGTACGATATTTTTAACCGACTTCAAAAAAAAGAGGTTCTCAATTCGACATGTATGATAATTCTTTTTTAGTTGGCAACTAGATAGCCCCGGATTGGTACCATTTTATAGGGACACGTAATGTTTTTGTATCTTTTTTCAAAATCGCACCAGTATTTACGCCAGACTATATTAATTTTGCGGCTCTGCTGATGATGGCAGGTCAACTCCTCAACGGTAAGAAGTTAAAGGATAACTCTTTCAATACTGTACTCACAATTAGTTTTTTAGTTATTTGGTGGGGGTGGAAGGGGGGAGGGGGTGCCAAAAAATGAGACACTAAAAAGCTTGAAAAAAAAATTTCTGCTAAATAACCGCCTTCAACCAGGAACTAAAAAGTGTAAAATAATATTTTTAACACTTTATACACTTCCTAACACTTTTTAACACTTTTAATAACATTTTATCACAGTACACTCGAAAAAAGGTTTTACCGAAGTCGGCGCCCAATACTTTCTTGTAATTTAATACAACATTCAATGATTCTACAGGAATTAGGCGCCGACTTCGGTAAAACCTTTTCTCTAGTGTACTGTTATAAAATGTTATTTGAAGTGTATAAAGTGTTAAAAATATTATTTTACACTTTTTAGTTCCTGGTTGAAGGCGGTTTTTTTTCGCAGATTTTTTTTTTCTATGGGAAAATGTCAAAATCACTGACACTTGTCTTTGCAATTAATTAATTGTATTTTTTTCCACGTGCCAAGTAACCGCAGAGCAAATGTAATAGTATAGAAAAAATATAGATGAATAGGTATAGTGTGTGATTCCCGGTTGTGTAAAAAGCTGTTACTATGGAGCCCGGGGTACGCTTATAAGAACCATCATGATTCAGGATTTTGAGAGTCTAGAAATTACAATGAAGTGACTGCCGTCTGACCTTGGCAACCCTTAAACAGGGAAACTATGGTTACACGTGTAGAAACTATCCGAAACGTGCAGGTTTCTTCACGATGTTTTCCTTCACCGTCGAACAAATACGCACATACATTTGAAATATCCAATGGAAGTCGCGTTCGTACCCTCTGAGTACCATCGCTAAATATCTAAATTCAGCCAACTGTAAATATGGCAAATCTCAGGAAATCAACTCTTAAAAAAGGAACATTCAGTCGAATTGAGAACCTCCTCCTTTTTCAAGTCGGTTGAAAATAGTTGTAACATCTGCCAATTAGAGACATGCGACTCATTACGACTAATTTTAACTAGGCTGTATATCCAGTGGCGTAGCGGGGTTTAAGAGCCCCGGGCGGAAGACTATTTTGCCGCCCCCTAAACCAAAAAGTTCCGCCCCCCAAACTAAGTGCCCTTCGCTAAACTGTGCCGTTACTTATGCATCCTCGAACCACTGCTTCATCCAGGGGTAAGCCGAGATTGTACTGCCCCCATAAAGTACCGAGCTACCCTTGTGGGTGACAAATCAGAAATCCCTCTAGGTATACTTAATGGGACAGAATAGGCTCACAAAAAATGTGAGATAAAATTGGGCACAACTTGACTCCGTACAAATAGTAGTTATATTTAGAGGTTTATATTTTCATGTCTTCTCGTCACCTATCCCTCAAAGTCTTAAGTCAAAAGTCTTCGACCAGTGCGTCCTTCAGGTCATGACTTAGGGTGCAGAGACGTGGACACTCACGGCTGGACTAGTCCACCGGTTCAAAGTTGCTCAAAGAGCTATGGAAAGGGCTATACTCGGAGTATCTCTGAAGGACCGCATCAGAAATGATGTGTTCCGACAGAAAACCAGAGTCACCGGTATAGCCCACCGAATTAGCAAACTAAAGTGGCAATGGGCTGGTCATATTAGCCGCAGAACTGACAGCCGTTGGAGCCGTAAAGTCCTTGAGTGGAGACCGCGACTCGGTAAGCGTGGCTGGCTGGTGTGGGCTGGATGAGTGGCCGAAAATCGGGAGCAGTGGCGTGCATTAGGGGAGACCTATGTCCAGCAGTGGACGAGTGTGGGTTGCTGATGATGATGATATTTTCATGTAAATGTAGTCCATTCTGTACGTGATAAGTACTAGAGGTAGAATCTCTTAATAACGATAAATTATGATTGATATAATTTGTCATACAACATCACGTTTGCTTTAAGGAAGGTTCTTATTTAACGAATGACATTTCATTTTTGTGGCTCTTACCTATTATTAATCTTTATGTCAGGAGTCCCATTTCCAAGAGGGAGAGATCACTTTCTGAGTGGCTGTAGACCGGCTAAGAATCTTCACGCTTCATTGTGTAATCACGGTAGGATTCATTGTTAGTTATGATAGCCATTCACACCATTTTCCTTTCTGTATGACCAACAGTTTATTAATAAAAGATGCTATTTAGAATTAAGCTCGGCTATTGTATATTTTTAGCAATAGAGTTTTAAATAACTCTTAATCAAGAAAATATGAATTAATTCAATCGTGGGAGAGCTACGGTTAGGCCTGAATGGGTTGGCTCGCGACCTTGCAGAAAACCGTCGTAAATGAGCGCTTGTGCTGTATTTCGCCGAGTGACTGAGGGTACCAGGGCCCGATTTGGGGGGAAGGGGTTAGCAGCGCACTTGTGACTCCGCTGGTGATGCGAGTATCCTTAGGCGAAAGAAATCGCTTACATCATGTGATCCGTCTGCTTTTCTGTCACTTGTTACATTAAAAACTTATCATTTACAACTTAAATAATACCTACTCGTTTGTACGAGATAATAAATTGTTTTTTGCTAAACAGACGGAATGATTAAATTTAACAGACGAATTGCTCATTACACATTACACCTTAACTAAAAATTACGACCTATTCCAATAGGTATGAGATAGTTACTTATTCTTCTTCCACATTGTGCACATAGTAAAGACACTGTTGTACTAATATGTAACGTCAGAAAATGTATTGAATTTTCCCGTATGCGCTCCCTAAATGACAGTAAACGAAGATAAAACTTCACTTGCAGCCACTTGCAGCTGAACTCTCAGAAGCGCTCCCTCAGTATGTACGATATTTTGTTTCTTTGCCTTTTATTTTGTTTCTTATGATTCCACGAAAATTTATGTGAGCTCCGGAATATTTCTAGTTTTTCCTATGAGAATCTGTGGTTGAAGTAAGCCTGCACGCGACACTATTCAGCGTTCTTTAGGAGATACTAAAGCCAAGTAAAGTTAGCTTCAGTAATACGGAAACATTACCCTATTTCATCTGGGAAATAAACACGATAGTGGGATTAGATTACGCTCCGGTTCGCTATGCCCATATTATTTTTATCTTAAATACGGCTGTGTAGTGTCAATAAATTAGCATTACGGATAAAAATGCAAAGCTTAGTTTATTCTTATTCCAATTGAAAATACAATTGTTTACAAGTATAAATCGAGTGACTTCTTAAAATAAATAGATGAAATAAGCTATTTATTTTAAGAAGTCACTCGATTTTTAAAATGCTGAATTTGTAGAGCGTGCCTTTAATATCAAGTGGTACATACAAAGCTCATTGGAGTGAAAATATAAATTAGATTATTCGATTCAAAATTATTTACTTATGTAAATCCAGGATTATTAAGTTTATTCGAAATCTCGAGTTTCGAAATAAAAATAAACCTAGAATTATACGTACCATTATGTACAGTGTAGAGAAAGTAGAATTAGGTACTTTATAGTATTGCAAATCTGTCTAGAAAATAGTCATTTTATTTCAATCGTTTTATTTAGTGTTTAAAGCCTGAAGTATAGATTTTAAAGGTGTAACAAGATTTTTAGCTATATTTCAAGAATACTTAAATTTTACAGCGGTCTTCGGCTCGGGGCAAAATCTGTACAGTATTTTTTCATTCAAAAATTCTTAGAGTCAGAGTCAGGAAAGTGATTAAGTCGTTAGCGCTGCACCCAAACTCTCTTAGGTCATGTCAAATAGATGTCGAAGATGTCTCATTTAAATATAAAAGTAAAATATCCGGTGCATTTACTTTTTTATGACTTGCGCACCTACATTACCAATTGTTGCGATTAGCCGTCGAAAACAAATTCAGTAGGAGCATATTTATATCATTACATATAATTATTGCTATTTGTCTAATAGAAAGGCAGAGGTTCTCCTCGGAATCATTAGCTACTATCCAATGCTAACGCCGTTATGTAATAAAGGATTGAATTAAATCAATCAAAATTGATTACACAAGCTCTAAGGAAAAGCAATAGATTAGTTGTTCAAGTACATTTCGATATTTTTTTGTTATTGAACTGTATATCGCCGGGAGTGCTTTAAGGAACTGTTTCAGTTTACCTCATAATATTTATTTTATTATTTCCTTTATTTTATTTTGTGTTAGGTACAATTTAACTGTATGGCTTGGTGTGATGATTACACAACATTGTATGAAAGTTTGGCGATTAAAAAGAGTAACTAGCGAGTTTCTTGCCAGATCTTCTCGACCACAAACAACTTTCCGAGTCGGTGGTAGAATTGCATTATGTTTAATTATTTTTAATATATTTGATGTATCAACATATATATGTATTAACATCTAAATTATACATAATGTATTATAAATAGTTTTAAATTACTCAAACGTATGATAATTTGTAAGTGCTGTTTACAAGTCTATGCAAATAAAGATTTATTTGATTTTGGTGTGGCTGCAGGAGTATTTCCCAATGGCTACGACTTAGGGAATGTCAAAAGAAGAGTGTAGGTAATCTTTTTAAAAAGGAAGGCTCTTAGCGGCTGTTAGCGGTCTCTCTGATTTCGCGGATGTTCATGGGCGTCGATTACTTTCCATCAGGTGAGTCGCTTGCTCGTTTATCGCCTCTAACATAAAAAAAATGTACATAGTGATTCTATTGCAGTTACATATGTATACAATGGTATTTGACTTCTTACACATATAATATGAGCATGAAAAGTTGTACTTACTAATACGTAAAATATGATGTTCCACGTTTTCACAAAGCTATAATATATCTTTTAGCATAATATTAAAGTTACTTAAATGTACATAATGTAGGTACTTAGTATGTATGTGCATTAAGGCTTCATTTCCACAAGATATTAGAATGTGTTGCGAGGAAGAGCCAATAGAATCGCTTCACTGACAGAAGCTGGGTAATTGGGTGGCGATTCTTTTTGCTCTTAAACACACATTCTTCGCATCACATCCTCAAGCATCTCTGATGGAAACGCAGTCTTTAGTAACTTAAATATTTACAACGAAACAAATCAATTAATGAAAGAAAATATTATCGTTTTTATCCCGAAAACCCTCATAATACTCGCAGGTATCGTGATGAAGTCCATTTAGCATGTTAAATCAACAAAATAAATGAAAAAAAAATCTGCTGTTCCATACATTATTGCCGGGTGGATATTCTATTTTTTATGGAGCTGATTTTTTTTAAGACACAATTTCACCATTGTTCTCTAAACAAAGCGTTAGTTAACGAGCTGTTAACAATAACATACATTTTAACATCCTTGTAAATTTTTCCTGTTCCACACTTAAAAGTAACAGACCATTATATAATCGTACGTCAAGTATCGGACACACGAATCATTCGTTCACATTTTAAGCCGCCCAAAATAAAACTAAATTTTCGGTATTGTGATTGGTTCAGGGCGGGCCACTATTCGCATAATAAATGCCCTGTTAGGTAACTCGTCTTAATTGAAACATCGTTCAATGTGAACAATAGCAAGCAATATAAAGATATAAGGGCTACTTATGACTGTTGTATGCTGTATACTGTATTGCAGATACCTATTTGTTTTCTATAATTAACTAAAACTCGTTACAGATAACGAGAGAAATAACACGTCGATCGGTTTACTTCCTCCGTTCCTATTTCTGCCCGCCACATTATTTGTACTTAGACAACGAAAAAGAAAACATTTATTTGCGGAACTTACGAGTCGGTACACTTACAAGCAGGTTTATTTCTGTCTTTTTCCCGTACAGGTAAGTTTACGGTTGATCCGTTAGCGGTTCCCCGAGCAAAATTTCAGACCAACCGTCTTAGGTAATCAAATCTTGGCCTTCAGCTGTACTAAAGGTGGTCGGAATACATAAATCAAGTGAGCGGTACGTGATCGAATTCAAGATCAACCCAATACACAATTCCCGTCGACATGAACTCATTACAATATAACCAAATTCAATTTACGGTTCAGCCACATCATAATATTTCATCTGCCTGGCTTAATATATGATGTGAATTCGTTTCGCCTTCGCTCTCTGTTTAAATAAGAATATATTATGTGTATGTTTTTGATGTTTGTTTCCTGAGCTTGGTACGAGTAGCTTCTTAGCAGTACATTTCAGATTAAACAGGGGCTTATTTACGGTTGTAAAATCACTTCCTAGAAAATAAATTAGTTTGAAGAAATTTGATCTAAGAGAAAAAGAATAAGGTTAAAAATATGCCTATTTATTTACTTGGTAGGTATTTTACTGGCAACAAGATCACATTGATCAGTAATTGTACGCATAGGTTTTTTTTTTTTAAATTGATAATAAAAAGAGGTTGAGCCCACTTCTATGTTTGAGGAGGTACTTTAGTACTTTGTGTTATGTTTTTAATTTTCAAGGCAATTTTGTGGCTGGCAAACATCGCTCTTATAAATACCACGGACACTAGCGGTCATTTATATGCGGCTCGCGTAAGCAACGGCGTTAAACTTTGTCATTCAATTCATTCTTTATTCCAACCCTTTCCGCAATAAATTTATGCCAAAAAAATAGGTTTATGGTCCGGAGTTCCCGTCTCATCAACAAAACCGCTGTCGTAGCCTGGTTACTTAATTTCCAAATACATTTCTCTTAGTTGGCCATAAATGTCAAGGAGGCGAATAACTCACAGAAAGTTTCGCGAACTTGGACGCGGAGTGACGGGGGCGCGGTGGTCGCGGTGGCCGGCCGCGAACAAACACCTAAACAGAAGGTTCGACAATCCGACATTCCTTTTGCTTAGTGATATATCTTATTCACAACTTTTAAAAATAAACAACTATGGAGGGCAACTTTTCCGTCCCGTATGTTACATAACTCTCTATGTTTCTTCTTTCGTTTTAAATTCCTTTTTTCTCTTGAATCCCTCTCAGTTTCATCATGATTTCTCCTTCTTGCGTATATTTAATACACCAAGTGGAAACATATTTCAACTGTTGCCTGTATCAAATAGTAGGTATAATAACAAACACTTTACTAACTACGCACATAAATACCACAATAAATCCACCAAGGCATACAGTTAATGACTGGGTCGGAAACAAACGTAGAAATTCAAGAAATATAATGGAAACAATAATTTTTAAAATTCCTTCATGTCTTTTGAATCTAAAGCTGACGAGAGACTTTTACCAGATGGGCCGATTTTAGTTTTTTGGATTTTTTTTAGTCCTAAATAGCTATTAAAATTTCCAAAAAGCAAGAAATCAAAAGGAGTGGAACGAAGTTCGCCGTGGACTAACCCGCCAATATTCACCAGAATAAACCAGAACTCGGGATACGCCTGGTTCATGATCCAGGATTCTGGAAGTCTGGTAATTACTTCGCAACCCTTAGACAGGGGAACCAGACCAACTGAATCACGGTTACACGTTCAGAATCATTACTTAAAATTTTGTAGGTATCCATAATTCTGAGAAACTATCCGAGATGTGTGTAATGTTTTCTCTCACCGCTGAGCTAATGATAGTAGATATTTCTACTCCACACACATACTCCAGTCAAAATAGATATTTCATGTAAGTCAAATTCGCATAGAGCTGAATATTGAATGGAATATCAAAATTCCCCGTCGATCCGACTTCTGCAAATTGTTTATTCAAGGTCAAACGTACGAGATTAGGGCTTTTTAATTTTTTATCGTTGGTTACGATACGGTTTCTTTGTTTGTATATGCATCATAGAGTATTCCATGGAAATTGTAGGTAGGTATTTTTTATGAAACAGGTCCCTGGCCGTAACCACAGCCGTAACTAACAGTAACAACCAGTTATTGTACGGTTGTAATAATAATAAACAATAAAATAATGAAGTTTCTGTCATGAAAAATCTTTTAATGGCATAACAAATTATGAGAACTCCCGACGACCCGTTTGGAACAGGCGACCCGTTTGGTGCAGTAGTAGTGAACACTGCCTTTGGTCCAAGGGATGCGGGTTCGATCCCCGCACAGTAGAAACATTTGTGTGCATGAACACGTCTATTTGTATTGGTCTGGGTGTTTTGTATGTATTATAAGTACGTATCTACAAAAAGAAAAGTATTTTATGTTTATATTCTAATATCCGTAACACAGGTGCTTGAGCTACCTATCTCGGAGTTAGATTAAAGTACATGTAATGTTGTGAAATGTTTATTTTATTTATTAGAACACAATCACTACTTGAGGTGACGCATCGGATAAACTATAGATTTGTCTTAAATATGGTGCTTATGGGACATTTTTTTAAGAAGTATAACGGTCAATCCTTACAAGAAAGTATTAAGAGATTTATGAGACAAATTATGTCATAATCGTACAAGGAACCATAATTTTTGTAATTGCCTAAAAGTGGCCACTTTAGGCAATAATAAGAATTATGGTTACTTGTACGAAGATAATATTACACAAGTACCTCTCAAAAAAATGTTACTTTCCTTATGGATTCACCATTGTACTTTTTAAAAAATGTCTCACAATCGCCACAATTAATACAAATCTACTGGCGGCTATAGTTTAGTCAATGCGTCACCCTAAGGGTATTTGATTTTAATCTCATAAAATATAGCTTGTGATGTTATTGGTTGATGCTAGAGATATCCTACCATAAATGATTTCGGAATAATCGGATAAAACTATATTTTGTTGATTCATGAAGAGTACTTACAAAATAAGTATTTTCATAGATAAAAGCTTAAGAACCCTTTTACGGTTCAGTGGCGCTACAAACGTCTTTTTACTGATTGTAATGAAAATAAAACAAATCTAGTATAATTTGTATTTTTGGTGGCGCTACTGAACTATAATGGCCATTAAGGCAAGGAGGACAATAAATCCAACCACACCCCAAGATGTCTTTTCACCGAATGTTTGAGCACAGACGAATTCAATTCGTTGCAAGCAGAGTGCCTGATTTCGCCATTAACAATAGACCCAGCCCTTCAGTTACTCTGCGGCAGGCCAAGTTCCCGCCGGCAGGGACCCATGTATAATAAATGAATGGTCCTGCGTGTTCCGAACCAATAATTTCAGCGATAGCCGTGCGGAGAGAGATTGGCACTTTACAGAATTTTTCGAGAGCAGCGCGGTCTTCGGGGAATTCCAATAATCAGCTTTACTTAAGGGATTGGATTCGAAAACTCAATTGTATCCGGAGTGATTTTAATAATTCATCATTTCTGTACAGATATTCCGCCTTACAAGATGAAAGAGCTTATTGAACAACGTACCTATCTACTAACTAAGGAGTATATTTAATAAAACGTGCTTTGACGCACAAGGCACCCTTATCTTTGATTTTGCTTTAATACCATGTAAATGAATGACGCGTAGGTTGCAATAAATTCAGATGTCATTATTTAAAAAAAACGAAGGTAAGGTTTGCGAAAAGGTCGTGCGTTCCAGTCCCACCCAAATAAGAAGAGAAAAGTGTACTCTTTTTTAAAAAGTCCGGCAACACATTAGCGATCTCTCTGTTCATGGGCGGCGTTGATTACTTTCTATCAGGTGGCTCGTTTGCTCGTTTGTCGCCTATAGCATAAAAAAAAATAACGTGTCAAAGATTTTTTAAGTGTATTATTTACATAAGAAAAATTTTAATACGATTTCATATAGTATTTTCCAATAGAGGAAGATACTAAAACTTGATTTTCTTGACGAAGATTAGATTAGATATATTCGAAAGGTTTAAGTGCTAATAAAAAATATAAGCGTGTTAGTAGATTTACGGACCCATAAAATTGTTGGCAGTAAACTAAAGTCATGATATTAAAATATCCAGTTGCTCGAGCTGAACGTTCGCTAACATCGTTCTCCGAGAATATATTTTCCGTGAAAATGCGAAAAAATTCAAAAGCGTCTAAAGTGTAATGTTACGCTGAAGCTCCAAAGGAAAGACAGTTTTTGTTTGCACCGTAGGTATAACGTGGAGGTGAAAAATGTTTAGTGCACACTTACTGCCACCGAGCCACAGTAATATGGCAGCCAGTTGCGGCGCCATGCCGCTCGTCGGGAGCCGCACACACGTCATGTCCCGCCAGCCTCGTGGAAGCACCGCGTCTTTCTTACATCTCTCCTCATTTTTACACTTCCTTCTCGAATTCACTCTTCTCTGTCATAGTGAGCCTCAAAGTCTCTACGCCTACAGCACCTCTCGTCCGTTACTCAGCATTGCGCTCAGGTCACCATGGAACTAATCTGAAACAACGATACTGTTATTAAACAAAATTAGACAGTAGAAACAAACTTTAGCAATTTTCATTGAGTACATAGATCGTTTATTTGGATTAGAAGTTAGAAACTAGACGGAACTACGTCTACAAATTAGCGGAACGGGCCAGCGGAACTTGCACAGCGCGATTCGGACATGGAATACGTATTAAGTGGCGAAGAGTCATAGGGTGCGTTTATAATGCATTGACAATATTTTTTTCCCAAATTACTTTTTTCAAGCTCTGTAAGACAGATTTGGTAGCAATCCCGAAATAATCTACACTACTTAATATAAATGACCATAAATTTAAGGGCTTTATTCATAATTGTTCAATATACCTTTGCTAGTTAAACCGGTGCTATAGAGCAGTTTTTACGTTTGAAACAAAATAAATCATACAACTTTTTTGGAAAAGAAATAAAAACTGCACTAACACCGTTGTTAGTTAACAAAAGTATAACAAACATTTACAAATAAGACCCTAAAACAATATATTTTCTCCTGTAAGTTTTTTTTGGACATCGTAACATGGTAAATATAAATAGGTTATGTATTTTTTATACGATTATCGATGTACTCATATGTCGGATTAAAATAGACCGTAAAAGTGAAGGTACCTACTACTTTTGTGTAAAAGGAATTTGTAACTATCGCCTCAATAGTTGAGGTTTACCAGGAAACATTTAGAATCCTCCGTTAACAACAGCGGGGACCAAAGAAGGACCTTTCCATTAGACGTATCGTAGACCGGTGATTTATCGCCTGCGAGATACTCTATTCACAGGGTGCGTTTTGTTGTCTAGAGATCGATTGGAACCGAATAAAATACATTCACCAATTGAATAGCGCCCCAGCGCAATGTTTCAGCGAAAGCGACACTTTTTCAGACGGGGAGTAGTGATGTCCATCGATGGGCAATATCGATTACTTATAAGTTCACAATAAGGACGGAGTGCTATGTAATACTAATTAATCTCAAAGAGATTATAATTAATTTTAAACAAAGTGTATGATCAATTTAGTTTAAGATAAATTGAATTATATTAAAATTTGATTATAAGTGCAATAAAAGTATATTTATTCATTAATTACATATATAATTCTGTTTTTCAATATTAAGTTGATATTAATGCATGCTGTAGTATCCTGATCTTAATATTACCTTAATTATAGGTAATTAAGGTAATATTAAGATCATGCTTAATGTGTTAATTTTAATGAAACTGCATTAAATATTGATCTTACTGTCCTATTTAATAAACAAAAAAAATAAATAAATAATAGGTATTGTTTGAAATAAACTTTGGAAAATTTAATTATGTTTAGATTTAGAATTATTTTTTCGCCTGGTCTACTTAATTAGTAAGTAGCTATAATTTTAATTGAATTAAGCAGATATTGCATTTTTCACAGATTTTTTTTAATTTTAATTAGGTACATCGGTGGTAATTTTGTTTTTCTCTTGGCGTCCATTAATATTTATTAGTAGTATAATTGTATATAGGTATAAGTCATAATAATAATCAGGCATAATAATAATAATACAACGAAAGCTGATTTTGTTTTTTCAATAAATATAATAATAATATATATCGCCTAAATATAGTTTATAGAAGCCATTACTGCAGTAGCTAACCTTTCAGGGCCTATTGATTAGGGGGTTTTCCCCCCCCCCCCCCCCCCAGTGCTTAATTACTGTTATTTCTTATGTTGACAATATTGTTACGTTATTACAGTGCGAATGTAACATCTCAATATTGTCAGACTGTTATATTTTTCAAATACGACCCAAAAATTATGTATGTTATTAAATTTTTAATGTCATAATGTTAGTTCTTTTCACGCTAATACAACCTACTCGAAATTACGTAATACTGCGCACACGAAAGTCGCGGGGCACCAGTTATTGATACATAAAGACCTTGCTTTTATTCCGAATTACCACGGCATTTTTGCCGAAGTTCGCGGGCAAAAGCTAGTTAAAGAAATAAATCCGAAAAGTAGTCTTAAAAATTAAACATAAAAATATACAAGTGCCTGCTTAAGAGAACTTTAATCAATAATAAATAAATAAATAACGCCGTGTCCGCCTCTAGAATGAAAAAAAATAGTGATGGCATTCAATGGCATGTTAATTATATTTTCTATTAAAGGAACCGAATAAAACACTCGATTGTGCGACAACGCTAGCGCGAGGACTAATGGCCTCACGCGCTGCCCTCCGACTTTCAATAAATGGTCGACCCGCCGCGTCCGCCCGTCGGCTCACAATCCGAATGTGGCTAATTTACACGTTTCGGAATGTTCGCCAGAATTTACCGGCTGTGAAATTAAATCGTAAAAACAAAGCGCGGTGAACGTCCGCTTCTAAATTTTCGCGTCAAATCTTCTTTGATTGGGCGCTGTAGGGGAGTAAGTTCGTGTCGTGGTCTGTAATTGAAACATTTTTTTAAACTTGAGAATATTCCTTTTTTTCTATACATTTTTTGTAAGCATCACAAAAACCGGTCGTCGGTTTGTATGGATGCTTAGAGTATCTTAAACAGTAAGAAATAGCCAAATTCCATAGCTTAGTAAGACTGATTGAATATGATTTTTAAAATATTGCATTTTGTCTTGATTTCGTGTGTTCCTATGTCGAATGTTGTGATTTATAAACATTACGAAATATACACTACCAAGAGCTAAAGATATATTTTTTCTTAAATAAAGTTATAACAGTCTTTATTCAACATGAAAACGTAGTACAGTATGGTCGGATGGTCTGGCGCATTTGATTATTTTTTTTATTTATTTACCAACATAAAAAATAAGTAACATTACAATTAGCCATGTATACAGCATTTGATGTTGCCTTCTACATCGACACATTAAAATACTCACATTAGACTTTTATATACTTGGTAACTCATAATTTATTTTATTTACATGTTTTTGTATTGAGAGTACGAGTATTTTACTAAACCTCGCAGATTCCGGCAATTCCGGAGGCCGGCAATGGTCCAAGCAGGTCGTGTTTGCTATTTAACTAATTGCCCAGTTACAACACTTACTGCCACACTTGTTGATTAACTTAGTTGGCTACTTAAGAAAAAATATTGACTACTTTGATACACATAAAGACCACCGATACTAAAGTTAACGAACATTAACTTAAATGACGTCTCTGAGTGTGGCGGTTAATCGTGTCACTTTTTTCGGGTTGAGGGCGATAAATGATTTTTGATTTGAAGTAATTTATAAACTAGCATGTTTATGAGCCTTACAGATTTACCATGATACAGAGATTCCACCAGAATCCAGCAAAAATCTAGGTAACGTTTTTGGCAACATCCATTTATGTAGTTGCTACTTTACATTATTCTTCCTTGTCACTCTTAATAGGAAAGTTATATCATTGGTGGATCTTAACGCTCAGATGTAGGGCGAAGATTTCCTACACTGCGGTAGTCTGTATCCGCCGCCAATTCGCACTCCGCGTGTGTGTAGAAAAATATGTCTGAAATCATAAAACGCGGGCTGTAATACTTATCATGCGCTTCACACTAGTATTCAAGCCACGCAGATTCATAGGTTGTGGTGGTGAGGTGCAACCAGGGGCCGGCAAACGCCCAAGCAGGCTTGTTAGCCAAGCTATCCAACTAATTGCCACGTTACACTACTCGCCCGTGCCGCTCTTTATGGGAACCACGTTTTAAACATTTAAAACTTTGCAAATGGACTTTGTGCGAATAGAGCCTTATTTATTGCATGAAAATGCTAGAAAAAACTTATTATCGTATCTTTTCTCCCAAAGTTTGCTGCGCTCTTAGTGAAATATGTAGGTAGTAAAGATACAGTCGAAAGAATAATAATTTTAACTTCATTGCATTAAGAACATTTTAGAATTATATTGTTGTGTATATTAGAATTATATTATTGTTTTGTGTATATATAAAATCACCGTTATTAACTTAGGTAATTTCTGAATTTGCGTACTTACACCGTTTCAAGTCGAGTCTGGTTTTAGAAAAATAGCGTTTCTAGCGAATTTCACAATTAACACAGAACAAAGAGCTTATTAAATGTTTTCTTGGTGAAGCTATTGTATTTTGCTCATCATTGTGTTGAAATAATATTTAATATTCTAGGTAAAGAAAGAAAGACAAAAACGAGATTTAATAAGGCAAAACATTCAACGTAAAATCGGCTGAGTATTAAAAAGATAACTAAGAATATTATTTTTTAACTAAGTAAAACATTCGCCTACAAGAAAAATGTATGATTGCTTTATAATTAATTACCTACCAAGGAAATGTAACAATGTTCCTGTTTTACATTGTGTAGCTTACTCCTGGCTCAATGTTTTCAATACTTTATTTGCGTAAGTGCGCCGCCCTGACTACACACCCCGATCACCTAGTATCAAACTATACGAATCCTTTTTTCAGCCTTAGTGTCATCTATTGAAATATATCTTAGTAGCCTCATGTGTGGCTATTTAGACTATGGGAAAATAGTAGATGATGATGATAGCCAAGGGTGTCTCGCAGCTACACCCAGACCCTAGCAAATTAAAAAAAAATCCGTTTCCAAAATTACCCCACAATGAATTGAGAAACCTCTACAGCCGCGAGAGTTTTTCTTCTAATACGTACATATAATCCTTTTCACGTGTGTAAATAGGGGTGTCAAACGATAGAAAAATAGCCGGTTTCGCCGACCCCATGGCCGGGCTCGATGCGTCAGGCGCCTTCCACGCCGACGGGTTACGCCTGACACCCGCTGATTGCCTCTTTGTTTGTACACAAACTACGAGCAAAATTTGAAAGTCGTTTTTGTTTGGTTTCGTCAAGTCTACGATGCGTAATATCACACTTTTAATTTTATCCTACCTTATAAATATAGTGAGAATGCTGGTACCTAACCTTGAGAATAATACATAGTTAATCAGCGTGCTAAGAGATTAACACATAGTTACGAGTAATCAGCCTTAAGAATAACACACAGTTAATCAGCGTGCCTATTGATTCTTATAGTTTCTAATCGCTATAACGTTTCTACTAATTTCAATATCTTAAAGGCAAGAGTAAACAGGCAAATGCGTAACATCCTAAACCGCATTTACGTTTGTCATCAGGTGTCTTTATAGTCAAGCTATACACAATAAAAAAAGTGTTGAAGATCGCATTAACCATAATAACTACACTCCAATGATTTGAAAATCCTACGAAACATTTTGAATGGTACTGATATAATAATATTTATTATCTATACAAGTTATCGAATTCCTATCTACATTCGCATTGCGTACTAGATGCCCTCTCGCTGAGTCAATGCTTAACATTTGCCGATCGTTGGTCTGTTTATTGCTCTTTGTAGTTAAATGATAACTAAATAAGTTCAATGCTCTTTATTTCTGCTTAGTAATTGAGTTTTTTTTTTATTATTTCACTAGACAACCTAATTTGGTGGACAAAAGCTATCTAATCAACAAAGCCACGGTTCAGACAACGGATCTATATTTATTCCTGAGAAATCCCTGAGCTTATTTTACTATGCAACGATAAAAGGCTAATAATATGTTATACGGACTCAATTACCAAAAGTTAATAATTTGTTCTTTTCATTTGAAATGTTCCATTGTATTTTTTTTTACAATAGACATGTATTACGTGTAGGTACTTAATACATTTTGACTGTGACGTGTCTACTCTTCATTAACGTTATAAGTTCGATGAAACACTGATTGGATATAATACCTATTCAGACAGATCACCAATATGTAAACCCTGTTCATGTTCATTAGTCTAAGTAATTACAGCCAGTATGTAAGTAAGTCGTTTACAATTACAATCTTGTTAATATCATTTACTAAAGGTAACTTCAATTTCCAGATTTACATTTCCATGCGATCACAAAAATCACAATACCATGTACGAGTAACATAAATCACAAACTCAAGGTATACGTGTTTTTCAACTTTTAGGAGTTCATTTTCTGATGAATATGGGCGACTTCTGTGGCCTTACTTAGCTAATTACTTCACAACTTATTGAGATGTCAACTTCGTAACGAACATAATGCGGGTCATTAATCATTCGCGAAAATTACCAAACCTCACATAAATACGGGTATGTAGGTACCTATAGTAATACGGGATACGAATATTGTGGTTGCGGTTGCGCGGCATTCACTTGATAGCAATCTGTCGTATTTCATATTTCGAACATTTATGTAAACGAAGTTCGAAGAAAGATTGCAAAATTGCCGTTGTTCAACGTAGACAAAGACAAAAAGAATGACGAAGTTTAGCAATAAAGACTATGCATTAGTGAATGACCGCTCTGAGTGACTTCAGTTCTAATACCTACTCTAATTTATTTCGGTGTAATGAGTTCGTCGTACATACGTACAAGTCACTGCTACGGTCGATTTGATTTCAGTAGGTAGGTACTTTTCTTTGCTAGGAAATTGCAAGAATCAGTTCTGAGTTGATAACCAAGAAAATCAATTTCAAAAGATTTTATTTATTGCTTTAGAATTGTTTCGAGGAAATAAATACTTTTTTGTCCAAATAAGTAATATACCTATATAATAATGCAATGTATTTATCTATCATGAACTATATTGGCGATAGAAATAAAAGTAAAGCTTTTCTACATTTTAAGCTTTAAGCAGTTTTTGTCGCAAGCATTATCAAATAAAATATATTTTGGAAGACCTTCTTATGCTCAAACTTTTTCCACCAAATAATTGATGTGCTATTTGGGAGATATTAAATACCTATTCGCAGATTGAATAAAATTAATGTTTATAAGGAAAGGAAAGTTATTCGGAATCAATTTCTATCAAAAGCCTGCCATTTTTTTATGATGCCAGTGCTTCGAAGGTAACGTGCTCCTTCTTCATCGGGTCTATCATACATATAATATCCAATCACGTCAATGAACCTAAAGATGTGGTTAGAAATCTGGTCAGTGCTAATTTTCTAATATGATAGAAAGCAGAAAGACCACCCGATGTTAAGCGATTGCCGTCGCCAATAGAAACCCGCAACACTAGTGGAGTTAAAACTGCCGGTCATTCAAAAAGATGTATGCTATTTTTTTCTTGAAGGTTTGGAGGTGATATCGGTCCGGAAATAGCGCTGCTGTCATATGCGACAATCCATTCCACAATTCATATGGTGCGAGGAAAAAAATATCTTGAGAAACACATAGTTGTTGATTGCCAGCCATCGAAACGACAGGGATGAAGCTGCTGTCGCGTTTGCAAAATGAAGTAGCGAATTAGTCAGTCAGCGGAAGAATTCCTTAGAGTATTATTCCCCATTGTATAGGATAGCGAGGCTCCATTTCTATGCAACGCCGAAGGGTCAAGCCAATTAGAATCATCTCCATGCGATAGGAATAAGAAAGTACCTACAAATGTAGCACACAAGTAAGTATTTAGTAGCGAAACTTGGAATATAAATAGTAGTAAATTGTACAAACATGAGCTTTAATTGAAAGAAGCTCCCGTTTAATTGGAGAAAATGTCGACGATTCCGGCTCTCGATACAGGCACAAACCTCAAAGGAGGTCTATCTATTAGAGGGATCTCTTTGGCTTGCCTTAATTACACGTGAAGGTAGTAGCTGAGACGTGAGGCGAATTTGAGGCTACCTTTCTTAGGTGTAATGCAGCCTGTTTGCTAACGCTCAGTAAAATATACGACTGCTGTGTCGATATATGTAAGTTGCTTAACGTATCGCTCATGTGCTCATGCTCATGCTCATGTGTCGCTAAAACGCATTTTTATAGATACAGTTTTACTCGAAGTAATTAGGTAACAATACAATTAGGCGAGAATCTGTAACAAGAATCTGACAGCTCGACAGATTGACGCTAGAAGGATGGGTAGGTACGCTTAGTGATGTAGCCAATCGATTTTATTTCGTTCACTAGAAAGTGCCGGTTGATAATTAAAAAAACAAAATATAGATAATTGTATTTTTTATGTGATAGGTGGCAGACGAGCAGACAAATCGCCTGATAGTACGAGATAGCCGCCGCCCATAGACCTTTATACCCCCCTTTCCCCTGGATTGGGCCTCCAGTACCCTTACCATAAGTTTGAAAAACTGTTCTCGCTGTAGAAAACTATCGCTTTGCCTTTCATTGTGGTGCATGTGAAAGAGACAGAGCAATAGTTTTGGATAGCGAGGATAGTATTTCAAACTCATGGTAAGGTCACAGTACCCTCACTCACGCAGCGAAACACAGCACAGTGCTGCTTCACGCTGGTTTTCTGCGATATTGCGAGAGTTGTAATCTAGGTATGATAAGTGGTTAGCTAATTGTAGCCTTGGTAGCTTATTAATAGATGCGCTTTGTGAGTTCTCACTCTGTAGACATACTGCGGCGCCCGGAGACTCAAACTAAGTTTGCCATTATCTAAGTTAGTCTAGAACCATAGTGGGGCTCCGAGTAGATGCTGAGGTTTGTATCCTACACAAATTTTCGAGTGGCCCCGCACTGTTAGTGCTTTGGGGTACCTCGGACTCTCGTGTGTTAAAAGTGTCGGCAGTTTAACAAAAACAATAATAATGAAAATATTATATATTTTGGGATACAATGGTAGGCTCAGTGGTTCAGAAACCTTACCATGAGTTTAAAATACTATCCTCGCTATCCAAAAGTATTGCTCTGTCTCTTTCACATGCACTTCAATGAAAGGGACAAAGCGATAGTTTTCGATAGCGAGAACAGTTTTTCAAACTTATGGTAAGAATACAGAACGCGCCCTCCATACTGGGGGTCGTGGTTTGAAACCGAGCAAGCACTCCTGGATTTCAAATACCAAATGACACGTGCAGGTTTCCTCACGATGTTTTCGCTCACCGCCGAGCTAAAAACATCGTGAGGAAAACTGCACGTGCCGAATAGTTTCTGAGACGTGTATCCATGATTCAGTTGGTTTATTCCCCTGTTAAAGGGTTGCGAAGGTCAGACAGAAGTCGCTTCATTGTAATTACCAGACTCCCTAAATCCTGAATCATGGTCCATGGGCTGCAGAACGACAACTTTGGAGCCAACCGGGAATTACACACTAAGATGAGAACTTTTGAACATTTTATGTAAAAAAAAATGTACCATGAAATCTCCAATAAGTTGACATGATAAAAATGCTTTTGATTGGATTGGACACACGAGACAGCTTACAATGCATAAGTGCTACGTCCCATTTCAGTATCTCGTACGAACAGCGCAGCGGTGCCAATGTTTTAATTACATAATTTTACTGTACAATGCGTAAAAATAAACTGGAATATCGCTTATCAACGCGTAACATGAAATGTCTGTACCTAGGCTTTTAATTGGTACATGTTTACGATTTTATTACTTAGACCTTTTTGAATAAATATATGGAAAATAAAAATTTCTGGATAGATTAAGTCATTAGGGAATCAAATTATAATCAAGTCGTAAGAGAATACGTACGTACTTATAAACTGTAAATCCATTAATATCATCCTACCATTAGCTAGTCACTGACGGGATATATCGTGAGGAAATCTGCACGAGATGGATAGTTTTTCAAACAAATTGTTATATTTTT
The DNA here is from genome assembly GCA_019059595.1 of Marasmia exigua. Lineage (NCBI taxonomy): Eukaryota > Metazoa > Arthropoda > Insecta > Lepidoptera > Crambidae > Marasmia > Marasmia exigua. The sequence continues at coordinate 14,794,363 of CM032466.1, forward strand.
TTTGTGATAATTGGCAGACGAGCAGATGCACCTGATGGTAAGCGACTGCCGCCGCCTATGGACACCCGCGACATCAGTGGAGTCAGAAGTGCGCTGCCCCCAAATATAAAACCCCCCATTCCCCTGGATGAAGCTCGATGACGCTAAGATGATATAGGATAACCGATGTTCGGTTATTTGACTGCCCCGGCGGTGCAGGTTAGTAGGTCGCACTTTTAAGCGACGCCTGCGCAAGAGGTTCCGGGTTCGAACCCCGGGTCGGGCCAAAAATTTGTACTACCTTAGTTTTCGTTAAGAAATTCTTAGTGTCAGCCCGGAGTCTCAAAAATGACTTGTATCCCCGTGCCTCGGAAAGCACGTTAAGCCATTGGTGTCACACTGGTGTTCCATCGGAATATAAGGTTTAGGTAATAGAGGGTGCACTTGTGTTTGCGCACACATTTAAGCACTATAATATCTGCATATACATAATTTATTATTTAGACTTCTTCATCTTGTGCGTGTGCCGGTTGGGTCCAGAGCTGTCACTTTGGAGTCCACGGTACGCTTTAACTTATTTATTATTACACTATCCAAATAAATTTCAAAATTTTCTAACATTTTGATCAGAAACCATACTGCATTTTCGTGCCTCTCTAAAAATATCAATCCATCGAGAATTGTGATTCCTCTATCTATTTGAATCATCAAAAAACAAATGGTTCCAAGAGCTCTTAGTAACTTATACAATGTGTAAAAAATGCGAAAAAATACTTAAGGGTGTGAATATATACCATGTAAAGACTTCACTGCCAAAATATGAGCATCATTTGAGCAAAAAAAATCAACTGTTCATACATTATTAACGCTTGGATATTCTATTTAGTATGGAACAGCTGTTTATTTTTGCTCAGATGATACTCATATTTTGGCAGTAAAGTCTGTATATTTTGGCAGTTACACGTATAAAAACAGAAACAAATTAATCCAATTTAAAAAACAAACCAAATATATCCGGCTCGAAGGACTACACTTAAACACGTCCCAAATAAGCAGGCGCGTCGCCAACAAGCGAAGTTAATTTCCTGTAGCCATGGATTTGCGACCCCTGTCACCAGGGTTATAGTAGAGCAAAGGTTATCAAGTGCACCTCACGCGCACGTCAGTAACTTTATTTTATTACAAGTTGACGAAACTTTGACGCAACTTTGCCGTTCCGTTGCTACTCGCTCCTTGGCAACTTTCGGACATGTTGGACATGTTTGTACGGGTGGAATCGACAGCCTGTCAACAAAATTAAATGCTAACTCCGGATATAAAATTCCATGAGATTAGGTTTTAAACTACTATTAAAAATTTCAAAGATTAACATTACAATATACAACGGTTATGACACAACGAGGTCCAAATATTTTTTTATGTCATAGGTGGCAGACGAGCAGATGGATCACCTGATGGTAAGCGATTGCCGCCGTCATTGACACCCGCGACACCAGTGGAGTCACAAGGGGGGTTTAGCCCCTTTTTACACAATGAGGTAACAGGTGACATGATTTTTATTATACTTTCGTTACTTATTTTGTATATTTTGCAAATTTTATAAAGAAACTGAGTATAAATTGACTTTACAGTAAGTAAATTAAAATACTGTTTCAGTCTTATTTCATAAACCCTAATGTCCATAATAATATTAAGTTATTAATTTAATATTTATTGGCCAGTTAAATTGTTGAAACACATGGTTAGTTATCTCCTTTGTTTTATTATTACTTAATTTACCATTTTTACCGACTTCAGAAAAGGTGGAGGTTCTATGTTCGACTGTATGTTTTTTTTTATGTATGTTCACCGATTTCTCCGCCGATTGTTGACCGATCTGCACAATTCTTTTTTATTTGAAAGAAGACACTTCCAAGTTGGTCCTATTTTTATCATGTCAGGATCTGATGAAGGGATCCCAGAGACATCGAGGGCACCCCTTAAATTTTATAGGTACATGAAATGTTTTTGTATTTTTTATCAAAGCTGCACCAGTATTTACGCCTTATTATTTTTGTGGCTCAGCTGATGTTGGAAGGTCAACTCCTCAACGTTTAGGAGTTAAAAGAGAACTCTTTCAATACCTTATTCACAATTAGCCTGATGGTTATAGGCTACGAAAAATGAAACACTAAAAAGCATGAAATAAAATTGTCTAAGAAAAAAAATCGCCTTCAAAAACCACGAACTAAAAAGTATAAATACCATTCATACACTTCAAGTAACGTTTTATAACAAACAGTACATTAGAGAAAAGGTGTTACTGAAGTCGGCGCCTAATCCCTGTTGAATAATTCAATGAAGTATTTATTACAAGATAGTCTTGGGCGACAAGATGGGATGATGACATTCGAAGGCTGGCTGGTGTGGGCTGGATGAGTGCGAAAAAAAAACCGCCTTCAAAAACCACGAACTAAAAAGTATAAAATAATATTTTTAACCATTCATACACTTCAAGTAACGTTTTATAACAAACAGTACATTAGAGAAAAGGTGTTACTGAAGTCGGCGCCTAATCCCTGTTGAATAATTCAATGAAGTATTTATTACAAGATAGTCTTGGGCGCCGACTATGGCAACACCTTTCCTTTCTCGAGTGGTACGTTTATAAAATGTTATTTGACGTGTATGAAGTATTAAAAATATTATTTTATACTTTTTAGTTCGTGGTGTTTGAAGGCGGTTTTTTTTTCGTAGTTTTTTTTTAATAACAGGCCAGATATGAGTTTTAATCTTTGAATAGGTTCTCTTCTCAAAGGTTTTCATAGTAATTAACCTGGCCGCTGTCAGCGGCCGGCTAATGATTTTCAAGGAATTTTCCTGTTTTTGTCAATACAGCAACACCGATTTATCTCTAAGAAGGTGTTCAAAATAATGTTCGAATTTCCGCGCATGTTTGAGAAAAAGAAATATCCAGCCAGTCCTTTTCATATTTATCTGATAGCAACTGCTGTTTTTGCCACTAGGTCACCCTAATGAGTATTTAAGTCAGTACGCAGTAAGTTAAGCCTAAGCTTTGCCAGAAAAAAATAAATATTCTGCGTAAGATTACTACGATTAATGATAGTCTTAGTCACCTGCGACCTAGTTTAGATTACCTACTATTATTTTTTTAACAAATGCCGTATAAAATGTATAGTTGTAATGACTACATTAAGTCTTTGTTGTACGGTTTTGATGAAAAAAAAATGCAATGGGGCAAGCAATAGGTTGGTTGGGTTAAAATGGGCGCTAAGGCCCAAGGCCGCACTCTGGATTTATAAAACTATAGTGAGGTCGATCGTCACTTATGGCTGCTGTGTGTGGCATAAGAAGACGCACCAACTCAACTGCGTGAAGTACCTCAGCAAAGTTCAAAGAACAGCCTGCCTTATTGCCACTGGCGCTCTTTCGTCCTCTCCCTCTGCGGCACTGGATGCCCTCCTGAATAACCCCTGCACATTCACGTGCAGATGGAAGCGAGGATGGCTATTACGAGAGCGAAAATCAGAGGGAGGACGAGATGGCAGTCCACAGTCATGAGAAACCTCTACGATGAGTTAAAAGAATGGGAGCAAAAGCAAAGCACTGAATTTTGGAAAAGACTACCTCGACTAAAACAGTCTAAGGCGTTGATACAGGCGTTCGACCAGAAACAAGCTGTAGAAATAATAAAACTGTGCAGAGGACATGTTAGGGCACTCACTCGGACCCTCACGGGGCACTGCAAATCAAGCGAGCACCTGCACAACATGGGCCACATGATACCAAAATCTGCAGGGTCTGTCGCTAGGACGAGGAAACGATTATCCACGTCCTCGGCGAGTGCATAGCGGTGCACCACTGCAGATGCCAGCACCTGGGAGCACAGATGATCTCGACAGACGAGATCAAAAGCTCCCCCATCAGCTCCGTTCTCGGGTTTATCCTGGAGCTGGAGCTACATGAGGTGCTGTAATAAGTTCTGGGGCTGCCACAATAGATCTTCTACTGGTCGCAGTGGCTATGAAACGCAATGCTCACCCCATTTTATTCAAATAAAAAAAAACGGTTTTGATGATAAATTATGTTTCCCTCTCCATATGCTTATTTTGATACTTTGGTTAGTTTTTTTCACAAACTATTTATTGACATGGTTTTTTTGCGCCTACAGTCATTCAACATATTATGCATGTAGATTATTTTAGTTAATATTAGTTTGTCTTATCAAAAGTCTTTAAGATGACTTATTTCTAAAGTACACGTGTCCAATAAGCATATATTTCAGAAACTTGTTTTCAACAACCAACAAATAGCAAGATGCATTAAGAACAATGTGTTTTACGCCTGAATAGATTAAGATAAGATATAATAAACACCAGATATTCATTTGCACAAATTAAAATTGTGAAGCGTGAAGAAGCATCTCGCGGGCCAGTATGGCGATGCCAACGAAGGTGATGCCTTAACATCGCTTCCGTTGTAATTGCAACTTGGGCTCTTTTGTTGCTTACCATTAGGCTGAGAAGAGCCAATATACTGTGTCACTATAAAACCAAATCATAATTAAATTTGTTCAGTTCAATAGAAATACTTTCACATTTATAATTTACAATTAAATACCTAATTAGGTAAAATATGACGCAACAATTAGTGGTATATACTTCACAGGAGTTCCAGAGGGATTTTTGATTACATGTTGAATTACTTGTTAAACATATAATGCTAGGTACTAAAATACTTGTTACTGCTTGTTATTTTATTACGCTTCACAGCTCGCAATTACTACGTAATTGATAACCATTTATTAATTCAAATCGTTAAAAATCAACCAAGTACAAGTCTGACTACACGCCACAACTCATGTTCATTAGGACATCATCATCATCATCATAATCTTAGAGTATTGTCTCACTTGAATCCCAAGCTGTCGCTTCGGAGCACAGGGTCTGCTTGTTTGAAGTACCGTACGAGGTATATTTCTGAGCCTATCACTTGTAGCACAAGTGCTATTTTTGCACTGCGAGAGGTAACTCGACCTCTAGCTGTCTGTACATACTGTTGGCGGAACGAAATCGATGGCCTAGACATCCCTACTAGGCACTACGGACAGCCCCATTAGCGTCGATCTCTTTAGCTGTCATTGGATTCGCGCGTACTGATTTGTTCATTATTTAGCGAGAGTAAAACTGTAAATTCTGTTTAAAATGTGGTTAATTGTTAATACTACTTTGGAATCAGGTCGTTGTTTGTGTATTTATATTTAAATGTATTAATATTGTCTAATATTTGTTTATTTCATTTTATGTAAGAAATAATACGTACATGTATACATACACAAATTAACCATGACAAGTTCCATCCAATATAACAATTTGCATTATGCATACCTCGTTGTATAGGGATATTGCAAGAACGACCATTTTGACATTCTGAGTGATCCGCGTATTGAAATTGGTTATTCTTTGCTGGATTTGGTCATAAACTTAGTTAAAACATTAGACTTTATCGTTGGCGAGAGAATGAGCTTTTCTATTATTTATTTCATTTTAAGGACCTTAAACTTACTCCTTAATATCGTGGCCCGCCTGAAATGATTGATATTTTCCCATATGATTTTCCGAGGTACCTACAACATTTATTATTAGAGGATAATGTATTATTGCAACGGTGAAAAAAATAATTGAAATCGGTTACGTAGTTTTTGAGTTATATTTATATACTCAGAATGTCAAAACGGTCATTTTGCAATATCCCTAGAAAAAGGTCAGGTGTGTATGATTTCAATAAACTTATTAACATTATACAGTCCGAAGGTACATATTGTGATCCTAAGCCCATACACCAAAGGTCGTGGATTGGATTCCACTCTATACAAACATTTGTACGATGAACACTTCTGTTTGTTTCGTTGTGGATGTTATATGTATTTAAGTATAAGTGTATATTTTATTAGTAACACAAGTGCTTAAGATACTTAGCACGAAATTAGGTCAATGTATATGGTATGAGATGTTGCATGTAAAACGAAAATCATGCTGTAAAAATCTAACGGTGACCCCAAACTTTTACCAATAAAGATTCCATTCCATTAGAAAAAAAACGTTAAAAATATCCCGTCCAATATTTTAATTCTAAGCCCAATGGACCCAGAAGTGCTCTTGAATTAATGTATTGAATTGACACCGTTCGATCGGGGCCCATCTCACACTCGGCTGACTTTATCTTCAATTTTACCGCTTATCACTGCTTCAGACGCTCGTGAAAATATTTTCCAGGTTTTACACGAAAACTGGAAAGAGAAGTCACTGTGCCGATCAAATTTTACTCATCAAGATAATGAAGATGTCTGAATTGAATTGTATGTAGGTAATTGGTATATAAATATACCTACCTATTTGAATTGTACGTAGGTATGTGTATATACCGTAAAATTGCGAACACTGATTAATTGTACAATTAAGTTTCTGTAATGCCTAGATTTTAAAGTTGTGTTTTTTTTGTGCAATAAAGTATATCTATCCTATCTATCTATTTAGGTTTTTTGGACAATAGGCTAACAATTGACTACAATCGCACCTGGTGGAAAGTGACAATAAGGTCCAGGATGATACGCGTTTGCCTAAAAGATGCCTTGTACAGGACATCTTTCTCTCTTGCCTTAAAATGTAATCCATACACATGTCTTCCATACATACACTATACAAATACGTAATATGTGTGGCATTTTTGTTATTGCTTGTTCTTAATTAAATAACACACTTAAACATTTCATCTCGTGTTCAGGCGGGACTCGAACCGACACCTTCCACAATCCGGGTAGATGTTCTACCAATTAACCACTGAATGCGTTACTAAGCCGACGAAATTTGTAAGTGCTTGATTCGACATGAGCTGTCATAAAAAAAATTAAGTGTGTTATTTACTTAAGAATAAATTGCAAAAGATTGCTATAAAAATATCAACTGTTGTATGTACTATAAGTATTTATGTTATTATTACATAATAAGTTTTCAAAATAATGTTTTTTTTCATAAAAACATAATAATATGTATTTGTGATTGGTATACATATTGCACCCAGACACTGAACAAACACAAGTGTTTCGTGTTCAGCGCATGAATGTTTGTCCAGGGTGGGGATGAAACCCTTGACGTATGAGGCAGGGTCACTACCGAAACGTGCCAACAGGGCAAAGTTTGACAATTTAACAGATTGCAATCTATCGGTTACAGTATGATAGATTATAGCGTAGCGACAAACATAGCATAAATTTTGTGAACCATAGAATACGAATTACAATCTTCTTTTACATAAATTAAAAGCAGGACGTTGCTTAGTGCGAGCTTAGTGCAAAGTATTTTGCTTAGAGCAGCGCAAAACATCAAAAGGGTGAGATTACTTAAAGCAACAAAAAGAAAGAGAACAGAAGGAACAAGAATCTTCTAGGCAAACGCGTTACATCCTAGATCTCATCGTCACTTTCCATCAGGTGAGATTGTGGTCAAGCGTTAGCCTACAGTTCATAATAAAAAAAAAACATTTCATATTTTTTTTGTGATAGGTGGTAGACAAGCAGACGGATCACCTGATGGTAAGCGATTGCCGCTGCCCAAGGACACCCGCAACACCAATCCAATCAATCAATACCAATCTACAGTAACATAAATATGACCGTCAGATGACCGTAACATAAGGAAATCCATTGACAGTGAAATTCTCTAAACAAGGATTGTTTATTTGTTGACCTATCTACTTGTATCGTAATCGTTTGTTTGTAGAATATATTCAATTGGTAGAGAAATGCTAATTTATAAAAATGCAGATTTCATTTAATTTTTTAAAAAATATTTTAGAAATACTACAAAAAACGAATAAAGAAATGTAGAAAATGCCCCAATTTCTTCTTGTTAAATCAGATCGATTTTCAATAAATCTAAATTTTAATAAATCTCAGTTGGTTTCAAGTCGCAGCAGTCATATTGACAATACGCATGTTCAGTAGTCTACGCCGTAGCAGCGCCGTAGTAGGGGATTTTGGAAGAAGTAATAATATAGGCTTACAATAAGCTGCCAATATCTATTAAAAGCCAACAATATTTTATATCGCCCAAATGTCTGCGCAAACTCGTGCGTACTCATAATACATAAGTACGCGCTCCTTAGCTCCATATCCTAGAGTGAAACGACTAGAAAGACATCAGGTGCAAAACCAACGGCTTAGCGTGCTTTCCGTTTACCGCCAACGTCCAGAATGTTGGCTGAGAATTTCTTAACCTGTAAATGCAGGTAAGTACTTGTGGCCCGACCCGGGTTAGAATCCCGACACTCAAGCACGGCTGTCACCTTAATACGGTCCTCCGAGCCATCGAGGTGCAAGTGAATTCAATCGCTTAAGTATAACAAGGTCACATTCTAAAGATATCTGCGGTTGCGCTTCCGAGTTTGATTGTCGAGTTGGGCAATGCACCTGAATTGTTTTGTAAAGAAATTATTTTCAGTGATCGCCTAGAATCTAGAAATTAGTGGTCTATTATCCTCTTGCTATGGAAGTTGTTACAGCACCCAATCCCTCTCTGGACGTTTCGCTCCGGTATCCCATTAGACAATGAGGATAAGGGAATATAATACGCATTGTGCACTTTAAAGTATTCTTAGCTTAAGCCTTTAAGCTTATTTTAGAGATTAACCATTGATTTCTTTGAGCCTATTTCTGCCATATTTTAATCAAATTCTCAAATTGCGCCTACTACGTCGCTGCTACGTTGTAGTCTACGAACTTGCTACGAAACATATACTGCTACGACTCGTAGCAAAGCACGAATGTGATTTAATTAAAATAAAGAATATTTTTCATTAAATTCGTTGTTTCTGGTTCCCATAGTACAAGGAAAAACCTTAGTTTGGGACCAGGACTCAATAAAAATATATATTTCTTCAGCATTGTTTTTTTACTTTTCTTCATATCTATATTATTCTGAGACTCAATTGGGATTGCTAAATTTATTACCGGTTCATAATAAAACAATTTACCTCAAATGTTACAAAGAATAGTTATGAAGAAGTCGTCTACATTTTATATTCATTGGCGCAGCAATAAAGACATCAATTCAATATCACAATATACATACCTACGCAAAAATAATCGTCAAAGGTAAATCTCAAAATGGTAAGGTCTTGCTTTCTCTAATAATAGGGTAAGATAGTAATTGCGTTGATATTGCCGGCGCAGTGGCGGGACACCGCGAAATCTACTCGAGGGTTTCTAATGGCTCTCGGAAATTTAATACCTAACAGGTTAAAGCCATCTTAGCTTCAATTTAAGAAAGCGATTTAGTTTATACTTTTTAAGATTTCATCATTAACAACGGTTACCTTTTAAGTTATCTTAGCTTCTTAAGTTTACATGAACCTTAAGGTCCCTATTAATATAATTTATACAAGTTTTCGTGCGAAATATTGTGTGTTGAAATACTATAAATAATATTTTTGGTAATTTATTAGAAATACTTATCGAGATGTAGAATAACTATAACCTATTATTTGCCAAAGAGTCAATAGGTCAGCTGATGGCAGACAAATAAATGCGTTAAAAATATGAAAACCATATATAACTCATTATATTTAATAGATTCATTGAATAATACGATAAAACTTTTTAAAACTTAACACCCGCGTAGAAGCAGTTGAAGTAAAATCCAAGTGATTAAAACAAAGTAAACATTTTACCGATATAAAAATACTTACCCATGAAAATGTGAAAGTTCACTAGAAAACAAATCAAACATCCCATACACGACACTTTATCACGTGTTCCAATACACGCACGTCGAGTCACTTAAGGCCACAGAGCGAGAGCGAGGGCTTGAGACACGAGAGCGCGCCGCGGGCTGCCGGGACCGACTGAGCGGAGACCGCGCGCGCTGCAGCGGTGCATCCAGGGCTGTGACGTAGCGCTACTCTCCCAAATGTCACACATGCGACAAGTCATCTATAGACATAAAGCACAAATTAAGTAGACACAGAAATTGGCTTTAGCTTTTCACATCGAAGAGTTCATTAAAGTCTCTCCCGCACATCTGTCTCTGTCATTCACGCCGAAAGACGCCGAGGTCACCGTATGCGCGCCTGTATCTGTGCGTAGCCTATTTAGCTCGTTATGTAGGTATCAGGCGTTCTAGGTCTTATTATTATGTGCTACGGTATTCTTCGAGGGTATTCTTTGTTTCTGAATCATCCATCATGCCGCTTAGCTTAAACCACTATTTCATTACAAAGAAAACATCTAAATCTAAATTTGATTTTCGTCCATTTATCTATTTTGTATGAAATAATCATTTTGCTGTGTTTGCCTACTCGTCTACATTTTTCCCACTGTGTATTGAAAACGAGAAGCAATAACATATTTTATATAATTAATGTACAAAAAATAAGCTATAGTTTCTTCTAGTAGTGTTTATTAGTTTCATAAATTAATTTTTTGCTATATTAGTATTTAAGCTTTTTAAAATACAAAAAAAAATGATTTCCGTGAAATAACAAAATAGACGAAATATAATTAAATGGCATCATATTATACCTGTACAAAGAATCAAATACTTGTCTGTACCAGAGCTCTTTTTAAAGTGGGTCATGTACTTTGACTCTCAGAAAATACGTTTAAATACATTTGATTAATATACAATTTTTCTCCATTCATCCGCCTCGTCTAAGAAAAATTGCGTGTTACTTATAATCACAATTAATTGTGTGTCAAAAAGTAATGGTCCTGTCATGCGTGGTCAGAAGCATTTTTAAAATTGTGACTGACTGTGTTAGCGGCGAAATAGAATAGGACGAACGTATCCGGTCATCATACGTTAGTCCCTAGTGTTTTAGTATCCGATCTCTGTTCCGTCCGGAGGGAGAAACAAATCAAATGATTTTTTTAATGACGTTACTAGAAAACTTTTCGTTTTCGACTTTAATATCCTTTATACAGTCACGGAAACGATTGTGATGCTCCAAGATGAAGGTGTTTTTTCACTTGAAACATGGTATTCGCTAATATTTTAGAAGTGACTTGGAAAGTAGCTCAAGCCAAAGTGTGTTTTGGTCTTCACTAAAATATGCGGCCATTTATTCTCGTTTCTAGCTTTTCTTTTATTTACGTAAGATGTCACAGAATAAACAGCGCACCTAATGATAATCGCTAGTGGTAGGTCTGCTCACGATTGTATGCTGTACGACGCCAGTCGACTGGTTATTTTAGATACATGTTTTATTAAGGTTTAAATATACCCTTGTACCACAGGTACGTTACTTTGTAGCGCACTTAGATTTTAAAGGTATCTAATAAATAAGAACCTCGATGGTACCGCAATGAGCGATGGTAGCTCACTAAATATAAAAACGTTCATCTTCCATCGAAAATTCGGAGGTTTGAATCTGAGATCGCACGTATGTATGGACGGTAAGGTAAACATTATAAGAAAACTCTTTAGATAGTTTCTCTAACTGTAGATTATCTACAATTGATTTGATTGACTATCTGGACCAAAATCCAGGAAAAAAATAAGACCCGGGACCATGTAAAAAAAAAACCAACTTCGTATCGACACAGGAGGATTTAGGAAGCAGCTGTCAACCCTGGCTGCAAACGGTTATCCTTCCCGATTCTTTACAGTCACGGCCTTAATTGCTTATGCATTTCGAATCGGATTTACAGAATTTAAATGGCGCCTTAATCAGTCTATGGCTCACTCGGGGCTTAGGGTATGCTCGTTAGGCTTACTGCTTCCTGGAGGACTGAAAGTTAGAAAACTAAAAGTCAGGCAACGCGGAAAAACTCAGCTTTATTATTGTATATGAAGGATGAAGGATAGAATATATGAAGGGATATTCCTGAGTTATTTTAATTTCCTATTTAGGTTTAGGTATGCTCTTCGTACTTTAGCAACGCAAGTAGAGCCAGATGTTGAGTAATCCAAATCTGTCCAATTTCTTCAACCAACTCTCAACAGACTTGGGTTTTTTCAATACCTACCAATTTTAAAAAAATGAGAGATTATAGAATGTCATGCAATATGTAATTGCCTTTACTACTTACTTCATTTTGTAAAACCTTATATATCTAATATTATTATTAGCAGTCAGCAGTAACTAACGTTGCTGATAGTCTGATATAGATAAGTAGTAACGAAAACAGACTCATGATTTTTTTATCTTGTTGACTTGCAGACGTTGTGACGACATAAACACTCCTTTTATCTAAATCATTTCATTTGTAACTTATGGCTACTCAGAAATTATGGCATTACTATATCAATATAGAATTTGCAAATAGAAAAAGAAGGCTTTTTGATCTAAGCATTCTGAAGGTAGGCATGAGGTAGTGATCAAAACAAAACAAATCTACCACTAATATGCAATAAAATATATCCCTTTAAATTAGGTCGCACTTCTATATTTTGTGTCATTTTATGAAACATTTCAAATTAAGTTTATAAAATTGTGGCCACTTGGGCTTAGTGTACACTCATTAGCTCACTGCGGGTTCTTCAAGTGAGAGTTAAGAAATGGGAGCGGAAAACTTGCGGATAGTTGCTTGAGGGATGAAGAAAAAAATATTAGTGAGTTACATAAATAACTCACTAATGTTTTTTTCTCAAATGAGTCAAATGAGTCCATTTACTACTTACACCCGTCACATAATTAGCAATAGGTATTCGGCAATAACGTCAGTAAAAGTGATGACCTGCCATTGTCAACCTTATTGAACATGACTTCGGCCACTTACCGAATGACTTCCATCGTTGAAATAACGACCTTTACGTGTTAGAGACGTTCCTTACATTAATAAAAAACGAAAAATTGCTACTAGTAAGATACTTATTTAAGCTATTCTCAACTCTAAGTAGCAAGAAAATCTTCTTCTTATCATTAATAAATAACTTAGAACAATCCGAGAATAAATAACTTACGTAAAAATCAAAATGCGACATTTGAAACAACGCGGCATGTCCCAATTCCTTGTATATAAATGTATGATGTAGCACACACACACCAGCGCTTAGTTAACTTCATGTACACAAGTGTTTTTTGACATTTTCTCACGCAATTGTAAATTATAATTACTGTATTAATTCAGTGTTTTTTTTTGTCAGCCCTTAGTTTTAACTTTATTCAAGCTCTGTTTTATTGTAGGTATGGAGCTTTGCTTTAAATATTTTAGTACGAGTAGGTGCTATTTGTCAGTCAAATGCCTTTTCAAGCGCCATTCGCTGAAACTATTCCAATGAATCCAGTGACACGTATTATTTGCTGTTTGAATTGCAGTTTTTCATTGTTTACTGCCATTAAATCCCTGACGTATAAATACTTTTCGTGGATCTAGAGGAAAAATATTAAAATACTGTCCTCATGATAGCGTGTAATTATCGGTTGCGTCCAAAGCTTTCGCTCCTGTAGGAGCTCGGGGTACACTTGGACCAGGATTCAAGATTTGAGGAGCCTGGTAATTAATAAAAAAAAACCACCAGGCGACTGCCGTTTGACCTTTGCAACCCTTTACAGTTGAACCAGATCAACGGAATCATACACACGGTTACACGTTTCAGAAACTATCCAAAACGTGTAGCTTTCCTCACGATGTTTTCCCTCACCACCGAGCTAATGGTAGAGTGGTAATAGTTTAGACACATAAACAAACAAGTAACAATTTCATTTCACACATAAAAAAGTTTACTAATACTATATTTTATTTTATATTTTTTTACCACTACTTGGTATATTACCACTTACCTAGTAGTGGTAAAAAACTTCAAACATTCAAACCAGGCAACTGACTATCAGTTAAGGTGTTGTAAATAACTTGAAACAAATTGGCTATTTTGTACTTAACCCCACACTGAACCGCCAGACAAATGAAATTCCATTACGATATTAAAGAAAATCCCCAAAGCCGTCTGTGGCTTTATGAAAGAATTTAATAATAAAGACCAGAATATTATTCAATTTTTCCTGAAAACAAAGATGGAGCAGGAAGAAATTCTGTTCCCACCTGGGGCCGGGCTAGTCGAATTTATTAGCATTCAAATGATTTATAACTAGCGAGCGGCAGCTGAATATTTTCTGATTCGTCTTAAATTAAATTCTTTCTTTCCTTTGACTGGATTTCATTAAGGGTAACGAAATGCCACCAAGATGAAAAAGATAATCTGGGGCCTTGAGCGAGCGACGCGCCGCGGCGTCCGCGATCACATGAGCCGACAACTCTCATTTACTTCAATTTGCAAGCCTTTGATGGATCAAGCAATTTCTTACATCGTGTAATTGAATAACAGTCGACAAGTTTGCAGGTGAGAAAATGTTGCCGATGTTTGCTTAATCACCCGTTTTGACGACCCGTTTGGATCAGTGGTAGTGAACGCTGAATATGGTGCAAGGGTTGCGGGTTCGATCTCGGCACAGTACAAACATTTGTGTGCATGGACATATCTGTTTGTATTGGTCTGGGTGTTTCTATGTATTATAAGTATTGTGACTCCACTGGTGTCGTGGGTGTCCATGGGCGGCGGCAATCGCTTACCATCCGTCTGCGACCTATCACATAAAAAAGAACTTGCTTGGTAACAGTCAGAAGTCGTCTCGGCCTCCTGATCATACTATCAATCAATGAAAGCATGAAAAAACATTTAGTAAAAAGAAGTTAGCCGGAGTTATTAGTACGTCATTATCATCATCCGCCTGTTGCTACTGCAATCCTATCTATTAGAAGTATAGGTAATAAAACAAGCCTTGTTGCAGTAAAAATCTTCATCGTCATCATTTCAGCTAATAGACGCCCACTGCTGGACATAGGCCTCCCCAATGTTCTCCAGATTGGATCTGTGCCGCCAGCATTCAATGGATTCGCGCAACCTTCATCAGATCGTCGGTTCACCTTGTGGGGGACCTGCCACGGCTGCGACTTCCTGTAGGTATCCACTCGAATAAAGATACTATTACCAAATAAAATCACAAAATTAGAAACATTTTAAATATTATCAGCATTATTCTCTATCTAATTTCGTTAGTACCTAGGCACATCCTGTAATGTGAAGGCTCTACGCAATAATATTACGGAAGACGAAACACGCGTTACGACTACTGCTACAGTTATTTTCGTATTATATCCGGACCCGAATGCCGCCGTCTATAATAGTCGGCTGCGTCCGGTTACAGTAGCGGAGGCGTACCTAATATACTTTGACAAAAAGATAAATAAAATACTTCCACGAGAGAAAATTGTTTGGCGTTTTGTAAACTGTTCGCCTACACCTTAGACATTCTAATGGATAGATTTATTGTTGGACATAAAATCGACTTATTTATGCGAGTAATATAGTAATAATAACATTGTAGGTATTATTACTATATTACTCGCATAAATTCGCTTTGATTCGCTTGTAATTTTAATACTTAAAAAGCGAAACAAAATTTTATTGTTGTGAATGTTGAATCCTATGTTTCATTTCAAAGCTCGTGTTTATCAGTTAAATAAATATTAAACCACAATTAAACGTTATAACATGGAGCTGTTTGTTCACTTCATTGTCTTATTCATACGGTAAGCTACGGACTAACTGTTTGTGAGTAGCGAACGTGAGTGGTTCCGCAAAAGCGCTTGTCCGCGCCCACAGGCAGGGGTTGTCAACCTGACGCACTTTGATAATTGCTTGCAGTTGCAGTCATACATTACTACTATAGTAAACGGATGGACTCTCGGTAGACGGTTGAGTATTCCATTCATTATTTATGAATGAAATATTACGCCGATTGCAATGAGCCTTTAGCTTAAATAAAACAGTTAATTTCCTTTAAATCTACTGACCATTTTGTATCACTTAACTGTCACTATAGCATTCATTAAAATTATAGAATTACTTTGCCGTCTGCCGCGAGACCTTCCGGGTAGTACTGTAACTGGCACCCATAAAATAAAGGTCACAGATAGAAAGCCACTTTTCTCGGTCACCTGCCAACCTCACCACACTGTTTCCCTGCAAATGATACACTGTTCCGAATCTTTAATGTTTGCTCCTAATGTATCATTCGACTCAAATGGATCTCGAGTTCGAGAAAACCGAATGATCCGAATGAGCTGAATGATCCGATGTGCCGAATGATCCGAATGAGTTTCCCTGTCACCTTCACAATATCATTGGACCGCCGAGCTGTTATTCGGCGAAAGCAAAAGAGTCCTCTCTTTTAAACTCAAAATGGAACCTTAATCTAAAAATATTCTCTATGCAATCGCTATCCTTGTTGGTTTCGTGAATATGGTTTTTTTTAACTACGTTACCTATATCTCGAAAAATAGAGTAATAAAATAAAAAAATGTCCTTTTTGAATTTCAAATCAAACCAGAACCCTTTGCAATTAAGACGTACTACGGCCCCATCGAGTGCGTCAAGTATTAAAGCCCCACTACAGAGAGCTTCAAACTTCCATCGTTGAAATCAATCGATCGTTGCGTCGCTATAAGTAAAGTTCAACAAAGTTCCACTATTTGGCTTAAGTACTTTCCCATTATTCTAGTTTAACCACCACCTAGTCTGATTGATTTAGGAATAAAAAAGACTCTAGATGGGTTAATTACTAAAACTTGCACCTTTATCACATTGAAGGTCTTGAAATATAACACCTGTTTCTTGATAGACAGGGTCTTATTCACAAATGTTTGTTAAACTTTTGTTAAATAAGACGGTGTCATTATTTTTTCGAAAATTCTGTATGATAGTTTTTTGTTTCCAACGACGGGGGGCTCCCCCGAGTGGCTCCTGGTCTCATCTACAATGGGGGGAACCCATTTTAAGGTAGGGCATTATGATTTTTAGGTAGAGCGTTGCACCCACAATACCCCCCCCCCCTCCCCCCCCCCCCCCCCTCCGTCCATCAACAGCCCTGCATCAATGTCAGCTAAAGTTGACTCTCTGTGTCAAATCATTTTGTGGTAAAGGTTCCCTACCACTGACATAGAGCTAAAATATTTAACGAGCGCAGCGCAAAGAACAAAGCGGGCCCTGTGTTTAGCACATGTCTACCGAAAGCCTCGTCATTAAACCCAACGCTCCTCTGCTCGTCTAACTTCGTTAGCAACTATGGGAGTGACGATAAAAATGGGCCGCTTGCGCACTTGACGCTCACGTAAGAACGTGCTCTTTTTCACGCAAACGCAAAAAAAGTGGGCGGAGAGAAACTCTATGTGTTTGGAGATCTGACGCGAATAGTATCGCTATTTTAGTATCGCTCTAAAAATTCCACACATTTTAATGTATACCTAGCACTAAGCATAAATGTAATTATAGTTTGTGTTGAGAAAAAATAGATTTATTGTATTGAAAAAAAATTAACAACGTTCAGATCAATCGGAAGATCATTAACATTTACCGAAAGTCGCGTCAATAAATTAATTGTCCTTCTCTAAGTTTAGTTTCTGTTCGTAGTTATGAAAATTGGCCGGTGGCGCACTTGACGCTATGGTGTCCAATTCTCGTGCACTCGACATTGAAGTGAAATTTCATACATTTGTCCCTGCAAATCTTGAACTCGACTTTACTGTCGAGTATTCGAGAATAGGTCTTATGGTCTTTTTTATGTCAATGCACAAAACTCAGGTGGACGGAGACCTCGTGCATAAGATGGTCTAACGCGAATAGTATCTCTCTTCTCTTAAAATGTGAATGGTCACGAAACTTTTACCGAAAGCTTTGTCATTAATTTCATTGTTCTTCCGCATGTCTTACGTTTGAAATAGAAGATTACGAAATTAGAAACTTTTTTAACAATTCTGACCGTTGTTTTTGGCAGTTTTATTACACCTGATTATACAGGGCATCTCTGATTATATTATAGGACATGAAGGGAAAGTCCATTAGTCGTGTTTAAAACTTTCATGGTCACTAACGTTAGAATAGTTATTTACGAGATTTCTATTATCTACCTTATTTGTCATTCATTATTTCATTTATTAAGTGTCATTTCGCAGCCAGATACTGTGAGTGTTGTGTGTCGAGAATAGGTGCAAGAAAATAGTGAGTTAGTGAATAGTGGTACCGCAGGTGCGCGAAGTAAAAGACTGCGAAGGAGGATATACCGTTTTGTCTGCCAGTAACATCTTACCCGCAAAAAATTCAGTTACTCCGTGACCATGGCGCTTGCAACAGGGCTGAAATATCGGAAACTCAAAAATAAGGTACATGGTAGAAATCTAGTAAATAACTATTCTAATACTTTAGTCGTGGCACGCCCTGTATAGGTACTACAAAATTATTCTATTAACACAATGTACTGGAGGCTGAAGCTATAGAAATGTCTTGGAACTTACGTTTAGTTTAAAGAAGTATTATAAAATACGGATCAAAACTCAAAATTTTAAGATAAACTTATTATTTTAAACTTGTTTTTCAATATTGAAATAATATTCGTTGAATGCTGTAGTATCCCGTAATAAAGATAGTATTCTGTTAATTACGCTTAGAGTCCCTAGCTTACTGTTCCTAAAGCACGCCAATACAATACAACACACTTTTACTAATTGTAACTTAGGCAACTGTTTTAATAGACAATATGGAAGTATGAAAAGTAAAGAAGTATAAAACATAGACACTATCAAAAGGAATGGTTGTGGCCGCCGCCAACAAAGGCCTTACTAAATGTGTACAATTTATTGGACCTGTGTTAAATACTGATCTTGTCGGATGTCCTATTTAATACTCGTAATAAATATGAGCTCACGTTTTGTAAACCCTAGCATGCGAACACCCAAAACTATTCGGCCGTTATGGCATGATTGAGTAACAAACATCAGAACTTTCATATTTGCGATACAGCGACCTTGTTAGCCTTGATCCCGTTTTTCCCACCCCCGGGACTTTGGAAACACCACTAAACTTGTTAGTGAATGCCTACGTCAGTCACTCCAGGAACCTTTATGCAAAATATCAAGCATGCGGCGGTGTGATAAGCCTTCGAATATGTATGCTCTTCCGTAGATACTAACTCAGACCTCTTTTTCACTACTTTAGGAGATGCTTTTTAGGGTTCCGTAGCCAAATGGCAAAAAACGGAACCCTTATAGATTCGTCATGTCTGTCCGTCTGTGTGTCCGTCCGTATATCACAGCCACTTTTCTCCGAAACTGTAAGAACTATACTATTAACTTGGTAAATAGATGTATTTTGTTTACCGCATTACGATTTTTACATAAAAATTGGAAACAATAAAAAAAATTGGGGGGGGGGGTCCCTATACTTGAAACTGAAACTCAAACATTTTTTTTTATCAAACCTATACGTGTGGGGTATCTATGAATAGGTAAAATGATGTTGAGGTTTTAACATCATTTTTTTCTAAACACAATGCTTTGCGCATGAGACTCTCCCAAAGTGTTAAATTGTGTCCCCCCCCCCCCCCCTCTCTAACTTCTTTAATAAATGAATTATAAAACTAAAAAAAATATATGATGTACATAATCATGAAAACTAACAACGAAAATTGGCTTGAACTAGATATAGTGAGTAGTTTTTTTTAATACGTTATAAAACGTAAACCGCAATTTACCTTCCATATATCTTACTTGCTGCTACGAAACCCTTCATGGGCGAGTCCGACTCTCACTTGGCCGGTTTTTATATAAAATACTTTTATGGTCTGTGAAATAAGAAAGGGTATGTATAAAACTAAATGCAGAACCAAACTTACGAAAATTTTTATTTTTTTGTATTATACGAGTTTTCATAATAGATTCCATACTATCCCAATGAACATCGTCCTATTTTCTATTCATTAGTTTTTTTCGATATATCACTATTTATTCTGTTATTAGGTATCAACACGAATTAAAAAATCAAAGATCATTAAACATTTTCCAGTGGTAACTTGAGTTGTAAGTGGTGTAACCACAGGGTGTAAACTGAAAACCAGCGCGGCAGCGGCTGCAAACCGCTGCAGCACATGCTAAGCCTGGACCTTGATGCCCACTTCACTTCGTTCCTTTTCTTCTTCCTCGGTCACTAGTTTATGTATTAACTAATTTTATTTGTTTCTGTTTAAATATTTCTTTCCTATGTATTACTGTGCAATCTCCTTATGTTTATGTTATGTGTACTATCTACATAAGTAAATCTTGTAAGAGGTCAATAAATGTTTCATCGTCAGCCAATTTAAGTCCCCACTGCTGGGGCGCGGGCCTCCCTCAATCACATGAGGGGTAATTGCCATACTCACCACGCTTGGCAGACTGATGTTGTTGCTGATGATCATACCAGCAGATTTACCTTAGTCGCCTTTTACGACACCTCGGTAAGAAAGAGGGCGGCCTATTCTACTCTGCCGGGGACCACACGGCTAATAAATGTTTACTTACTTACTTAATACAAATCTTTCATTCAAATGTATAATATTGATTTTTTAACGTGTGATCAGCTATTTATCAGCAATTTTTACCTTTTCATGGTAAAACTTCACGTTTCAAAGAATTTTCTTTGAAATTTATAAGTTCTATCAAGTTAAAGATAATCTACTCTTAAGGTAACGCCGTAACTAGCGCCGCCAACAGATTTACTGTACTTTAATGTACTTTTTTTTTAAGTCTCACTATCGCCACAATTAATACAAATCTATTGGTGGCGCTAGTTTTGTGGATACGTCACCTCAAGAAAAACGAACTGTTTCGTTACATCACACGTCTCTGACACACTTCCCTTTTATTGTTATAAACATATACAACAAAATTCCACAAATTTTCTGCTCCGCCCAGTGGTTGACTGGTAGAGAATGCTGTAAGGCATTAAGTCCGCCAATTGTACTTTTTTTTTTACTTTGTGCAATAAAGAATAAATAAATAAATAAATACAATATTATCTCGTTACTCTTTCACGGATCGAAAGTTGTGTGGTAGAATCACTTTACTTTCTTCTATTATGTATTTTACAGTATATTTTTGTATTGATATACGCATGTAATCACATATAAAAATACATTTTATGACAATTTGTTAATGTCTATGTACAAGTTATGTATTTATATTTAAACTTTCTGTGTAGGTGAAGTAGCACTGAGCTGTGTTTCGCTGCGTGAGTGAGGGTACCGGAGGCCCAATCCAGGGGAAAGGGGGGTTTAAAGGATCGCAGCGCACCTGTGACTCCACTGTCGTCGCAGGTGTCCATGGGCGGCTGCAATCGCTTGCCATCAGGTGATCCGTCTGCTCGTCCGCCTCCTATCACATTAAAAATAAGGACATGAATATAAAAACTGCACCACTGTACACCTTCATCAAGTGTTTTTTACCCAAAGATTGCCTGGAAGAGATTGCTTAAAGTAAGTAATAAGGCCGTCTTCGTTGTACACATCCTGTAATACCTAGTTTTTAAGTTTTCATACTTTACTTTGAGTGCAGTAAAAGTGTATTCCTTCATTCATTTATTCAAGTATATGAAATAAAGTAGAATTATTTGATATCATTATACACTTTTAACGCTCGTAATTTCATTCGGTGTTACTAGGTATTTCCTCCAATTTATTATTCGATACTTTTTACAAGTATAAACTCTAGTATTTTTTTTAATACCAGCTAGAATGGTAAATATTCGTAACTCCCAAAAATCTTGAAAATTATAATCATCTAGACACTACATACACTGAAAAGCGTTGAAAACAAGCTATTTTTGCGAAAAGAACCCAAGCGTAATAAATGGTAAATGCCTGTACTGATTAATGAATTCAGACTTCCACTGAGCAAAATATTGTCGAAACACTTTAAAAAACTAGGTTCTATCAAAGCAATGGCTTGTAAAACAAATAAACACAGAATTGCTACTCGTTAGGCGCGAAGCGAGGGCCCTATCGTTATTAGGTCGCCCGGTACAATCGCGCGTCGCAGGCAAGACTTGCAACCGATGTTGCCAGCTTATTATAATACACACACATAATTTCTACACACGTTTTGTCAACGTCGTCATACAGTTAATTGTGATCATAGCAAGCTGCGCTTGCGACTCGCTATTGTGCTGACAGACGGTCGAGCTTTCCATACATTTGCGACATAGCAACGCCCAATGTTAAGGTAACGGGTAGGGCGCCACTAGCGACGCCTATCGATTGTAATTTTTAGCTAATAAACCGGATCTATTTTAAACGATTCCTGGGTCACAACCTCTCGACAAACATACTATTTATTAAATAACCATGCACAAATGTTGGGTCCAACGCGTACGCGAAAAATTTCAACAGTGAATAAGTAATATAAGAAATAGTGAATCAATTTTTCGCCAACATTTGTGCATGGTTATTTAATAAATAGTATAAGTGTTTGCCGAGAGGTTGTGACCCCTGTTTAAAATAGATCCGGTTTAGTAGCTAAAAATGTATATCGATTGGCGTCGCTAGTGTGCCCTACCCGTCACTTTAATTTGTTTCACCGGTTAGTGCTTAGGCCTTTTCATCTATATAGATGTTTTTAGCAGCATCACGTGGTGTGGTGACATTACAGCTGCGCTCGTGGCTGTATAGTCCTATACGGGAGTGAATTTTCCGTTCGCATTTGCGACACGTAAATTGAGCGCTGCTACGATTGTGGTGGCAGCAGGCATGGCGTTTAGCACGTTTTGCCGCATGCTGATTTAACCAGGTCTTATAGTGTTCAACTAGACCCTCCGACACGATTCTCCTTCAAGTCGATCGATCAACAGCGAGCTCCTCCCACTCTGCTACCGGTATATGAAAAGCATGCACGTCGCGCTTGGCGCAATCTTTCCACCGTTAATTCAGAAAAGCTGCGTTGGCTGGGGCATGTGCACCGTATGGATCAGGCTCGTTTGCCAAGGCGCGCTCTGTTGGGAGAGATAGCTGATGCTAAAAGACCCTTCAGAAGGCCCATGCTTAACAGGCCTACTGTCTCCGTAAACCACACGTCATGCTACACTTTCGCCAATTGACAATTACTTGCAGCTTGCGTGCATATTACACACGATAGATATGTACACACGGTGCCACGTCAAGTTACCTTTGTTGACCTTTGGACCGTCCTTATGTCTGTGGAACAAGTGCTATTTTTCCACTGCAGGGGGGTGACTTGATCTGACACTGACTGTACTACAAACGAAATGGCGTTAACGGCATAGGAGTAAAGAGCGTGTGATGTGACTAAGTACACTACATAACTGTTACCAAGTATCTTTAAAAATCTTCAGCCGATATAAAATATCATTCCATACTTAATAGTACTTTGAATTCATGAATTTAAATGTTTTATAATATTTTTTTTTTCAAGCCCCGGCAGAGTAGAATAGGCCACCCTCACTCTTACCGAGGTGTCGTAAAAGGCGACTAAGGTAAAGCATGGCATGATCATCAGCACCCAGAGAAGGAAAACTCTGCATTTATATCAAAACCCTCGCCAACCCGTCTGCCAAGCGTGGTGAGTATGGCAATTACCCCTCATGTGATTGAGGGAGGCCTGTGCCCCAGCAGTGGGGACCTAAATGGGCTGACAATGATCTTTTGTGAAAAAAATTGTTTTGGACATTTTTATATCGATTCTTAATACTGAAACTGCACTAACATTTAACGAATTTAAAACATTGGCTTTAAAAAAAACTGTTTCTGTGTATAATAAATTGGCAACACCGATTGCGACGGAACGACGTGTCGCATCCAACGCCTTCACTGCTTCAACACGTAATTAGTGCTTTTATATCTCAAACTGATCCGTGAAGTGCGCGTACGTCACCGCCATGAATGGTCAAAGTGAAACGCGTGCCTTCTATCTCTCGTCATCCAATTACTGCTGCATAAGCTCAAAAAAAGTTTAAGTTGTGACTTCGCCTTTTTTTCTTTAACTTCTGGGACTTAAATTGAAAAAATCCAAACTGGTAGCGCACTCCGTAGTCATAGTTTTACTTAAACGTATAGGTTCATGTGGTGTGAGCTAACTCTCGCTCTGAGAGACGTCAATTTAGCTGAATGTTCATTAATATAAAATTGTATAGTTAATTTAACGTCTTTGAGTGCGGCAGTAAGACTGTAATAATTAATTACAAATTAATAACGTACCTATTGTCATGTAGTAAATTGAAGCATAGCAAGATTTTCTGTAGTTACGAGTGCCTTTGTAATGGAGCTTAAATGGTTGATATCCCATTTTCCTACCCAATTCATTATGTAATAAGTATTATGCGTCACAAACGCTCAATGTGTAAAATCAACTGGTTCATCATCATCATCATCAACAGCCCATTTACCCATTGCCCAAGTCCCTACTGCTGGGGCACGGGCCTCCCTCAATCACATGAGGGATAATTGCCGTACTCACCACGCTTGGCAGACGGGTTGGCGAGGGTTTTGATATAAGTGCAGAGTTTTCCTTCTCTGGGTGCTGATGATCATGCCAGCAGCTTTACCTTAGTCGCCTTTTGCGACACTTCGGTAAGAGTGAGGGTGGCCTATTCTACTCTGCCGGGGACCACACGGCATCAACTGGTTACTAATATTTTAATAAGCAACGTATGTAATATTTCTGACCATTATAAAGCTTTACAGATTCATTGCAAGTGTATAGTAATCACAAACACGAACTGTTTGAAAATTAATTACATTTTTACTATCTCACGACCCCACTATAACTGATTGATGTTACGGGTTTTTCATTGGAAACGGATTTATACATAATAAAAGCGATTCACAAAGAGCTGATTGCGGAGCACATCGCCGAGTGTCGTTATCGTTAAATGCAACCCGCCGCAATTGCTATTATGAATACGCTTTATCTACCACTCTGCGTATTTTGCGAAATGGCGTCAAATCACTTTGCAAAGCGCAAAAATAAAGTTTTAATGAGGATCGAATTCAATAAAAGGTGAAACAATGGCGTATGTGAGAGCGTATTGTGCGCCCTTTGTTTGCGGCGCGCTCCCGTCATTATAAATTTTTCACCGCAACAGTCTAATGAGTAAAAGCTGTATTCAGCCACACGTGAATTTATCCAAGCTATTGTCCACAACTTAATGA
This sequence comes from Marasmia exigua, assembly GCA_019059595.1. NCBI lineage: Eukaryota > Metazoa > Arthropoda > Insecta > Lepidoptera > Crambidae > Marasmia > Marasmia exigua. The sequence continues at coordinate 14,819,368 of CM032466.1, forward strand.
CATTCGAAAACGGAGTTATGGACGCAATATCGCAGTCGCTAATAAATTTTAATGAGGGCGAGTAAGCGCTTGCCAGTCACAAGGCCGTTCGCAGATTTAATGTAGCTTTAAACGTTTACTGAAAACTTTATAATTTGCGCGCCGGAATTGTGACGTGCGTAAAAAACAAGTTAATTCACTGTTGTAATTTCATTTCCGTATGACTATGCATTCAAACGTAAATCTCAAACTATATAATTTACAAGCAACTTATCTGCGATAAATGCGAATAATATTAATAAAACTACCCTTTACGTGTACACCGTACGTACATTATAAGTGAATGCTTTCCTTTTTAGGGTTTCGTAGCCAAATGGCAAAAAACAGAACCCTTATAGATTCGTCTTTAAGGTAACGTCATGTCATGTGTCTTATGTATCCGTTTGTCCGTCCGTCCGTATGTCACAGCCACTTTTCTCATAAGAACTATACTATTGAAACTATATATTGGTAAATTGTCCCCCCCCCCCCTCTATACTTCACATTATCATGAAAACTAACAACGAAAATTGGTATGAACTAGATAAAGTGAGTGGTTTTTTTTAATACGTTATAAACCGTAAACCGCAATTTACCATATATCTTACTTGCTGCTACGGAACCCTTCATGGGTGAGTCCGTCTCGTACTTCGCCGGTTTTATTGCAAAACATAGAAAATCCCTTCGACGTATTAATTCAAATAATTAACAGAGTTAAGTTACTCACAAAACCAGCTATTAAAATAAATAAGACTATAATTCCCGTTGCAAAAGTGACGGTAAAATTGATAAAGGCTATTTCCAACGAATCTGACGAATTACTCACAAAATTCAATAGTAAGATATAGAGCGTCTGGTTTAACCTGACCCCTTGAGTTGGGAAGGTACGTCGAGTTTTGGAGTGGCGTTGCGGGTTGATAGAGGTCCGGGTACGGTGGTTGAGAGGTAGGTAAATTTCGGGAGGTCAGCGAAGCAGCGCTGAGTGCCGGAGGAGGCATCGCGTGGCAGCGGAAATAATGACTGCCGCTCTGTAATTGGAAAAGGCCGGTGCACATGGCTAGTGATGAGCCACGGGCACTAAGGCGCAGCATTTTGATTAAAATTATTCACATTATGGTTTATAAACAATAACAGTACCTAAATAATAGTGTGTACCTTATGTGCCATTTATCACATATCCACTACTATGAATCTACTAATCTATGAACTCTTACCGCTAAACATAACCTTGTGTACAATACAGCTGCAAAAAGATATACTTATACACTTTAATACCTTTTCACAGTACCATGTAAAAACTTTAACACTTTTTTTTTTCTATGCACGCATACATCTTTTGAATATTACATTTAAGACCTAATATAATAATGTAATGTGACTATGCAATAAATGAATATGAATATGAATACCTACATATTAATTATTCTGAAAGCGGACAAATTTTCCAAGCTTTTTCCAACTTACTACTCGATATCTGGCAAACAAAACTTCCTAATCCGATAGATGCAGAAAATCAGTTGTCTTTGTCAAATTGAAAAATCCAAAGTTAAAAATTTTGTTTTAAAAATTGCCATCCAATAATCGCCTCTCGACATCCACTGAGCGCGCAAAAGTTATTTCAAAAAGTTGGCGAACTTTATCGTAGTATTCAAGAGCTCACGAAAGAGAGAAAATGCTAGTGCAGGACCACGTCAGCCGGCTAGGCGAGCATCGAATAATCACATTTGAACTGGACTCAAAATTGAGGCCAACATGTAAATCGCCCTATTCGGATAACGGTGATAGATAACCGAATTGAACTTAAAAACAAAAGACAACTTATTACTGTGCATTTCGTGCCGAAAATTTGAACTATTGTATAAATAACGACGTTTCGAGGACCGGCGACCGCGAACGACTTCTTTGTCTTCTTTTGATATACTGTTTTGGGACCCCAAAAGTTGGGTCCCAAAACAGTATATCAAATATGGCTTTGGTGCGTGTGCTGGATACTTTGAACACTGACTTCTAAGTTGCGACAGCTAACTAGTGTCCACTGAAAGCTCGCCTAAGCAAACTGTCAAAGGTTTATTATTTTTTATTTACCTTTTATAGGTACTTTTAATTAGCAGACGAGCAGACGGATCACCTGATGGTAACCGATTGCCGCCGCCCATAGACACTCGCGACACCAGTTGAATCAAAAGTGCGCTGCCAATCTTTAAACCCCATTTTCCCCCGGATGGGGCTTCCGGTACCCTCACTCACGCAGCGAAACACAGCACAGTGCTGCTTCACGCCGGTTTTCTGTGAGGCCGTGGTATCACTCCGGTCGAGCTGGCCCATTCATACCGAAGCGTAACTCTCCCACAGTCAGGTAAAGATCAATGTGGGACTGATATTTACCTCAACATAAATTGACCCTTGAGAAACAGAGAGAATAGATATCGAGTATAGTCGACCCAATGGTTATCTTATCCCTATGCTTTAACAGAGTGGGCGGTGTAGTAAATATCAAGTTTAGATCAGCATCAGCAAAGGTTAAGAGAGAAGGAAATAATGACATTTCGGACCCGATAAAAGTACCCGTGTTTGAAATTGGAACTAACAGCGCAGACGGACACAGATAAATAACTAAATTAGATAACCATACTAAATAACCATAGTAAAACTAAAATAGATAACCATTTTTGGTTTTAAGGGTAACCCCTTTAAACCAATAGTCACGTTACTAAGTGCACTTTTCGTAGTTTAAAGTGCGTTGGCAAAATAAATTCAAGTGGATTCTCGCCGGAGATGGAACCGGGGTCGAGCGAGCAGGAAATAATGATGTCCGCATCTGTAATTGGATCACATTTTGTGAAGCGGCTGTAAAAAAGCATTCACCTCAAGATAAATGGGAAAGTCACTATGCTTAAACGGGAAATGTCCCTCACCTTTGCGGAAAACACTGTTTCGGAATAAAACGTACCGTATTAACGAAAACATTTCCAGCTATCGACACAATAAAAAAAGTGGCTCACTTAATCATTCGGAGTCATACGAACCTGCAGGTAGTCATTGTAATTAATACTATAAGTTTCAAGTGTTTTGGCGCTTCGGGATTTTTTGCTCCATAGGACGTTTTTGTGAAATGAATACTAAATGTAACTTTTATATGATCGGTGCCTAGGTAGTGAAACAAAAATCGGAGATAATTATGTGAGGACGTTGCACTAAAAACAAACCTTCATTCTAATTGATAAAGGGACAAACTCAGCAGTAGTATTGCACTGCTCCTTGAATGGGTATAGTAGGCCAAATAGCGTAAAATACGTACATTACTAAAGTTAATTGGTAGCTCGACTAAAATTGACAAACGTTTCCTTTCGACGCGATTTATCGAAGTATATTTATATAGAGCCAACTGCACCTTTAGCTATACGTACTATCGCAGGCAAATTACATCAAAGCTCTATATGTTTATTTCCGCATACATCCTTCATCGTCAATGGTTCCATCATTGTCAATGTATAGAAAAATGCTATTCTTTGATATTTACGACATCGATATAACGTCGGTGAAGTTCTAACACCACGTAACTCTTTTTAAACAACTTTTCAGGAAAGCCAAAATACTGATCCGAGACTTACGTGCTATTTCCATTAGTATTCAATTGTTGATTTCCGTTCTGTTACCTGAACTTCACCGACCACAAGCTTCGTAATAGTAACCGCGTTATAATGATTTATATATATTCAGTAATGAATTCTACTTCGGGAAATTTGGTAGAAAGAGACCTTTTGCCACAATAACGCGAGCTACCAAATAAGTTGTCCAGTAGTGTGTATAGATGCCAGAAAGGTAACACAGGGTTGGGCCAGCCGGAAATAATGACGTCCTAGCCCGTGCCTGTGTGTAATTGAAACATACCTTCGGACGGTAACACACTCACCAAAGAATGAATGGACATGATATTAAATTGCTGTACTGTATGGTAATTTTCTTTGAAGTAGTATTTTCCATACTTTTTTTTAATTTGTAAAGTAAATATTAATGCTACTACTCCATAATTAACTGTGATTTTATGGACAACGTTTAGTAACGTGTTGAATGGTTCTTCAGAGATTTTTTTTTAAATCAAAATGATATTATCAATGATCTGAGTAGGTAGAGCTATTTTCGGTAGTTGCGATTTTTTCAAATAATGTGGACATGATAAAGATATACTTTATGCTATTAACAGCTATTTTCGTTTACATATACGAGCATTAACATATCCATAGACGCTTTGTGATACCATGTTAATTAAAAAAGTTCTATTTGTTCTTTCGAAATTCAAGATACGTACGTTATATACAAAGGAACAAACTGTAAGTAAATATGGTGGTAACGAACGTGTATGGATAAGTCCTTTCATAATTAAAATGCGTTAAATATTTAACTCTAAAATGAAAATTGATTTATTTTAATCCCGGGATCATAGTCAGATTCCCGAGGCATGTCCATAATAACATCTATGTTTGCGGTCAATGAACCCAAATAGCTCTACCTACTCCGATCATTGGTTATTATTGATAAAAACGTAAATTTTGTCAAGTAAAGAGTAACTTTTAAGATTTTTTTTCCATCGCAAATACAGTAATATCTGATCTCTATTTAATATACCTTAAAATATAATCTAAAATTAAAATAAAACTATAGTATGGTGTTTTTTTTCTTATTAAAGGCGTTATACATCTTATTGTCATCGTATACGGAACCGAAACGGGGCCGCTTACAATGTGCCGATTAAGGAGGCTCAAAGTCACCCAGAGAGCAATGGAAAGAGCTATGCTCGGAGTCTCCCTGCGTGATCGTATCAGAAATGATGAGATCCGCAGGAGAACTTAGGTCACAGACATAGCTCAAAGGATTGCATGCCTCAAGTGGCAATGGGCAGGGCACATAGCGAGAACAACAGACGGCCGTTGGGGCGGAAAGGTCCTCAAGTAGAGGCCACGTAGAGGAAGTCGAAGCCGTGGCAGCCCCCCCACAAGGTGGACCGACGATCTGGTGAACATCGCGGGAATCCATTGGATGCGGGCGGCACAGGACCGATCTGTGTGGAGAACATTGGGGGAGGCCTATGTCCAGCAGGGGACGTCTATTGGCTGAAATGATGATGATGACATCTTATTGTGTCAAAAAAAAATAAAGCAATTTCATTGCTAAAGACCTATTATTAGGCGTAATTTTTTTTTTAAATTATTGCAGGAAATGCTGAACCTTGACTTCAGGAAAAAAAAAGTACGTAATGATAATACTAACGCTTATATGAGAATTACCTACAAGTATTTCCGTTAGTACTCGTATAAAGGACGTGGAAAAACAAAGTAAGAATAAATAAACTAAGTACGAATTATTTATTTTATGTGAATTTACTTCCTTAACGAGAGATAATCTTTGTTTTTTTTTACTACGGGGAAGCACTTTGCCTCAAGTTTATATAATTAAACAAAAACATTTACCCTGAAAAGATTTTAATACATATTTATATTATTTTTTACTTAGAGCATTGTTCGTGCATACCCTCAAAAGGTGTGTGAGAAAGACGTCATCAATAATTTTACCTACTCGTGATAAGAATAAATGTATTTAAGGTTCCAGAGATAAATAATGCATATGGGCGCTATTATGTGTACCTACGTAAAACTTACTGAAAAATGGAACATATCAACTTAATCGTATTCTGTGATATGCAGAGGTCGTGTATATAACTGAATTATCCTACGCAAAACGATTTAGGAAGGAAATCAAGTTACCTGTCCATTTCAAAAATAATTGTATAGTGGCCCCTCCACCCTGAACAAAAAACAAGTGAGATATTGATATTTAAAGGGATCTATCTATTACATTGACGCCGTGATTTTTTGAATACCTACCCAAGGACATTATACTATTTATGCCCACGGGACATAGGGTCTAATATAAAAAAAATACTTTTCCCATACAAAAGTGATCAGCTGATTGATGCAATTAATATGAGAAGATGAACTTTCTTCTTGAGATTAGACCCTTTGTTCCTCGGGGAAATATGTTTTTTTTACATAAGTATAATGCCCTCGTGAAGTTTCTCGGGTAGGTTTTCAAAAAATCACGGTGTAGGTATTTTATGTGCGTGCAACCAAACTTTGTCAGGTTATTCTCAAAGGAAAATTGTACTTTGTTACTCAAATGCAATTTGTCAGTTGGAGAATAAACTGATTTTGTTGGAAACTGAAATTGAGAAAATGCGAGTACCTACACTGCGCCACAGAAGTTTCGAAGACTAGCTTCAGGAAGTGAAATAGTTTTTTGAGCGAAATACTGTTCTCCAGCTGAACATAAAGAATGTGGATAGTTCTACACAAAAACAGATTGGTTTGTTGTAACATATTGGCTTAAATCTTTGTAGATGGAATGTATTGACTTATTAATATTGTATTTATCTTTTAAACCTAGCAAAGCTGACAAACATTATTCTAAGTTTAATATTTAGCAGAAAAAAATTTGACTCGTTTCATGGCGGTTGCTATATTAACTCACTATTTATTACATATAATAAATCTTCTGAAAATATTAAACCGTGTACTGTGTTTACAATCCGAATCATGCATATTTATTGACACACAGCTTTATGGTCGCAGCGCTCTACGCGTACAATGATGTGACCACAACCGAGTCACTTTTCCCCGGATTAGCCATCTACCCGGTACCCTCACTGTAAATAAAATAAAAACTTGTGTGACTTTAATTTCACTATTACTATAATAGAAAAGAAAAGGAAAAGAAAAGAAGTTGTCACTTCTATCTAAAATATATATGGAAATAGTATTCTCGCTAAAGCGAATAAGAAAGAACTGCCAGATCACAACAAAGTTTTATTTATATATTTGAGTACATAATCTCAATTATTTAATAATAACAGAACATAATATTCAGTGCTTTTTAGGTACCAATATTATGTTCTGTTATTATTGTTGAGACTTTCAAGGAAACACTTCCACCAAGATCCTTTAGCATTTCTTGTCATACCTAAATAATAATCGACTCACGACAAATATTCAATAACAGCAGCAGTACAAAAGTTGGACAAACCTATAACATTTTTGACGAGAAGTTATTGATCTGTTTGAAACACCTGAGTAACTTACTAACAATCATTGAAAACCTCATAAAACGAACTGCGTCGTCATAAAGGAGATGGCAATCAAAACTGAGTTCGGAATACTTTTTACAATTCATAAAATACTTTTGCTGTTACATTAGGAACTTTCTTGTTTAACGCGACTTGTCATAAACTTAACGTGTCGTACCTAAGTACCTTGTTAAAATCACACATTTATTGATGCACATAACAATCACTTGACTTTTCTGATATTTCATATCGTATATGAACTTTTTCATAAAACTAACCAAGGAGTCGACAGAGATTTATTGAAGCGATACAAATCCAGGGGCGTCTTTACCTATAGTACAGGGGATGCGGTACACCCGGGCGCCGGAAGTTAGAGGGCGTCGAGAGCTACACATAGAGCCTCCACAGTAACGCTCCGCAAGGAACGGTCGCGAGTACTGATCATTCTGCTCATCTTAGCGTATGATTCCCAGTTGTGTCCAATGCTGTTGCTTCGAAGCCCGGGGTACGCTTGGACCTATGATACAGGATTCGGGATGTCTGATAATTACAATAAAGCGACTGCCCATAGGTAGTCGAACATGTTGTATATATTTTTTTCGGGCATCTTGAAACAAGAGGGAGCCTAGGTTATTGATTGCGCCCGGGCGCTTCTTGGGCTAGCCCAAGAGCCACCTCTGCAAAGAACGTGCACCTACGGAATGTCGTAGGCATAGAGTAAGGTACTAATAGTCTGATTAGTCGTAGCCTAGAATCTGAGAATGCACCTCTGGACTTTTCAAATCTATGTGCGTATTTCTACTATTAGCACTGCGGTGAGGAAGCGAGGAAACAATCCTGTTCACTGCAAACACACAAACACCACAATTGAGATAATGTTTCTAGACGTGTAACCTTGACTCAGTCGTTTTGGTTCCCCTGTCTAAGGGTTGTGAAGGTCAGACGGCAGTCGCTTCAATGTAATTACCAAGCTTCCCGAATCCTGGGATAATGATTCAAACCTTGGGCTTCGAAGCGACAGCGTTGGACGCAACTGGATATTATACACTGAGATGGGACGCGATGTTAAGGACGCTTGCTCGATCTATGAGGGTCGTCATTTGATTTTAATGATTTATTTTATGATAAATTAATTATTCGAGGAAAAAGCAAGCGACTACATTTATATGAAATTCGAATTGTCACCAAATAAAGCTTAATCCCTTAAGAATAGTATAGCTTATTGCTTTCGGTAAAATAATTTTCAAAGGATTCTGTAGATACTGAAATTAATTCTTACCATCTCATTATATCTGCGAGTAATTAAGTTAAATACATAATTAATTAATTAACGAATATTACATTGAACACGTGTATCGATTAGATATGTTTACCTCTGGTTTAATTATTGTTGATAATTTAAATGATTAATTACTTACTACATTTGTTATGCCAATGTTTGACGAGACGAGCAGATCTCGCACCTGTTGGTGAGCACCAGCACCAGAGCGGGATTATAATAATTCTTAATTATAAGACAAAATAATTTCGATCTTATCTGTCACTTTTTATATCGGGGTAGCCATAGAGCACGTTCCAAGATTCGGGAAGAGTCTGGTAATTACAATGACTGACCTTCGCAACCCTTAGACAGGGGAATTAAACCAACTGGATCACAGTTACATGCTCAGAACCATTATTACCTCAAATATTGACGACCCATTTGGAACAGTGATAGTGAACGCTGCCTTTGGTTCAAGGGTTGCGGGTACGATCCCCGCACAGTACAAATATTTGTGTGCATGAACATGTCTGTTTGTATTGGTCTGGGTGTTTTCTGTGTATTATAAGTATTTATTTACAAAAGAAAAGTATTATATGTATATATTTGTAATCCCACTGTTGGTTCCGATATCCGTAACACAGGTGCTTGAGCTACCTATCTCGGACTCAGATCAATATAATTTGATGTGAAATATTTATTCATTATTTATTTATATTTATATTGTAGGTCTCCACAATTTTGAGAAACTATCCGAGACTTGCAGGTTTCACGATGTTTTTCCTCACCGCCGAACTAGAGGTATAATTATGCACATAGATTTGAGAAAATCCAGAGGTGCGTGCTCGGATTCGAATCGCGACCTTACCGTATAGAAGACGCGTGCTTATCCACTGAGATACCATCGCTCAAAACATTTTTTCGATAACTTGTGTGCGTTTTAAATACTCGTATTACTTTTTATTCCACAAATATCTATCGGTAGATACAGACCCCAGAGGACACGCTATTAAATATTCTATTAAGCGTCCCAGTTTCCCATTTCACTGAGCACCAATACTGAATATCGTGAAAAAATGAAAAGCTTAGTCGGGACGTAGCTAACAGGTACAATAGTCGTGACAGAAGTCGTCTTGCATAGAAAGTGGACAATTCTGGACAGCCTGATCCACTTATTAAATAACCTTGAAAAAAATTTGGGTTCAACGCGTACCCGAAAAATTAATATATAGTATAAGTATTTGCCAAGAGGTTATAATCCCGAAATTGTTTAGTTAGATCCGGTTTAGTAGTAAAAAAAATTAAAATCGATTGGCCTCGCTAGTGTGCCCTACCCGTCACCTTAAGTAGAATCTAAAAGCAAAAACTTGTACGAGTATTCACGTATTTACTACTCTTAAACATTTTAGAACTTAATGCAAGTTAAAAGTATCACGTAAAAACTTCTAAGTGGTCAGGACTTAATGGTCCCAATAATCGTGACAGCTCGCGTCTTGGAAGGATCACGGGGGATCGCAGCACCTGATCCCGCAAAGCCGGGCGCATCCCACGTAACCTCCACAAACGAATTAGGCGAAGCGTCTAGGAAATGGGATTATCCACTAACCGTTTTACCCTACACAAGTTTGCGTATTGGGTTGTGTATTTTGAACTACCTTTGCCGAATAGTGCTGTCACGTACAAACACGAGTTGGAAGTACGTGATAATGACGTTTTCAAGTACCCAATAATTAATCTGGCCAATTAATATCAATAAAGCACTATCACTACATATAAAACAAAGTACCTAGCTTTCACTGTATGTGCCTATATACTTATGCTTAGATCTTCAAAACTATGCAGCAGATAGAGGAGGTTTTTTAATAAATGGAGTTATTTAAAGGATGTTTTATATGTATAATAATATATTGTTAGCATGTAATATTGCACCCGTGCGACGAAGCCGTAGTAGACTCTCCATAACTTATTCTTTTACAGCGATGTAATATAATAAGTTATTGATATGACAACAGTATTCAATATTATTAAAATGGAATATATTACATTATGGCTAAAAGTAATTCATTCGTGTAACTTTCACTTAATGATAGGAAGTTAACGCGGCATTTCGAATTGAATTTTAATGAAAATTACTGTAATTGGATACGGGGTATCCGTTATTTTCGTATAATATCGGCTACGGATAATATATTTACAAAAAAATCAAAGCAAAATACGAATAAAATGGTTTAAAAAAAAAAACAAAATAGATGTTGTTTTATCCGTTCAGGAGCTACGATGCCACGGACACGCACATACGCACACACACACAGACACGTCAAACTTATAACACCCCGTCGATTTTTCGTCGGGGGCTAAAACCTAACATTACTCTTATACACCGTGCTTTTTTAACCATCTTACTCCCTTATCGAGGGCATTATACTTATGAAAACAAACATTTTCCCTCAAGGAACATAGGGTCTTATCTCAGAAAAAACATCACCATCCCATACAAAAGTAATCAGCTGATTGGGCTAATTGTATGGGAAGGCAATTTTTTTTTGAGATTAGTTTCTTGGTGGATAATGATTGTTATTATCAGTATAATGCTCTCGATTAGAGAGTTAGACCCTTAAAAAAGCACGGTGTATAAGATTTTAAACTTTCAGTCGGCTTGTGACCACGACCGTTGTAACGCGGTCGAAACGTCAAGTTGTGAGTAGATGCTACTACGAGTGTGTACTTACATATAAAAAATAACGTTTTGTCCCGTGTACCTACATTAATTATTTGTATAAAATTACTCTTAGCTCAGATTAACTGGCCTTATAGTAAGAAAGAGTTTCTAACGACTTAGTTCATAGCTTGTGTGGTGTGGGTGCGCTGGGAGATGATGGTGGTAGACGAGCAGACGTATCACCTGATGGTAAGCGATTGCCGCCGCCCATAGACACCCGCGACACCAATGGACTCACAAGTGCGCTGCCAACCTTTAAACCCCCTTTCCCCTGGATTGGGCCCCCGGTACCCTCACTCACGCTGCGAAACACAGCACTGTGCCGGTTTTCTGTGAGGCCGTTGTATCACTCCGGTCGAGCCAGCCCATTCATGCCAAAGCGTGGCTCTCCCACGGTCATGGTCTCACGGTGTCTGGCTTTCATCAGCTATGTAGTATATACCTCACCTGTCCGTTGGTCAGACCAAATAAAAATTTAACCGAACTTACTTTGCCGATTGCCCTAAGGCTAGGCGAGGATAAGAAATTATGGAAGGCCTTGCCACCGCCTCGGTAAAGGCATTTCAAAAAAAACTAAAACCCGACTACCAAATAATACGCTCTAAAAAGTGCGAAACAAGAAAACTGTAGCAAAACAGATTAATTTAAAAAAAAACAATTTGGCATACGACCACGACGATACGGCATTATAATTTCAGCAAAGACTATTTTCTTGTATCGCACTTTTTAGAGCGTGTTTTTTGGTAGTCGTGTTTTAGTTTTTAAACTTTATTTTTATTTAACATAATTTTAGTTATGTAAATAAAATTACATATTTGAAATGTGCTAAAAAAGCTCTTTCATTTAATACCACAAACGGTACCGTCAAGCAAATTTTTTTTTTTAGTTTCTTTCTCTGGGGCGAGGGCGCTGTATTCAATTTAACGTGACGTCATGTCGCCTATAACTAGAAAACAATCAAGACGCATCTAACGACACCTCATTTGTTTAAATATGATATCTAATTTAGAAGTTATAAGGGAACAGATGAACAACCATACATACATACATACTTACATACAGGTCAAATTCATAACCCTCCTTTTTGCTTCGCCGTACTCGGGTGAAAAGGCTCGACTTCAGGAATGAACATAACGATGAAGGGGAAGTAGTATGTTTTTTTTATGTGATAGGTGGCAGACGAGCAGACAGATCGCCTGATGGAAAGCGATTGCAGTGGAGTCACAAGTGCCCTGCCAACCTTTAACCCCCCTTTCCCCCGGATTGCGCTTCCGGTACCCTCACTCATAGCGAAACACAGCACAGTGCTGCTTCACGCTGGTTTTCTGTGAGGCCGTGGTATCACTCCGGTCGAGCCGGCCCATTCATGCCGAAGCGTAGCTCTCCCACGGCTCTTAGTATAGATAATTTACAGAACACTCTAAATAAATTAGCACAACGAATTGACCTATTTCATTCCTCTTTGAGTGAATTCACACGGATGTTATTGTATGTTTTTTGTTATGGTTAAAATGCAAAAGGATTGTTTTATAAGTTATATATATCATATAAATAGGATTTTAAGTAATAGTTTCTGTATAAATAGGTACTTATATAATAGTTAATTTTATGCTTTGTTTTGTCTATTGCATTGGGTCTCAGCCTGTAAAAATAGATTAAGTTCAGTAAATAAATAAATAAAATAAATAAAATTTGAGACTAGCTGATCAGTACTATGAGCTGTCTGGCTCATTTAATCTGACTCATCATTTAATACCTTCCGCGTAAATCTTTGTAACCCACAAAAATGAAATTAATCATTATTACCCAAAAATATTTATTTGTAGTAATATAGATTACTACAAATAAATAAAAATGCATAGGCATTCTATGTAAAAATTAAGCAAAGGAAAATTTTGTTTCGTTAGCTTTCTAAGTGGGAGGTATCGATTAACCTTTTATTTTATAAAGCGATATGAAGATTTTCAACAATTTATTCCACACAAAATAATGAACTAATACAACTTCAAAAATTCGTAATTTCCTGTCTGAATGAAGAAGGAATCCCGCAGGCCCCAATCCGCATTTTAATATGATATGTATAAACCGTCTTTTAAGTTGATTTTATTTATCGGTTGGATTCAATAATAATTACGTACTCATTCAATGTGGCCGTGTGGTGCCCGGCAAGGCCGTGTGGTGCCCGGCAGAGTAGAATAGGCCACCTTCACTCTTACCGAGGTGTCGTAAAAGGCGACTAAGGTACAGCTGCTGGCATGATCATCAGCACCCAGAGAAGGAAAACTCTGCATTTATATCAAAACCCTCGCCAACCCATCTGCCAAGCGTGGTGAGTATGGCAATTACCCCTCATGTGATTGAGGGAGGCCCGTGCCCCAGCAATTGCGACTTAAATGGGCTGACGACGATGATGACTCATTCAATAATATTTTCATGTTTTTCATGCACTTTTTTGAAAACTCGATATCCATATTTAATATTAATTGAATCCATAATTTTAAAAATATCAGGTTTGAAATGATAAAATACTTTCCTAACTAGACATCATTCACCTTATTTTAAATCGCGATCTAACGTTATTACTGTACTAAAGTTCATGTCATTATGTTCCAGGACTATACTTAGTTCGCGATTTGTAATAATGGAGCATATAACATCATTATATTATAAATACAATCCAGCGAGGAGAGATCGTCGCATCCCATTCAGCTGCTCTTCACCATCAAGTGCCAGAACCTGTCTTAGGTATTGCGTGCTCTAGTACAATGTGAAATATAATTTATTTATAGCAATTGCCTTGTAAAACATAATGCCATATACTTACTTAAGAATGACATAGCTTTGATGAAAGGATATTCAAATCGGTCCAGTAGTTTTTGAATTAGCTTTTACCTTATCATAACTTAGCTTTTATTTTTCCAAATTTTAAGTGTTAAGTCATGGATTATTATTCTAACATTCATTCCAACGTTCTATTCATGGCCAGTCCCTAACAGATAACGAATTTCTTTGTCACTCATTTTAATACGTTAACAAGTAAAACCAAAAATATTTTATGGGCACTTTGATTAATCTTCATTTGTCTTCTGTCGTATTTATACCACAGCCGGAATTACACCCACGCATGCTTCGTTTTGGAAGCCTAATTACATTAATGCTTAACCCTAATATAGATGCTTGTTTATTACATATATCTTAGTTCATGAAGGTAATATTAAATTTTACTCAATTTACAAATTTCACATGCTCCCACGAGTGAATGGGTACTTACCTATATACGAATTTCAAATACACCAAATTATTAGCACTGTCTGGTTTTGAATCTCTGGATTCAAGTTTTTTTTTTCAATGTAACGTAATTGGCATAAGAAATATTAACATTATAGACAAATGAATGAGATTGAAATTGACAGTTATAAATGATAGATGAAAAAATAAGGTTATTATCCCAATTATGAATGAATGATGATGGTAACATTATAATAAAAAAAATGTGTCACTAAGTAAAGCCAAGCAGCCAAATTAAATTAAGACAAGTCTACCCTAAAGTATGATAGTTTCCCTATCACCTTTTGTCCAGAGGTCAAAATCTATGTTTGTTTAACACAACAACAAAAGAAAACACTTCATGCTGGGATAAACCAATCACTGAAACCAGTTGGAATGTGTCAGGCACGTTGCGTACTCTTTATCGTTTTAAAAGCTTTTTACCGTCCTGCACTAAATTTCTACTGACTTTTGGACTACGCCGATGGACTACTGCACGAATCTTTCGCAAGTTTTTCTTAATAAACTGGAACGCCTTCTTAATAACTGCCTTTGTTTTATCTTCGTAAGTACGACCATATTTCTCCATACCATGCTCAGCTTAAATGGCTTCCAATCCACCAAAGCAGAAACCTCAGACTGCTCTGTTCCCATTTTATTATCCTCAGAGATCCTAACGCTCCAAAATATCAAAAGCGAGTCCAGTTCCCGTAATCTTTGCTCGAGTAGCATCCTTAAGCTTTATACGCCTATTAATAAGCCAGCTAGCGTCTCCAAATCCTTTACCCTGTCTGCCATCAGGCTCTGAAACTCGCTATCTGATGACATCAAAAAGTCCTCCACCAAATTTTCATTCAAGCGTTCAGTTCGAGACATTTTTCTCCTCTCACTAGAAATATAACTTACACTTTTTTCCCATTTTTATGACTGCTGTGGCCAGATATGTCTGTTCCAACTCTTTAATGCTTACAATATAGGTAAGCTGGTATTCTTCGTTTACGATATTTTTCTGATTTTTCTTTATCATATTAGTTTATTATATTACATAATGATGTTTGTATGTTTCTCTTCTCTGTCGCTACGCTCTTGCCAGAGTAGTTCTGGTCACATTGAGGCGTCCTTCTTGGTGTTAGAGTCGGACACATCTCTCGCCATCTCCCTCTGTTTACAGACTGTCTGGCACAGTCTAACACGGGGTTTCCTATTGCGTCGGTGATCTGGTTCCCTCTATCCTCCCCTGTATATTTAGTCATTTTAAAATTACTCACATGTATGTTTATGAATATATATTTATTTAGCCGTCATAGATATTTTTGCATCGCCCAATGGTTGATTGGTAGAGAATGCTGTATAGCATTAAGTCTGCCAATTGCACTTTATTTTTTTATGCAATAAAGAATAAATAAATTGGGTCATTAACACTACAAAATAATGGGAGAACATGAAAAAGGGATTAGAATGGGGAGAACAGGAGTTACATAAGGGGTTAGGAGGAAACTCACCCAATTAAAACTCTTCTCAGAATTTTAGGATTTTTTGGCTGGCCACTGTTCTACTCTAACCACCCAATAATTTTGTGGCGGTAATACATACTGAACTCTACAAAACCAAAAATATTGGTTGGGTTAGGATATAACAGTGGCCAGCAAAAAAATCCTGAATTTCCAGGACGAGTTTTAATAGGGCGAGTGTACCCCTACCCGACATAATCATTAAATGAATAGTGTACTTTTTCAAACATTTTAAAACCTCCTAAAATGGCATATTTGTTCACCATGCACGATAATGACTAGAATATTAGTCACAGCAGTACTAGGCATAGCGCGATCAACAATTATTCACGAATATAAACGTCATGTCAGAGAGGAATTAACTCTGTTAGGTCGTAAACATGTCCTGACATTGATTTATTGCATTAATCCGCCAGTTCTGAGCTATAATGGTTTAGAAACAAGTGCCAGTGTAAATCATTTATGTAAATAATATGATGGCGATTTGGATCTGTGTAAAATGTCAAAGTTTTACTTGAAAAAAAAAAACAGCATTATCTACTTTTGTACGTAGTATTGATAGTATGTACCAAAAATAAAGATGCGTTTAAATATTATTTTTCACGCACACCGTCGATTAAGGTAGATGTTCGTAATTCTACATCTACCCAAAATAGTCCATGTATTAAAGATCAGGATGGGTCCAGGAATAATACTCCCTGAACCAGTAAATTTTTCAATCTAATACGTGCAATTATTAATGAAACGCATTCTGTTTCCATAGGATTACAGTTACCTATCATTAAGGTGACGGGTAGGGCACACTAGCGACGCCAATCGAATTACATTTTTAGCTGCTAAAACGGATCTATTTTAAACAATTTCGGCGTTACAATCTCTTGGCAAACACTTATACTATTTATTAAATAACCATGCACAAAATTTGGGTCCGTTTTTGTACGCAAAAACTTGATTCACGCCAAATTAAAAAAACGGATTTAACATTTATGCATGGTTATTTAATAAATAGTATAAGTGTTTGCCGAGAGATTGTAACCCCAAAATTGTTTAAAAGAGATCCGGTTCAGTAGCTAAAAAGTAGAGTCGATTGGCGTCGCTAGTGTGCCCTACCTGTCGCCTTAACTATCATAATCGCAATTAACTTACAAATATCAGTACGCGTGTCTGTCTACCAACAATCCAATAAATAGGTAGCACTCTATGCAACAATCTACCACCATATTTTTTTTCTTGATAGCTTACGTGATAGCGACAGCGCTAGGGAGGTGCAAATGGCCCTTAGAGGTGTATTTGATCGATAATAATAAAATCAATCGATTGTTCCGCTGACAGTTCGGAATACTTAATTATAAGAAGTAGTTAATATTATTATAATTAAAACAAGAAATATTATTGCCTTTAACGATAGCACATGGGATGACCCATTTTTTCAAAAAAGTACTCAAGTTACGACTAAAAAATCGCGTGATTTTAACGCCATAACGTCATACCTTTATGACGTCAGTTTAAAGTAAAATGTCCCACTGAAATAATACAAAAAAAATTAGTTGGTATCTGTATGATATGATACCTATGACTCAGCTCACATATGGAATAGAAACTATGAAAGCAGAGATCAATGATTTACCATTCCGAAGTTTTCATCATACGAGAAGGTTCAGATAACAAAGTTGATAGATAGGCGTCGTTAGGTGGCGGACTATTTGGTGTAACTATGTGTAAGCTGAACGTTCTAACCCAGCCAAGTAAGCCTTATCTGTGCTTAAAGTTAAAAATGGTACCTATAGGTAGATCGTCAGTCACACATTACGTAAACACAACCTGCCTAATTTCTTCAATCATTGATAAATTGAAGGCAAATCGTCTTTCCTGGTATGGCCATGTAATGAGAAGAGGGGAAGAACATTTGTAATAAAAAAGTGATGAGTTTAAATGTAAGTGGGTGGAGGAACAGAGGACGGCCGAAAAAGAGATGGATGGATTGTGTGAAAAATGACATGATGGAAAAAGGGGTGGATGATTCGATGACGAATGACAGGGACGTATGGAAAAGGAAAACATACTGCGCTGATCCCAGATAACCTGGGAAAAGGGCAGGAGGATGATGATGAACCTGCCTAATTTCTTAATTTGAGTTAGAACCAAATGTGAGACTTAAAGGTTAGAGTCGATTAAAGAAAAACAGATTTATATGCTATACACTGTACATTTAGTTCCAAGCGGTCAGAGCACGCGCTTGTGAAATGTTCAATTCAAATCTATAAGCATATTTCTACCAGCTTTGCTCCCAGATGGCGCTCTTAGGCTTTAAACGAAACGCCAGTAGAGTTTTAGGTAAATATCAAGGACTTATATGTCACCAGTCTTCACCTAAATAAAAAAATAATCAATCAAAGGAACGAATCTCGTAATATTCAGGTGCAAAACACCAAATTCCAGGAAACAAAATCGATAGCATTAACCCGCGGAAAAGAAACACCATACATCAACGTCAGACCCGCGCGAAGCTGGGAAGTGATTTCCAAGGAACCTGGATGCTTCGGAATGTTAAACGATTTTAAGTCGGCCAAATCACATTTTTTTCGGCTGGTGCTATTGAATATTGTGTTATTTAGCATTGCTATTTTTTATGTGATAGGTGACTCACTCAGACTAACTATATATTTTCAAGAAAGCTAACGTTCATCATCATCATCATTTCAGCCAAGACGTCAACTGCTGGACATTGGCCTCCCCTAATGGTCTCCACAAAGTTCGGTCCTGTGCTCTATTGGATGCGGGATCTAATAGATTCCCGCGACCTTCAACAGATCGTCGGTCCACCTTGTGCAAGGCTGCGACTTTCTGTACGTGGCCTCCACTTGTGGACCTTTCCGCCCCAACGGCCGTCTGTTATAGATTGCACCCGGGCGCTTTTTTAGGCTAGAGCCGCTCCTGCCCACTGTGGCTACAATCTGTCCCTCAATTGATGTTGAACCAAACAATTTTGACATTAAGGTGAGAATCGATTAAAAAAATAATGGATTTGTATTTATTCTTAATGATTTGTATTCATGTTTGGCTGTCCGTACCTACCTACCTAGAAACGTGCCAAAGTTGTTGGTACCTCATCTTAATAATTAACACACACAATAAATTATTCCAGTCAGTGGTCTTTGCTGCGTTAAATAAATGTTTGGTTATTTTGTTATTTATTTTCTAGGAGCTCCTCTGTTATCGCCTGGGCTGTCATCTTTTCATTCCGCCTGGTGTAAGACTCAAAGCTTGTTCCGCAGACCCTCGTGGATATAGGCCGTAATACATATAATCTTACTTAGGGTGACATTGTGTGTTCTTTTTTCACTTAATATTTTTCCTGGTAAAGGTCCCCGGAGGCGATTACATAAACAGGATTCAACCACGACCTTAATGCGCCTAATAAAGTTTTACGAGGGACCCTTGGCAAAAACGTGAACGTTCCAAGGCGACAATGCTTTTATCTTTTGTATTTTACTGATTGTTTTGTTCTTTACGAATTAGGACTAGGTCTTGTAGGCTTCTTTTATATCTGTAATTACAGTTTTTGTCACTTGTTCTTTCATAGATTGGTGCGAAATACCTGGTCTTTTGATTAGGTAACTCTACTAAGCTAGGTGACCTGTACCCATATGGAAGTGACAATATAAATTTTCGATTTTTAGATAAATTTACATTAATTTAATTAAAACAAAAATAAAAAAGTTTATTCTTGAATAAATAACTGAAACCAAAGTTTAAATTCTGGTTCAAGTAAAGGTTTTTTACTCTGTCTTTTTTTAGGGTTCCGTATCCAAAGGAACACTATTAGTAAGACTTGGCTCTTTTTCCTCCGGGTGTAACCTAGCTATCGCGGTTAGAGCGTTGATTTTTACAAATGATTTACTTACCTACTACATATTTCTGAAGCCTGCTGTAACAACAAACCCTTATAACAAAATGAAATCAACATTTTAGGGGGGTTCTCATACAAGAGACACAATTGTTTATACTCTTTAGCTCGATATCAATAATGGAAACTGGTAGGCACTCGAAATATTCTTAAAATACCCAGTTATATTTTTACTTACATACAAAAAACTCCATTTGGTAAAGAACACTTCGTGCGCGAATCTGACTCGCACTCTGTCGGTTGGTTTATTTTTCGCGCTACGAATCGTATGGCACAACAGCGTTATACCATAGATTTAGTCTCGGAGAAGGATTGGTCAAATCTTACCTTAATCACATTGTCTTTGATTGATTCTCAAACAGATTCACAGTCCTAAATTCATCAAATAAGAGAATATACTAATCTTATTTCGACAATATTCGATATTCAAATTCTACCAATAGGCTAATTATGCGCGAGTATCTCGCGATGATTATAGCGACGTGCCTTGCCGCTTCTCGGCGCCGCCTGAATCTGCTCCGTAGCACGTATAATTTCCTTAATATTGCTCTGCGAAATCTTATTCAAATAATCAGAAGTTCGCGACTCCAATCCGACGAGATGCAAATTGCATGCAGACTGTTTAATTAGCTGCCTAGATAGTGCACAAGCTGAGCTGATGAGTCAAAATATAACTGCATTATGTTAACTTTTGGAAATTGATTTACCATGTATCTTTGTTGCATAAATCGCAATCAATGCGCGCCGTCTATGCAATCAATGCATTCAACAGTCTTGTGTGAAGCGTGTGTTGTGTGCTCAGGTCTCAAGGCCTGATTACAAACACGACTCTGATGATTTACTCAAGACCAGAGCATACCTAACAGCCCACACTGCAGGTTTAGAAATGTCAGTGAAATGAATACACGGATCCCAGGACTACATGAATAATAAGCAGCAGACTGTAACTTAACCTTTATCTTATATTCTCTAACTTTTTGGTCCTAAATCTTTCGCGGTTTGACCTGTCTTTTTCAAATACCTACGTCTTTTGTTTTTACTTTTATTAATATCTGAAACTCTTTTAGTGGGAAAAATGATTTACCTAAGTAGATATATACTTGAGAACATTGGGGGAGGCCTATGTCCAGCAGTGGACGTCTATTGGCTGAAATGATGATATATACTTAATAATATTTTCAGTATTACATTAAATTGAACAATTTATAGTTATAACTTTAGATAAAGATAAAATAGATATAGGTGTACTTATTACATATAAATAATTATCTCTTTCAAAAATGTAATTATACACAATTGTATCATTATTACATATAACTTTTAATTTCTAAAGATCAGATAATTTATTTATAAAATGTATTGACCATAACGTGACAACGATGAGTCCCACAAATGATAGTGAAGTGGTAGAATCCATATTCAGTTATTTCTGCCAACCGCAGCGACCACGGGCTTAAGTTAATTAAATATTATTGGTAGGTAAAACAAAATTTATAATTCAACATGGCTGTATCTAAATTCAAATAACACTTTACAAAAACACAAATAACCTGAGTATATAATAAGCGTAGTGTAATAAAAATGCTACTAAAATCAAAATAACAGCAATTTTACTATTTTGCTTGGACTTCTATCTAGGCATTATATTTTTACTGCTGTGGAAAACGCAGTTACGTCCCATCCCAGCTGATAATGGTCATCGTGAATTTTATTATAGCTGCTTGCAAGATCACATACTTATTTTTACCTACAATATATTTCGATATTTGTTGCTGATAATGTAAAAGCGTTTTTACATTAAAACTGTTTGGTGGTAACCGAAGATGGTCCACCAAGGTCCCTGGCAGACTTCACAAATCCTTGTGTACACGAGACAAACATTTGGGAGTTACACCAAAGCAAGGCTGACACTGACAAGTGATCTGTCAGGGCGGCGTCTTCGGGCCTTCGGCTTACACGGATTTGGGGGGTAACCCTGCCGCTGCCATCATCCGCCTTGACGGATTGTGCTGTCCCATTTTTCTTCCGTGCCATAATTAAGCTGATGTTTATTAATATGATGCGGTCGCCAAACCCTTTTGCGGACGGGGTTTTTGTTGAATTATTTAGGGTATTTTCTAGAGGAAGTTAGTTTTAAAGGGTACTAGCGGCTTCGATCGCGTGGAATCTGGTTTGCCATAAAGTAGCCTATGTCATCCCTTCAACTATCTCCACTTTAAAAATCACGTCAATCTGCTACGTTTTTAAAAGACGGATAAACAGACAGACACGCTTTCTTTGACATTTATAATATTAGTACGGATTTCAGCGATAAATGTTATATAACACAGTGTAAGTGACTCGTTATACCTTACGAGTGTTTTTAAAAGACCGAAATCGGAACGGGGAATCGACACTTACCCAAATTAAGCAAATTCTTATTGATAACTTATGAGTAGCGGAATAATAGAAATAATATAGTACTTAGAAAAAAAGTACTTACAGCGAAGTCAAATTATAAAGAAAACTACAAAATCAACTTCGATTTCGATACATCGTTTTCCCTAAAAAAAACAATTCCCGACAAAGATCAGCTAACGATTCACCAACGGCCGTCGCAACCCTAAAAGGAAGTTATTTCAGCGATACAATTTCGCTAGGTGGCCGTAGTCACATTTATGCTCCTCTCTCCCGGGAAAGTTGTCTTCGTGAAGATGTGACTGTTAAAGTTTGATCAGTGCGAAAGTTTTAATTGCTACTGAACGGCATTTCCAGTGGGCTAGGACGGAGTTCGTTTCCGAAGTATTTTATTCTCGCCGACCGACCCGGAGAAATTATGTCTTGTGAACAGCCGCACTGGGAATACAACAACACAATGTATGGACGCGTATTACGTAATCCGTCGCCGCAAGAGAGAATTTAAAACGGCGGACTTGTATGCGCATGGCAAATATCTCAATGCGCGTGGAACAATATTGGGTTTTCGATTTAGACGAGGAATCAGCAGCATGCAGAACGAGAAGAAACGCTATTATTCTACTACTACATCGCTTTATATTAAAAGGGATATTTTGCTTTTCGCTTTGTAAAAAAGAATATGAAATAATTATTCTTCTTGACTATAACCCGATTACCTACTGTTACGACTAAACTTTCCAATTTAGTACATACTTCTGATTTATACAAAATATTAAACTTCGACGTTTGTGGAAGTGTATAAATACATAGAAGAAATTAAATACAGAGTTGTTCTTAAAATGTCAAAATATTGACATACACGAACTTATACAATAAAACGTGTACTCAAAAATATTTCTGAAGATGTTTCGATCGTTTGCATAGATAGGCAGGCATAGATATACGAAGCCAAAAAACACTGAAAAAGTAAAGGAATAAAAGTAAAAATACAGTAAGAAGACATACTTTAGAAACATGTAAAAGAAGACAAAAACGAAACTGTGTTCAACAAGTGAATGAATAAGTTTAAGTTGCAATGTCCAGAGGAGATTAATTTTTAGACCAGTATAAAGTAGAACAGATTTATTCTACTGCCATGCTATATTTTAATAAGGCTCCAATTTGGATATACGACACATCGAACTAGACACAAGAAAGCCACGTCACGGAATCTCTATATTCATACCTTTGAGGAAGCTTGATGCTCCACTGAATCGCATGAATACCAAATATTGCCTGTATCAACAGTCCGGAAAATAGGTAGGTAACAAAGTATCAGAGTTGAAAGGTCAACAGTAATCATAAATCTTTGCGACAGTTTTGTATTCGAATGGTATCCAACATCGATTCGTAACGGCCGGTCGATAAATATATCGAATTATCATTCAGTAGAAGCTCCTAGTGGATGGTTAGTTAATTTAGTTATCTCGTGTTTAGGCAGACTAAAACTTATGGTTCTCGTTGCCGGTGAGCGTCCTGTGCTTGTTGACCTCTAATTTCTGTTTCCTATCCGTGATCATTTCCATTTAGGTAAGTACTAGCCCACAGAACTAGTATGGCAACTGCAAATTATTTAAAGGGCCATATACAATACCTACGATTCATCGTTAAAGATCCGGCACTTCATATTTATCGAAAAGATGAATCAATGGTGGTATAACAGGAGTGTTAACGATTTACTTCATCGACGACGATATTGAAGGAAGATAGCAACAAAACCCATGCATATTCATCATCATCTTAGCGTTTTGTCCCGGTTGCGACCAAAGCTGTTGCTCCAGAGCCCGGGGTCCGCTTTCCTGCTTCTACTCCAAAATCCATGCATATTGTAAGGATAAATCGGCAGTGTGTTGGCTCTTTACGATAAACGATATTTCTCACTCTGATGCGTGTATATAAATATTTACTTCTTCATTCGAACTAGTAAAACATTAGTCCTAATGATAGATCGTTACGATCAATCACTTCGCGTATAGACGTCATCTGCGATCAATCGTTTACGATATCGTAAACTGAATTAATCGTAAGGATGGATCACACCATGTTTGCAGTCCTTTTACGAATATCTGCAATTCAAAAAAAATGAGTAGGTACGTATTATAGTTAATCAGTTTTCAGAATTTTTATAAATTACATTATTTTATTACCAATAGGCCGTGTGGTCCCGGCAGAGTAGAATAGGCCACCCTCACTCTTACCGAGGTGTTGTAAAAGGCGACTAAGGTAAAGCTGCTGGCATGATCATCAGCACCCAGAGAAGGAAAACTCTGCATTTATATCAAAACCCTCGCCAACCCGTCTGCCAAGCGTGGTGAGTATGGCAACTACCCCTCATGTGATTGAGGGAGGCCCGTGCCCCAGCAGTGGGGACTTAAAAGGGCTGATGATGATGATGATGATTACCAATAGTCAATAAATCAGTACCTATATTAAGATAATGCGTCGATTTGCCATCAGTTTATGTATTGTTGCGATTGACAATCGGTTCAATCGGATTTATAAATGATCGTTGGCTTTCATTAATCACGGAGCTTGACAATCTCTGGTCACCTCAGACATCGCTAAGTGTGCAGTATAAAGATTCCCAGTAGAAGTAAGAATAAACTATTTCAATTAGCCCCTCTTCGGTGACTATGATGGAGATTTTAAGGGCATCCAACATTTTGGGCGCGACTGCGGATACATAGAGTGGATAAAATTAATTTTTGAAAAAAAATAAAAACCGACTTCAAGACTACACTAACAATATATACAATTGAACTAAAAAGTATAAAATAATATTTTAATTACAAGCCAAAGAACACTAAAGGAAAATCAACGAAATTATTAATACTTATGCATACTATTTACATTTTAAAATCAGTTATTTTTGGAGTCGGTGCCAGCCACGGAGGACAGGGAATCCCGTTCCAGAACAATAATCATATTACTGTGTTTACAACAACGTATTAAACGCCACGCCACGGAGTGGGCGGGCGTCGGTCGCGTGCAGCGGGACGTGGAGCGGGACGGGCGGGGACGTGGCTGAGTGAAATACCCGAATGCAGGCAGACGCGTGAGGGCAGACGACGCTGATGGTTGTGTCTTAATGCTTCAGAATTTTTATGCGCTTCTTTTCAATTGTCAGTTGTTTTTCATTAGTTTATGTTTCTTTTTTGTGTTATTAATAGATAAATTATTTTATTGTCTTCTTTTCAACTATCGGTTGTTTTTCAATTATTTATGTAATTTCTTTTTGTGTCATTAATATATTGTTTTTGTTTTGGCTGGCACCGACTCCAAAAATAACTGATTTTAAAATGTAAATAGTATGCATAAGTATTAATAATTTCGTTGATTTTCCTTTAGTGTTCTTTGGCTTGTAATTAAAATATTATTTTATACTTTTTAGTTCAATTGTATATATTGTTAGTGTAGTCTTGAAGTCGGTTTTTATTTTTTTTCAAAAATTAATTTTATTTTTCACTTTTTAGTGGAAAGTTAGTGATTTTTAGTATGGGTAGGCCTTACTAAACGCGCTGCCCAAATGAGACAGGGTCGTTTAGAGGAGAGTGACGCCGAGAGGCAAGATCGCTTACAAAAGAATAGAGAAAGAAATTCTATGACCATTGCGAATGAGAGTGAGGAGCAGCGGGCTCACAGACTTTCTTTGATGAGGACATATACAAATTTCTCAAGAAGTTATGAAACTTCAGAAATTCGCGCTCGACGACTCGGTTTAAAACATGAAAGATTGTCAAACGAAACCGAAGAGCAACGTTCTCATCGCCTTGCCTTGATTCATGAGCGTTTATCAAAAGAGACCGAAGAGCAACGTTCTCATCGCCTTGCCTTGATTCATGAGCGTTTATCAAACGAGACCAAGGAGCAACGTTCTTATCGTCTTAATTTGCAACGCGATCGTTTATCAAATGAATCTGCCGAATCCAGAGATACTCGATTAGATGCTATGCGACAAACCGCTTGCAGCCGCAGAAACGCATGTTGTATTAATGATTTTGAGGAGGCTATAAATATTTTTGCAGACGTTCCATGTGCCATTTGTAATAAAGCGTTATATCCACCACAACGTTGTAATTTGCATACTGCAATGTACAGTGCATTATTACCCGAAGAATTGGTTTCTCAGGGTAATATCGTAACATGTTCTCGCTGTCAAAATAATATTAGGAAACGGAAAATTCCGTCGGTAGCTTTCTGGAACAAAATGACAGTCGCGACTGTGCCTCAACAGCTAGCTAACTTGACCAATCTTGAAGAACGATTTTTATGCCGTGTTGTACCGTTTCTTAAAATAATGAAGCTTCAAAACCGTTTCTGTCAAGATTGGTGCAAGGGACAAGTTACTTTGTTTGCGAAATACGTAGTTGAAGTTGCTGAACAACTACCACTTGCGCCAAACCAAGTGGGATTAGTTCTGGTTGTGGAAAGTCTCGAGAACTTGCAACGCTCCCAAGAGTTTAATTACAATTTGTTCGAAAGCCTCCATCCAGTCTGTTACCATTTTGGTGACCCATTGATCATGAGCTGGTTTTCCACCACTTTTGCGACTTTGGGACCTAATTCTTAGTTATGATCATGCAGTTCATATTGTATACTGATTTTCAAGTCGTTGAGAGTGATGTTAATTATGGAGGCCATTTTGAAAAAGAAAATGACCACTTAGCATTTGCCCAAGATTTTGAATAATATTTATTTAGGACCACCTTTCTATGTGTTACCGTTTAGGCGGACTGTTCACCATAACCTGGTCTACAAAATATTCTTTACTAATATAATAATAATAATAAATAGTAATAATTGTTCGGAAGCTGCCACTCAATCTGTTATAAATTCTGTAGGTTGTTGAATTTGACCTGGTCTCCCAACACTTTTCCACCACTACTTTTTCCAGACCGCATACTTTCCGAATTCCAGACCGCAAACTTCATATATATACCGAATTTCATCTCCAAACAACGACGTAATCTCTGTATTTTTTTGTTATTATTGTTTTGTTCAAAAACCACTAAGTCAATTTTGATAAAAATTTTATGGGACCACCTCTGAATGATGGCCTATCAAACAAAAAAAGAATCATTTAAATCCATTCATAATTGGCGGAGAAATCGAGGAACATACATACAAAAAAAAAAAAAAAACATACGGGTCGAATTGAGAACCTCCTCCTTTTTGAAGTCGGTTAAAAAGGGATATATTAAGTATAGTAGTAGCCATTCTGCAACAGTAAAAAGAACCATGTTCTTTCTTTTTACATTATAGCGGACAAACGAGCATACGGCACACCTGATGGTAAGTGATCACCGCCGCCCAT
The DNA here is from genome assembly GCA_019059595.1 of Marasmia exigua. Lineage (NCBI taxonomy): Eukaryota > Metazoa > Arthropoda > Insecta > Lepidoptera > Crambidae > Marasmia > Marasmia exigua. Next base: position 14,846,918 of record CM032466.1, read on the forward strand.
GGATATCTGCACCACCTGAGATATGACATATGATTTGCCGGCTCTTAAGGAATAAGCCCTTTTCTTATTCCTTCCCTGGATAATGCCAGGAGGGTAATAATATTTTTTTTTCTAAATATATTTGGCTACCGTTAACATGTCCTTGGTTTTCGTGTTTTTGCATAAATTAATTATTACTACTGATTTCACGGATGTTCATGATTCGACGCTGATTACTTTCCATAAGGTGACTCGCTTGCTCGTTTGTCCGCCTCTAGCATATATATTTTTTTAAATATAGGAGGAACAAGCCTTCCTGGTGGTCCTACTATTTTGTCCTACTAAAAAATAATAGAACCACGAGGAATAGGTCCTCCTCGGGGTTCTACCAGTAGGACAACATAATAGGACCACGAGGAAACTTAGAAGAAGGGATAACTACGAGTATATGTCAAAACGTTGTTTTTCTGTACTTTTGCTGCAGGCGTCGATCTTGGGAGGAGGCTTGAGGTTGTAATATAATATAATGTAAAGTGGACTCCTTTTTCCGCACTTAGACTCTCATTTGGTCCATTGTGCGTGTTGGGTCCTGGCTATTCTAGCCAGCCTAACTCCGCCCAGAAGCGCAGAAGCTTCCTGGAAGCTTCACAGGCTTCGCGGAGTGACCCCGCCGATCTGAGGATTTCTTCGCGTTGTCTGGTCACCGCATCGCATTCCAGGACCACGTGTGTGACTGATTCCTTGGCGCTGAAGCATCCCCTGCATAGAGGGCTGTCGGTAGCGCCTAGGGTGTAAAGGTGTTTATTTAGGGGACAGTGGCCTGTGATTGTCCCTATCATTATTCTGAGGATTTCCTACTGATGTTTAGAAGTCGTTTTGTTAGCCGCGGGTCTAATTCGGGTAGTGCGATTTTGGATTGCCTACAGTCTGTGGTTTCCATCTGTCGTTTGTTCTGTAGGTCAGTGGAAAACTGGCGGGTCCATGTTCGAATCAGCGAAAATGGAGGCTTGAGGCTTGAGGTTATAGAGACGGGAAATAATACGAATATTGCCTGGGGCAGCCATGCTAACTAGAAAAGGTGAACGTGTCCATCCGCCTACTTCCACCTCGATTACACCTCATAGTTGACCGAACACGACTTTATAGGCCGAGACACGGATAATCTTTATACTGTGATAAAGGCGAACCTAAGATATACATATGTATCTGAATGCAGTTACACAACTTAGCACATAATACTAACATCTTCGACATTCGATTTGTATTCAGAGTTCGTTAACTCTACTCGGAATGATTACCCTCAGGCGAACATGCTTCAGCTAACTGATATACAGAAACGCTACTACATAACATACTACATAACTGAATTGTATAGGCAATGTATTGATCAGCAGGTTTTTTAATGTATGTAATTATTGATATGTAAATCAAAGTGGTAATACCACTGATACCTATTTAATCAACGAATTTTGTTTATAGAGAAATTAATAAACGCGGAGTAAATGGTCTAAAAACCTATTTACGCAACTTGCAACTATAACTTGTAGTAAGTAGTCTACATTTTAAAAAAAAGGAAAAAGGATTGCATGTCCCAAGTGGCAATGGACAGGGCACATAGCGAGTAGAACAGACGGCCGTTGGGGCGGAAAGGTCCTCGAGTGGAGGCCACGTACAAGAAGTTCCAGCCGTGGCAGGCCCCCACACAAGGTGGACCGACGATCTGGTAAATATTGTGGAATCTATTGGATGCGGGCGGCACAGGACCGATCTGTGTGGAGAACATTGGTATAGGCCTCCGTCCAGCAGTGGACGTCTATTAGCTGATTTTTTTTATTGCTTGTAATAGGCAGACGAGCTTGCATCCCATCTGATGGTAAACGGTAACCGCCGCTCTTAGACATCAACAATGCCGGAGCACAGTCGTGCCGCTGCCTACCGTGAAAGGTGGACTCTTTTCAAACCTCGTTTAAAAAAGGACATGTCATAGCGATCAGGTGATGATGATGATGATGAGTCTACATTACAGAAGGAAAAAGTTCCGTCCTTAATAAAGACGTGAATGAAAATATCAAACATGACGATGAAATATACTACGAGTATTTCATAACTTAATTGAAAGCCATTGCAAAATGGGAAACGTACCTATATGAATATAGGCTTTAAGCTGTATTATAAAAGCGACGAGATAGGTGCCACGCAATACATCAGTTTGACTTTGACTGACGTTGCTGAAACGACACCGTTCAAAAATTTAATTAGGCCACGCTCATCAATTTCTTTGTGGCTCGGAGCGTTGGAGTGAAATATCCTCATGGGGCGTTTAGATAAAACAAATTAATCACGGTTAGATAAGTGTGACTACAGGCATAATGTGAGGTCGGATGTGCGGGCCTCCCGGGACACATCCTGTAGCTCCGAGCCGCCTATAAAATTTTACGAGCACCTCGTATGAGACATTACGGCTCTTGTCGGTGTCACTTCAGTCTGGCTAACTTAGTTTGTAACATGAATCCTGACACCAAATAAAATGTAGATTACGCTTTTTACCTTAGGTATAGGTAAAAAGCGTAATCTACATTTTATTTGGTACACACGATTTTCTTTAATCCCTCAAACAAAACTCTTAATCAACATAAAATCTGGCAAGTTGTCTTGTTTCAACTGAAAATTTCAAGAATGTTAAACTTTTATAAATTGGCTAAACTCCCGAGTTCTAGGAGATGCTTCTAATAAAATTAAGCTTCGTTCTTTGGTAACATTGTTCTATTTCCCCGATGCAACGTTATTCTGTCTTATTTTAGAGAAAAGATTTTTTTTGTGATAGGTGGAGACGAGCAGACGGATCACCTGATGGTAAGACGACACCAGTGGGGTCACAAGTGCACTGCCAACCTTTAAAGCCTTTCCCCAAGATTGGGCCTCCGGTACGTTCACTCACGCAGCAAAACACAGCACAGTACTGCTTTACGCTGGTTTTCTGTGAGGCCGTGGCTATCACTTCGGTCGATTCAAGTATAATTCAACAAAATTAATACTTTTTTTATTTAAAATTTATTCAGGAGCCCATAAAGAGTGTACCTTAAATTGTATTGTGAATAAAAAACCGCGCCAATGATAATGGACAACTGGCTTGTAGCTAAGTCAATCATGGATAATAAAGACTTACAACGTGATAGGAAAGATTACCAAAGTCTATAGGAGGTACGGTCGTCGCCTTAATTTCTCATCAATAATGTCGCCCTATCTAGTGTTACGATCTTGGCATTGAAAGGAAAATTTACTCTATTACATTTATGTAAAGCATGACTTTGGATACCATAAAATCTTTAACAGCGCTAGTCAAATCTGCCAATAACTTGACAGTTATATATTTTTTATAGCCAATATAACCTTGAGTCAATACATAGTGGTACCACAAAATAATAGTTATTGCACGTTCCCTGTACAAGCAAATCTCAGTTTTATTTATATTAAAATATCCCATCTTCTATATTTAATGTATGTACTCTACTATCTCTTGGTGTCCCATAGTCTTGGGACGCTATGTATAGCTACATCCAATTTAAGTGCTACATTGTCAAATAAAAATCAAATTCAGTGTCAAATTTACATTGCCCAACGTAAGACAGGTCAGCACTATTGAAAATGTTGAAGTAATTAATTCTACAGTATTTCTGGGCATCGCGTTACATTCAAAACTACAGTGGGGTTCCCATATTGCTGCCCCGGGCAGGAAGACTTAGTTCAGCTGCATATGCAGTACGAAAAGTAAGACATCTGACCGATATTGAAGCAAGACTTGTGTATTTCAGTTATTTCAATAGTGTTATGTTTTATAGTCGTGCATGGAGTATTGCAGTCACCTATGGGATGGCTCTGCCAAGTATCAGCTGGCTGCCCTCGACTCGATTGAGCGTCGAGCCATGAAGTTAGTTGGTGACGCAGAATTAGTGGAGGGTAAATCCCAAAGCCTCGCTCACCGACGTAGAGTGGCCTGTCTATCGGTTTTTTATAGGATGCATTTTGGAGAGTGTTCGAATGAGCTTCACGACCTGATACCACCTTCTCCTTTCTACCACCGGACATTACGAAAGACGACAGGAATCCACCCTTACACTATACAAGTTCCACCAGCTCGTACTAAGCGTTTCGCTTCCTCTTTCTTGGTACGAACTGCTAAGGAATGGAACAACTTGCCGGCTTCTGTATTCCCAGAGAGCTACAATTTGGGTGTCTTTAAGTCGAGAGTGAATAGGCTTCTTCTGGGTAAGCACGCTACATCTTAGACCTTATTGTCACTTTCCATATATAAAAAAACCTGATATTCAAGCTATGTTTATGCTACAGAACCAAGCTGTCAGGGCCATATACGGACTCAGGCCACGGGACTCACTTAGAAATTTGTTCAAAGAAATTAACATCTTAACATTGGCATCACAGTACATCTTTGACTGTATTATCTGGAAAAATCTGGAAATTTTTCCTTAAAAATCTGATAAACAAAGCCTGAACACCAGAAATAAAGATAGGCTTGATGTTCCAAATCTCAGACTTCATAAAATTGGTAATTCATTGGTCAGAATGAGTATTAAAATATTTAACAAGTTACCACAAAAGCTTGTTGACTTACCAATCCCTAAATTTAAAACACAAATTAAAAATTATTAAATGGCAAAAGCCTATTATACAGCTGATGATTATTTAAACGACAAGAATTTGTGAAAATGATAAACTGTTCGCCATCACCTTAGACATTGTAATGGATATATTTATTGTTTGACATGAAATATTTATGTGAGTAATATAGTAATAATAACATTGTATTAACATTTTTGGCGATTAAAAAGAGTGACTGGCGAGTTTCTTGCCGGATCTTCTCGCCAGAATCAACTTTCCGATTCCGGTGGTAGAATCACATTAAATATGTTTATTCATTTCTTAGTGTATTTTATGTAATCGACATATATGTGTAATTACATGTATTAATTACAAATACAATTACTTACAAATAAATAGTTATAATTTTGAATTTAACGATTTGAAAAAGAAGAAACTGCTGAATGTATACAAGCCTATGCATTTTTTTTAATATTGTTTTTTTTTGACATTACCTATAGCGGTTTTATCATTTAATTTCAGTAGGATTACTAAATTTTCCACATGAAATTCCACGATAATTTATTGATAGCTCTACTTGTTGTGGGTTGATATATTTATTATAATAAATGAACTGTATACAGTAGCACTTCGAAGAAATTTAAAATGATTGTGTACATTCCCTAAAACTAGGTTACTAAAATCTGAGAAAGGAATTCTCCTGTTTTTTGGGAAATTAGCTTTCCAATATAACATTGGAAGGGCTATTTGTATGGAGCATTTGATACTAAACAACTCAACTCAAATTATTAACTATTACACATATATCATTACGAACTTATTTACTCTTAATAATTACGTAAGATCAGAAGTAAAGCTTGCTGAAATGGAGCCTAAGCGTTTTAGCATTTTATGTGGCACACTACCGATGTTCTCCACGGCGATTCTTAAAAATAATCCACGGAGATCTCATTGGTGAGATCTCTGTTTATTGGTGTTACTTGGGTAAGGTAGATGTTTCGAGAATCGTAAAATGTCTTCAAAAATGACGGCATTTAGTGCAATTTGCTATTATAACAGATAATGGCATCATAAACATAAAACATAAACATTTATTTATTTGCCAAAACACACATTGATACATGGTCTTACAGATGGTATCTAGTGACAATGACTAAGAAGTCATGGTATCCAGCCTGCCAGCAGGCGTGCAAATCATCATCATCATTTCAGCCAATAGACAGACAAATGAAGCCAATAGACAGATCGGTCCTGTGCTGCCCGCATCCAATGGATTCCCGCAACCTTCACCAGATCGTCGGTCCACCTTGTGGGGGGCCTGCCCCGGTTGCGACTTCCTGTACGTGGCCTCCACTCGAGGACCTTTGCGCCCCTAACGACCGTCTATTCTCCTAGCTATATGCCCTGCCCATTGCCACTTGAGACATGCAATCCTTTGGGCTATGTCTGTGACCTTAGTTCTCCTCCTGATCTAATCATTTCTGATACGGTCACGCAAAGAGACTCCGCAGGGGACTGCCAGCAGGCGTGCCAATAATATAATATAACATAGTTTTCTAGTCAACAAAACAGGGTTTTTTTATTAAAATAACAATTCATTAGGAACCAGTTTACTACATCAACAAGCATACCTAATATTGATATTATCCGTAAAACCTAAGTTGAGAAGATTTACAGAGACACGTTCTAATATTATTTTTTTTTAGATAAAGTCAATTTGAAGAGTTGTAGTGGGCGAAACGGAAGTTATTACTAAACGGATCTACTACTGCTTCGTGTATTTCTAATAGCTTTGATGTTGCCACAAAGGCAAAGGGAGCCGGGCAATCTTGCTTCTGGTCAAAGGAAATTCTAGCAAATCTTCTGCACCATAAAATCTAAATAAATAATGTCTGATTGGCTGGTAATCAACCGAGACTACCAAGCAATTGAATTATATTTGTCACCATACGCTTATATTTACTGGGTATGCTTTTATTTGATCAACCTTTCTTTTATGAGTCCGTCCGTTTTGATTCTGATATCCGTAACACAGGTGCTTAAGCTAACCTAATTTGGAGTCAGATCAATGTTTGTGATGTTGCGAAATATTTTTATTTATTTCCTTTTTTACTTAACTGCTGCTGGGCAAAGGTCTCTTCCATGTCCCGCTATCAATTCATGTATGTAAACATTTCTGTCCTATAGCCTAGTGGACTAATTTTATTATTGATATTAAAATGATAAGTGGCATACGAGCAGAGGGATCGCCTGTTCGTAAGCGATTGGCATTGCCCATGGACACCTGCAACAACAGGAGTCACAAATGTGCTGTCAACCTTTATACTACCTTTACCCCGGATTGGGCCTCCAGTACCCTCACTTATTCGACGAAACACAGCGCAGCCGTTACTTCACGCTGGTCGTCTGTGAGCCGTAGTATCACTCTGGTGGAGCCGGCTCATTCACGCCGAAGCGTGTTAGCGAATCATCCGATTTTTGTGTGGTATATATATAAATAATATATTTATATTAATAACTTTAAGATCTGGTACCTAATAAACTACATGAGTGAGGTATGAGTACATAAGATATGGGATGAAAATTCCGTGGGATGAAAATACTATTATAATATCTGTGCTGTGGTCGACTTGGTCTGGTTGCCGTTTTAATAGCCTATATAGGTCAGACGGCAATCGTTTCATTGTAATCACCTGACTTGCAGAATCCTAGATCATGCCAAGCGTATCCTGTATAGAAACGGGATGACGTTGAATCGGAATTGAACATAGAAGCTGTTTCCGTCAGATCTTCGTAACTTTTAGACAGGAGAATTAGACCAAGTTGATCATGCTCGACGCCAAAATGGCGGTGTCTGGTGGAACAGTCCGTTAAAAAAATAGCTTAGCGTTTAAACCTAGTATAAATATTTGAGCATTTGACGAAAGTCACTGTTAGCACCAGGTATATTTTCTTTTATTGACTCGAATAACAAATGAAAATGCACCTTGACATATTCTGACATACAGTTGTCTTTTGTCAAATAAAACTAACTAGGTTGGCGCAGCGACCCATAGTGGGTCTTGGCCTCCGATAATATTCGCCCATTAGGACGTCCCAGGTACGCTCTCTTTACTGCACGATCTTCTCCCATTCTCTCGAGGTGGCCGAGCCAGCGAAGTCGATGCGCTTTAGTCTCGCCAATGATATTAGGCTCGCTAACCTGGTTTTCCAGCTCCCTGCTTTTGAGCCTCCTCTAGGCATCATCCGATGTTTGTATGGACCTAGAATCCTCCTTTCGTTCTCCAACTAACAGCTCAAATGCTCAGATATTTGTGGTATGTTTGAACACTAACATATTTTTGAAGCTTGCTCATAATCGTGTAGAATCCAAGCTGATCCGAAATGATAGCTTTGGACGCAACCCTCCCTCTGTCCTCATCTCCTCATCTTAGCCAGATGAGGAGATGAGGACAGAGGGACACATGATCGTGTAGACTTGACAAGTCTAGAAGTGCATGCTCTGGTTCGCACTATGCACAAACAAGTAACCCTCATCTTAGCATGCAATTCTTGGTGCGTCCTAAGCTGTCGCTCTAGAGCACGGGGTACGCTTAGACCATAATTCAGGATAGCGGACAAACAAGTAAATAAAGCCTCCAAAAACTCTTCGGTTGTCCAGATGGGAACCAAGCCCCCGACGTTACGTGTACCGGATGGATGTTGTTAGGAAGTGCTTGATTCGCCATCCGCTGTCGATAGTCTCATCAAATTATAATAAATTGTAAAGATTTGCTTTACCCACAAATAAAAATAAACACAAACAATTTGTTAAGTTGAAATGCAACCTAATTGCAGTAGATGAGAGGTGATTATACCAAATTCACTGCAGTTATCCCAATTTGCATATTTACTGCTTTTGGGACTTAACAGTAAAGTTTTGTGGAATGGGTAATTTGGGCATATGTTAACGAATTTGGTGCATATATTAGTGCCAAGCAAAGTTTAAGAACCAATTTTAATTTAAATGACAAAAAACCGTAAAGATCTGAAAACGTTTCAGGTAGTAATTGATTTATACATACAGACGAGCCGTCATAATATCGGCGGCATTTGGACCCCTGCCTCACTCTGCAAAGGTCGTTGATTGGATTTCCATTCACATCATAAGAACTTAGGTAAATTGAGTTTTTTGATGTGTGATGTATGTGAGTTAATTAAGTAAAACTTTTTGGTACTACAAGACTCATACTGGCTTGATGGCGCATTTGGTAGTAATATAACCTCGCCTCATTAAGCCAAAGGTCGTGGGCTTAAAAACCACCCTGGCCAAACATTTGTGTGATGAATGCTTGCAACCGTTTCGTGTCTGAGCGTAATTTGTATTTGGTGTTGCAGTTGTCCATGGGCGGCGGTAATCGCTTACCATCAGGGTAATCCGTCGGCTCGCCTGCCACCTATATCAAAAAAAGGAGCACTAGGTATGTGATTCCTCTGTTACCTGATATCCGTAAGACAGAGTAATGTGCTATCATTTCAGCCAATAGACGTCCACTGCTGGACATAGGCCTCTCCCAATGTTCTCCACACAGATCGGTTCTGTGCCACCCGCATCCAATGGATTAAATAATAAAATATTTCACAACATCACATACATTGATCTGACTCCGAGATAGGTAGCTCAAGCACCTGTGTTACGGATATCAGAATCAACAGTGGGATTACAAATATATACATATAATACTTTTCTTTTGTAAATACATACTTATAATACATAGAAAACACCCAGACCAATACAAACAGATATGTTCATGCACACAACATTGCGGACAACATTCCGGACATTGCGGAAGACGACAGGAATCCACCCTTACACTGTGCAAGTTCCACCAGCTCGTACTAAGCGGTTCGCTTCCTCTTTCTTGGTACGAACTGCTAAGGAATGGAACAACTTGCCGGCTTCTGTATTCCCAGAGAGCTACAATTTGGGTGTCTTTAAGTCGAGAGTGAATAGGCTTCTTCTGGGTAAGCACGCTACATCTTAGACCTTATTATCACTTTCCATCAGGTGAAATGAGGTCAAGTGCAAACCCATTTAATATATAAAAAAAAAAAAAAAAAAAAAATCACAAATGTTTGTACTGTGCGGGGATCGAACCCACAACCCTTGGACCAAAGACAGCGTTCACTACCACTGTTCCAAACGGGTCGTCAATTTCCCGCGATCTTCACCAGATCGTCGGTCCACCTTGTAGGGGGCCTGCCACGGCTGCGACTTCCTGTACGTGGCCTCCACTCGAGGACCTTTTTGCCCCAACGGCAGTCTGTTCTCCTCGCTATGTGCCCTGCCCATTGCCACTTGAGGTATGCAATCCTTTGGGCTATGTCTGTGACCTTAGTTCTCCTGCGGATCTCATCATTTCTGATACGATCACGCAGGGAGACTCCGAGCATAGCCCTCTCCATTGCTCTCTGGGTGACTTTGAGCCTCCTTAATCGACACAAATGTGTGTATGTAGAATGATAATTTCACTTGTAACCACGACCGTTGTAACGCGGTCGAAACGTCAAGCTGTGAGTAGATGCTACTACGAGTATGTACCTACTTAAATAAATAATATAAATATAACAACGTTTTGTCCCCTATACATTAATTATTTGTGTAATGCAACGCGAAAGCTTAAATCTTATGTGATTATTTTAAATCGCACATCCAGTTTAACACTGCACTATTTCAAATACAGTACTGGGTATGCTATATATTTATTATTGAACGAGCGATTTACTGACGTACCATTTCGTTACCTATGGGTATATTATTACCTCAAAAACAGAGATGAACATATTTTCATGAAATACCTATCTACTACATTTAATCTGACCGCGGACTTCATGTACATGTTGGTACGAAGTGAATTCAGGGAAGCTTTTGATTAAAATACCTATTGAAATTCATGAACATGTGTTTAACAAAACTTATATGTTCACTGAAATCCTAATTGTGTGGTATTTGATTGCTTTGGTACGTAGGAAATATATTCAAAATTAATTTTATCACTGAATCGATACTTTTATTGCAAACAAATATTGACATCATGAGAAAAAATGGCTGCGTTTTTTTTTTTGTGATAGGTGGCAGACGAGCAGACGGGTCGCCAGATTGTAAGCGATTGCCACCGTCCATAGACACCGCTGCCAATCTTCAAGCCCCTTTTCCCCGGATTGGGCCTCCGGTACCCTCACTCACGCAGCAAAACACAGCACAGTGCTGCTTCACGCCGGTTTTCTGTGAGGCCGTGGTATCACTCCGGTCGAGCTGGCACATTCATGCCGAAGTATGGCTCTCCCACGGTCTTCGTTTCATCAAACATATAATCGTGTTATCAAAGCTGTATTATCGAGCAATTTGTTCTGATGCCGACCTTCTTTAAGTAGGTGTCAGTTCCTGTAGGTAACTGAAAGTTTGAAATTTTTTAATAATTTAATTATAATAATTATATGTTTGTATGTACGTTGAAAGAGTTGTTATGTGGGAATTTTGGCCAAAAGACGCAGAAGTAAGGTCGAACGATAAAATGCAAAGCTCTGGGATTATTTTGAATAAATAAATGTAAGTTCGGGTAGCGGGTAATGTACACTTCCTCTTTATATCAATTCTTATTTGACACTGGTAGACATTTCCCCTTGATAAAGAAGAGGGTTTATGAGGGTACTGATTAAAAAATATCGGTCATATAATTACATTTCCTACTATCCCTGGTTAAGTTAAACTACTCCGTCCAAAACTACCAACTTGTCATAATATACTCTTAGAAAGAGCATGAATTGCCTTGTTTCAGATAGAGATCCCCTAACGACGTGACCTACGCTTTGCTTGAGAAACGATGGCCCAGGCTATGCTGCAGAACATGTATGAAGTATTAATTAAAGCGGCATAGACCGGAAAGTCCCAACAAGAAGAAATCAAAGTTCACTTAAAACCGTCCGATTTAAAAGTGCCGTTCTGTGAGTTAGTGTGGTGCTCGTAGTTGGCGCGGCGCCGAGTCGCTGCAATTAGCCGAAATTATGTTCAAAAACAAGTTCAGAAGCAATTACCAGATGTAGGCAGTTAGGGTGGTGGCCTACTGTCACTAGGGACGCCTTTTTGCTTATCATTTGTTTATGTAATATAGAATTACTGCCTGTGTAGGTGAGGTGTTCTGTAGAGCACAACTTATTTTAAGCATAATTTAATCAAGTTCTTCCAGCCTCTAATTTGGAACTAGACCGATATAAAAATTGAAAAATAAAAAAATAATTTAAACTTTTTTTAAATTTACAGCGATACTCAGATGTAGGCACTCCCTTATGGCCACTCGTAAATGTAGGACAAAATGTCTTCCGTCCGATATTTAGGCTACGCGGCCAATCTCAACGTTTAACCAACTTCGCAAATACGATACTATATGCGTGTGTACGCAAATATACGTGCACTCTTTTTTTACTATTTGTACACGTGTGATAGCTCGAAGCTCTAACGACACGAAAGCACGTCTATACTCTGTGATGACACTAAAAATTCCTAATCAGAAAAAAATCAGGTACAAAAATGTTATCCGGGAATCAAATTTGATTCATCTAACGTTAATGTGCGACACACGTCAGACTGTATGTAGCAGCAGTAACACATTTTTGAGTGTATACTTGGATTTGAAATAAGAACCAACTAGGTACTTGTCTTTGGAAAAGAAACAGTCATAGAAATGGATGTAGTGGCACTTAGTCTTGGCAAAGAGTGTTACAGAACTGGCAATGATCAATATATGGTAAACGGGAAATATACCTAGACTTTATTTTAAATTGAAAAAAGGTTTGAACTTCACACATTTGATACCCAAACCATGGACTCATTATATCTGTTTGTATTGGTCTGGGTGTTTCTATGTATTATAAGTACGTATTTCGAATCCTCCACTTCACACAATCTTGTACATCCCTAGTGGTAAGTTTATTAGCACGAATGCCATACTTTTGATGTCAAGTCACACCTTTAGAGGTCTACCCAAACCATTATAATTAGTCCATGCCCAAACTAAGGATTTTTCCATGTACATTCTATGAAAGCCAGAGACGACTAAGATAAAACAACACAAATATGAGCTGGTGCTTTATCAACACCGAAGATTAGTGAGGGTACCGTAGACCAAATACCCTCCTCCCCCCCTGGAAAGGATGGTTTAAAGGTTGGGAGCGCACTTGTGACTCCACTGGTATTGGGGTGTCCATGGGCGTCGGCAATGGCTTACCATCAGGTGATCCTATCAACCTATCACATAAAAAAACAACTTCTTATCCTCAATTAATATGCTACCATCACTTAATCATCTACAAATATGTGTGTTGGTCCGGAAATCGAACCCACAATCCTTGCATTTCAACTTAAGGTGACGGGTAGAGCACACTAGCGACGCCAATCGATTTTGATTTTTAGCTACTAAACCGGATCTATTTTGAACAATTTCGGGATGACAACCTCTCGGCAAACACCAAGCACAAATGTTGGTTCCGTTTTTGTACACGAAAAACTGATTCACGCCAAAAGTGACATTTCGAGTACAAAAGCAGACCCAAAAGTTAAGTATAAGTATTTAATAAATAGTATAGGTGTTTGCTGAGAGGTTGGAACCCCGAAATTGTTTAGAATAGATCCGGTTTAGTAGCTAAAATTTCAAATCGATTGGCGTCGCTAGTTGACCCTACCCGCCGCCTTAAGCTCAAACCACTGCGGGTCGTAGAAATAAAAACTTTTATGCGAGACCAACGTGTACACAAACGCCATCTCACAGCCATAAATTGTAGCAGGAATAGTGCCTTAGAAACCATAAAGGGTATGCTTGGGACTAGAAAATCCATTACCCACTTACCACACCCTGCTGTGACCAATTTCTCCAGATATCCGCAAAAATTGTTAGGTTAAATAGGCAGAACATAATTTAAGGAAACTAGGTAGGTATAAGACCTGCTAACATAAATTATATTCTAGTAGTTAATAACTCTCTATACTTCTAAAATAATTTATATCAATATATGTATACATAAATGTTCTTTAGTTATAGGTAAATAGGTTCAAGTATTAGTAACGGTATTGTTGGCGACGGCCACAACCATCCTTTTTTATATCATCTATGTCTTTTATATTTCCTTTACTTTTGATACATCTTCTATTGTCTATTACTAAAACAGTTGCTTTTTTTAGTGTGGTTTGATTATATTGTGTGTGGTAAATAAGTGTGACACTGAAAAATAAATGCGTAGCCAACAGGTATAAAAATAAAACAAATATATGTTTTAATCACTATGAAAGTCAACATAGTAACAGTAAAAAAAACGTTGCACCTGGAATACCCTGTACCATTTACCTTTTTTTTTTGCCTGATATAGATATCTAACTAGGGAATTTAGTCATATTATTTTCAGTACCGTGGGTGAGCCACGCTTCGGCATAAATGGGCCGGATCGACCGGAGTGATACTACGGCCTCACAGAAAACCGGCGTGAAGCAGCACTGTGTTGTTTCGCTGCGTGAGTGAGGGTACCGGAGACCCCATCCGGGGTAAGGGTTGGCAGCGCACTTGTGACTCCACTGGCGTCGTGGGTGTCTATAGTGGTTGCAATCGCTTACCATCAGTCGATTCGTTTGTTCGTCTGCCACCTATCACATGAAAAAAGAAGAAATCACAGATTTTCCTACAATCGTACACATACTATCGTTCTGTGTATTTACACAGTACCGGCCTATGTATTTACTATAGTAGAGCTTTGTGACCCACCAAGCGAACGCGGATTATTCACCCACCCACAATCTGATCGAGAGACTGCCACTCTCGCTACAAGTAAGTAAATGTCAATAATCTCATTTTAAGTGAACTGTTAGTTCTTATGGGAAATAAATGTCTTTAAATCTAAATGTATATACGGTATACTCCTTCAACAAAAAGCATCGTGCACCACTGAAAAGATAAGAATCATTTGTTCGTTGTTAAATTAAAAATGCTGAAACAATTCAAGAGTCAATCACTTTACTCTCTTTAGAATAATGTTGCACAGAGAAAAAGGTAATTAAAGAATGAGAGCTCTAAAGTGCTAATTAAAAATCCCTTCCGCAATTCATGTTGGAGAAAACAAATAGTGTCGGAGAGGGTGGGAGATAAAAATAAATTGGTTGGAATTTATTTCCGCAAAGAAGTAAATGAAAATGATAAAGCGGTGTGAGCGAGTGCACCGAAGGGCGTCAGTCCCGGCGCGTCCTCCTTTTTTTATGTAATAGGTGGCAGACGAGCAGACGGATCACCTGATGGTAAGCAGTTGTGTGTGTTTAATCAAGTGTTTAATCATCATCATCATTTTTTGTAAATATTTATGTATGTATTATGTTTGTATACTACTACTACTCACAATTAATGATTCATTGCCTAATTAGTTACTATGGTATATACAAAAGTTACATGCATGAAAATAACATACATAATTTAATACCTACAGAGTAACACTCAGTTGCAGAAACGGCCACTTGATTTTATAATTACTGGTAATGACCGGCCGTTGGGGCGGAAAGGTCCTCGAGTGGAGGCCACGTACAGGAAGTCGCAGCCGTGGCAGGCCCCTCACAAGGTGGACCGACAATCTGGTGAAGATCGTGGGGATCCATTGGATGCGGGCGGCACAGGACACATTGGGGGAGGCCTATGTCCAGCAGTGGACGTCTATTGGCTGAAATGATGAATGACGCTTAAACTAATGGCGAATTTTCTTCTTGGTTGTAAGTTTAGGTAATAACAGCTGTTCTTAAGCACAAGTGGACGTATCATTAATTGAAATTAAAGCGAGCTCACCCATACTTCGATTCGCACTACTATACGTTATTTTCTCTTTTGATTTATTGGACAGTCTAGTGACATTAAGGTGACGGGTAGGGCACACTAGCGATATTTATCGATCGATTTTCATTTTTGGCTACTAAACCGGATCTATTTTAAACAATTTCGGGGTTACAACCTCTCCGCAAACACTTATACTATTTATTAAACGACCATACACAAATGTTGCGTCCTTTTTTGTATGCGAATAATTAATGATTAAACGAACTTACCTGTACGTGAAGTTCTATCATAATTATACGAAAGCGTCGTCCGAAGAGATTAATCAAAGAACACATATGTAGTTACACCTTACCGTGTCGCCAGTTAGCACAGATATTTGAGAGCAATATTTAAAATTTTTATCTAACCGAAAACGTTACTCGTATACCCTTATAACTACTAACGTAATCGGTGTCTCCACTACTTGACGTCATTATGTTTAGAGTTTTTGTGATATTTTACTACAGGGATGGGTTGGGTGGGTGATTAATCTCTTCGGACGACGCTTTCGTATAATTATGATAGAACTTCACGTACAGGTAAGTTCGTTTAATCATTAATTATACTTTCAAGCGTCGTCCTTCAGAGATTAATCAAAGAACACATATGTAGACTTTGAGAGGTAATAAGATGTAAAATATCACGCCTTTAAATAACAAAACCTTTTGTAGGTATTGTATTATTAATTTAATTTACCAATTTTACAATTTATGCAAAAACAATCTAACAATCTTGTGATTGTTCTGATAAAATAGATCTAGCAAAAGAAGTCTGTTCCACGTTATTTGGAACTTCTCTATTATAGAATCGGCCAAAAACATTTGAGCTGCCCGTCCACCCTGCAGTTTTTCTAATAAGGTCGACGTTGACCCCCAGTTTATATGCTTTAGAAGTTGCAGCATGTCGAGTGCTGTGTGCTGTAAAGGTAGACACATCTACACCGCATTGCTCAAGTGTATTCTTAACCCAACGACTAAGTGTTTGGGGTGTGATTTTTGAATAGGGTTTCCTTAAACTGATAAAAAGATTAGTATTATCACCGCGTAAGGGCTCAGTGAAACTTAAATAGGCAATTAATGTATTGACGGGACAGATTTGAGGTTTATTATGATAGTAAGGTAAAATAAGAGTTGGCTGTTGTGACCCAATTCGAGAAGTTTTAATAAGATCGGGAATTTTTATGATGAATTTATCTGAGTATTTTTCTATATTATTAATATTAATTTTGGACAGCGTTTGGACCCTGTGAGCAGTAATTAGGGCCAATAATGTAACAAGCTTTTTTGATATTTTCTCCAAATTTAATGACTGATTGGGATACCATTGAGTTAAGTGATCTAATACTAAGGAAGTATCCCAAGTATTGTTATATTTAGGCAATGGCGGGCGTGATCTAAATATTCCCCTGAATAAGCGCTTAATTATAACGTCATTACCGATCTGAGGCCCAAAAATCAAAGACAAAGCTGACTTACAGCTATTAAGTGTGCCATACTGAGCTCCAGCTTCAAATTGCTCAGTTAAGAAAAGTAAAATATTTGGAACAGACTCCTCTAACAAATCAAAATCATGCGCAGTACAAAATTGGCACCACTTTTTTAAACTTGTATCATACTGTTTTATAGTATTTTCAGATAATGAGGCTAGAATTATATTAATTGAAGATAGTGGGACTTGTTTCCTAATCATGGATCTGGTGATAAGATTCCGGCAACCAAGGTAAGCCGCTGGTGTACGTTCCGGTTGCTGGAATGAGAAAATATAAGATTGTGAGATGGTTCAAAAATCAAAAGCTTTGAGACTAATATCTTATTAAAAACGGGAAACCAGGGTTGAGTTGGCCACCATGGCACCACTAGTATACCTTTAGCTTTATCTTTTATTATTTTACGAATAGTTTTAAGAATCATACTGAATGGCGGAAAACCATAGAAGAAAATATTTGCCCAAGAAATCGTGAAGGCATTAGTAGCAAAGGCGTCAGGATCTCTGTGCCAGGAAATATATTTTGGGCATTTTTTATTAACTCTGCTAGCAAAAATGTCTATTTCAGGTGACCCAAAAGCGACCAGAATTTTTTGGAACGCATAATCTGCCAGTTCCCATTCAACGTCAGGATGCACTTTCCTTGATTCAGCATCAGCTAGAGTATTATTTAAGGAACTTATATACGCAGCAAAGACTATTATATTCCTAGCCTCGCACCATTTCCATAATTCTTTGGCTATTTCAGTTAGATGAGGAAACTGGACGCCACCCATACGATTAATGTATGAGATAGCGGTAGTATTATCAATCCTAAGACATATTTGGCAATTATGTGATTTGTTTGCAAAAACTTTTAAGCCTAAAAAGGCAGCAAGTATTTCTAGATAGTTGATATGCATTGTTCGTTCATTTTCAGACCAAATGCCACTCGCAGTTTCCTCATCACACGCAGCCCCCCACCCCGTAGTAGAAGCGTCACTGAAAATTTCCAAACTGTATTCGTCATATTTTATTTTATTTATAGGATTCTTTAATGATTTTGCCCACCAATCTAATTCAGAATTCAAGTTATTCGGGATATTCATATAAACCTCATAATTATTATTACTATTTTTAAGGTTTAAAAATTTACATCTTTCAAAACTTTTTGTGTAAAGCCATCCATATTCAATAGCTAAACAAGCAGAATTAAGAAGTCCTATAAAACTAGCAAAATCTCTTATTGTGCATCTAGATTTATTTTTAAATTGTTCAACTTTATCTTTTATTTTATTTATTTTTTCCCGTGGTAGGGTTATTTGGAAATTTTCAGTGTCAATTATATAACCTAAAAATTTACAGGTTGTTTTAGGTTCTATATCACTTTTATCGTAATTAATAATAAAACCTAAAGCGGCTAATAGATTCGTGGTGGCACTTAGGTTCTTGCAACAATTATTGTAACTGTCAGATATTAGCAAAATATCGTCGAGATATATAGTAGATATATAACCGCAAGACCTTAATAGACTAACAACTGGTTTCATGATTTTTGTGAACACAAAAGGTGCCGTGTTAAGGCCGAAGGGTAAAACATTAAATTCGTACATTTCATTTTCACCAAATCGAAAACGAAGGTATTTTTTATAATCATCGTGGATCGGAATTGAAAAATATGCGTCCTTAAGGTCGACTGTACACATGAAGCTATTTTCAGACACTAATTTAATAGCAGTGCGTAAGTCTTCTAATTTGAAGTGTTCAGTATCGATAAATTTATTTAATTGCTTTAAGTTCAATATGAACCTATTTTTTCCGTTGGGTTTGGGTACAAGAAAGTAACTAGAAATAAATTGACCTTGACAAGGCTGGCAACAAGAAATAGCGCCAATAAATAAAAGCTCATTAATACATTCTCTTATTTGTGACTTTTCATGATCAGAGTTATATTGACATGAAGGAGAATGAATTTGTGTAATTGGTCTTGAAAAAGGTATTTTATAGCCAGATATCCATGATAATATTTTTGCGTCGTTTGTTAACAATGACCATTGTCTAAAAAATCGTATTAGCCTACCGGCATCGCTTACAGTGTCTATCGACGACTCCGATTCTTCTGGGTTGGAGCTCGATATGATGGTCTCGAGGAGCTGGTGGGCTGACTCCTCTGAGCAGGCTCCTTTGGCTCCTGGGTCCCCTTCGGCGGCCTGCGATTCTGAGGAGGAGCCTTCCAGTTTAAATTCCTTTGAGGAGTGGAGGCTAGAGTTTGCTTATTGAACTTTGAAGCGGGAAGTTTAGGTGGTGGCGCTGACTTCAGTTCGGCCCCAGATTTAGAAATATGTTTTGCTGTTTTTATCGTTTCGGCCAGGTCCAAACCAAAGAGTGCAGTGTCAATTTTGGATTTTTGTAATTGATCCCTCATTTCCTTTTTTAGGTTATAAAGTACAAAATTTCGACGTGTCAGTGAATCATTATTTTGACAGTCACAAATTATACGACACGCGTCCATTAGGAGCTTAATTAATTCCATGTCTTTATTTTCCTTTTCTAGCAAGCTTGATATAGCTTGTCCTACACAGGATATCGCACTTCCAAGGAGTTTCTGTTTTGTTTCAATGCCCTTGTCCCGTTTCAAAACGGTTTCTGAAACGGCGGCTTTGATTTCCGGATTTAGTGTTGGTGCATCCAATATTGTACAATTTTTTGGTGGGAGGTATTTGTTCTGGAGCTCCTTGCGGGTATCTTTTGAAAGGCCATTTGTTACTATATGCTGGATACGGGTTGCAAGCCCACAATTAATTTCTTTGCCATACGATTTCGTTACAGATGGATCATCACCTAACAATTCTAGCAATATGTTATCAATCGGCTCCTGTCTCTCAGAGTGTGACGTAACTGGATCTGACTGTGGTATTGATTGTGGCTCGATACTTAGCGGCGCAAGCGCTGCTCTGCTTGTTGATGGTGTAGGTGATGCGCGTTCCGATCGCGAA
Organism: Marasmia exigua; assembly: GCA_019059595.1. Lineage (NCBI taxonomy): Eukaryota > Metazoa > Arthropoda > Insecta > Lepidoptera > Crambidae > Marasmia > Marasmia exigua. Next base: position 14,866,851 of record CM032466.1, read on the forward strand.
CCGTCCGGCCCACTCACGTGTACACAGTCATCATTAATGTTCACCAAATCCGATATGTTGACCTCTTTGTCAACGTACATTGATTCCATATCCAACTCGACCATTGAGCCGTCTAAAAATGAATATTGCATGTTTACATTCTATTTTTAGATTGTAGGTAAGTACCTAATAAAGTCGAGAGTGGATTTAGAAAGAAATTATATATATATATATAATTAAGTATCATAGTGACTACCCAAACGGTAGCCCGCAATGAACTTTTATTATTAATTAAAACATAGCATAGCTATAGTAACAATGAAGTGACTACCCAACCGGTAGCCCGCAACATTGTATTTATAACATGTTTATTAGCTAAGTGACAATCCCAAAAACTGCCCGCAGAGCTAAAACAATACATGTAGGTTATGATGATATTTATCCAATAAAGTGAGAACCCAATCGGTCCACCGCAGTAATGGAATATATCATAAAATGTGGGTATGAATAACATACCTTCTAGGTTTGTCGGCGACGCATCAGAGTTATGCGAATCACTGGACGATGATGATGAGTCACGTCTTTTCCTTGATTTTTTCAGTCTCTTTTCCAACTTCTTTAATTTTTTCTTAATTGCATCGTAGTCGTCTTGATGTTTCCTTTTCCCCATTTTTCAGCGGACGGAAAGGCGCGCGCAACTGGCGAAGCACAGACAGTGAATGACGTCAAGTAGTGGAGACACCGATTACGTTAGTAGTTATAAGGGTATACGAGTAACGTTTTCGGTTAGATAAAAATTTTAAATATTGCTCTCAAATATCTGTGCTAACTGGCGACACGGTAAGGTGTAACTACATATGTGTTCTTTGATTAATCTCTGAAGGACGACGCTTGAAAGTATAATTGATTCACGCTAAACGTGGCCGCTTTTGGCGGTAATCAATTTTTCGCTTACGCGTTGGACCCAACATTTGTGCATATTTATTTAATAAATAGTAAAAGTGTTTTGCCGAGAGGTTGTAACGCCAAAATTGTTCCGGTTTAGTAGCTAGCTAGCTAGCTAGTTAGGGTTACCCGTCGCCTTAAAAATATGCCAGAACTCAACGGTAGTGCAGCCTGCTGACTCTCATTTTGGTTTTCTGTTGATAATTTAAATATTTACAGATTCACTATAGTCCATTCAGTATCTGAAGGCGAATAGGACAGTTTCAACGTTTCGTATCATGCATCCATCTTTCTACAAATAAAAATATTAAGTTGTAAAAATCATTAACTTTTTTGTGTTCTTATTCTTCCAAAATAACAAGTATTAAACTTTCTATTGAGAAAATTAATTTGAAAATTAATCTGAAAAAGAACTTAAAATAGTTGTTACCAATAAAATTTCTAAAAATTGTCTTATGAATTGCATAAAGCGCTAAATGGATTTTTCGCTCGTATGGGTTGACACAAACAATCGTAATAAATCAGTAATCGGTATGGCGACCATCTTACCATCGAATCACAATTATTGTCTGGTGCAAAATATGTCCACATAGATTGCATTAGGGACCAAGAACTAGTAATTTCTTTTGGTGACGAAGGTCCGACACGTCAAGCGAGTGATGTTATATTTCAGATGAATGGAAATGCATATTATTTAATTATTTTTGATTTATTGCGTGTGTACTACTAAGAATTATGATAAATTATATTCCATAGCCAGATAATTCAAAATTTATATAATGTTGATTTAAGTTAAAAATCCTACAAATAAAAAGTCCATTAGATTTGCAAAGAAAATATTGTCGATTCTAAAAATATCGGTTAGGTTTAAAAGGAGCGTCTCACTTTTAAAGTCAAAATAGAACTATCCTATTCACCTTCACATACTGAATGGACTATAACTTCATAATCAAATTATTTAAAATTTGTTTGTTATGATTCTCATGATATTTTAAAAATATTTTGACTGAATACGTTTTAAAATTATGAATAGTTATATTATCTGATATCCGTAACATAATTGCTTAAGGTACGGAATCAGGTCAATGTATGCGATCCTGGAAAAAATAAAACTCTTTAGAGAGGCTCGACGTCATCGCTCGATGACGTATAAGAGATAACATTATTTCAATTATAATTAATATTCGATTACCTGTCCACGAGTAAAGTAATCGGATACCTTTCTAAACAAGGTAATATGTAAGGATAAGATATCAATGTTTTGACCTTTAAACAAAACTATAAAAACCCCTAATTTCATCCAATAAATCAATCAGTTAAGAACCGACTTCTGTTGCATTACTACATCACCCCAGCCCTACACTTAAATTCGTAGATATAAAGCTATGATCTATCAATTCTACTTTTACAATTTGTACACCAGGCCATTAAGTAGTGATGTATCCTTATCAGCAAAAAACGCTTTTACTTCACTTATGGACGCCAACTTCGTAGGCAGACTATGCAAAGATCTCCTTTCTAAATTAAATAACCAACAATAAAAAATATAAATGATGATTGCTTCGCAAATGGCCAGACCTATGTTTATTTCATTAACACAAGGTTTGCTAACTTTGGCCAAGCCTTAAACGACCGACATTTTTTGTTGAAATACTCGTTGCCTCGGAAAAGGTTAATACAAAAACTGTGTTTGTGTTATTGAAGCTAAATAAGTACTTCTGCTTTAGATCATTTTATCTTTAACTAAGGTGACACACGAACAGACGGATAACCTGATAGTAAGTGATTGCTACCGCCCCTGGAACTCGCAACACCAGTGGAATCTTAAGTGTGCTGCCAACCTTTAAACCCCTCCTTCCCCGGGATTAGACCTCCGGTACCCTCACTCATTCGGCATTACATACACAGCACATGCGCTGTTCCAAGCCGGTTTTCTGTGACGCTATGAAACCTACATAATTATTCGAAAGTATTTAATTAATCTTTATAGTTATTAAAATAAAATTAAAGATGAAAGACATCTACTGTCGGTAGGTAATAGGACTGTACAAAATGGCAAAAGTAGGTACTTATACTGTAAAAATTATAGCAGTTTCCTAGTTCCTTTCGCACAGGTGATACATCAACGACTCAACAATTAATTTGCCGCCGAGTTCAATTTAAACGGCACCTGTTTTCAAACGTGCCAAACAGGGCCATAGATCACAAGAACTGCACACGGCTTATATAGTAAATGAAACGATTTATTCGGCACCAACTTTCCCATTGTGTTAACTTTTTGCCAGGCGGGATTTGCGCGGCAAAACATTGTGATCGCTTCGCGGGTCATGTTTTGATAACGCTGTGACATTGTTATCTCGTTTGATGAATGGCCTTTTTGTTACGAATGGTCGTTGTTATTTTGCTAGTGAACTCGTCTGCCCTGAGTGTTTTCCAAAGGCAGTGTTACATCACTAGCCATTTTAACGAGTTATGTGAGTAATTTAATTACCGAGCATTCGGATGATTAAACTCAAAATACGAAGATGGGTGTGAAGTAAACTTTAGTAGAAAGTAACTCGGAGACAGATTTAGAGTTAAAATTGGCGTGCTGCGAAGTTCAGAGAGGGATTTCCATTGAGGAAATGAAAATTGTTCAGGAAGTCGCAGCATCAAAGGACGCGTTTAAGAGCATAGCTAGATTTAATATCGAGTGTTTTCGATAAATTTGTCGATTTGATTAGCCAACATAGAAGTAGGTAAATACAATAAATATTTATAAATAAATATAATCGTAAATTGCCTTGAAATTGAGCATCTACCCATTATATTATATCAACAAAGAACAGCCGCCAGTTACCCACCACACAATCTCGTATTCAATTGTATTTGAAATCTATCTAAGAAAAGACACCGGTCCCGTCCCTACTATTAGGTAAGTAGGTAACGAGCCATAAGCAGCTTTTTGAAGCTACGTTGTGTTTTTGAATCTATGTAAATATTGAACCTACCTAAAACCATATATCTAGAAGCAGAATTTTGAGAGGAGTATTTTCCACAAAGCCCAAAAGTCCATATTTTGAATGAGTGCGTTACCGCACCTCCAACATTCAATTCCGCTCGACAGCTGACAAATCGCACGGTTTCGGTCGCTCCAATTTCCGATGACAAGACCTACATTAACCTTGAGGGTCCTCTGTCACCGGCTCACACACGGGAAGAATAAATCCTGTTGAAGAATAAATTAAGGTCTTTGTGTCATAGAATAGTCCCGAGGTTTCAATAGAACCCGCTCGCAGTGCCGCGCTCGACACGACCGCAAATAAACATATGATTTACAGATATTTTCCGATTTACGCGACAATGTTGGACGCGGTTTTGTTATGCAATTTCTTAGTTTTATGATCCTATTTTATGTTCAAATGTGGCATCAAAGCGATATGCTATAGAAATAATAATCCCCGCACAGTACAAGTATTTGTGTGAACATATCTGTTTGTATTAGAAAACATCCAGACGGTGTTTTCTATGTATTATTTATAAGTATATATTTACAAAAGGAAAGTATTATAAGTATAGTATAGATAGATAGGTATACTTTATTGCACAAAAACACAACCAAAAAAAACTAGGCATTTCAGAAACATAAATGTACAATTTCGGCGGTCTTACCGCTGGAAGCGATTTCTACCAGACAACCTTCAGGAAAAGGACATTTGATAGTAGAGTAACGGGTGGTGCAATATTGAAAAGGGAAGTAAAAGTGAACTCTATGTATGTATATTAAAATTTATGTTACTATACATACTATATATACTACTACTATACATAGTTTACATAAATAAACACATTACTATATACTAACAAATAAATTATGTTATGCTTAGATAAAATAATATAGGACTACATATAAATTCATATAAATTATATGGAACTTTCGACTACTACCGATGACTGGACCTGTTTTGACTCGGGCTTTAAAAATGGGTAATGATGAAGACTGTCTTATTGATAGAGGTAGGGAGTTCCATAGACGGATGGACTGGACAGGGAAGGAGTCTTAAGGTGTTTGGAAGAACGCATATGACCCTGGACGGGCTGCAAAAACTAGAAACGCTCCCGGAGATAAGGTATTCTATATAACAGCAGAAGAATGTGGGAGTCACGACGAAGACGAATAGGGAGCCATTGGAGTCAAGATCGATACTCGTAGACGTGGTCATATTTACGCAGACCATAAATTATTCGGATGCAACAATTTTGAGGACGTTCAAGCTTGATGAGTAGGTTTTGATTCAGGTCTAAGTAGCAGCAGTCTGCATAGTCAAGGATAGGGAAGAGAAGAGCTTGAACGAGCGCAATTTTGCTAGGTACCTATACCTTTATCTATACTTCATACCTATATGAAATTGCGTAACGGATTTAGCGGCACGGTTGCAGCGAACATGTTCCCACCAACCTGGGTAATTTGTGTTATCCAGGATAACGTACTGTCGATGTGAATGCCTAGGTTTTATACTGTCGTGCTGAATTGAATTTGGACACCGTCATAAAGTGTTGGTGGCAAGGCACTCCAGTTGATCCTGCAAATTAGCCTAGTACTTCCAACAGCTATAACCTGCGTTATAGTAATTGTAATTCCGCTGTTGGTTCTGATATCCGTAACACAGGTGCTAGAGCTACCTATCTCGAAGTCAGATCAATGTACGTGATGTTGTGAAATATTTATTATTTATTTATAATAATTCACCTACTTATTTTTATATTTGTATGGCTACACTCTTGCTGCAACTGCAGATCGTTGGTTTATTGGCGTTTATTATAATAAATCGAATCGGACCTTAAGCAGATAAGTGTCTTTCAAATTAAGTCAAATGTATTAAATAAAACAAACTGTAAAGAACTTTGAAACACATACTAAATTTACTTAATAAAATTCATCGCAATATGACCACAACGCTAAACGCCAATTTGTCCAGATAGCGCACATTTTATCCAATGATTCCTCCTTCACGATTTATGAACGTAGTATCTGGATATAAAATTTTCGGCGCCGAGATTTTATGCCAATTTTTATGGCATTGTCTTCGTAAATGTTGTCCAAGTTTTATTAGCTTGTAAAAAAGAAGCAAAGATGTATTACGGTTGCATTATATCTACGGTCTACACAGGCTATAAATTGTGATACCTATAGATAGCATTGACGACGGCGAATTATGCAAATGCCAATGTAAATCACGATAAAATTAATTTTCCGGATATAATAATAACCGGCCGAACATCATGCAAATTTGCTGTTTGATATTGTGAAGTTATTGTCATAATAATAATATTGCAGCGCATGGCTGTTGGTAGCAGGCGAATTAATTAGGTTAAAAAGCAAACAAAACCAAGCTGGGCGCGGAAACTTTTGTCCGCTCACGTGCGAACTATTCGCTCACAAGCGTTTGAAGTGATACGAATGTTACACGCTGTTGTGAACTCATTTAATGATATCGAATATTACCTCTTTCCTTTATTTACGAATATGCGTGCGTGCACTTGCGGTTGAAGAATGCTCGTCCATGAAACATTAACAAGACGGTTATACAATACACATTCGAATGGTACCTTGTTCATATACCACATTTTAATCGCGTTCCAATGTACGGCCTACAGTTTAGGATAGTGTTTTAGAAACTGTATCTTGAATTATTTGAAGGCATCTTACTTATTTGAAAATAAGGTATATTTTCCTAATAGAAAAATAAAAAGTTATGCCTAATTATTTTTTCAATAAACAGTGAAAGGAAAATGTACCTACAATTGCTTTACAAATAAAAAGAGATGCAAAAATAAATATAACCAGTGACACCATGGCCTCACAGAAAACCGTCGTGAATCAGCGTCTCTGCTGTGTTTTGCTCCGTGAGTGAGGGTACCGGAGGCCCAATCTGGGGTAAAGGGGGGTTTAAAGGTTGGTAGGGCACTTGTGACTCCACTGGACTCCAATGACATGCTAGTCTGCCACCCATAACATAAAATCTAAATACAAACGAAGATATGCAAAAAACGTTTTATATATAAATCGTTCAAGTGCAAAGTATATTTTAAAATAAACAATATAAGATAGCTTATTCAGCAAACGAAGAGAGAATCTATTCGGATATCTGGACTGTTATTGACGCGTACGAGAACCACACCATTAAAATTATGCCGAGAGAGGAATACCTTTCACAGCAGAACTATATACGGATAGGTACGTAAGTAGGCAGCATACTCGTAGATTCTGTTTACCTAAGTTATTTTATAACTTTTTATGGTTACGTTCTCAAATAAGATTATAAATAATATTAAAAAAGGAGGAGTTTCTCAATTCAACATGTATATATTTTTTTTATCGCGGACAAATGAGCAAGCGAGTCACCTGATGGAAAGAATGAGCCGCCCATGAACATCCGCAAAATTAAGAGATCGCTAATATGTTGCCAGCCTTTTTAAAATAGAGAACGCTCTTCTCTCGAAGGTCCCTAAGTCGTAGCCATCGGGAAATACTCCTGCAGCCAAACCGTTCCACAGTACTGAGGTACGTGGTAGAAAGATCCGCAAGAAACGCACAGTATTAGACCGCTATCCATCGATGATGATAAAATCATATCCATTCGACCGATATTTTGTAAAATCTGGAGCCTCAGAAATTATTCTACATTCATCTTAATTTTACTTACTGGTAAGTAATATAATAAAACCGGTATCGTTCTTTTTAAATTGTGGTTTAATTAAATCCTACACAAACTATACCTACTCTTGTAAGACACTAATTGTAGGTACCTAATTATTATAGAATTAATTATTCTTAGTAAAAGGGCTTAAAGTTTCTATAAAGGTTTATATATACGATAATCCCGTCGTAATAATTAAAGATCTCTCATAATTCTATACCAAATCTTAATTTATTTGAATGTTAGAACTATTTCACAACAAAGTCTTCTGGATTATAATAACAAGATCTACATAAATGTTAACAATCAAGTTCATTTAACGAAATTACATTTATGTTTATAATACGAGCCTTGAAGATCCGACGAACATTTATAGCAGCGAATTTCAAAATCCACTGGTAGAAGTCTAGAGTAGGCGTTGATGAATGACAACCTACTACCGTCGGATTATTATCTCTATCTAACATCTAAAGTAGAACTTAATATTATCAGCATAAAGCTTTTAATCATCCGGCCTCGCCGCAGCTTCACAGTCCATATTTCAGTTAAATCGCGCATTCGGTATAAAAACAGAATTCAAAATGTTGTTTGCAGAGGGCGGCTGAAAATTTCCCAAGTGTCTCGTCAGGGTAAACCTGCACATTATGGCTATTAATCCATTTATTAACAGCTCCAGGTTGGAATACGCTTGTTCTACGTAAATTAATTGTAAGTAGCTTAAGCTTTAGCGTGAGAGAGCCACGCTTCGGCATTAATGAGCCGGGTCGACCGGATTGATGCCACGGCCTCACGGAAAACCGGCCTAAAGCATCGCGGTAGTGTGAGGGTACTGGAGGCCCGATCCGGGGAAAAGGTGGTTTGAAGGTAGGCAGTGCACTTGTGACTCTACTGGTGTTGCGATTGTCTTTGGGCAGCTCGCCATCGGGTGATCCGTTTGCTCATCTGCCACTCGGAAAGAAACCGTCCCTCTTAATGAACTAGATACAAGATTGTGTTGGTATACTACATTACCTACAGATAATTTGGAAGCCACTTTCAGTATTTAAAGTGCACTTGCTGGTTTGTGCTGTGTAGGCACAAACCAGTAAGTGCACGGATTGATTTAAAAATAACACCAAGGATAAGGAAAGGAAAGGAAGTTGAATTAAAAAATAAGAAGTCTTGTAAGAGGACGGATAAAATTATGATGTTATCATGCGTCATTCGGACGCTTATAATGCCTTCGGATGCTTATTATGGACCGCCGTGTGGCTGTTTTGTACACATTGTGGTCGTCCATGTGTATGGACGACCACAATGTATACAAATCTGTCAAATTTCTTCAATCAATTGTCACCTTAAGATCAAATACGTTTGGTTAAATATCGATTGAGGAAATTTTACAGATTTTAGTAACCCGATGTGTGGCTATTTGGCTATTTGTACTTATCCTACGACTTCGACATAAAGGGCTGTACGAAGAAAATAAAATACAACAAAGGTAACATTTTTATCTCCAAGAACAAGGAAAGTCAATTTAAAAGAATGGAACAATTAGGTACAAATTCTCCAACGTTTTCAAAGGTGTGAACTTAAACACGTTCCTTCGCTCTTAAGCTAATGCAATTGAGTTTTAACCTTCCCTAGTTGATACTGGCTATAACTGTCAATTTCCAGGTCAAGCCTCAGTTAAGAGCAGTGAACACCTGGCCCCACATTTATGAGCGTTAGACACAATAACGGCTGCAGTAAACTATGCGAGTTGTCGCGGGTGCGGCTGGCATCGCGCCATCGCGCTGTCGGTGCGATCCGCGGCGCGACCGGCGCTTGCGACCGCGACACATGGCACGTTCTGCACACCGACATTTTGTACATTAGGCACATTTGTTGACCTCAAACACCGTGACGTCACTTTTATGTACTTGATACACATGATAATTGGAGCTATTTGACAGTGTGAGTTAGGACGCACACAAAGGCTTGGATTTAGTGGAATTTATTGTTACCATCATTGCCATACAAATCATATAGATTCTTTGCCATCCGTGAATAGCGAGCATTAAGCTTTACCTACGTTTTTATCTGAATAAGTTAAATCAGGATAAGCTCTAAGATAAAACAAAATTGAATTGATCAGATTTTTACGTCGCCAAGGAAAAGGATAAATAAATAAATAAACAAATATTTCACAACATCACGAACATTGATCTGACTCCGATATAGGTAGCACAAGCACCAGTGTTACGGATGTCAGAATCTGTAGTGGGATTACAAATATATAAGTATATTACTTTTCTTTTGTAAATACATACTTATAATACATAGAAACACCCAGACCAATACAAACAGACATGTTCATGCATACAAATGTTTGTATTGTGCGGGAATCGAACCTAAAACCCTTGCACCAGAAGCAGCGTTCACTATCACTGTTCCAAATGGGCCGTCGGGTAAGGATGACTACTTAAATAAAGTATTGGGTATATTTATTACATGGTCGTGCCGTCCGGTCCCCGGCAGAGTAGAATAGGCCACCCTCGCTCTTACCGAGGTGTCGTAAAAGGCGACTAAGGTAAAGCTGCTGGCAGAATCATCAGCACCCAGAGAAGGAAAACTCTGCATTTATATCAAAACCCTCGCCAACCACGCTTGGCAGACGAAGCGTGGTGAGTATGGCAATTACCCCTCATGTGATTGAGGGAGGCCCGTGCCCCAGCAGTGGGGACTTAAATGGGCTGACGATGACGATTACATGGTCGATTTATCGATAGTCGATATGTATTTCTAAAGCTGTTGGGTACGTTGATTTAATTAAAATCATCAAAAGTTAAGATGAAAAAAAAAACGATACGGTACAAAACAGAAAAAAGCACTACGTTTTTGTTGTTTTTTTTTTTATTGTGATTACCAGATGCTAAGTGATTGCGGCACTCATGGCGGTTGCAACACCTATGGCAGTTGCAATATCAGAGTTGTCACAAGTGCGCTGCCAATGTGGTACATGTTATATTATATTGTAGATAACGTCGATCTGACTGACTAGATGACTAAATTTCTAATAACGTTTTTTAAATGTTGCTTTGAATATATTTTTTCTATGAACACATAAAATGGTCGGATTCATTAAATCGAAGAGCGCTAAATGGAAACAGTAATTATTAGAAATCAGAAAATATTGTTGAAAGGAAATTGTATTTTTTTCTGTGATAGGTGGCAGGCGATGGGTCCCGGCTGCTAAAATGTTTTGTACAAGTGTTGTTTTGCGGTTTTTGTTTCATTTCCGAATTACACCCAAACTCAGTCAGGATTTATAGTTTTCTGATTTACCTACCGTTTTTTATTTATGTTAATATTTGACTTTTTTTACCCGATGTCATTTTCACCATTAATACGAACCTAACAATACCTTTGAAAGTAAAAATAAAACCCATCGAGGTGCCAAACAAATACCTATACAAACAAACATACCTACCTCAAAACCCTCCTGCCGCAGTCGGGTCAAAAATATCAGCGTAAATAAATTATGTAGGCACCAATCTTTTATTTCACAAACATTTCATTAGTTTTTATTCCTGTACAATAAATTGAAACACATTTTACGGGGCCGCACGAATTTCAAAATTAAATGGAGCACGTCGACCGCACATCGTAGATTGAATTTAATACTTACCAGGATATTGTATGTACAAATTGTATTTTTAATAACTGTACACAACTATACACCTTTATTTTTTATCGTTTTCATCCCAAAAATCTCACAATAGGTATCGTAAATAAAGTCCATTTACCTAAGATGAGGTTTTCAGGATGGAAACGATAAAAAAATAACATTGGAACATTGGATATTTGTTCATATGATAAGGCTTTTATTTTATTCGAAATCTGGAAGCAAATGTCTCCCAACTAAAGAAGTGAGTAGTTTTGTGAGAACTTTGGATTCACATAATTAATTCGGTAGATCTGTATTAATTAAAATACAGAGGGACCTCCTTCGAAAAGTCCAAGTTCTTAACTTTGACTGTTCCATGTATAGGTACTGCCTCAGCGGCGCAGTAACTTATGGGTCCCTGAAATTCTAAGTGTCAATCCGAAGTCGGAAAGTTAGCGGTTTTGTACCAAGACCCCCTCACCCCGTGCCTCGGAAAACACGTTAAGTCGTTAGTCCTCCGCCTGAACTATCTTCGGTCATGTCACTAATGGTGACCCACCGATAAGATCAATGACAATCTACCATCAGATGGGCCGCGAGCGCGTCTGCCAATTTTAAGCAATAAAAAAAAATCTACACACTTCGCTATATGTACACTACGGGACCTTCAAGAGAAGAGCGTACTCTTTTTAAAAAGGCCGGCAACACGTTAGCGATCTCTCCGATTTCGCGGATATTCATGGGCAGCGTTGACTTTCCATCAGGTGACTCGCTTGCTTATTTGTCCGCCTCCAGCATAAAAAAATAAATATATGAAACTCTACAATTAAATCTGTGTAGCATTAGGCAAAAGGTGGGTTATTTCTACACCTCCGTACTCAAAGGCCGCTAACGTGTTAAGCCTACGCTGTCCATCCGGTTGTCAGCGGCTGTGTCTCATTGTACCTACCTAAATAGGTAAACACAAAATATTACTCTCATACCGTGTAACATTAGTAGCGATTCTAAATAGTATCCATATACTCGTACTGTGGTGATTGGACTGTATGAGCGCTGGTGCTGGGATGCTGACAAAAACTTCCGTTATCAGGAAAACAATGTATTTTCTAGTGTTCACAGATAGGGAGACAAGACAATAAGACGTTAACAAAGACAATCATATAAAACAAAACAATAATATATCAAAATCAGTAAAAATGTATTAAAACATAATATAAAAAAGGCTGGTCCAGCCGTCGATCTTCAACACGTACTTTCTTAAAATATGCTTCTGGTCTAACAATAAAACATTCATCATTCATTCCTATGCAAAAATGAGAAAAGTAATATCTCAGTCAAAAATATACCCTCAATAATTAATCAAGACGGGAATTAACACGATATTTATTATGTGATACAACACTGTGCAGTCACATATTTTGCTCGACGTTTCGTTGCTGTATTGTAGCCGAAACGTCGAGTAAAATATGTGAGTGCACAGTGTTGTATCACCTAATAAATATCGTGCTAATTCCCTTCTTGATTAATTATAGTTGTAATGCAACGCGAAAATCTAAAAAACTAAATATATCCTCAAATAATTACTTAATAGGAAACTGCAAAAAATCTAGCTACGTCATCTTGTCAAAGGATGTATGGGGTTAAAAGTCTAACCCTCTGAAATGGGCCATCTCCGCGTGATTGCGGTCGGAAACCACAGCTGGGACTCTCAAAGAGGGTGAGTCCCAGATATGGCACGTTATCTCCTACCGCGCAATCCGACACGTAACCGTGTCGTACCCAAACCTCAGGTCACACACCATAATCCCACACCTGAAGTCTCCCTCCAGCACATCTCTGGGTCCTGTTTGTTGTACCAGGACATCATGCTACGCTGTCCTTCTCGTGGTGGACAGGCCCAAGCACTCTGAAAACCATAGCAGTATTCTAAACTCCGCATGCCATTGCAGATTGCATTGATTATTTAAGTGATAATATAAACAGTCACTTTTTACGTTAAAGGGTAGACACTAAAATTTGTTGTTTTTATCGAAACTGTGTGATATAAGTCAACGAATTGGCTTCACCCCAAACAACTAAAATAAGATGACGGAAATCTCCCAGCGAAATTGTTATTTACCTATCCCACACGACATGGTGTCACGTTTTAGAATAGGTACCTAATCAAAAACTATTTTTTGCTTGTAAATTTTCTACGGATAACCGCAAACAGTAAATAAATACGTAATGATTTATTTTATTCGTGCACTCCGAAATAGTTGACTTATGCGATGACTTGATTTCTATGATGGAGGCCTTTGCCCTGCAGTGGGACAGTATGTAGGCTGATAGTTCTACGTTATCATATTTATTTGAAATATACATAATTTTATAGATAAATACAATTTGTAATAAAAGGTGTTAAAGATTTTTTTTGTCGAAAGACTTATCGCGTTCAAATTATTCTGTCTCCATAGTAAAATCTTTACAGCAATATCGTACCACTCAGAATCTCGCAAAAAGAAGACTAGCGAAGCGCATAATTAAAATCTTTGTACTGTTGGTCCTTACATTGAGATTTAAAAGTGTTCGCTCGCTCCGCTTCGCTTTAAACATCGCTCGGAGAGATCATTGCTTGTGTTTATTTGCGGGTATTTTTCTGCAAGACAAATTACATCATCTTCCCGCAATGGCAGTTCTCCCCTTAATTGGTTCCTAGATGACAGATTAAGGGCGGGGTAGCAGTGACGTAATTGACAGCCCAATCTGAGCTGCGGTTTTGCTGATGGATCTTGGCGATGCTGAAAGGCGTTCCCAGCCACTTCCTATGTGTAGCACCCTTTGTTCCCCTTATAATTAAGAATGATTAAGCTGCTAGGGGATTTGTGATTCTGGCTTATGCTTAATATACGTACACACATAGTAAATTATAATTATTTTTTGTTATATTTATATGATAATTAGTGTTTTTATGTTGTTATTGTTTGTAATGTGATGTGTCTAGTGCTACGCAAAATGAATATTTCTTATTCTAATAGAATAAATTACCTACATATGTATTTTCACAGTGAGTATGCATCTGCATATTTTGTCAGGTTTAGTAACATATTAAGCATTTCTACCTATTTTTAATACCGCAATAAATAAAACTAGGGTCTACATAAAAGCAAACTAGAACACACTGCAATTAAAAATTGTAAAAGTCACCGTTACAAAAGTAGTAGTAATAAAGATTGTGTTTCATTACAGTAGAACTGAACACGCAAGCAATAAATGCTTTAGCCCAGTAAGTAAAACTCAACAAATACCAGGATTAGTGTTAAGGTGACTGGTAGGGCACACTAGCGACGCCAATTGATTTAAATTGTAATCAACTAAATCTTTTAACAATCTCGAAGCTGCAGCCTCTCGTAAATCACTTATACTATTTATTTAATACTTATACTTAAAATAAATAAATACATAAAATATAAATGTTTGCTTAGAGACTGCCGCTACGAAATTGTTTAAAATAGATCCGGTTTAGTAGCTAACAATTTAAATCGATTGGTGTCGCTAGTTAGGGGTACCCATCGCCTTAATGTAGACAATTGCTCGACATATTACGTATCTACTCTCATTGTTTAAGCTCGACCCTGAGGGTTAGTAGAGGACTTCAATAAGCCGATATGCGTTCTCCGTAGGTACTGTGCCCGTGCTCTAGTTGGGAGGGCTGTCGCAGAGCGGATGCCTGTATCCACTGAAACGAAAATTTCCCTATATATCTTATGTCCAACAGAACGCTTATGAATGTCAAATACGTAATCTATCGTTGATTAGGAGTGTCTACTTGAAAATGACCTGAACTAGTGTGACCTAGGTTGAACTAGGTTGAACTGGGTTGAACTGGGTTGAACTCATATACAACCACGAGGTTGCCCTAAGGAAGTGTGTGTAATGATAAAAAACTATATGACCTTAAGTACGTTTGAAAAAAACGAAACACAATCGCGATGTAATTAAGCACAACTCTATCTAGCGGTGGAGGTGAGAACTAAAATTTGTATGAACTAGCGTAAACACTATTTCTACCAAGATTCCTAAAAACAGTGTATGCACCAAGGCTCCACCGGAGATGCACTCGTCTAAACTTCCTTTGTTTTGCTACTTTCCACAGGGGTAGTAATGAAGTCCTTACCTTTACTTGTGCCGTTACTCGAGAGCTCCGGTGGGCATCTTCAGTCTAACTTGGCGTATTAAGCGAACTCGACCACTCACAAACGACGTCATCACGGGCCCCAGCTAAATTTCCCGTTAAGGAACTTCATAAAGGGGACCGTCAAAACTTTTTTTTGTATCGCAGGTCGATTCCCCCGGCTTTTACTTTTGGCGTGAAAACTACTCCGCTAGAGTTATAGCCTGAGGTATGGCGGAGTAAAGTGCGCAGTAAGTCTCTATTATCTCCGCCGTTAGAGTCGCGTGAATGAAGCCGAACGAACGTGGCAAGAATCTACAAGCCAACTCAATTCTGTACGTTCCACTAATATGGTGCCCGGTTATTCTTTGCGTTCAACTCGCATTTAATTAATTTCATGTTTTATGTCACTACATTTTTCACGCGGAGCGAGACGGGAATAACTGGCAGAAATAGAAAACTTGGGGAATTGAAAGAGAACACCGACGGTACTTTGTCGAATTTAAGAGAACTTTTTAGCGATACCTGGGTGTCTCAGATATTTTTCGAGATAGAGTTTTCGGAGTACAGATGAAGTTTTTACTTTTTTTCTTTTAAAGTTTTGCTCTGGAGAGTTGCAATGTTTCTTTTTTTAATTTTACTACCTTTATTTTTAAGATTACCTACCTCGAGGCCTTGCACACTACTTTTAAGAGATATTCAGATATCTGACTAATTTATAGTTTACTTTTTGATTTCGTTAATGTCGTAGTAATGATGACTATTATCAAGAATATTATTAAGAAAAAGAAGTGTCAACTTTTTATAAAAGAACAATAAGAAAATACAGCGTATTGAGATTTAATAGGCGTCATTATAACGATATCTATTTACTAATACCTTCGAATTGGCTCCAGTATCACTATTACTCTTAAACATAACGTCATGCCTTTAAAGTCCTACCAAACAGAGGCAGTCAAACTCAGTACCAATATAGGTATGTATAACCTCTGTGGGATTCCAACTTACAACTCGGATTAAGGCCAAAGATCTTGTTACTGCTTAACTTTACCTATGGGAATGGTATTACAGTCCACAGCTTTCACTTTGTAGTCGTTCTGGGTACCTACAGCGTTTCCAAACTTAATCGATTACGCGTTAACATCGCCCGGTTGTACAGTAGGTCATTAGAAGTGCGGAAACAGCAGCGGTCACTTTTGTCACTTTTGTTTTATTATATTCATGATGTTCATGGGCGGCGTTGATTACTTTTCATTAGACACGATTGTTCGTTTGTCGCCTTTAGAAAAAGAATTGGCTCCGAAAAATATCGTGAAGAAACCTGCACGTATCTGATATATTCTTAAATTAGTGGATACTTTTTGTATTCTATTTAAGATAATGAATCTGAACATGTAACTGAGACCCAGTTGGTCTAGTACCCCTGTCTTAGGATTGCGCTTCATTATATTACACACAAGCGATTGTCATTCCATCCCCATCATCTCGATGGATGGCGATCTAACACTGTGCGTTTCTCGCGGAAGTTTCTGCCACGTACCTCAGTTCTGTGGAACAGTTTGGCTGCGCGAGTATTTCCCGACGGCTACGACTTAGGGACCTTCAAAAGAAGAGCGTATTTTTTTAAAAAAGGCCGGCAGCACATTAGGGATCTCTTTGATTGCGCAGGTGTTCATGGGCGGCGTTGATTACTTTCCATCAGGTGACTCGCTTGCTCGTTTGTCGCCTCTAGCATAGAAAAAAAATTACAGACTTCTCGAATCCTAGATCATGGCAAAGCGACAGCTTTGAAGGCAACTGGGAATTAAACTAAGATGAGAAAACTTTGATGTATTATGACGATAGAAGCAATAAAAAATAATAGAAAAATCTTATTAATTGGTAACTTTGAGTTACCTTTCAAAGAAAAAAGTATTTTAAGTGATATTTCACAAACAATGAACTACAAATTGATACCAAAACATTGTTTCGCGAGTCCTCTTCGCACTTACCTGACTTTAACATATATTATGTAAATGGTCTAACTTTCTTTGCACTTATAAAACAAACTCCCACCACTCACCATCAGTCGGCGCTACTTCAAACCCGTACAAATCATAGTTTACGTCAAAGCGTTAGTAGTAAATTAGAATTTCGCACTGGCCACTCAGAATCCCCAGACAAATGAACTTTCAAGAATTACGAGTAAAACCACTTCTGGGAATCAGATAAAATCAATTGGGATTCGGAACCCTCTACATTCGAGTTTAAGTCGCTCTTGCGCAGTTTTGTTTTTTATTACAACTCTTAAAATAATATCGGACTGAATAAAGACATGATTATCTTTATCTTCTATTTCATTTATTATGAATGAAATATCTGGACATCTTTAAGGCAAGAATGTACAGGCATGGAAGTCGCAGCAACATGTAATTAACCAAAATAAAAACAACAACTTAACAGTCATTATCATTCATTGTTAAAAACTACATACCTACTCTAGCGTCTGCCGCGAATCTTTGCGTTTAGTGAGATGCAGAAAATAGGAGCAGTAGGTACCTATATCATTTACTAATAAATGATTGAAAAAAGAATTCGTCTTTGTTTATTTCGAAAATTATTTAAACCATTATTACTTGATCACTTGTGATTCAAAGATAAGTAGATTAGTACCCCAGTTACTGCAAATCTTTTTCCTATATCTACTGTTTCAAATTCAAGATGCGGTAATAATATACTCAGAGTACTCGGCCACGTTTTAAAGCGCTGTATTAATTTTATCAAGCACACGCTCCTCGATTCCGAATGCAGTTCCATCCGTTGCTCGCACTATTTCACCGCGTCGTATTACCCTCGCTCCCAAGAAAACTTTGTTAAACCAGTTTGAATTATGTAAGATCGCGGGAAATGGGTCAATTGTCAGTTATACGTGAACACGTAGACCGCTTCGTTTCCGTAAACATATGCAGTTGTGGATGCACCTTTCTTGAGACTGCATGTCTCGAAAACAAGGCACATTTTTAAGGACTCGTTCTATATTGGGTTCCGCTTTAGTATTCCAAAAGTATTAGTCTTGCTTACGAATGATTGTTTTTACTTAAAGGTCCTCTTCATCTTAGCGTAATTCCCAATTGCCTTCAAAGCTGTCGCTTCGGAACCCGGGGTACACTTGGACCATGATCCAGGAATCGGTAAATCTGGTAATTAAAAATGTAAGTATTGTTATGTAAATGCATCTTACGGCCGCACTCAGAGACGTCATTTAAGCTAATGTTCATTAGTCTTTATGCGTATCAAAATAAGTGTCAATATTATTTCTTAAGTAGCCAACTAAGTTAATCAACGACTCTGAGTGTGGCAGTTAGATTCTTGATTATAGTCCTTTTTCTTTTTTATGTGATAAGTGGCAGACGAGCAGACGGATCACCTGATGGTAAGCGATTGCCGCCGCCTATGGACACCCGCGACACCAGTGGAGTCACAAGTGCACTGCCAAGCTTTAAATCCCTTCCCCCGGATTTGGCCTCCGGTACCCTCATTAACGCATCGAAACAGCACAATGCTGCTTCACGCCTTTCTGTGAGGCCGTGGTATCACTCCGGTCGAGCCGGCCCATTCATGCCGAAACGTGGCTCTCCCACGGTCGGTGGCGTGTTTGGGAGAGTTTTGGCACGAGAGGTTGGGAAATCCAATTTTTCTAGCTCTATTCCGCGTTATGTCTGTGTGCAGTCCAGTCGTATTGAACATCCTCCTCATACTCATGATTCATGATCCTTCATTAGCGTATGATTCCCGGTTGCATCCAAAGCTGTCGCTCTGGAGCCAGGGGTACGCCTGGACCATGATTCTGGATTTGGGGAGTATGTTAATTACATTGAAGCGACTGCCGTCTGACCTTCGCAACCCTTCTACAAGGGAACCAGAACAACTGAGACATGGTTACACGTTTCAGAAACTAGTCCAGTCCAGTCGTATAGAACTATTCTAAAGCAATTTACCAAACATGAGGTATAAAGAGCCCTGAAACAGTTAATAGTTACAATTGTAGGATTAACATTCTAGAACGATTATGACGTTATATCAAAAGTACATTACATTGTTATTCAGATTCAGTACACACATGTATATTGTGAATTACAGATATTATTATCGTGCCATCCCGCTTATTCCACAGCCATAATTCTGGTCGTAAAATTTTACGAGTAATCTTCCGTAAGCTTAGATATGTAATGTACGTACGTTTGAAGGTACCTATATAGTAGACCGCTGAATGCATTTTATGTTTACACGTATTGACATTTAAATAGAAACGGAAATATACATTAATTAAAAAACAAACGATTTAGAGGTCATAGTGGGTACACAAAGCACAAATTAATGAGTTCTAAAATGGCTTAAATAACACATCAGTAACATTAATTTTTAAATAAAATGCAACAATACATTATGTAGGTACGTCGCACGAACGTACGAGTCGATAAAAAATAAAAAACGATAGTTTCTATGACTTATTGTCGAAATTAAACTTTACCCATCTTATTAGAAATCGCGATCTAAAGTTATTACTGTTACTAAAACTCATGTCATCCCGTTCCATTACGCAATGTTAAAAGGGGCTGGCACGAATTTTATTCCGGGACTATCCTTAGTTCGTGATTTGTAATAAGGGGGCGTATGTACACCTTTTCTACCGATTTGCTCCGAGACAATTGAAAAATCCAGGGCTAATATTGTAAAGAAAATTCTTGTCTTTCGTACGACATAAAGCCAACGCGTCCTGAATACATATCACAACCTCTACATTTCACATTTGCAATCAAATAACAATGTAGGATTCCTACGACAAAGTTCCGAAGCAGAAACGCGATTTTTGATCCAAGATACGGTACCATTAATTGCCCATATCGGATGATTTATGGCCGCGGCGGAGATGCAGCGGCGAGGAATGAATCACCGCTGCTCGTCTCGGCCCTCCATTTTCATACGTCGCAAGGGTTCATCCGAGGATCAACTTGAAGAATTTATTGAGAGTGTTTACGCGGAGAGAAAATAAGCTGTGCCCTTTCAAAGGTTTTATTGCAATGCTTGTTTCTTCTACCCTCATCTGTGTGGAGGAAAGGGCCGTGGACATCATTACATTCTTGAGTAGTATTTTGTGTGTTTTTGTCTTTTTGCAAATTTGACCAGTTTTTTTCCATTATGTCCTGGGTCAATTGTGGTTCACATTTTCTTGCAAAAAATTAAATGTTACTTGTCATTCCAAAAGGATATTCCGAAATTACGGACATTATTTAACTACATCCGGATCACAACCTGGAAAGTCGATGATTATGTAGCAGTCAGATTGTATAATCTGCCGTATTACAATATGGTTAGCTGTTATCAAAAACAGGGCTGTTTTTAAATTCGGCGGTGCAACGGTAGCTGCTGTCATTGCGATACATCATTCAGCTGCAACTTACTTATACAAAAATGTTTAAAAATTTAAATCAATTATATTAGTCAGGAATCATGCAAATGGCCATTGAAGTCACTGTTCACTAATATAATTTAACACTTTTTATTTGTGTCATTCGCTCAAAACTTCGCCATTCAGCAATACAATATCTGTGTCGCCATTGTTGTTGTTTATGTCAAGCAGTGCCACTAGTAATCGGAACTAAAAATGTCAAAGAGGCGGCGAATCTCTTGCTTTATTACATTATGGCTAGCAGAGTTCAATGACGTATTGCGCCGAATACATTCTGGCTGTTTTTTATTCAGCCGCTATAGATCCGGCTAATCGTTGAACCACCTCATTTCAAAACGGCCCTGCTTTTGATAACAGCTAGCCGTAATGTTATACGGCAGATAATACAATCCGACTGCAAAAATTACACGAGATGTACCAATTTATTGGGGTAACCGCAATACACAAAATTATTATTATTAGATTGTCGATTTGTATAAATTCAATAGTAGCAATTTCCAGTTTTATCGTAGAATATTTTGTAAAACGAACGGATTCAGAGTTTATATTTGCAAAATTCAAAATGGTTGCCCTTGTCGCCACAAAGTGAAACGAAACTTGCATTTCAATTCAAGTTTTGTATTTGAACAGACCAAGTCGATCCCTATAGAAGGGTCCTGGCTGCTCAGTGGCTGGGGCGTTGAAAACCTGGCACCGACCAAACTTTGCATCCTGTCTTAACAGTTAAAAAGTATAATTTTATTTTCATGTTACTTTTTGGAGACAAAATTCTTATAGGACTCAGATGGAGGGCCGCGCAGTAGACTTTATTATTTAACTTGGACAGAAAGGGGAAACAAAGACAGTTTTGGAGAATTCATCAAAAGTTTTGATTGTATTACGTACACTCCCGCCTCGAATGCTTGTTAATCTTTCGTCGCCTTTTTTGTATTCGTTCTTAAACTCCGCTTGTGGCAACCGCTCAATAAAATTCGCAAATAAAACTTGCCAAACTGGCAGCGAAAATTTCTTGTACACTCAAACTAACCCCTTTCTTATCGTCGACAAAGTCCGTAAACAATACGAAGTTGTTTATATCTCATTAGGTCACAACCATTACCAGTGTACGCGGTATTTTTTTGATTTGATTTTGTTATTTATTCGTTCTTTTTGTTTTCCTTTTTGTTGTCTTCTTTTTTTTATGTGATAGGCGGCAGACAAGCAGACGGATCACCTGATGGTAAGCAATTGCCGCCGCCCATGGACACGCGTGACACCAGTTTAGTCACAAATGCTCTGTCAACCTTTAAACCCTTCCTCCGGATTGGGTTTCCGGTACCCTCACTCACGCAGCGAAACAGCACAGTGCTGCTTTACGCCGGTTTTCTGTGAGGCCTTGGTATCACTCCGATCGAGCGGCCCATTCATGCCGAAGCGTGGCTCTCCCACGGTTTCTGTTATCATATTGTTTGTTAGTCACGTTAGAAATTGATTTCGTCACTCAAGGTCCAAACAGGCGGCAGCTTCCAGCCACGGTGTTCCCTGTTCGCTACGACATATCCTTTTTTAAACGAGGTTTGAAAAGAGTTCTTCTTTCACGGTAGGCAGCGGCATGACTGTGCTCCGGCATTGTTGATGTCTATGAGCGGCGGTTACCATATACCATCAGATGGGCCGCATGCTCGTCTGCCTATTATTCGCAATAAAAAGAAAAGCTGCTCTAAACCGCTGCAGCACATGCTGAGCTTGGATATTGTTAACCACTTCACTTTGTTCCTTTTTTTCTTCCTTAGTCACTAGTTTAAGTGTTAACTTATTTTAATTGTTCTTATTTGTCGTTCACTACCACTGTTCCGTTTGGAACAGTGGTAGTGAACGGTGCCTTTGGTCGAAGGGTTGCGGGTTCGATCCCCGCACAGTACATACATTTGTGTGCGTGAACATGTCTGTTTGTATTGGTCTGGGTGTTTCCCATGTATTATAAGTATGTATTTACAAAAGAAAAGTATATTATATGTATATATTTGTAATCCCACTGTTGATTCTGATATCCGTAACACAGGTGCTTGAGCTACCTATCTCGGAATCAGATCAATGTATGTGATGTTGTGAAATATTTATTTATTTATTATTATTATTTGACTATTACTTTCCTATGTATTCTCGTCTGCCACCTATCGCATTAAAAAGAAAATAAAAAAATAACTGAAATGAACAAAAACTTCTTCATTTTATGATAACATCTTTCAAAAACCCAAAGACGGTACCGCAATTAAGTTTAATAACAAGCAAAGCGGAATTACATCTTGAACGTGTGTACAAATTGTGCGGAGTCTAAATGAGAGGTAAATCCGTTTTAAACCGCAGTAGACGGGGCAGGACGCGCAGAGCTCTCGATCCGTCACGCGCGCACAAACTTAATCCCTCATCAAATCCAGATTAATTAAACTGAAGCCGACCACGATCCCAGCCAAGCCACTCACGCATGCCACGCATGTGTAAACCGGGCCTTATAGTTCACATTGCCTCTCCTAGGCAAAGACGTTCTGTGTGAGGCTCAGCTGAAGACACAATGCCCGTGATATCTCCTCTACCTCAGCGTTTTCAAACGTTTGCATTTAGGTTGGTTTAGCGAAGTTAAGAAACTATTTTCTTTGTATTTTTTTTAATATAAGACCAAACTGGTAGCAAAGGTACTACGAGCTCGACCAATACCTAAATTAAGTAAAAACACTTTTTTGAGATTAATTTATATATAGTGTTTACTTATAGTTCAGGTATAGTAAAATTTGGTAAATAAAAATTTTATACCTCCTTGGTACTCGTAGTTGGTTAGATAATGTTATGCTGTCTTTGGATGTCACAAGCATTTGGATTTACCCTGTATAATCTAGCAATTTGGTAAACACAAACAACAGGAATGCGTCCCGACTGCAAAATTTTTCTTAAATGCAAGGGTATCAAGACTTCCTTGTTTGAGGATTTCTCACACACATTACAGTACCATAATATTTATATTACCATTTTTTAAATATTTTAACCACATGTAATTCAAATACTAGAGTTGATATCGAAATTAAAAAATATAGTAATTATTAAAAATATTATAATTAAAAATTGTAATCTTAAGAATTAATGAGGTGACTTACACATCGCATGTCTGTTATATTTAGACTGTGACTTGTTTTTTATGCGATAGGTGGCAGACGAGCAGACGGATTACCTGATGGTAAGCAAATGCCGCCACCGATGGACACCCGTGACACCAGTGAAGTCACAAATGCACTGCCAAACTTTAAACCCCCCTTTTCCCCCGGATTGGGCCTCTGGTACCAAACACAGCACGGCCCTTACTCACCAAACACAGCACAGTACTGCATTACGCCGGTTTTCTGTGAGGCTGTGGTATCACTACGGTCGAGCCGATCCATTCATGCCGAAACTTGGCTCTTCCACGGTTAAAACTAACACGGTGACTAATATACTTATATAATCTGTGGTGACATTACCTGTTCTGTAGGTAGATAGGTATAATTGACGGTGTGATGCAAAGGCACTTCAGTGACATTAACATGGGGGCGCTGTACGATATTTTTTCTATGGGAAATGTCAAAAGCACTGACACTCTTGTAAAGGAAACTGCGTTAGTTCCGACTTTTGCCACGTGCCAAATAACCGTGATCGGACTGTATATCTGTACACACATGACAAGAATTTGATAAATTGTCATTAAGTTGTAAGTCCACTGCCGTGGCCTGTTAATCCTGGATTAATAGGGACTGTTATGAATTAGGCGACTTACCCCGAGACAATTCTTAGATCATTATTAATTAGTATTAATTACTGCCACTGTAACAAGGGAAATAATAAATAGGGGACTCTTTTTGACTGGAAGTCAAGTGTAATACTTAATCGTCCTATTTTGTTGATGATCATCTATTTCTCTGAAGGTTAAGCACCTACTTGTTTATTAGATAATGTAAGCTTATAATATTAATAGTTGGAGCTTCTTCATAAATATCACGGGCTCCTTGTTTTATACGATAGTGTAAGCTTATGATATAATGATTGGATCTTCACAAAAGTCCCCGCAAAAGTCGGCATACCAGCTTATTGTCCCAACTTCATCATGTTTACTTGTACTCGTATAAAAATGGATGTGGCTTCACTTATTTATTACATTGTATGGCAATTGGCAGACAAATAGTTTTTTAGATTTTCACGTTGCATTATAACTATAATGTATCAAGACGGGAATTAACACGATATTTATTATGTGAAACAACATTGTGTACTCACATATTTGGCTCGACGTTTCGGCTACGTTACAGTAGCCGTGGTCACGAGCGGACTGTCACGAGCCAAATATGTGAGTACACAATGTTGTTTCACATAATAAATATCGTGTTAATTCCCGTCTTGATACATTATGGCAGACAAATGCTTAAGGTAAAAACAAAAAAAACTGTAGACAAGTTTTTTCACACAATCAGGGGAAATTATGTAATCGAAACCATTTATTTCATGGTTAAGGTGACGGGTAGGACACACTAGCGACGACAAATGATTTAAATTGTTAGCAACTTCCATATATCTACTGACCTATAACTGCGCTAAAAACACATTCAGGAGGTGCTCCTGAAGTTGCCCTACTGATGTTACAGAAAAATCATTCATTGTCCCCAAATAACTATCACCCTAATTTTAATTGTTAGCGTAGAGTAAGATCAATTTTAAGTTTTAATTTATTGCTTATATGATTAAAGTTGCTAAGACCTATTTTAGCCTGAAACACAGGTCACCCTTGTTCAGGCAAAATGTTAAATATGTGTACTATTATATAAGATTTATTGATCAAAAGTTGTATCAGACATAAGTTATTTGAAATAAATATTTTATTTATTATTTTATTTATAACTAAACCGGATATCTTTTAAACAATTTCGAAGCAGCCTCTCGGGAAACACTACTATACTATTTATTTAAGACTTATACTTAATTTTTGAGTCTGCTTTTGTACTCGAAGTTTTAATTACCGCCAAAAACGGCCACTTATGGCGTTAATCCAAATTTCGAGTGCAAAAACAGATCAAAAAGTAGTGCACAATTATTAAATAAATAGTATAAATGTTTGCTTAGGAGAACATTTCATGTATCGTTAACAAAAATCTCATGAAAATTTCACATCAACTAAAATACGTTCTGAAAAATCAAAGAACCCTTTCTAATTCAATCATTCGCTCAGACCGGTAGTTCCTGCTCGTTCCATAATAAATTATCCGGTTTTTCAATTACGCGAAACCGACGTCGCCCCGAGATGTTTGAGGCTACCGCATCCGGGACAACAAGTGCATTATTCAAACGTGGCATGTTATGCACCTACCTGCAGGCACTTATGTAATCAGCCGCACGAGTACAAGGCGCCCCTTTGGCACACTTTACTCCCCGTCGTTAAGACTATCCAGTACCACGTTACTCAAAGCACTCTGACATCTAAAACGAACATCTAACAGAAATTAATGGCTCAAGTTCGCACGGCGTTAACACAGGAGAAAACTCTTTTGTTCACTCCCACGAAATTCGTTTACGGTAGATAAACAACGATTTACGACATCGCATATGTATCTACATCTTTTTATTCGGTGCTATTCCTTTTGTATTGGTAGCGTATTCCCAAGACGCCAGGGGTACCTGCTTACGCTACGATACGAACGTACAAGTGCTCCGATAAAGCACTATTGAGACTCTTTGTCTCTTAATATAGAACTGATTTGAATAGACCAATGCATACATTCGAAAGGTCAGAGTTATGGTCACATATTCTTATGTTTGAAAATTGTCATTGTTTTGCTGGTTTAAGCTTGGGAATATGTGGATACGGTAGCTATAATGTTTAAGACCGAATACATGTTTTCAGGTTTGTAAACTTTATGATTATTTAGTAATAGAAACTAAAATGGACATAACGTATATTTGACTATGAATAAGCTTAGGAATTATGTACCTATATACATTTATATGATACCGTTATATCAAGGGGAAAAAACATAATAGAGTTTTTTCTTAACTTAACATGTCTTACATTAGCAAAAAATAAGATAACCGAGTGAAATACAAACATAATTCAACCGAAGTAACAACAATAACTTACATGAGAATATGAGTATCATCATGTAACTTGATATAAGATTTTAATGAAAGGATTAAGAACATGTTGAAATATGTGATAGCTTCCGGGACATGAAACAAAATCCATTACATTAATGTTAAAAGAAGAGCAACAATACGTCACTGTCGGGCCGGAGTGGAGAGCGGGAGAGCGGGCCGGGAAGTGATTCCGAAGGCGGAATGCCCGCGACGTGCCGCGACTGCCGATCCGCAGACCCGCTGACAGCGCGGGCGCCGACGCACTCTCAGAAACAATAACCACTTGGATAACTACTCATACCTACTATCATTTCATTATTTTGATTATTCTTAATAAAGCACAATGTATCTAATCTAGTGGATAACGAGTTGTTGTGGCAACAGACGAGAACCTACTGATCGCAGAGTTGCCTCAATTGACACGTTTAATCTTAGTGCCCCGCTGGCAGTACCTACAGTACAGACAGCCAGACACATCAGGTGACTATAATCTATCTTTAAATATAAATATATATATAAATTTTCTTCAATGTATTTTGAACTAAAGATGTTTGACATTAAATACATTTCACAGAGTGCCTGATTTGTGCACTCAAAATTGAGTTGACAAAATCGAGTTTTGATCGTAGGTAACATAGTATATGTTCATACATAGTATTTATTGTACATCTATCCGGACGTGCCATTGAGTTTGATTAACATTGACAGAAATCCTTATGTTTAAAATTCCTATCCGAAATACCCCGATGGCTGCGTGAACGCACTCTCAAAACCAAAACTAGGTAGCGGTATGGGTTATTACAATTTTTTCTTTGCTTTTGTCAATGTGTTCTTATGGCACAATATTTAAGAAATCAGATTTATCTATTCATTTGAACTACACACAACTGATGGGTTATGAAACATAAATGCAAGTAAAGAGCTATATGGTTTTAGTATATTTTGTATTTTTCTTTTTCTGTTTTTTTGTATTTTTTTTTTCATTTATTTGTTTTGTTTTCCTACCAATCGATGTAGTACAGAGTTAAGCAGTGCAACAATAATTATGGTTACTGACTACTATCTACGGGAGAGCTGTGGTGACCTGTGATACAGGTTTTTAATAATACCTTCTTCAGGCACCAGCCTCTCACAATGATAAGGGTATAAAGTGTACTAGATACTTAACTTGACTATTGTAAAACGAAATAATTGTGATACACCTAGCTTTAGTTCTTTTATTTAACCAATGTATTGTGGAGAGAAAAAATAAACAAAAATTAATTTATTAAAAAATTAAACTTCACAATCAACAGTTCGTAGTATTTCGTAGCAATACGTAGACGCCTACGAAGGTCAGCTGCTACAGAGTATTCGTAGCTGATGAAGCAAATGTTTATTTATAGTGCGAAGATGTTCGCTTTTACAAACTACATATTTATTAAAATTGCAAAGTTTATTTTCATTTATTTTTTTTTACTTTTATACATTTAATGGCTTTAATTTTGCAACTACGTTATTATACAAAGGTTGATGATATGCGAATAGTAGGTAAAAAAAACCACCTTCAAAAACCACGAACTAAAAAGTGTAAAATAATATTTCTAACACTTTATACACTTCAAATAACATTTTGTAACAGTACACTCGAGAAAAGGTTTATTCAAAAGGGATTTAGGCGCCGACCTCGGTAAAACCTTTTCTCGAGTGTACTGTTACAAAATGTTATTTGAAGTGTATAAAGTGTTAGAAATATTATTTTACACTTTTTAGTTCGTGGTTTTTGAAGGCGGTTTTTTTTCACAGATTTTTTTTTGTTTACATCGTTTATATAAATTTCTGGCACTAAAATTATTGTATTTAAACATGTACATAACATTTTTATAATGTTTAATTAGCTTTTTTTACATAATGGCGAACAAATAAATTACCCTTACTTTTTTTTATTGTATAAAATAGACAGACGAGATGGCGGCCCATGGTAAACAGTAACCTCTGCTCATATGACATCAACAACTTACTATAATGATTTCAGGAAGTACCTGCGCATGTGTGAAATTAAGTGTATTGAATCTGTTTTTAGGAAGAGGAACTCACTAAAGCACCTACCTTAACTGCAAACTTATACGAGTATCTCCAGTGAGAATAATTAAACCCCGATTCGATAGTTTCTATCAACTATTCTGTAATTGTTCCTTGAGAATCCTAAACATCTAGTGAACTTCCTGTAGCCTGAAGGAGAGTTATCGTATTCACGTTGGGATCAGACTAGCTGAAGTTATACTGAAGATCGTTTATGAATATCTGGCGTTAATGATTCCGTAAACGCTCCTCAATAGAACGCCACTATACTTACTGAAATATTAACACCACTTAGAAAGCCTGGTGAGATAACTCTATTCACGTTAATATATGTGGTACCGATTACGGCTACGGCGGCCAATCTGAACGATCAGCCACTTACGCAGGCTATATAATAGTGCTCAAGTGTGTGCGCAAACACAAGTGCATTCTCTATTCCCTTACGATGGGACACCAGCGTGACACGACCGGAGAGGGATTGGGCGCAGGACCAACGGCTTAACGTGCTTTCCGAGGCAGGGGGTTCATGACCGGCGACTTCCAGACTCCGGGCTGACACTAAGTATTTCTTACCGAAAACATAGGTAAAATTTTTTAGCCCGACCCGGGGATCGAACCCGGGACCTCTTGCGCAGCCGTCGCATTAAAGTGCAGTCCACTAACCACTGCGCCAACGAGGCAGACATATGTGGTAATTATAGTAAAGTGAGTGAAGCATCACCTGTATCATAGATATTTAGTTATCGCTATTAACAAGGGATTAGACTCAATCCCCACACTTGCCAAATGCGAGTTGGTGATCACAAACCCGCATTTCGCAAGTTCAAAAAATTCGAAATATACTTTTTGCTCAACCTGGAAATCGAACCAAGCCCGAATTACGGCCCGGTACATAAACCACTAGACCAACCGGGTGTTAAGTGGTAAGCAGTAAACTAATTCAAGATGTGGGAAGAGAAGGCGAACCTTTGACTGTAGCCTGACAGCCTGGCAAGGACAGCTCTATTGTATATCGGCTGTTCCTTCTCCTAAGCAATGGGGGCCCTCCCCCTAATGACGAGTCCGCTATGTTAGTTAGGGTCTTTGCGCCTGAGCAGGCATATAAAGATCTTAAGCCGTTCCTACTCATGTGAGGATACCCACTCTGTCGATGAGGAAGCATCGCTAGAGCTGGAGGGAGAAGCTCGACATAAGGGGACATTTTCCAGAGTCTAAGCTTTGGTAGATGGGCTGAGCCACACCTTAGAAACGTCCTCACAGCGT
Source organism: Marasmia exigua (assembly GCA_019059595.1). Lineage (NCBI taxonomy): Eukaryota > Metazoa > Arthropoda > Insecta > Lepidoptera > Crambidae > Marasmia > Marasmia exigua. The sequence continues at coordinate 14,897,135 of CM032466.1, forward strand.
GATTGAAAGGGAGCTACAGATTGTTGGGATATCCCACTGGCAGCCCTTCTCTAGTAGGAATAGCCACACATAAAATAACCGACCCCTCGTAAGTCGGGTATGAAATTGGATAATCCTTATCGTACTAAGGGGTGACGGCTCCCCCTGCGAAATAAGTAGGTACTATTATTTTTAATGTGAGAGAAACTTGAGTAGTCATGCTCACTCAAATGTCCCTGAGATGGTGGCGCTATGTGGCGGGTCATTACATTCCCTCTAATATGGTTGAGTGAAATTATGGCAGACACATACGTCATACTTGTGAACAGGTGCTCACCATTGGGGATTAGTCTGCTTCGCTTTACCTCATATTTAGGTTCAAAGGAGAGATTAGGGACTGCTATTGGACGGTCGTCTTGCGTGGAATGCGCACCTCGAACGTATATTCCAGGAACATTAATTGTATGGCGGTAAAAATATACAATAAAATACCTGACCTATTCAAATTGTTACCAGACCAGAAACAACTTTCCGAGCCGGTGGTTGAATGGCATTATGTTTATTAATTTTTTTAGTATATTTACGTTTCAACATATATATGTATCAACATGTAAATTATAAATAAGTACTGCCTACGCCAATAGGTCTATTTTAATAATTTAAATCTTAATTAGATAATGTTAGAGTGTATTTTTCTATGTTTAATCATGTAAAAGTAAAAACCAATCTGAGGTCTTTGTGTGGCAAAACTTCACATAGTTTTCAACCAATAAAATCATTCAGAATTTTGCACTGTCTAAAAAGAGACCTAAGCTAAACACACGCCTTTGTAATTTCGAACGTTATTTTGAGTAGGTATACTCTAGTTTCTAATCCAAATCTTCTTTTATTTGTTTGCCCTAGCGCGAACAAGTACTTATAAATAGTTTTAAATTACTTAAATGTATGACAGATTTGTAAGTGCTGTATACAAGCCTATGCAAATAAAGAATCTTTTGACTTTGAATTTCAATCAAAAAGAAGGCAGTTAACTAATTGCGCCTACATTGTGTGCTGTAAAAACTGTGACCTTATTATTAAGTACTAAAGTTGAATATAGTTCAAAGTTCTATCAAAGATTTCCATTTCTACTTTCATAAATTAGTTAGGTTATTACATACAACCTTACATAACAACTCTTACAACATGTGAACTTGTATCTACATTACGTCCTGTTAGTGACATACTCGTTATTTTCCACGAACCTTGGTTAATTTTTCTACAGAATGTTCCTATGTAATATTATAAAAGTTTCATAAAATTGTTTCTATGCTAGAGTTGCTAAAATGAAAATTGGCTGGTTATTTTCTCCCTAAAAGAAATAACAAATATAGACATCAAAACGTATGCGAAACGGTACTCTGAATATACAAAAAGAAGCAAAGAGTCTAAACGACTGACGTTACATAAATATATCTCCACTTCCGCGACGCGACGACATGAAAATTTCACGTGTCGTTTACAAGAATAATCGCACAGACTTTTTTATTTGGCATCTTTGTTGTACGTACACAATACAAAAGTTTGAAGAAACTCGAGCGAGCGATAGGGTTCAAGAAATATAAAAAAAATGTTTGCTTTATCCATATAGCGCCTACCATGCTATTATTTTTACAATATATAATCACACAAGTAGCACAGTAATAAGGAATCTACGACGACGACGACGATATCCCTATTCATCAAAATCGGTAGGATATTTTAGTCGCAATCGCAATCGACACACAACCCACATAGTTACTTACATTAGACGGCTAAAAAAATAACCCTTTCTTTTTGGTTTTGCTGTAGTCGGTTAAAAAGTTATCATCATAACGCCTGTTTGTGTTGTAAACCACTTTTGGCAACTTTTATTTTATTTGGCAAACATTTATAACGATATAGATAAAGACGATCGACACATTTTCAAATTGTGTTCCTATATGAGTTTAGAAAATAACGGAATAACAGGCACTGAAGCACTAATCTGTAGCTTGTGGTGTGTAGACAGTCTATATAGGAGGCGGAATGATCGCGACTTGCCTCGTTGCTTTTCTAAAATATAAAAAAGAGAGGATCAAGTCTAACATCGTTCCACCCTGTTCGTCTATCTCCTTTACGGCACGCTACTATTGCTTTATCCAGGAGAACCTCATAACCTCATCCACCTAACTCCGTTATTTAAATAGAGTAGGTAGGTAGGTAACAAACCTTCAACGCGGCTCGAAAGCCACAAAAAAAACAAGTCACTACAATTTTCACACGTCGACAAGCGTCGTTCGGAAGAATAATCGGCCAATCTGAACTCTGGTTTAGCTCGCCCCGTGACGAGGCCGACACGACGCGCGGCCGGCGTGTGTACGTGACGTGGAATAACTCACAAGCGTAATGCCACCAACTTCGCCCGCTCACTGCTCTCAGCGGGGAATTTTATGTGCATTATTATAACGCTTACGTACCCGCGCGAGTTCTGAACCGGAGAACTCAATCCTCAATGTCTTTATGGCCGCAGCTAAGACGATGCCATTTGCTCTGAAATAACTAAATTATTGCTGACTGTTGGCGGTTGGCTAGGAAACGTGGTAGATGTTACGGTGTGGGACCAATCAAAGTAGAATTGATCGGTTTATGTGACAAAATATTATTGACACCTGGACAGAGATTGCTACTATTATATTCGGTATTGTTGGGGGGATTACGCACTACAAACGATGATGAGGTTCTATTTTTCAGATAGATTTTTTTCAGCTAAATCTATGATCAACAACTGAACAGACCGAACTGGTATTAATTGTAATTAAAACTGTATATATATATGTATGTGTATTTTATTGTTTGTATGCATTTTCATCTTCGATAGATGGGGATAAAACTAATTACTTTACCCATAACCTTACTGATTAAGATGAATTGAACGTTCCTTTTTAGAGTTCCGCAGAAAAACGAAACCCTTATGGATTCGTCTGTCTGTCTATTCGTATGTCACAGCCACTTTTTTCCGAAACTATAAGAACTACTATCTACTGCTGAAACTTGGTAAGAAGAGTATTCTGTGCTTTTCTCACAAAAAAATACAATAAAATCTGAGGTTCCCCATACATTAGATTGAAACTCATTTTTTTTTTCATCGAACCCGTACGTGTCGGGTCACACGCGCTTAATGAAAAAAAAATCTATGGATCTGGTCTTCAAAAATGATATTGAAGTTTTTTTTTTTCTAAAGTGAGTTTGCGCGTGAGACACTTCCAAAGTGGTAAAATATGTTCGCACACCTAGGACTCTCTTAAGTAAGAGAATGCTAAAACTTAAAAAATAAAATCCTACGGAACCCGATCCAGTGGGCGAGTCCAAATCAAAGTTGACCGCTTTTTAAAGTAGGGAGAAATGTTTCGTTCGCGCCTTGTTATTTTCATTTTGATTGAAGAGAATAAAACTTAAATTATTTCCTATTGCTTTTAATTAAATTATTTAAAGCCCCCAGTAATTTAAATAGATTAATAAGTATTCAAAGCATTTATCTGTCGCCAGCTGCCTGATCACTTTCGGTGGAGCGGAAGCAAAAATTTATATTCCATAGACGTTGCAGCAAAACGGTGTCTCGGGCTAAATTGCAGGACAACCTTTCATTATCTGTGGTCTCCCAGGCACCTGCGCTCCCGACGCTTTCCACGGATTTATCTAACAATAAATACAAGCCGCATTGTCTTGATTGAGAGGTTTAAAATCTTTGGAGAATAATGGTAACCAAAAGCCAAAAATCGTTTATTACAAATTGATTTAAATACAGCGTCTGTGCTATGTTTCGCTTCCTGAGTGAAGATACCGGAGGCCTCATCTGGAGTAAGGTTGGCAGCGCACTTGTAACTCCACTGGTGTTGCGGGTGTCTATGGGCGTCAACAGTCATTTACCATCAGGTGATCCGTCTGCTCGTCTGTCACTAGTGACAAATTATAACATAAGTTTAGGGGAACAGTTTATCATTTCCACTAATTCGAAATGGATGTTTTCACTTTGCAATTACGAGTATGTACAGTAGGTACTTAATAAAGATCATGACAAAAGAGAGGGAACAAAGGAAAATCTACAATAACATGCCTACGAGTGCGGACTTGTATGTAGGTATGAATGAGCACGTAAGTTATAATTAACAAAATATTCGCTATAAAATAAAAGTAAGTGTATACATATACCTATACATGCGCTTCACTTGCACAATTAAATATGGATTACTGCATAGCAGCCGGGTAAACAAAGCGTCAAAAACGTTATTGTATCCTGTTTGTATTCACTTAATTAACTCTCTTGTCACCGACAACGCAGCTCTGGCTTAATACTTTAAGCGGCTAAAACGCAAACTACAACGCCGTAGTATTTTATATCCTCTTACCTCCGGCTCTTTATTAGATTAACTATTAATTAAAAACGATGCATAGCTTGACTATATGAGAGATTTGGCCAGCCGCTCAGTTACTCGCATCCTAAAATATGTACTTAATGTTCTCTATGCGTCGACAGATTGCATCAGCAGATGTATAACCACGAGCTGACCACACGTCTTTCGAGGTGGGGACAAACGTCAGACGCTTTTTAGATATCCTGTGATACATGCAAAACCAATAACAGAGACACCACTATGACACGACCGGAGATGGATCGGGCGCACGAGCAACGACTTCTCATGCTTTCCGAGGCACGGACACATATCGCACACCTAATGAAGTAAGTACTTATGCTTACGCGATTTTTTTATTTCACTAAACGATAGAGAATACTTCGGCACTATATGTGAATTTAATTCATATTTTTTAACAGAAACCAACAATAGATCTTCTACTGGTCGCAGTGGCTATGAGACGCAATGCTCACCCCATTTCTTTCAAATAAAACAGAAAACCATGTTAATACACATAAAAAATATAAAAAGTACGTCTTTAAAATATATACCTATTGTTTCTTTTTGTGATAAGTCGTTATCAAATATTTAATTTAAGAAGCTGGTCATACAGAAATAAAGAACATGTTAAAAAGCTTTTAATCATATATAATGCATGTATATTCCATTTATCATTTAGCCAGCAAAACAAAAAAACATCTGTTTTTTCGCTCTCCTGTAAAGTTGGTGTTTTCGAGTTACGCCTTTGTTGTTCTCGGTGTGCGATATGCTGGTGCTACGTGTGCGATATGTAGGTATTTACCTACCACACCCTTAGAGTAGGTATAGATTCCATATTAAATGTCTCCACGTGTAGAGGAACAAGTTAGAAAGAAGCCTTCTTATCTTATCTGTTAGTATTTTATGAACCCTGTGGGACTTTTGTGCCTCATCTTGTCATTTAAAAAAAGACTTAAGTTGGCGAGTATTTCAATACTTTTGATTGTCACGGCGTCCTACGGTGAACCTGATAGTTTTTTTTATGAGTATAGAATGCAGTCCAGCAGACGGATCACCTGATGGTAAGTGATTACCGCCCCCATGGACGCCTGCAACACCAAAGCAATAGCCCAATACCCAGCATTCCGGCTAACCAACGTGCGTGGGACCTCTAATGATTAGCTTTTAAGCTTACGTACAAGATTGATTGCCGATCAGATATCACTAATGAACTCTCGAGAGCTTGATGTTGGACTTTTAAAGTAAAATGTGTTTTCAAGTCTCTGCAGCACAGTTAAAGTCTTGTACAAAGAAGATGAAAAAGGCTGAAGTTTAAATAAGTAATAATTAACTAGACTACGTACATTTTAAGTGCAAACAACGATAAGATATAATGTGTCTTAACTATAGTAGAATTCTAGTCGAATAATGTCTTTGGCTTAATACTTTTAGGAATATCTGTTTGACTAAAATACCTACTTAAATAAACATTCCTTTCAGAAGTTTATTCTTTTTACATACACAACGCAATAAAATAAATTAGGCAAAGATCAACATTAAAAATCAAAGAATTAGCACAAACCACTCCACAGTACGACCTAGCACCACTTCAACTAATTGTGTCCGCTTATGTTAGAATACAGAACCGAGTTTCACTAGCATTCCTCGTGCAAATTAGTTGGTCCAGACTCTGATTTAATTGATCCAGACAGGATGATGGATTGGAGTAGGAATCTTGCGGCGGTTAAAGATGAATCTGGTGGCCGCTTCTTCCTGTCGGCTCGAGTAACCGCAACGAAATTCTTATCAATCTTGTTAATGGTTTTTATTGCCAACTTGTACTTACCTACCTCATCGTGTGTAGTTAGGTAACAATAGCTTTTGCCCGTAGCTTCGGTTGCGTTATAAAAAGGGACAAAAAGTAGCCTATGTCACTGTCCCTCCCTTCAACTATCTCCACTCAAAATATCACGTCAATCCGTCTCTCCGTATAGTCATGAAAGAGACAGACAGACATACACACTTTCACATTTATAAATTCGTATGGATATTGGGTTATTTTATTTTATGGTGCCGCGCTTACATGAGGTCGGTTGTATCAAGGTTTAATTGATACTAGACGGTGTGATGAATTGGACAGAATGTTGCGGTGATTAAAGATTACTGTTCTCTACTGTATCTCTATGTTTAGGTCACACTTTGTGGAGTAGACTCAGTTTAATTGACCCAGGCGTAATGATTTACCGAAGCTGGGTAGCTTGTGGCAGATAAAGGCGTATTAGTACAGGCGATGACATATCACGGTAAACGAACATGTAAAAAATACTAAGGTACATCGGCACCACCAGAGCTATATGCGGATTTTTCAGATGATAGTACACTGAATCTTAAAAAAAATACCTTCCTGGAGCCCAATTCTCGTGCTCGTGATATTTGAAAACATGGTGGATAACACCTGAAAACCATACAAAAAAACTACGTTTTAGTGAGATATGTCGTATAATAATAAATGTCACGAGCACGAGAATTGGGATCCTGCTTAGAGAGAGAGAGCTCTTTCAGGAGAATGAGCTTCAGAGGTAATAAGTAAAAGTATGTTATAAAACTCTATGAGTAGGTAAGTCAATGTAAAATAATCATATCAAAGGTAGCTTATAAAACTCGACTAAAATAACCAACTCCGATGGGCAAGCAAATATAAATATTCATTAACCAAATCCATTAAGAATAATCTGAAAGAGGGTTTCTAAATTAAAAAGCTAAAGTGTCGTATTTCAAAATTGTGTCAAACGAATAATAGCATGTAAAATGCAAATAGCGAATGCAGTAAACAAGATGTTGGCTGTAAATATGAGCGTGGGCCTGTTGGTGGCACCACCCAACATAAATATTCGGCATAAGTTATGTGCTATGTCCCGCCGCGAGACAAAAACACCTCAGAAATGGAGCTTTGATTTTAAATTCTAATTTTATGAATCGTCTAGTTTGCATATCACAACGTATTTGGCTTGAAGTCATTTCGGTTGCGCCCGCGTTTTTATGACTCATGTGTAATGTTATGCTTCTCCATCTTCGTGGGAAATTAAAAACATTTCAATTTACTTGCTGATCAAAAGCATGAATATCTTGATATAGTCAAAGGTGAGGCGTTAAAGGTCGAAGGTGACGGTCGTACCTGGAATTAGATATTTTTTAAAGATGAACTTGACGATTTTGTCACCCAGTAGCTTGAGTGCCGCTTGAGACGTAGAGTCACGGGTTGGAACTCGTAACAACACAAAATACCTAATCGGTTACTTTTGCGTTGGGTCTGCCAAAGATTTAAATTTTTGGAGCCGGCCTGCACGTATGGAATTGGTTTTTTGTTGACATTAATCAGTTACTAATAACAAAAAAAAGAAGCACAATTATTACTTTAGGACCAGATTATTATCATAAAATGTGTTTCCTAGTGTATCTATAATGTACCTTTGTGTAAACAAATGTCTGTTCGACGAGCAAGTTGCTAATACGTAGTCGTACTGTATATTATATACCTAAGCTTACACACGCAAAAAATACACACACACGTACACATACGTACTTGCTTGTGCGTGTCAAGCACACAGGCACACACATACGATAACACGTACTTCTGATACGAAACATGCACGCACGCATCCAAACAGCAAATCTATGCAAAAAAGCAGCACGCGCAGCACATTATGTTTCATATTTACATCTGATTTTGTTTTATTCATTTCATTGTTTTTTTAACTGTGTTATATAGGTGACTGCCTCGGTGGGCCAAAAATTTGTACCTAAGTTTTCGGTACGAAATTTTTAGTAACAGCCTGGATGGAGTCTGGAAGTCAGCGGTCTTGTATCCCCGTGCCTCGGAAAGCACGTTAAGCTGTTGGTCCTGCGCCCGAACTCTCTCCGGTTGTGTCCCAATAGTGTCCCATAGTAATATGAGGGTAAGGGAATAGGAAGTGCACTTGGGTTTGCGCATACACTTGAGCACTTTAATATATCCTGAGTACGTGGCTGATCGTTGAGGATATTATTATTATATAAAGGTATATCCTTTGATGTTAAGTAGGTACTTTTATTCATGTTAGCTGGTGACTCTCTCTTTACCCCTATGGTTCCTACTAGAATACCAGCGTCATGGCGTAAGGCGCCGTCACATACTGCTGAGTGGCAACCATCTTGGTAACATATCACGGAAAGAGTTTTTATTTTGTAGTATTAATTTCTTTCTTTTTTATTGTACTAATCATGTGATGTATTTACCAAATAAAGTCTTATTCTATTCTATTTTATTCTATACCTTTATATATGACGTGGTCTCATTTCAATTGAATTCGGATTTCTAATAATACAATTTATTGAACAAAAATCCAAAGCCTTTTATGGTTCACTCCTTATCCTTTAATATGGAAATGGATAAGCCCAATTGAATATGACAGAGACTTAAGTCTCGTTAGAGATATAAAATAATTTTATACAAAATTGTGTTTTATTTTAATGGAAACTGAGTTTTAGTAGAATTGGAGGATTTATAAAATAGTTACCAGCAGTATAGCTTTTCCAAGCAGTTTTATTATGCTAAGTGGCAACCATTTTGGTAACATAAGTTAGGCTTATTTACAAGTTTTATGTTTCTTCTGTAATTTAAATCACTTCATAGTAAAAAACAAAGCAGCTTTCGGTGTCTGTACCTATGTAAGCTTAAATCTTTAAAACTACGTAACGGATTTTAAGTCTGTTTTTTACCAGATAGAGCAGTGTTTTTCAACCTTTTTCATGATGCGACCCCCCTGGTATAAAAAAATATTTCGCGACCCCCTTGACCCTTCGGTTTTTTTAATCATTTATGTGTGTATGTTACTGGATTACCAATATTCATTCCATACAAGTATTTATGGTCTCCATGATTAGGATATAAGTACATACTTATCGGATATTTTTTTCTAAAGTACCCGACCTCTGGCGACCCCCCTACAGAAGCTTCGCGACCCCCCAGGGGGTCGCGACCCACAGGTTGAAAAACACTGAGATAGAGTAATTCAAAAGGAAGGTTTGTATGAAGAATAATAATATACATGCATAATAATTGCACCCGTGCGAAGCCGGGGCAAGCCGCTAGTAATAAATAAATAAAATAAAAATTATTTATTGACTCTCACTCTCAAATAAATATTATTCATATCTAAGTAGTAGTTGCATGAACTGTTTGAATACTTCGCGTGTGCGCTAATACGAATGGTGGACTTGTGCGTTAGATTCAACTTTACAATATTCATTGACTTTTCAGAAAAGTTAGTAGATCAAACATCAAAAGCTATGTACTTGTAATTTTTTATCTATTAAACAGAAGTTTTTTTCTTGCAGGTTTTTATATGTGATAGGTGAATGAATGAATGAATGAATGAGACATTTATTGACGCAACAAATACATAACGGATAAGAACATAAGAAGGAAGATATGGGAACAATAATTATATACAAAACAATAAAAATAACAAATATAAATTAGTGTTGTGCCAAAATAGGCGCGCGCTCAGCATATGTCGTGCCGGGTCATTGCTAACACGTCACGAGGCTGGTATTCTGCGGTTGACCCTGTAGCGTATTGTGTGTCAGACGAGCAGACGAACCTTTACCCCAGATTGGGCCACCGGTACCCTCATTCACGCAGCGAAACACAGCACAACGCTGCTTCACGGCGGTTTTCTGTGAGTGCCGAAGCGTGGCTCTTCCACGGTAGGTAGCGTTATCTACTTACCTATTTCGTTAAGTGAATAATTTGAGATTTGTAAACTGATTACTTGCAGCTTGATGCTTCGGCTGTGCATAGTCATGGTCATTAATTCTCTGTACAATGCATTGCAAATATCAGAAGGTTTTATTGTGAATTTCATACTGGTAGGTAAGTAATCCATTTAAGTTGAAATCGCTTTTGATCGCTCTGTACTCCATTAGTCCACAATAATAATGATTGCTTTTGTCCACATTGACAAGTAATACTCATAGTTAGGTTTTGAAATTAAACTCCGACATTGTTCGAGATATGGACCAGTAATTAACTATTGTCGATCCTTAGCACTAATGATATCTCCTAATGGGTTTTGAGAATGTAGGTACATCAATTACGTTAGCAGTAGATAAATCTTAATCCCTTATAGATAGTTATCTGTGTCGGGTTCATGTAAGTAGGTATTACGTATTTAGCACCAAGAAATTGAAGTATTTATTTTCTAAAAACGTATATAGGTTAGACATTTCTTATTAAAGCTGGTCACATCAGGTGAGATAGAACCGAAATTGTCGCTATTTACAAAAAAAATCTAATATTTTGGTCTCAAACTGAAACATTCGATAGCGTGTAAAAAGTATGGCCACTCAACGATAAACGAAAATTGTTTCGTATTGACACGATAACTAAGAAACGTAATTTTAACGTTATTGAGTAGATTAGGAACCTCGCACGTTCACAAATATATATTTCGTCTGTCATGTATTTACAGACGGCGTTATAAAGCCACATTATGAACGAATGCAAGTCATCCCTTCTCCATCTCTATTATTCCTGATCCCGGACTCCTTATCCAAACTGAACAACGTCTTTATCAAACAAAAATCCCAAAGAGGCTCTTCAATTCCCTACATAAGCTATTATCCACATGTAACGTAAGCCTGGTATCAACCAATAAGTGTCGGGAAGCGCAAACGTCAATATAATTCTGGTGATTCGTGTCTTACAAAACGTAATTCCCTAGGATTACTTTCAGCAAGTTGCGTAGCTAATGAAGTAACTTGTGACACGGGTCGGAGCCTGGGTTCGACGTAATCAAATTAATGAGAAAACTTCACTTCAATTTAGGGTTTCCTACCTCAATCTTTAGAATATTTGGCAGCGGTCAAGTGCTCCAATGGGCATGATGATTGTTCTTAAATATATTAGGGGCTAATTTTACAACTTTATACCTTTTTTCTTTTCATTCCTCGCAGCTTTTGTTAGACTCCGGATTTAGGCTATTGTTAACGAGTTGATAGAAGAATTAATTAAGTATAACAACGCAGGGTTTACTTATCTTATAGTTATTTAGTTAGTCGTTGCTATTACGGCAAAGTATATCTTATATGAAAGGTTTATTAAGTAAAATTATATCATATTCTAGTATATTGCACTTAAAAATTACACTATAAATATATCAAATTAGTATCATATTTTTTTACCTCTGCCAAGACTTACCTAATTAAGACTTAAAAGTGTGCAAAATTTCATCACGCAAATCACGCAGAAACATTTCAAATACTATACCTATAAAAAACTAAAATGAAATGTTTATAAATGCGAAAAATGTAATCAACTTAATAGCATTACAAAGTGGAAGACAGAGCAAAGGTAGCCTGGGCACTGCGTAGGTATGTAAGGGCCGGTCTTTGATCTTACTTTAATTTAATTAATGCCTGATAGAACTCGGATAAGGACTAACCACGATTAGCCAACTACGTGTAGTGAAATTGCGAGGGAAGTCGTTGGGCTGTGCGTCCTTAAGTTTGTTTAAACTGAATAAAACTACGCAGATCCTGGGCTGTGTTGAATGAAGTTTAGCGATAGGGTTTTCTGCGTAAAGTTTAAGCAGTTCGTAATGTACATACGTGTAATGGAAACTGAGTGCTGATAAGTTTATAATAGGTATGCCCACTTGTGATTCCACTGGTGATGTCCATGGGCGGCGGCAAGCTCTTACCATCCACTCGTCTGGCACCTATCACATAAAAAAATTGTTTTCAATAAATTTCAAGAAAAGAGAAAAATCAGCAAGCGAATAAAAAAGATAAGTGTAAATTGAGCTTCAAAAGCAAAAGGTGTACGTTCAATAAAGAAAACCTAATCTTTAAAGTTAGGTATAGGTACTTATTTGACAAGAGCGTAGTCCGTAATTGAGGGTAATTGAATTCTAAAGTTGTGCCGCCTCTACTTGAACTTCTAATCATAAATTCTACTGTTAGAACATTTAACAATTTTTCCTGTCGCTAACAGAAATTGGCTTTACTTTAGCTGCCGTTTTTTCCTCGCAGACTTTTATAATGTCGCTAAATGCAATACAATCTTTTTAACTTTGGATCGGACGTAATGGACTATAAAACTAGTAAGTTATCAGTTGACTGAACCAAAATATTTGGCTCAAAATTTTTTTTTAGTACTTCTATTTTTAGTTCTACCTAAGTAGATTTTGAATGCACTTGCCACAAAGATACAAAATATCAATATACCATTTAACCGGAACAAATATTCGAAGTTCAGAACCTAATTATAAAATCATGATCAAAACGTTATACGTAATACCGGCCGGACCGGATGGCGCAATTGGTAGTGACCCTGCCTCTGACGCCAAAGGTCGTGGGTTTGATCCCCACCCTGGACAAACATTCGTGCGATGAACACTTGTGTTTGTTCGGTATCTGGGTGTAATAAATGTATTCAAGTATATATTTGTGTTCCTCTGTTGTCTGATATCTGTAACACAAGTGCTTAAGCTACTTAGTACGGAATCAGGTCAACGTATGAGATGTTGTGAGAATTATTATTGTGAGAGAATTATTAATAAAATGTTATTACGCAAAAAAACTAAGAAGATGGCAAACGAATACGAATACTCGTAGGTTTTTTAATAACAAATTCTAGCATGCCCCTATTTTCTATAGCGTAAAAAGACAATAAAGTCCCATTATATAGAAGTGATCCTATTAAATCGCAGCGAACACACTTCACAATTTCATAAGTACGTGTCGTACAAAAACATCATACGATTTACCTCGAAATACAGAGCGGACGAAATCAAATTATTGTTTGCAAAATCATTTTACACCCGTATATTTTTGGATGTTTACCTGATTATTCGTAAAACGTGTAAATAAACAGCGCACGAGCGGGATTCGTGTACCCCGTGCTCGCCTGGTAAAAGCATTGAAGTGTGAAATTCAAAAATCAACTAAAATTATTCTAAGCCAGTGAACCACTCAACTCTCAGTAGTCTTTCGCTTAGAACGCAGAGGTTCTCCCTCAGATTCATCTTGTTGATTCAACATTGTTTACAGTGGAATCCTTTAAGGATCACCCCGAAGGTTTTTGTTTATGTTTCACTAAAAAAATAAACATTTTCCTCTTAAAATATCTTCTGTTTCTGTTTTTGACGATGATGATTTTTGAGTGCTTTTATGTCAACTATCTATAAATACACACACTATATTATATTGCTTGGGAAACGCACGGAAAATTAAATACTAAACCAGATAGTTACGGTACCTAAGAACTTGCGCGCCGGAGAAAGTTCAACAACCTCTAGTATAGGTAATAGGTACCGATTCCCTCCAGGACAAGTCGGAAAATGAACTGTTCAATTGTTAAAGGTCAGAGTTTCATCCATCTAATAGATATAGGGTATATCATACCTATTAAAAAAAATTAGGTTTGTTACAAAATATTTGCCAGTTTAATGTCAATCATTCGGATTGTGAGCTATTTCAGCAATGACCTATTTGACTAATAGTTTATTTTAGACATTCAGATATACAATGTTATACGGGGATTAAACCATTAACACGGGATTATAATACATAATGCTCCTTACTAAATTCAGTAATGTTTCGCAACAGATTAGCGCAGCGTCATTAATTGATCAAACTCTGTTATACCTATTACAATACAATGTAGTTAGAGCTTAATCAGACCCAGCCATTCTATAATGTACCTACCGTATCTGAAATGTTCAGGAATGCATCATTATCATGGTACACCAGGCGCCGGTACGTCGTAGCGTTTCGTAGCATCTCGTAGCATCTCGTAGCACATCAGAATACCATCAAGGCATCAACTAAGGTTCAGGAAAATAGCTGTTATTTACGAGTATTTACTGTTTCTGATAACTGTACCGTGCCACTGGTACGAAAAATTTACAAAAGACAAGTACAATAAGTACTCATGAATGAAATAAGTACCTTCAACTTAAAGGCTTTTCATCCATGAAAACCTACTAGAACTTAATAATACAATTTTGTTACTGATTTATGATTTTTTCACAGTTTTTGATTACGAAGTAGGTAAGATCAAAAAGTGAGATTCTTTCAAGGGTATATATTTCCCATCGAGCATTTGAGACCATGATTTCCCCACATGACAACTTTTAAAAGCATTTCATAATAACGTAAAGAATTCAGAACGACAATCTGAACTATAACCTAAACATTGCGCTCGTGAAACCGACGAAATGGCTCTTTTATGAAACAAAACTGCATGTTTATGCATAAGCATTTCCCTTTGAGGGTTATGTCCTAGCGATAGTTCGCGTATGACCGTAACGTGGCTCCTGTTATTCCATTAAACGCTTATCTTCGAGATTCATGGCAGGCCCCGGCAAAAATGATGGTCGTTAAAGAAATTGAATACCCTTTACTCATGCTTAAACTTTCTCTCATAGTCACTTCTCAAGTTCGCAAGCGGGCTCTCCGACGGTGAAGTATTACCGGGTAATCCGGGCAAATGTTTGAAGTAGACGCAATTCTCCAGTGAAATATACTTTTTGTCTATGTTATAAATTAAGAGAATGAGTTAATGTTTTATAATCTTATAACGTCTAAAAAACAAATTATCTGGCTCGAACATAGTGTAAAATGTATTAGATAATATGTAGAATGTGACCTACCAGACACAACGTTAGGGAGAAATACGAAATAAGTATACTAAGAGCCGATTTGACCAACCTTATGCTGATGTAACGGTTTACTATATAAACAGTTGATTATAACTAAGATACAAACGTATTAAATACTAGTAATGATAAAACAAATTTATCTTAAACTAATACAAAATACCGTACCCTACCCTAAAAGCCGTACCCTGACTGCGCTTTCCTGCTGGGAACACTTTGCTATGGATTGGGGACATAGCATCACGAATTGGGGACATCGGAACACGGACTCAGGATAGTGATGTTTATGATTGGGTTCTTTTATACCAACGGTTGTGAATAAACATACCCACTCCCGCTGTTCTCCGACTATCTAAGTAGACTTAACTTCGTTTTTTTTATTATTATATTATTATTGCTTGTTGACAAAGGGCTTTTTATTTATCACCCTAGGTAAAATTGTCACACTGATACTAAATCTATGGTACAAATCTCACGTTATACCATAGATACCTTGGATAAAGATTGGTCGAATCGGGCCTAAGATGTTAGTAGAATACAACTAATTAAATATTTAGTAGTGTCACACTCAATGGGTTAGGGTTCCATCCACTAGTTGTCCATTATAAAAGCTACCTTCTATGGATTAATTTTACCGTGATGTCGATAAGGTAAAAAAATAGAGTGGCATCCGCCGACCACTGCCATAACATCAGCGAACTCACACACCGCGGCGACGGGTACGGGACGGTCACTTAAGGTGCCAATTCATTTTAATTTTTAGCTACTAAACGGGATTCCGTGACCTTAACCTATTCAATTAATATAATATAAGGACCTTAACCGTGATTTTTACCTTATGAACTTGTTAAATATATTTATCGCATGATTTATTTTTAGTGGCCCATTATACACACGATGTTAAACAACGTTTTTTAAGTAACTAGGTATCTGGGTATATTACAACGTTTTTGTAAGTAATTACGCACTAGGTTAGCTGGGTACACTTTGGCATTCTAGCAACATATTGGATAATATTATTGAACTCAATAACTACCTTTGTTTATTACTAATAGAGTTCAAGGAAAAATACCTTTATAAATGTTTTTCGTAACGCAATCTCTAGTATCACATGTCCATTGTCCAATTAAAGAACAGTTTCTTTATTTGTTGAAAAAGTAAACACAAGTAATATGTCTACTGGTAATTAACAAGGCACGTATTAGTCTCGTTTTCCTTATTTGATAAGGAGTATAATATTAGCTTTGGCGGGCTCATATAATTGAGTTAAGAAGGAAATCCCACGGAAGCGACCGCTTTGTAAAGCGAACACTTTATTTCGCTTGACACTTCCCCCCGAAAGTGTAATTTCCCGTAATAAAAACGGCATATAAATACTACCACAATCGACTTAAGAGGTATTTTTTGGATATCTTCAGAGCCTCTGCTATATCTCTCACTTTAATTCAGAGATGGTCAACACCATTTCCTGAACTTGATTAATGTTACCGTCAGAAGTTGTAGTTTTAAGACATCCGGCTATAGTCCCCATTGTTCATCTTTTCACATTCTATTATGTAATTTACCCAGATGATTATACAAGTAAAATAACGAATGCATGTCCAAAAGTGTTAAACGTCTGGAAAAGAAGCTGTCAAAAACTGACGAGTGTTACAATCTTCACGTTGAAATCGGAAACTTTTTAGATCATAGGATGTGCATAACAGCTGATTTATATATGGATAAATAGTTTCTTTTATTTGTAACAGTAACAGTCCGTAACAAATATTTTCTAATCGCATTACTGGCTCAATGGAAATGAAACTCACAATCATAACAATACATTCCAATTCAGCCGTCTGTCTACATCAGAGGCTAATTTTCTATTGCCGTCACATGAATTACTATATTTTTTATTTCAATTACATAGCAAATGTGCAAGCCGTGTGGTCCCCGGCAGAGTAGAATAGGCCACCCTCACTCTTACCGAGGTGTCGTAAAAGGCGACTAAGGTAAAGCTGCTGGCATGATCATCAGCACCCAGAGAAGGAAAACTGCATTTCAAAACCCTCGCCAACCCGTCTGCCAAGCGTGGTGAGTATGGCAATTACCCCTCATGTGATTGAGGGAGGCCCGTGCCTCAGCAGTGGGGACTTAAATGGGCTGATGATGATGATGATGATGACATAGCAAATGTACCGGAGGTACTATCATTGCTTGGTACATACAATTTTACCAGGTCTTTTGCCATCAAGATAAATCTTTAAGATAGCGGTCCTGGGGAACACATTATGTGAAAATATCGCCGGGTGATGGCGGGAATGAGCTCGTGTGTTTCTTTCACTTGGGACGTTATATATCGCCCGCGAGATATCAATCGTCATTCCCGAGAAAATTGAGCTTCAGAACTACGGTCTTTTTAATGAAAAATGCGCGCAATCCTTCGTTGTATCGCATCTTCGACAATAAGCTATTACGCGGTTCAAAGTAGATTGGCCTATTGGTATTTACGTATATAGCGCACCCTTAGTAAAATACCCACCTAACTCAAAATTTTAATATGATGCTAAGTGAAAATAGTATCGGCTAAAATCCAGGGATGAAAGGTCTTCTAACAACAATTTTGAGTTAAATAAATAGGTACACTCACTTATGAACACGAGATGAAATTTGAAGTGCGTTATGTACTCAAGACTACTCAAGAATAAATTGCAAAGAATTGCTATAAAAATATCAACAATTTTGAGTTAGGTCGGTATTTTACTAAGGGTGCGATAGGTAACTATAGAAACAGAAACAGAATTATTATTTGTCTGCATAATACACATTTAATACATAGATGGTATAAAAAGTATCAGAGTCACGGTATTCAGCCTGCTTGCAGGCGCGAAAATGGTGTTGGTATGACAAAATTCTGTAGTTTCAAAAGATAATTGATAAATCTAAAATTAACAAGATTTATAATTAAGAAAAACTTTATATGAAAATGTAAAATTAACAAAATACTTATACATCTAATTAGGTATTGACTAATATTATTTATTAAATTTCTATAAGTACCTACGAGTACATGCCATACTTTTCTAAGCCTATAAGGCTTGTGTCCTATTTTTTTCTCTTGTTGCTAATATAAGAATCCATCAAAAGTGAAAACAATCGGTGAAAAAATAGATTTGTTAGCTTGGAAACTCTTCGAGATAGGACAATTTGAAAATCACTTAAAATAGACTTGCCCAAAACGCTCCATACAAACCCTCACTAGTTTGTGTGCATTATGAAAGCACATTGTGCAATTATGAAAATAGTTTCTTATCAAAAGTTGCTACAAATTGAATAAGATATCGATTGCTATATAAATATTTCTTAAATATAAGACTTAAAATTTACTTGCCTATCTTTGCCTTTGAGGGATCATAACAAAAATAATACATAAGGTTTCAAGCTGAAATTTTGTACATAGCTCCTTTTGACCGTTATTTCTCAATGCTACTTAAAAACCTGCCAATGTCTGACCTAGTACACACGCCTATTGTGGGGTAATTTGGGCAAGTGACACCATGGTGATTCATTAACATTGACATCCGGGTACTGTACGGACTTAAATTGAATAAAGAATTTTATTTATTTAGATTCAATAAGCGGGAAAGTAATTTAAATATTTTAATTTCCTAGTTAGGTGTAGGTAAGTTTAATTTTTTTTATGTTAGAGGCGGACAAACGAGCATGCCAGTCGCCTAATGGAAAGAAATTAACGCCGCCCATGTACATCCGCGAAATCAGAGAGATCGCTAATGTGTTGCCGGCCTTTTTAAAAAGAGTACGCTCTTCTCTTGAAGGTCCCTACCCGTTCCACAGAACTGAGGTACTTGAGGTAAATATAGACAGGTATGTAACTAAATTTAAACGTATAACCCACATAACATAGTGTTTATGTAACTCACGTGTAATTGTGTCAATGACAAGGTTTTTATGACACACTACATTGAAATATTGTTATTGTAATATGTTATAAAAATCGGTAAAAAAACTTTTAAGTTAAACGGTTTCATCTCATGTGCACTGAAAACTAGAAAATAATAATAACAATTAGGTATTTAGAACTTATGGTTCAGAAATATTTTAGTACCAAGCAGAATAGCTTTTAGGCATATTAGACTAAAATAAAAACGTGGGGCCCATTAAATATTGCTGTAATACTTTCTTCTATACTAAGTGTAGATTGCATCGACTTACTATAATCGTAACTGAAGATTTTAACAATCAATAACCAGCCGTGGCGGTTTCACCAGCGAACGCCGAGCTCATGATCTACAAAGTATAAAGATATGCTTTGCCATAGGTAGGATTTCAGAGGGGCCCCACGTTTTTATTTTAGTCTAATATGCCTAAAAGCTATTCTGCTTGGTACTAAAATATTTCTGATTATAATGATAATGAATAAACATAATTGTATTGTCACCAAAATCCAAAGGGTATACAAAATTTCAGATTAATCGGTTGACAGGAACATGGTGAAATTTGAATTACAAAATTTGATCCAAGAATAAATAATAAAACAAACAGGGTGAGCTAAATAAAACCGTTTAAAAATAAATAAAAAAGTGTAAATCAGGTGAACAGGATTGTACTACAATTTTTTCACGTCATGTAAGAACAACACCTCTTACACCGCTGTCGTTTGCACCTCTGTGCAAAATTGTCCCCAACAAATAACTCGTTTCGGTTTTATGAAATTTTCAGCTTTGCAATCGGCGAATATTATTTTGGCTCCGCTTCACTTCTATTTCGAATTTTTATGATTGCTGTATTCCAGGTTTTACTATTGGAATGAAGAACACTCATTTTATTGGATTAACACCGAAGTTTTAATGCAGATACTAAAAAAGTTAAATATTATAGACCCGTGTTCAATCAAAATCGCAGGACTCATGAAATGAAATGTTAACTTGTGAAGTCGTGATTTTTATTTAATTTTACGAGAGGTTCTTTTAAAATAATATCAAAGAAGGGCTCGTTATGTAGCCAAATTATATTAAAGTGTCCTATTTTATTTATAACGTCGCTATACTGACTTTGTTAGTGCGCGTAAGTTAACTACTTGCCACGCTGCCGCGTCTCAGAATCTTTAAATCTAGAGTGATAAAATATATTTATTTCAAGATTGTTATGAGATAGGAGGCAGACATACACATGGGTCACCTATGGTATGTACCTCGGCAAATACCACCGCCAAGTTAGTCAATTAACTTTAACTACAGAATTAAAAAAAGGATTGAAAATGCATTTTCTATCAAAGATGCTCGTCATTAATTCGAGAATTCATGTCCGTGTACCACCAAACAGAGGGTTTTATTCGAGAGTGGAACAGGTAGCAGTTAGGCGCAGAGTGGGGGTGTCTATGCTGCACTTAGCTGAGCGAGCCGAAAATTCAACCGCATGTGCTCCGGCACGTCTCCCAACTTAGGATCTGCTTAGTAACGCGCTAAAACGGTAAACTTCAAAACTATTCCAGGTGAGAAGTGAGCGGGTGCACAGCTTCGTTTGTTACAAACTGAATAAATTCACTGACATATTTTTAGGTTTTAACTGAGATTTTACAGTTTTTTAAACGGTACAAAATCCTGCCAACATTTTTGAAACCATATATTTGAAACAAGGTCGGCAATGTCGACATTCGCACTAGGGACACTAAAGTTTCGGTAGAATTTCTGTGCCTGAAATCGTACAGATAAAAATCTGTAAGTGCTCTGATATAAATTTGCACAGGCAGCACGAGCTCAAGTGGATTTTATTACAGTGGTAGGTTCTGCTACGCCTTCTAGATTAGAATTTCTTTTATTTTTTATGTGGTAGGTAGCTGACAAGCTGACGGATCACCTTTTATGTTCCTGTTTCGTAAACTTTGTGTTAAAATAGTCCCTACGCGGTGCTCAGTTGACAGTCCGCCCAGGCAGAGCTGTCTTGTCCTAAGCTAGCCTGGCTGTGCGCTCTAAGAAGCGAGTAGAAACTTATCTTCGCCTCACTCATTAACATTTTGAGGATCTGTTCGCAGGCTGTGTACTTGAATTTAATCCATGGGGAAATTCTCAGCAGTAAACCTAACTAAACAATGTAGCGTGGAAGGTAACACATTTGCACTTTAATTTTATTTGAGTGGGATGCACTTACGAGTAAGATATTCGTTGTAGGAAAATACCCAGGTAGTCCTGGGTGTTAAAAGGGTACCTAAGTTATGTAGGTACCTACCTACTTAGTAAGTTAGTCGTAGGTAATTCCTTTTTCGTAAACTTGATTAAATATGTGTGATTAAGCTTGATATGTCAGATTTAGCTGTTTTATTAATTAACATGGTAGGTCCTACTATAATATTGAAATGTGTGCGTTATGCAACTGGCCCAAGCGCAGCCGTGTGTGACCCACTACCCACTGCGCCGCTACCGAAGCAGTGAGGTAGGTATCTACTCATTATTAAGTAGACATTTGTGTGTTAGTTACCTACCTTCCTCTTTGTTTACACGCCTCAACTTTGTCTAGGGATATTGCATAAATTAGCGTTTTGACATTCTGAGTATAAATAAGTATAAAAAATTTTTGTTCCTTTTAACTTTAGTGCCTAATGCAATTTCTTCAAAATTGTACTAATCCTAATTAACTTCAGCATACCGCATAACGCATTCAGCATAACGTTTAAATACTTATAAATTATCAATCTTTAAAATGTTAATCCGAACCTAATGTCTAACGCCACTAGCAAGTCAACATTGTAAAATCGTTCTTGGCTGCTACGACACAAACTAATTTTGTTTAGTGCAGAGCCAATAGAAATGAGTGAACAAGACTGTACTTTTTATGGTGAATAAAGATTATTTATTTAAATATATATAACTCAAAAAGTACGCAACAGATTTCTAAATTTTTTTCACCATTACAACAATCCTCTAATAATAAAATTTGTAGTTACCTCGGGAAAACGACTTATTCCTCCGGGAAAATATCAATCATTCCAGGCTAATATGTAGTAGATAGATAGATATTCTTTATTGCACAAAAATAAAATACAAGCATGATAGAACAACAGCAACAGACAGTACAATAAGGCGGTCTTATCGCTTGTAGCGATTTCTTCCAGACATTCTTTGGGTAGAGGAAAGAAATATCGTATTCGTAATAAGGGAAGGCAGTGCAAAGTAGTTTAACAAATGAATGTATACGTTTTTTATTGCTTACTTATATATATTAATAGGCAGACGAGCTTGTGGCCCGTCTGATGGTAAACGGTAACCGCCGCTCATAGACATCAGCAATGCCGGAGCACAGTCATGCCGCTGCCTACCGTGAAAGAAGAACTCTTCAAACCTCGTCTAAAAAAGGACATGTCATAGCGATCAGGGAATACCGCGGCTGGAAGCTCATTCCACAGTTTGCACGAGCGTGGGAAAAAAGAGCGCTGGAACGAAGCGTTCTGGAAGGGATTGGTTCCAGGTAGTATGGGTGAAGTTTGCCGCGGCGTCTAGTCGTACGATTGTAGAATGGTGACCCTTTTATGATATTAGGTAAACAGGCAAAGAGAGTCAAAATCTCTTCGCGACTCGAACGACTCCAATTTGTTCGTGAGGTCGGGATCCCCGACAATCCGGACAGCTCATCTCTGCAAGGCGTCAAATGGGTCTAGCAGATATTTAAGGCGACGGGTAGGGCACACTGGCGACGCCAATTGATTTTAATTATTAGCTACCAAAACAAATATATTTTTAAATTATGGGGATTTCAGTCTCTCGGCAAACACTTATACTATTTATCTAATAACCATGCCCAAATGTTGGGTCTGTTTTTGTACTAAAAAAATTGATTCACAAAGTTGATAAATTGATTTCAAAATTTGTTGCTTTTGGCGATAATTCAAAATTCGAGTGCAAAACCAGGTCAAATAGCTAACTATACCTACCTATTAAATAAATAGTATAGGTGTTTACCGAGAGACTGAAGCCCCAAAGTTGTTTAAAATAGATCTGGTTTAGTAGCTAACAATTTTTTTTTTATATAGTTCTCACATCTCATACGTTGACCTGATTCGGTACTAAGTAGCTTAACCACTTGTGTTACAGATATCAGACAACAGAGGAACACAAATATATACTTAAATACATATATTACACCCAGACACTGAACAAACACAAGTGTTCATCGCACGAATGTTTGTCCAGGGTGGGGATCGAACCCACGACCTTTGGCGCAAGAGGCAGGTCACTACTAATTGCGCCATCCGGTCAGTCAAAAATTAAAATTAATTGGCGTCGCTAGTAGGGTATACCCTTCACCTTAGGCGCCTGCCCAAAGATGGGAGCAGTACTCCACGTGGGGCCGTACTTGGGCTTTATATAGTACAAGTCGTTGCCCAGCGTGAAGAACCGCCGCTTTATTTTTTTATAAAAATTTTAGGGCCTTAAACTTACCCCTTAACAGCGTGACCCGCCTGGAATGAGACTATTACAACTACCACCTTATTACAAATCGCGATCTAAAGTTATTACCGCACTAAAGCGCATGTTCATCCCTATACAACACGCAATGTTAAAAGGCCCAGGCACGGGTTTTGTACGAATAAGGGGGCTAGTGTTTAAGTTAGAGTTAGATCGTTGATTTTTTTTTTGAATAGCCAGACAATTGGCCGCAATTAATGATGCGGCCAAGGGTGAATCGTCATCTTTATTATGATTTATTAATAAAAAACAACTATCGTGTCAGGTCTAGGCATCAAAAGATAAGCTTTACCTACATACATTTTCAACTTAGATATAGGTACGCGTCGTAACAAATACACAAACACACACACAGTACAGATAGATCTACATTTATCTGTAGTATATCTCCTGATGACTGCCTCTGTGGCGCAGTAGTTAGTGGGTCGCATTTTAAAGCGACGGCTGCGCAAGAGGTCCTGGGTTCGATCACCGTTCGGTCGGGCCAAAAATTTGTACCTAAGTTTTCGGTAAGAAATTCTTAGTGGCAGCCCGGAGTCTGGAAGTTGGCGGTCTTGTATCCCCGTGCCTCGGAAAGCACGTTAAGACGTTGGTTCTGCGCCCGATCCCTCTCCGGTCGTATCACAGTAGTGTCCCGGTGGAATATGAGGGTAAGGAAATAGGGAGTGCACTTATGTTTGCGCACACACTTGAGCACTATAATATATCCTGCGTACGTGGCTGATTGTTGAGATTGGCCCTAATCGGTAGGAGGATATTACTATATCTTCTGATAGATAAATATCAGAGAAGGAAGTTAGGAAATAGTAGGTAGGGACCAGCTACATTTCCGTCGCCGGATATTAAAATAACTACCTAAGCCTACTCTAAATGTTTAGAGAACACTAAAAGCAAAATTACAACGGCCACTATATTTCAAACATGGATTTAGTCCGCTCACGTCTGTTTTGATTCCATTTATACAGGTAACCCTAATCCTCTAAAGCTATCCCAACACAACAGTGACACATTAGATGTACAGAGGAAACCAGAATTTGTTGCCTCCGAGTTGTTACAGCCACCCAAGTTGTGAGTTTGTTATTGCTACTAATGGTGAGTTAGAACTGGAGGCAAATACGATAAAGAGTGCGGCCTGTTTGGACCCTACCTAGGAGATTTTATCATCTTCCTCTGGTGCTTTTCCAACTAGTGAAGGTTGACAGTCAGCTCCGCATATCTCACTCGATATTTTGCTAGATCTGCGGCACTGGCGATCCCTTGGCGAACCCATTCTCTGATGTTACGCAACCATGATGTCCCGCTCCGGTCTACTGCTCGTCTTCCCGCCATTTTGCCCATCATAATCAGCTGCAAGAGTTCGTATAGGTATATCGTGCCTTAGCACGTGTCCATGATAAATAAGCAACTTTTGTTTTTTTACGGTCTGCATCAGATGGTGCTGTGCCAACTTGACGTAATATAATTCTATGTTGGTCGCACAATATATCCATCTATCCATCAAACATCAAGATCAGAAGCATGGTCCTAGATAACGCGCGCTTTAAACGGAATGTGCCATTTTCGGAAAAAAAAACGTCACAGAATGTAAAAAAAGATGCAACCGGCCCTTTTTTTTTTCTTTTTTTTTTTCCTTTTTTTTTTCTTTTCGCTGGGGAATGCCGCCGGCCCGTAGTGCAATGGCCGACGTCGCCGCCTAACGGCGCGCCTTATGCATACCCTCCTACTGGGGAGCAGGAGTGTTATGTCGGGCTCTCCTCTGGCGGGGGCTTCTCCTAACGAGAAGCCGGCCAGAGGCATACCGACTAAACGCCAGCGGTTTTCCCTCATCGCCCTTAAATGGGAAGGCGTCGTGGGCTGTAGGACGAACCTATTACCCATACGGGCGCCACGACCCAAATGCAACCGGCCCTGACCCAGCTTTAATACCTACATCTCTACATGGGTGCGGTAGAGAAAGACCGTCACCCAGTACGCCACCCTAGTACTAACGGCTTCGCGCGGTTTTCTAAGTATGGCTTTCTATGAAAAGGGTGCACGCAAGAAGTTATAGCTTCGTGGGAGCACGTCTGTGATCAGAAGGCATTTCATTGACATTGACAAGAGGGCGTTGTACAACGTTTTTTCTATGCGAAAATGTCAAATCAGCATTCCAACTTTTGCCACGTGCCAAATAATCGTGATCGGACTGTATAGGCAGTCTACGCCTAAAGGTAGGAAGGTAAGTATACGTGTTGTAATATCTCGAGCATTAACTACGTTAAAATATACCGTTAGAAGACGCAAAAGGTATAAAAATAATTCTACCTCTCTCTGTTACGTTGGCAGTCCCGACCATGCCTATTAAATCCCGGGTTTTATGGTAGTCGTTTCTGTTCGGTTTCTTTATCAGAATAATCTGATGATCTGATTGTCTGAAAGGAAAATTACTTACGTGCTGTGGAGGGCATGGTTTCGGTCTCGCTGACTTTAATACCTATTGACCTTTTAAGCCATTTTACTTACCTGACCACGGCTGAGGTGCTTAATAAGGTAGCATAGGTAAATACAACTCTAACACCGGAGCACAACTCATACGACAGAAAATTACACTACTTACATAAATAATACCTACAATACCATGTATACTTAAATTGCCGACTATGTATAAAATTCCTATTTATCAGTAAGTAGGTAGTTGACCTTGGATGGGACAGGCACTTACAAATTAAATATTACCATCAGATAGGTACGTACATCAAAAATAAAATAGCATAAGTAAACAAACAAAGAAAAAACACAGTTATAAAATAGATTGATAATATTTCTTAAAGGAACAACAGAAAACAAAAAAGTAACGAGAATAAGCAACTACGAGTAATTAGGCCTTGGAATCATCTGCTTGCTTGCTTTATGCTTAGAGCAACACGCTTTAAGCTTAAATTAAATTGCTTTCCTTAAATTTTGTATGAGATATTTGTATATATCCTTTAGCTTTCACATTTCTACAGTAGCTTATTGAAGGGGTTTTATAGCTTTACCGTCACAAAGTTGACCTTCCCATGGTCTGCAAGACGGGGGGGGGCTGCGCCAATAAGCGGGGGGCGGGGTGTGCTCGACCAATCGAAAAACTTCCCTTTGGAGCTCGCACTCTCCCTATTTTTATTTATGTGGTTTTAGCTGCCTAGCGTCATTATTAGTGGTCTGTGACGGCGACGGCCGACATCCGACTGATTGATTGGCCCAAACAGAAATTAATTTTCTTTTTGGATTGATCGAGCGCACCCCGCGCCCCCTCGTTGCGAGCCATAGGCAGGTTGACTTTGCGGCAGCAGAGCTATAGGAACTAGTGTAACTATCGTTTGCTTATAGTATTATTATAAATTAGACATCATAAACCAGATCCTACCTAATTAAATCATCGATCTAAGCAACACCATGAATATTCCCGGTAATTACGTACCTACGACTGATAAAGTTTTACGTAAAATTGCAGTCGGAAGTATAAAGGACATTAAAAAAGCCAGAATAATCCCGAGAACAGAAAACCTTATTTATTGTCTGCTGTACCCCCAAATCTACAGAATAAAACTGTTATAACAATAGTCTACTGGCACTGCATTTTGAGCTTTAAAGCTAGAGTATGCAAGGCTCGCTTTGCGTTAGTAAAATCCTACCCCCAGGCCCTTGAAAATCTCAATGTCCAGGAGATAATGTCTTTGCGAACATTGAACTTAAAGAACAATAGTTTAAATAGGTGTATAAATTCTATTCAGTTGCAAATAGCGGGACAAGAGATTTAAGCACCAAACTTATACTTAAATAGGTTACCATTCGGCTTTTGAGCTAGGTATCTAAGTACGTTTCGACGCCGCCTGTGTGATCGCTGAGACGTCATGGTAGCGGAGGAGGCGGCGGAGCGCGAGCGAGAGCGAGATCCCCTCGCTAGCGCGCTCCGAAGGGGGAGGAGGGGGAGGAGACGCCGAGCAAATGCGCGTCTCCCCCCTCTCCGCAGAGAGAGCCCGCTGGTGCGTGGTACGGGGGCACCAGCACCAGCATTGCACAGGATCCCTTTGCTGCCCGATAGGGACGGCTCAGTTCTCCCGGCTGTAGCTATCCCCTCTCATGGCACGTCCGGGGGAGGAACGCCTAGTCCGCCCGCCATAGGAGGACATCCGCCCGGGGATACTCTGGAGGGAGTTTAGTGGGTATACCCCTGCCTGGCTTCCTCTTTAGGAGAAGCCCCCGCAACGGAGAGCCCCCCACATAACACGGCCACCCCCTAGTCGGTCTGGTATGATAAGGTAGTCGGCCTTCATCTCTGAGCCTTCGGCATATGCCCCTGCGACACCAAAAAAATAAAAGGTATCTAAGTACAAAAAAATCTACAAAACAAAAACCACGAACTAAAAAGTATTTAATAATATTTTTAAGACTTCATACAATTAAGGCCGTGTGGCTCCCGGCAGAGTAGAATAGGCCACCCTCACTCTTACCGAGGTGTCGTAAAAGGGACAAGGTACATCTGCGGCATGATCATCAGCACCCAGAGAAGGAAAACTCTGCATTTATATCAAAACCCTCGCCAACCCGTCTGCCAAGCGTGGTGAGTATGGCAATTACCCCTCATGTGATTGAGGGAGGCCCGTGCCCCAGCAGTGGGGACTTAAATGGGCTGATGATGATGATGATGATACAATTAATTTTATAACAGTAGGTACACTCGAGAAAAGGTGTTACCGAATTCGGCGCCCAATACTTTATTGTAATTATACTTCATTCAATTATTCAACAGGGATCAGGCCTTTTACTCGTCAGCATTTGCATGCAGGTTACTAGGATTACTAAAATCCTTCTGCTTACATACAATTACTAAAAAGTTAAAATACCTAAATATAGCAAACTTACCCAGTTAGCGGCCTTTTATAGCTGATCGAAGCCCTTCACAAATGTGTTGTAACATAACCGTTACTCTACTAAATGTTACAAGAGGATAATAGAGGAGTCGTGTTACAAACAAGACCCCTAACACATCGGAAGTAATATCCACTTAAATGCAGTTATTCCCTGTTTCGTTCGAAACTTGAACAGTTTAAATCTTAGTGTATGTGTAAAGTAATGTTAAATACATAGCAACTGGGACCGCCATCACATAAACCGAAACTGTTACTGTCCGTAAACAAGTCTTAACAAAGTTGTGCGGTTAAGTTGTAGACAGTCTCTTAGAACTACAGTTCCGTACCGTTCTATTGTTAAGCATGAATAGCTAGGGGAGATAATTTAATGCTTATTTATTTATTAGCCCAAGGTAC
Source organism: Marasmia exigua (assembly GCA_019059595.1). Taxonomy (NCBI): domain Eukaryota; kingdom Metazoa; phylum Arthropoda; class Insecta; order Lepidoptera; family Crambidae; genus Marasmia; species Marasmia exigua. The sequence goes on from CM032466.1 coordinate 14,925,955, forward strand.
CTACAGCCACTGTTTGGAGGCAACACTTTGTTATAAGGTCTAAAATAAAAAGCTTTAACCAAACTTAATCAACTCTTGATTGAATCAAGGATTAAATTGTATAGTGATGTACCTACTGACAAATGAATACGTAAGAGGATTATTCATGTAATACTGATATCTTAATAATTTTACCTGACAATTAATGACATAGATGTTATAATATACAGAAAAGTATGGCGTTGGTAGGTACTTCAGTATTGTTTTTCATCTATCAAATATTTTTGTTGAAAGTCGAAATGTAAAAATTGCTTCATGCGTTCACAGGTAGCTTTGTTACGGGAACTCTGTCGTTAGTCGTAACATGCACAAAAAACATAAATGTAGTTTTAGTCAAATTGGATGTTGCCTTGCCTGACCTACTTTACAAAAGTAGTAAACGAATACCTACACATTGTCACCTATAAATTGACTTCCTTTGGCAAAGTGCCTGCCATCTAAGTGGTGTAAAAAATTAACGTCTTTGTTTTGACTTTACTTTTGGCTTTTGGTTACTATTTATTTACTATGTAGTTATTACAGCCAAATGTTGATTCGAGCAATGTATAGCAGATGCAGTACACAAGTCCGGTCCACACCTAGCTTCAATGTGGCTGTAGGCTTACACCAAGGGTCGGCTCTTAGCCCTTATCTCTTCCTGATGATAATGGACGCTTTGACGTCGGACATACAGGAGGAGGCGCCCTGGTGTATGCTGTTCGCCGACGACATTGTGCTAGTTGCGGAAGATGCACTCAAGGTCCAGAACAAACTGGAGGAATGGCGGCAAAGACTGGAGAACGTTGGCCTGAAAGTCAGCAGAACCAAAACAGAGTATCTGTTCTGTGACTTCGGCGGTCTCTCTAGTCCGATACCCATAACTCTGCCTGGAATGCCCTTACCGGTTTGTTCCAACTTTCGGTACCTCGGGTCTCTTGTACAGGGCGACGGTGAAATTGACAGGGAAGTTAAGCATCGAATCAACTCAGCATGGATGAAATGGCGACAGGTCACGGCACAACATGCGATCCACGGATGCCTCTAAAATTGAAGGGCAAAATTTACAAATCCGTCATTAGACCTGTTGCTATGTATGGATCAGAATGCTGGGCCGTTAAGAAGACGGATAAAAGACGATTGCATGCGACAGAGATGAGAATGTTAAGATGGATGTGTGGAGTGACGAGAATGGACAAGATAAGGAATGAGTATATTAGAGGAAGTATGAAAGTGGCCCCCATCATTGATAAATTGAAGGCAAATCGTCTTTCCTGGTATGGTCATGTAAGGAGAAGAGGGGAAGAACATGTTACCAAAAAGTGACGAGTTTAAATGTAAGTGGGTGGAGGAACAGAGGACGGCCGAAAAAGAGATGGATGGATTGTGTGAAGAATGACATGATGGAAAAAGAGGTGGATGATTCGATGACGAATGACAGGGACGTATGAAAAAGGCAAACATACTGCGACGACCCCAGATAACCTGCGAAAAGGGCAGGAGGGTGATGATGTAGTTATTACAGCCATCTTTAACAAATCATGAGTCCACCATGATGCACGGTTTCTTATACCTACTACTTACGTATCCCCACGTGGCGATCAGTTTAGTCAAAAAACCTAGGTGTCAGTTCTACCTACAGTTCTCGTTCGCCACTCAACTCGCACGCGAACTATAGAATCCGCGCCATTAAGGTGACGGGTAGGGCACACTAGCGACGCCAGTCTATTTTAATTTTTAGCTACTAAATCTATTTTAAACGATTTCGGGGTTACAACCTCTCGGCAAACATACTATTGATTAAATACCGATGCACAAATGTCGAGTCCGTTTTTATACGCGAAAAATTGATTCACGCCAAAAGCGGCAACTTTTGGCGTGTTCAATTTATCGCGTACGCGTTAGACCCAACATTTGTGCATGGTTATTTAATAAATAGTATAAGTGTTTGCCGAGAGGTTGTAACCCCGAAATCGTTTAAAGTAGATCCGGTTTAGTAGCTAAAAATTAAAATCCATTGGCGTCGCTAGTGCGCCCTACCCGTCACCTTAAAGAAGTCCCGTAAAAAACGCACTTCAGTCACCATCAACATTCAAATTCGAGCTTCAAAGACACAAGGTACAGTGGCGGACACATCAAGCTATACAAAACTGACAAATTTCTTCATTCGACTATAAACCTTATATTGTTACACATTGAGTTCGAAATCGATTGAGGAAATTTGACAGTTTTGTATAGCTTGACCTGTCCGCCACTGTACCTATCTAAAATTTTAGTTCCGTGTTTTTCCGCGGGAGTTCTTTCGAGGCGCAGACTCTACCATCAGTTGTCTAAAATGTACACTTAAGTAGGTTCCATGTACAGGGAGACACACCTGTCAAATTTCCGCAATTCATATTGAACTAAACGCTTTTGACATTTAGTTGAGAATCGATTGAAGAAATTTGACAGATTTGTATACTTGGGGGTGTGGCTGTACAGTCAGCATCAAAAGTAGCTTAACACTTAAGTACCCTGTCGAAGTAATATTTTTACATACCCCTTAGAAACTGACTACAATAGGCAGAAAAGTTACTTTGACATGGTACTAAAGTGTAAGTGTCCAAGCCATTCAATGTTCTTTAAAAATAATAATGTACAAACTAAATAAGTAATAAATTTATTTCATTTACAGATATTAATAAACATTTAGTAGGCAAAAAGCTAGTGTGAAGTATTTGTTGCTTTTAGTTTTATGTCTATTGCAACTATTTTCTGAAATATCTCAGTTAGATCACTCCTGACATGTGATTTTATCTGCTGTAACCTCCCGCATCCAGCTCCACTAATTAACTTCACTAACCTATCAGAAGGACATTCAGCAGTCACAAAACAGACAATTTTATTGTCTGCCTCATTTTCTTCATAATATTCTAGCTGGAACTTAATATTGTATGGTATCTCTTGTGATAGGAAATCTAGAAACTTTGCTCTGACTGCTTCAATTATAATTGATTCGGGAGCCTGATCAGTCCACTCAGATGGTGCGTATTGCAATGCAGCTGATTTTTTTGCATTGTTAAACAAATACTCCTAAAAAAAATAATGCATATTTAAAAAAAATATATATTTTTTAATAAAGCTCATTTATTGTAAAAGGGATACGCTTAAGTAGCGCCGCCAAAAAAATTGCCACAATAAATTTAAATCTTGCTAGAGATTGAAATGCGTGCGAGCATGTAAAAACATAAATCCTTTTTTATTTACAATGTCTTAATCTTTAGTGTCTGAATGAGGGTTTTCGCGTGTGAAAAATCCGCTAGATGGCGTACTGTTGGACTGAGGTCCAACATCAACCGAATTGGTTATTTAGTTTGTCAAATCGACATTTTGACAGATCACGTTTAAAAATAACCAATCACATTTTATATGGACCTCACTCCTATAGTACTCCATCTAGCAGATTTTTCACACGCGAAAGCCCTCATTTCATTACAATATTAAATAAGCGATGGCAGCGCCACTGATCCATAAAAGAGCCTTTAAAGGTTCAGGTAAAGTCTGTTTCATATAAAGGTGAAAATCAGAAAATGTTTAAAAAAAATGTGACATTGTTTTTGGCATTCCTCTGTAAAACAATTACATACAGGACAGCCCTGATTTGCCTCTATAAGAATTTTATATGTCTTTAATCCCACAAATCTTAGATTTATCCATTGCTAAAATGAATACTGAATGAAAGAATGCAATGTGTCTATCCCATGAAACAAATTATTTTAAAGTTTTTTTTTTTCACTACAAAAAAGTAACAAAGGTGGTAAATTATTTACCCTGATATCATTGATTCCATCTCCCTTCAACGCTGACACCAAGAAGACATCTGAAAATTTGCTGTAGCCTCTCTCAAATTTTTTCTTACTTTTTTCCACTCCTGGTATTGGATTTCCAGCTATGCAACCATTTGTCATATTTCTTATTATTGTCAAAAGTTGTGTTTTAGATTTCAAAGTATCTATCTGAAAAAATACAGTTTTAAACTATTTAATAAAGTATTTAATCTGAGGTTTAAATTAATGGATGATAGAGTAAAAGAGTACTGTTAATAGTTTTGCGGAATAATTTTATTCAATTAAGCAAATTGTTCCAATCTATTTGATAGTTATGAAAGAAAATCAGCAAGTCTGTAATAATATTAAAACTCCTACAAAAAGTGAATTAATAAGAACATTACTTACTTTATTTAATATTAGAAAACTAGGTATATCTTCTACTGATTTTAACATTGTGAGCACATCGGAGTGCAAGCTCTCTTTACAATACCGATTTGATACATCATGAACCACACCAACAACATCAGCACATCTTAAACTTTTGTGGCATGCCCCAATCATAGCATCTGGTAACTTGTATCTAAAAAATAAAAAAAAACACATCTAAGTGAACTGGAGGAAATATGATGGTAATAGAGAAAACATTGTTTCTGATAAATATAAATATAATAAGTAGGTACAGCATTTTGGGTTCCATTTTTTTATGAAAAATTAAATAAACTTACTTTTTCTGTTCTTTTTCAGAAACAATTCCAGGTGTATCCAGGAAAATAATTTGTGTATCATCTTTGAAGTACATTGCTCTTATCATTTTTGTTGTAGTATGAACTTTGTTTGATGCTGCACATATCTGAAAAATGTTGTGAATAATCGTGAATTATGGATTAACTGATTTATTGTTCTGAGATATTTTTAGTCCATAAATTTACATACAAGCAAGTAAGTCTCTTCATATCTTGCTACCTAATACTTTAGGGATAAACCTACTAAAATGAAAGGATCTTTTTGGACCAAGTGCCGGCCAGAAAAAAAATGGCTGTATTCTGTAGGACTTGTCTCCCTGAGAATTTATTACTATGGTACCAAAGCTGTAGGATTCAATATCCTTGGTTTTATTTGAGTTCAGTAATTTAAATCTTCAAATATTTTCAAAAAAGGTTTATTTGCTATGCCAAACCTTGACATTTGAACATAAGGGAGACATGCAAAGAATACTGCTAACCGCCACTTTCATACCAGGACCAAAAATGTATGAAAGTCCGAGGATCTCCTTTGTACTTACATAGCAAATGTTTTGGCACTAACCTTTCTTTCAACAACATTGTTGATTAATGTACTTTTCCCTGAATTTGGCGCACCGATTATTGCAACGTTTAGCACTTTATTTAATTTATTTTCATGCTTTGGTTGAGAAGAATATAAAATACATTGCAAATAATGAGTTTTACTGTAGGTACACCGCAAAGTATTAATTAACGTAGACATTTTTAAAGTCTAAAAGAAAACCTCACAGAATTTCAAACATTCAAGCACAAAGATTATTATTTCTAATCATTCTTTCCAATAGAATTTTCACGCAATCACTGACATCCCATTTCTAATCTAACCAAACTTTTTGACAGTGATAGAAAAAAACAGCAATAAATTTGACAGTTTATCAATTCAAAAATCCGGTCAAAAACTCTTTTACAACGATACAAAAACATGATATGCTATTATTTTAAAAAGTATTCAATAGACTTTGAATCAAGTTATAAATAATATGCTTGTGCACCACAAATAAAGCAAGTGCAATCTGTGCAATATGATAATAGATCGACCAAATTTATATCGATATTTATATTTTGTACGGATACATCGGATACGAACCAGCGGGCGGGCGGATATCGTTACATCCCTACCTCTAACTAAAATCTAGCTTCGTTCGCTCGCTAATTTCGCGTTTATCGTAACGAAATAGAAAAATCTTTTAAAGAAAACCTTGAAGCCAAAAAATAGCAAATCGATTGTTTTAAACAACAAAATTACTTGATATATTGGAAAGTGTTTCTGTAAAAAAACAAAAAAAGGTTTAAATTCGCCGGTATGATTTTACTCAGGTAAAGATGGGAAACTTTTGTACTCGTTAAAATTTGTCATGGTTCCAATTATTTTCATTTACCAATATGAAAAACTATAATTAACTTTTCAGCAATGTCAGAGATAAAGTATAAAATTCAATTATTGGCTGCAATAGATCATTTACGTGCTCGGAAATCGAGGCCAGATATCAATAGGATTTGTAAGTTTATGCTAAAGTGGTATAAAGTTACCCCAAGGGACACTAAAGCTGATCTTAATCGGTGTCTGAAAGAAAAAAGTATATTCAAAGTCGACTACAAAGATAATGTAAGCTACAGAAACGCTGCAAAGTTGCGAAAAAATATAAGTAACAGTAAGTTTTGCTCTAGTTTAGCATGTAATTAAATACCAGTGTTTTTGTTACAGCATTGGGTTAAATTATCAAGAATGTTGCATAAGCTTTAAAATTTAATTTATTTACTAATAATTGGCAAACTAATAACTAAAACTTAAAGTTGTTACATATTTATGGACAGTAAGAGGTTTTATACATATTTTATGTTTGAAAACATTGTAGCGAATAGACATATTATTTATTTTTAGATGCACTAAGATATCAAATTACACATTTGAGTTTGGTGTACATTTAATAGATACCTTACATAATACAGACCCATACACATAATTATTTTCTTTGTCACACATTAACTGTCTATAAACATGAAACATACTTTTGTTATTGAAACACAGAAATGGCGTCTACTATTGCAACTAATGAAAGGAGGATAATTACTTCGGCCATAGCAACGCTGATTTATCAAGATCAAAGTTATTTGGAAAATGGCATTGGTTTTGATGATCTCATTAAGGCTGCTGTTTCACAAGAAACAAAATATACAAAGAAGCAACTTGAGGGTATGGTCAACAAAGAGCTATCATCGGGGAGCCTTGTCAAACTGCCTAATGGCAACTTAGCTCTCGGCCCCGCAGACCATGATGGTGACAGTTCAGATAGTTTTAAATTTGAATATACAATGGATACAAACACTAAGGCAAGTTAAGTATTGTGTTATGGCTTTTGTTGACAGTAGAATATTTTGTCACATAAAGTATTCAACAACTTGCTGCACTTTTCAAGAAGACATGGAGATTTTTGAAAGCTTATTTTGTGTATTAATTTGTGTAACATTTTTTTTCTTTTCTGTTTCTTATATATTAATCACATCTTATTGCATTTTCATATTTTTGATAAAATTGAATATTGCTTTAATTTTTTATGTATTTATCATTCAGATGACCTCATCAGCTAATTCATCAACCAGATCATCACCGCAACGTGCGAGAGGCCGCCCTAAGAAAAGAGGAGGGGGTGCTTCAAATAATGCGCCCACCAACAGTAGTACAAGAAATGCTGGAGTGAGAGTTGGAGAAAGACGTAAAATGGCAAAAAAAGTTTTTGATCCTTCTGATAACAATTTGCCTAGTAAGCGCAAAAGAGGAAGACCAGTTGGATCCCTCAACAAGAGCACTATTAAAAAACAAATAGGTGGAAAAACTGATAAAGATGGTAATCTAATATCAGAAGGAGAGGATGGAGGCAGTGCTGATGAGATAGAACAGGAAGAACCTATACCACATGAAACGTCAGGAGGAGTGTGCTCCGTCTGCTTAGTGCAAAAGTCTCGACGTTCTAATGATAGACTAGTTGAATGCCGAGATTGTAATAACAAAGCCCATCTAACCTGTCTGCAGTCAGGTTCTGGCATACTTAAGCCCAGGCCTGATAACACATGGCAATGTCCACATTGTAAAACATGTGTTGTTTGTTGTGAAACTAATGATGCTGTAAGTTTATGAAGATTTTTAATAATTTTTTAAGGACTCAACTTTAATCTTTCTTTTATTTAATACATTTAAATTACAGGGTATACTTACAGTATGCAGTATTTGTTCAGATTCATACCATGCACTCTGTCACACGCCACGTATACCAGAACGTTTAAAAGCATGGGATCATTGGGAATGTAACAACTGTCTGGAGTCGCGCCCTACAGTGGTAGGGTCCCCAGCGATCATCCCCAGCAGTATAGACTTTGATAAACAAATATCCCCAGCAGCTGACCCATTCTTAAAACCACATGAGTTGGACAGGGCACCTTCAAAGTTGAGAGAAGAAGTACCCATAGATCCAAATATACCAGATATTACAAACTGGAGCACTGATGAAGTTTATGAGTATTTTACTAAACATTTTCCTGAGGCTGCACCTATTTTAAGAGAACAGGTAATGTAAATTGAGAGGTATTTATAGCCTTAGTTTAAAAACTGCTAGTTTAATTTCCTTCATTTGTTTGTAGGAATTTGATGGACCTGCATTAAGTATGGCGCGACGGGCTGATATTGTAAGAGGTTTAGGCTTGCCTTTAGGGCCAGCCCTTGCATTGTACCGTATAGTAGTTAAACTACAAACAAGAAAGGATGACTGGACTATGTGTTGGGGCTAGTCATATTTTACATTTTCACATTTTGTAACTTGTAAATTAATGAAATAAAATTGTCAGTATTTGTATTTCTGTATTTCATTTTTCAATATATGGCTGAGAATAATTTGAACTTTAGTATGTAAATAAAGTAGTCAACAAATTAACAAATTAAAATACAGATATATTAGGTAACAACTATTTATTAATTTAATTGTAAATAGAATTATTTACATTTAACTATTTACAAATATAAAGTACAGGAACGATGTTACAAAAAAAATATAGATTCTTTGGATTACAGAACATTTGAACTATGCACTTTATGTGTAATCTTACTTTTTCTTTTTTTTGTGCAACATTATCAGTTTTCTACTATTTCAAATCACTTATACTTGCACATGGTTTATCACATTATTCAAATCATAATACTGAACTAAGATCTTGATTTTATAAAACATTAAAATCACTAATACCTACTCAACATAGAATTTTTCCTAGAAATTATTTTCTATTCATAAATAATGTCAATGTTGATCATAATGCTTCATGTAAGACAAAAAAATATTGAATAACATTGTAGCAGCATTTATGTAAAACACTCTGTATTCTGTGGGTAAATAGTAGAAGTTAACGAACTGTACAGGAGGCCAGAATAAACAATCCCCCTGAAACAAAAATATTATGTAGGAAAAGAAATGACACATAGGAATAAGATTGATACTATGATACATTATTTTCTTTTGTCTAGCAGAATAAGTTTAATCAGATAAAATTATATTATTCTATATAATTGTTAATTACTTATTTAATATCATATCAGAATAATTTGTTAGTACTCACAGCATAAACATATCTGAATTTCTCCATGATTTCAGCATTACTTTGTTTCAATGTCTTAGATTCTAACAATCCCATTCCATAGAAAAAACAGATTATGGTTGCTGGTGAAGCAATAATTTGGTCATACACTATCTTCTTAAAGACTGTTTTTAAATCTGATTTTGGAAGAAATTTATCTAGGTAAATATAATAAGCATGATGCATTGGACCCATCAAAGTGCCAACTATGAACATCCTAGCTGAAATAAAAAATATATATAAGTAGGTACCTAAGTGGTTGAAGCTTTTACTACAGCTTTTTATTTAATTTTTGTAAGTCAAAGAACTAACCTAGTCGGCCCCAATCATATCTTTTTAGCAAGATTTTAGACTGGTACTCAAACTCCTGCTGAACAAAGTCTCCTATCGCCATGAATCCACCAGAACTGACACTATTTGTAATTAAAAGATTTTTCTTAAACAGAAAGTTCACCCCTCGTCGAAAAGTTGAAAAACTTCTGTCATGATTGTTACTTATACGTTTTATTCCTTGTCTAATGCAATGAACTGAAAACATGTCTGAAATAGAATAAGTTAAGTTATTAACATAAGTATTGCTTTAGTCCAACTGGAATCTGTAGTCGCGCACCCACAACTTTCCAGGGGTCGCAAATGATAGATTGCACGGAAAAAACAGCGACAAACACTTGTCGCAGAATAAAGTACTGTGTAATGACCTTGCTGGCGAACTTTCTCTCGAAACCCAGAAATAAAACGCGGGTCCTTGGAATAATTCTACAAACTTGGCTTACGCGATTATAATAAATTAATATGAATGTGAAAAAGCCGGTGAACATTTCTTTTACCTGTATGTATAAGTGCTTGCTATTAAATTCACATAAAATTCAAATACATACGTATAGGTAACATTTAAAAAGGGCTCAAATATTTTGAAATTTACCAAATTGCGCCCTTGACAAACATCAATGTCAACTCCGTGTGTCACTGTCAATCTCAGCTGTTGATTTAGGTTGTACCCAAACCGGTTATTATCGGAAATTATAATTGAAATGATAATACATAAACCCAATAATGTGGTCGGTTATTTATACGTTACATTACTTTTTATTATTATAATGGCAAGTTATTAAAAAAAATCTACAGACAGCAAAACGTCATTATGACAAGAGGAAAAAGTATTTTGCTATTGTGATCGCGAAAATTGCGTGTCGTTTTTAAAATTAAGAGAAAATGCACGGAAATTATTAAGAAAATGGCGCAACATAGCGAACATTTAGATTTCTCTGGTTTATTTAAATTAGACGTGCTAGTCCATCTCGATATAGCAAACTATAGCTTTTATGAAGTGGGTCTAAAAAAGTTCTTAGCATTTTCAAGTGATAAAGAATTAATATTTTTTTATATAAACCCGCAATCTGAAAGGTTCGAAAAGAATTATGACTGGGATTTTGTTGATAATCCTATTTACTGCATGTGCTTTGAGCCTAGTGGAACATGGCTCCTAATTCTAAGTGATCAGAAAGTTCTTCTAGTGCCATTTCTTCCTCTATTTATACCTCAAAATACTTTTGACCACAAATGGTCCCTATCAAGTGTTACAGTCTTGCCTATTGCCAATATTCAGAAACCTACATCTGTGGTGTGGTGGCTGACTAAAGAGTCTGAAAATATTCTTATCATTGGTTCAAAGGTGAGTTTTTAGGTAATAATTTATTGGTACTAACCGGTTCTTCCATGATCAGCGACTATATGTATGTATAATAATGGTATACAGACACAGTTTGTGGCCCAGAACTAGAGCAAATATTAAAATCAGGCTCTATAGATCACCAAGTTTATATCACAAGTAATTAACTTAAAATAATCCCACATAATTAAAATCATACTCAACTTTTCGTTAGCAAATCTTTCAAATCTGCTAGGATATTTTTTAGGCACTTTCACTTAATAATACGCATATTATATTGGAATAGAAATTTTAATAAGTTATGTAAATGTGACTGTTAAATAAATGTTTTTTTTTTTAATTTTTTTATTTTAAGTATTAGCCTGATTGAAACTTAGAATTGTGGAAAAACCTCAGTGGTTTTAAAAAGACTATAAATGTAATTGTTCATAATTAGACTATGACAATAACGAAAAAAGAACTTATCCAAAATATCATATTTTATATTTAGTATCTACCTAAATAGTGTGACTAGTATGATTATTGTTTCATAAAAATATTCTATTCTATTCTATTCTATTCTATAACAGGGTGCAGCTGACTGTTGCTGATTGTACTGAACTTAATACTCTTAGTAAATGTAACTTCAATGAATGGATTACTTTTTCTTCTTCATCTTGCAAAAGTTCTGAAGCAACTTTAACTAATTTTTTTTTCAATTATTATAACACTTTGACTTCCTAATTTTTATGCTATTAATTTCAGACAGGAACAATATCATTTTACTCTCTGGAATCTCAAACCATAGTAGGGGAATGCAAGGTGTCAGGGGAAATCATTGAGTTGCAGATGTGTTTTGATGATTCTCTGGATCTACTAGCACTGTTGGTTAGTTAATATTACATTAAAATTTCAGTCATTCATTAGAAACATTTGAAATGAAACTACGAGTCTGATAATAATATTAGAACTGGTTACTATAATAGAATATGTGTAAATTGTGTGGTATTTATGCCGGGGATGGTAAGATATAGTTGGCATGCCACCAGTCTGCCGAGAGGCAGCTGGTGGCCCAGCACATGTTGTATACGTAACTGGTTTATTATCGATAATACAAATGGCATGATGTGAGAACATCTCCAAGGCTTATATACTCAAGATGACTGACATCATATTTGTCTGTTTTCGTACTCACCTTTGTCTGTAGTCTTAATATATGAATGTTCTATGTTTATTTTCGAATGAGTGTTTTTGTTAAACTGTATTGTGATGGTCAATAAAATGTTTCTTTAATTTTTAGGGTTCCGTAGCCAAATGGCAAAAAACGGAACCCTTATAGATTCGTCATGTCTGTCCGTCTGTCCGTCCGTCTGTATGTCACAGCAACTTTTCTCCGAAACTATAAGAACTATTGAAACTTGGTAAATAGATGTATTTGGTTAACCTATGGATAGGTCTTTAAAAATGATGTTCAGGTTTTTAACATCATTTTTTTCTAAAGTGGTAAATTGTGAAAAGAAATAACCATGAAAGGTAACAACGAAAATTGGTTTGAACTAGTTATAGTGAGTTGTTTTTTTTATAACCTTCCATATATCTTACTTGCTGCTACGGAACCCTTCATGGGCGAGTCCGACTCGCACGGTTTTATTCATATCGTATCACATATGTGGTCAGGTGTGCTGACACAGCGTATGTGACAGAGATAACAGTAGGTTTTGGAGATAATCCTTATCGTGCGTACCAAGCTGCTACAGTATTTATTTATACCACAGAATTGTTTGTGTTGCATCAGTTATTGATCATCACTTTGCTGTACTTACTTACTTAGCTGTACTTTTAAGCCTAGCAATAATAAAAGTTTATTATTTATGTTACGAGTTTATGGCCATTTTGAGAAGTATATTTATCATTTTCTTAGATATCTAGAAGTAAATCGCAGCAGTGGAAGCTTGTGTTGGAACACCGGTCTTATGGCTACAACTGGTTGCAACAAACAAGGAATCAAACTGATAAGGAAAAGAAGGATGGCTTTATGTCCTACATCAAACAGTTGTCTAAGGATAAGATAACACTGTTTATACAGGGTGGATCCAAAGGTACCTGAAAACAGCAAACAACAATTATTAATACTCAAGAAAATGTATATTTACATGAATGTGTTTCGCTTCATGATAATGCCTTCTTTTCAGATGACAAGTCTCAAAGTGTGGAATATGTCTTGAAGCCTGTAGAGTATTTACCATTGTTTCGAAAGGGATCCAACAATTGGGCCTTGGCAGCACAGTATGTCAATGGGAGACATTTTCTGACTGCTTTTGAGTTAAATGAAGGAACTTTAATTGTAAGACAGTTACAACAATACAAATGCATATTACATACAAAATACAGCTAAAAAACAATATTTATGATTCTAACATTACCTTTTTATTTTCTTTATAAGTATTTATTCTAATACACTTTTCAGTTGGAAAGTCCAGAAGAAGATACACCATCCAGAACTCTGAGACCTAAGATAAAAAAAGATGGCTTATACATTCAAGGGTTATGGTCTCAGAGGCTTGTTTACCTGCTGCGGAAAAATGAATTAGAAGTTCATAGTGCTAACTTTTCTGTAATACAGGTAAAAAAAATTGTACATATTTGTTTTTAGTAAGGATCCTGGTATGGTCATGTAATGACAAGAGTTGAAGAGCATGTAACAATATGAATATAAGTGGGCAGAGGAATAGAGGACGGCTGAAAAAGAGATGAATGGATTGTGGAAAGTATGACGTGATTGAAATAGAAGTGGATAATTGGATAAGGAATGACAGGCACGTATGGAAGAAGAAGACATTGGAACAACATAATATGGAAGAAGAAGAAAAAGACACTTACCCCCATATGACCTGGGAATGGGGCAGAAGGATGATGATTTATTTTTAGTAACACAAAAGGATATATCTAATGGAAGTATTTCGATTCCTAGGGAGATACCTTGTTAGGTGCCAAAAGGGAGTTTTCGGAGCTGTGGTCAGCAGAGTTGATTGGGGATGTAAGACGAGCTCACTTGATGTCAGCTAAGGAGCCAGCGAGTGTGACGGGCGGCTGGTGTGAGCCTACGTTCATGTGCGACCTGCAGCTGCCGAGGTTCAGCATTGAGCCATGCCTGGTCGTCACTAACTGTGGCGCTTATATTTTGAACACTGTGTAAGTAGCTATTACATCAATTATTTCAGGAAGGGTGAGTGTGCTTCACGGTATACATCATATTTTTGTATGTTTCGTAAATGTAAAAAATGTTTTTTTCTTACATAATTTTTTATAAGTATTGTCGATATGTCGGCGAACTTAATGCCAATAGGCATTCTCTACCAATCAACCTTAGGGTGCTGCAGAAAGTACAGTGGTATTCTCATTACTGCAGCTGACACAGAGGTTACATTTGCTACAGTTACACTTTGCCTACAGTAGGCTTAATATTTCCTTATACTCTTCTTATTGGAATGTCTGTTGTTCTTGTATCATACTTATGTTTTGTTTTTGTGTGAGAATATTTATCTATCTATCGATCTATATTAAGTAAGTATATAAACACAAAGAAAGACTTTTACCGTGGGAGAGCCACCCTTCGGCATGAATGGGCCGGCTCGACCGGAGTGATACCACAGCTTCACAGAAAACCAGCGTGAAGCAGCACTGTGCTGTTTCGCTGCGTGAGTGAGGTTACCTGAGGCCCAAAGGGGGGTTAAAAGGTTGGCAGCGCACTTGTGACTCCACTGGTGTCGCGGGTGTTCATGGGCGGCGGCAATTGCTTACCATCAGGTGATCCGTCAGCTCGTCTGCCACCTATCACATAAAAAAAAGAAGTCCCGTGAAAAGCGGATTTGAGTCGCCCTCAACATTCAAATAATAAATAATAAATAAATATTTCACAACATCACATACATTGATCTGACTCCGAGATAGGTAGCTCAAGCACCTGTGTTACGGATATCAGAATCAACAGTGCGATTACAAATATATCCATATAATACTTTTCTTTTGTAAATACATACAAATGTATGTCAAAATTATGACATGGAATCTAACAATTGAGTTCCGTGTTTTTCCGCGGGACTTCTATCGTGGCGCGGTCTCTATTTTACGTTTGATCTCTCTTCGTGTGCGTAGCTGCGAGCCGTGCGAGTGGTTAGTGGGCATGATCATGCGCGGCGGGGTGGGCGCGGAGCAGTCGGCGGCGGCGCTGGGCGCGCCCGTGGCGACGCTGCTGCGCGCCGCCGCGGACATGCTGATGTCGCGCGGGAAGGTGGCGCCGGCGCAGTACCTCTACTCGCTGTCGCAGGTCAGTAATCAAACATAGATTTTTTTTCATGAGAAAGGGAGGCAAACTAGCAAGCGAACCACTTGATTGTAAGTGATCACCGCTACTCATGGACATCAGTCACACCAGAGAGAGTGGAGATGCGTTTAGGAAGGTATAGGCTCGTTTCTTAAAAATCTCAATGTCGTACCGGTTCGGAAATACCGATATGGGAAGTTGGTTCGACAATGAGGAGGTGCGTGGCAAAAAAATAACGTGTAAAGCGTACGGTGGTGGACCTCCACCCATTCAGATGGTACGGGTGGAAAAGTACTAGTTTACGGCGTGTAGTACGGTGGTGAAATTCAGCAGCGGGCATTAACTCAAACAACTCCTCGGAACACTCAACATAGTAAAAGCTCATTCTTAGAGTGGTCACCTTAAAGTCAGCAATTGTCAGTAGTCATAACTATTAATTATTATATAGAAGGCATCTTCTATAAAAATGTAACTTTTACGTAAGTACCCGTAGTATTTTAAGATTGTGGTGTGAATTCGAATGAAATTTCCATGGATGGATTTTTGTAGCGCTACCGCCACAAAGTCTTTTTTTATGGTGTTATCCCACGCACGGATACGGCCGCGCGTGTGATTCCGCCAATCTCAAGTGTATAAGAGAGACACGTCGATTTCAAACTGACCGGTAATTTTACCAAATGCTCGATCTATATTGAAGTCTTCTCTATGGTTAAAAAACGCCATATATATAACAAACAAAAGCGGCACATGCATAGACGACAGGACATAATAACACAGAAGCACAGCGTTAATGACAAAAACGTAACACAAAAAGAGAATTATAATTTTATATCATATATACTTATATATGACTTTGTGGCAGTAAAGCTATACATAGCGATTGAAGTCTTGTTGGACTTTTTTGAACAAAGTGGCAATTACTTACCGATGAGGGTTTTCACAAGTCGAAATGCCCACAAAATAAAATGTTCGTGTTCTATGTCGACCAATCCATCATTAACAAAATACCACTGGACAATCCTGGTTATCCTGCTAAAGTGCTAGTAAACAAGTTGTAGATATAAGAATGAAATTATCATTCTTATATCTACAGTCATTAATTATAGCCGTGTGGTCCCCGGCAGAGTAGAATAGGCCACCCTCACTCTTACCGAGGCGTCGTAAAAGGCGACTAAGGTAAAGCTGCTGGCATGATCATCAGCACCCAGAGAAGGAAAACTCTGCATTTATATCAAAACCCTCGCCAACCCGTCTGCCAAGCGTGGTGAGTATGGCAATTACCCCTCATGTGATTGAGGGAGGCCCGTGCCCCAGCAGTGGGGACTTAAATGGGCTGATGATGATTAATTATAGCAGATATTTACTTGAATTGTGTAATCAAAGGGTAATATTTTAGAACCGTATCTAATAAAAATAAAAAAATAAAATAAAATAAAATAAAAATAAAAATTGTTTACTTCAGACCACAGTTTTTGATCCTTAGATTGTTAGTAACAAAATGACTTAAAATTATATTAGTAGGTACATATCGACAAAATAAAATGCAATAAAATAAAATTAAAAAATTAAAAAAAGAGAGAGGTTGCTAGGAGTTACCAAAGAAACTGGTTTCAGTGGTCACTCTTCGCACCAGGCACTTCCATAGCGGTGAGGTGTACCTATCCGCTAGAGTCATCAGGATGGTGTTGCGGCTGTCCCTCACCCTGCGGACCAGTGACGCGGTCTTTTTTCGGATTATGGCCGTAAAGCCATCAATTTGGAATTCCGCGAACATCCCCGACGCGCTACAAAAGCGAGGCAGCCCCAACATCATCCTGAAGATGTTATTATATAGGACTCTGAGTGTGTCTAGGGGTTTTTTCGAATACGTAGCCCATAGACTTCCCGTGTACATGTTTTGGCAATATGCTTTAAAGAGCGTGACCTTAACTTGTTCAGTACAGCGGGAAAATCTACGGATCAGCATATTCCCTCGAACCGCAAGAGCCCTCCGCTCCCTTTCTATGTCTGCGTCATCTTTAAGGTCATCAGTAACAATATGTCCTAGATATTTAAATTGTGTATCAATGTTAATATCTTTCCCGTTCAGTGTAACGTTGCAAGTGTTATCGGGATTTTTACCTTTGGCCTTAAAGATCACACATTTGGTTTTCCTAGTGTTATACACAAGTCCATGATCAGATGCGTACCTCTCACAGACTCGTAGCATCTCTTCAAGACCTCCCACAGTGGGGCTGAGCAGCACCATATCATCCGCATAACTTAAATTATTCATACTGACGCCGTCAATTCGACAACCGACACGCAGCTGGCTCAGCTCCACTATGACATCATTTACATAAATATTGAAGAAGGTAGGAGACGTTAAGCCCCCCTGCCTCACTCCACTCTCCAACAGATATGCATCGGATACAGCATTTGCCCACCTTACAACATTGGTTTGATTTGAGTACCAGAACTTAAGTATATTCAGGATATCAGCCGGTACCCTGTCTCCCAGCTTTTTCCAGAGTACGTCGTAAGATACTAAGTCGAAGGCTTTAGAGAGGTCAAGGAAACAGGCGTATATCGGCGTCCTGCGGTTCGTGTAGTATTGCACAGTATGCTTTAAACTTTCTATCGCAGATTCAGTGGAAAGTCCGGGCCGGAACCCGAACTGTGCGTCATGTAGTTTGAAGTATTTCTCCAGGCAAGAGTTAAGCACACTGTCCAACACCTTAGCAATCGTAGTTGCAAACGATATGGGACGATAGTTCTCTTTGTCGGTCACCCGTCTTGTCCTTCACAATGGGCACTACCGTGGTTTTAAGTAAGTTCATGCGGTAAATAAGAGTGACTCAGGCACAATGTGAAGAACAAGGCCAACACCCGCGGCAGGTGAACCCCTGCATGTTTTAAATGCTCAATGCTTATGTGGTCGTGTCCAGGAGACTTGCCACCACTCATTCTCTTTAGTGCGCCTCGTACCTGCGCAGCAGTAATATTAGTCAGTGGCAAACCCCCCACACACCCATCCACCGCACTAAGTGTGGAGTCAGAGGGCCCCAATGGAGACCTTACCTTAAAATGACCCATGAACATATTAACTATGTCCACAGGCTCATTTACTCCCCCAACGCTAGCTGGGAGGCCAGGCCCAACGTCCAGTTTTCTTGTGGCCTTCCAGAAACTACTAAAGTTTTTTGCCGACCTATGCTTGGCCAATACTTTAATTTTCAGTTGTTCTTGGTTTCGCTGACACCATTTTAATCGACTTTTAAACACTTTGCGAGTCTCATTCATTAGGTCGTAACTTCTACCCGGACGTAGGTCGATTATAGGAAATCCACATTTTGTAGTTAAGCCTGGCCACCCTATGCGCATCATGGACATGATTATTCCAACCACATAAATGTTTACTTCTGTTTGAGGAACTACGCTTTGTACAGGTCTTACTAGCCGCATCACCCAGAGCATATACGATATTTCGATACAAACTATTCAGAACCTGCTTGTGCTCTTCTGAGTGGCAGGATCTACATACAGTGTAGTTAATAAGTACCTACCAACTGGCTGATGATATATTACCTGTTTCCAGAGTCAACCTGACGGATGGGTCGCACGTTTGGGCATTTTCGGCCGTCTCCACGAGCTGTCCATGTACAAATACACCGGGAACGTCGGGGGTCTCGGCGACGCAGCGATCACTATCAAGCTGCTCGCCCTTTTACTCAAAATGGGAACCAATAATGAAATAAAATTTGACTCGTAAGTTGTTGAACGCCCTGTTGGTCTAGTGGTTTAAGTACCGGATCGTGCTCTCGGGGTCCTGGGTTCGATTCCCGGGTCGAGCGAAAAGTATGTTTTTTTTTATATGAGAGGTGGCAGACGGATCACCTGATGGTAAGCAATGTTTCGAATTTTGTGAACATAGTTCGGGTTTGTGATCACCAATCCGCATTTGGCAAGCGTGGTGATTAAGCCTAATCCCATCATAGTAGCAATGACTTGATTTCTATGATGGAGGCCTTGGCCCTGCAGTGGGACAGTATATATAATAATAATAATCTCTTTATTTCGGAAATTACATCCATAGTACAAGTTACAAAAATAAAATACATACATACAGTTAAAAACAAAAATCAAAAACAGTTCTGCGTAGAGTTAAATTAAATTAGACCCATCACCTTCTGTACCCAATGTTTTTGGATCGGGCAGTCGAAACGGGCTGCTATGGTCCTAAGGATATTGTTGTTGCTGTCGCGCACCCGCTGCATTATCGACGCGACCCTTTTGCGCATTATTGCGTGAAAACCGTCTACCCTGACTTCCGTAAACATGCCAGATGCGCTGCAGTGGCGCTATATAGGCTGATACTTTTTTTTTTCGTAAGTTGTTGTTTTTTACATGTTCGAACAAATTAACAAACCTAGAGTTTAGTCATCATCATTTTAGCGATTTGTCCCGGTTGCGTTCGCGTTCCAAGCTGTTACTCCGGAGCCTGGGGTCCACTTTCCCAATTCGACTCCTCAACTTTGCACGGTCTTGTACTTCCCTAGTGGTCAATTTATTAGCACACATGTCATTCTTTACGATGTCAAGCCTAGAATTTTTTGGGTATAGCATTTTTATAGCATTTTTATTTTATTCTTAAGTAAGTAATGCACTTAAACATTTTCATATTAATTAACCAGTTTCGCCTTAACTGGTGGTAAAATATTTGTAACAATATTTCCACTGGATATTTGTAAGTATATACAAATATTGATGAAACTATCGTCGGCTCACGGCGAAGGACAAAGCACTTACGAAATTCGTCGACATACCAAGGACTCCGGTAGGTTAGTCGTTAAAGCAGTTGCCCGGGTAGCAAAAGATCGTGGGTTCGAGTCCCACTATTGTTGCGTTAGACACAAAATATATAGACACAGGACGCCAGCTGGCTATATCGCGTGCTAAACTGTTGGTGGCTCGGCGTGAAACAAACTATACGGAACTTGTGCGGGAGAGACGATACGCGATATACTGCCTAGCGCGTGGATCAACGAACTCTTCGATTTCAATGTCAGCTGAGCAGAACCTTGGCACGCGAGTGGACTCCTGGCAAGGCGATAGGTGGACTATAGAATGGCAGCCAAGAATGGGGCGACATCCTGTGGGTAAACCACCTGCCCGATGGTCCTACGACATTGTAACGGCAGCGGGGAAAAAATGTATAAGGCTTGCAGGCGACCGAAGGGAGTGTCGTGATAAAGAAGAGGCCTATACTCAGCAGTGGGTGGATGTGGGCTGATATGAAGTCGGTACTCAGAATGATAATATTAATCTTTCAGGAACGTAAAGTACACATCGCTTAATACAACTCAACTGGCAGAATTATCTTCAATAGCAGCAGCTATCGGTCTCTGGGACCTAGTGCCAGTGTTCAGCGTCCATCGCGGTCACCCATCCTTACTGCTAGCCGCTGTGAAGGCGAGGAGCGACGTGTGTAGAGGAGCTATCTGTTGCCTTCTGCGGAACCGATGTGTAGTGCCACTCCTGTTGAAAGAAAATGCTCAGTGGTTATTTGATTTTATCATTGAGAAGTGTAATAAATTCGATACAATGATTTTGAAGGTGAGTTTGAGAATTATAGATCGATGTTATTTTGTGAAATTTGAAATGATAGTATTACAGTAATTAACTTATAGAATATACAGCCACACAGCAAAGTACACAAAACGTCATTTTTTTTTCATTTCATTCTCACCCTAATGTCAAACACGTTCGGGTCAATATCAATTAAGGAATTTCGACAGATTGTAGGAACCTCATCTGTGGCTGTTTGTATAATTATGCACTCAAATAACTGAACATTTACATAAGTACATAAGATTATTAATTCTCTTACTTTTTCTCTCACTTTAAACTTGAATAGAGGTGAAAATGCTGAAATTTGTCCACCTTATACAAATAGTTATTATTTTTCTAGCGAATATGTTTATGGCTGAATCCATTGCAAGATCAATTACGTCCCGTCATTCGGGATATGAAACAAGGAATCACTTCTATTTACGTAAGTTCACACTGTGTTATACTTTTTTACTGTGCCAATCCCTATCTTCCGCCCCTGGGCCCCCGCTTGAACTGAAACTGACCAATGCTAATGTCCATGCCCCATACAGTTTGGCATTTTGCAAATGTATGGGAAATACATTGGCATCTGTCAGTTTACTCCGTCTAATTAATTATCCGACTATAGATCTATGAATCTGTTTATTCAGAAAATATTTTTACACAAATCATACCTATGTAAACCGAACAGGAGCTGTCGCGTGCAAAAACTCCGCAAGGCTGAGGTCCATCTACAAGGTGATTGGGTATTTTTAGACTTGATATGTCAAATTGTCAATTAACGAATAAATCAACCAATGATGTTGAAGTTGGACCTCGGTTCACAGGCACGCCATCTAGCGGATATTTTACATGCGACAGCCCCCTCAGAAATAAATACAAATGCTTGAACTAGACAAAGATCGATTATTGATTAATATTATTTTTTTAAAATTTGGTGTTTACAGACAACAAGGATGCTTGATCTAATAGCTACATTCATGCACGTCGCGTCCACTATCGAAGCCCGACACCCGTGCCCTGACATGCACCTCGAGGTCACACAGAACCCCGAGACTTGGAAGAATCAGTTCGTGCCGCGCAGGAGCATCAGCTGTGGCCTCGCGCACTGGGCGGTGGTCGACGATGGCAATGCGAAGGTCATGATGACGAGTACGGCGATTGATACAGAGCTGATCGGAAGGGTTATAGATGTGGCTTGTGGAAGGCATCACACTCTTGTTCTGACTGAGAATGGGGTATGTAACCTGCTTATATAGATTTATTTATAAAGTGAATCATAACTGTTTTTGTTGATCCAGCTTCAGTCAAACTCTTCTAGCTGATCGATTAGAATTTAGATAATTTTAATTAATGGTGATCTACGTGGGTCTTATTTTAACCAAGTTACTTATTTTTAATTAATTTCAAAAAGGAGGAGGTTCTCAATTCGACCCGTATGTTTGTTTTTTTTGTATGTATGTTACTCGATTTCTCCTCCAATTATGAATGGATTTTAATGATTCTTTTTGGTTTGATAGCATCATTCAAGGTAGTCCCCATAAAAAATTTTATCAAAATTGACTTAAAGTGGGTTTTTGAACAAAACAACAATAACAAAAATAACAGAGATTACGTCGTTTTTTTTTTTTTTTTGTTTTGTTTTTTGTTTGGAGATGAAATTCGGTATAATATATGAAGTGTTGTCTGTCGGAATTCGGGATGTATGCGTCCTGGAAATGTAATGGTGGAAAATGTTGGTGGGGAACCAGGTCAAATGTCACAACCTAAAGAATTTATAACAGGATTGGTGGCAGCTTCCGACACTTATTACTATTTATTATTATTATTATATTAGTAAAGAATATTTTGGAGACCAGGTTACTGGTGAACAGTCCGACTAAACGTGTAAACACATAGAAAGTGTCCTAAATAAATTTTTCAAAATCTTGGACAAAATGCTGAAGGGTCATTTTCTTTTCAAATGCCTTCCATAATTAACATCACTCTCAACGACTTGAAAATCATTATACAATATGAACTGCATGAAATCCTAACTAGAAGTAGGTCCCAAAGTCGCAAAGTGGTGGAATAACCATCTCATGATTCATGGGTCACCAAAATGGTAACAGACTGGGTGGAGCTTTCGAACTAATATCACTGGGAATTCCTGGCGTTTCAACGGGGGCAAAGACAAATGTTAACAGAATCTAGGGCAAATAATAAGTAGGCAATTTCTGTTTTAAAGATTCTGTCTTATTCTAATGGACCCCTTATAATAAAGAATTTATTGGAGAACGGAGAACCTGCTTAATTTTGAAAGATTAGCACCGGCCATTTCTGTTAAAGCTTTCGTCATCATGGGGTCCGATTTAAAGCTTTATTTCTCTCAAATCAGATAAGGCAATGCCTTCTATAGTTTTGACGCGACTTGAGGGCTAAAAAATCTGTCCTTTCACAAAATTCTTCTTCCTAAATCGATCACTGCTTTGTCAAGGGTTGTACCCTGAAGTTTGTGAACAGTTACAGCCCAGCTTAAGATTCTGCGTTCGACATCTCCATGATGAGAACGTTGCTCTCTCAGTTTCAGTTGACAATCGTTCATGTATTAAAACCGAGTCGTCGAGCGCGAATTTCTGAAGTTTCATAACTTCTTGACAAATTGTATATGTCCTCATCAAAGAAAGTCTGTGAGCCCGCTGCTCCTCACTCTCACTCGCAATGGTCATAGAATTTCTTTCTCTATTCTTTTGTAAGCGATCTTGCCTCTCGGCGTCACTCTCCTATAAACGATCCTGCCTCATTTGGGCAGCGCGTTGTTAGTAGGCCTAACCATACTAAAAATCACTAACTTTCCACTAAAAAGTGAAAATAATTAATTTTTGAAAAAAAATAAAAACCGACTTCAAGACTACACTAACAATTATAGGTACAATTGACTAAAAAGTTAAATAATATTTTAATTACAAGCCAAAGAACACTAAGGAAAATCAACGAATTATTGATACTTATGCATACTATTTACATTTTAAAATCAGTTTTATTTTTGGAGTCCGGTGCCAAGCCCAAACAAAAACAATTAATTAATGACACAAAGAAAAAGAAGACAATAAAATAAATTTTATCTATCGGTGGCGTGGCGTTTAATACTTTGGTGTAAACACAGTAATATAATTATTTGTTATGGAACGGAATTCCTGTCCTCCGTGGCTGGCACCGACTCGCAAAGTAACTGATTTTAAAATGTAAATAGTATGCATAATATCAATATTCTTGATTTTCTTTAGTGTTCTTTGGCTTGTAATTAAAATTTATTTTATACTTTTAGTTCAATTGTACCTATATATTGTTAGTGTAGTCTTGAAGTCGGTTTTTATTTTTAATTAATTTAAACACCCTCTGGAAATGCATAAATCCAAATATAGTTCGACCAGCCCTTTTAAGGTGACGGATAGGGCACTCTAGCGACGCCAATCGATTTTAATTATTAGCTACTAAACAGGATATATTTAAACGATTTCGGGTCGGTTACAACCTCTCGGAAAACACTTATACTAGTTATTAAATAACCATGCACAATGTTGGGACCAACGCGTAACGCGAAAATTGATTCATGCCAAAAGAGGCCTCTTTTGGCGTAAAGAAATCATTTGCCACGTACATAACGGACCCAACATTGTGCATGGTTCATTTAATACATTAGTAAAAGGGTTTGCCTCGAGGTTGTAACCCCGAATTTAGTTTAAATTAGATCCCGGTTTAGTAGCAAAAAATTTAAAATCGATTGGCCGTCGCTAGTGTGCGTCTACCCGTCACCTTAAGACTCACCTGCGTCTTTTAAGCTCTTCAGAGCATTCACCGTGATATATTAGGACGATCACGGTGAATGCTTTGAAGAGCTTTCACCGTAATATAGGCGATCACGGTGAAAGCTCTGAAGAGCTTTTCTCCCTCATCCCGCCTTCCCTTTTCCGTCACCGAACTACACGCGTCGGACAACGCTGTCACCGCTTCACAGTGGAAATCATTCCATCACGGACTAAAAAAATATGGCAGTTCCTATTTCTTCCGCACCATCAAGAAATAGAACTCGTTGCCGGCGCATGTATTCCTCCTTCCTCCAATATGGATTCCGACAAACGAAGCGTGAAGAAGCATCTCGCGGGCCAGTATGGCAGTCCCAACGGAGGTGATGCCTTGACATCGCTTCCGTTTTAATTACAACGGAAGCGATGTCAAGGCATCACAATTGCAACGTGGTCTCTTCTTATCACGTTGAAATTGCAACGTGGGCTCTTCTCTTGCTTACCATCACGCTGAGGAGAGCCAATATACTGTGTCACTATAAAAAAAAACCTGTTTAGGTGGTGACCTAAACAGGTTTTTTTCTATTGATGGTGGGGTGCCACCATCTCTCCATATCACACTCAACCAGTAGCGTAGCGAGTGGGGGAACTCGTAAAATCCCTTATCTAGGTCACCTTACCATCGCTCATATGATAGCTAGTTCCAATGTTCTTAGTGGATACTTAGTTTTAACGTTGGTGTGATTGCTTTCAGATATACTCGTCGGGCGAGAACTCATACGGACAGCTGGGCGTCGGGTCAGCATGGGCAGGCGCGGTGGGAGACTTGGCCACAGCGGCGGGAGCGCTGCTGCACGTGCGCCACGCCTGGACCGCGCCGCTGGTCGCCGTCGCCGCCGGCCACTACCACTCCGCGGCCGTAGACGCGGGCGGCAGGCTGTACACCTGGGGGTGTGTCCATACATAACTCGTACGGCTAGGTGTGTCTGCGTGTGACATGGCGCGTTACTCACGTGCGCCACGCCTGGACCGCGCCGCTGGTCGCCGTCGCCGCCAGGCCACTACCACTCCGCGGCCGTAGACGCGGGCGGCAGGCTGTACACCTGGGGGTGTGTCCATACATAACTCGTACGGCTAGGTGTGTCTGCGTGTGACATGGCGCGTTACTCACGTGCGCCACGCCTGGACCGCGCCGCTGGTCGCCGTCGCCGCCGGCCACTACCACTCCGCGGCCGTAGACGCGGGCGGCAGGCTGTACACCTGGGGGTGTGTCCATACATAACTCGTACGGCTAGGTGTGTCTGCGTGTGACATGGCGCGTTACTCACGTGCGCCACGCCTGGACCGCGCCGCTGGTCGCCGTCGCCGCCGGCCACTACCACTCCGCGGCCGTAGACGCGGGGCGGCAGGCTGTACACCTGGGGGTGTGTCCATACATAACTCGTACGGCTAGGTGTGTCTGCGTGTGACATGGCGCGTTACTCACGTGCGCCACGCCTGGACCGCGCCGCTGGTCGCCGTCCGCCGCCGGCCACTACCACTCCGCGGCCGTAGACGCGGGCGGCAGGCTGTACACCTGGGGGTGTGTCCATACATAACTCGTACGGCTAGGTGTGTCTGCGTGTGACATGGCGCGTTACTCACGTGCGCCACGCCTGGACCGCGCCGCTGGTCGCCGTCGCCGCCGGCCACTACCACTCCGCGGCCGTAGACGCGGGCGGCAGGCTGTACACCTGGGGGTGTGTCCATACATAACTCGTACGGCTAGGTGTTTGCAGAGGGCGGGGTCGACCGAAATGATAGCACGGCCTGACAGATCTGGCGTCGGAAACTGGAAACGGCGCCTAAGTAAGTGAATGAGGGTCTGGAGGCCCTATCTGGAGGAAAGGGGAGTTTAAAGGTTGGCAGCGCACTTTTTTTAATTGAAGATGGGTCTGCTCTTGGCTTCACACTGAACTCTAGAGTTGAGAGGAAACCTACGATGGAGCGAGCTTACCCATAAGTAGCCTGTTCACTCTAGCTTTGAACATTTTGGGGTTGTATTCTCTGGGAAAAACAGACGCTGGCAGGGCGTTCCACTCCTTGGTTGTGCGTGATGCGCACAGCCAAGGAGAAGTGAAGGAGGAGGAATTCATTTTCATCGAAATCAAAAACTTCAAATATTGTGTGCCATAGATCTCTTTTTTTATTCTCTTTACAAAGTTAAAAATATATTCATATTTTTAAACTTAATCTTATTTATTAGTTTTAATCCTAATTAATTGAATTTATTTTAAGCAATTTGCATGTTATTATAATTTTTAATTGTTCTTTTGTGTGATGCGTGCGCCTTTCAAGAAAGGTATCCGCAGAATACCAGCGCCACGGGGACCTCACGTGTCCGTGGCAGATGCTGAGCGGAGACCTTTTTAAGTGCCGCATTGAGAAATGTTGCTTTGTAATTTTTATTTTTGGTACTTAAATAAATAATTTCAATTTCAAAAGGGCTTTGTATGAAATCTGGTGACTTCGCTGGGTGTCCATCTGCTTATCTGCCATCTATCACATAAAAAGTAGTCCCTTTGACCACATGTCTACTCGGTCCCACTATGCATTTGCAGAACTATGTTTAGAAGGAGCTCTGACCTATCGAGTTGACAGGAAAATTTGAAATATGTACAACAGTGAAGATAACAAATTGTTTATTTTTAGATGGGGCGTCCACGGTCAACTCGGGCTCGGCAGCATTGACGACGAATGGTCGCCGAAACTGGTCACCAAATTCCAAGGCAGGAAGGTAAGAAGCAGCAAAATCTAATCACTATGTACAGTCGCCTGTAATGACTTGTAAACACCCCGACTCTTAAGTCTGAACAATAAGGTCCATATTTGAATGAAATTATAGTGCAAGTGACTGTCTACACTAAAACTGTGACTCAGGTGGCACAATCTCAGCGGCTTTATCGATAATAGCGACCTCTTCCTTACTTTGTTGTAGTATTTCTCCATATGAATAAGCGCTTTTTATTTTTAGGGTTCCGTAGCCAAATGGCAAAAAACGGAACCCTTATAGATTCGTCATGTCTGTCCGTTTGTCCGTCCGTCCGTATGTCACAGCCACTTTTCTCCGAAACTATAAGAACTATACTATTGAAACTTGGTAAATAGATGTATTTTGTTAACCTATGTGTAGGTCTTTAAAAATGATGTTGAGATTTTTAACATATTTTTTTCTAAACACAATACTTTGCGCAAGAGACGCTCCTAAAGTGGCAAAATTATGACTTGGGCTGCAAAAAAATGAGACACTAAAAAGCTTGAAAATTATTTTGTTTCTAATAACGTTTTGTAACAGTACACTCGAGATTGTGTTCTTTCAAATAAAAAAAGAATTGTGCAAATC
The DNA here is from genome assembly GCA_019059595.1 of Marasmia exigua. Lineage (NCBI taxonomy): Eukaryota > Metazoa > Arthropoda > Insecta > Lepidoptera > Crambidae > Marasmia > Marasmia exigua. The sequence continues at coordinate 14,953,912 of CM032466.1, forward strand.
GGTCAACAACTGGCGAAGAAATCGGTAAACATACATAAAAAGTAATAATAAGTAGAAAGTAGCGTGAGAAGTGCACTGTGGTGGAGTAAAATCCATCCAAGTGATGTGGGTGAAATTTGAAATTCTGGCCTGATGTACGATGGTGAAAATTTGCAGCTATAATAAGGCCGAACAGCTCCTCGGAACACTCCCCATTGTAGATATATTGTACATAGATTGTAGATCCTCCTTTTTGGAAGTCGGTAAAAAGTAATTTGATTTGTATAAAGTGTTAAAAATATTATTTAACACTTTTTAGTTCGTGGTTTCCCTTATAAATTATATGTTTAAGATTCTGCGACAATTCTTCCAGGTATGTTTTTAGTTGTGGCGTTTGGTCTGTATTTCGACTTTTTTAAATTTATGAATGATTTATAAAATGAAATTAAAGATGATTCGTTAGAATAGTAGGCCCTTTAAATAGAAATATTTGGAGGACAGTCTGGCCACACTGGTGACACATATCGGTGATATTTTATATATATATATATATATATATATATATATATATATTAAATGGGTTTGCACTTGACCTCATTTCACCTGATGGAAAGTGACAATAAGGTCTAAGATGTAGCGTGCTTACCCAGAAGAAGCCTATTCACTCTCTAGTATTAGATATTTTTAGTCTGTTTTTGATTAGTTCAGACTTTTGCCGAGTGTCAAACGTTCGCTATCGGAGTATGCGTGCGCAGGTGGTGGCGGTGAGCCTGGGCGCGTGCCACACGGTGGCGCTGCTGCTGGACGGGTCGGCGTGGGCGCTGGGCGCGGGCGTGTTCGGCCAGCTCGGCGGCGGCGGCCGCGACAAGGCCTCCGCGCCCGCGCGCGTGGCGCTGCCCGACCCCGTCGTGGCCATCGCATCCGGATACTTCCATAATGTGAGATAACCCTTACTCTGATATGAGTCTATGAAAAATTTCATTGATTTTCGCTCTTATGCCATGACACATGGTTCAAAATCTGGTGGGAACTGTTTTACCATTGTCCGATCGAACGTTAAATAACAATGGACAACATTTCAATTTTTTAACATGTCCATATTGTTTTTTTATATGAAAATAGACATAAAATGAACAGACCCATATTTTTTCTTTTTTCATAATTTGTCCATTTTCATACATAAAATAATTATTGAAATCCTTTTTATTCTAAATAGACGTAAGCGCCAAATGACGTCATCGGACGGCTGAATACAGCGATATTCCTTTGCTTATCATTGTTTTGATAAAAAAAAGGTACTACTGTCAAAGGTAAATAATACTAGTGTCAACATTGTCAACGTCATTCATACATTCAACGTTGACAAGTTGTCTTTTTTTTTTACAGTTAAATGTCATGGGTTTGGCATTTCGTAAATTTAAAACTATAATGTGCTAAGCAAAGAAATATTTTACATTCTGCCGTCCGATGACGTCATCTTACGTTTTTTAGTTTTTATTTTTTTTCTCAGTAAATAAGCAATATAAAAAATGAATAAATATATATTCGAGCAGCGGAAAAGTAAACAAAGAATTGGTATTTTTTGTTTCAGAGCTTAGCAATTTTGAAATGTTGTCCATTGGATATGAGTCTATGAAAAATTTCATTGGTTTTCGCTCTTATGCCATGACACATGGTTCAAAATCTGGTGGGAACTATTTTACCATTGTCCGATCGAACGTTAAATAACAATTGATAATTCATTATCAATTCGGCCATTTTCAATTTCATTTGTTAAACTGCTTTTCACTGTCAACTTTCACTTCCCCTATTACGAATACGTTATTTCTTTCCTCTACCCAAAGGTTGTCTGGAAGAAATCGCTACAAGCGATAAGACCGCCTTACTGTACTATCTGTTGTTGTTGTATAAAGAATTTTATTTGTGCAATAAAGAATATCTATCTAATTAATAAGTACACCATGTTTTTTAACCGTCTTACAGCCGCACTCAGAGACGTCATTTAACCTAGTGTTCATTAACTTTAGTATGGGTAGTCTTTATGCGTATTTTATTCTTAAGTAGCCAACTAAGTTATGAACGACTCTGAGTGTGGCAGTTACTCCCTTATCTGGGCACTATACTAATGAAAACAAATACTTTTCCCTAATCTCTAAAAAAAGTGTTCGCCTTCTGATACAAGTTGCACCAATCAGCTGATCAGTTTTGTATGGAAAGATGTTTTTTTTTCTGAAATTAGACCCAATTTTCCTTGAGAAAAAATGTTTGTCTGTCATCAGTAAAGTAATGCCCTCGATAAGGGAGTAAGACGGTATAAAAATCACGGTGTATAATGAGCAGTTTTCCAGTAGGTATTCATTAACTTTAAATTTACTCACTAGATGGTGTAAGCAGTCTCTATATATTTCAGGTGTTGGATATATCCTGTGCTACCTAATTTATGGTAAAACTTCCCAGTACTAGGTTTTTCTCGTTTACCTAATATTTAAAGTAACCATAATGCTTGCTTGCATAGAAAATAATACTTTATACCAACTTCAAGTAGACCTAAAATAAGTTGTAAAAAAATGTCTGCCAAAAATGTCTGCTTATGGGGATGTTTTTGATTGCTGTCCATTTGAAACTGGGCTGTTTGTCATTGATATTTCTATCGAATTATAATTTTAAAAAGGAGTTCAATGATGTGGTTGATTATTCAAAATAAACTATATATTTGAATAAAACCTCTTTCATTCTTTCACGGGTTAACGAAAATCCAACACTTTAAATGCCGCCACCAATCGCTGTAATTTTTATACAAAAACGGGTAGCGCCATCTGTTATCACTTTAGAGAAACCGACTGACTAATGTCAATGGAAAACTCCTCCAAATAAATATTGGCTTGATCACATGTCATGACATACGGAGCCGAAACGTGGACACTTACGGTACGGCTGGTCCACAAGTCGCAAGGTCGCTCAGCGGGCTATGGAACGAGCAATGCTCGGCGTCTCTCTCTGAGATCGAATCCGAAATGAGGTGATCCGGCAGAGAACCAAAGTTATCGACATTGCTCACCGGATTAGCAAGCTTAAGTGGCAGTGGGCTGGCCATATTAGCCGCAGAACCGACAACCGATGGGGTAAACGAGTTCTGGAGTGGAGACCGCGTCTTGGCAAACGTAATGTAGGGCGCCCTCTGGCTAGGTGGGAGGACAATCTGCGCAGGATGGCTGGCAAGAGCTGGATGCGAGAAGCCATGGATAGATCATAGTGGCGAACAATTGGAGAGGCCTACGTCCAGCAGTGGACTGCGATAGGCTGATGATGATCACATGTTCCCCCACAAGACCAAGATTTCGTTCATCGTTTCCCAGCTGGCACTAACGAACAAAGGCCAGGTGTACGTGTGGGGCGCGAGTCCGCAGCAGGTCCGCGCGGCGCACGCGCGTCGCTCCGCGGCGTCGCCGGCGCCCGACGCGAGCGACGCCGCCGACCCGCACCTGCTGCCCGCCGTAGTCGACACGCACAACGTCAAGGGGCAGATTGTACAGGTAACCAAAGATAATTATTATTTATTTATAATAATAATTCTCACAACATCTCATACCAACCAAGTACCAAGAGGTTTTGCTCCTCGTTCCTGCCCCGAGCCATCAAGGCATGGAATGCCCTCCCAGCTCATGTGTTTCCTCCTTCATACAATCCGGGGTCTTTTAGGCGGGGCGTGAAACGGCATCTCAGCAGGCCATTAGGGTGAGGATGGCAGACACAATGGGTACTTTGTTAGTTCTTCTGTGCCTGTCAGCCTCATTTTTGGATTTCACGGCCGCTTACCATCAGGCGGAGTGAGGTCATCTTGATTGGCCTTTCTATAAAAAAAAAAAAAAAAAAAATACGTTGAGCTGATTCAGTACTAAGTAGCTTAAGCACTTGTGTTACAGATATCAGACAACAGAGGAACACAAATATATCATCATCATCATCATCATCAGCCCATTTAAGTCCCCAGTGCTGGGGCACGGGCCTCCCTCAATCACATGAGGGGTAATTGCCATACTCACCACGCTTGGCCGACGGGTTGGCGAGGGTTTTGATATAAATGCAGAGTTTTCCTTCTCTGGGTGCTGATGATCATGCTAGCAGCTTTACCTAAGTCGCCTTTTACGACACCTCGGTAAGAGTGAGGGTGGCCTATTCTACTTTGCCGGGACCACACGGCCGACAAATATATACTTAATTACATATATTACACCCAGACACTGAACAAACACAAGTGTTCATCGCACGAATGTTTGTCCAGGGTGGGGATCGAACCCACGACCTTTGGATTCAGAGTCAGGGTCACTACCAATCGCGCCATCCGGTCAGTCAACTTATTAATAACTAATTTATTTATGGATTTATTATTAAACTTACAAATTATACTTGTCCTGCAAAACTGTTTACACAGTTTGTCTGCAGGATCAGTTCCGCGTATGACACCAGAGTTTGGTAACCAGTATCATACGAAGAAAAAATGATCGTCGTAGGATACTGGTATCCAAGTGATAGGATTTATTACTTTTCTGATACCCTTCATCTGTTTGGTAACCAGTATCCAGTAAGGAATATAACATTCTGCCCATGAAACCAATTCGGCAAAACTGTATTGAGCATGGGTAGTTTCCCAACTCAACACTGAGATGAGAACTCTAACTGGTATGGTACATCATTATCCACTTCTGGTGATATTATTGTCCTCTATCATTTGTGTAAAAGTCGGATCGCATTTTGTACCTACGCTTATTGTAAAACCCTCGCTTTGTCTAAAACAAGGAAATAGTTCGAATCGTTTATTGGCTTACTACGGTCATACCTAAGTGATAGAATTCAAAAGTTAATGTTAATGTTGAATTTAGGATTACCTAATTATTACAACCTATTTGAACAAAATGGCGAAATGATTTCAATACAATGTCCAACACTAATTTCGTTTTCATTCAGCTGAGATATGGCGCCATTTATTTCGTCGTCAATTTCTTTGAATTCTCGGCTTAGTTATTAGGTAATTCAAAATTCAACATTAACATTAAATTTTGAATTCTATCACTTAGGTATGACCGTAGTAAGCTAATAAACGATTCACACGAACTAGGCCTTTCCTTGTTTTCTTTTATGTTTTAGGTAGCTAAAAATTTAAATCTATTGGCGTCGCTAGTGTGCCCTACCCGTCACCTTAAGTACTCGGGGTCCTGGGTTCGATTCCTGGGTCGAGCGAAAAGTATGTTTCGAATTTTTCGAACATATCTCGGGTTTGTGATCACCAATCCGCATTTGGCAAGCGCGGTGATTAAGCCTAATCCCATCATATTAGCGATGACTTGATTTCTATGATGGATGCCTTTGCCCTGCAGTGGGACAGTTTATAGGCTGATACTTTACGTCAAAATGTAACCACTCCACTCGTTCTTGGGCGTGTTTCCGAAGTTTTTGAAAAACGCTCGCGTCAATCCCCGTTGTCCCCAAAAAACAGTCGTCAGGTAACGCCATCTTTCAGATGTTTTCTTTGCAAATACATTCAATAAACGCATACATACCGTCACAGAAAAAAACATACTTTGTGACACCGTGGTGGGTTGCCCCCTACGCCCCTACCAGAATAGTTTCCATTGCTTATTGACAAATAATTGGTTTACGACAAGAGTAAAGTATCAGCCTATAGACTGTTCCACTGCAGGGCTAAGGCCTCCATCATAGAAATCAAGTTATAGCTACTATGAAGGGATTAGGCTTAATCAACATATTTTCTAAAAGCGGATTGGTGATCACAAACCGGAAAAACATATCCGGAAAATTCGAAACATACTTTTCGAACCGAACCCAGGACCCCGAGATCACGGCCCGGTACTTAAAACACTAGACCAACAAGGCGTTACGACAAGAGTGAAGTGCTTCATATTATAACGTACGCTGTCACTGGAACCTCATTAATATACAGATCCTAAACACAGCAAGCTGATTTACCCTCACGTTATAATTTTCGTTTTAGTTGGCGGCTGGTTGGCATCATTCTTGTATTCTGGACAATTTTGGAAACCTCTACACTTGGGGCCTAAACTTCGATGGACAGCTAGGTCAGCTTCGTCTATTTGTTAAGATTCATTAGTTTTGTAATTATGAATCAACTTATTAAATCAGCAAGTTTATTTTTGAATCAACAGGTAGTGGCGACAGAAAACAGGTGATAATCCCGACAGAAGTGAAAATTCGCAATGAGACACAACCAGAGAAACCCGATATTCCAAAATCTCCCGAGGTGGATAACAAGGATTTCAAAACAAAAGCGCTGGTGGCGTGCGGCGGCGACTTCACCATCTATGTGGACGACGATGGTCGTATCTACGCCACCGGAAATACTCACACACAAGTAAGTTTTGACGACCCACCTAAACCATGCTACGTGATATATATATTATGACTACTTATTTTTATTCAGACATTGGGTACTATAGCTTTACCGATATAAAGTCGACCTTCGCTGATGGTCCGCGGGACGCGGGGGGCGAAGTTACGAAGTTAGGCCAATCGAAAAAGTTATCTGCAGCTCGCGCAGTCGCACGGTTCTAGCTGCCAACGTCATTATCGGTATATGACGGCGACATTCGACTAAATACTTATAAGTATTGGTGGAGCGCACTCCGCGCAACGATGTCTCGAGAACCATGGGAATGTCGACTTTGTGGCGGTAAAGCTATAGTCTGTCAAATTTCATCATATAAATCTCACCATTTCTTTCAATATTGATTGTGAAAATCTAAAACATTAGAGTAACATGGTGTGGCAGTAATCAGAAGCCAAAAATTATCATTACTGCATTATCTGTCATGTTAACGAAAATCACTGCTATCCTGATTAATCACATGACTGATTTACTTTTTTTTTAGATTAACAATGAAAAAGAAAAAGGCACAAATCGGGTCATTATGATGAAAACCACGAAACGAGTTATCAAAATTCCAGCCAGTCGTAACAACAACAAGTTCCTATTTCAACACATCGATCGGATCGATGTCATGTTTCTATTCGACCTCGAAGAGTTGAAAAGGAAAGCCATCGAACCTCGCCAAAACCCTCTTAAAAATTTAAATGGTTTCAAGAGAAGGTCGTGGGCCGATGACGTCATCCTTCTACTTAGGCCCTGGATAAAGGAAGAGCACCTAAACGGAAACCTCAATATGGCAGCTAAACTCTCCTACCATAACCAGTTGTATTCACATTGCCTCACAATGCTGTTGGACAATCTGAAGTCTTTGCCCCACAATGATAGCCTGTATCTTACCCATACAGAGACGGATTATGACGCCTTAGATGGTGATAAGATAAATTCTTCTCGTAAGGAAGACGAACTGAAGATAATTATAACTAATGTAATGTCGAAACGAATCAAAGAAATTTCGTTAACAATTTTAAATGAGGAGGCGTACCCTGAAATCGAACCAGCCGTTTACAAAGCCCTACCGTGTTGCTGCGACGAGATCAATTATTTGCCAAAAGGAGCGACAACGGCGTCTGTCACAAATATAGCGGAGCAAAATCTTTCAATACAAGCGGCGAATATCATTGATAAATGTATGAGCATCTTCCCTGTTGACACCACACTATGGGAGACATGTTTCAGACAGTCAAAGGATTTCTTCATAGACAACAACTTGTCTATACCCGATCTGGAGTCAGTGCTGCGTAAATACATGGAAAGCAATTCAACGACCATGGCAGCCGCCATAATGTACTCTAACGATTGCGCACAGTACGGCGAGATATTGTCCCCGAAGTTTTACTTGAACATGTGCAGCCAAGTCTTGGATACTTGGGGTTGAACGTCCAGAGGAAATTGAGGGAGTTGTGAGTTTGTAGCCTACGGGTTTTACAGTATTCTTATCTTATAGGAAGTAATTATTCATATTTATGCACATATCTTTCTCGAGAATATTAACGTGAAGAGGAAGGAAAATATAATGTGAATCTTCTCGGATTATCTTGGGCTGATGTAATAGTAGAAGTTTGAAATGTCAAATTATTTTTATATGAGACATTGAGTGAAGCAGGGTTCCCTAGAATATTCTTAAATAATCTCCGTATGTCATGTTGTTACATCAATACTCATAGATTTATATTATTTGCAAATATGATAATTTTATACTATGCCATATTTAGTAAAATTCAAGTGTGGATTCGACTAGTTTTTTCCATAAAAAATGTTTATTATGTAATCATTGAGATTGTTAATATTGCACCTTTTTTTAGTGTTTCATTGTTAACGAAATAGATAAGATTGATTGTTTTTATGTGTAAGCTACTATGAATTCTTTGTTGTGACATACTTGTAATATACACACTCATAAGTGTTCCAGCTGGTCTAGTCATAGTTATAGAAATCTTTTTAGAATGTTTTATGTTGGCTTTTATGACTTGTTGTTTTCTTGATACCTACCTAATACTATTGTATAACGTATCTTTGCCTAATTCGAATAAAAATCTTATTTATCAGGAATATTGCTTTTATTCTTAAACGCCCTTCTCGGCATTAAAAAAACAGTTTAGTCATATAATTGTATTTCTGTATAACTATTTACAAAACAAAATAAATACACCAATGTACACACATTTACACGCAGTAAATGCAGGAGGATTTTGGATACCGGTAAATGGAATGAAATCCATATGGCAGTTAAAAAAGAAATGATTCGAAATAAATATACTAAAAATAAATATCACATGAACGTAATCGGCGAGACATGTTATAAATACGATCTTATAATAATGATTATGAATTATTCCAAGAAGCGGATGCACGACGTAAAGTACGCGTGAGGGGGACATGTGACATATCCAAAACCATTTATCAGATTCATACAAGATTCCTTAGAGCAGACGAGCGAAAGTAGCCAATGACTAAATCTACCCTGCTGATCAGTAGGTATACACATTTTACACACCAACTCTACAAGAGTTAGAAGTTGATCGGTTTGCCGATGTACGCGGCCATGTTTGCTTCACGAAGCGCTTCTGCACATGTCTGGAAAAAAGAAAGATAACATTTTAGATGTATAATCCGGCGTGAAGAAGCACTGCGCTGTGTTTAGCTGCGTACGTAAGGGTGCCGGAGGCCCTATCCAGGGGAAAGGGGGATTGAAAGGTTGGCAGCGCACTTGTGATTCCACTCGTGTCGCGGGCATCCATGGGCGGCGGCAATCGCTTACCATCAGGTGTTCCGTCTGCTCGTCTGCCACCTATAACATATGAGGAATGTGAATAGATGAATAAATCATTTTATGATAGGAAATGATATTTTCTCTTGTAAATTATATAAAAAGAAGTCAAAGGCCATCCTCTTTTTTGGTCCAAGTGCCGGCCAGTAATTTTCTCTCCTGTATTCCAAATCTTGACATTGGAACAGCAATTTTTTTTTTGGCTGGCACTGGCATGTTTGTACCAAAAATATATGATGTCTGAGGATTTCCTTTATGTATTATACTATGTTGTCGAGTTAGATTCGGAAATAGTTAAATATCTGTATTTATATAGATTCTAGTTTCAAAGTGCAAACAAAAGAATAATCATAACATATTGTTCTTTGTTGAATAATATTTTTACTGTGAAGGAAGCATGCCTATATAAATGAACATCCACAAATACATAAGTGGAAATGACATGAGATTATGGCCACTTGTTCAACCGTTTGACGTAGTTTATAAACTTCAACTGGACTCGGTAAACAATAGAAAGAACCAATAAAACACTTTGATTAATTGATCAAAGTTTGTGGGAAGAACCAAGCGAAGGAAAATTGAATAAAACATACTGGATGCGCATGGCAAACTCTCGCAACATCTTCCGCCGCCGCTCCATACTCCTGCGCCAGCACAGCCTCGTTGATCAGCTCACCACCACCCTATAACAAAATACATAAATATTTAGAACACAGAAATACGGCTCCAAAGTCAAAGTCTAAAAATTCTTCATTTGCATAGGCTTGTTTACAAATCGACGTACATTAACATATTTTAATACTGTTTATTAGTATAATAATTTACAAAAATTAATTTCCACCCGGCGATAGTGGAACAGCTGTTTTTATAATCGCTTATTTTGTTCATCTAACTTGCTAAATGATCTTTATTCACGATACCTATTATGTGGTTTTCGGGATGTAAAAGATAAAAATTTAACGATCTATATGCCTACACATAAAAAAGAAAGAAAGAAGAAATAAATAAACATAATGAATTCCTTAGTGACCCTGCTTCTTACGCCAAAGGTTCAATGGGTTCAATCCCCACCCTGGACAAACATTCGTGCGATGAACACTTGTGTTTGTTCGGTGTCTGGGTGTAATATATGTATTTAGTATATATTTGTTTTTCCTCGTCTGATATCTGTAACATAAGTGCTTAAGCTACTTAGTACGGAATCAGGTCAACGTATGAGACGTGAGAATTATTATTTAAGAAAATGCGATTATTGCCAACTAACATTAAAAATAAACAAATTCATACATATCATACGTAGTTCGATTCCGTATTAAGGCCCGATTAGACCAATCTGTATCTGTGGATAAATCTATGGTATAACGTCTGATTTGTATAGAATGACAGTGCTATACCATAGATTTAGTATCGGAATCAGATTGGTCGAATCACACTTGTGTTCTGTGTGCAGACTACTGAGGACACTCATATCGTATCGTGTCTCTCCCGCAAACGTTCCTTAGTCAATGTTCTGTCTCTGTCTCACGCCGAGATTACTGTTTACTGTTACTGTACGCTTTATGTTAAGTCCGCGCCACGAAAGGTACAGGGGCGTCTTTACCTATAGTGCAGGGGGTGCGGTGCACCCGGGTGTCGGAATTTAGAGGGCGCCGAGAGCCCTTCGCTCGCTACACATAGAACCTCCATTGTAACGCTCCGCAAGGAGCCGGCGCGAGTACTGATCGATGTCCTCATCTTAGCATGTGATTCCCAGTTGCATCCAATGCTCTCGCTTCGAAGCCCGGCGTACGCTTGGACCATGATAAAGGATTCGCGATGTCTGATAATTACAATGATGCGACTGCCCATAGGTAGTCGAACGTGTTGTAAGTACATATTCCATTTTGTTCGCCCATTTCAAAACAAGAGGGCGCCAGGTTATTGATTGCACCCGGGCGCTTTTTGGGCTAGAGCCGCCCCTGTGTGCGTAACCTAAGGGCCTACAACGAAATTAAATTCACGACTGAATCGTTCTTATCCCCTACACTCTCACTGTGCTGTGCGTCTTTTTAGGATTCCGTAGCCAAATGGCAAAAAACGGAACCCTTATAGATTCGTCATGTCTGTCCGTCCGTCCGTATGTCACAGCCACTTTTCTCCGAAACTATAAGAACTATACTATTGAAACTTGGTAAATAGATGTATTTTGTTAACCGCACGATACGACTTTTACACAAAAAACGGAAAAAATATAAAATTTAGGGGGTCTCCATACTTGAAACTGATACTAAATTTTTTTCATCAAACCTATACGTGTGGGGTATCAATGGATAGGTCTTTAAAAAAGATGTTGAGGTTTTTAACATCATTTTTTTCTAAACACAATACTTTGCGCAAGAGACGCTCCCAAAGTGTTAAATTGTGTCCGTCCCCCCTCTAACTTCTATAATAAATGAATTCTTTTATAACAAAAAAAAATATGATGTACATAATCATGAAAACTAACAACGAAAGTTGGTTTGGACTAGATCTAGTAAGTAGTTTTTATTAATACATTATAAACTGTAAACCACAATTTACCTTCCTTATATATCTTACTTACTGCTACGGAACCCTTCATGGGCGAGTCCGACTCGCACTTGGCCGGTTTTTTGTTTGGATGCGACAAGTATACTCTCGGTCGTTACGGGACGATTTTGTTGTAGTCTCTCTGTTTAGGATGCCATGAAGGCAGCTCTTGACGATGACGCAGCGCAGAGGCATGATCTAGCGATAACGTAACTACAAGCGCGCACGTAAACTTCAAAAGATTTGAAGCCACCATTACGATCGCCAGTACGTTCGACTGGCTATTTCTCAGTGATTTATTAAGCATATAATATGCTAATCTGTCTGTCTGGATGTGCTTTGAGGTACCAATGTTTTTTTTTTATGCTAGAGGCGGACAAACGAGCAAGCGAGTCACCTGATGGAAAGTAATCATCGCCGCCCATGAACATCTGCGAAATCAGAGAGATCGCTAATGTGTTGCCGGCTTTTTTTTTTAAAAAAGAGTACGCTCTTCTCTTGAAGATCCCTAAGTCGTAGCCGTCCGGAAATACTCCTGCAGCCAAACCGTTCCACAGAACTGAGGTACGTGGTAGAAAGTTGCGGGAGAAACGCACAGTACTAGACCGCCATCCATCGAGATGATGAGAATGGAATGACAATCGCTTGCGAGTGGTTCGATGTAAGAATTCGGCCGCAGGGAGTAGATCAAACAGTTCTTCAGAGCACTCCCCAATGTAGAATAAAATCGATAACAGATACCACCTCATTATATATCGCGATCTAAAGTTATTACCGTACTAAAGCTCATGTCATCCCGCTCCAACACGCAATGTTAAAACAGGCTAGCACAAGTTTTAGTTCAGGACCATCCTTAGTTCGCGATTTGTAATAAGAGGGAATATGTTAATTTTTTTGGTACAGTAATCTTTTGCAATTTATTCTTAAGTTCATCGTCATCATCGTCAGCCCATTTAAGTCCCCACTGCTGGGGCACGGGCCTCCCTCAAATACATGAGGGGTAATTGCCATACTCACCACGATTGGCAGACGGGTTGTCGAGGGTTTAAATATAAATGCAGTTTTCCTTCTCTGGGTGCTGATGATCATGCCAGCAGCTTTACCTTAGTCGCCTTTTACGACACCTCGGTAAGAGTGAGGGTGGCCTATTCTACTCTGCCGGGACCACACGGCATTCTTAAGTTAATAATGCAATTAAAAAAATTTCGACAGCCTTCGGATGACTTACTTACTACTTTACAGTGAATATGTTTTTCAAGAATTTCATAATTAGAAATACTCACGGGGCCAATGATGTGTGTTCCTAGGATGACGTCAGTCGCTTTGTCCGAAAGCACTTTGACGAAGCCATCGGTCTCATCGTTCGTCTTGGCTCTTGAATTCGCAATGAATGGGAATTTGCCCACTTTGTATGCTTTGCCCTGTTAACAAAAAGTAATAAATTAAACTGACACCAAAAATAACACAAATCTGATGCTAAATGGTAAGATTAATATTACCTCTTTTTTCAGATCTTCCTCAGTCTTTCCAACCCAGCCAACTTCAGGAGATGTGTAAATTACTGATGGAATGGCATCATAGTTGAAGTGCACGGGCATACCCTGAAACAAAGAATTTTACCATCAATTCACATTTTATTATTATTTCAGCCAATAGACGTCCACTCATATAGACCTCTCAAAATATTCTCCACACAGATCGGTCATTTGCCCACAGCCAAGAGATTCCTGCAACCTTCACCAGATCGTCGGTCCACCTTGTAGAGTCCTACCATATGCTGCGACTTCCAGTAGGCGGCCTCTACTCGAGGACATTTCCGCCTCAACAGATTCCTCTCGCAATATGCCCTACTCATTGCCATTTTTTTTATGCTAGAGGCGGACAAACGAGCAAGCGAGTCACCTAATGGAAAGTAATCAACGCCGCCCATGAACATCCGCGAAATCAGAGAGATCGCTAATGTGTTGCCGGCCTTTTTAAAAAAGAGTATGCTCTAAGTCGTAGCCATCCGAAAATACTCCTGCAGCCAAACCTGTTCCACAGAACTGAGGTACGTGGTAGAAAGTTCCGCGAGAAACGCACAGTATTAGACCGCGATCCATCGAGATAATGAGGATGGAATGACAATCGCTTGTGCAATATAGATTGGTGTATGTATAATTGTTATGATATTTATACCTTGATCCCTTCAACGCAGACAATGCCTTCATCCTCAGCTTTGTGTGCCAACATGGGGCCGTGAATAATATCACCAATAGCATAGATTCTGTTGGAATTAAAATCCTTCATTAATTTTATATAAAAGAAACTAAAAAGGGGTAAGAATTGTAAGCCAGGTTCCTAACTTATTAAATATCTCTAGCTCTACGAAATACAGTAGATAAAACAAATGATGAGTCATAACAAGACATAATTTAATCAGGTTCAATTAAAAAAACGATATCGTAAAGCAAAATTCGGCCATAGAGTTTGATGAACAAGAAATTAACCTAAACATTTTATAGAAATACCTATGTTGGATAGGAGATATCGGCACTTGAATGTGCGAAAATATTCTAAACATATAATTGAAAATCGTTACCCAGGAACTGTTGTCTGGAATTTGTTGTTGACAGGCACTCTGCCGCGGTCGTCTAGGGCGATACCGACTTTGTCGAGACCAAGGTCTTTCGTGTAAGGGCGGCGGCCAATCGACAGTAAAACGACGTCGCAGTCCATCTAAAAATAATGTGTTTACAATAGAACACGATCGTAAATATATTCCATAATATTCAAACAAAGATTTTGTTCCCTTACCGTTTCCTTGTTACCACCTTTCGCAGCCTCTACCTCAACTTTGATTCCGCCACCCTCTTTCTTGATGCCCATTACTTTCGTACCCAGTTTGAACTTCATTCCTTGTTTAGCGAGGATTTTGTGAAGAGTCTTTGATACCTCTCCGTCAATACCAATACCTGAGGAACAAGACAATGTAAAACATACATGGTAAAATTAGTCCCCCTAAAATATACACCGTCATTATTTTGTCGTTTACATCCCGAAGACCTCACAATCGGCATCGTGAATTAAGTCCATTTACCATGTTACTTCAACAATATAAGCGAAAAACCAATCAGTCAGCTGTGCCATAAAAATACAGGCAATAGTGTATATTATAGACATAGATATTATAATTACAGCATACACTTTTTGTTATTCTTATTTTATGTTAATATAATGTGTGATCTGAATCTTTAATTTTTCTCACACATTACATTTACGTATGTAAATGGTATTTGGTATTCAACATGATGTAAAGCAGTTGCATACATACAAATATAGCTTTCACAAGATTAGCATTCTTTTACATTTAAAAATCTGCAGCAAGTAAATCTATCATAATCGCTTATACAGGGTGTTTCATGTAGGGTGTCAAGCGGAAGGCCATGGATAGAGCACCCCTTGGAGTATGTTCTACGTTTTTTTACAGTTCAGAAGTTGTGAACATTTTTCGAATTCTGGAGAAGGGCGATTGCTGCCAAAATAGCCCCATCAAGAGCCATCTTTTTTGGTGATTATGAGAGCTGACAGTATGGAAAAGTTTTAGATTTGGTTACAAATCATGTAAACACCTTGGAACTGCGAGTTGAAAACTGATGTCCTAAGTTTCACAACATTAATTGTTCACTTTAGACTAAGATTTTCAAGATTGCTATTAAAGTTATTAATCTTATTATTTTATACATAAAAGGTAAACTAATGAAGATATATTTGCAAAAAAGACAAGTTCAAAAAGTATTTTCGTTTTTTTTTCTAGATTTGTTTCAAGCGGTTAAGGTAGCGAATTCTCCAAAATTCCAAAAAATGTTTTTTTACATTATGGCAGCCAAACGGTTCCAAACAATGTTGACAACTCCTGAACTATTAAAAATCAAGAACATACATGGGGGTGTTTCGGGTACCCCGAAGCCCCGTATAATCCATGCCTTCTGCATGGATTATTTATAGGTTCTCTCATTTTTAATTGTATTATGCAGAATAAACTGACAGATGCAAATCTCTTCCTATCATGGAATCAGAAAACGCGCACTTTAAACGGAATGTGCCATTAACGAAAAAAAACGTCCCAGACTATGACAGATATCCAAATGACCCTGACGCAGCTCTAATGTAACTCTTTACGGGTGAGATAGAAAAAGAACGTCACCCAGCATGTTAGCTCAATACTAACTGCTTCATGCGGTTTTTAGGGTTCCGTAGCCAAAATGGCAAAAACGGAACCCTTATAGTTTCGTCATGTCCGTCTGTCCGTCTGTCACAGCCGATTTACTCGGAAACTATAAGTACTACAGTGATGAAATTTGATGGGAATATGTGTTGTATGAACCGCTACAAAAATATGACACTAAATAGTAAAAAAAAGAATTGGGGGTGGGGCCCCCCATACATGTAACTGAGGGATGAAATTTTTTTTTTCGATGTACATACCCGTGTGGGGTATCAATGGAAAGGTCTTTTAAAATGATATAAAGTTTTCTAAAAAACATTTTTCTTAAAGTGAACGGTTTTTGAGATATCAGCTCTCAAAGTCGTAAAAAGTATGTCCCCCCCCCTCTATTTTTATAACTACGGGGTATAAAATTCTAAAAAAAATAGAGGTGATGCATGCTAATTAACTCTTTCAACGATTTTTGGTTTGATCAAAGTATCTCTTATAGTTTTTGAGATAGGTTGATTTAACTGTAATTTTGGACTTTGCTGCTACGGAACCCTTTGTGCGCGAGCCCGACTCGCACTTGGCCGGTTTTCATGTATGGCTTTCTACAAAAAGGTTTAGTCTGGTTAGGGTGCATGTCTATGGTCCCTATTTTGTATCTATGTATTGTAATATTAATATGATAGAGAAAAATAAAAATTCATCCCATCTATTAGACATTATAAATAAACATAACTTATATCTACACATTGAACAACCTACCAGGCAAAATGCTTGCCTTGACCTCATTATAAGCAATATTAATCATGCGACAGGATTTGTTCTTCCTTTATGTCTCTCAGACCATGACACTGCTCAAGTTCTTAAAGTTAAATTAGACCTAAAAAAAGAAACTCCTCAAAATGTTTTTATTTATAAAAGATGTTATTCTATTGAAAACATAAACATTTTTAAAAAACACCTTAATTCTCTTTCTTTTTCAGAAGTATATGAACAAAACAATTTTAATTCTGCCTTTAGCGAATTTTATGATTTGTTCTGCCTTATATATAACCTCTGCTTTCCTGAATCTAAAGTAAAGATAAAAACCCAACGTAAACTTCAATGGATTTCTAAAGGTCTCAGAAAGAGTTGCTCAACTAAAAAAAAACTAAGATTTAAATACTACTCAACTAGAACTGTAACTGATCGTGACAAATATCTTAACTATAATAAACTATTGAAAAAATGTACACTTTGTTCAAAGAAAATAGCTAATAGAAAATACATCACTAAAAGTAAGAATATAGGAAGAGCTACATGGACAGTTATAAAAAGTGAAACAACAAGTGTACAGTCTAAAAAATGTATAAATGAAATAGCAAATAACAATATAAAAATAAAAAACCCAACGGATATTGCTCAAGCTCTCAATGAATACTTTATTTCTCTCACTAATAGTCAAAATACTAAAACTGAAAATACATGTAATAACAATTTAAAGAATACCATATTTTTAAAACCAGTGAATGAAGCTTATGTTATAAAACTAATTGGTAGCCTAAATAATACCCGTTCTGAAGGTTTTGATTCAATATCTACTGAAATAATTAAGGCCTGTAAAGAAAAACTAAGTCCCATTCTTACCTACTTGATAAATTATTCCCTAGAATCAGGTGAATTTCCCCAAAAACTGAAAACATCCCTAATAAAACCACTGCATAAAAGAGGGGACACTACTGATATGGGAAATTACCGGCCCATTACGCTTTTATCAGCATTTTCCAAAATATTCGAAAAGGTCATGCATGACCAATTAAACTCCTTCTTTGAAAAATACAATACTATAAAAAAAAACCAACATGGCTTCCGAAAAAATAAATCCACCACACATGCAGCATTCAATTTAATACATGATGTACTCCAAAACACTAATAACAGAAACTATGCCACCGTTATATTCCTTGACATGTCGAAGGCCTTCGACCTCGTGTCACATAATTTACTGCTAAAAAAACTAGACCAAAATGGCATCAGAGGTCCCGCACTAAATTGGATACAATCTTACCTCATAAATAGATTCCAATATGTAGAAATAAATCATTTAAGCAAAATAGACTCCAAACCCACCCTGCTAACTTACAGATCTGATCTCCGAAAAAATTGTTACGGTGTTCCACAGGGTAGCATACTAGGTCCACTACTATTTCTCCTTTATATAAACGACTTACCCGAAACCATAATTCACAATACGATACTTTTTGCTGATGACGTTTCTGTAATAGTTACTACTAATAAAACTTCCACCCCCCAACAGCATGAAATAGATATTCCAAACACACTAACTGTCATCTTAAACTGGCTAAATAAGAACAACCTTAAGCTAAATCTTCAGAAAACACAAATAATGAATTTTAATAACTTCCAAAACCACCAAATCAAAATAGACTTGAATGGACAAATTATCAAAAGCACCAATCACATTACTTTCTTAGGTATAAACATAAACCCAAAATTAAATTGGAAAGAACACACAGAAAAGATATGCACTAAAATAAATAGATTCTCATACGCTCTCTACAAACTAACTAAAGTAGCCAATACAAACACTGCAATAACAGCATATTTTGCATATGTTGAATCGGTTTTAAGATATGGGTTACTTATCTGGGGAAATGGCACAGATATACAATCAGTTTTTATTGCTCAAAAAAGATGTGTACGCTCAATATGCAACATCAAACCAGATGTTTCCTGCAGGCCATACTTTAAGTCATTGAATATACTTCCTCTGCCATGCCTTTACATATTGGAAATGTGTACTTTTGTTATGCAAAATAAACAATTATTTTTACTAGCCAAGAACAAAACTCAAAGAAGTACCAGACACACACACAACTTAGCTGTGAATATAGCCCCTAATACAACTCGCTTTCTGAAAAATTGTTACAGCATGGCCATCAAAATATTTAATAAAATTCCAAATAACCTGAAAACGCTCCCTACAAATAAATTTAAAAGTTGTTTACGTAGTTGGTTACAAGAAAAAATGTTCTATTCCATCGATGAATTTCTAACTGAAAACATGTACAGAAAATAAACTCGAATCATAATAGATGCATGATAATGATTCCATAGTATATAAGTTCTACATTTATATTCATATATAACTTCTTAATTTAAATAATATTTGTTTATATAAACAAGTAAAATAAAATGAAAATTTCGCATGTCTTAATACTAGACTAAATAGGCATAAGGACTGCACATTCTTTAACATCTACATGTATTTGTAACCACCCTGTTTATAGCGAATAAAGATTTATTTATGATTTATCAAAAGGAGCAAAAATTTATGAGCATGACACATTGGTATCTGTGAGTTTAGTTCACATAATTAAAAATCTGAATTTAGAGAAAATTTTAAAAAGACCTGGTTTTGTTAGTCAAGATCTTTTAAGTTTAATAAATCAAAATTATATCTAATCAGACTATGATGCATTACAAATTTTCAGCATAAACACAGATTAGATATGATGTTTTTTTTTTATTTCCACAACAACATTGCTTTCTGTTTGATTATTTTAGTCAATAAGTAGATAGTCCTAATAATCATTATGTTATGTAATGAAATCATAATGAAGCAATCAGTAACTTGCTTGACCTAAAGTCTCAACTACTAACCTCCAATCGAGGTAAGGAACTCGATTGCAGTGACATCAGAGCCGAGCCTCTGGTAAACGGATCCCAGTTCTAGACCAATCACTCCAGCTCCGATGACTAGCATCTTCTTAGGAACTGATGAAAGTGACAAAGCACCAGTTGATGAAATAATTGTTTGTTCATCAATCTATGGAGAAGAAAACAATATATTTAGACATTTTCACATACAAAACATTTTAAATAAGGAAAAACGGCTACCAAAAAAATTATTGTGAATTTTGGCATGATAAAAAAATCTATCATACTTATTGAGATTTTTAGTCTATTTAGTATTCGTAGCAAACATAAATTGTATAAACAGGCCATTTAATTTGTTGCTTAGTCTGCAATGTCCCCATGACGAGGATATTAAAAAAAAAATAGTTGCACTGACAGGGACTCACCGTGACACCCGGGAAGGGAGTGACCTCTGACCCAGTAGCTAGAAGGATGTTCTTTGTGTTGATTGTTTCTACACCTTTTTCTCCTTTAACTTCAACTTTGTTGGGAGCAACCAGTGTGCCCACACCACGAACCAGTTGCACCTACAAAATAATATTAATCATCATCTTAACATTTAATCCCAAGCTGTCGCTCTTGAGCCTGCTGAAAAAATTTATAAAATTAATATTACAAAATAATATTAATATCATTGATTTTTGCCATGACATAAGAATAAATAAATTGTTAAAGCTATGATGCTGAGTGTTAAAGCTATGATGCTGAGTGCAGTAATAAAAATTTAACTTCATCTCAGCTCAAATCTACCCGTTGCTGAGTCAACCTTTTCTTTATTCCACCATTATATTATATCTACTGCTGCATAGCTACTGTTGCAATATCATTGAACCAACATACATTTTTGAGATAATATTAAAAATACATTACATACATTTTTTTTCATACAAAATTTTGCAAAGTTTTATATTCTCTTAAGAGGATTGCTATTACATATCGTTGTTAAAATACTCTCACTAACTAGCTTACCTTGTTCTTTTGGAAGAGCATACCAATGCCACCAGTCAAAGCCTTCACAGCTTTGACTTTGTAGTCCATCATAGCTTTGAAGTCAAAGGATACCTCCCCAGTGACAATGCCTCTGTGCTTGAAGTCATGCTTGGCCATATGGTATAAGTGAGAGTTATGGAGAAGTGCTTTTGAAGGTATGCATCCAACATTTAAGCATGTACCTCCTAGTGTAGGCTCTTTTTCTACGGACACTACCTAAAATTTGTTTTATGATAAATAAAAAAATCAACATAAATAATCATAATTTAGGGAATCTCCTGTTTAACTTGATTTCTTTAAAGTCTTTAACTAGGGGATTTAGTAACATGCCCTGCAAATAGTCATGTGAAATTACATACTGGTTTAGAGAATATAAGTGCAGAATAATAGATATAATGAATATACCTTCATGCCCAACTGGGCAGCTTTTATAGCTGCTACATAACCGCCAGGACCCGCTCCAATGACTACTAAATCTGCTTCATGAGTAGTAGCATAGGTTCTTGAAATAATTCCTCCATTCTAAAGCATATAAAACAATGTAATTGCATGTATGTTTAGGTTAGGTTAGGTTGGCAAGTACCTTCCAAATTATCTAAACATTGCAGAGTGGAATTTATGGCTTTATTTAAAATATTATGTGTGTTAAGTATGCAGGTACTTCAATTTCTGAATTTATTGATAAGGTATCGTTTTGACAGCAGCAGTCGGTCACATGCTTGAAGGTCAATGCAATACAATGAGGTAACGCTAGATCATGAAAATAAAAACACTTATGTGGCATGTAAATAAACACTGAATGATGGGTATCTCCCACCTTGAACGAATTGCAAAATTAAGAAGAATAACGCAAATCTACAAAAGTACGTATTGCATAACGTTTGTCAAATTGTATGGTATAAAAATGCCGATGTTCATTGCTTATCTGAGTGATTGAGCTTACCCTGATTGGAGTGGAGGCAAGTTTTAAAAATTTGTAACCCATTCCTACTATCTGTAAGAAGAGATTTTATACAAAATGCTGAAATATGAAATTCGGAGCCCTGGCGATTCGGTGCTCGATTAAACGTCAGAAAAGATAAACTGTCAAAAAATGACAATCGGTTTTCAGTGTTGTAGTTTTTCAAACTATAAAATAACTACCTACTAATAGTCGCGTTCACTCACAAAATGTTTTTGAGAAGTATTTATTTAATTTACTTTTGTGATAGAATTTTTTTTTTATTAAACATAGATAAAGGGGCTAATCATAAATATTGAATACATTTGTTAGCTAAAACGGTATTGGAGAAATGTTTTGACGTTTGTAACAAATACAAATATTTCGAACACTGAATGAAAACAGCTTTATAACAGTTTTGTTATAGTTGACAAAGATATAGCAAACATTTATGAAAAGTGTTATTATATAGCTATTTTAAATTTTCAATAATGACACGTTTTTTTAAACGAATTGTTTCATTTTTATTTATTTCAGGGTCGATTTAACCAACCTTATTTGATACTAAATTTATGGTATGTAGTGCAAAACTGACGTTATACCATAGATTTATCCACGGAAAAAGATTGGTCGAGTCAGGCCTTAGAAACAATAACAAAAGAGGTTTGGCATATTTTCTATGCAGCCTGGCTCATCACCTGGCTCCTGGCTAATCGTGTAATTTAAAACAGCAACAATGAAAGAAAATATGAAATCTTATAAAAACTATAAATCACAATTTGCTGCTGCTAAAGATTCTTGTTCATTAATGTTTGTTAAACCTTTGCTAAATAAGATCGTGTTGTAAAGCAGTTTTCATTCTTTATTTTTCGAAAAAATTCTATGTTTTTTTGTTTCCAACGTAAAAACTGCTCTTTAACACTGTTTTTGCTAACAAAGGATCATTAAACGTTTATGAATAAAACCCGTAATATTTAAATCATAATATTACACCATACATTATATCATAAGTAGCTTACAGTCTACAGTTAGCTTACATCAAACGAGTAGTACTAAACCCCTTTTTTAACTGTAAACATAAATTAAGTATGCTATAAATCAAAATATTAAACTATTACCATGTATTTTTCTTATCATTCCTACATACTTCCTATAATAAAATTGGTTTTAATACTGGTTTGCTGTGAATTTATTTCAATCTGCAGAAAATGAAAAATATTAATACCACTTTTATGCCCAGCCCACACAGAGAAGGGTTAATACTTCAGATTTGTTGACAGATTAATATTAATGGCCAGTATAAACCCATTTCTTTATTATTTTATCTAAATCCATTTTAATAATAATAATAACCAATAATAATTACATAAACCATTTCATGTTTAGATAAATACTAAATCACTTTATTTTTTCCAACAGCAACATTTAAATGCGCGCGCTGCGAGAAGCGGAAGTTTTGTTTATCAATCAAATCAAGCGGAGGACGGTGTTCGGTGGTGCAGAGTGTGAATAAACCCGTGTTTACGTAAATTGACGAAAAATACTCTAATTTCGCTATAATAATACTGTATTTAAATAAATTGTTACTTATCTGCGTACTTATATCCACTGTTGGTGCAATCATTAGCTGCGGACTTGATAAATATATTTTTATCGAGGTGAGTTTTTTATCATCATCTTTTTAAAATAGGAATTAAAAAATAATGTTTTATTTCAGGCAATTTTTATTTAATTACTCATGTACGTACATTGTTTTTTAGCTTTTACCTAAGCTTTCATTTAGTTACAAGATAAAGGTAGGTGTTTTACCTAACATTAAAAATAAATGTTTTTAGGAAGTACATTGTTACTCCAATGATACTTAGTTCTTTTGAGATTCTATATAATTATCAGCATTCTTAATCTAGTTTAATTTAAAATATACAATTTTCTTTCCATCTCATCTCAGCATGTTAATTACGGCAGACACTAATGTAGATGGCATTAAAGTCTCTGCCGTCTACCATTCACAACCCTTAAACAGGGAAACCACCAACTGAACCATGGTTACAAATTCAGAGAGAATCATTATCTCAACAATTAGGTATCTATCCATATTTTGAGAGACATCCGAATTGTTCTGATTGGCCACAAAGTTTTACCTTTTTTTTATATATATATTAAATGGATTTGCACTTGACCTCATCTCTCCTGATGGAAAGTGACAATAAGGTCTAAGATGTAGCGTACTTACCCAGAAGACCCTATCGCCGAGCGAATGGTATAGTTGAGCACAGATTAATCCAGAGGTGTATGGTGTGATTCGAACTTACGACCTCCCGGTTAGAAGGCGCACGTTAGGTCATCCACTGAGCTATTGTCGCTCCCTAATTATAAAACTAGGCAAGTAGGTACCTACCTAAGTACCTATTTAAAAGTAGATATTTAAAATATATTATATACCATACCTGTAACAATTGGCGATACATTAACTACACAGTTATATTCTTACGTCGAGTGTGTAACTATTATCATCATCATCAGCCTGTCGCAGTCCACTGCTGGACGTAGGCCTCTCCCAGCCTCTTCAATCTTAGAACAAGCTCAAGGGTAACAATAATTTCAAGCACTGTCGTATTTTAGTTCCCGGGGAAACCTCCAGGGCAACAATTGGCGTTCCAACCCGTCAAGCAAAATAGGTGCTTGAAGAGTTGATAGCTATCTTTTGTCTCTGTCCTTTTGTCCTCGTAATATGGTCGCTTATTCTTGTGTGACTTACTAAAACATTGTACTATTTCTGTAGGTTCTCGTCGCAATAAAATTATTGTAAATCGTAAAATACATCATACAGAAGTAGGTTAAAATAAAAATCTTAATTTGATCATAAATGTCAAATACAATGTAAATTTTTATTAAGTTTTTTTTATGTTAAAATCGCTTTATTAAGATGCGTGATGAATTTAGAACTGTAATTTAAGTATTTCAATTTCTTGCAACACTTAAAAAAACTTACTGTCAAAAATTATCTATCTTTCAAAAGTTTTCCGCTAGTAACGAATTTTTCACTTTCTTGTGCTAAGTTCTGTTTTTATCGGAAATTACTTGTTAATCTTCGCATTTCTTGTGTAATCCGTCGAGTTTGAGTGTTATCTCCTCCGGATAGTACAGTTGTGCAGTTTGAAGTGTTTGTGAGACAGAGACTCGATGTTCTGAGCAGTGGCTTAGAAATTTAGTGAATTTGTTTCAATAATACATTGAAGACACTTATAAACTATCATTATGACATCTAAAAAGTGCTGTGTCCCGGAATGTACGAAAGGAAGTAAGTTATTTTGTTCTATAAGTGTATCTTGAAACAAATATTCGTGCGTCCAGAGAAGCGTTTGACGCGCGAGCATTTGGTGAAGGACTAATTTTACTCCCAGCGTTACAGTTTTGGACGCAATTAAGAAGTAAGTACCTAGTATAGAGTCTAGCGTAGCGCACGCAATTTACATCTCCCATATATGGGCACCCAGTACTTCGCCAATGCGCGTGTGATAACGATTCGTGACGAATTCATCTTCTGGACAAGCGCTTATCCTATGGTATCTTTTGTGTCTTACCTTAATCCCAACCCACCTAGCATTGTAATCGTGGGTTTTTTGTGTCTCACTATATAAGTACATTGTGGAATAATTTCAATTGTTTCAGAGTCACAACAGACTTTACATTTGTTTCCAAATCCAGGTAAAGACCTATCACGCTTTAATGAATGGGTTATGGCCATTGGTGGTGATATCTTGGCATTAAACAACAGTGATATTCATAAGTATCGCAGAGTTTGCCATGCGCATTTTGATGAGAAGTATTGCCTGCGTCTCAACAGAATTAGCAACATCGCAGTACCTAAATTAAATATGCCAAGTAAGTTAAGATGATCTGTTATGTGATTTACTTATCATCAATCTTACAATCACTAGACCTAAAGGTTGTTTACTATTAGGTATTAAATTAAAATTATTTTTATATATATGTATATATATATAGTAATAATTTTATTTTACTTATTTCAGGCAAATTACCAACATTACCAATATCAACATTTGTTCGGAAGAGACCAATGAGAGAAGTACAAAATGTTTTGGATGTCAACGCACCGCAGTTGCCTGATTTAACTACAACATTATCAGGATCTGAATCAGGTATGTACAATTATTCAATGAGCATTCTCTTGCTAACTAGAGAAGTTGACAATCACTTAACTGATTAACTTTAAGTAATTAAACCTAAATTTCATTAACTGAACTACTATTAGCTTTAGTCCGATACATTGGTCAGCTGACAGCCACTAAAGAGAAGGTAAAATAACCCTTTAAACGATTTTACTCGTTATATATTTGTTAAGCATTATATACAGTTAAATGAATCGCGTTTTAAGAGTCAACTCACAAAAATATTTGAAGGTAATAATTATTATAGGAATGAGTAATGCTATGTAGCGATTATAAGCAAGTATAATTGAGTTGAATACCTACTTGACTTGCAGTGTCATTCATGATTATATTCTAATGGATTATCATGTCACCATTTGTATTTAGTATATTTTTTTATTGAATCACATACATTTTGTTACCAATCTTATCAATTGACAATATTGAAAATTTGTATTTTAGAACCCATTGGGGAAAAAGGGACACAATTCTGGCAGGACCATCATCAACTCTGGCAGCTTCAGCTGCAAAATCCTCAGCCTTGCAGATGACGGAAAAACAAGTTGACAAAGGTAAGAAACATCCTAATCCTTTTTCACTTTTAATTTATTTTATATTCAAATAATTATTATTATTATACTCAATCTAAAAACCAGTTGCAGGCAGTATTATATAATGAAACTAGCTGTGCCCGTGACTTCATTCCCGTACACAGTGTTTCCCGAAGACTCAAAATCAGACATCCCCCTGTTTTTTAAGCATTGAAAAGACCTTAGTATTATAAATGCAAGGCAGGAACTCCCGTGTTTCAATTCCGCTTAGTTACCGAGTAATAAATTATTAAAATTTGATATTTTTTAACACCAGTAAATCGAAATTTATTTTTTATTAAAAAAGGGTAGGTGCAAAAAAAATATTTGGTTTTGAAATATTTAGGGGACTTAATAGTGAATTTATGACAAAATTAAATATTTTCGATTTTTTTGCCTTAATTTTTTTCTTTAAAATTACAAGGTTTGCGCATTTTCTTTTAAATTAGAAATATAGCTCAAAACATAAACTAACCGCATAAAAAAACCAGATGCGCATCTCATGGAAGTTAGGGAGAAAAAGATTTTTTGTTTTTGTTTAGGGTTGTCACAAAACACCATTTTGTTTTACCGGTATTTTACAATGTTTTTCATAACGTGGATGAAGATATGGAAGTGATCAACGTAATTCTTAAAAATTACAAGATCATTGACTTGGGGCTTGGGGAAATCTTTTCCCAAGCTAAACGAGAACAACCATAAATACATATAGGCATACAGGTCAAATCATAACCCTCTTTTTTGCTTCGCCGTAGTCGGGTAAATAGGGTCAAATTGTCATCAGAGACTGCTCAACGTATTGATCATTGGCTGCTGGATTTTCACACCAGGTACTCCAGACCCTCGTTTTTCATGTCACCAGAAACTGCTCACTGAATTGATAAACTTTTCCTAAAGCGCTATAGTAATATGTCTTATAGGTTAGACAGGCTGCTTGAGTTCCTCATCAGGTGCTGTAGACCCTCATTTACAAAGTAGGCTATACCATTACGTGACCCACTTGCTCGTTTGTTGCCACTAGCATACAAATAACATTTTATTTAATCTCACACCTACTTTTTACCATTATTAATTGACAGTAAATAAATCATTTCACATTTATATTTTAGATCCCATTGGGGCAACAATGGACACGATTCTGGTAGGACCGTCATCAACTCTGGTAGACTCAACTCCAAAGTCATCAGCAGTTCAGACAACAGACAGAAGACAAGTTAGGACAAGTAAGAAATATCCTAATCCTATTATTTCTCTCTGAATCCAATTTTTATTAAAGTTACATTCATTTTATTGTGTTACAATACTGCTTCTTATCTTGTTACAGCGTTATTCTGAAAACCGATAAGAACAGTTAAGAAATATGTATCCTCAGAAGAAAGAAAACTTCGAGAAAAAATCACTAAATTGAGAATTAAAGTGAGCAAATGCCGCAGTAAAATGAAAAAACAATCTATGAATATAAAAGCTGCCAAAACCATTACATCAAACCCAGCACTTTTGGCAACACTTGAAAACATGTTTTATGCAGCCAAAACAATGACTATGTTACAACTAAAACAAACTGGCAAAAAAGTAAAGGCAGACGTTTTACTTTAGAAGAAAAAATCCTTGCACTCTCTATACAAAAAAAGACCCCAAAAGGATACAAATTATTAAGGAAAATGTTTGTGCTACCAGCACCACAAACTCTGGCCAAGGTAATAAACCAGGCAAATATAAAGCCAGGTTTTCCGATAGTTAAAAAATGTTGCAAAAAACATGAAACCAGAAGAAAGGTTATGCACTTTAATATTTTATGAGATGTTTTTAAAGGCAAACATACAATTCAACGAAAAGAAAGACCATGTTACAGGCTTTGTTACTGATGGCACTACCACAAGACCTGATTTTGCCGACCATACACTAAACCTGCGGCGACCTCTGTTATGGAATTTTTGCAGGAAATAACTATGCAGTCTTTAGAGGAGAAAGATGATCCGAGGGTCATGAGTGCGCTTACTTATATTAGTGGTTACTTCGCCAAAATGGCAAAAAGTAAAATTTTAAAAGTTGCACTAATTACCAAACAAGTCTCACGACAAATCTCGCTTCTCAGTACATAAGTTACCGAGAATATGCAGGTCGCCAATGGCTTTGTAGTCCCACTAATTCTCTCGTTGAATGTATCTCAGGGATACAAGACATCAATGATGCAAAATATTTAGTTGAAAAATAATTTAAGGAATGTATAAAGAATCATATATTAATATTCATTGATTTTAATTTTATAAATTGTCATGAACATAAAGATCAATTAATAGAGTATCTAGTTAGTATTACTTGTAGATTTTTCATACATAACCATTGTAAACTAATCAATAAAATACTGCAAGGTAAGAATGATTGTGAGGAAAGCGACGAGGGCATTTTTAAAATAAAAGCCAAGAAATATTACAAAAAGTGTTGTAAAAGACCCTTAAATAAATAGTGTATTATATATCAGTGTATTTAATTTAATAATATTATGAATAGCCAATCGTTCGAATTCTAAATTCCGTAAACGTACATATTGCATGTAAAACAGTAATAAATCTGCTTACATACGATTGGTAATTCATAATAATCCCGAAATACATTACATACATAAAGCTTTGAACAATATAGTACCTATGTATATATATACCTATATCGATAAAAAAGAGGATAGTTTCTTGGAGATTTCGTAAGAGGCGCTGTAAAATACGTTACCTCTTTTTGCTGCCGAGAGAGGTCTCTATTTCAGTATTTAAAAAGTACTCTGTGGGCCTCTCCAATTGTTCGCCACTGTGATCTATCCATGGCTTCTCGCATCCAGCTCTTACCAGCCATCCTGCGCAGATTCGTCCCCCCACCTAGCCAGAGGGCGCCCTACATACGTTTGCCAAGATGCAAGAGTAACTACTTATACAATCTCTTAAATTTCTTAAATAATTCATATTGAACGAAACGTTTTCATTGGGTTGAGAATCGATTAAATAAATATAGATTTGTATATGTCGTGACCATAATCTATATACGATTATTTGCTCGTTTCATTAAAATGTCACTGATTGTTATATATTTTTTTGTTTCACGCAAAATTACACTTACCTTACTTCCGTACTGGCCCAGGAAAATGACTGGCTCTATTACATTACCTAGTAGTACCTACCTACTATACTCACGATACCCCCTGAGCACTACCTATCATTAAACCAGGGTGCCATCCTCGGTAGCGCGCCTATCGACCAGGACCAGTACGTGGTGCTAAGGCTTTACAGACATTTGTACCCATGTAAATTTCCGGTATTCTTAGTAGAACAGGTACAATCGTCGACGACTCACATTGTTTCACTGTGGTCTGCTATGTCATCATTAGCTACTACCAATGCCAATGCGAGTCTTACGCAGTCCTGCGTAACTACACACCTTCACCGCCGAAATTGTATCCACCAATTCTGTAATGCCTAGTACTTGCGTATTTTGTGCAATAAAGAATATCTATTTAGCTACAGTATGACAGTCTCCCGCTTGTATGGCTCGATCACAGGCCTTCTCACTACAAAAATTATAACAGGCCTGATAATCGACTCGTACCTTTCCCTTCAGCTGACCTAGCTTGATATTCTACCTACCTACGTACCTAGGTACGTATTGGAATTATTACTAGCCTAATTACTATTGCCACGATAATGTTGAACTCAACTATGGAAAAGCGCTGGACTATAAGAAAGATCCCGCACATGACCATTAATCGGTGACCGATTTTTTGTAGGAAAAAATAGAACGTACTGATACCCATATCAATGCAACGCAAACGCTCTACAAAAAGTCGGCTAGAAATAGTATGAAAAATCGGCCGACTTTTTGTAGGTCCAATAATCAGTCCGACAAAAATTCGATCATGTGGGATCACCCTAAAGTATTTCATTTGACGTCGACGACGTTTAATAAAATTGTAGATTACATCTATGACGAAATTATGCTTGAGCCTATAATCCTTAAAACTACCTACGCAATTACGATTAGGCAAACTTATCTTCGTGAGGAATTTTATAGGTAGGCACTATCCAACGTTCAGGCAATAGATGTTAAGTCACGTAGGAATTTACTGTTTGACTTGGGTAGATCGGTACCTACTACGTATTTTCCACGATGCTCAGTTTCATCTATACTCACGTTCTTCATTGCGAATGGGCACTTCTGGCCATCTAGGCAAAGTAGGCAAGTGTCTACGGGTATCATATTTCGCTGAAATATCATCTTACTTCGTGCTTGATATAGGTATGAGTTAAGTTAATTTTATTTTATAGGTAGAATTAAATTTTTTTAGAATTCGTATTTATCATAGTCCAGTATACATATTATAGTATAAATTCGATGGAAGTCTCATTAGCAAGCTTCCGTCGTACTGAATCTCCACTGGCCTCTGCGTATAGATTGAGAATTTTCTGAGGGGCAGATCGATTTGGGTAGTCATTGATAGCTACTTATTTGATCGCCATGGCATCAATGCCGGTATCCCTCAGGGCTCTGTTCTTTCCGCAATACTATTTCTATTAGGTAGGTACATATTGAGACTTGCTCTTGACAGCCTGTATCTTTGGGTACGCTGATGACAGCACAGTTGCGGTAAGATACTACGGTTCTTTGGTTCTACGGGGCATGATTCAGGGGTGAATACAGCCTTGAATACTGTCTCCATATGGGGAGATGCGGATGCCAATTTGGTTGGGTTCAACCCCGCCAATACACAGGCCTGTCTTTTTTCGGCGAAAAGGAGACCATTTGACTCTGACTTTCCGAAATGTTTCCATGCCAGTGACACCACCTTGAGCTACCGAGCTTACATCTGTCGGCTAGTCTTAATTTCGGTCATTACATTAAGTCTATGGCCAAAACTGCAGCAAAAAAGCTAGGCATCCTTTGGAAGGTCGAGCGGCACTTTAAGCCCAAGCAGCTCTTAAGTTTATATCGAGCTCAGGTTTGCTCCTGCTTGGAGTACTGCTGTCACCCCTGGGACGGTTCTGCCCGGAATCATTTAGACGCTCTGGACTCAATAGAGCGACGTGCAAGAGGGTCATCGGTGATGTCATGCCACCGTCGACGTGTGGCATGCCTCTCGGTCTTCTACCGGATTCATTTCGGGGAGTGTGCGGGGTTTGATCCCCCCCAGCCCTTTCCATCACCAGACTACAAGGCGCGGCGAGGGCTTTCATCCTTATGTGGTAGAACTACCCCTTATCCGCACGAAGCGATTCGATTCCACATTTATAATGCCGACGGCTAAGGAATAGAACTCTTTGCCAAGTTCTTTTTTTCCTGACACTATAATCGGGACATCTTTAAGGCAAGAGTGAACAGGAATCTTTTAGGCAAACGCGTATCATTCTAGACCTCATCGTCGCTTTCCATCAGGTGCGATTGTGGTCAATCGCTAGCCCGTTGACCAAAAAAAAAATTGTACTTACCTCCATACATATGTCATCATGGGGTCACTATTTATGATGATGACAATCATTTAGTAAATCGATTATAAATTTATATGATTTATTTATTCTTTATTGCACAAAGAGTTATCTTCTACATATATATCAGATTCAGATAAGTTTACTCACGATTGAGGAAGATTTATTTGCATTGTAATGATATCAGGATGAATACTTATTATCAGCAATAAACGCCTACTTAACCATATATAAAGTGATTTATAGGTAAAATCATCACATAAATTTTACGAGAATACCTACCTAACTTCTCTTTAAATTTAAGAGAAGTTAGGTAGGTATTCTCGTAAAATTTATGGAAATAAAATGCAAAGTACAAAAACATACCGACTCAGCTTTTTATACTGGCAACCTACTTGAAAACGTGGTCTAGGTTACAATTGAGCAACTTTTTCTATAATCATAAATTATTATCAGTACCTAGACAGTAGAACATAGACATAGTTTTTTTTTACTTCATAGAAATACATTCATTTAATCTTATAAACATATATGGCGCGCAGTTACAAGAAGCAATTATTGTGTGTGAAATATCGAATCAAGTAAACGGAAAATTTAAATTTTCTAGAAACTCAGATAACGTAAAGGAAACAAAGTAACCTAGCTAGGTACCTACTCGTTACTTATAACTCATTTAACGATTACCTATAATTTACAGGCCAACAATAAATGCGTTTCAAATAATTATGTTAAATAATTACTTGTAATTAGTGGTATCTTCGATATTCAAACGTAATTTACCCAGTTAGTAGGTACTAAAGCTTCTCGTTAATATACCTAAGTAGGATTAAAGTATGGTCAGTTGAGAATAAAATAAGCTAGGGTGAAGTGTAGCAGGTTATTTGTTATTTGATATAGGTTCACCTAAAGGTCGTACAAAGGTTTATGCTTTATGGCTCTAAATCCGTTCAAATGTAGTATTTAAGCCGGTTAAGGCGTCTTGTGGTCTGATGAGTAGTTCTCTACCTGCGCAGTAGGACAGGTAAGTTAATCCTGTTAGGTGGCCGTGACACGATGCCCGGCTTCTGTGTTCAGCACAGAGGCATTTAGTCGCCGCGCTCCGCGCATCCGTCCCGCGATGTGCGACACGAGAACTCGTAAAGCCGCACCTGCCATACAAGAGAAGCTTGCCATCTATGAAAACGGTATCGAAATCATAAACCACGCTCACAGCCACTACATTTTCATCTGTCATTTCCTAACTGGACCAGCGATTTACGACCGAAAGTATAGTACCTAACCCGATTCGTCCGCAAGCATTAGCGTTTTAGTTTGGACGGGCTATTTCACTACGGCTAGTTGTCATTTGGCACACGCACTAATAAAGCGGTTGGAACAAAAGCACATGTCCACCGCTTTCACGGCGAGTGATTACGCTATACGATCGCTGACATGCTGCACCGGTCACTTGACACCCTGTGTTACGAGTACGTCCTATCATTTGTGTTTGCGTACACACTCATTGTTTACTTTGCAGACACCGAATCCGTACTATTTAGTCGTAGTAAGTTGTACTCGTAGCAAAATTTAGTCACCACTTTGTCAATGTGTAATGAAACAATAACATTAGTCAGTAGTTATTCAAATTATGAATCAGGTCGTTGCCGACAACATGTTATTATGACATATTATTCTTCCTTTTGATTTTACCGTAACTTAAATCAGCTTGTACAAATAAGACTGCAGATGTACTCGTATGACATCTTCAAAATAGTACAGTGTCTGTAAATGAGGCAACTTACATAGTAGTAAAACTGTAAATATCATTACAGTTGAATGTATGTCGTGTCGTCTTTCGACCGGTTAACTAAGTCATTTTGGTACAATAAGGTGTTGTTCTTACGTATCGTGTTTGAATACGAAGCAGGAGATTATGCTCGCCTTTATACGGTATCTCAAAAGGAACTTAACTACTTTATTTCGTAAACGTATTTTGTCTTTAGATTAGAGCACGTGTGAAGTATGAATAGCATGTCACTTATACTGTATCAGAAAATAATTGTACGTCAAAAGACTAATTTGTGTACTAAAAAAGATCTGTTTACATACTGTTCAGCTTGGTTATGCTAAATAGCTCATTAAGTATTGAGCAAAATAAAAATGATGTTTACATTGCATATTACCTAAATTTAGGTGAACTTTATGGCTCATAAGATTATGATGCAAAATTAGAGTACCTAACTATTGCACAAATGGAAAATATTAAATCAAATATCATGTCATAGCTATTTAATGAAATGTTGGATATCTTACATATCACATAAATACCTACTAACTATAATTTAATGATGGATCACAGTTACAAAATAATATTTTTATATTTTAACCGTTTACATTATCATCACTGTGTCGTGATTTATGCGTAATAGGTTTTTTTTTATTGTGGATATCAGCAAGAATAAAATTTTACACCATATTAGACATGGGTTTTTCGTAATCAATACCCGAATAATTTCGAAACATTTTCAATATCAATTAACTTTCTCAATTAAGTAAAACTAAATACACTTTAGGAAACCGCAGTGTGACCTTAATTGTCCCGTGCAACATTGATATGCAAGAGATAAGCTCATCCAAATAAGTGCATACAACATGACCATTTTAACGAGTACTTACGCGTAACAACGTGGATTGTGTGGATTGCGGACACGAAATCTCAACAGTTAGATTTTTGTGCGGCGCATGACAAGACATACGTTGCATTGTGAGTGCACTTAGTATGCAGAGAGCGGCATTTGGCACGGGAGCCGGACAAAGGGATCGGGATCGTAGGATAAGTTGCCAACGCCATGGGTGGCGCGTTCGCTCCTTTCTAGCTGGGCCTAGCCATATATCCAGTTGTCTGGTGGAATGCCATCTGCATATTTCTCTTCATACATATGCATGTCGTTCGATATTTATGCGCCGTGATACGCAATGATTTCTAGGGTTCCATAGGCTCTAGGAGCACATTTACTATTTTAGCCACATGGCCCGTTTAGTTGGCGTCTTTTACTTTCAGAAGCATTTAACAAGCCTCATTCTCCTTTATAGTCTACGAGCACCTTGTTTAATTAAATAATTGCGGCTCTTATATTTTGGGTAAAATAACCAAATAAAATTATTTATCTTTGAACAGGTGTTTTAAAGTGAGCTCTACATTTTCTACTAAATTAAGTACTTACCACATAATAAAGCCAAGTCATATACACCTACCTACATAATATTGTGTAAGTAGTACATAATTAGAAAAACATTCGGAAATACTGGTTCGTTTTTTCCAAACAGGCACCTTCTTTCTTTGGTACCTAGTTAGCTACTTTTTCTTTCCAGGAATTGATATAAAACTCTCAGGTGCCGAATCTATTAAACCTGTGCATTCTATTATTAAATCGTTATTTATAGTATATGTAAGAAACAGGCAATATATTACTTACCTATGTATACCTAGAGGCAATGCTACCTTAGCTTTCAGACTCATATTGTTTACATTTGTGCGTGGAGCATAGAAAGGAAGTCGGGTGGCGCACAGAAATATCTCGCAATTGTTCGATTGGTAATGTTTAGCTCCACATCTGGCCTGGCTCAATAATACTCCGTTATGAATACATTATATTGCCTCGTGTTTGTCGGACTGCTCACATTTACGATTGTGCTTGTAGTTTCTAATAATGAGATCTTAATAGAATATTGTCTGTGTATCTTTGTAAATTGTTATTAACACTGTCGAATGATTTAAAACCGGTTTTCTCTTCAAAATTAAGCAGGTAGGTTAGAAAGCGGCGATCAAAACCTATACCTAACTTCTTGTCTTGTACCGAAATTAAAATGGTAGTGCTAAGTAATTTTAAATATTAATTTATGTACAAGACTGTCACTCCAGTTGAATGAGTATGGAGCACTTAATGTGGTCTATTAATATTCATAAATACTTGACGTTACTCGCGTGGCGCAAAGGGCGAGGGATATTAAAGTGTGGCTACATAGCGTATCACGTAATCGGACTAGTCAATGTGTTACCTACTGTTCTTAAAATTATTTATTTGTTGGTTTATCCAGATAGAAAATTAAATATATTGCTTGGTTCTACATTTTAAAATCTTTTAATTTTTATTTGGTTTTACAAAAACTGTTCAGAATGAATGAAAATGTCATTCATCGTCATCGTCAGCCCATTTAACATGAGAGGTAATTGCCATACTCACCACGCTTGGCAGACGGGTTGGCGAGGGTTTTGATTATGCAGAGATTTTCCTTCTCTGGGTGCTGATGATCATGCCAGCAGTTTTACCTTAGTCGCCTTTTACGACACCTCGGTACGAGTGAGGGTGGCCAATTCTACTCTGCCGGGACCACACGGCAATGAAAATGTGTAACGTAATTATTAGTAGCTAATTTATTTCACCTGGTTTCCCTGTTCAATATAGGTATCACATCAAGGGAAAAGCTTTAACAAAACCAATAACGGTAAAATTACATAACATATTTCACAGCGGGTTTCGTCAAGTTTGATTCTATTTGCTTGTATTACTGAGGCCTTACTTTGAGATCATTGAGTCATCATAATTACCGAGAGTGAGTAACTGTTTGATGTCTTTAGACTTAATTTTTTTCGCTGCACGCTGGTGCAGGCTTCTGGCACATTAATACTTACGTCAATTTCGACACGAATTAGCCTACACAAAGATGAAACTCCTTTCTTTTTTTGTTCAGTGCTGTAATTTAGCATGTTAATAACACGGTCATAATAGACTAATCGATTTCAATCACTGCGTTCAACGGTCTTAGACTGAACGTATGAAAGCTAGATGCAGTTACTGCATTATAGGAGACAATATCCGCGAACCAAGAAAGCGGAGGAGCTGTCCTCTTACGACACGGCCATTACGCATTTGTCGTAATTTCTTATGAGAGCGGAGCGAACCTGTTTGTTTGATATAAACACATAATTTTTCGTTTACTTAACTTTGTGTTTGCTCGTTTTAATGAGTTTTTCTCAGGTTACGCTCGGTAAAATATCAAATGTTGGCGTAACCGTTCTGTGCACACAGACGTGCAGCCTCGACGAGTACCTAAGTACGTGCAATTCGGGATAGCGAAGATTTGCTTATTTAGAAAATCAATTAAACAGAAAATTCAGGCAAATAATTTAATTCGTGAATATTATAATTTTATTAGGCTCAGAGACGATGTGCCGTTAGGCACCCTTATCTATTCTGCGGACTTAGCTGTTAAGCTAGGTCCGCAGAAAAGATAAGGGTGGTCCAAAGAGCAATTTAAAGGGCTATGCTTGGAGTCACTCTTCGCGACCATAAGACCAACGAATGGGTTCGCCGAGCAACGGGCCTAAAAGACGTCGTCGTTGAGATAGCCAGGGGGAAGTTGACTTGGGCTGCACACGTAGCGCGGATGAGCAGGGACCGTTGGACGAGGCAGCTCGTTGAGTGGAGGCCGTGGGAGCACACCAGACTGCGAGGCCGCCCACTCAAGCGATGGACTGACGACATTAAGAAACACGCGGGTGTAAAATAGATGACCAAGGTCTCTAACCGCTACGCATGGAACAAGATAGGAGAGGCCTATATCCAAAAGTGGATCAGTAATGCCTGAAGATGATGATGGTTATAATTTACCTTCCTACTTATAAAATGAGCATAGCTCTGGTTTCGTGTAAAAATTGTTTGGTTGGTAGAAGTGGTGGTAGAAAGGCTGTAAGATTTAGTCTCGGAAATCGAGGGACGTGAGTGCAAATCCACCTTCTACTTGACGAACTCGTATCAATGTTTTTTTATTAACTTATCTACGATGTAATAAAAATAACTGATTGCAAGACTGACGCCCATTTAGTTTAGCCTCTGCGTGAGAGTATAAGTACCTACCTGGAGCCCAATTCTCGTGCTCGTGATTTTTTGAAAACATGAAATCCATACAAAAAAACGATGTTTCAGTGATATATGTCGTATGAGAACAAAATACCACGCCCCGTGAATTAGGCTCCTGTGCCACAACAATAAAGATATTTGTTATTATATTATAACGCATTGTATTTTTTCCATCTTTTTGCACCAAGTTTTTATGCGGTTGTGGTATTTCAAGTTCCTTACAAGTAGTTACTATAAAGAACTTCAATTGTATACCACAGTGAACGACATTCATTTCTCATGGCGGTATATTGCACAATACGTAATTGTAATAGTAGCTGTACCAAATCTTTACGTCGATTGTTAAAGAAAACGAACGTACTATTTCGACTTAGGGCTCGGTCAAGTTGCTTGGAACTAGCTCCCGTTTTCCCACCTTCTATAACTAGTCATAACGAGAACAGCTTATATTACCAACGTGGTTTCTTGAAATCTCACTGTTTTGCTGGAGTCAAGAACCATTTTCTACTACGTACATGTCAATGGGAACTTTACAGTGCGTTACCGTGTACGTACCGGGGTCGCGGTGAAAGGATTAACCAATAAACGTGAAGATACTAATTAATTGCTATGTCACGTAACCACACCAAGCGGATAATGTTTTACCTGGTACATCAATCGAAGTCAGATAAGGTAAATGACTTGCATGAAAACTTGTAGATAAAACAAATATTATAGTTGGGCCAAACTAAAAAGTCACATTTGACGTTTCTAAATTTTAGCCAACATTTATTCTTACTTTTTTTATTAAACTTTTTTATTATTGTATGTAGGTACGTAGGCATAAAGCGCAGCTGCGTAAAGAAGTCGAAACCCTTGCCGTCAGCGCCGTTCATAAATAAACAAATAGTGGTAATATTTCTGTTATAATTTCGAGTATGTTTTGATAACTTCAAAAGGCACTAAACAGTTATTTATAAGCAGCTGGCACACAAATGTTTACCGAACCCAGCGGTAGCCTTCCTGTCTATAAAGTGAGGTAGTGAAACATTAATCGTACGTGCGCTTGCGACCGCAGCGCCGGCCATCGAAAGGGAAAGTGCAATCTACTTGCCGATGCAATGCGCCTGCACTTCGAGAAATTACAGGAATAGATGCGATTTTTTACGGAAAGCGCGCTCAATTTGTTTGAATAGCTTTAACTGTCGCTAAGTGTTAACTGTCATTAACTTGAGTGCTCATCGGCCATTTAACAATAAGCGTAGAGTTACAAAACATTTTATTACGGAAATGTAAGTCAGTTTTGTAACACAATAATCATTAGTATGAATATTTGTTGGACAAGCAATATTTTTGTAGAACCAAATGTTTTTATTGCTACATAATGCGAATGAAATATGAATGATAAAACAAGACGAGCTTGAATTACTTATCATGTTAAATGATGAGATGGAGCAAGATTATTTCGTCGATTATTTCTCAATATTCTGTAACCGGAACGCGGAGGCTAATAACATCAGACTATCTGAATTATGTTTATCGGGAAAATAGGTGAGCCATGAGGTTCGTTCCGGTATGATATTACTGAATAGGCTTAGACGTCTTTGTTGCCTTTGCTAGCAACCTTTATCCTAAATCACTTATTTCATTACCTGATTGGTACAGGTACAAGCAGTTACAATATAAACTAATTAAAATGGTTAATAGTTGGCATTGAGCATTGAGGCACACCCACATGATATGAAAAGAAGGTTCATAGGATGACAATGATTTTAACGCCTGTAGAAACATGGCTTAAATACGAGTACCCAAAATTTATATTACAATTATTGAAATAAAAACTATATCTTTTTATTTTAGTCAAGTCTTAATTTAAAAAGAAATTCGTTGCTTGTAAAAATCTTTTCTGCTTGTTAAGCTATTGAAATGTTGGAAGGAAGCGTCTTTTCAGGATGTAAGGTGAAAGGGGATAGATAATAATTAATTAGTGAGAGTGTCTTTGATAGCACTTAACGTTGAGGGTGTGTTCCGTTACAGGCAAGTCCTTGAGCACGAATTTTCGGTTGAGATTCCCATCTCAGTGACACGCCCAAGAAATGTGAGGAGATAAAAAAAACTGTTAAGTTTTTCTGGGTTTCATTTTTGTATCGTGAAGTTTGCATTGTGAACTCTAGAAAATAAAATCAAAGGATTTTTTGTTCAGAATGTCACATTAATAAAGTTTTCAAGACGTAAATATAAACTAATTTTTAGATTTTAACTGAACTTAAGGTCATTGAGTAGGTAAATGAACTTGACTCAATT
Organism: Marasmia exigua; assembly: GCA_019059595.1. Classification (NCBI taxonomy): domain Eukaryota; kingdom Metazoa; phylum Arthropoda; class Insecta; order Lepidoptera; family Crambidae; genus Marasmia; species Marasmia exigua. Next base: position 14,993,902 of record CM032466.1, read on the forward strand.
ATTCTATTATTGTTCATTAATTGTGTCTAAGTATTGTTATCAAAAACTACATTGCTCCTCTAACATCCGTTGTATTTTAACAACTATAGCATTATCATGACAATACGATGGTGGCACAGTCCATATAATAAAAAGCTAATCCTGTTGGTGCTACATTGAACAGCAAAAATCTTAATGAAAATAGCTAACCCTGTTGGCGCCAGCATGTTGTATAGTATATAGTTGGTAAAGCATATTCAACAACTTACACAATACAACAAAAAAAAATAACGTAAAAATTACGTATGTTTACGCGAGTTGGGCGGGCGGCGCGCAAGTAGGGCGAGACGCGAAAAGCTACGTCTGCCGCGAGGGGTCATCGCCCTCCGAGCCCTGCCCGTGAACGCACCAGAGGGATGCCCCGGCCATTGTTATCGATATTGCTTGCCAAAACTAGGCAACATTGTTTTTTATTGACTTCTTTCGGCCCTTTGGTGGCCACAACTACCCATAAAAGTTGTTTATGGCATTAAATAGAGGTAGCAATGGATTTTCGATGTCTGTGGAGTTTTATTATGCCTTTTAAGATCTTATTGTGTTTTCTAATATCAAAAATAATCAACAATTATGTTATTATTATAAGCATATTTGTCATTAACAACCAAAATTTAACTTTTTCGTGAAAAATATGTCTATCGCAAAACAAATACAAATGATTTCATCTACCAGATCGCGATCAAACACCTCATTTAATGGTCAATAATATTAATCACAAATGTATTTCAAATATTACACCTGTATAATTTTGTAGTTAGTTCTAAAAAATATGTATAATATTTTTTGGAACAAACTTCACCATTCTTCCATTTAAAATTTACATTAATTCGATAGTTTGTCTTCCCGCCCCACGTAACGGGATTTCCTCCCCGTAGCGACAGCGTCGCCGCTCCACTACGAGCAATGAATGTCCTTACAGTGCGCTGCACGTGAATAAAAACAGCCTCTTCGCCCGGAAACATCGACAGAGACAAGCGATTATGACGTTCTTCACTAATTAGATAACATTTGCGTGGTGTGCGGCCGTAAACACTATTACACTCGCTTAGAGTGTGTCCGAAATCTATCTTGGAAGGCAAATTCGGAAAAGCAGAGCAGAGAAGTGTCGAGGCAAACTTGTGCATTTAGTGTTTAAGTACATTCTATTAAATGTAGGTACTAACTTTTACTTTATCCAATTTATTATCTTTACACCAATATCATAGTTTAATCAAAACCCGAATCTTTCCCGAATTGCCGCCGCCCATGGACACCCACGACACCAGTGGATTCACAAGTGCGCTGTCAACCTTTAAACCCTCCCTTCCTCCGGATTGGGCCTCCGGGACCCTCACACACGCAGCGAAACACAGCACAGTGCTGTTTCACGCCGGTTTTCTGTGAGGCCGTGGAATCACGCCGGTCGAGCCGGCCCATTCATGCCAAAGCGTGGCTCTCCCACGGTCGAGATATAACGTACTTTTCAATCGTTGAACGTAGATTGACCTTTCTCAACAAGAGTACTTGACTCTTTGAAGGTCCCGATAAAGTTAAAGGTGCGGTCAAGTCGAAGGCATGCACTTTAGTTCGTAGAAGTGTATATGAGTGTAGTGTAGACATAAGCTGATAAAGTAAAGTGTATTCGTATCAATCAAGGTACGGTTAAAGATAATCATATAGGTACATGTGATTGCAAGCAATGCGGTTCGTGGCAAGATTTTAGATACACCTATTTTTCGTTAGATACAAGTACCTACGAGTACCTTTATTTGATGATGAAAATTTTTGGCTAAGTGGGACATTTTTTTTCTGAGTCGATTGTTCTTGTACCTGAACACAACTATTGACATGGAAAGAAAATGAATGAAAGTCAATCGTCTAGAAACATAGCATAAGAATTCTATATAAGGACAGCCCGCCAAGTCGTATTTATGTATCTAGGTAGCTACGCGTCTAGCCTGCGATTGGTGTGCGTAGTCGCCCGCGCCTTATTTGAACTCTGCATAATGGGGTCGCCTCAGTGCCCAGTGAACTTGCAGGCCTTTAAATTTTCCCCGTGACGACTGATCCGACTTGATATGCGTGCCATGTAGGCTATAAAAAGAAAATTTAGGGCTAGCATTTCACCCACCCCGTGTTTTATATCGCCCACGCGTCACCACGTGTAATGTACGTTTGATGACGTCATGTTTTAAACAACCAATATTACACGTGAGCCTACGTTAATACAACACAATAACATCGTGGTCCAAGTTTTGTCCGTGCTATACTTACTAGTGCATTATCATAGCTCGTTAACAGTGATTTTCTCTTTCGTGCATTTCACATGTTATAATGGCGGAAATTGCATGAAAAGCAGACTGCTGTAGGTACTCGTACATCTAATGAATTATCATTTATTCAGATCTGCACCTATGATATATTAATTTTTTTTTTTTTTTTTTTTAAATGTATCTTGCGATCGGCTTGACAAGCCTTTAACAGATTGGTTGTGGGAGGTATATTGACGGGAGAGCGTAGTTCCTCCAGTGAGGAAACATTCTCTTATTAAATTAGGGAGTATCATTAACCAAGTCCCAAATATGTTGTCTCTTGAGCCTTCTGCCATTCATTTGTTCAGATAACACCGTTGCCAGGTTGTTAGTATGAGCTTCTAGGCGGTACTTGTACGCTCTTGCTCTGTGCTCCGCCTCTTCCTTGACGGTTTTTATTTTGGTGTACTCATGCAATTCACTGTTTCTAATGAATAGGGGTGCACTAGTGATGACTTTGAGAGCCTTGTTTTGAAACCGTTGAAGGATCTCCACATTTGAGTTTTTTGCTGATCCCCATAACTCAATGCCGTAGGTCCATATTGGTTTGATTATGGCTTTGTATATAAGTATCTTATTAGCCAGAGTAACGGGTGATCTTCTACCTAATAGCCAGTCCAGATTTCGAAGACGTATGTTTAACTCCTCGCGTTTTTTTTGTATGTGCGTTCTCCAGGTCTGTTTCCTATCCAGATGTATGCCTAGATATTTTACAGAGTCTTGATGGGGCAAGACTTCGGTTCCAAGTTTAATCGGGGGGCAGTTGTCTCTTCTTAAAGTAAAGGTGACGTGCACCGATTTGCTAGAGCTGGCTTTAATGCGCCACCTTTCCATCCATTTGCTGACCTTGTTTAGATGATTCTGCAAAGTCAAGGATGCCATGTTGGGGTCTTCATGATTACAAAGTGCAGCCGTGTCATTCAGCGAATGTGGCAGATAAAATATTATCAGCTGTAGGTATATCTGCAGTGTACATGAGATACATAGTCGGTCCCAGAATGGAGCCTTGTGGTACACCAGCCTTTATATCTTGAAAACTAGAGTAGGCGTCATTTACCTTAACTCTGAATATTCTATCCTCCAGGTAGGACCTCAGGAGCAAGTAAAAGCTATGTGGCAATTGCTTCTTTATTTTATATAGCAGGCCCAGGTGCCAGACCTTATCGAATGCCTGCTGAACATCCAGGAAAACAGCAGAACAGTACTGCTTCTTCTCTAAAGCCTCTCTTACCTTGTCGGCAACCCGGTGAACCTGTTCTATAGTCGAGTGGCCAACCCTGAAACCAAACTGATGTTGGGGAAGGTGCTCATTTTCGTTGAGTATTCGTGTTAGTCTTCGCAAGATAATCCTCTCAAACAGTTTTGATAATATAGGCAGCAGACTAATTGGTCTGTAAGAAGATACAAGATGCGGGGGTTTACCCGGCTTGGGAATCATTATGATCTCTGACACTTTCCATACCATAGGTATGTGTCCAACTCTAATTATGCTGTTAAAAAGCTGTGTTATACTGATTATAGCTTTTTTGGGGAGTTGTCGTAGCATTTCAGATGTAATGAGACAGAAACCAGGTGTCTTATTTAGCTCCAATCCTTTTATCTCTCTAAGGACTTCACGGGGTGAGCAGCTCTGTATTGGAAAGCTCAACTGAAGATCACTATCCAGGTAATCCTGTATTTCTTTCCTGGTCTCTGCATCACCATCATTAGGAGTAAAGACTTTATGCAGAAACTCTCCAAACGCTTCAGCTCGTTCTTCGTCTGTTTTAGCCCAGGTGTTGTCACTTTTTTTAATGGGATGTTGTGCAGCTTGAGGGGATACTTTACTATTTTTTACGGATTTCCAGAGTGAGTACTCGTTTTTAGCTTGTCGATTCAAATTTTCTAATTTATTCTGTAGGGTTTCTTCCTCAATACCTATAAGATACTTTTTCAGATCAGCAGCTGCTTTATTAAAAGCTCTTTTATCTTGAGGGTGTCGACTACAATGCCACACTCTTCTAAGTCGTCTCTTTTCTAGAACCTTTGTTTTGATATCCTTTGGCACGTTCCCATTCCCCTGTCTGGGTATGCTCTCAGGTGTGCATCTCCAAGCTGCTGTTTGCATCAGGTTTGTCAAGGTAGTTGCGCAACTTTCGATATCATCTTTGGATTTAAGTGATACCTTCAAGTTGAGGTTTTCATCCAAGTAGTCTCTGAATGCATTCCAATCAGTTTTGTTGTTATGAAGCCATTTCTTTGCTGGTCTTTCAATGATGGTAGCACTTACCGTAACTATCACTGGAGTGTGGTCTGAGCTGCTATCAAGACAAGTCTCCACACTCAAGTAGTGGTTAGACAGTCCTTTGTACACAAAGAAGTCCAGAAGATCGGGAGTTTTGTTTGGGTCTGTTGGCCAGTAAGATGGTTCACCTGAACTCAGAACATATATTTTATTTTTGTCTAAACTCCTTTTCATTTCTCGGCCTCTGGGTAAGGTGAGCCTTGAACCCCAGTGGACATTTTTGGCGTTCCAGTCACCCCCACAAATGAATCGATGCCCTAGTGTTTTGAAGAAGTTTGTAAATACATCTTCTTTTATTATGTGCTTTGGTGGACAGTATACAGCTGACAATGTCAAGGATCCTTGCTTATCTCGTACCATTATCGTGGTTGCTTGTATTGGCTCCGTTCTATACTCCGGAAGCATCTCGTGCTTTATATGATTTTTAATAATTATAGCTGTGCCAGCATGAGCTGTTCCATCTGGGTGTGAAGTGGAATATATACTATAATTCTTTATCATGGTGTTGTGATTGTGTGTTAGATGTGCTTCAGACACAAGAAGTACGTCAATATTTTCATATTTTAACAAGGCTTGTACGTCGTATTTGTGTTTGATCAAACCGTTTGTGTTCCACGTTGCTATCTTAAGAGTAGCCATTTAATTGACTAGTTTGTTAATTACAGTTGTAAGGAGGTTCATCATTGTTGACATTTGTTCTAGTAGTTTATCTAGCTTTAAAGCTTGTTGTGTGAGTAACATTTCCAAATTATAGTTATTGGAATTGGTTGGGGGCTGCAGTTTTAATATATCCGCGTAGGAATTATTATTATTATTATTTTCTATGAAGACTTCGTTATCACGTCTAGGTTTCTCAGGCCTCTGTTGATGTTGTTGTGTTGCTGTGGGATTGCTCGTTTGTCGTGTGGTATTAGCTTTGTTCTGTGTGGTTTTATTCGCACTGAACTTCGCTGGTTTTTGTCTACTGGTTTTTCTAGATAATATTTCTTTGTAAACCAAACACCCTTTGAAGTTTGCTGGGTGTTCACCTTCACATAACGCACAGATGGCAGGGGTATTTCGATCTTTTTTCGGGCAGTCTGAAGTTTTATGATTTTGTGCACACTTTACGCAGCGATATGGGCGCATGCAGTAATTTTTAGAGTGCCCGTATTGTTGACATCGTTGGCATTGTGGTATTGTGTTCCTTTTTTTGGGTTCTTCTATTACAACAATTTGGCTGTTAATAGCTTTTATTAATTTAGCAGCTCCGTTGTTGGGCCCAGCTACGAGGTTCACGAAAAATGTCGACGTTGGTAATTTCTCTGGACCATATTTCACATTGATTATTTCCCCTTGAACTTTGTTTCCTGTTTTTTCGACTTCATCTACAATAGCACTATGCGGAGTAGAGTGGTGAAGTTTTTTAATCACTAGGCGGTAGCACCGCTGGCCCTTTATGTTAAAAGTATGACCTATAAGTCCATTTTCACGGACTATGGATATAATCTTTTTGTAAGCCTCTATATCTTTAGAGCTTATTCGTAGCTGATTTTTATTTACATTTTTTATCAAGAAATCATCTTTATTGGCAACAGTATTAATTAATTCTTTTAGTTTATTAACATCTTCAATGCCGTACAGAATAATTGGTGGAGGTTTGTTTGGGAGTTTATCTTTTGGTTCTGGTTCATCTTCCGTTAGATCAATATTTAGACCGTTGTACCGATTAGTGGTTTTAATTCCTTCAGGAGATGGTGACTGTGATAATTTCTTTCGTTTATTGCCTCTGGCTTCTGGCACTCTTTGCCATTCGGGAGGGCAAGGTGTGTTACCAGTATCGTTAGTTGATACCGGATTTGTGCACGGGGTTGTGATTTTTGGTTCCTCCTGTGGTTTGTTTCCTGGGGATTGACTTCTTTGTTTGTTCATGAACAGGCTAGGGTGGAAAGCTTGCTGAACAAATCGTTTACCAGTGGGATTCCCTGGTGCAGACGCCTGGTTACTCACATCCACACAGTTATCACCAGTAGCATTCACTCGTGCAGGAGCCTGGGCAGCCACTCCTACAGAGCCTTCGGTAACCAATTTCTCACCCACAGGCCCGGGTACCTGTGAGCGCCGGGGGCTAGCCGGATCGCAGCGCATCGCAATAGTCTCATTAGTACTCATCATATTTTTTGGTTTTGGGCAGGATCTCATGGTGCTGACCCAAGGCACCACTGCCACTCTTTTTGAGGTTATTTAGTCCCCAAGGCTTGTGGTAGCCTCTTCCTCCCAGTTACCCAGAAGGGTTTATGGTTATTCCGCCATTTACTCGGTCGCCAGGGCCTCGTCGGTTATCTAGCAGAGGGCACCACGGAGTCCATGCCTAAGCAGGGCTCCGCCGGCTGCTATTCATACGAACTACAGACGCGTGCAGGTGAGGTTGACACTTGGGCCGGCTAGGTGTTATCGCCGTTCTCCCCTTACCCTCCGATATATTAATTTATGTATTTTTTTCTATTTTTCCACGCATCAGAATGTCACACATCATATCTACCTACCTACCTAGAATGTTAGCTTGAGACGTGTTCTTATTAAATCTATGTAATCGCAGGGATCATATTGTAGTAGTTTATATGACGTTGTATTTGTTCAAAAATACAAACAATTAGAAGTTTATTGGCATATCTTATCTGTCGAGCCAGCTACTCCATCTTTTGGAAAAAGGTATTTTTATTTTGTCGGTAAATATTTTTATTGATTAGGTAGGCAGTACCTATAAAACTACAATGATAGGTAAATCTTTCAGCTATATCTTCAATAGGATTTTAAAGAAATAATTTACGTATTATGATTCGGATTATACATCTAAACGTCAATATCAGTAATGCTAGAAGAAAAGTGGATATCACGGGCAGAGGAATAAAGTAATTATCAAGATGTATAAAAAAATTAAGGTGCTGGCTGGGTACCTAGTAGAAAAGTTCAAAAGAACATCTAAATTATTACGCTATAAAAGTATATTTTACATCATAATTTTCAATCCATTTTTTTTTCTTTTTGCTGTTGAAACAAACATTCATATTCATAATTCCAGATTATCTTATCTCCTTAGGGACATAAAATGTGATACTGACAAATGCCCCACACTCGGGTTCGCTAATAACTAATAGTGTCCGCGCAATCAAACGGGGTCGTCCCGTCCCCAATCGTTCAACCCTTTCCAGTCACACCCCATGCTTTCAAACGTACGGTAATCTCTAACGACACGCCATAATTGCGTATGTGGGAAGAACAACACGATAAAGGATAGAGTTTTACGCTTTTGTTTTTTTACATAGATAAGTCCGCGCTTTGTAGATTTATTTATGTGCTCTTTTGTGTTTCGAATTATAACATCAGTATCTTTTCTTTGTTTATATAAAGCATTAGTATCTTTTTTCACATAATATTTTTTTGTTTTATAGTACATCCATTGAATTAGATTAATGTTTGAAGGGTGGTTCAAAATAAGGACTTTTCAATTACTTTCTGAGAAGCAGAAGCAACTCATTTCTTTATTGAAGTATCTTAGACTGACCTCGCGTTGATGTTCATTCTACCCAATACTACTACCTAGTTATTTCAAAGTTATATTCACACTCACGCGCATATATCGCGCGTGTCTGTTGGTTGTTAGAGAAATTAGGTAGTTTTACCGTTCAGTTTCGGATCTTAGCGACCGTGTGACCTCGCGGAGCATAAAGACCAAACGACTTGGAGATTTTTTCATGCTATTCAACAGCACATGTGGACAACCAATCCATCTAACATTAATTAATGCAAAAAAGCTTTGGGTTCCCATGTGATACACCAATAAGTGAACAAGACAACTTGTAATTATTCAAATTAAGAAGAAATTTATATTTGTCTGTCACAACTAAAACAGGACTGAAATATAAATTCAACGGTCCGTCTATTGGTACAATGAAGTTCTATTAGTTTTATTGGTCTCATTAAGGGCACGAGTGCAGCCGTATTGTGCATCTTCTTTGGTCGAATTAGTTGACCTCTCCCATTGAGGCACACGGGAAAATTTGTACCGCAGTCATAACTGTCGTCAGCTGTAATAAGTGATCCGAGCGCACCCGCATGAGGAAGTGGCTTATTGATTGAGCCACGCATCAGCGAGGGATCACTAACGACTGAGATACGTCAGCACGTCTAAAGATTAATACATTCAGTGTAAGTAATACTTGTTGCCTTGGACCAATTTCAATGTTTCTTAACATAGAATTTATGAGTTTCGGCAACTCTTTCACGGAACATTTGTAAACGTTTCTTAAAACGCTCCCCGTCCATTTATAATTTATGCGCTATAAACATCCGACCCCAGCCCGCACGTGCCTTGGGAATCATATACCCGAAGGAATATTTTCTTCTTCCATTATCTGTCGGAACATAAACCGGTTGCTTTATTGTCTAATGGTTGCGCCTGTTTCGGAACGATTCCCTAAACCGTAAAGTCAGACAGGAATTCCCATTAAAATAAGCGTGTTCCGTGATTGGGGTTACTACTCGTAGGTACTAATTGTCGATCCCTCGGTGGTCCGTTCTTCACCTCATTATCGAGGATCAAATCCGTCGGTGTCCCTCTAATTATAAGATTATGAGGCCGAGGGTGATGCTTCATGGGAAAGGTATTTCGAATTCGTAACTAGGCCATGAATCGAACGGGTATAGAAGCTGCTTGCTGTGAGTTTGTGAAGTAAATGAGCTGCCTACACAAGAATGTCTGTTTCACAAGTGTGTAACCAATTCTGTACAGGCCTGCAGGTATTGCAGTTTGCAATATTCTATAATATAAAATGTGTAATATTATCCAATATACTGATGTCTGTAAGATTTATCGTTTTTATACGCAATAAAATAACATCATCGAAGGACTATGATTGCTATAATTTTACATTTATCGTAGACTAGCTTTTGCCCGCGACTTCGTCTGCGTTCACACAATATCTTTATAAATTATAGCCTATGTGTTATTCTGATCTATAAGCTACATTCCTGTAAAGTTTCATTAAAACCCGTTTAGTAGTTTTTGCGTGAAAGAGGAACAAACATCCATACATCCATCCAAACAAACTTTCGCCTTTATAATATTAGTAAGGATATAAAATTGATATACCTGAATCATGAATTCCTTGATATTATGAAGTGATTATATTCTATCTATTCATATCATAGGAGCTTTTATCAATTTCATTCTGAAATCTCATAAATCAATAGGGGAATGAACCTGTCGCCCCCTGCAGTTGCACGACCCCTGAGTATCGAAGATGCTGCGTACTTATGAACTTAACATAATGCATATGAAACATCTACGAATACATAATATAGAGGTATATAAAGTCTGATGTAGTTTGATTACGGAGCTTGTTAGCGTCCAGCGTGCACGTTGAGCCGCTAATCGAATTAAAAGGGGTAACAGCTATTAATCTCGTTTGGCCATAGCAGGATAATGCGAATACTCGTATTAGAACGACGAGTGACCCCTCCTCATTTGTGTCAAAGACTACAGTGACGTCACCGTCGGATTATGCAAAATATTCTGACCATACGTATACAGCCAGACTATCGTAAACTGCTCTTTACTCTCCGATGTGATCTATCGACTATTATTCTTTTGTCTGGAAGTTTAAACAAACACTATTATTTTTTCCAGGAAATATTGTTAGCAAAGGAACAATGGATTTAACAAGTATTGTTTTATCCGATGTTGCGATATTAAAGTCGGCAACTGCCAGACTCCCTCATTATAGACAATAGTTCAACGCATTTGGTGCTCATGTCTTCACATTCAATTTCAATCTCGTTACAACTGTATTGTGTAAAGACTTCCGTCAGGTTTTTCAATCAAGGTCGCATTTTATTTGAATTGGACCTAAGTTATTGTGATATTTTCCAAGATTTTGTAACTAAGCACGTGACTACCGACATTATGAAGCAAAATACGAAATGTAAGAGAGACTCACGTAGGAAACAGACGCTTTTGAATGGAGAATTCATAAGAGCTTCGTGGAAGAAAACTAAGAGGAAAACTTCGCGGTAAAGTTTTCAAAGGCATCTTTCATATTAAGTAAATGCAACGTGCTTAAATTTTTCTCCTGTGGATGAATGATGGAATACCATTACTGTTTTCATTGCAGTAGATAAACTTCAGCAAAAAAGTAAGTTTATTTCAAAATCAAAAAATCAAAATCAAATAATTCTTTATTTGCATAGGCTTGTACACAGCACTTACAAATCGTCATACATTTGAATGACTTAAAACTATTTATAAGTACTTATGTATAATTTACATGTTAATACATATATATGTTGATACATAAAATATACTAAAGAAATAAATAAACATAATGCGATTCTACCACCGGCTCGGAAAGTTGTTTCTGGTCGAGAAGATCCGGCAAGAAACTCGCCAGTTACTCTTTTTAATCGCCAACTTTTTTACAATGGTTTATTATCCTCATACCAAGTCATACAGTCTAATGCAACACAAAATAGAATGAAGCAAATTAAAAGCTAAATATGAGGTAAACCGAAGCGGACCAGTCCCCAAAGGTGGCACCTGTTCACAAGTATGACGTATGTGTCAGCCATCATTTCACTCAACCATATTAGAGGGAATGTAATGACCCGCCACATAACGCCACCACCTCAGAGACATTTGAGTGAGCATGACTACTTAGGTTCTCCTCATAGGTCACAAAGAGTAGTAGTTACTTAATCTAATACTAATAAACTGCAGGACGAGGTGTACAATAGTAGGTGGTTAGCATCTTGTCAATTATTGAATAATCAATATAAATCAATTTTATACAGTAATAAATGCTGCTAAGCCTAATTTATTAAAATTCAGTAATTATATAATATTAATGATTTTTGTTAATATATATGAAAATGTTACAAGTGTGCAAGCATGGAGGTCATTATGTCCATGAATCCTTATCATTTAAGTAGTCTACAATTTTATAGTATCCTTTACTCATTAAACAGGCTTTCACGTGAGATTTAAATTTATGCGTTGGTAACTCAATAACATTTTGTGGCAACTTATTGTACATTTTAATACTTAGACCAACAAATGAATTATTAATTTTTTGAAGTTTCAGATTTGGAATCGCGAGCTTGTGTTTATTTCTAGTGTTAAAACCATGACAATCAGATTTTTTCGAAAAAATATCCATGTTCTTTCGCACGTACAAAATACAGTCTAAAATGTATTGAGAAGCTACGGTTAAGATGTTAATGCTCTTAAATAATTCTTTTAGCGAATCGCGAGGTCTAAGGTTGTATATGGAGCGGATGGCCCTCTTCTGCAATACAAATATAGTCTGTATATCAGCAGCAGACCCCCACAACAAGAGACCATAAGACATTACACTGTGAAAATAACTAAAATAAACCAATCTCGCATATTTGTATAATATAATGAGGCGATTGATTTAACTAAAAGATAATTTTATTTTTAAAACAAATTTGGGTTATTTACACCAATTATAACTCAAGAACGGCCGTGTTTACACTACATAGCCAGGTAAGTTTACAGGAGAGTTAAGGTGTGTGCTGGGCCTCGTGTATCAGATTAGCAAAGTAAATTTAACTAGATGGCATGCCAGCCTTCAACGGGAATGACGTCAATTGTTTCAGCGAATGAGCACTAGCACGGCCTTGCTGAGAACTGTATATTGCTGGACGACGGCTAAATTTAGCTATAGGTCAGAGGTCAATCCATGGCGTAGGTATCGGTTTGATAAATATTCCACGAGGGAGCTTTATGGATGTTTGACTTTTATGACTGGATAATTCGGGCCGCAGAATTGACTACTCTTCTTGAAATGATAATTTACGCATCTATACATTATATTACAGTAATGTACAGATTAAAGTTAATGTACAGATTAAGAATGTGTCTCTCAAACCTTTTGAGTAAACTTAAATGCTTTGAAATCATTTGATATAAATAAAATTATCTAAAGACTTAAAATACCTTTTTTGTGTCTATAAGATTACTTAACCCTGAATATTCTTGTTGTCATTGTTCTCTTATCATTAATATAAATAAGATAGCAGTAAATTCCAATTTCATACGTTTTTCAACAAATTATTCCTCACGGCTCTCTAAGTTGATATTTTTCCAGTTATGGAAAGTCGGAGCATTGAATTGGTAGAGACCTTGAAAGGGAATTTACCCCCAATGCCGTCGCACGCTATGTCCTTCGACCTTCACCGGCGGGTTCAATATCGCTCCCCGGTCTCCCGAGTTTGAATAAAATATCCTTTATCAAGGACACTCCCTCGAACTGTGTACAAACAAGGCCGATGATGCCTACTTGTTTTGTGCTCTAAAGAATAGTATGTAGATAGTCGTATTATTTATATTTGGACTATTAGCGCGGCGAAAGCGGTGAGTACACGTTTCGGATAGTTTCTCAAAGTTGTAGGTTTCTACAAGTGTGGGGATAATGATTCTGAATTCTCAGGTTCCCCTGTCTAAGGGTTGCGAAGGTTAGACGGCAGTCCTTTCATTGTAGTTAATCGACTTCAGAAATCCTAGATCATGGACCCGGCGTATAGTCCCAGGCTTTGGATGCCACTAGTAATGACACTGAGATGGAATCATAAAATTAATGTGTACTAAGCTAAACTCTTACTATATGAACTAACAGCGTTATTATCCGCAAACGGTTAATAAACGAAGTTTGTTTGTTTACATCACGCGCTGAGTGCTTATAGTCTTAGTGAAAATACTTTTATTGACGTAAATATTCGGCTTTAATTACCATGCTCGGTGGTTAAGGAGTAATTATTTGGCTATTTCGTATGTTCTCGTGTTCCGCGTCGGATTGCGGTGTCACTCGAATTCTGTTTCCTGGATTGCTGTAATAATTTTACGGTACGTGCTAATGTCGCTAATCGGCACAATCATCTTGTTTATGATTGTGCATGATTAATATTAATTATAATATCAATATTATTATTCTTAAGAGAGTAATGTAATGATGTCCAAGAAATGTGAGATTATGTAAGAAATTCTAAAAATAATTAAGTCTTTTAACATAACAGATTCAGGAATTAAAATAGCAACTAGATTAATTTAGAAATTACAAACTTTGTCTTAGCTATTTTTTTTTGGTTCACCAACGTTTGTTACAATCAATCTTGTTAAATCAATACAAACATACTCAACATTAAAACATACATGGCATGACATACAATCACCTTTTAGCTGAATTCATTATCCAGACTAAAAATATAACTGTAGTACTAACTTTTAACGAGACATAGTTATACCTACAGTTTACACTAACGCAAAAGCGTTTTGATATCGCATTGCGCTGCAGCCATCTCGTCTAGACGGCATGACTGATCAAAACCGGCCTTCACATGTTCACTGCATTTGTTAAACTGGAATAAGTACATTATCTGTAGAAATGTTGCTTTCTGCACACTTTTGTCATTCCACGAATATTGCCTAGATGGGTATGTAGTAAACCGATTTCTACAAACATAAACATCTATTATTTTATGAGCTAAACCTGTACTTTATATTTCAACAGGCCGCTAAAATAAATATTTAGATGACAAACCTACTTGTTAGAAGATTAGTAAAGTTCAGAAGTAGGTTTAGTACCTTGCACCGTCACCGAATGTTACGTGATCGCATGTACGCTATGTCAAAAGTTCTAGTCATGGTGAGGCCATAACCAATGCCAGGCGAGAAGGGAACTTTACCATTCCATAACTTCAAGTTCGAGTAACTTAAATTTATGCAGTCCCAGTAGATATTATGTTGGGATCGCTTTTCTGTTGCGCGTACAACACAATTTCTGGAAATGTCATGTCGCAAGTAACTGGAACACCGACTGTGGATATATTTTATCTTTCAGTTTGTATTATGCAATTACTTTGTGTTGTTTCTTCACTGATAATGTTGTAACAATCCTAATATGGATGCTCAATTGCTGTTCCAGAAAAGTTACACGTCTACATGGCTAAGTTACAAAAAATATTTAATACCTTATTTTCCTCAAATATTTATTACAGAAAAACGAATACTATTTCTAAAAGAACGTTTCCGTTGCTAATCCTTTGATGCAAATAGCACATAAATAAATGTCGATACAGTGGGATGGCACTATTACCATCCTGGCTAATTCACTCAGATGACAAAAGAATATTACGTATTTATATCAGAATAATACAATATGCATAGCAGATGCGTCATGTTTTATTCACTTGTCATGATTATACATACATAATTTCTTACTTATAATAATTGCTACATTTAAATGCAAGCAAGCCGGACGGACAAGGACAGGCGTGTTTATTTTGAAGACGGATACTTTGTATACCTAAATGTCAAAGATTTTGTAATTATTAGATCATAAAATTAATATTCGTGAGACATAATTAACGGAATTTTTAACATACTTTTTAGTAGGTATTTGGGTAGTAAGTTTGGAGTGTATGCCATAGTGTATGGTAATAACAGTTGGTGTATTCTTTGTATTGATGGGGTATGCAACATTTGTAGTGCATTTGTGTGCGTACAAGTTCATTCTCGTGTCGTAAAGAGATGTCAATCAGTCGTTGGTCGTGCATTATGTAAACCGCGTTATATCATATGTGTCGCTGGCGTGTGATTAAGTTTATTAGCCAGCTTAACCTGAATTAGAGTCAACGTTATAATTCTAAAAGTGTTTAATAAATTTGTTACTACGTATCTTATTAAAATTTAATGGTCAATAAATGATTTTCTTTCTTTTTAAACGAAGGTTTCCTCTTCAATGTCATCTGTATTCTATATTCGGTATATTTGACTCCTATTATATTCGATATGAGCCCCATGAAAATGCCCTTATTAATTTATTGTGACAATTTTTACATCAGTGCCAAAAATCTAATTTATCGCCATCGATACAAGAAGAAGTAGCACAAAATCAATAGTATATCTAACTTTGCTGGCTGCTTAATACTAGTACAAATTGATAGCAGCAATTTGTCTGTCTAAAGTTAAATCATCACAGATGGCTCTGCTAAAGTTTCATATCGAAGCGATTCGCTTCAGAATAGTTGTATTTGTAACTAGGAAAAATTTGCCACAGCATTATGCAATAGCAGATAGCCCCGTGGACCGGTATCTTTCGCGTTACTTCACTGCTTCCAACAATGTACAGTGGTCTAAGAGCAGAGAAAAGATGTAACAAAATTACTTCCGAAACCACTAGTGGAAATACGTTAAATGTTGTATCATCATCAGATATTGCGTATAACTTAACGTTGCCATTCTTGAAATTCTTTACTCGTTCAGGGAATCTGAAAAGATGAGAGGAGAGGTGTAGGTGGAGGAGAGAAGATGATGAGTAGTACATAACTACCTACATATTTATGTAATTTATTTGTATTGTCATTAATAATGAAAAGTAGTTACTCATATCTAGTCTAGTCCTAAATTAAAGGGGGGTTTAAAGGTTGGCAGCGCACTTGTGCCTCCACTGTTGTCGCGGGTGTCCATGGGCGGCGGCAATCGCTTACCATCTCGTCTGCCACCTATCACATAAAGGAAATAATATTTTCTTAGTGATTAATTTCAAAACTTTTTACCTTATTCCGTATCACTGTCATCACTCATTGTATTAACAATCAAAAAGTATTTTTATTTATAGATTGATTACTTTATACTTACAGATTGGTAAAATTGTACCCATAGATGCCTGAAAGCCCAGTTAAATTTTTTTAAAGGCACGCTGATCTCAAACTGCAGTAGCAACTTTAAGTTCCGAGGAGTAAAGCGAAATGAATTTTAAAAGTTCATAACTGCTGGCAACTATACCGTTTCCGTTTGTGTAAAGCACCAGAAATGGGGTCGTGGCGTGAGATAACGAGGCGCAATGAGCACGGGGCATTGCAACAACCCCAATGGGCCCAGTGAACGTTATTTTTGCTAGTAAATTCGGAAAACCTGGGACTTTTCACAAAGGATTTAGTCCAGTTGGACTAAATCGTCACAAGGTCACATGGTCAAAGGAAATTTTCAGTTAGGTCTATACACCATGCTTTTTTAGGGCACTATACTGATGAAAACGAAACGCCCTGTTGGTCTAGCGGTTTATGTACCGGGTCGTGATCTCGGTGTCCGGGGTTCGATTCCCGGGTCGAGCGAAAAGTATGTTTCGAATTTTTCGAACATAGCTCGGGTTTGTGATCACCAATCCGCATTCGCAAGCGTGGTGATTAAGTCCTAATCCCGTCATAGTAACGATGACTTGATTTCTATGATGGAGGCTTTGCCCTGCAGTGGGGCAGTTTATAGGCTGATACTTTACTGATGAAAACAAACTTTTTCCCCCAAGGAATTTAGGGTCTAATCGCTGAGTGCTGCTTCACCGCGGTTTTCTGTGAGGCTGTGGTATCACTCCGGTCGAGCCGGCCCATTCATGCCGAAGCGTGGCTCTCCCACGATTAAAAAAAGTTAAACTTGTATTCGTTTAATTTTAAATCGAAGTATTCCTTGATTGAATAGAATCGCTTTTTTAGAAGCCAATTATTTAGTAAATAATATTTTGACATGTTTATTGGCTGTTCTCTTACTCTGGCAGGAAGATTGTTATAGATCCTCATGGCATTACAGTACACATTAGTGGAATATATTTGCAATCTTTGTGCAGGTTCATATAGTTTGCACGTATCCCTACTTCTGTTCTTCCCAAGCCCCTTGTCTGTAAGGAAAGAGATGTGAATTTTGTTTGACAAACATGCAAAGATCGAATATGTACTGACTGGGCAAGACAATTTAATATAATGCCCTCGATAAGTGAGTGAGACGGTGTATATCTATGATAACTGTTGAGTGATAACAGAAGTCCCATCCCTTCTTTTCTAAAGCATTTTTTTGTGTTCTAATTAGTTTAAACTGGAAATAAGTATCTGAATTATCAACACGTCCTCAATTTTAGAAAAAGAAGCAAGTTTCTCTAATTGAAGTCATGGCCATGTCTATTATTATATCCAACCAAACACATGTGGTAAATATTTAAAGAGTTGTTAAAAATGTATATTGGTTGAAGTTCACCGAAGGTAGGCCACTTGATAGATATTAAACGATGTTGTTTTATACAATTTACGTACGTACTTTTTAGTAGGTACCTATTTCTATATCTAAATTGTCTTATTCCTTTTGTGGTGTCTGAGACAGAGGAAGGAAAACTTCCAAATGATATCCTGTTGGTGCCACATACTTTGGAAAATACAATGAATAATCGCAACGTTGTTATGTTCAGTCAGTGAAATGTTTAGGTAAAGTAAATACTTTAAATGATAATAATTACATAAAAGGCGCTCGTCAATGATAATTTCTTCCTTTTGCTATGCACATGTGCAGTCTGTTGTATGCCGGTTCTCTTTGTATGTATGACATTGAAAAGAAGAACTTTCCTACACAACAACAAAAGTGACTTTTAAAAAAGGCTTTTGGTACATATTGAAAGTGTGGAAAATACACGTAACGCAGTGGAGGGTAGCAGAGTCATATTTAAGAGCACGAGGCAGGAAACGGTCCCCAGCGCGCTTATTAACCTGAGTTCATTGCAGGGACGCGCAATCACGGCAGACGTTATTGTCGCAAAACATACCAAAAGAGGTCACAGAGATGGAAACAATACTCAGCCACTCCAGCCAGTGTTAGCGCTGGCACGCTTTACTTTTTAAAGTGTATTGCTATTTTACTACAACTTCTCAGTCAAAGCGTCTATAAGTCGGCCTATATTGTGTGATAAGAATTTTCTTCAACAAAAACCGTTTTAACCTTTTCAAAAGAGCAGGATTGCAACTTCACTTTGTATACAAAACTCTTGTTCAATTGCAAAACTTGCCGATTTCATAAACGTACAAGTAACATGTGTTACTAATTGCCAAACAATGTTTTATTAATGCGTGTCTTGTCATAAAATATTGTGAGTAGGTATGAGGTCAAAATAATAAACGTTAACCGACTTGGTATTTATTACTTTGATTGAATAGTTTATTCAAAATATTCATCGTGAAACCCTTTTTATAAATAGATACTATACATCTTAGTTATATTTTCATACGTCACCATATTTAGATAGGGAGTTATTAAGTATGCTCATCTAGTAACGCGCGGTCGTATGATATCATCCGTGATTCATTAGATTCTTTTGAGGTACCTGTTTAGAGTGTAAACCGCTTTACAAGTGACATATATCTACGTACGAGACAGAGTATACCTATACATATATGTATGCTGTCGTTAAAGTTTAACCTTGAATGTCTCTAGGGGAGAACTATAAATATTTGTACCTTCTAATAGTTTGTAGAGATGTCCTGAATAAAAACATTTTTATACCTATAGATATACATATACTAATATTTCCCTAGAATTGAAAATGTGATATACCTTTTATAATTTTAACCATTTTGTTGCATACGTTATCTGATACAATTTCATCATTATACCTACGTAATTGCAGTTCACTAGAGTCTAACTAAAGAATAAGTATTAGTCAACGGGAAAAAAACATCGTAACTCGCACTATGTACGAGTATACACGAATACCTAAGATTTTGAATACGACTTATTTGTAACCAGTTGGTGTGACTTTGACTGATTTTTATAACAATTCGTGTTAAAATGTTGCAATGTACGTTATTGATAAATCGTCGATCTTACGTGCACTTTGTACTTCGAACTTGACGTAGCCTTGTTCTTGTGTTGAGAAATGAAAAGAAATAAAATTATTTCTAATATACATTTTCGCATTATTTTTGAGGCTCGTGCCTTTATCAGATGAAAAATAAATCCCTGGCCCTGTTCCCGGGTTGTTACATTGAACTATTATTAGGTATATTAACTCACTGGGTTGATACGCCTTTCTCTTGACTTTCTTTCTAGTCAACGTTATGATTGAATGTTTTTGTCTGCAGTCCTGTCGGCGAGCGCGCTGAGCGCGTCCGGAAGCCTGGGCTCGGGGACGCTGTTGTCGGACACCCTGGGCGCCGTCGAGATGGTGCAGGAGGGCGAGGGGGCCGCGGCTGGCGACGCCGGCCTCATCGCCCCAAGGAGGCTGCCGAACCCCTGCCTGGAGAGTCCTCAGCGCATGGACTTGCATAGGGAACTACTCTTCAATCAGAGGATGTAAGTTATCACGCTTTATTTTAATACAGATGGTGCTTTATATTGTTTATAAGTAATGAGTAGCTAAGGCTGACAGATACAGGCCTACTTTTCCACGCCTGTCACAACAAATACAGAAAAATCAGGCGCTGCGTAGAGCATTATCTTTGTTCTAGATTTTCATATTATGCGCCTAGGTACCCTAGGCGCTTGTGATTGTATGCACACAAAACCCATTTTCGAGATATTAGTAATAAAAAAAGTATATAATTTGGACTCTATGATGCTCTTTTACTTTTATAGTGGTTCTTTTATAATAATAAACAATCCTTTGCAAACAAGTTTTAATGCAAAAGGTTGCCAGTCTTGTATTTCCACTCACCCAACGGACGTCGTCTTATAAATAGGAAAGTTAATGTCGTTAAAATATCTATACTAACCCGTTCGATAAAAATCTAAGAAAATAGGTTATTGAGCATAGGTTTTATTATTTATACAAGATTTAGGATAAAATAATTTCACACTGTTACCTCGTGAGACATTAAGCTCGTAGATACTCGTATTACCACAATATTATCTACTATCAAAGCAAATAGGGATCTAGCAATAATGTTTTATTAATATTTCTGGAATAACTATCTTATCGTGTTAACTTTTATATCAATATTTTTATATAACTCGAGCACCTGTCACCGCTACCTTCGCCTTTGTTGGGAACAAGAGTCTCTGTCAAAGGCATATTGTTCTTGATACAAAAGCCTTCAGCGATGAGTTTTAAGAAAGGCATTCAACATTCTATTGGGAATCCCTTCTTGCAGATTCTCGTCATTCTTTGGAATATCTGCTAGTAATACGAGCATGCGCCGGTTTCAATTACTCTCTTTAGAAATTTTGATTATATTCTAGATTGTAAATCGTGCTTTTCAGTAGGACAATATTGGTATTTCATATGAAAGCAGTTCAACAAGTGCACATGACAAACCGCGAACTAAGCGCAAAGCAAACCTGTTTTTGATTTGCACTAACTTTGTTGAGTCAGGCACTTAGATTGAGGCTAAGTAGGAAGGGGTAACTGGCGTCCGCTAGATTTGGTGTCACAACGCTTTCATTCTCTTCAATAGGTACTGAACAGTTAACAGCACGTTAGGTACCTGGTTTGACTAGGGATCAAAATTTAATGAAGCTTCATTTGAAAATTTATAAAGCTCGCGAGGCCCCCGGCAAGCGTTAACGGCATTACTGAACACGTATCGCGGCACGTACGAGTAGGCTCCGTATTCAATATTTGAACAATGACTGTTATTGGCGCCGGAATTCCTTTACTAAGAGAAGGGTGCATTTTTTGTCGGCATTCTTGGGAGCTCAATTTATTGCGTTGATCAAAGTTGCCGCGCTTAACTTTATGAGCTCCAATATGAGAAGTTGTACACTTTTTCCACGGAATGAGGACTAACTTAGCAGAATGCTAAATGAGGATGCTTCTTGTTCCATTAAAAAGCGATACCAACGCAATGAGTGATTGCTAACATGATTTTTTATTTCCATAAAATTGAATTCCTTTAAATATATATGAATTTATTAATTTTGAATACAGTTGTAGAAATCAAGCAGACGGTTCGGCTTTGTTCCGGTAGATGTCACTATGCATAATTACATCGCGCTTAGCAAAGCGTGCCACCGAAATAAAGACCTCGAACCGCCTGCCTAACGTTGTCAGTTCAAAATAGGAAATCAAAAAGAGCCGTAATAAACAGTGAGTGAAGTGAATCAGACGGAACAGGTGTTTTATTCTTCCGTCTTGCTGCCTGGACCTCGAGGGTGTCTTTCTGCACTGTGATTCAGCTTCCTATTAATTTAATTTTAGCATTTGGGCGCAATGACTCAAAGGGCTACTTCTGGTTTTTGATAAACCGTCAGCGCGCGTCAACGAAAGCATCTCGAACTTAGAACACATCGTCTACGACTAAACACACAAACTAAAATAGAAATGAGTTTTTGCTATGACTATGTTTCGGGTTCTTGACGCAGGTGCACGGCATCCTGCCGAGTCCTGTGAACTAGCTGTAATTACCGCACATCTGTCGCCTCTCGCCTGGGCTCGAGGACGCCATCCAGTCGGCTTTTGTGATGCACTTGTTACTTAGGTCTTTGTCATCATAAAATATGATATTATAAAGTTCTGCTGAGCGCACGCCATTAATTCGATACACTTTCTACATGTAAATATATATCATCATTTAAGAGCTGATAAATATTTAAATGCAACTATTTCTGATAGAAAATATTTTTTATGTATCTTCACAGTCTAGCATTTAAGTAAGGTGGCGCAATCTTCCCCTATAAGTGTCCAAGTGCATACAATAAAAAGTATCCCCACTAAGTAACCGGACCACTTACCTTAGTGACACTCGTCGTGCTACGAAGATAAGGGTATTAACATGAGGTTTGAGGTTCACCTGAAGACCAAGAAGCCTGTATTCTTTCGATTTCTTTCTTAGTAGGTATGTAGTACCTACTCGTAATTTGTCCAAGCATTACTATAATAAAGATAATTTTAGAGTTTTTGAACGTACTTTTCCAGACACATTGATATACATTTAAATGTTTGCTTTTTGATATGAATTAAGTTTGGAAATAATGGCTATCAAAATATGAATAGCGAGAATATGTGAGAATACAATACAAATAACCTGCACTTATAAAACATATACAAGTACCTACCATAAGTTCAGTCTGTTAATTTTTTTAAAGAAATCACGTCAGCCATTTAAGAAATTTACAAATTTAGTAAACTGTAGTTTGTTTTTTCATTACTAATCATTCCAAGATAAGATAAGAAGAAGAAAGAGATGAAAATAATATTTACGCCAGTTAATTTAACACACAAATGAAATTGCTTGGGTGATATATTGTGAGCAAATTAGAGTGACGGATGCAAGTCATCTTAATCAGAGTAAATGAATGGAAGCTGTTTGTTTCTTGTCTTCCTTAATGACATGGAACATACATTCATATAATATATAATTTCATTATGGCTTTATTCCGTAAGATGAAGATGATCAATATTCAACAAAGAATTGTAATGCCATAAAAATTCTATTTAACTTCACGTGAATACGATTACCATGTAGGTATCGTCATTATCTTAGACAAATTGTCAAGGTCATTATAGTCAAACACTTGAAAAAAGGATGGTGATCAAAAATCTACAAAAACTAATGGATGTTACTACATCCTATTGCTTTTTTGAACATTATTAGGATTTTTATAGGTGAACATGTCCCTGCATGTTCCACTTTCAATTCCCCGTAAATGCGACTGCCATACTCGTCAGTATGGTTGTACGAACTTGAGAAGATCACGATGATCGGTAAACAAAGAGCAATGGATGCTGATCCAGTTAAATTTCCCGTGAAAGGATTGCCATCTTCGCCAGCATGGTAGACGGTAGAATTTAAGAAACTCATTTTGACCAATAATTCAACAAACAGCTGTGAATGCCATAGCATGTTGACTTATTAATTCAGTTAAAGTCCCCGTGAAGAGATTACCATTTTCGCTAGTATGTAGACGGTAGAATTTGAGATCATTATGACCAAAAGTTAACAAACAGCTATGAATGCTATAGCATGTTGCCTTATTATATCAGTTAAAATCCCCGTGTAATGATTGCCATCCTCGCCAGTGTGGTAGGTGGTAAGAACTTGAGAAAATCGTAATGATCAATAAACAAATAGTTATGAATTTCATAGTATGAAGACCCGTTGATCCAGTTCAATTCCCAATAAAAATATTGCCATACTCGCCAGTATGGTAGCTGGTAGGAACTTAAGAAGAGAATGGTGATAAAAAATCAACAAAGAGGTATGAAAGCTATAGCATTTGATTATACACCGTAATTTTTTTATCGTTTACGTGAATAAAAAATACTTAGCATGTTAGATAAACAAAATAAACGAAAAAAATCAACGGTTCCATACAAAATTTAATTTCCACCTGGCGATAATGTATGAAAGAGCAGATTCTTTTTCGCGTATTTTGTTGATCTGACATGCTAAATGGACTTTATTCACCATACCTATTAAGAGGTTTTCGGGATGAAAACGATAATAACATGACGGTGTATTTAATCAAAGGCCATTGCTTGTTGACCTGTTGATTCAGTCCCATTCTCCGTGAATGGATTGCCATGAGGGTGAACTTGAGAAGATCACGATGATCAAAAACAGAGTGCTATGGTTACTCTAGCATGTTTATGTGTTGATTCAAGTGAATTTCCCGCCAAAGAATTGTCGTCTCCGTTCTTAGACAAAACTGTCCGGAGTATAATTTGGCAAATTGAGAAGAGAATGATGATAAAAAATCAACAAAGAGCTATGAATGCCATAGCATGTTGGCCTGTTGATTCAGTTCATTTCCCGTGAATGCGATTGCCGGAGCCATCTCGGGCTGTTATTTCCGCGCCAGCCAGCCCGGGCGCGGAAGGAAGCAATTCCCAGCCTGCTAACGGGAATGCTATTTTATATAAGTGGTAACTGTGGTGCAGCGAGGATGCTCTTAGTTATTTTGCATCGACCATGTTCATTGCACTAATCTACCTTGTTAAGTGGCTAATTTAGCTTAATATGCAGTATGTGTGAATTCTGTTCTGACACTGTTCCTCTTTGTTCCTTGTGTTACTCTATATCAGTGTGCTTAATAATAATATTTTCACATTGCCAAACCTTCATTAATAATAAGTAAGTATCCGCCTATATACTGGCCCACTGCAGGGCAAAGGCCTCCATCACAGTAATCAAGTTATAGCTACTATGATGGGATTAGGCTTAACCACCACGCCTTAATAATTAATTTAATGAAAAATTATAGCAGTATTCCAATCACATTTTGCAATTCTGAATCTCTCCTACTTATGCCAGAATATATGTATGTGTAGATAACGTATTTTATTATTTGATAGAAATGGGGTGAGCCCTGCGTCTCATAGCCACTGCGACCAATAGATGATCTATTGTGGCAGCCCCGTAACCTATTACAGCACCTCATGCAGCCCCAGTTCCAGGATAAACCCGAGAATGGAGCTGATGGGGGAGCTCTTGATCTCGTCAGCCGAGATCATGTGTGCTCCCAGGTGCCGGCTTCTGCAGCGGTGCAGCGCCATGCACTCGCCGAGGACGTGGATAATCGTTTCCTCGTCCTCGCGACAGAACCTGCAGATTTTGGTATCTGTAAGGCCCATGTTGTGCAGGTGCTTGTTTAATTTGCAGTGCCCTGTGAGGGTCCGAGTGAGTGCCCTAACATGTCCTCTACTCAGTTTTGTTATCTCTACAGCTCGTCTCTGATCGAACGCCTGTATCAACGCCTTAGACTGTTCTAGTCGAGGTAGTCTTTTCCAATATTCAGTGCTTTGCTTATGCTCCCACTCTTTTAACTCGAACCTGACCATACAGGCTGGAACGCCACTTATTGGTTCCGGTCCGAGTAGTGGGCTCTCTGCCCCGGCCTTTGCTAGCACGTCAGCGACCTCGTTGCCTCTGATACAGTGTCCCGGTACCCAAATCAGATTTACGATGTTGGCATTGCCAAGCTGGTTTAGGAGCAGGACACACTCGCTAGTGAGTTTGGAGTCAAGTTCACAGGATGTTAACGCCTTGAGGGCAGCTTGACTATCTGAGAAGATGAATATCTTCTTATTCTGGAGATTCATTTGTAGACTCTCTTGGACACAGCCAATTATTGCGAAGACTTCCGCTTGGTACACCGTGGTATAGCGACCCAGGTTGGCGAATTTGCGTATTCCGCAGCGATCATTACAAAATCCCGCCCCGGATATGCCCTGCTTCCTGGAGCCATCCGTATACCAAACGATGTCATTCTGCTTAACATTTCCGGGAGTTCCAGCCTCCCAGTCTTGTCTACTCGGTAACAAGACTGTAAACCGCTTATCGAAGCGGTGTTCACGGACCATGGAGTCAGAGGGCATATCCATGACCGGACTTTTCATTAGTTCGTTGTAGAGGTTTCTCATGACCCTAGATTGCCATCTCGTCCTCCCTCTGATTTTCGCTCTCGTGATAGCCATCCTCGCTTCCATCTGCACGTGAATGTGCAGAGGTGGAATGTTCAGGAGGGCATCCAGTGCTGCAGAGGGAGAGGACGAAAGCGCGCCGGTGGCTATAAGGCAGGCTGTTCTTTGAACTTTGCTGAGGTTCTCTACGCAGTTAAGTTGGTGCGTCTTCTTATACCACACACAGCAGCCATAAGTGACGATCGGCCTCACTATGGTTTTATAAATCCAGAGTGCGGCCATGGGCCGTAGCCCCCATTTTAGCCCCACCAACCTACTGCTTGCCCCCATCGCAATTTTTGCCTTTCTAGTGATGTAGTCGAGATGCTTGTTCCATGTTAGTTTTTGGTCTAAAAAGACTCCGAGATATTTGACCTCGTTGGACAAGCATAGCTTCGTACCAAGAAGTGTTGGGGCGTGGAGCGCTTCTAGTTTTCTTCTTTTGGTAAACGGGATTAAGACCGTCTTACGTGCATTGACTGTTAGCACGTGTCTCGTGCACCAGTTTTCTACTATTCGTAGGGCCCTTTGCATAAGATTGGAAATGGTGCTAGGGCATTTTCCTATGACCATTATTACTATGTCATCTGCGTAACCCTGAGTCAGAAATCTGGCTTCATTGAGCTCGCAGATGAGACTGTCAACAACCAATGACCATTGAAGGGGTGATAGGACTCCGCCCTGTGGACATCCTCTGGTCACTCTATAATGAAGGGTTTTGTTCATCAACGTTGTTGTTGCAGTCCGATTTTGTAGCATGGATCCCATCCATCTGGTGGTGGTGTCGTCGATTCCACGATTCACCATGCTACGTGTTATAACATCGAAGTTGGTGTTGTCAAACGCCCCTTCGATATCGAGAAAGGCACAGAGTGCAATTTCTTTGTCTTCTATGGCTTTCTCAATTCTGTCCACCAGGTCAATAAGTGCCGTTTCCGTGGACTTGCCTGTTTGGTAGGCATGTTGTCTTGCACTCAGGGGTTTTTTAACGAGGTATGTTGCCCTGATGTGACTGTTCAACACCTTTTCCATCGTTTTTAATAGGAATGAGGTGAGACTTATCGGTCTGTAGGACTTGGGCTGCGATTTGTCTTTGTCCCCTCCCTTGGGAATGTAAGTGACCTTCGCCCGAGTCCACGCTGATGGCAGATAACTCCAAGCAAAGCTTGCACGGTATAGTTTTATCAGCGTAGAGATGATGATATCTTCGCCCCGCTGCAACAAAGCCGGGAAGATACCATCGACCCCACCAGATTTATAAGGCTTGAAACTCCTAATTGCCCAACTTATCTGCTGGGGACGAAAAATAACGGAAGCTCTCCTCCAGTCTTCATTCCTCGGTCTCCTTTCCGGAGACTTACTGACCTGGAGTTCTCTTTCGTTATTAATGTACACGGATTCCGGAAAGTGCGTTTGAGCAAGCAGTCTCAGTGTTTCCTCCGGAGATTCTGTGAAAGATCCATCCGCTTTCCTTAGCAGGCCTAGATGGGATTCAGGTGTCTTGGATAGTATTTTATGGATCCTGGCAGCTTGGGCAGTGTCTTTGATGGACCCGCAGAATTTTTGCCAGGATCTTCTTTTTGCTTTCCTGAGCTCCCTATTGAAACGTGTTAACGCCTTCCTGTAAGCATCCCAGTTCTTGTCTTTTTTTGCCTTGTTAAATAAGGCACGGGTCCTTTGCCTCAGATGCTCCAGGTTTTTGTTCCACCAAGGCGCGTTCCTGTTGCTCTTAGTGGTCTTAAGAGGACAATTTTCTAGATACGCATTCATTAGGCTTTTGCCTAAGTCCTCTGCTGCGGCTTCCACTTGGTCCACAGTTTTGATGTATTTAAAATCTCCAAGGTATAACCTAAGGGAGTTCCTAAAGCCCTCCCAGTCTGTTCCCTTGGGGTCACGGTAGGTGTTCGGTTCCTTTGTTCCCGAGCATAGTATGTCGTACCTAATGTGGGTGTGGTCGGACATGGACGGCTCATCTGAGACGTGCCAATTGGTCACTCGGTGTGCGAGATTACCTGAACACCAAGTTATGTCTAGTACTTCCTGCCTAGAACGTGTGGTAAAGGTTGGTTTGCTACCCACGTTAAGAACAAATTGATTATTAGTGAGCAAGTAGTCAAACAGTAACTCACCTCTGGCGTTCGTGTTGGAGCTGCCCCATGATGTGTGGTGGGAGTTGCAGTCGGTACCCACCAGCAGCTGGGTTTCTCTCTCCAGACAGTATTCCATTACCGGCGTCACCTTGTTCACCGGATCCTGGTCCTCACCGGGAAGGTACATGGAGCTGACTATGAATGTCTCCCCACCTTTCCCCCCGGGTAGGTCTATATACGCTGCAACAGCATCATCTGTACACAGAGAAGGGATCGGGAGGTAATTTATGCCTCTCTTGAAGAGCATGCATGCTCTTGGCCTCACTCCGCAGGTGTTACTTAATATCTTACCTGCCGAGTTTAGCCCCATTACTGTGGTTTTATTCACCCACGGTTCTTGGATCAAGGCGATGTCCAGGTCCCCAGAGAGGAATCTTTGGCAAAGGGCAGCTGAGGCTGCCTTTGAGTGCTGGAGGTTTACTTGTATCACCTTAATCATTATGTTGTTGGGTTTGGGGATTGGGAAGGGAAGGGTTGGGAGAAAGTTTCTAAATTAGGAGGGAAGGGATAGGAGGATATTTGTGTAGGTGGGTTGTGTCTGTTTCTTACGGGGAAGGGGGGGGGGGGATTAATTGTTTTTGTTGAGCAGGTTGCTTGCGGCTTTCCTGCTGGAGTGCTCCTGTGCTAGGGTCGGTAGATTTACCGGCCTTCGCACAGCGCCTCTCTTGCCGCGTCCCCCTGCTGGTCGTGTTCGACCACCACGACCACGACCTCTGCTGTCTAGGGCAGATGGTTGGCAGGTAGTGGTGCTCCTGCCTCTCGATGGTCCTGCACCACGACTGTTGCCCCTCGAGACTCCATACGTCCCCCGGACGGGTGGAGGTGTGTTGCTGCTGGAGTCAGCTCCAGTTGCTCCTCCTGAGGGTTCCGTACCCGAGACCAAGTTGGAGGTACTTGGACGCGCCTCGACGCTTGCCCCCTCCTTCTTGTCCCCGGATACTTTGCCCCCTTTGACCCTTATGTGTATGAGGCCAAAGTCAAGGTAGAGGCGCCCCTCGCGCTGAAGAATAGTCTCCAAGGCCGCCTCGTCGAAGGAAAAGGTCACTGTTTGACCTTTTGCTTCGGGCTTCCGGTTGACTACCCTCCAACTCGAGAGGTCTAACCCTTTATTTTGTTTTGCCAACCTCCGCAGGATGGTATCTGCGTCGTGCTTGGCTTCCTGTATCCAGGCCGTGCCATACCTGGGCTTGGGCATATCCTCTTCGTTTACAACGGAGAGATTAGCTCCATCCCAGGGTTTAATGTTGGGCAGTTTGCGGATGAGCCACTCCTTCGAGTTCTCATCTGCGCACGCCAAAAGGATGCCACCCGAGCGCGGTTTGCATCCAATAAAGCTGGGGCCGTCACCGTCATCTGAGGTGTCGATACACTTCAAGATAGCACCTTGAAGTATTTCGACCCTCTCCTGGTCCATTTTTCCCAGGGCGTCTTTGATGCCACACGTGACGGACCCAGCAACCTCCTTAAAGGTAGGCTTCGAGGTGGAAGGCTCGCCAAGCTTCGGTGCCTTGGTAGGATTGCCTTGATTTGAGGTTGACGAGGTATTGAGAGGGCGCTTAGTCGCCCGCTCCCTCGTTTCCCCCTCCTCTTGGGTCCTCTGCTTAGCCTTCTCACTCATGCGCAGTTCTAGCGCCTGCTCGAAGGTCATACCCTTCGCTACGAGCCGATAGATTTGCTTCCTATCAGCTCCAGAGAGCTTAACCCTGGGTTTACTCTCTGGCCCCTTGGTCGACGAGTCCCTTTGGTGCGTTGCACCCAGAGGGGTCGACTCCGCGTTAGAAGTACCCGGTCCATCAGTCCCAGGTGCTTCGGCAGTGATAGTATGCTCCTCAGTATCGCTACCAAAGAGCATAGCCTCAGAGGTACCTGGTACCTCTTCGGTAGAATTTAGATGGTCGTCTATAATGTCAAGAATATCCATATAGTTCCCACGAGAAGCTAGGGAAGTAAAGGTCCACCCCTGCAGAGCCCCGCTTGCAGGGGTAAGGCTAAATAGACCTCGATTTCGCCTGGTTTCGAGGCCCCTCCGTTCTCGACCGAACATCCCTTCGGCCATGCATCTATCGGCACGGGTCGGATGACACCTTAGATTGGGGTTTTTTAGAGTCGAGGTTAACTCCTCCAGGACATGAGGGGAAGGATAAGGTGAGTTAGGGTGGTTCGAGGATGAGGTGGGGAGCATGGGTTTGAGGTTGTCAGGAATGCTCCTAGCCTGGGATTGGGTTTTGGAGCAGCCATCTATTGTCCGGGGTCAACGTGACACCCTCTCCCGTCCTCAAGCAAAGAGGTGGGTATGGGGGAGGGCGAGCTATCCGCAACCTGCTCACCCGCTCGGTCGCATCAGATGACAACTGCGCATGTCGCATACACTGTCAATGGTCACTGGTCCCATAGAAAGTGCATGCACAAACCGAGATAGATAACGTATCTAATTTTTTTGGCAACATCTAGTTCAAACCAGTTTCATAATCGTAATGATCAAAGAACCGTAAAATTACACCTATTATGCCGTAAAATTATACTCTTCAATCGATGAGGGCTTTATTACCTTAATTTTAAATTACGAGAACAGCCTTCGATTATCCCGAGTCAATTTTTTTTCCAAATATACTTATGGAAAATTGTAATCATTGTTTTGCAAGGACCAAATGACTGTTTTGTCGCGCCATCGTTGATATTCCGCAACTCAATTATATTGATTTAAAATCTGCAATAAGTAAATTGCAACTACAAAGCGACGAGCAGAGATTTTCGACGTCGATAAATAAACCGGAGCGAGACCTATTTACTGTATCGCACCATTTTGCTACATGCTTCAAAGGCATTTACTTTTTCAAAGGCATATTTTTATTAACTCATACTACCTAGCCATTTTTACGTAAAGTTTCTACTGAATGGTTTGTTGTTTCTTGAGTAATTTAAGGTATACACCATATTATAAAATAATTAGAACAATATTAAGTGTATTTATTGGTTTATTTTGTTAATGAATAGTTAACGGTTTCGATTTCTATAGACTAGCGGGCCTACATTGTTTATTGGGTGATATCTGAAAATTTAACGGTATCTAATGATCTTTGCTAGTTGTTTAGTTTGTAATTACGGATAATAGTCCACTTTAAAACGTATACAGGTTATTTTTATGTTATCTTAATTTAAAGTTTTACTCGATTGTAGTCTCTCTTACTAGTTTTTGCTGATTAATTTATCATCATACACCACGCCGGAACTGCTGAGTATAGCCGTCATCATTACCCAAAAAGTACCTACCCGGTCCTGGGCTATTCAGATTGATGAAGTCCCTCCAATTTTAATCATAATATCATCGACCCGCCGTGATACTGGTCGGTATATTGTTAATTTCTGTAAATAAGACTTCATGTCGAGTGCTCGAAAATAGGCCCTCAGGATTTTCTGCCGATTCTAGGGTACAACTCTCACTCACTCGTTTATTTGGGTTATGAAAATAATAAAATAGCTTCAAACTCATACCAGGTTGTGGCGTAAGCAGCCTACGAACTTATTTCCACAGCCATTAGTTTGCGAACGGTGTAACCTTTCATTAGTGTCGTAGGCGGCGCGGCGTGAATCTGGTAGTAATTAGCCAGGATTAAATTATTGCGCTTAGTAACGGCCTCTGATGGGAATTTTAACGTGGATTTCGTAACGTAGCTTTTCCATCATGCTGCATAAAATATTATGGTCTTTACCTATGAAATGTCTGTTTCGTATGGCGATTTTCTTAGAAGTTGTATTTTCCATACTAACTTTTTTAATTTGTAATGTAATTATTAATGCTCCATCCATAATTATTTGTGCTTTAATGGCAAACCTTTAGGAACATGTAGGATAGTTTTTTTAGACAAAAGTATTTTTTAATTTAAAAGTTATTATTGATAAAAACGTCAGTTCTGCCATGTAAAAAAATCAAGATTATTTTATTTGCATCACACATACAGTAATATCTCTTCTCTATGTAATATAAACTTTAAAATATAGACTTAAATCAAAATAAAATTATAGTATGGTGACTTTTTGCTTATTAAAGGAGTTACATACATCCTAATTTGTCTACAAAAACATTTCAGAGATAAAGACCTATTATTATACCTGATAAATATTTAACACGTCGAGAACCTTACTGTCGGTTGACGCTTCCGAGTCAAACAAGAGAAAGACTACAATTTTCAACTTCTTAAAAAGGCCAAATATTATTGCTTAGCTATTTAAAACTCGTGATACTTTAAAGAAAAATTGCAAATTCCTCAAATAACCTGTTTAAATCATGTTTGGAATAATCGCACGCGAGGTTGACCCTCGTCAGATTTTTTGTGGTGTGTTGGTGTGAATCCGTCTTTTTTCATTGTAAAGATACAGACAAAAGGAATGTCTTAACCATGATATCACCACATACAAGTAAAAATTAGACCCTTGTAAAACATTACGAGTATCGATTAAATAACCTCCCTTACAAATCAAATCATGTGCTGTCCATAAATGACATGTTCATATTTTCCGCAATTATATCATTTCATTTTCATAACTAATTAAACAATTGTTGATATCAAATTTATCGCTGGTTTTGGGTTCGGGGATTTACTGGTGTGTGCCCTAGAGTAGAATGCAAAAGTACAGATCGTTCTTGGTTCTACTACAGATTTATGCCTACACTGAATCTGTTCCATATTTAAATATTATTTACTCAACGATTAACAGTACGTCAAGTTGATTTAAGCTCTCGTCGAGGTAACCGCACCAGTTCTGAATGCTTGACTGAACTTTCTGATTGCGAACCTATTTACAGTCGCGCTAGGCTGCAACATTACCGAGGGAGTGGAGAAATTAATTTTATAAACGGGATTAATTAATTCTGAACGCCTCATACTTTGAAGACATTCTGGAGATAATTTAATTTGTAAAATACTGTGTTTTGTTTATATAAAGTAAGCGGTTTTAAAGGGTCGAAGGTTTTTCAATGACCTGTGCCACAGGTATAATACCGTAATACCTAAGAGTCATATCAAATATGTGTCACGCGATGTCACCCACGGTCAAGTGGTTTTTTTATGTCATAGGCGGCAGACGAGCTGACGGATCACCTGATGGTAAGCGATTGCCGCCGCCCATGGACACCCGCGACACCAGTGAAGCCACAGGTGCGCTGCCAAGCTTTATAATACATAGTTAATGAAAAGCCCATTTGTAAATCAGGATGTGAGCACTGCCAGCTTCCGACATACCAACTTTTATCAAATTTGGTTCAGCCGTTTGCACGTGAAGAAGTAAGAAGCATACACACATACATAAACTTTCGCCTATAGGTACATAACTTTCGGGAAAATATTTCATGTTACTGTTGCTTATGTAGAGAAATGCTTCAAAACCCATAAAAGCCTAATTTAGGTAGGCTTCTAAATCCAATAGTTGGATTTAAACTACATGGATATTTAAAATTTAAATGTAATAAACCGCAAGCAATTTATATGAATACAGCGGCAGTAAATATTTCCTTACCTCAGTTAAATTTTACGATCACGTGGTAGGCAAATGGCAATAGGACTACGTACCATAAGTGTATTTGTTCCTAATATTGTCTTATGATTCAAAGATACGGTTGATACATGTTTATAGATTTATCTTTTGGTGTTTTATCATTTGCTACTCATTGTTTTATCTAGGTATCTCTAACATAAAGGTTACTTACAACGGAAAGACATGGTAATCCAAAAATAAAAGTAAAAAAACTAAAACCCAACTACGACAAAAAACGTCGCTGAAAAAGTATAAAACAAGCCTTCGTTGTCAATTTATGCAATATTCACTATGTAGAGATAAAATTTCATGTTTGGAAATCCGCAGTCACACGTTGTCAAAGGGTAGTATATTTAACGTGTGACTACGCCTTTCCAAACATGAAATTTTATCTCTACATAGTGAATATTGCATAAATTGACAACGAAGGCTTGTTTTATACTTTTTCAGCGACGTTTTTTGTCGTAGTTGGGTTTTAGTTTTTTTACTTTTATTTTATTTGTACTATTTTGGTGTCCAAGTGCTAGTAATATATATATATATTCAAAATGTACAAGTCAAGCGCTTTCAAATGATACCAAACACGGCATATTTATCATAACTTTATTTTTTTACTCTGTATGTTTTGTCCGCTAGAGGGCGCCACATTAGATTTTGTGAAACTTCATATAGCCTATAACCAGCGGACGATCAAGACGCTTATAATGATATGTCATTTGTCGAATTCTGATAAGTAGTTAAGAAGTTACGTGGAAACAGATGAACATACATACATACATACATACATACATACATACATACATACATACATAGCCTGTCAAAATCATAACCCTCCTTTTGCTTTGCCGTAGTCGGGTAAAAACCAACCACGCTACGTTAAAGGTATCTTCTAATTTCGGGTCTTTTATTCTTCTTGTTATTTACTAACAGACAGACAGGCCGACAGACACACACACAGTTTCTCATTTATATTAACAGTATAAATTGGAAATAGTTGATGGACGTTTACTAAATTAATATTAGCACTGTCTAGTAAATAAAACTTAGTCCTAGTAATACTGTGCGCTTCATCTAAATTGAGGCGATTGTTTGTTATAACTTGACCGATTCTGGATAATCGCGGTAAATTGTACTGCTCTGGCCGCTTTTTTTCAGAAAATTATACACCGTCATTTTTTTTTCGTTTACATACCGAAAACCCCATAATAGGTATCGTGAGCAAAGTGTAAACGATAAAAAAATACGGTTTATATGTCGCAGGCAGCTTGTATAATCCACCGAACAACATTACGGCTAGCTGTTATCTAAAGCTAGCCGTTTTGAAACGCGTCGGTTCAGCGATTATCCGTATTGTCATTGCGATACGTTCTTCAATAAAGCGGCCCACGTTTAGCTGCATCGCACTACTACTTAAATTGTAGGGTGACATTGCTTACAAAATAAAACAATGTTTAAAATGAAAATAAATTATAGGTATTTATCTGTAATCACGTAAATTTCTGTATCCAACGCCATTGTTGTTCTTTATGTCAGCGCCACTAGTGTACTAAAAACTGTCAATGAGGCGGCTAATCTCTCACTTTATTATATTATGGCTAGCCGTGTTAAATGACGTATGGCGCCGAAAACATTCCGGCTCTTTACTATTCAGCTGCGTTCAAACCGGCTAATCGTTGAACCATCTCATTTCAAAACAGCCCTGTTTTTGATAACCGCTAGCCGTAATGTAATACGGTGGATTATAAAATCTGACTGCGACATATACACCGTAATATTTATGATGTTTTCGAGATGTAAACGATATAAATAATGGTGTATAATTTACTGAAAAAAAAGCAGCCAGGAGCCCAATTCTCGTACTTGTGATATTTTGAGAACATGGCGGATATCACCCGAAAACCATACAAAAAAACTATGTTTTAGTGATATATGTCGTATGACAATAAATGTCACGAGCCCGAGAATTGGGCTCCAGAGCAGTACAATTTACCGCGATTATCCAGAATCTACTGCTACGGAAATAATAACAAACAATCGCTTCAATTTAACAGAAGCGCACAGTATACTTCTGTCTACAGTAGATAATTTCATAGGAAACGTTATTACGATATCGCTCGTACGGATATAAATAAGTGGCAAACGGGAGCAATCGTAACTGGTAGGTTACGACACATGTGCAATGCAAGAGAAGCAATAAAACAATGCTGCACTGTGCTGACGTCATCCGAGTTAAATAGTTCACACATGCAGGTATCGATCGTGGGAACGTGTGCGTATTGCGCCGAATGTTCGCTTTTTTGTTGATATATTTTTGTTTACCTATGAAAGTAGAACCCAACACGCAATATCTTTATTGTTACCAATATGATACGACAGAATCAATAAATAAGTAAACTACTTACATACTACTTACATGTAGGTATTACATGGCGTCACGTCGAGTTACGCTTGTTGGACCGTCCTTATGTCTGACATACCAGTGTTATTTTTGCACTGCGGGGGGTAACTTCACCTGACACCGTCTGTACTTATGTACACGACATACATATTCTATTACACCCCAATTGACGATTTAATAATTGGGAAAAATATTAATTTATATTTTTCGAAAAATTAAATCATGTATTTCCCGGTTGTGCTCAAAGCTATCGCTTCAGATCTCATGGGGTACGACTAAAAAATAGAAAATGTCCTTGATACTGTATCCTATAATCGTGTTGATATCGGTATCTGTTGTTCTAAGAAAGCGTTAAACACATTCTTTGCTACCTGTTTATGTACAAATCTTGATTAGATAATTACAAATTTGAGATCGATGTGCCAGATTAAATAAGTATTTTTTTCAAAGTCTGAATTTCCTGAAATTCAAATTGCTTTGTTTTCTAAGCACAGGCGCTGTTTTCAAGCTATCAATTATTGTAAATCTACTAATATATTAATACCCTTCCGATTTCGTTGTTGTCCTTATATGGTAGCACGCAAGTGTTTCGGCTCCACTGATAAGATAAGACTTGCTACGTTGTTAGTACCTATCAGTGACGATTCTCCAGCCATAAACTGTAAATGCCTCGTTATTAAATTGAAGCAAATACATTGTTAACATACATAATGTAGCAAAAGAGGGATATTATTTTTCTATAATCATATATATTCTCTATCTACTTCTCCGAGTACGAGTACTTTTTATATGTGATCAATTTACATACTCACATAAATTACAACATTTTGTATTAACCCATAGGTAACTATAGCTTTTTCAGGTCTATGTAGGTAAACGAATATAAATATTTCAATGCGAATTCTACCTCCATCTGATGTAGGTATGATAAATATAAACCTCACTATTGTTCATGAAAAATGCTTAATTAAATTCCTATCTTTTTCAGAGGAAAAAACGTTCTTAATCAAAAGAGCGAACTCGAAAAGGCACTCTCGAAACACAAAGAAAAGCAGATCCTCAACCAAGTCCGGGAACACAGAGAAACTCCAGGTATTTATGTTCTTATACATACTTAGTATTCATTAGTTACTCGTATTTATATATTTATGTCTGACTGGCGCATTTGACAACGATTCGGATTTGTTATATCGAAAAAAGTAATAAGTAGGGTCCCGTAATTGTCCATGATGGATTTCACCTTCTACATACATATAGACTTATGTTTACCGTGGTGTCGAAATGGTTAAAAAAATATTCTACCACTATGTTGGCGTGACCAAATATGTATGTTCATTCCAAATTACACCTTTCCAGTCAAAATAGTGTCTGAGCTAGGCTGTAAACAACTGATAAACAAATAGACAGACAGACGGACGGACACGGTGGAATCATACGGATTCCTCGTGGAACACGGAACCCGAAAAAGCAAGAAAAACAAATACGGCGAACCGTTATAAAAGGGCCACCAAAATTATATCTAAAATTATACAAAAACAACATGCTTCATACTCAAAATAGGTAATATCTTATTTTCAATACAACGCACAAATTAATAGTAAAGTTGATAAATTGAATAACAATCTTGACAGGCAAATTAACCTTTGCCCTGTGAGATACTCTATGCAAATGTTCTCGTAATCAATTTAAAATAACTTCTCAAATGAAAGTTATTGCGTTAGAAATTATTATACAAGCCCAAATCTATGTGAAAACACTGTCACGATAAAAAACTGTGCAAATTGATATTTTTCGCCCAAATCTTTCAAGTTGGTTGAGCCCATTGTGACAGAGTTGATAGTCTGTAAGGATTTCCCATTGACACCTAAAAAGTTCATGCTGTTAAATAGTGAATCCTCATAGTTATTAGGTATACTTTTTGTTTAACAATTCCAAATATTACTAAGAAATATACATAAAACAGTTATTTGTTGTTAGGATGATGTTGTCTCAGTTAATCAAATGCTAACAACCTATACTTATAGAATTTAAACATAGGTGCGTTTTAAAACTGTTTGTTGTTTTTTGTTATTGAGAGCTTGTGCTCTCAATATTGCTAAGCAAAATGTCCCAGCGTTATGGAACTAGCAGTAACTACGAAGTATCTCAAAATGTGACATTGACCGAAACTTTATCACAGTTACTAAGAGCGCATTTGACTTTTAAATGTGGGATATCACTGTATCATCATTGCATAAGTTCACTACTAACTTTCGCCTTATCATGTTTAAAGTATATGAGCTAACCCATGGCTACAGAGATAAAAATATTTTTAAATGTTTGACTACTGATAAAAGGTTTTCGAACGCAAATGTGTATTAAAAAATAGAAACGTACTCGTACGATAGCATTGTTAGAGACTTTAATACTTTTTTGTATGGAGATTAGCATGAGCACAGTCTTCGCATAGGTATGTTTCGGCTAGCTAAAATAATTATCTTACTACCTTGTTATACATATAATTAATTATGGCAATATAATTTGTTTATGTAAACAGGATTCAGAGAATTTGATTTCCGTAATATTACACTGGACATCAGTCCCCGTCACTGGATACAATGCGTTCGCAGAACTCGTTTGGTTTTTCACTGCACATTCGGCCTCGCTCTTTATCCGGTAGCCCGGTGCACTCCAGTGTTGCCGGACTTATGGGAATTTCGATATTTTTAGCTTATTCCATTAAACTGACGAGTATATTTACAGGTTACCGTTAAATTATAACTTTTAGTTTATAAAGCAGCATCGTCATAATTCTCTACCTTTATCATTAAAGAATTAACAGATAAGTTGAACTCTTTATCTATTAAATGTTATGATCTCTTGTTTTTTGTACTAACATTAAAAGGATTTCATTTTTACAAATTGTGTGACACAGACACTTTCATACGTGAGTGTCTTGAAACCTGACTTTTAAATAAAGAAACATAAGTTTTAGAACTGTAAAATCAATTCAAAATTATTCAACTTCTGAAGCACAAGTTGATTGACATCCACCATCGGACACCGTATTGTTTTCTTATTTTTAGATCATCGTGCATTTTTACGTCTACTCATCTCTGCTAAATTGCAAAAACGATTGGAATTTGCAATTATGTTCTCAGAGTTGTCACATAACTCCTAATAATGTCCTTTACCTGAAGGTTGTCTGGTAGAGATCGCTCCCAGCGATAAGACCGCCTAAATTGTACATTGTATCTCTGTATACCTAGCTTTTAAGTTTTGTACGTTGTGCAATAAAGAGATATCTATCTATCTATCTATAACTCATATTCTTGTTTTGGAGCCATTCCGAGAGCCGGGGCTACCTACCTCCCGACACCCGGCAACACTGGGCGGCATCGACGCTGGCAGTGCGGTTCGAATTGCACAGGTGCATCCGGTCGTTCACCCCGCGGCCGATAATGCGCGGGCGCACTCCTTTTATTAGTCGGTCAATACTTGCGTTGCGACCTTGCTCTTAAACGACGATGGAGGTACTCTGTATGCATTCATGCAGAAAATGACAGTAAACATAGGTAATACGTTTTAGTGCAATTTATATGTTATGACTTTTTGTGTAGATTAAATTTAAAAAATTGCACCCCAACTTATTATGACAATTGGCGGTAGAACTTCCTTTTTCTGCTGCTGGAAGCACTATGAAACAGAGTATTATAGATTATAACAAGTATCTCAGTATACTCCAAAATCTAAACGAAACGAAGTCATGCTACACCATTTATACTAAAGAACTGCTGGACTGATTTTTTATTTGCTGTATTCGTCACGGCCCTGAATAGCAGAATAACTATTATAATAATATCAACAAAAGAAAGAAAAAAGAAATAGGGCGGAATTAAATAAGCCGAGGGTCACCAATACTACAAGGCACGAAACTATTGATGTATTGGACTTTGGCTGTACATTTTACACACGCCTGTCGTGTATACGTATATAATAATAATACTAGCACGCGTTTAAAATAATAAAATACATGTAGATAAGTTGATAAGCAAATGATTAGATTAGTGTTAATGTCAGGATAAAAATATTTAATTAAATAATTTTCTAATTTAATGTAAGTAAGTTAATCAGTTTGCTTCTAGTAACAATGGGTACTAGCCCATTGTTAGCAAACTGGTTAACTTGTGTACGTACGAGTAATTCGCATGTACGATTTGGACAGAAGACGAGCTTTAATACTAGCGTACGGGTAGGCAGACAGATTCGTACATTAAATCTAAAGACGCTAGCAATCCTAAAAACTATGACTGCTTAACATCTGGTTAAATTGTAATGAAAAGTTTAACAGAAAGTCTTGCCAATTACGCATGTTGAATTAATAGACATTTATTGGCAAGTTTGTACGAAAGTGAAATTGTTGTCGGCACTTCCCGTTGTCCGATAATCCGACAGGCCAGAGATAGTCCGGGCGTGGTAGAAATTAAACAAGGAAATACATCTTGCTATAAATTAACGCGTTTTTAGGCGAATATTAGTTTATGCCGAGAGACGAGACGTATTACCTCTAATTTATTATTTTTCATTAATATTACCTTATTGTGCTTGTTATAACTTTCTTTTGCCTGTTACGAAGGCGACGCGCAATTTTATTAATTATTCCAATATATAAAGGGTGTTTAATTACACACTGTGGATAGTCGTAAAACACGTATTTTCTTCTGTTGTGTGGTCTAAAATTTCAGTACTAACAACAGTGAGCTTAGAAACTTCATTGGTAAACAATTTAGGTAAACTTATGTGCAAGAGCTCCTAAAGTTTCGGAAAGTTTTGTATTCTTTATTCTCTAAACTTCGTAGTCTTTCTGAATCTGATTGTCATTCTACTCCCTCCCCCACTGCTTTTAGATGTATGAAAATTAAAATATAAATTCTTCATTAAATTTAGATCCAAACAGAATACTTAAAATATCTAAGGGAATCTACTCTGCGTGGGCTGATGCAAACTTAGTTTGTGAATTTAGTTTAAAAATGTTTTAAATTAGTATCTAGTGGTTTTAGTGAACTTTGGTGAATAAATTTGGTGTCTGTGTAGTGATTCTGATATGAAGTCGTTCGTACGACTTATTATCAGAATCACTCTCACAAACATGTCATAGTTAAATTGTATCGTTTTTAACATTGCTATTGTGTGTCGAGTGTCACGGACAACTTGCTTGGACCTAATAGAGTCTTAAAACACGCGATTGTGTTTAGAGTGGTATCGGCAGAATCTATAGGTCATTAAAACGTAAAACACCGGCGTTTTATTAAGTGACTCTGACTGTGACTGACTTCGATTGTTGACTTCCCACTTATTTTCAATTGAACTTGACATTGGCAAGATATCTTCATGTAGAACCATAATATAGAAAAAAGAATATCTAATATGCAATCTACCGCTGGTTCGTAATGAAAAATTACTATTATTTTGTATATTTTGTAAACAATACTATTATTTTGTCAATTTCCAGAGCTCGAACGCGCTATAGCCGAGCGAGCGCGTCGCCTCGAGCAAGCGGAACAAACCACCGAGGAGACGGAGCCAGGCACCAACCCCACGCTGCAGGAGGTACGCGCGCGGCTGCGGCACGCCGCGCCGGCTGCGTCCGCGCATTGAGCGGCTTAACGCTGAGGGCTGACGTACAAGTAATCAATTCGAATAGTACATAATAACGAGGGCTTGCTGTTAGCTTTTTTGAAATTTTGCAAGCATTTGTTACATACAGTCAAATATATTACTTAGAGTGCTATGAAGCTGTTTCGACCGGTAGATGAGATTGATAGGGGCCGATGTACTGAAAATATTTATAAGGAATTTGTTCAAAACAATTTCGCTAATGTAAAAACATTAGACTTAGATTTTTGTCATCGCCCAAATCTGTATTCTGTATGATGCAATAGAATTTTCCCGATATAGAAATTTAAATAAAAAATATTTTGTGATTTGAATAGGCCTTATAAAGGTGTGTCTTGTCATTTCTAAGAGACTCAAAATAGTTTGTAATATCAGATTACATACAGATTATCAATAGATTAGATAACTACTTGCACCTTATCAATGAATTTTGTGTAGTATGCTAAAATTGACAATTATTTTGGACGCCTTTAAGAATTGATGTTGCTGTACTTCAAGTCTAGTAATGAAAAGTTTATAGTAAGCCCTCTGGATATAGGTAGTGCACTCAATTTCTAAGAGTTAACTCAGATAAAAGAACACTAGCCTACAAAATCTCAATTTATTTTTACATCATATGTCAGTGGCTCAAATTTATACTAAATTGAAGTTACTGATAGTGAATCGGCCATCAGAATTATCACATCTCCTTTAGTTTTTGAGCACAGTGGGTCAAATATCTCAAATAAAGCTTTTAGGCTCTTTTTACTAGCTATTTCAAAATGTACTATAACTTTTTAGATTCGATTTTTGTAACACTTAAAGTCTCCTTTTCTCAACTGTATTTATTGATTTACAGTACAGTTGACAATCATATTATGTTAGTATACATATAAAGAAGTAAAAATATTAGTCTAGTCATTAGTAGATATATCGCTTAGGTACCTGATGGTAAGCACCTGATGGTGATCCGTATGCTCGTCTGCCTCCTATCACTTAAAATAAATATGGTGAGTACAAGTAATATGTACTCATTACTACATGTGATTTTCTTTAGCATCGCAAAGAAACTAAATCAGATTTTACTTTTAAAATCATTTCATTATTTAGAGTCTTTTTTCTCAGAAAATCTATCAAAATATGTATTAAATTAATTGGTTAATTTCCAAATTACAAAAATTATATTAACTGTTTCAGAGATATTCGACCCACTATAGACCAAAAACAAGTCGTTATTATGACTTATAATCATCCAACATTTATATTCATCAGGGACTGCATTTACTGCATTTGTTAAACTTTGAAACGAAAGACACAACTATATACTTAGGTATCTTTTTAATCTTTACAAAGACATCAACGTTATAAACAATAAAGAAAAATAGATAAAAGATGTAAATTACATTTAAAAAAATATTATTTTTAATTACCAAAAAGTATATTACTATAGTACTTACCTAATAACTGAATGTGATTTAGTACAAAACTAAACTTGAGTGCCGTTGTATTTAAATACTAGTCTCGAGTAATTAAGAAAAATAAATACAATCTCAAGTGCTATTCGAATTTTAAAAAAGTATGTCAGCCCTCAACACTTCACTATCGCCCTGCCTCCATTATGTTTTAGGTACTGACCTTAATCCCTTCACACTTCTCTAAAATGATACGAGTAGATACGATACGATTGTAGACTTAGGCCCAATTCTACCAATCTTTATTCGTAGATAAACCAATGGTATAATGTCAATTTATATAGAATGACAGCGCTACACCGTAGATTTAGTATCGGATTAAGAT
The DNA here is from genome assembly GCA_019059595.1 of Marasmia exigua. NCBI lineage: Eukaryota > Metazoa > Arthropoda > Insecta > Lepidoptera > Crambidae > Marasmia > Marasmia exigua. The sequence goes on from CM032466.1 coordinate 15,037,233, forward strand.
TGGTCGAATCGGCCCTTAATCGGCCTATTTCAAAGATTCTATATTTATAACAGTTAATCAACAAATCAGTTCAATCTATGAGGGTATTTAGAATGTATTGCGACGAGCGCGAGAGGATTGTCGTTGAAAACTGATTTTTATCGAACTTATTGTATTTATTCTATGCCCACAATGATTTTAGTATATTATATTTATGAACCTAATTGGAAGAGTATTGGGTGGTGATTGACTGTTAGCGCCATCTGTAGGTATCGATCATTACTACTACAGCGCCATCTATGCTGTGTATCCAACAACATAAAGATTAAGACATGAATCAAATTTTTAATAAAAGCTGTTTCAAGATAAAAGGGATACTATACCTGATCATAATTTGAAGCAACATAATGTGAATGATGCAATATAAATAGCTATTGATAAGGTGTGTGTTTTGTTGGTGTGAGTGACGCTTTGTCTGCCAAAGCTTGTATGAATTTTATTGGTTATTTTATTAAGTAAGTAATAAAGGCTTTAAAATCATTGTCGTCAAAATGATGTCACTATAAGTGTCACCAAATATTGTATGATTTTTAAGCACACGTATGTATAGCAATGTTTAATTTGTGATGTGATGACCTATCAGTGTAAGAACTTCCATGTTGGCATTAAAACTGAAGCGCTTGAAAGTTTCATAGTGTTACCTGCTAAAGTGTCACGAGACAAATCTATAAAAGTTTATAAAGGAAAAGAGGCAATCAGTGTAAGGTTACAAGAGCATTTTGCAGTTTACTTCACAGATTATTTTTTCCTTTTGTTAAAAATTTCTTTACCAATTAAACTTTATTTATCACGACTACGTGATTTAGTATCGATCAACTATATTGACTGAAACGATTGCGTGTGGTAAAATAAGGGTAAACGTCGACTTCGAGCAAGAAAATAAAAAATATTTTTTTAGACTTTTTAATGTCACAGAACTTGAAATTTCGTCGTAGAATCCATTTGTACGCATTTACTGTTCTTGTTAACTCCTTAAAACTTATCTATAGATAGATGTTAGAGGAACCTATTGAAATAATTCTTGTAATAATAATAATCCATATTTTATTACAATATTGTAGAGAGTAGATAGATGTTGGCAATTATAGAATGTATGATTTAGACTTATTACCTAAATATTCATATTTTATCGAGAGTAGAAATCTTATGAAAGTTAGTGACTAAACAAATAGAGATTCCCGTTTATGTACACTGATATACATATATTGAAAAGCAGTTATTTATAAAGGACCCTTAGATCTCCAAGTACCTACGAATGCACCAATAAATAGGCGACCAGTATGTTTGAATTTGAAGTGTTCATCAAAGTGATAGAGGAAAAATATTTTTGTATGTTGATGTAATATCTGTAGATTACCTACAGTCCTTTAAAGTCTAATAAAATATAGAATCCCTCATACATAATAAATGTCAGTAGATGAAAATTAATAAATCGTAAACGCATAGCTGTATTTAATATTAAAATATCTAAGTGTAATTGTGAGATCTATTCGTCATCAAACTGTAATATTAGCGATTTCGTAAGTATCTGGAATTGTGGACAAATAGAATCTCTGTTGTACTTATTCAATAAGAAAACTGAATTAACAAGTCAATCAACCCTCGAAGTATAATATCACAAAAACATACGACTATTATTATGTTTATGTAAGTATATTTTTTCCAAAACTTATGTTCTCCATTGTGCCTATTTGTAAAGTTGTTGTTTACTTTCAGAGTATGAGTTATTTATGGTTAAATAATAGATTATATAAGTCGATTCTCACAAAAATACGTAACAAAAAATTATTTTGAAAATCCATTCCACTTGTTATTCTTTCACACTGTGCATTTCGTTTACTTATCACATTTGTACCTATTCTTTTGAGTTAAGATTATTGTTAAGTTGTATTATATCTTAGTACAAAGTGGCATCTTCGTAAAGGTTAATGAGCTTTGAAAGCTAGCATCGTGGCCATTTAAGTTGGATATTATGTGACCTTAGTATTTTAAGTATTTTACTCTTTGTAATGAAAGTTTGACGATGATACTGTATCAGGATACAATAATTTGCATAGACAAATAAAAATGTTTTAGCAAAGTTTATGCATTTTATTCACACTTTTACATTTATCTAGATTTATCCTGGTACATCTGATCTAAATTCGGTCTTTTAGCAGACAAGTTTAGTAGTTCAGTGGATAAGAACGTGTGACTTTTAAATGAGAGATTGTTTTTTATTATGCTACAGGCGACAAACGAGCAAATGATGTCACCCGATAGAAAGTAATCAACGCCGCCCATGAACATCCGCGAAATCATTTGATTGTATTTTAATTGTAGGCTGAAACCCGAGCATACACTTCGTTTCCCAAAATGTAGTCTGGCTCTCCTGTCTAAGAGTTACAAAGTTTAGACGGAAATCACTCAATGACATAATTACCAGACCTGCCAAATCCTAGATCATATTCCAAGCGTGTCTAAGTATGAAAGAAAGAATAACAAGATTTTCATTTTTTTATGTAATAAGTGGCAGACGAGCAGACGTATCACCCGATGGAAAGCGATTGCCGCCGCCCATAGACACCCATGACATCAGTGGAGTCACAAGTACGCTGCCAACCTTTAAACCCCCCTTTTCCACGGATTGGGCCTCCGGTACCCTCACTCGCGTAGTGAAACACTGCACAGTGATGCTTAACGCCGGTTTTCTGTGAGCCGGCACATTTATGCCGAAGCGTGGCTCTCCCACGTTCAAAGTTTGACGTTTTGTTATTTTATGAAATCAAATTTTCATAAATAACAAAACGTGAAATAGTGGTCTAAGTATTCAGTTCGATTTTTATCGTACGCCATTATTTTCTAATTATTTAAATTGAATTTAATACTGTTTATTGGTATTCCATTTAATTATCTTGTGAAAAGGATGCTCTTCATTTATTCGGAAAATAAATTCATTCGGTAGGGTCAGTTCCACCTTTCATAATTGGTTTAGTTTTTTATGACGTGAGCACGGTCTAAAAACTTGGTCCCCTAATTTGTTGTATGCGTTACCGGAATGTGTGAAATTTGGGGATTGTATACAATTGGTCAAAGAACAAAGAACTGATGACATTTAATGATTGTATAAGTCGCAGCCATTTGGTTAAATTTGTTATTAAATTGGACGCCTAGAGAGTACGTTAAACGCCGGCATTCAATCAAATAGCTGAACAACAACTAGCCATGTCGTTGACCGCAAACGATTAACCAGATGACTGAACGTTTGTCGCCACCATCCACCATCATCCAATTAGATGCCTAGGCATCGGCCTAGGCCTAGTTGTTTGAACTAAAATCACTCGACTCAAACCTTTTGTGCTGACGACGTACTATTATTGGCACTTCCATGTCTATAGACTATTTTGATATTCGTTTTTGTGTGCAATTAAAGCAAAATTGAATTACACTGTAATTTTGCTTATAATTGCACACAAAAACGAGTTAATCACGCCATAATATTAACAGCCGTTTTCGCTGCAGTACGCCATAATGTTTTGATGATTACTAGCGCTGCAGTGGAGAAAAGGGGAAAAGAATCACTTGGCCGAGTTTAGATCAGTCATTTCAAATAGGCTAACTTTTAAGGTATTCCCCACTAGCGACGCTAATTGGTTTTAATTGTTAGCTACTAAACCAGATATTTTAAACAACTTGGAGGCTTCAGTCTCTCGCTAATCACCAATACTATTTATTTAATAGTTATAGTTAGCTATTTGATCTAGTTTTGCACTTGAATTTTGAATTACAGCCAAAAGCGGCCACTTTTGGCGTGAATCAATTTTTTTAGTTCAAAAACAGACCCAACATTTAGTCATGGTTATATGGTTAAATAAATAGTATTATATGGTTAAATAAATAGTATATCCCTGCCAATGTCACTGAATTGTTTACCGGAAGACTGAAGCCCCGTAATTATTTAAAATATATTTGTTTTGGTAGCTAACAATTAAAATCAATTGGCGTCGATAGTGTGCCCTACCCGTCGCCTTAATACGCCAAACTGTCAAACATTAAGTGATTTTAGTTATTATACGTAGATAAATAGATCTAAGTAACTTATTTGCTGTTGTCAGCAAAGATGCAGGTAGTTGTCTCCGTGCACATGTGAAGAAAACATTAATCAAATTTAATCAGCTTAACATTCAATTATCGCATAATTTAGGAATTCACTTACAATTTGCATTAAATGCGTCATGCATTATGTGAAACTATGAATAGCAAACATGTTTGCTATTCATACTTAGTTTCACATAATTTTATTTAACTTTTAGTTAACTTTACAAAAACAGAATTCTGATATACTTTAGTGCATAAAACAAAACGAAGATACACAGGCCATGACAGATCGCTGTACAATAATACCTTGACAGGATTAGTAATATTAGAGGTAGATCTAAACAAGGTAAATAATAATAATATCCTCCAACCAATTCGGCTAGCGGCCGATCTTAAGGTGGTCCGTTTCCTATACAAACTTGTTTTACAGGAATACTTACAGGCAGAAGCTTGAATATGGTTAAAATGTCTTTTAAAAAATTATATATGTGTGTCTATTTACGCGAATGGTATAATCTTTCAAGTTTAAAACATAAACAAAGTATAATTTCGATTTTAAAAAACGTAGCAATTTGCGAAATCGCTTGAATGTGTGTGTGCTTGAAACGAATGCAATCCCTCGTAAAAACGGCGACATCTATACGAATCTAGTTAAATTTCCTAGATGGTAGGCTATGTTTGCTTATCTAAACGAACTGGCTATCGAACAGATGGCGCTGAACTGCAATAAAAATATGCATGATATTTTAGCGATTTGTTAATTTATATTCATAAAATATTAAAAATTGTATTTTTTTATTGCTGTAATAAAACAAAAAATGCAAAAAAGGTCACACACTTTGACTTTACATTGATAAGAAATAATAGAGGCTTTTAAGTGCGACCGTCTGTCTACCCGCCATCGCCATTGTAAAGGGACACATGTCCCCTGATGGGGTGCTATATATCACTGTCTGAAAAGATCATATGGGCATAACTTTAACTCATCTTCTGGGATGGTAAGTTTAACTTTGTTATAATCACTTGTTTGTTATACATTTATCATTGTTATTTAATTTTTGCAAGTAAACCTTTAATCCCACTGAAAATGTGTCTCAGACATAAGGACGGTACAAAGTCCAATAAGGGTAACTCCGTGTGTACCCGTATTATTACTTTAAAAAAATTTCTTACCAATTCGGGAGTTCAAAGTAATAATAGAATGTGTTATAAAACACACACCCCTTTATTACAAAACATGGTCTAAAGTTAGGCTTGGTTTAAAATGGATGCTGTCACTTTCATTTGAAAGCTATATAAAAGTGACAGCGTCAATTTTAAACCTTGTAGACCATTATTGTAATAAAGGGGACAGATGTTTGGTAACAATGTTTAATAACAAATTGAAATAATATAAATTTACTAGCTGACCCGGCAAACGTTGTTTTGCCATATAAATAAAAGGGTTGATCGTAGAAGGGTGAAAATTGAGGATTGTATGTATTTTTGTATGTTGTATCATAAACAAAGAGAAATTAAAAATTTTTGTCTAAAAAATAAAAATAAAAATTTAGGGGTGGACTACCCCTAACATTTAGGGGGATTAAAAATAGATGTTGGCCGATTCTCATAGATACCGGATAAGCACAAAAAATTTCATCAAAATCGGTCAAGCCGTTTCGGAGGAGTATGGCAACGAAAACTGTGACACGAGAATTTTATATATTAGATTGTTACAAACATTCTTACATTATTTATTTCTTTTTACAGATACTTCAGTCCACTTCGGATAGAATGCATAGCATTCAAGCTTGGTGATTTTCAAGAAACACTCAAAGTTACTTTAGAAGCATTTTATTGTATATAAATTGATGTAAATATTTTTTATTAATTATTAAAAATTGACTTGATACTACCTCCTACCTACCTACACCAACTAATTTGTACACCTCGTCATACAGTTAACTAGTTTTGGAATATTTACTTTTGTTTGTAACATATGACGGGAACTTCACGAATGATCATGCTCCCCAAATGTCCCTGAGGTTGTGGTGCTATGTGGCTGGTCATAACATTCACTCTGCTATAGTTGAGTGAAGTGATGGCTGAAACATATGTCATACTTGAACAGGTGCCACCTTTGGGGACTGGTCTGCTTTGGTTTAAATCATATTTAGCTTATTATTTTGTGTTGCATTATTAGCTGTTTGACTTGGTATAAGGTATACTTTGTATATAATGTGTAATAAAACATTGTATAAAAATATGGCGTTTAAAGAGTAACTGGTGAGTTTCTTGCTGGACCTTCTCGTCCAGAAACAACTTCCGATCCGGTGGTAGAATCGCATTATATGTATTTATATTTTAATATATTTTATGTATGGGCATATTTATGTAATCACATGTAAATTATACATACTAATGAAATGGTTTTAAAGGATTCAAATATAGATTTTATTATATTGATTGTTTTTTAATTAACATTCCTAAGGACTTATACCACTCCACTTCTTCTGCACGAACCTACCTAAATGAAGTTATTAGAAGTCGCCCACCTACGCACACCTAGCCTACTCTATTAGGTCTACAGACGCTATGTGGCAAAAAATCGTCCCGAAACGAAGTGAGGGCGGACCGTTAGTTGCATAATAAACCGCACTTCAATTTCGAAGTCCAGTGTGTGTTAAGTTATCTACTAGATTACCATCGCTACCTATCCGTAGTCCATTCGATAGATCTGAAGAAGAAATTCACATATTCCGTAATTCCTATCCACATCATATTTTTAGTGTTAAGCGCGCCATCTATTGCCAGCGAGGAATAACAGCTATCCGATAAAAAACATGCTTCAGCTTTGTATGTGTGTGTGGGGACGATACGTACGTACACAAGTTGATATTAATTTAGCAACGATGCAGGAATATAACGATTCTGGTTTAGTTGTTAATTGTTGAAATACATCAAAAAATCGCAGTTATTACGTAGATGTCGCGAATCACTCTACACTTAAAATTACTGTCCTGTAGAAGTCATAATTATTTATTTTCTCGATTCACTGACAACATAGCCATCTCTTAGCAATCGTTTAGCAGGATTGCGTGAGCTTCCACCTTAACGTGACGGGTAGGGCACACTAGCGACGCCAATCGATTTTAATTTTTAGCTACTAAACCGGATCTGTTTTAAACAATTTCAGAGCTTTAATCTCTCAGGAAAGACTTAAACTATTTATTGAATAACCATACACAAATGTTGGGTCTGTTTTTGTAAAAAAATATTCATGTCAAAAGTGGCCGCTTTTGGCGGTAATCCTAAACTCGAGTGCAAAGCAGACCAAATAGTTAAGGTGACGGGTAGGGCACACTAGCGACGCCAATCGATTTTAATTTTTAGTTACTAAACCGGATATATTTTAAACAATTTCGGGTTTTTAACTATAAGTTTTAAATACATAGTATAGGTGTTCGCCAGGAGATTGCACCCCCAAAATTGCATAAAAAGGATCTGGTTTAGTAGCTAACAATTAAAATCAAGTGGGGATACCCTTCACCTTAACGATCAGCCACCGAGGATATTATAAGTACAGCCCGATCGCGGTTATTCGGCACATGGCAAAAGTGGAAACTGATCACAGATAGGTACTAATGCTGTTTTGAAATTTTCGCATAGAAAATACGTTTTACAACGCCTCCCTGCCAATGTCACTGAAGTGCCTTCTGATTGTGGTCGCACTAAAGTGCTCAAGTGTGTGCGCAAAAAAAGTGCACTCGATATTTCCATACCCTCATACTCGTATTTCGTTGGGACACCAAAGAGGCACGAGCGAGGGATCAGATGTAGGACCATCAGCTCGACGTGCTTTCTGGGGCACGCCGACTTCGGGCTGACACTAATTCCTGAATAGAAAAACTCAGGTAAGTACAAATTTTCGACTCAACCCGGGGATCGAATACGGGACCCCAAGTGCAGTTAAGCGACTCGTTAGCCACTGTGCCATCGAGATACATATCTCGATACCTAAGGTAAGTATTTGAATGTGTTCTGTTCGGTCCTGAACTAAAAAAAGTTTTTTTTTTAATATTAAAACTGGGAAACTAGATGTCCCGAAGGAAAATTTAGTGCTCTGCACCATTACACCCATAGCAGCTTGTCTTGAATACAGCCTCTATAATGTACATACCTGCTTAATCACCATGGGAGAGCCACGCTTCGGTATGAATGGGTCGGCTCGACCGGAGTGATGCCACGGCCTCACAGAAAACCGGCGTGAAGCAGGACTGTGCTGTGTTTGAGGGTGAGGGTACCGTAGGCCCAATCGGGGGGAAAGGGGGTTTAAAGGTTGGCAGCGCACTTGTGACTCCACTGGTGTCGCGGGTGTCCATGGGGGGATAGTGTTTAGGTACCAAACACTATCGACTTTTGAAATAGAGCAGAATAGGAATAAAGTAGGTAAATAAAATAAAATAAAATCCTCCAACCGATTACGGCTACGGCGCCCAATCTCAACGATCAACTACGCACATAGGATATCTATATTATACCTAGTGCTCAAGTGTGTGCGCTAACACAAGTGCACTTTCTATTTCCTTACCCACATATTTCGATGGGACACTACTGTGACACGACCGGAGAGGGATCGGGCGCAGGACCAACAGCTTGCTTCGTGCGACCAACGTGCTTTCCGATCTACGGAGTCTGAAAGTTGGCGGTCATGTGGGTACAAGACCGCCAACATACAGACTCCGGGCTGCCACTAAGATTTTCTTACCGAAAACTTAGGTACCTACACATTTTTGGCCCGGCCCGGGACCTCTTGCGCAGCCGTCGCTTTAAAGTGCGACCCACAAACCACTGCGCTAGTCAATTAAGTACTAATAGGACGTGTATAAATCTAAGTCTTCCAGTTTGTCAGTTTTTAATTGTTGCTAATTTAGAATCGGGCGGTAGTAAACCCCCAATTAGTAATTTATCAATGACGGAAGGCGTACTTAGGAGGCGTCACGAGAAGCTATTAAATTTATTGTTGCGACGCATACCTAAGCATTATACTAAGACGACCTATCAGAATGCACTGAACTGAATATTATTGAATAATTAATCGGGGGAAATTGTCGAGTACTCCAACCGTGAAACGCTTTCGTTTTCGTAGGCCGTCGGGGAGACACGTCTGGTGGTGGTCGCCGGCGCGCCACCCTCGAGCGTGCGTGAAGAAATCATTGCTCCCCTACAATCAGTTGCCGCTCGGACTCCATCTGCAGCTCACGCTGCAATACGATGTTAACTGCGCGCTTTTGCACACACCGGTGAACACTACCAACATGTACAAAAAATATGTATACGTGCTTCTCATAGCAGTCTTAATCATTGCATACGTTGAGGGAAAACGATCAAGGAGGATACGACGGCCTACCAATGAAGATGACAACACCACGCCTCAACCCAGTGTGGTCTCCTATTCGACCTTCGGTTTTAACGATGTGGGATCTTATGACGGATTTGTACCCACTTCACCAGATTACGCTAGTTATTTAAGTGATAATCAAGAAACTACAACGAGATTGTATGCACCTGCATTTCCATCTGCTGTGGACCAATCCGGATTTAACAACAACTTTGAAGATGGTGCATCCTTTGGAAATGGTGATGATAACGAGCCACAGTCAAGTATGATACAATATCCACAAAGTTCCGTAAACTTTTATAACACTCCTAGTTTTGATGGAATTAATTCAAATCAAAATAAAAATTCGTATGAAGTACACGAACCATCAGAAGATGAACCAAGCGGCTTGGTTTATGGCACTAAATTAGGCTCCAAAAGTAAAAAACCATCGAATCAATTAAATAATTCTGAGTTCAATGTGTATAGTAGCGGACCACTAGCAAACACAAATGACTTGGCTTCTCGTTTTGTCATGCCTGGAATGCAGTCGTCATATGATACAAAAAATAATTACGGTGAGTCTGGCACAAGTAACAAAAATATTCCTAACTATCCCCAACATTTTCCTTCTTCTGATGTTGAAGATTTTGTCAAACCAGCACCGAGTAATCCTCATAATGCATTAAAGTTTCCTAGAGTAGTTGATTTTACTAACCTCAAACAATATTACCCAACAGAAATCGATAACAAATATCAGGTTGCTACTTATAGCGCCATGATAAATAACCAAAACGAGAATATGTTTACTAAGAATAGCGGAGAACAGATCAATAAATTCATACAGCCAACGCCAACAATGAAAGATATGACATCTTTTAACACAAAAAATTTGGAAGAAAATTCTGAAAAAGATTTACCAAAACCAAATTCATATGTACCTCCAGATTATAGGCAAAACTATATAAGTCCAACACCTATGAAATCAAATCATAAATTGGCAAATTATAATTCAGAATACAAAGATAATTATAAAAATAGACAGCCTGGAAATTATAATAATAATGATGCCAAAGTTTCGATAAATCCTTCAAAAGGATATGAATATTCTACTAACTTCAGCAGTACCAGCTTTACATACGATTTTGATTCGGAAAAAAAACCTTTTAATAGTAATTCTGATGAGCTAGCTCCTGCCAGAAAGCCTTTTAACAGTAACACCGATGAATTAGTTCCTTCTAGCAGTAACATCGTAGACTTCACTAACTACAACTTTTCCTGAAAATGACTATTCTAATTTTAAGAAAGTACCAGATGTAAAAATACCTTATGAAGATGACTTTGATACTCAATTTGGTAAAGACAAATACAAAAATGACGAATTTATAAGTCAGTTTAAAAACTTGTATACGACAACTACGCCAACGAGTCAGTGGGGAAGTTATTTCAAGTCCCCCGACATTTCATACAAACATCGCGTAAAAAAGCCTCAATTTGAAGATAACTCTAATAGCGATATTGTTCATATACCAAAAAGACCATTGAATAGTTATAATAAGTACAACTATGGAAAGAATCAGGAAAATAAACCCAATGACTACCACAAACAACGGCCTTACAAATCAAGTAAATATGAGAAACCTAAAGATGCTTTCAACAGATTTAAATTAGAAGAAGACTTGTTAGGTCTAAGAAATCACGACACTTCACACTCATACACTCCTCCTCATAGACCAAGCGGCAACGATCTCTCCGACGAACACGATTACAAGAAGTTGGTTGAAAAGTGGAGACAGTCATACCTGAAGAGCAAATACAAAGACTCTTATCGTGATTACGAATCTTATGCATCGGAAGCAAAACCTCAACACGTGCCTATTCCGAAACCGTATCCGGTAAGTAAGTTTACTATTTTCTTGTTGTAAATATGTGTGTGGTTGTATGCGGTAGTTAATGTCTATGTGATCACCTTTATATGTAATTATCTAGCAAAAAACTGATATGAAGGAATGCGGATCGGAAAAGCAGACAACGCACGTCGCGCACTAATTTCCTCGCCTACTCTTGGTCAGTAAGATGATGCGCGTCCGTGCACTTGGGAGAAATCATGAAACTAAACACTACTTTGGAATACTAGACACGGTTTTCATTTCGAATTCTTTCGTCAGCTTCATAAAAATTGATGTGGTAAAGTTAACCACAAAATTTTGAAAGTCATGTAACTATTGTATAAGTATTGGGTAAAAATTACGATAAAGAAAGTGAAAATTGAAGTTCGAAAGAAAATGCAAGAGTTGGTCCGACAAGTGATGGTTTAACGAGTAGTTGGGCGCTGATAATGAGCTCGTCGACCCTCTGACTAAAGTCACGGTACATTTGTTCCACGAAGTTCATTGTCTCAGTGAAAGCAATATAATATTTACCGAAGGGATACATTCTGCACACTTTTTTATAGATTACTGCACCTTTCTATATTCGCTTAAGTAAAGAAAGTAACTACTCGTAGTACCTACTTGTAGGTAATAAAAAGTAATCAAATCATTTAAGTAATGTAAATTAGGCATGTCTACGATATTACAAACCTATCACAATGTTTAGTACAGTATTTTCTCTAAATTATTGTATACTATTATATTTTGTATAATTTATTAATCAAACGTAAGTGATGCAAATCTATGCTCCTACAATGTCTGAAAGCATGGCGTGTGATATGGTAATGCAGTTTTATTTTTTGTAATTATGTAATTGCTTCCTTCATTCTATCTCTAATTACTTTTAATTGATATGTTGGTCAATGTTCCTTACATTCACTAGAGTATTTTCTTTAACGTTTTCTTCTTGACATTTGATTCCATACAATATTTTTTCAGGTATTCCATGTTATTGTATATTTAAAAAGTGACCTGTTGTTATGAAATTGAAATAAGTGGGTAAATATTGGCATTGCTATTTATTTGATGGAACCTCTATTCTCGGACAGGTATATAGGTACTCGAATAAGCCAAATGTTGTTTTGGTAAGGGCTTTCGAAATATTAGGTAAGTCATCAGAAAATCTACGTGAGAAAGGGCGGGTGACATCTTTGATGTTTTACAGATAGAAGTTCCTCAACCGGTGATAGTGCCGATTCCGCAGCCGTATCCGGTTCGGGTACCGATGCCTAAACCCGTGGCGGTACCGGTTATCCGGGAGATCACCGTTCCCGTTGAGAAACCGGTCCCGTACCCGGTTATCAAAAACGTTCCTTACCCGGTAGAGAAGCCCGTCCCCGTGATCGTTCATAAGGAGGTCAGTGCAAACTTAGTAATGGGTTCCGAAACATCGGGAAGTCCCTTGAAGAAGCATTCTCCGAGTGTAGTACCCACGATAATTTGAGAAAACCGAACTAACCGTTAATGCGTAAGAAATCTACTAATTGCGAGAATTGTATTGACATGTACATAATATGTCATGCGAATGATTTACTGTTACACTGTTTTGTGAACACACGCATCTCTTTCTGTCTGTAAATAACCACTAACTGCTTTTTTGCATGATGATATATGTTTCTGCTGAATTACTTAAGTTTAAGTCTGATGAACTATCATGTTGATATGTTTATATATATGGTAATTATGAATAAGAATATCTAAGGTGACTCACAAGTCATATTATTGTTTCCTTAAAGCAATTAAATTATCGTAGCACTGAGTCAATAAAAACTATTAACCACCCGTTTGGAACAGGTAGTGAACGCTGCCTTTGGTCCAAGGGTTGCGGGTTCGATCCCCGCACAATACAAACATTTGTGTGCATGAACATGTTTGTTTGTATTGGTCTGGGTCTTTCCTATGTATTATAAGTATGTACTTACAAAAGAAAAGTATTATATGTATATATTTGTAATCCCACTGTTGATTCTGATATCCGTAACACAGGTGCTTGAGCTACCTATCTCGGAGTTAGATCAATGTATGTGATGTTGTAAATATTTATTATTTATTTATTTTATTTACTAAGGGTCGATTCGACAAACCTTATTCCGATACTAACTCTACGGTATAGTGCTGTCATTTCGTAGAAATCTGACGTTATACCATAGATTTACCTCCGGATAAAGATTGGTCGAATCGGGTCTAAGTCTAGATTCGGAGCGAATTGTTTTTCCTGATACAATGAAATAAAATGGTTTTCGATTGTATTAATAAAATTCTTGGGAAGAGTTACGTAAGACAAACCTTAATAAGTATTTTTATTATTCTCACTTTTACTACTAAGGATCATGTCATCCCGTTCCAATACGCAATATTAAAAGGGGCTGGCACCAATTTTCATCAGGAACTATCGTCAGTTCGCGATTTGTAATAAGGAGGTTAGAGTTTAGAATCTCTATAACTAGCAAAGAAATCAATAAAAGTTAAGTAAACTAACATAATGCAACAAACGAAAACTTATTAAAACAGGTACAGGTGCCGGTAGCGAAACCTTACCCGGTCCACATACCGCACGTTAGGCCCGTGTTCCACCACTCCAGGCCTCCACGGGAAGACTTCGACGCCGAGGTGTATTCCGACGAAGACGACTACCGACCTAGACCCGACACCTCGAAGAGGATACCACCGTACAAGAAGAGGCCCAGAACGTGAGTTTTAGTATATCAATATTATATATAGTATTTTCACAACTTCTTTTTTTTAATGATAGGTAGCAGACGAGCAGACGGATCATCTCATGGTAAGCGATTGCCGCCGCTCATAGATACTCAAAATCAGTGGAATCACAAGCACGCTGTCAACCTTTAAAGTGCCCTTTCCTCCGGATTGGACATCCGGTACCCTCTCTCACGCACCGAAACACAGCAGAGACGCTTCTTCACAATGGTTTTCTGTGAGACCGTAGTATCATTTCGCTCCTTCATGCCGAAACATGGCTCTGCCACGGTCAATCAATTTCACAAAGGACAATGGGCGCAAGTGGTCCAAGACCCACCACGGATTAAAGTAAAGAAAATATGAGTACGCAGGAAACAGTGGTCCAAAAGCTGCCAGGGATAAGAGTAATGCCAATCGTTAGATATTAATCTTATCGTTTTCTCTACTAAAAAGAGTGACACTTAATTTTTACTTGAGTGTACTGTTTTCATCCTGAGTGTAATTCATCCTAGAGATTTATGTTTAAAGTGACATTCTTTTAAACTCGTATCATCTATGTATACAGAAAAAAATCGTGTTAGTTACACTATTAATAACTCAAGAACAGCTAATCCGATTTGACTTAAAATTGGTGGAGAGGTAGCTTAGAACCATAAGACGGACATAAAAAAACCCTGTTCCCATTAGTTAAATAAAAACGAATATTATGCAGGAAACGAAAGCGATGGTGGATAGGAACGCACTGAGGACTTTCATGCGGGGGATCGTAGTTCGAATCCGAGCATGCATATCTGATTAGAATTCAAGCAAACCCTGGGCTCTGAGGCGACAGCTTTGGACGCAACAGGGAATTACACGCTAAGACGACAAAATATTTATTTAAATAGTTTTACCCTCCTCTTTGGTATAAATCCGGTGGTGAAAGCTTGATGAAGTCATGTCCCAAAAGTTTTTATATGATTGCAGATTCTGAGTCATTTATTAAAATCATACATTTACTGGTCGTTAGTAACGACAGTAAACATATACAATTGATATTTACCATAACCAAACCATATTTGGAAGAAAAAAATTACTTTGAGCACAGCAGTTAACTTTAACCTAGTTACTTAGTTTACTTCACAAGGAGGTGCATTAAAAATTATTACTTTCCCATAAACACTCGAACCAATTTTTATGCTTCTCTATCACTTCGAAGTAAGTATATGGTCCTTTAATTTGGCATGTCTCAATCGTGGAGCCTCTTGGACCAAGCTATATACACATTTGCCCATTATTCTTTATCATCTATCTATCTTGGGTTCAATAAAGACTTACATTATTTATCTTATCTGACACAGGATTGGACAGTTTGATAGAAAAAAATATATAATTATTTTCAAAGAATATTTGATTAAACGATATGGTACAATTTTGGTTCGTAGCATTTCGTAGCCCAATTTTTGTGCATAAAAAAGACATCAACGACCACTGTCGTTTTGCTTATGTATAAAAAAAAACGATGACTGAGATAACGTTTTTTTAGTTGTAAATTACGAGGATGGTTTTTTTTGGGAATAGAATGGTTTTCATTTGTTTCTATGTCGCAGGCACATTGCAGAAATCCTCCGTAAAGGCGTTGTCAGTTTAGAAACGCTATTATGTATTATGCCGAAAGCATAAAACGTTGGTCAGTTAGGCTAAATCATCGTAATTGACATTGAGCGTTACCTACGTGCGTATGTAAACGGCGGATTTGTTTAAAATGTTAGCGACATATAAGTACCTACAATTAATTGATTGTTATTCGTACATTTCTACTTAAACTTAGTATTGAAGTGGGAAAATAGGCAAAACGTTATTTTTCAGCAGAATCTTCATTCCAACTCTGTATTGGAAAATTTTAATACTTATAACAAAGACCTTATAAAAATATGGAATGTTAATTAAAAATTTTAAGTTGACGTATCGCGTGATGAGATTTTTCTGCATAAAAAAATCGTTACGTAACAATAAGGTTCATTTCACACATGTAATTACGAGTAGCGCGCTCAATACCTAGTCAAATAAAAACGGATTGCAGGTGTTATATATCACCGTAAATACATAACAATTGCGTGTTGCTGTGGTTCGTGCGTACAGTTCAAAGACATTGTATGTTGCAGCACGCGCGGGCGCCCGCGCCGGCCCACGCGCACTGCGTACGAGCGCAACACGCGGGAGAGAAGGCGGGGGCCGCAGACCCACCGACCAACCGACAGGAGTAGAAGACCACCCGTTGAAGTCCGCTACTCCCAACAAAGATACCAGGACTACGATTCGGACCCGTATGACAACGAACCCATTACTGGTGACTTGTACTATTTGCACTGTAAAAGAACTGGCAATTGTTGAGTTGAGACGGAAATAATCAAGGCTTAGCTTTGAATTTTACTTGTAATGAAGATCTCTTAATGCTATGTTTTGTCAATTGATACTGTGTTTCATGAAGCTCAATATTGTTTACTGTTAAGTTTCACCTACTCTCTGGTCCTGTTTGGTATTTGGTTTTAATATCTTCCTATTTTTGTGCTGCGTTAATCTGAAAAGGATAACTAACTATTTATATCATGTTCAGATTGATGTTGATTTTCTACACACAAACAATGATAAAAATAATTAATATCAAATTTACTGTCTAGTATCGGTAAACAGTGCTTTATATTCTCGAAAAATATTTACTTAGTAATATAACATACATGTGTTGCATTTTATAGAATAAGCCATTTCATCAGTAGAAACGTGATGTCCTATATGAAAATAATAAAATACTCGCAACTTACAATAGTAATATTACAAGTAGTTGTTATGAAATTTAAAAAAAAATGAGAGAAAGCGGTATTTAAAATTATTAGTGTATCCAATGAAATTAAAAGTAAATTTATGTAATTCGAATGAACGGTTTAAGGATATATTTTATTGAAACGAGAAACATCTGCAATTTTCATTGTAAGTGATATCAGATGGTAAGTTTCTTGTATAAAGCATGAAGGAAAAAATTTAAAAATAAGTAAAGCGTGTATTATTTAGCATTTATATGAGTTTACATTCACGGTGTAAGTCATTTTACTCGTAATAACGTATTGTATGGTTATAAGTAAGTTTATCTCAGTTTCGATCATTGTTTCACGGTAAGTTAAAGTTTCTACGTGCCAGTGCTATTGTTTATTTTCCTTTGTTAATGACCATTGTTATTATCTGATTATTAACTTTAAACCTAATGTTGTATAGTATTTTTAAATGTACATTTAGCTTTAAGTAAAATACTTTTTAAGAAAAATATTTTGTCTTATTTTATTCCCCGTTGAAACGTTTCAGCTTGCTGTATTTTTTATTTTCCAAAACATTGTTTTTTCTTAGAGTGGTCGGTCATAGTATATGAGACCTGCATACCCCGATATTTATTTAAATGTTCATATATAGCGGAATTAGATAGAAAACTATTTTCACGTTTGTTATTAAATTTCTATCTCGCTTTCGTACTTTATGATGATTCAATCGATAAGTAGTTTATATGTTCCTTCTCATACATCACATCACATTGATTAAGAAGAAAATCGCTGAATAGTGAACAATCATCCTGCGTATATCAGTTGGGCGTCGCGGCCGAGATCAACGGCCGGTCGCGCTTGGACGGCTGCTTTTACCTGCGCCGGCGCACCGATTGTTAGAATGCATGATCGCCAATATGTATTAGAGATTCGCGATAATGACTTAGATAAATTTCCGTGTTTTTGCGACTTCTCTACATAGTTCTTTGATAACATTAACAATATTTAACAGCAAGTTACACATTTCGGCGATAGTCTGTAGGGATAATTACCAAAAAGTTATTGCTGTTTTCGAGTATGTGAAATAGACGTAGATAGATGCTTAGAACTACCCATAGACTTAGGATGCTGCTATGGTACTACCTATGGTAAGTATTTTGGTACAAAGTAATTGTTTATTGATAAAGTTTGAATGTCATTATGTGTTTCCTTTAAACTAGAAACTAGTTTTAAATTAAAAAGTCTTAATCACATCATCATTCATAACATATTAACTCTTCAGACCTTTCAGCGATGGTAGCTAAGTGGATATGATCGTGTGCCTTCCAAACGACAGATTGTGGGTCCAAGCATGTATAAATCTATGTGCGTATTTGTACCATGTGGCGGTGAGCATATGACATTGATGTGATTATATTATGTACCTACAAGTGATTATATTCTCTTTTATTATGTAGGATCGTCAGCCCATTGAAGTCCCCACTGCTGGGGCACGGGCCTCCCTCAATCACATGAGGGGCAATTGCCATACTCACCACGCTTGGCAGACGGGTTGGCGAGGGTTTTGATATAAATGCAGAGTTTTCCTTCTCTGGGTCCTGATGATCATGCCAGCAGATTTACCTTAGTCGCCTTTTACGACACCTCGGTAAGAGTGAGGGTGGCCTATTCTACTCTGCCGGGGACCACACGGCCGATCAATGGGCTGACGATGATTATGTAGGTACCTTCAGGTAAATCTTATTTATCTATTTATTTACTTGCATTTGAACAACCATACATTGTATGTATTACATAAACATTATACCTACAGTTGCACCCTGTTAGGGCACTGCAAAACATAAAGAACCTTTTGTAGCTAATTACTATCTTAAAGTAAATAACTTATGTTTACTCCTATCTTAGTATAGTTATTACTATCTTAGTATAGTTATCTCTCAAAGTAGAGCTTCTTCGTAATTGAGTTATAGGTACTTAGAAATAATTATAAAATCAAGTCGTAAAACAAATTGTAACTCAACGACAGTACTAACTTTATGATTTTCGACTTGTCGAATTATTTTCCTTAGCCCCTAATAGAAATATAGTATCATTTTCAAAGCTAAATTAAAAAAGTTTTTTCTCGACGAGCAGACAATTCTATATAAGCAGCCGTTCTGTGCTTTACTTAATAAATAATTAGTTAATGTTGTCTGACTTGAAAGTTATATGATATATACATAGTATTACATATGTATAATAATTCATTCACTTATAATACATAATAATAATACCACTATATACCTACTTACTACAGTACACACTATTAGACATAATACTATATTTCTACTTTATAATGATAATGGTTCGATATATATCAGAAATTTACTAGTTTACGCAGTACTTATATGTATAGGTACTTTTTCATTTTTAAATATGACTAAAAGGATACAAGAGAAGCGTCCTCACTTTTCCTGGTGCCACAGAATACCACAATGCTGAGTGGCGACCATTTTGGTAGCATTTAATTTATATTTATGTTAATATTAGTCTTAAGTTTAATGCTCCAAATAAATATTTTTCTTTTTTTTCTAATATATTTTTAAATATTAAAAATATCAAGAGACCAAATAGGGCGGAACCTGATAGCGGATCAAAGTTCTCCGGGAGGCACTAGTTTCAAATATTATTTTAAATAGTAATATTAAGACACTGGAGGAATTGACATTTCATGCTGGTAACTATGTTACTTATTAGCACATAGGTAGTCCTGCGATAACATAACCTTCTAAAAATGTAAAAAAAAATTTGAACAGTACATGAATAGTCAAAATCATCTATAATAGTCCCAATATTACTGACACATCGAAAAAATCTAAAACAAACACGCTATTGCTGGTTAGTTTATTTTCTTAGCGCCTAAAATGAAAGTTCACCTGTTCTACACATAGCCGCAAATATCTTAAGATGACTCAGGCGCTTGGGCTAGTAAAAACAAAAGCAAATTACACAATGCGAAATTAAATAAGTCATAATAACACAAATTATCATCAGCTCAGGTCATGACCAGCGGTTGTGGCTTACATTCTTTAGTCATTTGCTGCTTCCAAAATTAATTCATGTTTTTATACCTTACTTAAGTACTTACGAAGTCTGGAATAACGATTATACCTAAATATATTGTCTAGTTGAGTAGGAATAGACACAGACAAAGCCCAAAGGATTGCATGCCTCAAGTGGCAATATGCAGGGTACATAGCGAGAAGAACAGACGGCCGTTGGGGCGGAAAAGTCAAAGAGTGGAGGCCACGTACAGGAGGTCGCAGCCGTGGCAGGCTCCCCACAAGGACGAACCGACGATCTGGTGAAGATCGCGGGAATCCATTGGATGCGGGCGGCACAGGACCGATCTGTGTGGAGAACATTAGGGGAGACCTATGCAGTGGATGTCTAATGGCTGAAATGATGATGATGATGATGATGAGTAGGAATCACTAGTAAGAATCATATTGAGTTATCTTAGTTGAAGGAACGACCAAAGAATCTTCGTGTCTAATGGTGCGGTTGTTCAAGTGCCAGTTAAGCATTTGTAAGTAGGGTTCCGTACCAGCTTGTAGATGTATACATTACATTTTTTAAGTTAATACCTATGGTTTGTTATGTTAACTATTACAAACTTATTATTCATATTTTTCTGTTATAACTGTTTAATTCTAATAATTCCGTTTTCTTTTTATGTTTCTCTTACCTGTGCCAGTACCTACCAAGGTAGGTAGGTAGGTAGTCATTTATTATTGGCAAATATTAGATGCTCAGCTTGATACATTTAGGCAGTCCCGAGAAAACGGTCTTAACAGGTGGGTGGAATAACTAACGGAACATGCAAGAAACGACCTATATATTTAGTATTTAGGGTCGGAATTCTAAAAATACTGAGACAAGTAAACGTCAACAATCATTTATAGTTTTCAAAGTACTTATGTACTTAGAGATTCCTAAGAATCGCGACAAAAACCTTAATGCACCTTGATGGGACCTCAATGAAGGCCGTCTACGAGTATTTATTGCAAATTATCAGTGCGCTTTGAACTCTGCATTTGAATAATCACGTTGACAAAACTAATTTCATAGTAAAAAACTAACTAATTTCAAAGTAAATTCTTAATCATATATATCTAACACAAAAAAAATCACATGTATTAAATTCAAATCTTAAAGTAAAATTTTATTAGGCTTTTAAGAATATAGCTTCGAACGAAACAAGTTTATTATTACGAAGAAGTATAGCTTCATGGCTGATCAGAATCTAGAAATAGAATGAATACTTAAGCACAAGATCTGTGAGTACCGCAATTAAACGCAAATAAATAAATTAATTACCATAAATCCTTAAGTATATTACATATTATGTATAAAACCTCAAGGAAAAATTAACTAATTTGACTTGTCTTGCCTGGGAACCGAACCGGTATAAAGGTTATCAGAAAAAAACACACTAGCTCAGAACCTGACACGAAGCGGGAATAGAACTAATAATAATTTTATTTTAAAATAACAAATTATCTCCCAAATTTGGCAAATAATAGCCACGTTCATTAAATCTCGCAGGTAATTTGCGTGTCTGAATGACTTGCAGCGGATGCGCAGGAGCGAACCTTGAATTACAAGCATAGAATCACAACACAACGTGCGTAAACGCAATCGAGTTCACACTGTGACGAGACAGGATAATAAGCGTAGTGACTCCATTGATCGGAACGTTGCTCAATATTTGTTTTACATTCAACCTCTTTTGATGACCTCTAATTTTTTTTGTTATTGGGTTGTTATTATGATATAAAATTGATGGTATTATATGAATACCATCAATTTAATAGTATCAGACACTAGTTGCCTAAATATTTAAATCGAAACTTGAAATTTTGGTCTATAAAACAATAAGAATAAGATTGCATCATGCACCGTGTATGCGTGTACAGAAAGAGCTTTCTCTATTGTTTTGAAGCAATCCTTTTAACTAATTGCTTACATAATTATATGAAATTAAAAAGCCCATACCTTGCCTTTGAATAGAAGTAAGTATCTCTAGGCAAGTTTTTATTCTAAATAAAATCTAAATCGTAGAATTAGCTAAGTAGTATGAGTGATTGAATTAGCTAAGTAGTATGAGTAAATTAATGGAATATTAATCGTTAATTAACAGCCAAATTGCTGGCTATTCGAATCTTATCTGTAAACTATAAAGTTTTTTATTAACAGCTGATAACGATGACTGAATGAATATACCTACCTTTATTGCACACATGCAAAGTAAAAACCTTTTAAGATATCAAGTTTCAAAGTGTTCAATATGAACATAGTAATTCTGAAACCTTTAACTACATTTTGACAGTAACATCTAACTATCAGTGAATTCTAGTCAATGACCTAGAATTCACTTATTAGATAACATTCCGAGGAAACTTGGGTAAAATTTCTCTATAACAATTTAGAGGTCCCATGCTAAATCTATGGGAGACCTTAGTTAGAAACGATGTTTTTTTAAAATTTTGATTCATGTTTCTCTAAAAAGGCTTTCGTGCCTTTGGCAATGTTCGTTGACAAAATGATGAGACAGAAATGATGGTTTCTAATGTTTCAATGTTACGCTAGATATAAGTTAAATAGTCACTGCCTGACACAAAAAATGTTCCAAAAGAATAAAAAACCCAATTTCCGAATTGATTTGAGTAAAAAACTGCCAGTGATACGTATTGTATGTTGTTGTATATAAAAGGCCGGCGACACATGGCGCGGGTTAGTGCGCACCGGCCGCCCCGACGAACGGGACGTGAGGCCTCTGACCTGCGTGACACAGATACAAAACACGTAAGTTTATTTATCACTATTATAAATTTATCAGTTTTTGTTGTTAGCAACAGTAAATGAAACACAGTTTGCAAACAGAAAGTCACAATTCTCTCTTGTAAATATGTAACCTAAATGAAACACTAACGCTAAAAGGTTGTATTTAAGCTCTGGATATGTGGAGAATGTCCTCTGTTTCTTGTAACCATCTAGTTTAGTTGAGTAATAATTAGTGTAATAATAAATTTTAAAAATCATGAGTGAGTGATAATGTTAGATAGTGAATCTAGAATATGCAAGGATTATTTTACCATATCTCTGGCTTTGGAAAACTATGAAAAAATCATATGTAGACACATACCGAAGTATTTATATCGAAAACACCAAAAAATTATACATATTTTGCAAAAGATTTACTAAAAAGTCGAGTGAAATTCGTGCTATAAAATAACCGTGCTTTGGTTGGTACCTACGCTGATTAGAAATAAGAATAACCAGTAATTTTACTAGTTATTTTTTCATTTTATTATCTCACCAAATCGATGAGATGAAGGTCTAGCCCTACACATTGTGAATAATGAATCATCGATGCTCTATCAAGAGTTTCACCTCTATGAAATTAAAATATCCTAATCGCAAACTTATAGAAGTATTAATTTGCTTTTCACTTCTACTAAAATAATTGTACCTCTTAAGTTTTATCAGCCTAAAATCAACTAATGATATTTATAAACAAGCGGTAGCTTGCAGCATTACTTGCGTGGATTTCGGTTTGCCACAATTTTTTTCCTGCAACATCTTCACAACCTTTATTTTAAAATGAGTCTAAGATTTCGTAATTTTTTTTTGGTGCAAATCGAATCCCACCGTCTATCTAAACATTTTCATCAGATTTGACTACTTTTCAGCCTATACCATTCCATAAATATTATAGTAGGTACAACTGGTGTCTTAAAGTTCCACATCAGATGTTCTAGATCTTTAATTTTTTTCATGTCATATAAAATCTAGAAATTTAACCTAGTTTAAGTTTAGCTGGGCTATTTCTAAATTAATGTGGTTCTAAATAAATAATATTAATATTTCACAACATCACATATATTCGCAGGTAGCTCAAGCACCCGTGCTACGAATATCAAAATCCACAGTAAAATTACAAATATATACATTCAATACTTTTCTTTTCATTTGTAAAATGTATGCTGGGTGGATAAAACATTGGGCCCTGGATAGAAATCACCTTAAATCCCTATGATAGCACGTTTTACTTAAAGAAGAGATTCCTTTATTTTTTTAAATAACAATACCGCATACATAGTTTCAAGAGTAACTGCATTCAAAAATCAAGATTGGCCATTTTATTCCACCACTAGATACAGTAATTATTAAAAATAACCTAACCTACCTTGGGTATTGTAGATATTTGAAAAGAACCGCCTTCAAAAACTATGTTTTTTTTTTCGTTGTATATTTATACAGAGTCAAAGTAATGGACCGGCCAATCGAACTTTTTGACACTTATAGTCACCTCACCACCCCGCGCATTTTCTAGTTCCATGCACCACCCACCCACCATAGACCTTAGACCAACTTTTACTTAGAAATAATAAGGATACGTAGCTCCCAATCAAAATGAGACTATCCTCGACCTGAAGAAGAAAACGTTGTTGAGATCAGTCTAAATACCATGTTTCAAAGCGAATAAAGATTTGATTATTATGATTATGAACGTTTTATCAGAAATAGAAGAGTTTTTATCCTTTTTTACGAGGAAACCTTCAAGAAAAGAGCGTACTCCTTTTTACCGACCATAAAAGGAGGACTTCGACTGTATATATTTTTTATGTATGTTCACCGATTTCTCCGCCAATTGCTGACCGTTTTGCACAATTCATTTTCATTTGAAAGAACACACTTTCAAGTTGGTCCCATTTTCATCATGTGAGGATCTGATGAAGGGATCCCATAGAAATGTTTTTGTATTTTTTATCAAAGCTGCACCAGTATTTACGCCTGATTGTATTACTTTTGTGGGTAAGCTGATAATGGAAGGTCAACTCCTCAACGGTTAGGAGTTAAAAGATAACTCTTTCAATACCGTATTCACAATTAGGCCGATGGTTACTGGCGGGGGTGGGGGGACAGCGAGGGGACAAAAGTGGGACCGGGGGTTTACCAAAAAATAAAACACTAAAAAGCATGAAAATAAAAATCTACGTAAAAAAAACCGCCTTAAAAAACCACGAACTAAAAAGTGTAAAATAACGTGTAAACTATAATTTTTAACACTTCATACACTTTAAATAACATTTTATAACAGTACACTCGATTTATTTTTATGTAGATATTTTAAATATTTTTTTAAAAAGCCCGGCAGCGCACTTGAGACTCCTTTGACGTTACACACACCGACGAGCTAGTAAATATCAGGTGTCCATGGGCGGCGGTAATCACTTACCATCAGGTCATACGTCTGTTCGTCTGCCTCCTATATCATAAAAAGGAAGGTACTGATTTTAAGAGCACGCTATAAGTGATTTCCAAAAACAAATAGTTACATAGTGCAACTTAGAAGTACAGAATAGCGACATTCATTTCCATTTTATTGACGTGTGATTTCACGGCCACTGAGCAATCTCTTGGCGAATAAACGCGCATATAATCGCAACAAACTACTATATTATAAAATTTAGAACTTTTATTTACCGGAACGCAAGTATTGTAGTGATCGTGGTGAAAAATACAATTTCATCGTCAGTAATAATTTGGTATTTCAGTAAACATCCAGGTCCATGTACCTAACTATTCATACAACATCTCATAGATTGACCTGATTCCGTACGAAGTACGTAAGCATAAGACAACAGAGGAATTACATATATCATATACTTAAATACATACGAGTATATAACACTCAGACACTGAACAAACACAAGTATTCTTCACACGAATATTTCTCCATGGGCAGCGAACTCACGGCCTTTGGCGTATGAGGTAGGCCATCCGGCCACTCAAAATATTCTGATCTAGTTCTACATACATGATTTATAGAAGCCATAAGCATTTTTGATGCTTTAGTGGTTTAATAAAAATATATATACATATAGCTGGTTTTCCATTTTAATATTTCACAGATAGAAAAGCGGATGAAACTCGTACATTACTAAAGGAAATGCAAAGCGAACATGCAACAAAGTTATAATTAAATTGTCAGTGACGTATTAGCATTACCCGCTTATTTAATGCCTCTAATTTGTGCGTGATCATTGAGTCATTGGGGAAAGCGAAAAGTCCATAAAATGTTAATGATCTTCTAGCAATCGCTTGCTACGGAAGAGATGCAAATGATAGCTATACAAAACCAGTGATTGGGGATTTCCTTTAAAATGTTCCACAAAATGACAAATGATTTGCATATGTGACGTCGAACCGGTTAGTGTGGTCGGTGTTTTATAGCTCAAAATAACACGAGTCCTTACGTATACCTATCCAAATGATATGTGCAGATCGTTTACCTGAGGGCAAAAGATAGGCAAGAAGTCAATTCAGCCGTGTTGATAAATATAGGTAAAATGAGACGTATTGTATATATATATAATCTCGTTCACATAGGGCTATTTTTAATCCGTAGTTACCTTTTGGTTAATTTAACTATCAAACCAATATCAATATCTGTATAACAAATACTCAGAGTGACGGCCTATTTCTTGTCATATTACTTAAGCCTATATATGCACCTAATACCGGATTATATTATTTTTTTTTCTTTTTCTTGTATTGGTTCTGTATAAGTATGCGTTTTGTTATTCATATATTCACGTTATAGGTTTACTTTGTATCGTTCCGCTTTCTGTTAATATTAATTGTCAGTTTATTTTATTTTTTTTATATGAGAGGTGGCCGACGAGCAGAGGGATCACCTGATGGTAAGCAATTCCACCGCCCATGGACACGCGCTACACCAGTGGAGTCACAAGTGCGCTGCCAACCTTTCCCCTTCCCCCCCATTGCTCCGGCCTCCGGTAACCTCACTCACACGGCGGTATATTTTATGTTTGCATATTTTATTATGAGTCGTCGCTCGAAGGTACAGCCTGAAAATTAGCGCTGCAGCGGCTGCTTAGCGGTTGTTGTAGCACATGCTGAGGCTGAACCTTGTTCACCGCAACTTTATAATGTTCTGTCCTTATTTAGATTTGTATGTAATCATGTGTTGTGGTCAATAAATGATTTCTTATTCTTATAACTATTGGTTAAGCTAACTATTGGTCATATAACACATATTATTTGACCATTGGTTACTTTGTTAAACCATTTTTTTTAATGTGCTAGGTGACAGAAGAGCAAACGGATCACCTGATGGTAAGCGATTGCCGCCGCCCATGGATACCCGCGACATCAATGGAGACACAAGTGCGCTGAAACCCCCCTTTCTTCCGGATTGCGACTCCGGTACCCTCACTCACGCAGTGAAACACAGCACAGTTAAACTAGGTACTGATAAAAAAATCAGTTCTTAGTAACACATTTAATCAGTAAATATTTTCATACGAATTAAACTTCTACATCGTTACTTTTGGAACTTTATGAAGACGCAGTCAATTTAGACAGTTGCACCAATCATAAGTATTCATTCCGGTCCTAATGCATATAAAGAAGTAGTTCTTTAGCAATTGAAATAAAACGGAGGTTGTTTAGTTTCACACTAGATTAAGCCTAACAATACATAAATTTCCTCTGACACATGACTTGCCGTTTAATTCATTATTCAGAACGCCACAGACCTTGGGTTGAGCAAAAACTCGTGACGTGCAACAATCCCTTCCTCCGCTTGGCCTAGTATACCGAGCCACCTTGCTCGGAAGTCTCAGTTTGTCGTCTCTAGCCTTTAGTCCTTCCTTGCATCCTTTCACTCAAACCACTTATTATACTGTTTATACAAACATAAACACAGGAAGTACCATTCAAAATTATGCGAATAATATTATGATTACGAAGAGTTTTAACTGTTTATAAGCAATTAAATAGAAGTCCTTATTCATTTCATATACCTACTTTATAGGTAAGTAGGTAGCTACCGTTACCGTGTATTATATTTTTGTAATTATTATCTTGCATAACCTGAATGCCAAGTACGCCATAAAAACATTATAATTGCAGACCTTTATTCAAGTATGCATATTACTCATAGGTACCTGTCTTTTCCGGTTTAATGTTCCTATGCTATTTCTATTTTGCTCATATCCCATTTTTGCAATATTTTTTAAAATCCGAAATGCAAAATAAGTCTTTCGACTTTATTAAGCGATATATTACTGGCTCTTAAAGCCGCGTTGTGTAAGATCCATCGTCACAATTCCCATGGCATCCGAACACATAACAAGCTTGATCTGCAGAGATAAGGAAGAGTACGAACCCCCAACTTGTTTCCCAATAATAAGATCACAAGTCATCTGCAAAAACGTGAGCGAGCTATTATTAGAGTTTGTGAGGTGCTCCGCTTCACAATACTGTCATTACCAAGTTACAACATCGCGAAGCATCTCGTTGCTTCGCTTAATAAAGAATACTAAGAACCCAGGCCAAGGAATTAAGTCTAAGACTTCATTGTGTAGGCACTCAAAGGAATCTATTTCCATGTCCGCGCGCAACGTTATTTCACAAAGATTAATGACGCTGAGATAAAAACTATCAATTAAAACTTTAACCTAGTGACGTAAAACTTATACAAAACCGTAGCCGATTAATAAATACCATTTATGCTGTAGGTATTTAAAACGTTATTAAAACTAAACTGTCGGTAATTCATTGAAACATAACACGCTATTAAAATTAGACATCATCTATTACTTTACACCAGTATGACAGATATCACAGTTTTATTACTTACGCTGATACACAGAATAATTGTATAATAAGGACAATAAATATAGCGTGATTATGCATTCTATTCAAAGCATCTAGCTTCATGTTTGTTATTAGGTATTCATTTTGCAAATTCCATGTAACAAGAGCATAAGCTTGACCCCTCAAAACCTCTATAAATAATAATTAAGAGTATATAACAGGATGACTGATGATAGTATATATTTATGAGGCGTATCCTTCCTGGTGTATTTCAAAACCTGCATGAAATTGTAGTGCTGAACCTGAACTTATTTTATTCTTATGTCTTGTTGCAGATTGAAAATGAGAGCGATAAGTCTCGTAGTTGCCCTAGCAGTGGCTTCAGTCTGCGAGTCAGCGACACCACAGCTCCGCTTCGCTTGGAAACAGCTGGACTACGCATGGAAAACACCAGCCGACCGCGAAAACGCTATCAAAGATGGAAAATTTGTGCAAGAACATAACTTGCCGCTCGGTCTCGCTCGGTGGAAGAACAAGGTCTTCATCACCGTCCCGAGGTGGAAGAATGGTGTTGCTTCCTCTCTTAACTACGTAGATGTGGATGGTGCTCTAGATCAACCCTACAAGCCCTATCCGTCTTTCGAAGACAACCTGATAGACGATCAGGTTAAAGAACTACCATCCAATAACACTATTGTGTCGGTGTTCAGAATACACGTTGACGCATGCGACAGACTTTGGGTTTTGGACACAGGATTAGCTGATATCTATGGTAAATATCAATAATAAATAAGTATCTCAATAAAATGATTTTTTTTCAGCCATTTACATAATATTTCAAAAAATTAAAAGCATTAATACATTATTTATATGAAATTCTTCACTGTTATCTGCACGACGTATCTCTATGAAGAGAAAATAGCATAAAATATGCACAAGATATGGATTTATGTACGTTTTATGAGGAAAGTTTAGTTACGTGTTGTGTTCTTGTCTTATTAAGCTAGTTAAAGTTACTATATTTTGATACGTACAGTATACACATGTATCTACGGAATATATTTCCTACCTTTTTAAGTAGCATCTAAATGCTACTCATTGATTTCAAGATTCTGTTTTCTGATGTCTCAGTGAGTATATTCGGAGGTAACTTCTCGAATTACTGAAAGTTGTCTGGTTTCGCTTTGAGGGATAAGACCAACCTGCAAAAATTTACACTAAAATTGTTTAATGCCTGGTTATTAAGTTGTTTAAATGTGTATAACAAAGTATCTATCTTCTACTTGCACTATGTTGTATGTGTATAACTGTTAAAATAATGTTGAGTAGCCAAGCAGATTCCACAAATACGTTTTAGATGATAAGTTCATTGCAATTAGCCCTATCGGTGATGGAAAAATACCACATGCTCTATGTAGGTGATCTAGTACTCTTAATTAAACGCTTTGCAATGCTAAATATGCCGCAGAACTACTTCGGCTGTAACAAAGAGCTATTATAGCATTTATATAGATATGAATGATGATATTCCATTGTTTTCATAGATATACAGTTTTGCTTCCATCTTGAACAACATTTGTGAAACTATTATTGTTTTAATTATTTACTCTCTGACAGCTTACATCTTACATATTTTTTTATTTTATAGGTTCTCCGAATCAAGTCGTTGGACCATCAATCGTGGTTTTTGATTTGAACACTGATCAACTAATCCACCGATACTTCTTCAAAGTCTCCGATATGAAAGAGGATTCATTCTTCGCTAATATTGTAAGTTAAACAATACGTAAAATATATGCTGTTGCTTTTACTACTTTTAGTAAAACCATTTTCGTTTATTCCTTCTAAAGTTCTCGAAGCAACCATAAAAGCTGCAGTGGTAGCTGGTTTATTTAAAAAATTTCAAATTGATAATTATAAAATTGGTGATTATTTTCATTGTATTCGTGTCGTTTTGTGATCAGGATCGGTATTATTGAACTAATGGAATGAATTTCATCACAGGTGGTCGACGTAGACAAAGAGACATGTGACAACGCTTTTGCCTACGTGCCTGATCTTGGAGGCTACGGAGTCGTGGTCTACAGCCTGAAGCAAGACGACTCCTGGCGGATCTCTCACCACTACTTCCACTTTGAGCCTCTGGCTGGCTCTTACAATGTCGGTGGGGTCGAATTCCACTGGACTGACGGCGTTTTCAGCATGGCCCTTTCTGAGCCCAGAGAAAATGGGTGAGTATAGTTTCCAATATATTTACAATGTATATACGCGGACGTCTATAAGAATTTAAATATTTTTACATGCTTAGGTAAATAATTATCCCGTTATATGACTATCGTGTATTAGACAGTTATACCAGTATTTTTAACGTTAGCTAGTCATTCCTGATTTTAGTTAAGTATTCTGTAAACTGCTTAAACTTAAATTTGAAATGGCATTCTTGGAACCCAGAAGGAGTGGGTGAGTGGGACTGACCTTAGCGACTGCGTCTACGCATATTGAATAGGCACGTTTGATATGCTCGGACAGACTCGATTTATAGGGCTTATATAAAAACGCTTGCTGCTACCATTCAAACGATTGTTGATAGGAAACAGTTTATAGGAATACCAGTTTAATATGCCGTTAACCTGAATAACTTCGCTGATGATCCCAAGGTTTGAGAAATATGAAATGTTTGAGTCGTGATATTCGCTTCGTGTCTTACCATAAAGTTATTAATTAAAAGAAAACTAAAGTTGTAGACCTTGGTGAAATATCAGAAGCGAATGGGTTACGTATTAAGTACAATGACCGGAAACACAGATAAAATGGGTTATATGTGACTTAACGATGTCCAAATATGCAAATGGGACTAGGAGTGCATCATAAATGTTGCAGTGGCTCCAATTAATGTTTATGTTACAGTTACGGCTAGTTTACGTAAGCTTAATATATGATTGGAGTGGTTCAAAGATTTATTAGCTGTCAATTTAGTGTAGATCGGAGTTTGCAGCTTGACAAGTGGTGAAAGGTTGGGATGGCTCGTGTATGTAAATATCAGCAGGTTGTTGGTCCGACATTGACCCCAAAACCGGCAAACCGTTCGTTCAGAGCGCAGGTCAGCCAAAGGTCGGCAGTTAATTTATTAATTAACTTATAACTGTCTGTGAAAGTTACGTAATTGTTCGTAGTATGCCAAATGCGGGAGTGGTTTATTTTTGTTGGTTAGCTTAGCTTTAAAACTCGAAACTGGATTATCATTACTGGGATTAGGTACCAGTGTGTAAATATCTCATATTATATCTATAGGTTTAAATAAAATTAATATTCGTTATAATTTAAAAATCAAGGGTACATACATATTATTATTCATAATTCAACACATTTGGTCAGAGTATCAGTACATATCAGTAGAATAATCATTTTATATTACAATAAATTTCAATTTATATACATAGTTATTTTAATATTAGAATTTAATGTCAGTTTGATATTCCCTCACATTATAGAAGCATTTGTTAAGAAGCCACTCATCAATTCTTATCTTAAATAATTTTAATGGCAGGTCTTTAATATTATTAGGCAGTTTGTTCAACGTTTTTATTGCCATTAGGTACATATTGTTTGCATGAAATGTTGAATTGCATTTGGGATAATATAACTTACGTGCATGCCTCGTTTGTCTAGTAAAAGACTCAGCATGCGTTTTAAAGTATTCTGGGTATTTTTTAACAAACACACACAGTTCCCTAATATACATGCATGGAAGCGGCAGTACCTGGATTTTT
Source organism: Marasmia exigua (assembly GCA_019059595.1). Lineage (NCBI taxonomy): Eukaryota > Metazoa > Arthropoda > Insecta > Lepidoptera > Crambidae > Marasmia > Marasmia exigua. The sequence goes on from CM032466.1 coordinate 15,069,571, forward strand.
TTGAATAAAGGTTTACAGCTCTCAAGAAACCACGCTCCACAAACCGCCCGCACGCATTTCTTTTGTACTTTAAATGCCCTAGTTAACTAGTTTTTTGAGGTAAATTTTTTATTAACTACAACAAAGATCGCTTATTTTCAGTAGGTACCTAGGCTTAATTATGCAGTCGGGTTTTAATACATAGGTAGGTACCTAATTCCTAGCTAACAATTATGACACATTACCGACTTGGATGACTCGTGGCTAAGGTGCTGCTCCAAAACGAAAGTTCCGGGTATGTTTTTACAATTTCGAAACCGAACATTTTAAATTTTTCGGGTTTTGGTGTAATCGTCATACAAGTACTTATTTCGAGACTAGATGACCAATTTTATTTATTTTCCGCATACCAAGGCCGAATAATCACAGAAAAAACTACCAATAACTGGAAATTAATCCAGCTTTAATATAGTTCATTGTAGGAATTTAAGGTACACGAAACTTAAATTGTATTGAACCGATATAATATTCTTTACTGATTACTGATCAATCGTGGGAGAGCCACTTTTTGGCATGAATCACGACCACGACCGGAGTGATACCACGGTCTCGCAGAAAACCGGCGTGAAGCAGCACTGTGCTGTGTTTTGCTGCATGTGTGAGGGTACCGGAGGCCCAATCCGGGGGAAAGGGAGATTTAAAGGTTGGCAGCGCACTTGTAGCTCCACAGGTGCCGCGGATGTCCATGGGCGGCGGCAGTCGCAGGTGATCCGTAACTCGTCTGCCACCTATCACATGAAAAAAATATATCTTCTATATAATATAAATTCGATTGTCCTTCTCAGGTACCGGACGGTATTCTTCCACGCACTTTCCAGTACAAAGGAGTTCTGTGTGTCAAGCGAGTTGCTGCGGAACTACACCCATATTGACAAGGACGAGGCTTTCCATGACTTCAAGGTATGCATTCTAGGTAGAACTGCCTACTATCTTATTATATGCTACGGGTGCCTGTTGACGGAAGCTGTAGGTACTACTACTTACTCACTTACTTACTTACATGAAGGATCCCAGTTTTCTAATTGACAATTCTCAACTTATAAATTCATACAACATCTCATACATTGATCTGATTCCGTACTAAATAGCTAAGCACTGTGTTACGGATGTCAGACAACAGAATAATTACAAATATAATAAATAAATACACATATTACACCCAGACACGGAACAAACACAAGTGTTCTGTCCAGGGTGGGATCGAACCCACCCTGGAGGCATGGTGACTACCAAATGCGCTATCCGGTCAGTCTTATGGAGGTTGAGTTTTTTGTCACCGGCCAAATTTTAACATGGAGTTTTTTTACTCATAACTAATTTATGACCAATTCGTAGGTAGTGAAATCAAAAAAATCTGCTGTTCCATATCCTACTCGTAAGTTTAAGAGTCAAATCATTGAAATGTATGTGATGGCTGATATTTTTTATTTATTTATTTGGACAATCAACAAGATACACCTTAAAAGCTAAAAGATACAAATTGTCAGGTACATGCGTTTGTGCAGCCTTAATTACAGGTTGCCACAGCATATGGCTTCCCTTATGCCGAAAAAAATATATTTTGTTAAATAATTTCGTTTTTCAAGTTAGTTTTCAAGTATTTATTTGCAAACTAAGTGTACAAAGATGGTCTTACAGCTATTATTACAAATGTATTTCACCATAGGTTCCATGCGAAAACTTGTTTCTAATGATAACTAGAACATCAGTTAAAATTGTGTTAGAGATAAAAACCTATTATAAATTAAGAATAAGACAGTATTCATTACGTAACATGCAGTAGTATCAGAAGACTCCTTTGTCCGCTACCTAATTGCTGAGACAATCATCTATAATTACTTAAGGAAACACGGAGTAGGTATGTCTCCGAGTCCCTGAATTTCCTTAATTCAATTACTATAGCATGGGCCGTACAGTTCAATAGAAGCTACACAGAACCACTTGCTGTAATCATTAGTATATTAGGTAATATAAACGCCGTTTAAAAAACATACACGCCTATTTGAATGTCCATTGCTACAACAAAGATAGATTCTTCCACTTGGATGACTTCAAGGTTCATTCACGACTTGCAAAAGTAGGTACGTGATCTGCGCAATGATAGGCAATTGAATTGAACCGTTATGGATTTATTTTACGGTAGTTTCGTGATAGGTGCCTTTGATGTAGGCATTTTAAGTACATAAGTAATATACATAGTTATACTCTATGTAGTTTGTATCTATTTGAAAATTTGTCTTAGCAAATATTTCGTACACTTACTTTTGGATACCTGCCATTGAAACGCCCATCCATTGTGGGTTGTTATCTCTCTCCTACGTTATATCTGAAAAACTAAGTTAGGTACCTTTTAACCTTAACAAGGTTCATTGCACGTGATTGAAAGTGGATACTTCATAAGGTTACCTTGTATCACGTGCAATGACGGATCAAATGGAATCAATTATAAAGAAACATTTTAGTCCAGAAACTTTCCTCGTTTACTTAGTGGTAGCGTGGACTATTAGTCCATGGTGGTAGGTACCTACCTATACTGTTAATGCAATTTAACTTTCAATAATGCATCATTGCATCAGTTCCTACAACGTCGATCATTAGCTTACTAATACTTTATGGTGTTATTGAGTCTCAATAAATAAAATGTTCTTGATTTTACCACTAACTGTTACAACAGAAGTATAAGGTAATACAGATAGTTTGCTCTAATTTATAATTTAGTGTAATGACTTAACTGGTCGGTTAAATTAAAGAGCAGTTGCGGTAATGTTGGTGATTTTCTGTTTAGCACCTTACTACGAGGGACGTAACGATTTAAATAATTATGGTCATAATAACGTTGCATCAATCATTTTGCAGTTGCTGGGCGACCGAGGTGAACGAACCCAATCTTCAGCTGGCGTCTATGATCCCTCCACCAACGTCCTGTTCTACACACAGGTAAATATCATTTTAAGCGCATCATTCTAGTGTTCCCAGTTGCGTCCAAAGCTGTCGGTTCGCAGCCCCTGGACACTTGGACTATGATCCAGGATTCGGAGCATTGTAGCGGTATCATTTTAAACCTATCAATGCCAATAAAAAAAGATCTATATCTTTACGTTCGCAGCTGTACCTACATGGAATACCTACATAATAGACGTGTGTAACTCTTTACTGAAACGACTCTGTGATCCGACTCAGCCAAATGATACACTGTTCCCAATCTCCTAGTGAACCTAATGATCCGAATGAGCGGAATGAATCACGGATCTATCTGAGACGATGTTCCAAATGAAACGTTTCACTGTTCCGCATCTCAGCACTGATCCAGTTGAAAATGTTCCAATCTTTTTAAATATACGATTTTGCCAGGTCTAATACATAGGTAATTATCCCGTAGAAATAAGACGTTTTTCCCGTAATCAAATTTGTAGGCCTTAGCTTTCTATTGATGAAATATTTTTTCTGAAATAAAAAAATAACATACATAAATACTTTATAGATCTTTCCTCTTTAGAATATTAGAACTATGTTTGAATTTTGGTTTGATCGGACTAAAGAAGGCATACACGCAGTAAATTAACCATAGTGTCTATTGTCATGGAGAGCCAGAAAGTTTTGTTGCTATTTCGATCTTTCTATGAATTTATGAATCACTTTGCCTTGGCTCAGATTCGTTGTATTCTAATAAAAATAAGTAGGAACATTTTTCAATTATAAAATAGGTAAGTAAGTAACCGATTCCATAGACTACAAATAGATTATAAGTAAGTAAATTACCTACATTGTAGATGCCTTCAAACAGGTTTGACAAACCCCATTATCAAGGTGATCTCCTTTTATTATTTATTGCGCTAACTTTTTACAAAGATGTTTGCCTTCGTAAAAACGAAGTCATCTAGTTACAGAGCTCGAGAATTATTTTATGAATGATAATTGTTGCAAAAAAGATCGTAACCATTACGTCGGTGAAGGCTAGTGTATACTTAGACGTTCATACCTAATGCGTATCGATATTGCGAAAAAATATCCATGTGTAATAATATAATGTACACACGCCGTGGGGTCCCCGGCAGAGTAGAATAGGCCACCCTCACTCTTACCGAGGTGTCGTAAAAGGCGACTAAGGTAAAGCTGCTGTCATGATCATTAGCACCCAGAGAAGGAAAACTCTGCATTTATATCAAAATCCTCGCCAACCCGTCCGCCAAGCGTGGTGAGTATGGCAATTACCCCTCATGTGATTGAGGGAGGCCCGTGCCCCAGCAGTGGGGACTTAAATGGGCTGATGATGATGATGTACACACGGCGTCATGTCGAGTTACCCTTGTTGACCTTTGGACCGTCCTTATGTCTGGGGCACAAGTGCTATTTTTCCACTGCAGGGGGGTTACTTGATCTGACGCTGACTGTACATGTAGGTACGGACAGCCACACGTCAATATGCCTATACAGTTCTGTCAAATTTATTCAATGGAACCTTTAACCTTACTTAATGTCGAACACTTACGGTTCAATACCTATCAATTGAGGAAATTGGACAGACTCGGACCTGTGACTATATCTGTGCTTTTCGGTTTGTGATAGCTGTAATCACTAGCATAGGTATTATTAACTAACGTTATTTAAACCTTTGTGAACAAAAATGGTTGTTATAAAGCAGTTTTCATATTTTTTTCCAAAATTTTGTATATTTTGTATTGGTTTCAAACGTCAAAACTGCTTTATAACAAAGGTGTATTGAAATATCCATTCATATTACTAGTGTCCCCCTGTTGAACACTGGTGTACTACGTACTTGACCCGCTGTCCTATATAGGTGCTATTCGATTGATCATTTGGCGATGATTAAATTAAAATAAGTGATCAGGTTATGAGCAATAGCCCTAATACAGGTTGTCAGGTAAATTAGTGCAATAATTGCCCCTGGTTAAACACACTCATATTGAACTAATGGCATGCAGCAAAATCTATTTTGCCTATATATCTACATACTACTGTATGTAGATACCTACTAAAACATGTTATTAGCCTCTTACATTAGTATACTTAATGTAAAAAAAGTAAAATAAAATGACGTTGATAAAAATAATATCTGACGAAAAATATAATAAGTTTACTAACGACTCTTCTTCTCAAAAGAAGCAATCATGCAAAATTTTGTTGGAACAAAATTATATGGTCACACAAATAAGATTTTTGTTAAGAATAAGTGCTAGTTTGACCTTGAAACGATTAACACTGCTTATTTCTATACGTTTGATACTTCTAACGAAGCTTTAATTAAATAAAAATCTATTTTCCAGGTAAACCGAGATGGCGTCGGCTGCTGGAACTCAAATAAGCCATACACCCCCGAGAACAATCCACTGATCATCAGCGACCCTACTTTGTACGAGTTCCCCAACGACATCAAGGTAATTACCTACATAATCAATCAAAAGATAGGTTCTCAATCCCACGTTGCGTTCCTTTCTTCGTGACACTAATTATACCCATTTCAACTGTAGATCAAAAAGTAGATTTTGGCTGAAAGAAAATACTAGTAGAACGTTACGTGATTAGGTACCTATAAAACATGTTACGCAACTATTAAAGTGACGGGTAGGGCACTCTAGCGACGCCAATAGATTTTAATTTTTAGCTACTAAACCGGATCTATTTTAAACAATTTCGGGGTTACAATCTTTCGGCAAACACTTATCATCATCATCGTCAGCCCATTTAAGTCCCCACTGCTGGGGCACGGGCCTCCCTCAATCACATGAGGGGTAATTGCCATACTCACCACGCTTGGCAGACGGGTTGGCGAGGGTTTTGATATAAATGCAGAGTTTTCCTTCTCTGGGTGCTGATGATCATGCCAGCAGCTTTACCTTAGTCGCCTTTTACGACACCTCGGTAAGAGTGAGGGTGGCCTATTCTACTCTGCCGGGGACCACACGGCTAGCACGGCGGCACGGCGGGGGCAAACACTTATACTATTTATTTAATACTTTAAGTTAACTGTTTGGTCTGCTTTTGCACTCGAATTCGGATTACCGCCAAAAGTGGCCGCTTTTGGCGTGAATCAATTTTTCGCGTACAACATTTGTGCATGGTTATTTAATAAATAGTATAAGTGTTTGCCGAGAGTTTGTAACCCTTAAATGGTTTATAATAGAGCCCGTTTAGTAGCTAAAAATTACAATCGATTAGCGTCGTTAGTGTAGCCTACCCGTCACCTTAATACAATTATAAGAGTAGATAATAGGTATGTATTACGTGCTATTCTACCTAGTGCCGACTTTTTGATTCGTGGTTACTTTTTGGTTAAATTAACTACCTATAGTTAATTGTCTAATCAATTGTCGAAGTGACAGCGTCAAAGTGACGTAATTCCTTGTAATATAACTATTGGTTAAGCTTACTATGGCTCAAAAAACACATATTGGCGATATTTGACCATTAGTTACTTTTTAAACCACTAGTTCAGTTTGACTACGGATCAAAAAATTGGCCTTTAGGAAATAAGTTTATCGCAATATTACTTACTAGTTAATTGTTGTATTAAACTTCCGAATCGTTTAAGTACTTAGATACATATAACAACTTTCGCAAGTTCTACACAACCAATCATTTCCCATGCCAGGTCGACGACGAAAAGAACCTCTGGATCTTGAGCGACAGAATGCCGAAGTTCCTCTATAAGTCACTGGACCCCAACGATGTCAACTACAGGATATTCAGCATCAGCACTGCGGACGCTATCGCCGGAACTGCTTGCCAATAAATAAATTGGGTGACACGCGATACATTCTAATTATGTATTATTATTGGCGGAAATCCTTTCGGGTTTCTCCGAGTCACCAGTATTTTGTTGGTCATTCATTGTTAATGACATGCTGATAATTTGAAGAAAAAACCAGTTGACTCATGGTTTGATTGTGATGTTTGTTTATTGCCTACCTATAATGTAAAATCTTCTCTAAACAATTTACGGCAATGATAGTGTTTTATCTTTTAAGGAATAAATATTTTCTTCATTGCAAAGGTGGGCATTGAGTGGTCATGAAAAATAATAAATTGTTCTATAGCTTTTGCATTGTAACAGATTTGCATTTAACAAGTAATCAGTAGAGTAAAATTATCTTCAAGGAATATTTTTGGGAAGTTTGTCATAAAATGGCAGTCGATAAGATACGTATGTATATAGGTACGATAGAATATCCTCTAAATTGTCTATTGTGTTTAATATCTATCAAATAAGCAATTTTCGATGAAATACAAACATTCTAATTTACAATACCTAGTAATAGAAGTCACGTATAATATATGTATCTCAATGAACTAAGTAAGTCTACGAATGATTAAATTAGTTAATTCCATGTACAAAATAAATTCGGATATATATGTTAAGCATTTAGATATATCTACTACTAAATAGGTTACCTACTTACATTAGAGATCCTAACGACGAAGAGTTCTTTAAAAGTGTATGATTAGCATCAAAAGTATTATTATCGTAAAATGTCAGTCTTCCTTATTTATATTGTCCCATAAGTTTATTACGAGTAGGTTTGACAAATGGGGTGTACCCCACGTCTACTTTTGATGCTGACGTTTTCACCTCATACTCACGTGTCCTGTTGAGTGATAATTCGGTTACGAATATTTAATTGAAATAATGTGACAAGTTTATTGTAAGTTGTGATTTAGGTACTTAAATAACTGAATATTGATTAAAAGTTTTAGGTGCTCTCTTTTGTCCGATTTTGGTACGAGTGCCTAATATAACCAGATCACTTTGTTTAAATTACCTACATCAACCATAATTAATTAACATTTTTTTATGTCATAGGTGGCAGGACGAGCCAAATTCCATCCACATCACTAAACTTGGATGGGTCCTTACATTATCTAACCTTCTTCTTTTCACGCACAGTGCACAGTGAAACTGTAGAACCAACTACCTACCATCGGTGATGTCCGCGAACTGATACGACCTCATGATCTTCAAGAAAAGAGCTTAATCCTTCCTTAAGAACCGGCAACGCATCTTTGATGCGTCGAGTTCCGTTTGCCCATATAGTTTGAATTTTATGTTTTAGCCCCTGAGCCGCTTCTCCACCTGGTACGCTAAAAGGGGTCGTCAAATAGGATAATGTAGTTAATCAAATTATACTTTTAGAGGAAAAGTAGCTGCTTACATATATCAGTTCTTACTTCTTAAAATTGAGACCTTTAATTAAGTATATTATGCTAAATAAAAGTCCCATATACTTACTTCAAAGTGAAAGAGGGGCATCAAAATTGGTTCGAGTGTTTATGGGAAAATAATAATTTTGAATTCATCTTGTAAAGGATACTAAGTTACTAGGTTAAAGTCAGCTGATGTGCTCAAATATGGTTTGTATTTGTAACAACTACTAAATGTATGTTTTTAATAAAAAGACTCAGAATCTTATAGAAACAGAAACATTATTTATTTGCATAATACACATTTGATACATAGATGGTATAAAAAGTATCAGAGTCACGGTATTCAGCCTACCAGTAGGAGCGCAAATGGTGTTGGTATGACAAAATTCTGAAGTCCTAAAAGATTACATTGATAAATCTAAAATTAACAATTTATAATAATAAAAAAAACTTTACATGAAAATCTAAAATTAACAAAATACTTATACTTACATAGAATTATGTATTAACTAATATTATTTATAAATTATATCTATGTAAGTTATTTTACAGATCTAATAGGTATATTTTACATGGTTTTATGAGATCAGGTGAGAGTTTAGAGATCAGAGATAAGTAATTACATGGTAGGTATTATGTTAGTTATTTTCACAAATCCAGAATCTAAACATATTTTACAATTTTACAAAATCTAAAACTGTAAGGTATTTATTTATCTAAGTATATAAAGTTATATAAACAATACCAGATATAATCTAAGTTGACAAATCTATAAATATATGTTTTTATTAATATTAATAATCGTGACTAGGTGTCGGTAATGTCCTATTAACTTAAATAATAATAAACATAATCAAACATTTTAATCAAACATTCAACCGCAGCCGTGTGGTCCCCGGCAGAGTAGAATAGGCCACCCTCACTTTTACCGAGGTGTCATAAAAGGCGACTTAGGTAAAGCTGCTGGCATGATCATCAGCACCCAGAGAAGGAAAACTCTGCATTTATATCAAAACCCTCGCCAACCCGTCTGCCAAGCGTGGTGAGTATGGCAATTACCCCTCATGTGATTGAGGGAGGCCCGTGCCCCAGCAGTGGGGACTTAAATGGGCTGATGATGAATCAAGCATTCACTCAGCATAATACAGTACATAATGTAAGTCGTCTTTTTTTTTAAACAGAATTGTTACACAGCATACAAATAACTCCTGCTGAAGCTCGATAAATATCGAAAACTCAGTTCAACAATTAAAAGAGGTGTCAAATGTCCATAAACAAGTAGTCGGGTTGAAATCTTTTTACTAGTTTAGTCAGATCGCAGGACCTATCGTTGACAAAACTAAGTTAAATACTTACAACCTACTAATTATATGTCCGTCTCCTGGTTCTAAGCTAACTCTCCACCAATTTTCAGCCAATTCGGTTTAGCCGTACTTGAGTTATTAAAGTGACGGGTATGGCACACTAGCGACGCCAATCGATTTTAATTTTTAGCTACTAAACAGGATATATTTTAAACGATCTCGGAGTTACAACCTATCGGCAAACACTTGTACTATTTATTAAATAACCATGCACAAATGCTGGGTTAGTATTTGTACGCGAAAAATTTTTTCACGCCTAAAGTGGCCGCTTTTGGAGTGTGTAAATTTTTCGCATACGCGTTGGACCCAACATTTCTGCATGGTTATTTAATAAATAGTATAAGTGAGTGTTACTTCACAAAGGTTTAACAAAAAAATTATAAATAAGGCCCTAGTATTTAAGTACATAGTTAAATAAATAAATAAAAATAAAATAAAATATTTATTTCAGATAACTTATGTCTTATACAACTTTTGATCAATGAATCTTATATAATAGTACACATATTTAACATTTTGCCTGAACTAGGGTGACCTGTGTTTCAGGCTAAAAATAGATCTTAGAAACTTTAATCGTATAAGTAAGCAATAAATTACAACTTAAACTTAATTTTACCCTACGCTAACAATTAAAATTAGGTGATAGTTATTTAGGGACAATGAGTAATTTCTCTGTATCATCGTAGGACAACTTCAGTTGACTTGGTAATGACCCTGATTCATACACCAAAGGTCGTGGGTTTGATTCCCACTCTGGACAATCATTTGTGTGATGAACACTGAGTTGCCTGATATTCGTGACGCAAGTCCACAAGCTACTAAGTATTTACGGAATGAGATCATGAGATGTTGTAAGATTTTTTTATTAAGATAGTTTACCGTATAACAACTCATTACATATGTTCGTTCATAATCTCCTCATCTTAGTGTGTAATTCCTGTTGCGTCCAAAGCTATCATTGGAGACCAGGGTACCTACACTTAGAACATGATTCAGGATTGGGGAGTCTAGTAATTCCAATGAAGCGACTGCCGTCTGACCTTCGCAACCCTTTTGACAAGGGAACCAGACCAACTGAATCATAATTACACGTTTCAGAAATTGTCCATATATATAGGTTTGCTCACGATGTTTACCGTCATACCCGAGCTAATGGTAGAAATACGCACATAGAACTTATCCACTGAGTTTATAATCTATACATAAATAACAATAAATAAGTAAAAAAGGCATCTAATTAAAAACCCCTAAGATAACATATAAAAGTAGCGAGAAGATAAACTCAAAAAATATTATCTGCTCATGTTTACATACATACATGCTTTGTCCTATTGTCAGACTTTAATATTTTATGAAAAAGACAGATGTACTTAGATAAATAGTTAAGTAGGTAGTTACTACTCAATTTACATTCCTTTTACTCTTCGGCTGTACATCGTTCGACGTTCAACAAATCATTCTGAACCGTAATAGCCACTTCATAAACAATATTTTCCAATATACAATGCGGGTTCCTTCTATACATTGAATACGACACGATCACTAGTTAAGTATTGGTTATATACAACGTGCAGTTTGAGTCGGTGGCATTCAAGAGTGGTCTGTGAATCGAGCACGAACACAATGGAGTCAAAATTCAAGACTGAATTTATCGGCATTATCGGGAGGTAAGCGATTGGATTCAAATATTAGCATCCATTGACATAACACACCTTCGATTAACTAACAATGATCGAATAACCATGCGCGAGAATCGCCACGAAGGTTAAACGCGAAAAAAACCTTTCAATAAAATATTGTGAGGTCAAGGAGAATGTTTTAAAAAGTACCTACGTATTTTTACCATCTGCGAAGGCTTTTTGATAACAATATATTTTTTAATATTATTATTAATATGTAGCGTCTTATTATTACAAAGCGAATCAGGATATCCCATCATAGTAGCGATAACTTGATTTCCTTTGCCCTGCAGTGGGAAAGTTTATAGGTGTACTAGGAGTCAGTACTATTACCCAGTGTGGGTAATTTCTCCTTTCTTATAGCAGGAGGGAAAAAATTAAAACTTTGAGAATAAAATAATAATAAGAACCTTTTCGTAATAGGTTATAAGTAAATATTTCTCGGCCTTATATCGGGTAGTTTCAGTGGTTGTTTGGAGTACTTACCTAAATACTTGCCTACTAAAATTCATGTCAGATCATTATTATTAGAGTTAGGTATTATAATATACCTATTTGTTAGTTTTTCTTCTTAATAACTAGGTAATTAAAATTGTTCATAAGGACTTACTTAAATTATTAATTATTGTACTTAACATTAAGGTCTACCTATCTTTAAATGATATAAAGTAATAGTTAAATGTCTATAAAAATAGCAATTTTCCCTCTTAAAAGTTAAGAGATACCTATATAAGTGTTTAAGTATTTTTATTTAAGGTGACGGGTAGGGCACACTAGCGACGCCAATCGATTTTATTTTTTAGCTACTAAACCGGATCTATTTTTAAAATTTCGGGGTTACAATCTCTCGGCAATCACTTATACTATTTATTAAATAACCATGCCAACCAACCAACCATTTTTTTAAGAAAACAACAACAGAATAAATAACATGCAGGATCTATTCCGATAAAACTTAGATCTAATTATCTAGCATATTCGTTAATCCACAAGATATGGTCAACGCTAGGTATACTAGACATATTGTTTGTTGTACACGTCTGATTTGCAACACCCAGAATGATCCGCTATTAATATGTTTCTGTTTATTTACCATTAAAAAAATACAAGCATTGAATAATAAAAATATAAATCTTACCAAACTAATTACACAGATTAGTGCATTTGTTAGGTATAGCTAACGAAGTTTTCTAAGGGACTCGGTACAACCTATTGCAAACATACTTAGTTATTAGATACCACTTACTATTTTTACTTTTATGAAACTCCATCCCCTGATAAGAGTATCGTGAAGTCAATAGAGGTTAATTTACATGTGATAACGCATGTTTATCTAAATACAACCAACAGATAAAAACAAAACATAACAGGAATAATAACTGTTATATAAGTAACCGTGTTGTATAAGTGGCCGTGTGGTCCCCGGCAGAATAGAATAGGCCACCCTCACTCTTACCGAGGTGTCGTAAAAGCCGACTAAGGTAAAGCTGCTGGCATGATCATCAGCACCCAGAGAAGGAAAACTCTGCATTTATATCAAAACCCTCGCCAACCCGTCTGCCGAGCGTGGTGAGTATGGCAATTACCCCTCATGTGATTGAGGGAGGCCCGTGCCCCAGCAGTAGGGGACTTAAATAGGCTGACGATGACGATATAAGTAACCTTCTTTATATAATTAATTGTCCGCCTTCGCTTCGCTTCGGTAATTTAATTTTAAAGCAAAATATTAACAAATTGTATTTTTCTATACGAACTTGATTCGTAGTTAACCAATTCTGAGATTATAAGTAAGTAGGTAGGTATTAAACGGAGACTAAAAATACTGAAATGCCTTTCATTCATCTTGCATGTATTTTCATGACAGATGAGCACTAAATATGACGAATCTTCCATACGACGTTTAAGCCCAATTTCACATAAAAAAATGCTAAATAATCTTATATAAAAATAATTTGTTCATGACCCTAGTTTTAAAAATAACGACACTTCTATACGGCGTTGTAACCCCCGTCACCCTTTCAGGATTGAATAAGAAAACATTAAAATATTTTCTATATGAATGTCCAAATTATAATTTTCATGAACTCGAGCATCAAATATGGCGAAACTTCCATAATACGTTTTAACCCCATTTCACTCCTTTAGGAGTTGAGGAAAAAAATGCAAAATATTTTAATTTACATAAAAATCCCAAATATAAATTTTCATGACCCTAGTTTGTTATTTTTAAACTAAACTTCCATACGGCGTTTTAACTCTTTTTAGGGGGTTGAATATAAAATATGCTGAAAGTACTGATATTAATTTTATATTAACAGTGCAAATACTAATTTTCACGATTATAGCAATATATATGACGAATATCCCTTTGGGGGTTGAAGAAAAAAAATGCCCAAATTACTTTTCTTAAACTTGTATAGATAGATAGATATACTTTATTGCACAAAAAACACAACTTAAAAAAAACTAGGCATTAGGTACATAAACTTAATTGTACAATTTCGGCGGTCTTGTCATATTATTAATTTGTATGATGACCCCAAATACCAATTTTCATGACTCCTACTTTAAAAATTACGAATCTTCCATAGAATGTTTCTACCCCCATTTTGCCCTTTTAGGGGTTGAATTAAAGAAAAAACTGAAACAGGTAAATTTTATTTTTATATAAACATAATAGGATATTCAAAACTTTAACATCAAAAATAACAGGCTTTCATAATATTGTTAACCCCCATTTCATCCCTTTAGGGGTTGAATTTTTAAAAACCCCTTCTTAGTGCGTGCCTACATAATAAAAACTGCCCATGTTCCAATTTTCATGATTAATTGTCCAGTAGTTTCGGTTGTGCGTTGATAGATCAGTCGTCACCCGCCGCGTTACCTCTTTATTTTTAGAAGTATGGATAAAAAGAAACTGTAAAAGAGATAAATCATAAAAAGTGGCTGTGACAGTCGGAGAGACGCACAGACGGACAGACATGACGAATCTACAAGGGTTCCGTTTATTGCCATTTGGCTACGGAACCTTAAAAAAATATATTTTTTTTATTTTGCTCGGCGAGACCACAACTTTATCGGAGTTACAAAAAGCTATAACCAGCATATACTATTAACTAAAACCCAACACTAATACATATGTTTCGTAAACAAATATTATTGGCAGGTAAGTAGTGAGAGGGAGGATCAAAACGATCTTAGCGTTCAAACCTGTGATTCAAACCTTCCGAAGATCTGAGCAGTTCACAAAAGACAACTGTATGCCAGTATACGCCAAGGTGCAACTTCATTTGTTGTCCGAGAACAAATGACAATAATGACAAATACAATAAAGTTTAAAAACTAAAACCCGACTACCAAAAAAACACGCTCTAAAAAGTACGCTACGTAAACTTTATTTTTATTTGACATATTTTTAGTTTTGTAAATATAATTACATATTTGAAATGTGCCAAAAAACCTCTTTCATTTAATACCCCACACGGTACCGTCAAGCAAAATTTTTTTTTAGTTCCTTACTCTAAGTCCCCTAGAGGGCGCTGTAGTCAATTTAACGTGATGTCATATCGCCTATAACCAGAAGACAATCAAGACGCTTCTAACGACACCTCATTTGTTCAAATATTAAATTATGTATTATTAATATAATTAAAAAAATCGACTTTAATCGTACGACGCAATGGTGCGGGATCGAACCCACGATCTCTAAACCACTCCACTGTTATTCAGAATAAATAAAATCTACCTACCTTTCCATTACCCAAAATTATAAAAACTGTTAGCTAAGGGTTTTATGTTTCGAAAATAAATTGAAAAGAATTAGTCACAAAGAATATAGTAAAATATAACGTCTAGCCGGTTTTATGGTCATTCAAAGATTCAAGGGCAAGTCCATTTTATAAGTATGAAATTATTAAAAAATAATTATACCAATGAATAACCCATATAATTTGCACCAACTATTATAAAAGAACCATTGACATAAACGAAACATTTGATATAGCTACCACTCAAAATTCATATGAAATGCATACAAAATACTTGCGTGTGACGTCACATCTCAGTAGCCATTTGTACGGAGCGATTTGGGTTTGCCCAAAATAATGTGATTTTAAAGTTGTGATATCCCTAGTTGTTTAAATGAGAATGAAGTAGGTAATTCTTTCAACGATGTTTCTATCATTGAGAGGTCTTTTGATTACAAAAATAAATAATGTCAAATACCGTATCTTCTTGGAGTCTTCTATCAGTTCTTTATTATTTTTCTAAATAAATGGCTAACTTTTTTTGGTTAAAGCTGTCAGGCCTACCAATGTGTTTAATGTACCTATCTCTATTGATCTTAAATATCCTGTGTTCCAGCGGCCTGATCGGGCGGTCATGGGCGATGCTGTTCGCGTCCGTGGGTTACCAGGTGACAATCTACGACATCGTCGTCAAGCAGTTAACAGACGCTCTTGAAGACATCAATGCAGCAGCTGAAGACTTTGGAGAAGGATGGCCTACTCAGAGGCAACCTCAACGCTCATGAGCAGTTCAAGTGCATTAAAGGTTTGAATTTTTTGAGTTCACCTTCTTAGCAGTTAGGGCTCTTTACATGTTGGTGGCCATTTACATGGAGCGCGTCGAGCCTGTGTGGGATCTTTTGTACGTCCCCTATCCTTAGCACTCCTACCTCATGAATATTTATTCATGTACTCCTACTCGACTGCCTCGATGGCGCAGTGGTTAGTGGGTCGCACTTTAAAATGACGGCTGAGCAAGAGGTCCCGGGTTCGATCCCGGGTCGGCCCAAAAATTTGAACCTAAGTTTTCGGTAAGAACTTCTTAGTACTTCTTAGATCTTGTACCCCAGTGCCTCGGAAAGCACGAAAAGCCGTTGGTCCTGCACCCGATCCCTCTTCACGAGCTCTTGACATGCTGTTATCCCATCGAAATACGAAGGTAAGGGAATGGAGAGTGCATTTATGTTTACGCACACACTTGAGCACTATAATATATCCTGCGTACGTGGCTAATCGATGAAATTGATTGCCGTAGCCGTAATCAGTTGGAGGATATTATTATTAATTACTCACAAAAGCCTACCACCCAATAACTATGTAGGTATTAATGTTGGTGCTTAGTTTTTTTTTTTTTCATTTTAACCCGTTATCAATATTTTTGTTTGGTAGACAAGAAACGATTCACCAATAGAAAATGGGTATCGTTCACCGTGGACATTTGTGATTCACAGGGGGCGGTATGAATAAAATCCCTATACTTATTATACCTATTACTTATTATGTGGTCGGCAATGTTATGTTACCTAAAAAAGTAATCTAGTTGGTATGTATGTGTGTACTTTACCAACATTGATAGGAATAAAATGAGTTAGGTATTAATTTTAATGCACTTTTTAGTACAAATTTATACCCAAGTAGGTACCCTCATTGAATATAAATCGTGATATTCCCGCTATCTAGGTAGGTACTTATAATATTTAATTCATAACTCTATGGTTTTCAATTTTCAACTTATTTAATTACCTAATAAAAAACCACAATTGAATACCTACTCCTAAAAATCAATAGGTACAATACAATGCCCCAATCTGGTTTGGTCACTTTTATATCTCAAGGTTTTGTGAGCCAGTTCCAGCCTTCGTGTAAAAATCTACCTACAGAAGCATACAATACAGAATTAATTTAACATTGGTAATAAATAATACAGAATTGATTTAACATTGATAATGACAAATAGTAAATAAATATAAAAAAAACTTGAGACCAAGTCTGATCGTGTAAGCATGATCCACATGATCGATTCCCCTGTTTAAAAGTTCCGGAGGTAAGACAGCAATCGCTATAATGTAATTTAATATATTAACCAACTTACCAAACCCTTAAACAAGCGTACGCTTGTTTGTTGTTGTTTTATTGTTTTGTTTAGGTAGGTACCTACCTATCACATACGTATGCGGGAGTTAGCTATACATTCCTCTTTTTTTACCTAGGTATATTAATAGAATATCTCTTGAATGATCAACAATATTAGGTAGGTATCTACCTACTCTACTGTGAAATTCATCTTGTAAGTACTTGCGTAATGAATGAGGATAGGTATAAAATCGTTGAACATCATCATCGTCAGCCCATTTAAGTCCCCACTGCTGGGGCACGGGCCTCCCTCAATCACATGAGGGGTAATTGCCATATTCACCACGCTTAGCAGACGGGTTGGCGAGGGTTTTGATATAAATGCAGAGATTTCCTTCTCTTGGTGCTGATCATGCCAGCATCTTACCTAAGTCGCCTTTTACGACACCTCGGTAAGAGTGAGGATGGCCTATATTCTACTCTGCCGGGACCACACGGCATAAAATCGTTACTTGTAGCTAAACCTACATACCTAACTTATGTAAGAAGACATTTTCCTAATACGGTTAACAATAGTTCTTACAGGAATTATCATAGTGTACCTAAGTACTTACCTACGCGGAAGCGGACCTCAAAACAGTTTGTTTGTCCAATTGTGAACAGTTCATAATAAACAATAATTATAGGAACTAGTTAGCTATGAAACACTATCTTTGTAATGCCTCAAAGATTGCATTCAAAAACTGATAAGAGTCATTCAAACAATCGTGTATAGAGTGCACTCACCATACAACTAGCATTAATTGCTTTGGGACAGATAAGGCCAAGCACACAATGTAGACAGCAAACATAAATATACGTAGTTCGAGGTAGATAGGTATAAAATAATAATAGAGAACGTGTTTACGTTCTCTATTATCTGGTCTATCAAAATCAGAGTTTTCTGATTTTGATAGAACTCGATAACATAAATTAGAGGTAGTAACCTATATTCTTAAAAAAATAAAGTAAGTAGAAATATCTAGCGGTAACATGTATTTTTGTGTAGCCTAATCTTTAAATTAAATTTATATTTAATATATAGCAGCCTGTTGATCTAGTGGTTTAAGTACTGAGCCCTGATCTACAGAACATAGATCGAGTTTGTGACATCATAGATGTACCTACGAAGTACAGTGTTTATGTCAGCATTTCAAATTATAGCTATTTCGCATTTTACCACGTACTTAGTCAGTTCACGATCGGCCACCAAACTCGTCGCGTGTACTCGTCCCATAACCATAACCATTTACCATTAACTTAACCAATTACCAATATTTATTCTTACCATTTTTACCATCTTTACTTTGTTGGACCTCTATGGTCGGGTGTACGAGTAAGCTCGTACACCCGACCATAGAGGTGACATTCATATGATGGAGGCCTTGCCCTGTGTAGCAGTGGGACAGTATATGAATAGGTGAATAAGTACTTTACTATTTACCAGTTCTGAGTTTACCTAAGAGATTAGGTACGGTCAGCATCAAAAGTAGCTTAACACTTTAGTACCTTTGACATGTCAAAGTAGCATTTTTACGTACCCCTTAGAAACTGACTATAATAGACAGAACAGTTACTTTGACATGGTACTAAAGTGGTAAGCTACTTCTGATGCTGACCGTACCCACACTATTTTAAATTTAAGATCACTGCGCCAGTAGTTTATAAACATTTCCCATTCAGGTGAAAAAAATGGCCATCACATTTATTATAAAATTAAATTGAATTAATAATAAATAGATAGATATACTTTATTGCACAAAATACACAACTTAAGTACTAGGCATTACATAAATTTTGTGTACAATTTCGGCGGTCTTATCGCTGAAAGCGATTTCTACCATTAATATATAATAATATTTTGCACCCAGGATCTACAGACCTAACCATCGCCGTCCGAGGAGCCATATTCGTGCAGGAATGTGTCCCCGAGGTCCTAGAGCTGAAGAAGAAGGTTTTCTCCGATTTGGACAAGGTTGTGGACGATACCACTATCCTCTCCAGTTCCACCAGTACCACACTTCCGTCGCTCTTCTCGGAAAAAATGAAACATAGGGCACAGGTAGGTCTAACTAAAATTAAATAACCATACTTGTATACTGCCACACTCAGAGTCGTTGAATCACTTAGTTGGCTACTTAAGAAAACATATTGACACTTATTTTGATACGCATAAAGACTACCGATACTAAAGTTAATGAACATTAGCTTAAATGACGTCTCTGAGTGCGGCCGTAAGTATGGTTATTTAATTTTAGTTACTTACTCCATCAGAATTCAATCACCCGCAATCCTCCTTGCGCGGACTTGTAAATAAGTAATTAGGTAACTTGGTTGCATGATTGCATGCACCTGGATTTATTAAGTCTATGTGCGTATTTCTACCATTAGCTGGGCGGTGAGGGAAAACATCGTGAAAAATCCTGAACCTTTCGGATAGTTTCTAAAATGTGTAACCATGATTCAGTGGGTCTGGTTGCGAAGGTCAGACGGCATTCGTTTCATTGTCAACAAACTCCTCAATCCTGAATCATGATTAAAGCGTATGTACCTTGGCCTCCAAAGCGACAGTTTTGCAACTCCAGGATAAACCCGAGTTTGGAGCTGATGGGGGAGCTTTTGATCTCGTCTGCCGAGATTATGTGTGCCCCAGGTGCCGGCTTCTGCAGTGCAGAGGACGTAGATAATCGTTTCCTCGTCCTCGCGACAGAATCTACCGATTTTGGTATCTGAAAGGCCCATGTTGTGCAGATGCTTGTTTAATTTGCAGTGCCCCGTGAGGGTCCCAGTGAGTGTTAAGATGAAGAAGGCTTATAAAAAAAATCCTCAATTGATAGTGACGTAAGGTGCTTAGCATTAAGGTGAGAATCGATTGAAGAAATTTGACCGAGTTGTACACATCGATACAATATGTAATCTGTCAGTAGGTACCTATGGTACCTTACCTGCAATTTTTAAAACCAACTTACCCAGGTATGGTAGATGAGTACTCGTAATAGTACAACTGTGCTATATTTTTTGTTCGTTTTTACAGATCTTATTAATAATAACACCTTTCTATTTCTACTTCAGGTCATTGTATCTCACCCTGTGAATCCCCCTTACTACGTGCCATTGGTTGAAATAGTTCCCGCCCCGTGGACCAAGCCCGAGGTGGCCATAAAGACCAGAGAGCTCATGCAGGAGATCGGCCAGGAGCCAGTCTCGCTGTCCAGGCAGATCGACGGATTCGTGCTCAACCGCATACAGTATGTTTATTTTTTTTAAGTACGAGTAAGTATTAGAGAGCGAATGATATAAGTATCTAAATCCACTGATGTTGCGAGTGTCCCGCAATCGCTTATAATCAGGTGATCCATCTGCTCGTCTGCCACCTATGACATAAAAAAAAAATGTTATTCTTCAATCGAACGTCTCGGGTGTTCATTGCCCTGTAAATCGTTTGGTCTAGATCGCTTTCCGAGAAGAGCTCTTTACACTGTTCCCTGTATATATAAGAACAAGGTCACAATAAAAGGACATATTTCCAAGTAGAAAATAAGCTCTTTAGTAGATAGGTATCTATGTATATAGATAAGCAATTAACTCGCCTCACAAAAAGTGCGACATGATAACTAAGTTAGCCAAGTACCTAGTTGTTTGGTCTAGGAGACGTATCTACCTATGAATTTTATAACTATGTACAGATATATAAATTGTTGTTTAAACAGTTTCTAGAGAAAGTATTAAAACTTTTCCAGGTACGCAATCCTGAACGAGGTTTGGCGTCTGGTGGATGATGGCATCATAGATGTGAAGGACATTGACAAGGTCATGTCCGAGGGTCTGGGCATGCGGTACGCCTTCCTTGGAGCACTGGAGACGGCACACTTGAATGCGGATGGAATGAAGAGCTACATTGAAAGGTAGGTTATTCGGTCCCTTATTTTCACACACTGTGTCACTCAAATATCGCGGTACCGTTAATTGACGAACAAAAAAATGTATGCTCTTAATTTTGCTACCTTGATTTTATTGAATAAGTAACGTTGAGCCTTCTCGACAGACGTCACTACCGAAGGGTCTCTTGTATATGTTATAGGAAGGTACCTATTTAACGCGGGGTTAAAAAACTTGTAGGTAGTAACCTCCCCTGTCATCTGAATTTAATTTACCGATGCACGGTCACACAAAAAAAAATTGCACATGTGAATGTCAGGAGCCCAATTCTCGGGTTCGTGATATTTTGAAAACATGGCGGATATCACCCGAAAACCATACAAAAAAACTATGTTTTAGTGATATATGTCGTATGAAAATAAATGTCACGAGCCCGAGAATTGGGGTCCTGGTCTCATATTCGTGTAAGTACTTATTGGGTAGTTCCTTATTTTACAAACTTGTCATCCAAAAAGCTCTTTACCTAGTACTTACCCAGCCCGTACCTTAATCATTTCTTGTTAATTTGTTCGCAGATACGGCGACACGATCCATAGCGTCAGCAAAAAGTTCGGCTCGATCCCTCGCATGACCAAGAACAAGAGCGCTTCCAGCATCTGCGAGCAGCTCAACGCCATGGTGCCACTCGACCGTCTGCAGGAGCGCCGCGCCTGGAGGGACGCTTGCCTCACAAGGCTCGCCCTCCTCAAGAAGGAGATGAATCAGAAGTACAAGCAGTGAAGATGCTATCCATATTGTAGCCTTTTTAGAACGAGTCAACAATGCCAAACACAACGTACTGTGATACTCTATAATAATAACCGTCCTCTCTATGTGTATCTAAGTAGATATGTAGGGACAGTCGATATGTTATTTGGTGTTGACTTTTTGTATACCCTAAGTTAAATTAAATTATCTGTTTTCTACACCTATGTTAATTTCCTTTTTTACCCAGAATCACGACTATGCAATATAGGTACAGACAGCCACACATCAGGTTACATATAATCTGTCAAAATTCCTCAATTGATATGAACCTAATAGAATCGACTGAAGAAATTAATTACATACATAGTTTTGCCCCTGTCAGCCTCATATTTGGACTTCACGGCCGCTTACCATCAGGCGGAGTGAGGTCAGGATGACCTCACTCCGCATTGGCCTTTCTATAAAAAAAAACATACGCAGTTCGTTAGTAGTTACATTATCTACGCCACGTAATAAATATTACTGTAAATAGATAGCTACGATGCAGTGAGGACGGCCTGCCTCTGGTGTCACCCACTTTCGTGAAAAGCGACGTCACCTCTACATCCATCTGGGATACCAAGTGGCGTAGCGTGAGTGTCGGCTGCCCGGGGCGGAAGACTATTTTGCCGCCCTCTTTTCTACCTCGACACCCCGCTGGATGAAACTGGGAGTGGGTTTTTGAAAGTGGGAGAGCCACGCTTCGGCATGAATGGGCCGGCTCGACCGGAATAATACCACGTCCTCACAGAAAACCGGCGTGAATCAGTGCATGCGCTGTGATTCGCTGCGTGAGTGGGGGTACCGGACGCCCAATCCAGGGGGCTTAAAACGTAAGCAGCGCACTTGTGACACCATTGGTGTTGCAGGTGTCCATGGGCGGCAGTAACCGCTTACCAACAGGTGGTCCGTCGGATCGTCTGCCACTGCCAAAAAAAACTGAGATTTTGCCGTCCCCTAAAAGCCGGTCCGGGGGGGCCATTTCGTCCTTGCCCAGAAGTGGCTCGACGTTAGTAGTACCTAATGTTTATCTAGTTTTTGTTTGCTGAATAAATATTTTCTATCTATCTAAATAGTTATAGGCACTGTAATATACCATTATGAAATAGGGAGCAGACGAGTAGTCGTATTTATTATTTGAAAGAAATGGGGTGAGCCTGGCGTCTCATAGCCACTGCGACCTGGCCAGCACCTCATGCAGCTCCAGCTCCAGGATAAATCCGAGAATGGAGCTGATGGGGGAGCTTTTGATCTTGTGTGCTGAGATCATGTGTGCTCCCAGGTGCCGGCTTCTGCAGTGGTGCAACGCCATGCACTCGCCGAGGACGTGGATAATCGTTTCCTCGATGCCGATTTGGGTATCTGAAAGGCCCATGTTGTGCAGGTGCTTGTTTAATTTGCAGTGCCCCGTGAGGGTCCGAGTACTCACTCGACACTCACTCACTCAAATGTTAGGGTACTCACCCTAACATGTCCTCTGCTCAGTTTTATTATTTCTAAAGCTCGTTTCTGGTCGAACACCTGCATCGACTGGACTTGGACTGTTCTAGTCGAGGAAGTCCTTTCCAAAATTCAGTGCTTTGCTTATGCTCCCATTCTTTTAGCTCGAACCTGACTATGCAGGCTGGAACGCCACTTATTGGTTCCGGTCCGAGTAGTGGGCCCTCTGCTTTACTAGCACGTCAGCGACTTCGTTGCCTCTGTGTTGGCATTGCTAAGCTGGTTTAGGAGTAGGACACACTCGCTAATGAGTTTGGAGTCAAGTTCACAGGATCGATCGATCGATCACCGTCGTCCATGGACATCAACACCTATTTGTATATTAAAAATTATACCTAAAATATTCGGTGTAGTTTTGTCCGGAAGTCCTATTTTATGTGTCGTGCATTTAAACATAGCATTATTAAAAAAAATCTGAGAGTTTGTCTGTGGAGCGATGTCGTTCATTTGACATTACACAACAACAAAATATTAAAAACAAAGTTAATTTGCTTGTGGTTTTGTCTTGTGGATTGCGCGATCACTCGTAAAATTATTTACCTTCAATAAAAATAAAAAGATTATTTTATATTTTTCTTTAGTCCAATTGGACGTATTACATTTTGAGAAATGTATAAAGTCAATTTTGAAGTTATTTCGTAACAACGATTAATTTCAATGAGAAAAGGCCCTGCAAACCGTTTAGTTTTCCAAATGTATTGTTTTGATAGATAATGGATCCAAGAATGTGTAGAAAAATCAGTAGTAGTGAAAGTCTTCCAGATGCTGAAAATGTGGAATATGAAGTATCAAACGTCATTGCACCGCAAGAGAGCGAGGAGAACTTCCTGATCGAGGGCAGTCCTGAGCCTAACTCTGTGACTTGGCTCGACGACGAACAGATTGAAGATTTAGATCTTGTAACCCTAGACCAAACTAACCTATTTTTTCATAGAGTTGATAGTGCAGATATAATTTACAGAAGTAAGAAGAAAAAATGCAAAATGGTAGGGAAATATGTAATGGGAGATGTGCTGGGGGAGGGCTCATATGGCAAAGTGAAGGAGATGCTGGATTCAGAGTCGCTGTGCAGGCGAGCAGTCAAAATTCTCAAGAAAAGAAAGCTAAGGAGGATACCAAATGGAGAACAAAATGTACAGAGAGAAATACAGCTGTTACGAATACTTAGACATAGAAATGTGATAGAACTAGTCGATGTAATGTATAATGATGAAAAACAAAAAATGTATCTTGTAATGGAGTTTTGTGTAGGTGTGTTACAGGTGTGTATTGTTTTTTAAATTATTATGTAGGTACACCCTATTTTTCTTATTTTTTGCATGGCATGGGCCACTGACTGTTTTGTATTGTAGGACATTGAGGTGCACACATTTCTTGTGATAATTTTGTATCCTGTTGGTTTTGTATTTGAAAACATAATACTTGTTATAATAGAAAATTTAATTATAGACAAAAGGATTAATTTTGGTAATTTGCATTAAGATGTTATACACTCAAATTTTATAATTTGCTACATTATTTTAATGTTTTTTAATTTCAGTTATTCAGAAATATCGGTTTATTCAGAAAATTTCACTACAAAACTTTTATTCTTTGTTGTATTTCTAGGACATGTTAGAGTCAAGTCCTGGTAAAAAGTTTCCTCAGCGACAGGCACATGACTACTTTACACAGCTGCTGGATGGGCTGGAGTATCTACACGGCCAGGGAGTAGTTCATAAGGACATCAAGCCAGGGAACTTACTCTTGACACTGGACCAAACTCTTAAAATAACAGATTTTGGTGTTGCTGAGGTTTGTGGTGCTATAGTTATTTGGTACTAATAATATAACTATGACGGAATTTGTTTTCTGGCTGAAAATGTACCTATTCTAGATGATCTTTAATTCAACAACAGAATTTTATTGTTGCGCTTTGATTCTTTTGTTATTCCAATACAAAAAATGACATCATTCTTATGATGTACCTAAATAATGATTAATTCATGATTTTCAGGCTTTAGACATGTTTTCTCCACAAGATACATGCTATACTGGGCAGGGGTCCCCGGCTTTTCAACCTCCAGAAATTGCAAATGGTGCTGAACAATTCTCAGGCATCAAAGTGGATATATGGAGCAGTGGAGTTACATTGTAAGTGCAAAACATGTAGTGATAAGCCAGGACCTTGGTACATAATTCATATTTGTGTTTACTTACAATGATAACAAGACTTTACTAAGATGAATAATTCTTTGCATTAGAATAGATTATAGAAAGATTTTCAGGTCTTGACAATAAGATGTATTGTATGTAAAGGCATTGTGACATTTATTATTATGCAGATAGAAATGTTCAGGTCACTCAGTTTCAATACTGACTCATATGCTAAACCTGAACTACATTATTCCAGTGTGGAAGTGATTGAATTGTACTCAATACATTAAATACTGTATTTCAATAGGGCTTCTGGAAAGAGTTCATATACACATAGAAAATATATCTAGCTGTTCATTTGTATAAACATGACATGACTAATCACAACAAATTCATTCACTACATGAGCATGCATAAACATTTGTCCATGATTAATTTTCATTGGAACAGTTCCAAATAGAAGGTATACCTTCATTCATATTTTATGTAGGTAGCGCAAAAATAAATAACAAAATATAACTTCGGAAAGATTTGACTTCGGAAGTTGTTTTAGGCTCCATGAACAGTGAAATACCTATGGGAATTCTGTTTAGTTCATTTTAGCATTGCGACAATTTAGAGGTGTCATATAGGAACTTAAATTGATGTTAATGAAAACATTGTAGACAAATAAATAGTGATGGGGATAATAATATCATCTTCAATATCAGCTCCGAAGTAACTGTTAAGTATAGGCCCATACTCCAGAGCTGCTACTGACTCCAATTTTAGTTCTACCCATCTTCATACTGGATTTGAATTTGATTGTGGTTGTATACACATTTAGATATAACATGACGACGGGGCGCTACCCGTTCGAGGGCGACAACGTGTACCGGCTGCTGGAGGCGATCGGGCGCGGCGAGCCGGCGCCGCCGCCGCCCGCGCTGGGCCCGGCGCTGGGCGCGCTGCTCTCGCGCATGCTCAAGCGCGACCCCGACCTCAGGCCCACTGTGCACGAGATCAAGCGACATGCGTAAGTTATATATTTCTTTATTAATGCGATCGGTTGCAAATGAGATGACGGATTACCTGGGTCACAAGTTGTACCAGTGGAGTCACAGCTTTGAACTCCCTTCGCCCCGGATTAGGTATCTGGTACCCTCACAAACACAGTGATGAGGCTGCTTCACACCGGTTTTCTATGCGCGCGTGGTATCACTGGTAGAGCTGACCCACTCATGCTGAATCGTGGCTCTCCCATGGTTAATCAAAATTCTTGACAAAACTTCTAGGTTCCGAGGCAAGTAATTGTAAATGATTGTTTCTCGTTTTTCCGTGTAAGAGGGACAAATAAACAGACAGACACATACACTTGCATTTATAATATTAAGTATGGACGAGGAATATTTTTACTGGTTTTTTTTTTGTTCAGGCACACTAAACAAAAAAGGTTTCATTTACGGTTAAAGAACTTTATATTTCATAAAGAATCGTACATTCACTTATAATAAGACTTATTTACTATTTATTACATTACATTTATATTTATACAATCATTATAGTTGGTCTAGTGGTTTAAGTACCAGGCCGTGATCTCGGGATCCTGGGTTCAATTCCCAGGTCGAGCGAAAACTATGTTTCGATTATTTCGAATGTAGCTCGGTAAACCCGAGTTTGTGATCACCAATCCGCATTTGGCAAGCGTGGTGATTAAGCCTAATCCCATCATAGTAGCAATGACTTCACTTCTATGATGGAGGCCTTTGCCCTGCAGTGGGACAGTTTATAGGCTGATACTTTACTTTACTGTTTATTTTAAATCATATATGAATACCTAGTATTCATATGTGATTTAAAATATTGATTTATCTATTCAGCATGTAACTAAACCTTTGTAACTAAAAATAAATGACCTTTAAGTAGTATTTACGAGCAACTGTTTGTTTATTTTACAGTATGTATGTTAATAGCCTATTTATCGCACGTCTACTGAGTCCCAAGAGATTAATGACGTATGAGTATAATATTTTCCTGTATAAATAATGTCTACATTGTTTCTCTTGCTGCTTAATTATCATGTATTTGCCACTATCAATAAATTAATGCAATCAAGTAGGTTCTAGATTTATCTAAAGGCCATTAGAATTTTCTCTCTATAAGTGCAATTTATTTTACATATAAACTACCATAATTAACGTGTAAATGCTAAACTGCTGATGTAATGGTTTAGGGTATTTAACAGCAATGTATTTTTAGTAAGAATAATATATCCTATACTCTTGTATATACTACTTTTAACCTCAAGAAATTTATTTTTTTAACTATATCTGTATGCTATATTGTATGACTAAACATGAATGATGCTTATATTACTGTGTGATTATTAATGACCTTTTATACCATGTAGCAAATATATTAATTGCAGTTTGAATTTTATTGCACAAAAACCCATACGGTAGTTTAGGTAACCTAGTTTCGAAACTAGTTTCTGACTAAGAGTAATGATTTTTAGATTGATTCTTAGAAAAACAAATATTTTTATCTTCAGTTGTTTTACCAACTTTGTTTATTTTATTTTATTTTAGATTGTTTTCCCATGTTCATTTGTAGACAGAAGAATTATAAGTAAATATGGGAAAACAAATGAACATCGCAAAAACAACTGAAGATTAAATTATACGCTTTTCTAATTAAAAAAAGAGCCCGCCCTACCAGTGCGGATTTTTAATCGTCAGTTTCGAATGAGGAAATATTATTATATTTTCGAAATCAGTTTCGAGATAAAAAATATAATTCTTACATCGAAACCAATTTCGAAAGAAGAATCATTATTCTTAGAACCTAGTTTCGAAACTAGCTTTCGAAAACCGAAGGGAAAAAAAATGTTACAATTGCTAGTGTAACAAGCCCAAGCAGCTGTAAAAGTTCATTGCTGTTATGTGTAGTTCAAGACTGAGGTCCATCTACAAGGTCCTCTTATAATATTGCAGTGCACATAAATGATCTCTATACTTTATAATGATTGGTATGTTACATATTTACCATCTGTTTGTGCACTATGATAGCAATAAAGATTTGAATATTCAAGTGATTGGTTATTTTTAAACTTGATAATGTCAAATTGTAAATTGTAAATTTCACGAACGAAATAACCAATGCAGCTGAAGTTGGAGCTCAGTCCAACAGTACGCCATCTAGAGGATTTTTCACACGCGATAGCCCACTACAGTAATACACTCACCTCATCTTAGCGTGTAATTTCCAATTGCGTCCAAAGCTGTAGCACCGGAGTCCGGGGTACGATAAGGACCAACGTCCAGGATTCGGGAAGTCTAGTAATTACAACGAAGCGATTCCCGTCTGTCCTTCGCAACCCTCAGATACGGGAACCAGACCGACTGGATCACGGGTACACGTTCAGTATCATTATTTTAAACTATTGTAGTTGTCCACAATCTTGAGAAACTATTCGAGACGTGCAGGTACCCTCACTATGTTTTCCCTAACCGCTGAGGTAATCTTAGAAATATGTACAGTCGGCTCAAGTTACCCCCTTGCAGTGCAAAAATAGCACTTGTGTCTCAGACATAAGGGTGGACCAAAGTCCAACAAGGGTAAGTAACTCGACGTGACGCCGTGTATCTATGTACATGCTCGGATTCGTACCAGGACTACTCCCCGAATGGAAGGTGCGGCCTTACCCACTGATCTAACATCGCTCTCAACTTAAATATAGAATTATATACAATAAGAAGTTGCCTCTGTAGATTTGTTTTGTACATCGAAGTATTCCTTTAAAAAGGAAGATGCTGGTGTGCTTCTAAATATTACATATTAAATTAATTAATTCCGTGCAAGATCCCTCCCCCACCCTCATCTAGATAGTACTTGTAAACCTGTAACTCCCTCCCCCTCCCTCCTTTGGAACCCTTTGACTGTCTTGAATAATAAATGATTTGTTAAAATATACAATTTATTACAAATTAAATTACAAATATCTAAACTAATACAATTAAATAAAGTCCATAGGTGTTAGTAACAATATTACCTTACAAACTATGTTAGTAAACTATGTTTGTTAAAATATATAAAATCCGTATTAAGCTGTAAATGGAAAAAAATACACCCTATTAGTTTGTAATGTGGTTTCCAGCTGGGTGCAAGCGACGCCGTCGCTGGAGGCGGGCGAGCGTATCGTGAACCCGCGCTCTCGCCGCTCGGACGAGCTACACACGTCCACAGTCATCCCGTACCTCGTGGAGCGCCACTACGCTTCCACGCAGGAGTACTACACCGAACGAGACTTGAGACATGGTGAGACACAACATTCCGTCAACAGATTCACTATTTAAAGTGGCCCGCTTTCGTTTTGTTTTTCCGACTTAATTTTTCTATTAGTTTCAACCGTCACTATTAAACGGCGCTGGGTATCGATTACATCGTGCCAAGGTTTCGTCTTTTCGGGTTACTTGTACTTGTCGTTGTTTATAGAATTAACCAATATAATTTGTGTAGATTAAATCGACATGGCAAATTTGCAAACGCAGGGCATTGTCGGTAAGGAGTAATATGCTGGCCCGCAGGTTTGCTCGATGCTCTTATGAAGTAAAAGTAACTCTATTTAGAGCTTACTGCCAATCTTTTTACTCGAGCAGCCTGTGGACCCAGTATACGAAAAGAGCCTACAATGCACTGCGTGTGCAATACAACAACGCCCTTAGGATGTTGTTAAGGCTGCCGCGCCACTGCAGCGTATCTGGCATGTTTACGGAAGTCAGGGTGGACGGTTTTCATGCAATAATGCGCAAAAGGGTCGCGTCGATAATGCAGCGGGTGCGCGACAGCAACAACAATAACCTTAGGACCATATCCTTAGCAGCCCGTTTCGACTGCCCGATCCAAAAACATTGGGTACAGAACGTGATGGGTCTAATTTAATTTAACTCTACGCAAAACTGTTTTTGATTTTTGTTTTTAACTGTATGTATGTATTTTATGTTTGTAACTTGTACTATGGATGTAATTTCCGAAATAAAGAGATTATTATTATTATTATATCAATTGCAGGTATATGAACCAAAAAGGCAAAACTCTTGTGTGATGCTATCGATACCCAGCGACATCTATTCGCACAGTTATAAATTAAACCCCAAACGAAGGGAGCCCGGGACCGGGATATTATAAAATAAATACGCCAAACGATTCCCACCAGACCAGGGGTCCTAGAGCGAAGACGCAACGAACGAGAATATACCTGTCGCATCCAAACAAAGGGGAAACACAGCGCATGTGAAAAAAAGGGAAACTCTGATTCGGTCGTAACGTCCGGTTCGCGCTAAGTTCCCAGGGACTCCCAGTAGATGTTAGTTAGATGGTTGGTTTTCTAAATAGACCAGACTAGGAATTGAACTTCCGCGCTTGAGCACAACGCCATGGCCACTGCGCCATTGTAGTCTGCACGACTCTTGTCTTTAGGTAAATGTAGTCTCTATAGCCATATTGATATGTAGCTAATATGACGATGCAAAACTGCATATTTATTATCTCTGCTAGGCTGTCCGGGGTTGGTTCTTCTCAGCGTATTTATGTCAAATGGTATTTATGTCATCGCCATCTAGATGTGCTGTGAAACGTTGGATGTATCATCATTGGACGAAGGATTTTTATGCAATCTGAAGCCAAGCAATGAAATAAAAGCTAGTGAACAAACTCTCAAAAGTTCATGCAAGTATAGTAAACGATAAATAATGATTATAGAAAATTAGGTTAAGCCATTTAGGTCGTGTAAGTTATATGGCTCTTTGGTAAAAATACTGGAACGAAAATATACTATTTGACAGAGTAATTTGAATAAATTATACTATTGTCTTATTGTTGTATTCCATATAAAATACTAGATTCGCAAGTGTTCCGTATTTAGCCTAACTTGGTTAAATAGTATATAGCACAATAATATTTTATCCTTTTTGTTTTCGTTTCTTTTAATTCTAAAGTATTTGGGAATGTCTTGCAAATCCTTGGAACGGAACGCGCCCGCAACAGTGCTGCCAACGACACATTTTTTAAAACACAAGTTTCCGACATCTCCTACCGATCGACACGGTCGCCGCGCGCGCGATTCTAATTTCATTACTTATAATAAAGACAATACATTTGCGGGAATATTCTGTGATCTGGACTTAGTACGGTGGTGCGGTGATAGCAACAAGAACCAGCCCCTTTGGATTTACAGTCTCCCTGAGACAGCACACCACGCGGATGCTTGGATGACCAGGTTAGTCAAGCTTCCCAAATTATCGCGGTCCTTCGAATATCTCTTTCCGAAACAATGGCCTTCAGAGCCGAATTAACGCGTTGATATTATTGTGCTATCTATTTTGGACCCATTTCATAGAAATTTCTCATTCGATAATTTTATTCACAAACGAGGGTACACAGCGCGTTCGCACAAGTCGACGCCGGCCCACTATCCACTGCATAACGCGAGCGCGTCGCGACTGCAAAGCTATGCGATAAGGCTACACATAACAAATAAACATTATTTACTTTAATCTATTTAGCTGTATTGTTTACGACATTACACACCTTCATACTATTGTATTACGTACATAGTGTTAAACATAACATTGTACTTTCTCTTAGCAGTCCTATTATTACGTAATAGACTCACCCCCTAGCATTTATGTGATTTAGTATAACGTACTGAATACATAAATTGCCCTTTAGCATAATATTTCGACATAACGTGTCGAATATTATCACTAACTTTTATCGCTCAGCAGAGCACCCGTCCTAGTATTACGTACTAGACGACAACCTTACCAACATTTTATTTGTTAACATTACGTGTTAAAAATAAAATTATATCTACTTAACTACTAACTCAATCCAATAGCCTTATCCATACACTATATTAATAACTAAAAATACATTACAACTACTTAAAACTACATGTATAAAACTAAAATCTAACATACATTTTCACTTACATAACTAAATAACCTTCAAATACCTTCGCTAAAATCATAACTTACTACTACATTCTACCTACATATTATAACATTGTGATAGGTTGGATCGCCTACTGCGTAATTATCTTTTACTTTAACTTTCACCTATTTTACACGTAATCTTTGTTTACATTAATTTGAAAATCGTTCAAAATGGAGTTGGAACAACTTTATTTCGAACGAGATTTATGCCTAACTAGTCTTCAGCGTATAGTTGATTGTTCAAACGACGAAGATGAATTCCGTGTTCGACTCAAAGAATTAACTTCAATTAAAAAACAATTTTCTAGTGTGCAATTAAAAATAGAAAAGTACCTAATTAAATCTCAAACATTCAAGAAAGATGAACAATTAGCTATTCGTGAACAGTTTGACAATTCTTATTACAAAATTCAAGTAATTTCTGATCGAATGAAAGTAATTCAACGTAAACAAAGTATTGCGAACGAAGCGCGTGCGCTAGCCACTGCGCCTTCGGGTCACTCGCGCATCCAGCTGCCTGCACTATCGCTGCCGATATTCCAAGGTCAGCTGACGGAGTGGAGTGCCTTTTATGATTTATTCAATTCATTAGTAAATGACAACGAAAGCCTTTCAGATGTCGAACGTTTTCGTTATTTGTTATTATCGTTACGCGGCGAACTTATAACTTAATCAAATCATTACCTGTCACAGAAGCTAATTACAATAATGCGATGCAAATATTACTAAATCGTTACGAGAACAAACGAATCATTGCAACAAAACATTTAGATAAAATCATGGATGTTCAACCTATGAACGAACGTAATCCCGAACATTCCTTACGTAATATTCTTAACATTTATCATGAAAACTTAACTGCTTTAAAATCGTTAGACCTGCCTGTTACTCACTGGAGTTTTATTCTTTTAAACATTTTACTACGTAAAATTACACCCGAAATTAGGAAACGTTTCGAACTTTCTCTAACGTCATCAAGTGACATACCTAAAGTAAGTGATTTGCTGGACTTCCTTGAGAAGGAATTATCCGCCTCGGAAGTGATGACCTTAGCGACTCATAGCCGTTCGGGCGCGACCGCCCGCCCGGGATCAGCCCATGCGCCGGCGCGGGCCGCGAGCTCCGCTGCGGGCCACACGCGGAGCATACCTACTCGCTCGCTGTCAGACCGTCGCTCGCCGCCACCTGCGCGCTTCTCGCGTCAAATGAGTCATCATCACGATTCTACGTTGTTTACTAATTACGTTTCAAATTCAAAGTGTAACTTTTGTAAAAATAGTTCGCATCCACTATACAAATGTGAACATTTTATTAAATTAACGTTATCTGAAAGAAAAGATTTTATTAAAGAAAATAAAATTTGTACTAACTGTTTATTTAAAGGTCATGATCTAAACGATTGTAAATCGAAACATAACTGTCGTATTTGTTCTCAACGTCATCATACATCTATTCATGATACCTCTGTAGGTACGGTATCGAACTCTGCGCTTACTAGCCAACATTCATTCTTACCTAAGTATTATAGCTCGGTAGCGGAGCGTACCTCCCCCGACAACTCGACAATGACGTCACAATTTTCGCATTCTTCCGGCTTAGTAGCGGAACTTCCAACTTCCCCTGAGCATACAAGCTTGGTAGCGGAATCTTCATCACCGCCCACACTACAACGTAGTGCATCGGGTCGTGATAAGTGTACGGTCTTACTGACCACGGCGTTAGTCAACATACGTCCCATGGACTCCTCGCCTTATGTCCCACGTCCTGTTCGCGCTCTGGTGGACCAGGGCTCTCAGGCCACGCTTATTACAGAAGCCTGTGTACAGCGTTTAGGCTTACCTCGTTTTCATAACGACAGTAGTACAACTATTTCGGGAATAGGTGATAGAAATGAACAACCCCGTGGTTACGTAGTCTGTGAGGTCACGCCTTATGATAAGAGTGAACCTAAACTTTACATAGAAGCTCTAATCTTACCTAAAATAACTTCCTATGTCCCATATATTCCGAATTCTTTCGAAAACATTTCTCACTTGAAGAATCTCCCTTTAGCGGACCCTGAGTTGCGCTCGGCGCGTCCCATTGAACTTTTGCTTGGTTCAGATTACACTGACCAAATCTTACTCCATGACAACATTAAAGGCCCACCTGCTACGCCGGTGGCTATCAGTAGCATTTTCGGTTACCTTCTAAATGGTACTATTGCGCATGCCATTCCAGTTAAACTTCATACTAATTTGAGTACATGCGAATTGGATATTCAACTTCAAAAATTCTGGGAATTAGAATCCTTACCTGAGACAAAGTCACTTACGGCAGACGAACAGCTTTGTGAAAATATTTTTATTGAAACTCACACTCGTGATAAATCCGGAAGATATACTGTCGCACTTCCTTTCAAGAAAGATGTTCCTGCGTTGGGTGATTCTCGAGAGATTGCTATGTCTCGTCTACTTAAATTAGAAAAACGTTTTGAACGCGAACCTGCTTTACAATTGGAGTATGCTAACTGTCTACAGGAATATATAACTATGGGACACATGGAACCAGTCTTAGACTCCACTACTTCGGACAGTGTACCTTACTACATTCCTCATCATTGCGTGGTGAGAAAGAACGCTGTAACTTCAAAATGCCGAGTAGTTTTTGACGCATCGTGCAAAACTACTTCCGGTCGTTCTCTTAACGATAATTTACTTACTGGTCAAAAACTGCACCAAAACATAACTGATGTTCTTTTAAAATTTCGACTTAATAAAATTGTATTTACAGCTGACATCAAAATGATGTATCGTTTTATAAATTTGCGTCTTCAAGACCGTGATTTTCAACGCATTCTGTGGAGACACTCTCCAACTGCTCCAATCCAGGAGTACAGACTGTGTACAGTAACGTTCGGGGTCGCATCATCTCCATTTCTTGCCCTACGTACAATGCGTCAATTGGCCTTAGATGAAGCAAATTCATTTCCACTTGCCTCGCAAGTACTTCTTAACTCAGTCTATGTCGATGACGTCATATCTGGTGCAGATACTTTACAGGAAGCTCTCGCGCTTCAACAAGAACTTGTTGCCATATGCAAAGCTGGTAATTTCGAACTTAGAAAATGGACGAGTAACAGCTCTGAATTTCTTTCTTCTATAAAACATGACAAGTCTAATGCAAACGATGCACATATTTTATCCGCACTTGACTCTGACGATTCAGTCAAAGTATTAGGTCTTAAATGGAACCCCCAATCAGATTCCTTTTCTTATCAAGTGGAAACTCCTACTACTACTCATCAATGTACTAAGCGCATCATGCTTTCAGAGATTTCTAAGATCTACGATCCTCTTGGATTTTTAAGTCCTATCATTTTGTATGTCAAATTTCTAATACAACTCCTTTGGGTTGCTGGTACTGGTTGGGACGACACACCACCTCAAGGTATCAGCGATCTCTGGAATAATTTTATTACTGAACTTCCACTGTTGAAACATATTTCTATTTCTCGACACGTACTACCGTACAGTACTCAAGTACAAATTCATGGCTTCTCCGACGCATCGGAAAAGGCATATGCCGCATGCGTTTATCTTCGCACTATCACCTCAGGCGGTGATATACAAGTTCATTTAATTATCTCTAAAACAAAACTCGCACCACTTCGACGCGTGAGTCTACCACGTCTCGAATTGTGTGCTGCTAATCTGCTTTCTAAACTGATAGAAAATGTTCGTAACAGCTATTCCACTATCGCGTCTATTCAAGACGTATTCGCTTGGAGTGATTCGTCAATCACTTTGGCATGGCTACGCTCTCCGCCACACGAATGGCGTACCTTCGTATCCAATCGTGTGACTGAGACCACTTCACGTGTGCCTTCTGCACACTGGCGCCACGTACGCTCTGAGGACAACCCGGCGGACGTCGCCTCCCGAGGTGCTCTTCCCTCACAATTGGACCAACAACAGTGGTTCCACGGCCCTGCTTGGCTCCAGCAAGACCAAGCTGACTGGCCTATTTCAAATATTGACTTAAAAACCAACGAAGAACGTCGTAAACATATTTTCGTTTCTCAGACGGATGATTCTAACTTCGTTACGAATTTCATTGAACGATTTTCATCGTTACCTAAACTATTGCGAGTATTTCTATTAGTCAAAAATTTCATAAACAAATGTCGTAAATTGCAAACTTCAAATTTAACCATTGTCAACGACACTAAATCCGCCCTCAATCAAATCATTTATTATGTACAGCAAACTGAGTTTGCGGATGACATTTCACGTATTAGAGACGGCGAAAACTGCTCTAATCAGTTACAAAAACTTAAACCTTTCATTGATGATGCCGGACTGCTCAGGGTCGGCGGCAGAATTCAACGCTCTCATTTAGCTTACGATGCTAAACATCCTTTGCTTTTACCTAAGCGACATGCGCTTACAACGCTCATTATAGACTACTATCATGTCATACATTTACATGTGGGTCCTCAGACCTTACAATTCCTCCTCTCTCAATCCTACTGGATATTATTCGCACGACGTGTGATTCGATCGCGTACTAGGCGTTGCGTCCGCTGCTTCCGCACGCGACCCGTTGCTCCGCAGCCACCCATGGCTCCTCTTCCAGCAGCAAGAGTTCGGTCTCTCCGTCCTTTCTTGCATGTAGCGGTCGACTTTGCAGGTCCCTTTAACCTTAAATCCGGTTCACAACGTAACGCTAGGATTTTAAATCATATGCCTGTGTCTTTGTATGCATGTCCACAAAGGCACTTCATTTAGAACTTGTACCTGATTTATCCACAGAATCTTTTCTTAACGCCTTACGACGCTTCATATCCCGACGTGGATTATGCACAGATATTTATTCCGACTGCGGTCGAAACTTTGTAGGTTGCAATCGATACCTGAAAGAGCTTTACGATTTTATTAGTAACGACGATGTTCAAAAAACTCTGCATGAAAAGACTAACAAACTTAACATAACGTGGCACTTCAACCCGCCTTATGCTAGCCATTTTGGTGGTATTTTCGAGGCAGCTGTTAAGAGTATGAAAACTCATCTTTATCGCGTCATTGGTAACTTAACTTTAAATTATGACGAATTTAACACTATTTTATGCCAAATCGAGGCAATTTTAAATTCGCGACCACTTACCATTCAAAGTAGTGATCCAACCGATCCACTACCACTATCCCCAGGACATTTCCTCATCGGGGAACCATTAACTTCGTTACCTGAAATCAATTTCAATGACGATAACCCGTCACGTCTCGTTCGCTGGCAGGTTATCCAACAAGCAGTGCAACATTTTTGGAAACGCTGGAGTGTAGAATATTTGCACCAGCTTTCACAACGAAGCAAATGGTTCCGTGACTCACATCACACACCCCTCAAGGAGGGTACAGTTGTAGTGCTAGCAGACCATGCTTTGCCGCCCTTGCAGTGGCGACTGGCTCGTGTGCACAAGTTACACCCAGGCGCTGACGGTGTTACCCGTGTAGTCACAGTACGCATTGGTAACACATTTGTGACAAGACCTGTCGTTAAGGTCTGTCCTCTACCTCTCGAATAGGTAGACCTTTTATCTCTATGTACTGTAGAGACCTCTAGCTTTAAGCTTTATTTAGTTTACTTTTAAAATAGCGTTATTTTAAGGTCAGCGGCATGTTCCGTATTTAGCCTAACTTGGTTAAATAGTATATAGCACAATAATATTTTATCCTTTTTGTTTTCGTTTCTTTTAATTCTAAAGTATTTGGGAATGTCTTGCAAATCCTTGGAACGGAACGCGCCCGCAACAGTGCTGCCAACGGCACATTTTTTAAAACACAAGTTTCCGACATCTCCTACCGATCGACACGGTCGCCGCGCGCGCGATTCTAATTTCATTACTTATAATAAAGACAATACATTTGCGGGAATATTCTGTGATCTGGACTTAGTACGGTGGTGCGGTGATAGCAACAAGAACCAGCCCCTTTGGATTTACAGTCTCCCTGAGACAGCACACCACGCGGATGCTTGGATGACCAGGTTAGTCAAGCTTCCCAAATTATCGCGGTCCTTCGAATATCTCTTTCCGAAACAGCAAGTGATTCCATTAAATACTGAACACAAATTAGATATTAATGACGTTAATTACATCAGGTAAATGACAAATGTCATGTCCAAGGTGCTATTTGACATATATCTAAGTTATATTAATAACACTACAAACATCACCCAATCTTAATCTGATACTAAGTGTATGATATAGCGACAGCGCTATATATCATAGATTTAGTATCGGATTAAAATTTTAAAAATCTATAGTATAGCGTCCGATTTGTATAGAATGCTATCACGGATAAAGATTGGTCAAATCGGCCTTTAAAGAGAAGTTAAGTTAAGAGTTTTTAGTCAATCATCATCATCAGCCCATTTAAGTCCCCACTGCTGGGGCACGGGCTTCCCTCAATCACATGAGGGGTAATTGCCATACTCACCACGCTTGGCAGACGGGTTGGCGAGGGTTTAGATATAAATGCAGTTATATACAGTTTTCCTTCTCTGGGTGCTGATGATCATGCCAGCAGCTTTACCTTAGTCGCCTTTTACGACACCTCGGTAAGGGCGAGGGTGGCCTATTCTACTCTGCCGGGGACCACACGGCCAAGTCAATCTTTAGTCAATAGCCTGAATCTTTTCTTGGATCTGTAAATATTCAAAACTAACTGATATTAGCGACTTTACATTTGGTTTGCCTGCACTAGATCCAAGTATCATTACATAATACACACCTCAACTTTGTCTAGGGATATCGCAAAAATCACCGTTTTGACATTCTGACTACAAATATATTTTAAAACTCAAAAATTGCGTAACCGATTCCAATTTTTTTTTCACGGTTACAATGATACGTTGTCCTCTATTTAGTAAATTTGTAGTTACTTGGGTTTCCCCAAGTAACTACAAATTTACTTAATAGAGGACATCTTAGTCCTACGGGAAAACATCAATCAATCTAGGCATGTCTCGCTGTTAAGGTGACAGGTAGGGCACACTAGCGTCGCCAATCGATTTTAATTTTTAGCTACTAAACCGGATCTATTTCAAACAATTTCAGGGTTAAAACCTCTCGGCAAACACTTATACTATTTATTAAATAACCATGCACAAATATTGGGTCCAACGCGTACGCGAAAAATTAATTCACTTCAAAAGCGGCCACTTTTGGCCTACCCGTCACCTTAAGGGGTAAGTTTAAAGCCTTAAAAATTTAATTAAAAAATGGAAAAGGCTAATTATTGTTATCTCGCTAGCGAGGTCGTGTAATGTTATAACTAATAGAATGTAAAAACTATCATTTTTGCAATATCCCTAGACGAAGTTGAGGTGAGGTGACCTGTAATTACATGCTAAAGGAAGCGGGCACCGGATTAGTGTAATACCTGACTAGTGTTATATACTGCTACATTGTGTTATGTTATGCACGATGATGAACCTACCTTCCATTTGAATTGTAATGTTTATTTTTGTAATTTTGGTGTTTGAAATTTCATTGTTTGGAAATGTCCTTATTCTTAAAGTTTCAAATAAGTTTTCTTTATAATTTGTAAATATTATCTGCTAATAGAAATATGAAGGTATAATGAGATTCCCGGCGTGCTAAGAGAATTAACTCTTGCTCGTGATAATCGGATCAGAAACCTCAGACGAAGCGTAATACGTTTTATTGTGAGTTAAATGTCTAGTACTTATTGTTGATTTGAACTAAATATGTCTGCGTAGACCTACATATGAATAGTGCAAATACGGTATACGACAATTTTTTTTTTATTTTTGCAATCAAAAGACCTCTCAATGATAGAAACATCGTTGATAGAGTCACTTGATTCTCATTTAAACTACCTGAGATATCACAACTTTAAAATCACATTATTTTGGGCAAACCCAAAACGCTCCATACAAATGGCTACTTAGATGTGACGTCACACTTAAGTATTTTGTATGCATTTCATTTGAATTTTGTATGGTAGCTATATCAAAAGTTTCGTTTATGTCAATGGTTCTATTATAATAATTGGTGCAAATTGTATGGGTTCTTCAATGGTATAATTATTTTTTAATAATTTCATACTTTTAAAATGGACTTGCCCATGAATCTTTGAATGACCATAAAACCGGCTAGACGTTATATTTTTAATTGAGAATTTTTGCCATTGGCACATATTGACCTATATTTTGATAAAATATTTATATTTTGTAAAATCTTGAGCTTAGTCGTATACCCTATTATTAGAAAAACTAATACCTATGTAATTGGTTTGAGTGAGCATTATTTAACAAACTTCAGTTCTCTTGTACTTTACAGAAGGCGAAGAGGACCGCGTTGCCGGATCTGTCCGCGCTCGCATTTGTTCGTTGAGTTAGGTCGGTGGGTTGATTGCATGTGCGTGACGTTTTTAATTATTACCTCAATTGCTAGGACGATAGAGAAACATCGAGATTTAAGTCCCGGAAAATACCGAGACAATTGGCATTGCTTATTTTTCCCAACGCATTTAAATCACTACTATTGGTTTACGTTTTATTGTTTTATCTACGTTTGTACTACTGATATATACGCCAAAGATACAGTCATTAAAACATTTTATTTTTGCTACCTATACGAGGGGTGTTCAAAAAGTAATGAGAATGACATAATTATTTATTGAGGGTACTTGGCCCAAAATGATTATTGTTTCGTAAAGATCCGGTCTTGGTCGTAATACCCACAATTAATTAGCTTTCTATGTTACCGGTGTCAGTTTTAAGATGACGGGTAGGGTACACTAGCGACGCCAATTGATTTTAATTTAAAGCTACTAAACCGGATCGTTTTTAAACAATTTCGGGGTTACAATCTCTCGGCAAACACTTATACTATTTATTAAATAACCATGCACAAATGTTGGGTCCGTTTTTGTACGTATAAAATTGATTAGAGCCAAAAGCGGCCACTTTTTGCGCAATTCCAAAATTCGAGTGCAAAAGCAAACCGAACAGATAACTATAAGTATTAAATAAATAGTATAGGTGTTGGCCGAGAAACTAACCCCGAAATTGTTAAAAATAGATCCGGTTTAGTAGCTAAAAATTAAAATCAATTGGCGTCGCTAGTATGCCCTACCCTTACTAAGCATTTGTTTGTTAAATGTCGATACGTTTTTGTGAATATGGATATAATCGAAATCCGCGCGGTGATTAAATACTTTTGCTTGAAAAATTTTACCACGGTAGAAGTTTTTAAAGATTTGCGGGAGACTTTAGGAGAGTCTGCTTCGCCATATTATACAGTGGCTCGGTGGTGTGCTGAGTTTAAACGAGGAGGAACAATGGTTAAAGAAGAACCGCGATCGGGCCGCCCTTCGACGTCAATCACCCAGGATATGGTCGAAAAAGTTGAAAAATTCGTCCGTTTTATAGCAGAAGAATTGAAGATTTCAATAGGAAGTGTGCATAGCATTTTGCAAGATCACTTGGGGATGAAAAAGGTATCCGCGCGCTGGGTCCCTAGAATGCTAACGGACGCGCAAAAACAAACTCGGCTTAAAATTTCGAAGAGCTCTTTGGAGTTGTTACAACAAGATCCTGAACTTTTTTTGCCACGATTTGTAACAATGGACGAAACGTGGCTTCGTTACTATAATCTTGTTATAGCAATCTTTTGCAATTTATTCTTAAGTAAATAACACACTTAAAAATGTCATCTTGTCGAACAAACGATGTCTTGGAAAAGACCGTCATCTCCCACACCAAAGAAGTTCAAGACTCTAACTTCTGCCGGCAAGATAATGGGCTCAGTTTTTTGGGATAGCCAAGGGTTGATAATGATTGAACCTAAACCTAGATGATGCCACTATCACAGGGAAAGTCTATGCAGAACAAATCAAGAAATTACGTCGCGAAATTATTGAAAAACGACGAGGAAAACTCGCGAAAAAAATTAAGTTCCACCAGGACAACGCGCCGGCACACAAGTCTGCAGTTGCAATTGCAGTAATTCCAAGATGCAGGCTTAGAGATCCTCGATCCTCCTCCATATTCACCGGACTTAGCCCCCAGTGATTTCTTTCTGAAGAACACTTGAGGGGCTCAAAGTTTGAAGATGACAAAGAAGTAAAGGCTGCTGTAAACGATTTTTTAAGTACTCAAGATGAAGATTTTTTTCAGAAAAGGAATATTCGGCTCTATAAAAGAAATATACTAAATGTATTGACCTAAAGGAGAAATCGAAAAATAGAATAATATTAAATATAATCATTTTCTAACCTACTTATTCTCATTACTTTTTGAATGCCCCTCGTACTTTTCTGAATAAATAGTTAACTGCGTACGTGGTTTGCTATTTTCATATTTCTTCAAAAATCTTCCTCGGGTAACATTCAATTCGTTTCTTAAAATTCCTAGTGCGATGCTGTTCAGTACGATTTTCGGATATGTTTAACGATTGGCAGACTAGCGTCCTTGAATGAGCACAACGGCATCGAATGTTTCATGAATATTAAAACTGATTAACTTACTTTACAATGAGTCACGTTATGAATAATTACAATGTTTTAAACTCGCTAGTACAGACCTAAAATACCAACACTCTAATTGGGAAGTGTTTGTGCATGATTT
The DNA here is from genome assembly GCA_019059595.1 of Marasmia exigua. Lineage (NCBI taxonomy): Eukaryota > Metazoa > Arthropoda > Insecta > Lepidoptera > Crambidae > Marasmia > Marasmia exigua. The sequence goes on from CM032466.1 coordinate 15,112,620, forward strand.
TGGCTTACTTTAGGTAGACCCTCTATAAAATGGTTGATCCAAGAATTTTTACAATAATGTATAAAACTAATAAACAATATAATAGTCTGAAATGCCACTAACAAAAATATTTACTCGAGTGGGTTTATCAGTTAATACAAATACACAAACTAATTATAATTCAGACAAGTAAACGACTGGTACCTTCAGAGGTAAGTATAATCGAAGATATTGATTTAATTATTTTTATATTTATTGATTTTGTCCTACCCGTCATGACAAACGGAGCCGAAACGTACACTTACGGTACGGCTGGTCCACAAGTTAAAAGTCGCTCAGCGGGCTATGGAACGAGCAATGCTCGGCGTCTCTCTCCGAGATCGAATCCGAAATGAGGTGATCCGGCAGAGAACCAAAGTTATCGACATTGCTCACCGGATTAGCAAGCTTAAGTGGCAGTGGGCTGGCCATATTAGCCGCAGAACCGACAACCGATGGGGTAAACGGGTTCTGGAGTGGAGACCGCGTCTTGGCAAACGTAATGTAGGGCGCCCTCTGGCTAGGTGGGGGGACGATCTGCGCAGGAAGGCTGGCAAGAGCTGGATGCGAGAAGCCACGGATAGATCACAGTGGCGAACAATTGGAGAGGCCTACGTCCAGCAGTGGACTGCGATAGGCTGATGATGATGATGATGATTGATTTATTTGATTGACATTCATAAGTTCATATTCATTGCTTTGAGATAAAATCGTGTTGGAAAAGAAGATCGTCTCTATCTTACATTATTTGTATAGTTCGTGCGCTATTTAAGGACATAACTCTGCACTCAACTCGCGCGCAAACTTTGGTTACACAATTTTTCTAACGTGATTGTATTGAATTTTAGCATTGATTAATTTATAGCAGTTTAAACTGTGATACGTTATCGCTTTATTCATAAACGTTTAATAAACCTTTGTAAGCCAAAACGGTGTTATGGAGCAGTTTTGACGTTTGAAACAAAAAAATGACATACATTTTTTTAAAAAGAATAAAAACAGCTTTATAACACTGTTTTAGTTAACAACGGTTTCACAAACATTTATGAATAAGACCAAACGGTCTAGGTCTAGGTAGTAACGAATGTCGCACCTGCGACAGGTCACCTACAATACAGGCCACAGTAAAGCGGTCTCCACACTGATGTTGAAAATTTTAGTAAACATCTAATCATAATTTTTAAGTGTTACTGCAGGGCAGAAACAAGAACTTCCTCGCTATATTACCATAGTGAATACTTTCATCAGTAAGAACGAAGTAAGCAACACCAATGTGGGAACGCCTTTTGAGGTTTGAAATACAAATACAATGATTAAAATGTTTACCTCATAGCTCTTTCTTAGAAAAAATAACTGTATAATTATTAGGTATTCTAAAACGTAACCTACCACCACCTAAACCAACTAAATTGAACGGAACGAATCCCACTTTTCATCTCGTTAAACGTCTGCAAAAATTGTCCTTCAATTAGAAAAAAATTGCCGTAAAAAAAGTTCTATTGACATTTAATTGAATTTTATTTTTAAAGAATAACACTTTTTACCGTGGGAGAGCCACGCTTCGGCATGAATAGATTGGTTCGATCGGAGTGATACTACGGCCTCAAAGATAACCGGCGTGAAGCAGCACTGTGCTGTGTTTCGCTGCGTGAGTGAGAGTATCGGAGGCCCCATCCGGGGGAAGGGAGGGTTTAAAGGTTGGCTGCGCACTTGTGATTCCACTGGTGTCGCGGGTGTCCATGGGCGACGGCAATTGCTTACCATCAGGTGATCCGTCTGCTCGTCTGTAACCTATCACATAAAAAAAAATAACACGACGTCAATTAGATCGTATCCTGTCGTTTCCAGAGCTCGGCGACGGCGGGTCGCGCACGCTGTCGACGGCGGAAGCTGTCGGACGGCGAGTCCACGCGGCAGAAGCGCCGCTGGCACTCGTCCTGCGGCCGCCTGCCGTCCTGCCGCCTCACGTGATGCCGCCGGTGCTCGCATCCACATCAATACACACGCAAACTCTACGAGGACATTTTGCAAAAAAACGAACCCTCAAGTTGATATCATTGTTCATTTTCTTCACTGGAACAGCATACAGTGAAATATTGATGACGAATATTTTTTTAAATGAGCATTATTTTTTTTCCAGTTTGAAAAATGGACAATGCAAAAGTTTTGAGAAATTCCTGTGAGTAAATAATGTTGATTACAGAAACCAAACTTTACGCACGTCCTGTTCGGTTACAATTTTATCAGTACATACCTCTTAACTACTTATTAAAATTGAACAGCAGGAAAAGACCGCTGGATCCCACAGGATAAGTACGGCAATATCGGCTGATCATAAACTAAGAAAGAAGAAGAAAAGAAGAAAAAAAAATACATTTATTGACCATCACAAAACAGAAACACTAAGGTTGCTTTGCTATAAACTTGTTACGTGTCGACTCGAGGCATCAACTTTAGCTTAAATTTTAAAGAAAACATTGTTTAGAAAGAATTATTCAGAAGAAAAACAAAGTAAAATAGACTAGCCTTGCGGACTAAAGGAGATGTTACTGAGTTATTTATAAATATGCTTCTCTTTAGCCTTGGTTATCCCTGAACTAAGGGCTTTGTTTTTCATTTTATGAACTCAAATGAGGTTTTCCTGATTATAAAAAAATAGTTGAAGATATACTTTAAACAAATTGAACATTGATAACATGATACTGTTTTCATTTTCTCGGTAGAATTTATTGCCAGAACTTGTGTCTTCGTAATTCTATTTTCCGGTTTTATTTATGATAATTTACATCGAAATTATATTAAAATATCGACCGTACAGTTTTACAGACAAATACTCGGAAACATTTGGTAAACAACTTTTCATTTAACTAAATAACTATAAAAATAAGCGAAATATTAGATATTGACGATCAACTGTCAGCCATCATTTCGGATTAGTACCGCCACAGACTATACCCAAAACTGGAATTCAAGACCAAAAATCTACTACAATGTTGCCACTGCAATAAAATTATCGTACAATAGTATATACCTATTTCTTAAAAACATACGCCGACATAATTTGTTTATTGATATTTTTAATTCTATAATGTATAGAAGTAATTTTATTGACTTATATTCACATAAATACAAGACACTTTAAGTAAAAACTTAATCATCCGTAAAGTTTGGTAGAAAAGCTGGTATTGAGCTGGTGTCACCTCAGATGTTAATAACATTTGGTACAACATTTGAACTGACTTGTTGTTTCGTGCAAAGAGATATTAATATAGGAATCTTTGAATTTTAAACAATGATATTGTGTGTTGAGTGAGTTGTCACGTGAACAACTTGCTAGGACCTAAGAGAGTCTTAAAACCTGCGATTTCGTTAAGAGAAGTTTCGGCTGAATCCGTAGGTCGATAACGCGCCCGTTTTATTGAGTGACTTCGACATGTTCACTTCGTCAAAATATAACTTGACTAATTTTCTTTACGAGTTATTTCGCCTAATAACGCCTTAAATCTAAAACTGGACGAATTAATTGCTAGGAGTGGTGGAAAACTTTATTCTACAAGTGACCGACTCAGATTCCGTAGTCAGAGATTCTGACATTAGTGATGGTGAAGATGAAGATGTAATTAAGTTTCTATTTTTTGAGAAAATCCTTATCATGAATTGTGCCAGCCTATACTAAGAAAATAAGCATTTAACAAAAAGGTTGATAAAACCTGAAAACTTGATTTGACAATGACATAAGTGACATTGATTGATTTGACACTGACGTATCTGTCGTAGTTTTTTTGGTCTTGAATTCCAGTTTCGGGTATAGGTAGTAGATACTTTGTATCAGACAGGAATGTCCCATAGAACTCCCCTAGACCACTTTAAGAACGACGGAACGGAGTCAGCATTGATTTAGACAAATTGAATGGATGGACAAAAAGCAGTTCATTGAATGAACGAATAATTAGTAATACTAGGTATTGCTAGTTATAAGCGTGGCTCTCCGACGGTTAATAAATTACTAAACAAAAACAATAATAAGGTTCATGAACGCGCAAGTTAACTACAAAAAAATTTGGTAAAATCAGAAGGTATACGCATGTGTTTCGTGCGCGCGAGTTGTCGAATGAGTCGAAATAGGTACAAACACAAATTATTGAACCTAGAAATGGTATAGCATTTAGAAGCAGAAAATAAAATTAATAAAAATTTAAATAGACAAAATATTATCTTAGATGATCAAACTGTACAAAAAGAGTATCATCATTACTCTTAGTTTTGGGGACCAACAAATAATGATCGGACGTAATTTCAACATCTCAATAATTTTTCCATAGTTCTAAACATATTAAAGTACCGACCGATTTAATTTCTTAACAATCTTTCAGTAGGTACCTACCTAATTGGGGAACGTGCATAAAAATGATCCCGAAGAATTGATAACCTCCTCCTTCTTATTAGTCGGTTAAATATAAACAATAATATTTTTTTTAAATTACATATTTTGCACTACTACTACTACTCTGAATAAATTAACAATAAATATTTTGCAATTATATTTTTTGATATTTTATGCTGACGCTATCATTGTGTGACGCAATATCACTCGTCACACATGGACATATCGTATATTTCTATCTCGCTCGGCAAAATGGCGATAAAAACATTGTAAAATATTGAAATATCCTAAGAAATTTAAATATATCTTGTACTTGCGAGTGAAATGTGATTCCATGATATTTATTTTTGCATTCTGAATTATTTTTACAGCGCGTAAAAGCGCACGTAGGCATTTTGATAGCCTTTATCCCACTTAAAACAATTAATGGATATTTTTGGGTGACGCGACCCTTTTGTCAGACTCTGACATTTGCGACTACGTGAAATTAGGCGCCGGGCACCCAATTTAAGCGGTCCACGCGGTATAGACGAGTCACCTATCTTCCGCTCTTTTGATTTAATCTAAGTTTTTAATTAAATTAAGTGATATGACAGTTGCTAATGTCAAATCGCCATATCCCCTTTTTCATTTTGTAAAAGTATGGGAATGACACATTGACAACTATCAGTTTACTTCGTCTAATTAAAAATATAGTTGTATACCACAAGAATGGATTCCTACTTTGTGGTTATACTATGGCCATGGGCACGTACAACAAACGATAAAAAAAATCATTAATAGTGCGCGAAAAAACCAGCCAGTTTACTTGGAGCTCTCACTTCCTCAAATCCTTGAACGTCTAGTTTAGGCCTTACATTAATGTTAAATCAAGTAACGCGTATGATGCAACTGTCAAGGGCCAGCCAATGTAGCGTAATAAGGGCGAAGGCAGAAGTTTGGTTTTTGTATACAAGTATCTACCTACATTTACTCTTGTGATAAAGTCGTAGAGTGTAATTGGAACTGTGTATGTGTTTTATTCATTAAATCGATTTAATCGAAAAATTAAAGCTAAAAATACTTGTAAAATATGTTATATACTTACCATGCATTTTTATTTCATACTAAAATGAATGAACGTTAATAAGCTAATAAATAAATAGATTTAAACTATATAACGTATGCTCGATTTAAACATTACAATCTTGTAAAATTGTTTTAATATATTTTATTATAAAATTTTTTCAATGAAAGACGAGTTTTTAAATAATCGCGTCATTATACAAGACTGAAAACTCCAATGATGATAAATAATATTAATACTTATACTTACATACTATCCGTGCGGATAAAAAATGGGATTAGAAATGGCGGCGCGTGGAGCCGGTACCGTCAGCATCAACGGTTTGAAAACTTATTTTAACGTTTTTCAGTATAAAATATCGTTACCGTTGAAACTGTTTAGTTTTTTTTTATAAATAAATTAATGTTATTAATTAAAATACTATTTATGTACGAGTATGTTTTATAGGTTTTATTATTTTGGAGTCTTTTTGACTGTATATAAAAAAAAATTATGAAAATTATTCAGATTGCAGATTATATATATTTAACGATAAACGAATTTGTTCTCAAGTTAATATATATTTACTAGCGGTCCGCCCCGGGTTCGCCCGTGGTACATACATAGCCTATGACTACCTAACGTACCTTTCCTATGGTGAAAGAATGATTGAAATATCCTGAGTTCATCGCGTTCAAACCAACTATTTAGCTTTATAATATTAGTATTAAATATAGATTGCGTTAGAACAGTTTATGATTTATACAGTTGTAATTTAGTTACATTAATTTCATGTACTATTCTACATGCACTTCATAACTTTTAAAATTAGTATCTTGAAATAAAAGATTGTAATAAGTATATCTTAACAATATCTATATCCTATTGTAACTATATCTTAAAACACTATCTATACTCAATAAATGACTAACAAAACAATTATTTAACATACAAATTAACAATAAACTAAAACAAACAATAATAAATGACAAAATAACGAAAGGTTCAAAACCACGGAAAAACTGAGAACGCGTCGGACTGATGCGACAGGGAAGGGAACGCAGAATATTTTTTTTGCAGTCAGTACCCACGAGTGCGAGTATAGACGCAAATAGTGTGCGAGCGAGAAGTGAATAGATGCTCCGCCATTTCTGATCCCATTCTTTATCCGCACAGGTAGTAATGATTGAAAACGGCATAGACAGTTCTGATTACAATCTGCATGTGTTATAGCAACGTTTATGATTGCAGTGATAGGGCATCAGTAAATATTGGGGTACATGTGTTCAAATATTTAACGTTTTTCTGTAGCCCAATAAACTGTTAACAGGCTTTTATTAGTTCAGTAAATGGTTTAACACGTAAAAATAGCACGGTAGTCCCTATCTTAAAATTAAATTAATTCTTGTCCAAAATATTATAAGGACAAGATCTCATAGTAAATAGTTAAAATAAAATGGTGGGTGTTTCCATACTTCTACTTGTTTTACCATTTAACAGAAACCTTATTTGTTTGTCATGTACTTTACTTACTCGTTAACGACACAATTGATGTAATTTTATCGGTACAAAGTCGACCTCCCGCGAGTGGTACTCAAGGGAGGGCGGGACGATTGACCAATGGAAAAAGTTTATTTGGTCCAAATAGAAAGTAAACATTTTGGATTGATCGAGAGCAATCTGCGCCCCCGCGTCCCGCGAATCATGGAATGTCGACTTTATGGCGGTAGAGCTGTATATATTTTCAGTCCTATCCAATTAATCTATGCTTATTAATTTGTTGCAATATTTGCCAAACGATTTTTAACTTATTTTCGCAAAAAAATGCAGTAAGTGGTTTTTAAGCTATTAATGTTGGATTATCTGTTTAATGTAGGTTAAATTTGATTGTAAAGATAAATTCACATAGTGCATACTAATCTTTCGAACTTATTTTCTTATGCTATTCGTGTTTCTTATCTTAACTATTATATAAATCTGTAACTTGTCCGAAATGTTACCTTTTGAATTGTTTTATGTATTATAGAGACAACAATGACTCACATAAAAAGTGATGATTATTACTGTCAATGACATAATATTTAGATCAACACTTGTTACGTCTTTTCTACTTACCATATTTTTATTGTTTAACTACCTATTTGGACCCGATTCGACCAATCACAATTTGATACTAAATCTATGGTATAGCTCTGACATTCTATACAAATCTGACATTTTACCATAGATTCCACCACGGATAAAGTTCGGGACCTACAAATCGGGCCTAAGTGTGTTATTTATCCAGAAACAATAATGTAACGAAGAACATCCTCTTTTTTGGTCCAAGTGCCGGCCAGATTTTTGTCCTTCATTTTGTAGAACTTTTCCCCTGAGTATTTATTACTATGGCACCTTTGTTTTGTTTGAGTTCAAAAATCAACCTCTTTATACATTTTCTCAGAATTATTTTAACAAAAAAAATATTTTTGGTGTTCTAAATCCTGACCTTTAAACATCAGCGGTTTATCCCCCTGATGTTCAAATATCTGTATCTGTGTCTGAAACCGAAAACAGCAATTATTTTTTTCCCGGCACTTTCATGTTTGGACCAAAATTTTATGAAATTCCAAGGATCTCCTTTAAGATTAATTTTTGACGTATGTGACAGAGTTTATTTTGAAGCCGCCGCCGAACGCCGATCCGTGTCACTGGCGTACTCTAGCGGGAAGGGCTGTCGTAGTGCAGTCGTCCGTGTCCACTGCCTATTGCCGCAGCGTTGTGGCAGCCTTAAGTTTCCTTTACACGGCCATCAATGCACTCGTCGATACCGCCTGTGTCTTGCACGGGCTATTTTTACACTTTGGTATTATTGTCTCAATAGTTTTGTCTATCTTAAGCCCGATTCGACTAATCTTTATCCGAGAATTATTGTATAACTTTCCATCAAGTTAGATGAGGTCAAGTGCAAACCCATTTAATATATAAAAAAAAATAACGCTACGAATGGTATGTTATGACAATTTTATTCCATAGATTTACCTATTCACTGATAAAGATTGATCAAATCGACCCCTAGTGGTATGCCTTATAACAACTACAAGAGCAAGGAGTACGTGCATACGTAAATTCACCAGTTGTAGTTATGATACTCAATCCTTATATTATCATAGTTTTCTCTTCTTTCATTACTTTAATACATTATTCCATTCAATATAATGAGATAACCTTATATCGAAGTATCCATTTTAGTAGTAGTATTATTTGGTCGTAAATAATTGTCTATCTCGCCCGGGCTAAGATTATGGATCCATTGACATGCTATTGTCAATAGATCCGTAATCTTAGCTGCTAAATCAGAACCCTTACATTGGCTTTGCCGTAATGGGTAAAAACAGGGCTTTTGACGGTATTCCTTAACAAGAAAGTTAATGTCCTCCACGTTAATATTACAATATATCATTTATGGAGCCCAATTTTCGGGACGTGATATTTTGTCATCATACAACATATATCACTAAAACATAGTTTTTTTTTGTATCGTTCTCAGGTGATATCCGCAATGTTTTCAAAATGTCAAGAGCACAAGGTCTCATTGGTCTCCATATATGACTTTGTTTTTCAAAGTTATGACTTGATGATTATTTTTTTTATTTAAGGTCTATGAAGCAATAAATATCGCATTTTTAAAAATATCTCTAAAGCTTAGCCGCAATATGTACAGTGAAAGGATATATTAGTATTGATCGACGTTAATAGTTTTATTTCATTATTTCTCCTCCTACTCCTTGCTCGAATGGTACCGCGGAGCACAGAGTGTTAGTGGATCTCAAAATTATGCGTGTGACCGTTATAAGTAATAATTATTTTTGCACCATGAGTACTTGTTTGCTTGCCTGTAAAAGAATCCCACTTTAGTAGCATTTTCCTACACGTGTATCTGATCATTGATCATTAGGTGTTACGTTTAAACATAGTGCGTCTTTAACCGCCTAACAAACTTCTCGAGGGCATTAAACTGCTAAAACGAACATTTTTTTTTTCAAAATACGTAGTTAATCTCAAAAAAAAAAAAATAGTTTGTCGATAAAAAATTGCAAACGGCCAATATTATTTTTAAATTTGGCTAAAAGTAATTGTCGGAAGAATGACCTAGTAAAGTTTGTAATAGAGTTAAAAAGCGTTCTGTTTAGCGCTATTCGTTTTGCCAATTAACAAATAATTTTATAAAATGAGTATATTTTACAAAGTTTGATTGTTCATTTAGTCGTTAGATTGATGTAAAGTACAAGATGCAATTGCGATACTCGAATGCACTGATAGCTAGCTGATTACATGTTTGATCAAAAACTAATTGTGAGGCCGTTCATATAATGTATGTCACACACAATACAAGCGTCCTGGGTTCAAGATTTCTTGATACACTTTTCGGTATTTTTTGCATATAAAATACATAGACTGTCCGGCTTTGATTGGGTGTGACATTAGTATGAATAAAAAAGGCATTCATAATTAAAGCTTATAAATCATCATCAAATAAGCCATACTTGCAAAAATGTTATATTTTTATTAAATGAAAAAATATTGATAGAACAATTGTAAAATCACGACGTTATTGCGAACATTATTCTCTTCTCCATCTCAGAGCACGGACCTCACTTTTTTATCGTAGATTGTGTTTAGGTATCTTGTATGAATTAAAATAGAATAATTTGCTATTTCCGAATAAATTTTGTCTTATGATTTTTTTTTTGGTTAGTTAGTACATACAGACGTTGATCGACTTATTCATTATCTCAAAAGGGCGAAATGGAGTGTTGTCACGACATTCCTTTTGTAATATTTTAGGTCTCAGCATTGTAGCCTATTGCCATGGTTAGTATTATGTACAGTTCGCAGCAAAAGCCTATTTATGACACCAGCCTGATAGTATTGTTTTGCGATATGACGAGCTATTAGGGAAACTGAAATTAGATGGTAAATGTTTACTATTCACCGTCATCGCCATGGCGCTAAATGTCAAATCTCGGTCAGTGACTTATACGTGACATTTGTATTAACGCTAACCACTTCCTGATCATGATTTCGTTGTAATTTATGAATAAGCTTGGTATTATAGAGCATATTATTGTGGAACAATGTTTCTCAACATGTAGCTTTCCGACCCTTGAGATGTGTACGGGTATAAGAAAGTGTTAATAAATCTTTACTAATAATGACTTTAAGTAAGCTAAAGCCTTTTAGTCGGCATTTTCTTTCTACCAATCAAAATTTTCAGCATAATATATATTTTAAGATGTTAAAGCTTAAGTTGAGAAACGATTGTATTTATCTAACTAATTTTACTGTCTAATATTTTTGTGCTGAACTTTTTAATGTCGTTTCGTTGTGCAATAACTGTGTAGATCAATGGTTGGTGTAGTTAGTAGATTTTAGGTTAACTGTTTGATTAAGCCATATTCTTAATGAGATTATTGAGCAGATGATCTCCCCTCGCCAAAGGCGTATCTTTTCAAAAAGTATTTTGTAGTTGTAGTTTTCGACATCCGTTTATTTCGCACTTGTGCTTAAAAAGTGAGGTCTTACATTACTGTTGAAAAATGTATGTTTACGCTTAATACGGATGTGTGTACAGTGCCTGGACGACGTTGAAGCTATGTGGAAATTAAAAAAAGAGAATATTAATATATTGTAAATAAAAATTGGAAAGAAATCAATTGGAATTTAATTTGTTGTTGAATAAATCCTTCCACAAACTCAATTAAGGTGACGGGTAGGGCACACGAGCGACGCCAATCGATTTAAAATTTTAGCTACTAAACCGGATCTATTTTAAACAATTTCGGGGTTACAACCTCTCGGCAGACTTATACTACTTATTAAATAACATGTCCAAATGTTGGGTCCGTTTGTACCTAGGTACATTGACTGGATAAAAATGTTTCTTGACATACCTACTCTAAGAAATTATTGGGACAAAAGAGTTTGTTACTTACAATAAAAATAAATTAGAATTATTCCGACTTCATTGGATAAACTGTCCCGCCCAAACACTTTGATACAATCACTTTCTTGTCATTTATATTAGAAAACTTAAAAAATCTCTTTGCTGACGGTACTTAGGATGTTATGACAGGCTGAACACAGGGCTACTAACAAAAACGACCCATATTCCATCGCCATTTAAACCTAAGATGGAATTGATTTGGGTAAACTGCGAATAGACTCCAAAGGACGCATATTTTTGCATAACGACAGTCCGCATGGTGTGAAATGTGTTGCAAGTGCCGCCGGCCTGGTTCCCAGCCACAATGCACGGAAGCCGCCGCCGCGCCTTCGCGCCTTCCGCCATATCGCCGCACGCGCCACTTGCGCGCTTGCAGGTATCAGGGCGGAGTGACGCCCGCTGTGCTGGTGACACACAGGGAAATTTGAACCCCAGCCGAGGTTACGAGCACAGTAACGCGAGTCTTAACACGGTTAGGGCATGAAAGTTCAACTCTTACATATACTACCCTCTTGATAACAGGTAGGTAGGTAGGACAAGTATGTTGTTCTAACTAATTTGTGAATTCGACAAAATATCGGGTGTCCCTTTTTTTGCAAAAATAATTTTCTTTGATCAGGTTATGTAACTTAACTTCTTTGTCACCAGCCAAATTTTATCTTAGTAATAATATAAATAATAAAATTATTTATTTCAGGCCTCAGAGCCCATACTATATATCTGTTATAAACAATGCTATTAGTATGTATTCTACTACTCATAAATTACTTAACCACTTCTTCTATAGGTAATGGGATTGTGAAATCGAAAAAAGTCAAACTTAGTAGTCTGTTGTAAGTAGGTAGGTACTTACCTACCATAAAGTAACTGAAGGTATTTTCAGTTTCCCCATGATGCTAATGTGTTATGTTCTTCATTGATTTAGCTAACAATAATATTTACCTGCACCTAATATTGCATGAACATTTACGGTCCTTTTTGGCTCTTAAGATGCAGTAAATTGCTACCTTAGGCAAGAATTTCATCATTCGCCATGTTAGGTTTCTTCTGTTTAGGCATGTGGCTATAAGTACCTAATATGCGAAGGCACGTGAAGAATTTCAACAACAATATTTATTTGATATCGCAATGCAATCAATCAATTTTGATAGATCTCGTACTTACCTAAGTATCTACCTACAACATGCGATCATCTTACCATACCTACCGATTTTTTATAAGGAGCTTGTTTGTTTGTAGGTCCTACGACTAGGTAGGTAAGTCTTGCCTAAACTCGTACGAAATAATTGCCTGTTATGAATAGGGCTACTAGGGTTGGAGACCGAAAAATAATGATAGGTCTTGGAAACCGAAGAGTTGTGGGTTCAAATTCAGCCTGAGCTGCTCGAATCAATGAGCTAGTTATTGAGTACTTACTTACTCGAAAGAAGATACGATTATCTAAACAATACTGGCTTTTTGGTACTGAGTAGAAAGAAATAAGAACAAAGACACATATGTATACTTACATAGGTAGGATATAAAGTTTTCCAATACGCTATTGTTATCTATCATCGAATCTCAGTAAGTAGGTAGGTAAGTATACAGACAAACACATTCAAGTGGGTCAAAGAGATCAAGGAGTCATCCGATTCACACGTCCTCTAAGGAGCAACATATATTTTTATCATACATTTTACTTATTCATTGAGACTCCTAGTTAGCTACGTACTTTTATGTAGAATCTCGAAATAATTAATTAGTGAATAAATACCTATTTCACGCTTTTACTGATTTTCATGGTACCCAAGCTGGTAAGTGCTTCTAGATACCTACGAGTATATCTAGCATAAATTAAAATTGCTAATAGGTACCTTTACCATCAATGGAACTCAGAAGCGAGTCACTTGGTGCATTGGGAATGGATGGACGCATTGAATCACACCAAAGCTAGCGCCTCTCTATAACATAGCAGTTAAGCTTACCTACCTACGCAGCTTTCATCACCTATTAGCGCAGTACCTACCATTTACTTCGATCGTAAGGTACCTACTAAATGAAGCTAATTTATAATCTCACCCTAATTTCAAGCTGGACCTTCCTTACGCGCGGACTAGGGTGCAGATACGATTGCACGTACCTTTTGCCAAGCAACGGACCTGTTTAAGGCGACGGGTAGCCTTAACTAGCGACATCAATCGATTTAAGTTGTTAGCTACTAAACGGATCTATTTTAAATAATTTCTCTAAGCAAACATTTATACTATCTATTTAATAACTGTGCACTACTTTTTATTGGTTTTTGCACTCGAAATTTGGATTGACGCCATAAGTAGGCCGTTTTTGGCGGTAATTCAAATTTCGAGCCAAAGTTATCACCGCCGCCCATCGACATCATGAGTATTTCCGAGAGGTTGCAGCTATTAAATTGTTGAAAAGATATCAGGTTTAGTTGCTAACAAATAACAATTTAAATCAATTGTCGTCGCTAGTGTGCCCTACCCGTCACCTTAAGGATTTAGTTGGGCACGTAGTGCCTACCTACATAGTAAACTATAGGTACTACCTTCTTTTCACAGAAAGGGTAATTTTTAAATGAAGTACGTAATATAAATAAGTTCTAGCTAAAACAATTTCCCGATTGAAGTAAGTAGCAGCCCTGCGGCGGAATGGTGCCAGCCGCATCGGTGCCATCGGTGCGTCAGTAAAGTGAAGGGTTGTCGAAGGTGTCTCATTATTGTTTTTCTCAGCGCAGACTAAAGTTCAAGGTTGAGCCCATTAATGCTATCTAATAATCGAGTCTACAATTTTTTCATGTAACACAATTAATTAAATATTAGCTATTGCATGTTGATGATGTCCTCACAAGAGATGTAATCAATTGATAATTGCATAAAGATGGAGGTTGGGTCACTGATGACATTTTGTGTCGGTGATGACCTTGTTGACCTAATGTCAGATGCATTCTTATCTATATGTAAGTACCTAGATTCGGCGGGTAGGACTAAAACAAGCCGCATGGGCTGATGCAATTCAAAGGTTTTAAATTAGTGTCTAGTGGTTTTTAGTGTCCAAATTTGGTGTTTATTTGTGCAGTGAAGTGCCGCAAAGTGATCTTAATAATAAGAATAGTTGTATTGTACAGTTTTTAACACTGCTATGTGTGTCGAGTGAGTTGTCTCGTGACAATTTGCTTGGATCAAATAGAGTCTTAAAACCTGCGATTGCTTTTAGAGTGGTATCCGTTGAATCTGTGGAGAAAACGTATAACACCGGCGTTTTATTGAGTGACTGTGACTTTGACTGACTTCGACTGTTGACTAGCTACTTATTCTCAATAAGTTACTTGACATTGGCGAATTATCTTCGGGTAGAGCCATAATAAGAAAAAAAAGTAAGTACCTACCTACATTATGAGGCTTGCTACACTAGTATACTTATGTACTTACGTCCTCATCTTAGCGTGTAATTGCCAGTTGAGTCCGAAGCTGTCAGTTCGGAGCTCGGGGTACGCTTGGAGCTTGATCCAGGATTTGGTTGGTCTGGTAACTACAATGATGCGACTGCTGTCTGACCTTTGTAATCCTTAGACAGGGGAACCAGACCAACTGAATCACAGTTACCTACACGATCAGAATCTCTCAACTATATTGTAGGTAGGCCAAAGTTTTTGAAAAACTATCCGAGACATGTAGGTTTCTTCACGATGTTTTCCTTCATCGCCAAGCTAATGGTATAAAAAATCACAAAGATTTGAAAAATCCAGAGGTACCTACATTCTCGGACTTGAACCACGACTCCCCGTAGCTCAGAAGGCTCGTTCTTATCCACTGTGCTGACATCCCTTTACATTACTTAGGCACCTAAGTAGATATGTACTTACCTAATTAGGTCGCAAGCTTGCGATTTTGGTCAACGATAAGTGGCAGACGACCAGACGGATCGCCTGATGGTAAGCCATTGCCACTCACGCAGCGTAACACAGCACAGTGCTGCTTCACGCCGGTTTTCTGTTAGGCCGTGGTATCACTCCGGTCGTGCCGAGCCATTCATGCCGAAGCGTGAAAATTAATTGTGAGAACAGTATTGAAAGAGTTATCCTAGAATTTGGTAGGTACCAAATGTTTATACGATTCCGTTTAAGTGCTCTTTTTACCAAGTACTTGATTTTGGGCACCTAGTTCCCACAGACCAATACCATCATTTAAGTGCAATAACCCTGTTCCAAACAAGGGTCAATCTTTAGGAATTAGCATTTCCTAAAATCTGTCTTTTCTAGTTACCTACTTACCATCAGCTTAGTATTATTTGCTATTACTGGTGTTCAATACAAACTACGTGTGCATCACTCTTTTATTTACAAAGCCATCCATAATTCTATTTAGGTCGTGAAAGGATGCGCAAGCGCCGCGGACAGCGACTGCGCGATAGTCCTTGACGAGCCGGATAAACGCTTGTAAGCTAATATTGAAACATCTTGCCTTATACCTACAGTTCCAATAAATTATGGAACAGTGTGGCATTTCACTATTTCCTCATATTTTTTTCCAGCATTCTTCAACGGCAACCTGTAGAGTGTGTAGACGGGAGCTATGTCTATATCTTCCCTTGTCTAACTCATATGATAATATTATGTGCTCAAACGGCATAGCATACATTATATAGGTCTACTGATCAGGAGTAAATTGTGGGTACTTCAAGAGAAGAGCGTAGTTACTCCTTTTTAACCTACTTAAAAAAAGGAGGTTCTCAATTCGACATGTATAGATAGATATATATTTTTATGTTTGTTCGCCGATTACATTGCCATTTATGAACCGATTTAAATGATTACTTTTTAGTTGGAAACTAGATAGTCCCGAATTGGTACCATGATCAGGATATCAGGATCTGATGATGGGATCCTGGAAAAAATAAGGAATACTCTCAAATTTTATAGGGACACGTAATGTTTTTTTTTTCTAAATGCACCAGTATTTACGTTTGGCTGTATTAATTTTGTGGCTCTGCTGATGATGGAAGGTCAACTCTTCAACGGTAAGGAGTTAAAGGATAACTCTTTCAATACTGTTCTCACAATTAATTTTTTAGTTATTTGGCGAGGGTGGAAGAGGGAGAGACCGGCAATGCATTAGCGACCTTTATGATTTCGCAGATGTTCATGCGGTATTGATCAACTTACCATCAGATGACCCGCAGTTTTAGAGCGATAACTTTTGGTCAACTAGGTACGACAGTGAGCGCAGAGTATTACCTAACCTACGTCTAGGTTGACTTTATTTACTGGCATCTATACTGTTTTTGTCATATATTGTGGTAGTAGGTAACTAGTGAATAAGTTACCTACCAACATCTCTACCTCTACCATGCGAATTATTATGGAGATATTCTTTATGTAGATACAAAATCCGTGTCGAGTATTTAGGTATCTAATTACCTTTAAGAAACCATACAAGAACATTTTATTGGCGTTTATATAAAAAAAACATATAAGTAAATAAAATTAGATAATTAGCCACATTCTTCTTGGGTTCTTTAAATAAATAAAAACGGTCAGGTAGGTAAATAGGTATCTCCGTAACAATCATCATGTTTATTAAACTAAAACTTATATATATACTTTTAAAATAGTAAAGTAGATCAATGTTCATAAAAGATAGATATTATTTCTATTTTTTATATCGTAGTAGTACATTCAGCGTCAGATCAAGTTACCCCCCTGCAGTGGAAAAATAGCACTTGTGTGTGCCCCAGATGGAAGGTCCAAAGGTCAACAAGGGTAACTCAACGTGACGCCGCGACGTGACGCCGCGTCACGTCGTTCCTGCCAGTACATTCAGTACATATGCCATTCCTACTGCCTCTTGTACCTAACACCATTGGAATCTTAATCAAAATATTTTAGTTTGACCAAATAATTTATTAGGACCTGTAAATTGTACCTTCTTATTTTGAAGGTTGGTAAATGTAGGTCGTACCCGGCAAACACACGGATTAATATCTAATTTAAACATTTATATAATTTACGAGTCTGTCTTTAGATTCAGTGCAAAATTTTGTTGCAAAATCTACCAAAGAAGAAGTTACTTAAATATTTACATAAACACGACAAGTTTTGGCTTCACATTGACCTAATTTTTTTAAACTAAAAATAGTTGTTCGGTACGTGTGCGTTTTTGATCCTTCATGCAAGACACGGGAAAAAAGCAAAAATTCTGAACCATTGGTGTAAAAATATCTATTAGAGCATCGGCATTGTTGGACCTTGTTCTCAGATTGTCTCAGTGTGTAATTTATTTATTTATGACTAAACTTACAATTATCATTACAGAATATAAGTTGTAATGCGATAGTGTAACTATCCTTACAAAAATAATTACTTACACATTCAAACTTAATCTAAATAAGTATCAAAATGTTTATGCCTTACGAGTAACAAACAGTTGACACTGCCGCCCTTATAAACTCACTCCGGTAACAACTGAACGGATCCACTTGATCAGACACTTTATTAAACAGTAGTTTTTAGTTAATTCCCTTTAGCGTCCGGAGTGTGGGGTACCTACTTGCCTACCCTTAGACCTTGATACAGGATAAGATGAGTCTGGTAGGTAATTGCGATGGGGCGACTGCCGTCTGTCCATCGGAACTTATATGATCTGTGCTTGGAACCGTTAGACAGGGAAACTAGACTAAATGAATTACTTTCAAATTCAATAGGGTTTTGAGTCCTATCGTTCTATACTATCTATCAATCAGGTTCAGGTAGAAATGTGCATATTGATTTGAAAAACTGAGTTCGAACCTACAACCTCCCATTCAGAAGGCGCACAATATTAATATAATCATGACAGTCATGAGAATAGCCGAACCTTGGTCAACCATTGTCATTGTAACCGGTATTGTAATGTCTGCGGGCAAATTTGAGGTACCTAAAGTAAATAACTACGTTGGTGACAGAACATTAAAGAAACGGTTACCATACCTATTGAATAGTTTGCCCGAGGACGTACGCCGGGAACAAGATAAAAATAAATTTAAAAGAAAACTTAAAACATATTTTTAGCTGATTTAGAGTAGCATATACTCAAGGTGACGGGTAGGGCACACTAGCGACCCCAATCGAGTTTAATTTTTAGCTACTAAACTGGACCTATTTTAAACAATTTCGGGGTTACAACTTCTCGGCAAACACCTATACTATTTATTTAATACTTATAGTTAACTGTTTGGTCTGCTTTCGCACTCTAATTTTGGATTCCCGCCAAAAGTGGCCACTTTTGGCGTGAATCAATTTTTCGCGTACAAAAACGAACCCAACATTTGTGCATGGTTATTTAATAAATAGTATAAGTGTTTGCCAAAAGGTTGTGTGTTGTTGTTGTTGTTTAACATAGATTTGGTTTAGTAGCTAAAAATTTAAATCGATTGGCGTCGCTAGTGTGCCCTACCCGTCACCATAAGTTTTTTTTAAGTTAGAGCCTAAGACAAGGTCCCGCAGACAAGCTATGCAAATAGCTTTGCGGGACTTCTGTACTTTAATGTAAATGTTGTTTGTTTAATAAATAAATAATAATCATTATTATCCACTGAGCTACTTTCTTAATCTGTATTAATTAATACAGCCCTTATAATAACTGCACTGCCAATACCGATTGTTAGAAAAACAATAGTGTAAAAGTTGTTTTGCGATTGCTATGTACCTATCACATTTGTTTGAATTGTAAACTGCAAACGTATTTCTTTATGCATTCTAACTTTTAGAGAAGTTCAAATTTAAATGATGTCATGTCATGGTGCAACGCCATGGTTATGCCATCCTACCAAATGGTATTTATTTCCCAGCTGCAGGAGAGGTCGGGCAAATGTCAGCGAGAAGCATGCGGAACTCGCCACCAGCATGAGAATTCATTGATTGTTATCTGTTCATAGGGCCCGATACAAGATTGTCTATTCTTTATCTGACATGATTACCAAGCTAGTAGTCACCCCTTGTCACCATCTTTGTGTGAAGTAAAGGTAAAGCTGGTTGTTTTGAAGGTTATTAATACCTTCCTAGAGGGGATATTAGGAAGTTACCTTGTTTTAATGACACAAGGTATTTTTTTTCTTACTTAACTACTTATCTTTTGAATGGAACTTATCATGGGAACTTTGAGGTCGACAAAACATCTGCATTCCTTCTGGTGTAGCTGATGTCCATGGGCGGCGGTAATAATTTAGCATCAGGTGACCCGCGCCTTCCTTTATCATAAAAATGTAAGCTTTTCAGCAAAATAAACTGTACTCGTTTAACTCTAACTAATTTTTTCATTTTTTTTTATTGGATAGGTGGCCGACGAGCAGACCTGATGGTAAGCGTTTACCGCCGCCCATGGACACCCGCGACACCAGTGGAGTCACAAGGGCGTTGCCAACCTTTGAACCCCCTTTTCCCCGGATTGGGCCTGCTATATTACTTTCGCTTTCGCGTGAGAGAGGGCTCTCACGCAGCGAAATAGCACAAATTACAATCATTTTAAAGTAACCAAATTTTTCTATTAAAATGATCTAAATAAACCCAATTATGTAATTTATTAAAAGAACTATTCGTCAAGATCTCTCGAGAAAAAAATATACAACCATACCTACCTACGCTACGGTAGGGAGATACCAAGAAAAAATATTTAACTATGGAAAAATTATTCTAACACTTTGTAGGCGTTACAGTTGTTTGCATGAGTAACTATAGTATGAACTATATAATCAATTCTAGTAGGTACTAAGAGTCTAGGTAGATAGGAGAGTAGGTGCTAGGCTACGGATAGACGGACTGAAGGACGAACGAACGACATGCGGAACTATAGGGTTCCTCGTGGACTCTAGGACCCAAAAAATCCTTTTTTCGGCTCATCGGTCTGCATGTACCTACCTAAGTAATATAGGTATCTTACATAAACAGTTTCGGTATGGTTCGCGTTCCGGTGAATGTGAACCGGGTCAATATTCGTATAATTAATTGATGCTCTTTGAATTCTCAGACAGAGATACGAGTAGGTGAATTATTTGGCTATTAAAATAAGAATGCCGGTTTGTAGCGTAAAACGTACAAGTTATATAAGTATGATTAATGGAGACGGATACAGACTGTAAATTTTAAATTAATACTTTTCTATATACCTAATACAAATCTAATAATACACCGTGTTTTTTAACTGTCTTTGTCCCTTATCGAGGGCATTATATTGATGATAACAAACATTTTTCTCAGGGAACATAGGGACCGATCTCAAATAAAAAAAATTGCTTCTCCATACAATTTGCACCATTCAGCTGATTACTCTTGTATGGGAAGGTTTTTTTTTCTGAGATGAGACCCTATGATCCTTGGGAAAAAATGATTGTTTTCATCAGTATAATTCTCCCAATAATGGAGTAAGACGGTTAAAAAGCACGGTGTATAACTACCGACAACTCGAGGCCCAATAATTATGAACCAGATTAAGCAATAAAAATACCAAATTATTTGAATATTAAGTGTTTTTATAGAGGTATACCTGATTAATAGCAGAATAAGAGTTTTATATCTTATTCTACAAATTTACAAATATAAATACTTAGGTATTACTGGTAGGTACCTGACCACTATAATCTGGACGTCTTAAAGGCAAGTTATGCAAACGCGTATCATCCTAGACCTCATTGTCGCTGTCCATCAGGTGCCATTGTGGTTAAGCGTTAGCCTATTGAATAAAAAAAACCTAATGTATAAGCATTTTAGAGGTCAATGACACACATTAGCAAAGTCGTGTTACATAAAGGAGTTCTCTTTGATGATAAATAAATTTAAAGCGATCAAATAATCTATTGTGCAAAATCTTCAACGTAGGTATAAGCGGTTCACAATTATTTCCCACCGTACTTTTATAAAGACTGAAATAATAGAGGTAAACCGGGTGGTGATCACTAGTTAAAGTTTATAATCAAAAGCGAAGAAGCGCAGTGAAAGCGATCAGATGCAATTCTATTGTGAATGAGCGATTGATTTGGGAGATCGGCGATAACTCACCGTATGATAGGTACTTACATTGTCTGACTTTCCGATTTCGATTGCACAGTAGATAGCATTTCGTTATTCAATTTACTTCCGCTTAAGACATATTTGAGCAGCAGTGATGAATGATTGAATTGTCTGAAAAGCAATTCTTTTATTTAGGCCTCTAACGTTCACATTGCATCATTTAGAAAATGTAATTAAATTTTCTGCCTCCTTAACCTCTTTGAAAAAATTATATTGACTTTCAAAACGTAGTGCAAATATGGTTATGCTTCCTATTCTCCCAATTTCATCCACCTTGTTTGGCAACTGAAATGTTTCTAAAATGATTTTAGACCTATTCATTAAAATAACACTTCAAGTACCTATTCAATTTACTTATCAGGTTTTTTCTCTTATTTCATTAAGAATAATAAAAGGGGGCAGAATGAAAGGGCGTGGTGAAAAAAAAGAGTCGCTAGCATCTTTATCACAAAAGAAGGAAAGTGGCCCAATTTCCTGGAGGATACGTACCTAATTTTTTCCTTTCGAAAAAGCGGCCATTGCGAAATACAACGCAAGGTAAATCTGTAGACATACCAGGCCGACAGGGTCTACTACAAGTTAGTCGGTCTCTCCTCTGGGAAGGTAACCCAGAGGGACCATCGCACCATAGCGACTAAAACCGAATGTTAAAATTCCCACTTAAAAGGTGGGCATTTTGGCCTTTGGAGCTGAAGAGAGCCCACTGTAGGGGGTTTACAGGGATAGCTGCGTGCATTTAGTACTTCACACACAGATCATGTTGGCGTAAATAAGTAGTACTATTTTTTATTACATAGGGACTACTGCTATGGATTATCAGAAACCCGAAAACTACAGGCGCTTCAATGAAAAAGACAGTTAAGTATGACATTGGAGAGAAGAAGAAGCCACTGGTAAGTGTTTGTCTCAGAATCAGTTTTATTAGTGACGACAAGCTGTCTTCTCCTGGCGGGCAAATTCAAACGCGTGGCCAGCTTTGGGGTAGACGTACAAGTTTGAAGACTTTATTTAGCTCAGTTGTGCTTGCATCACGAAAAGCACTAACTTACTTACAGTTGGCCCAAATAATGCACTACTTTAAATTAAATCTGTGGATTTAGCAATGTGGTGGTATTAGGTTCGTGCACACGTGACGGCGTGCGCCGGCGGGCGCGGGATGGGTTTTCGCCACCGGCGGCCAGCGCTTGCGCAGCGTGACGTGCCATCCTCAACGTGCATTTATAGGGATAAAGTAATGCTCGGTACCTAACGATTTCACGGCACTCGCAAATTTAATTGGTAAAATAATGGGATTTTGATCGCATGACTGAGCTACATATAAACATCCCAATGTCATTTTCCATTTCAAATTCTAATACAGCGAGAATGTGTAAAGATAGGGTGAGAAAAACATGTTTTGGATTGATGAACACATTTAGGACTGAATGATGAAAAGAAAAAAAAAATAAGTTGAGCTCCGTCATCTAAAAGTAGCATAGTGCCAAAAATCAGAACTCTCTCTCCTTTATTTTTTACACGCTTACTCGGAGAGGTGGCTAAGTAGGGGAGCCTAAATTAAATGCAATAGTTTTGCAAGTTTGCCCCCAGGTTGAGGGTTACAAAAACGAAAGATAACTTTTTGGTGTAATCAGAGTCAGGCCTAATCAGGGTGGTGGAGTGACTTTGTTCTTTTCAATCTTTGGTCATCAAACTACTGACAAAAGTTTTTGAGATTATATTGATCAGTAAAGTAAAAATAGTGACAGCAACATTTTTGTTAAGGCCGAAAGCTTACATTCAAAATTTTGTTTGGTTCCAAATACAAGTACGTAACTATTTAATAGTAAAGATTTCACATATAACTCTTTTGATGTTGGCACGTAAGATAGGTATCTCTAATACATTCATTATCGTATTGTATTGTCTTCAGTGTCTGTGTATGAAATCAATAAAGTGCCGAATCAATGTTTTTGTCGTGTCAATAACTGAGTAATAAATTAATGTACTCAGTATATGCCCATTCGCGTGTGGCACGCTTAGGGTTGGCTATAAGTACTTTCAGTGGATATCACAAATTATATAATTTCAATGATCCTGACCGCCTTCTATTTATGAATGCTTGTATTGCTATGTAGACATACCTTTTGCCTGGTGTTGTATTCTATAAGTAAATAGAGTCTTTACCCAAGAAGAAAAATCATGATTTGAAGACATTTGTAGCCTTTAGTACAGCTTGGTATCTTTCCACACATCAAACAGTGCACTTAATTTATCTAGTTCATCGCTCTTACATCATAAAAGTGTTAATCTCCAGTTATTCAGCGGTTTGCCGTTTAGTGAACCCATCGCAGAGCTGTCACTATTTTAGATCACTTTGACATACAAAAGCGATAGCTCGGCAAATGCTTCGTTTGATCACCTCATGCCAAGCGATTGCCACAGCCCATATGATAGACACCCGTATTACCAGTGGTAGAGTTACAAGTGCGCTGCCAATCTCCCTTCCCCCTTCCCTCCCGTGTCCTCGAATGGGCCTCCAGTATTCTAACTCCCTTGGCAAAACACAGTGCAAGCACTCATTTTCGGACTATACGTCGGTTTTCTGTGAGGCCGTGGTATCACTCCGGTTGAGCCGTCCTATCCATGCCGAAGCATACCGTGGCTCTCCCTCGGTAAGAATGTAGATTGTGTAACTATTCCATAATTCTAATAAATAATATATCTATCAGCGATAAATTATGTATACGGCATCGATGTTTCGTGCCAGGTCTTCATCGATAAGGGATATAGTAACTTTTCCCAGGAGCGCGTATGCGCCTCCACGCGTGGCCCAACTACGACAACCGGATACTGTTGGAAAGGTAAACGAAACTTTGTGCTATCTGCCATGGTCTGTGGACTGTTTGCAAGTGTGTGTTTGTGACGTACTGTTATGATCATCTAAAACTGACAGTAAATGGGTGATTCTCCGAAATTTGACCTTCCGGTTTCTTCGCGTCTGATTTCTATGGGCTTAAAAATATTGTTCAAATTAGAAGTTTATATTGAAGTCAGAATAAGTTTAATTTGAAAGAAGGGTATCTCTTAGGGAAGAGTAGGATGTTCTTATTTCAATTTAAAATTCTAATTTGAATAATATTTTTGAGCCCATGGAAATCAGACGCGAAGAAACTGGAAGGTCAAATTTTGGAGAATTACCCAAATACTAGA
Source organism: Marasmia exigua (assembly GCA_019059595.1). Classification (NCBI taxonomy): domain Eukaryota; kingdom Metazoa; phylum Arthropoda; class Insecta; order Lepidoptera; family Crambidae; genus Marasmia; species Marasmia exigua. The sequence continues at coordinate 15,137,281 of CM032466.1, forward strand.
ATACAAACTTATTCTGCTGACTAGCTATGGGCCCAGCACACTTCTACATGAAAATGCTCCCAACTAATGAATTTCCAGCTTGTTTGATCCATTCATTGTTAGAAAAGATGTTTTATTCAATTGTCGAGTTTCTTACTTATTACACTTAAAAATCCGAACTGTATTTTAAATAAAACATCTCATAAGTGAGTATTATACATTATCTAGTGTTAAATAAGTAAATAGACTGCATTGTAATAATTATCTTATATTCGCATGTCAAAAATAAATAAATAGGCTTATATTTTCTGTAACTCTTACTTTATGTAACCACCCTATCTATAGCCAATAAAAGATTTGATTTTGATTTGATTTTCATAGCTGGCTGGTGTTAGAGCAGGGTGGACACCACTGACGGCACCAACAGCGCCATTCCGTCTCTTTGTCAATAGGTAGATTAAACGTCGCCTGTTGAGCTAAAGATCTAGCAACCCTAGCCAGTCGGACACGCAAGAATCAAGAATGTTTTACGTAAGAGGTTTTTACACACGGCGCGCATCTTTGCCGTGTGGGAATGGAAGTGTCGTGTTCTTACTAACCTATTGCGGGTAACGTATCATTATCGCAGCGTATTAGTTTATTCGAGCCGCTGTTTGCGGTTTCGCCATTATTTATGTTTCCAGCAATGGGTGTTTTACGTTTGACAGTTTAATTAGGGGTTAGTACAATGGGTTTATTAGGATTGACATAGGTTAGTTAGGAAAATCTTGTTAATTAATTTTTTTTCTCGTAAAATTTATGTGGGAACAGTAATGAAGGATATAAACTAAATACGGGTACCTAATTTAATGTAAGCGAATTTCTCACCTTATTTTTGTGTTTATGGCACACAAAACATAAAGTATGAAAACTTAATGTAATTTACAATGAAGGCGGCCTTATCACTATGAGCGACCTCTTCCAGGTAATATTTGGTTAAAGGACACTTGATAAAGGTATGTGTAGGGGCTTGCATCGTGTTTCTATATACGAAATAAACTTTTATTCCAAAAATATTAAGAGTCAACAGCGTGCTGGCATATCTGTGGCTGTTAGTAACTTCTTATTATACCTATTATCTGTGTTCTTAATAGGCTCAACCGAATAGTGGTCAATATCCCATTCATAGTAGGTACTCGTGCTGGCCACTACTCGTTAGGTTGCTATAATAAATAAATGGAGTCAACATCACATACATTGTCCTAGTTCCAAACTAAGGTAATCCCTTGTACTAGTTCTTGTTAATGGCAAGTACAATTTGCCTCAAACACCCAGACCCAACACAAATATCTGTTTTATCGACAAACATGTGTTAGTTGGTGTTTGGAATAGAATGATAGGGGATCACGTTGGTGCATGTTTTTTTTACTTAGTGTAATCTGCTGAATTCCTATCTATCTGGACTTACTGCCTCGGTGGCGCAGTGGTTAGTGGGTCGCACTATAAAGCGACGGCTGCGCAACAGGTCTCGGGTTCGATCCCTCCTAAGTTTTCGGAAAGAAATTCTTAGTGTCAGCCCGGAGTCTGGAAGTACGCGGTCTTGTACCCCCGTGCCTCGGAAAGCACATTAAGCCGTTGGTCCTGCGCCCAATCCCTCTCCGGTCGTGTCACCCTGATGTCCGTCGGAATATGAGATAAAGGGAATAGAGAGTGCACTTGTGTTTGCGCACACACTATTATATATCCTGCGTACGTGGCTGATCGTTGAGATGGCTGCAGTAGCCGTAATTGGTTGGAGGATATAGAATCTATCTGGACTACTGTTTCCGGAAAAGCGTAATGTTATGCGCGTGCTCGTGCGCGCGTGTCGTGCGTGTCGTCAACGTGCAAAAACGCGTTACCGGAGCGGAATGCCGTCGTTTGCAAATATATGTCCATCTCGCATTGTAATCGCCATCGTTTTCTGACTCAATGCTCCGTAATGGGTTGCGAATCAGTTCCGTCAAAAAGATCGAGAAATCTGTAATCATCCAGGGATAAAATTACTTAAATATTTTTATAAGGCTGGTTTGGCGTGTTTTCATCCTTTTTGGCGTTTCTTAATACTTTCTTTTGGCGTAGGTACTTACCTACTTACTTGTCATTGGGTTATGGATAACTCTGCAACTATAGCGTTATTTTGAAGTCAAATGAACTTTTATCAATTGGTCGTTGTTCTCCTTTTGTGTTTTAAAGTCTCTGTTTTCTACTACGCAGTGTGGTAGGTAGGACGTAGAGAAAGATAATAATAGATATCTATCAGAGAGTTAAGACATATATCCACAAACTCGAATGCTACAAAAAAAAATACGGAAATTAAGGTAAATTAAGGTAAATTATAACTAAATAAGTGCTGAACGTTTTTGGCTGTACACTACTTTCCGGTCATATTATTTTGCATAGGTTGGTTTCATTCGGAGGAGTTAAGCAAGAGCCATAAAATTATTAACATCAAATGCAGTAAAGTATCTACTTATTCATAATCATGAATAAGTAATACCGTTGTTAATTTTGCAATACCTTAGTATTGCAAAAGTAAAAATGGTATAAAATATATGGCCCTAAAAATTGTGTTAATCGGATCTAATACAAAATAGATCTTTCGTGCATCCATGACAATTTATCTCACACATTCACACGGCACAACATTTTGTTTGCCGAACTAACATAATGGCTCATAACATTGCGTCGCATTGCACCAATAAAAATAGCAACCTCAATTGAACCGCACAAATGATGATCATTGCGACACATCAAATTGAACGTATCGGGTAACATTAGTTTCAAGACGAACCTCTTTGACATTTTGGTAGATAACTATCTTCCACCTATTGACCCGAATGCCAAATAAGAATGTGAGTTGAGTTTGTGCCATTGTAACTTGGCATTAGGTACCATGGTTGTAATGGAGCCGTACCGTAAAAGAAACTATCGGATATCCGAAATCCGAAAAGTATTCATAATAGGTTATTTGACTTGTTTTGAAAAACCTTCTCATATTATTTATTGGTGTATAGGAACCCTAAAAATAATATTTATTTTCATTGATTATGAATATTTCGTTTAGAAAATCATCATAAAATAAAAGGATTATTAAATATGTCAAAAAGGCTTCATTCAGCAATATGGCGTCGAATCATTCGAGTGACGTCAACCTTTTGTAAACAATAATAAATTCCATAGCACACGATAAATTTGATTGACGATTAGCGTCCCGCATAGATAGAACACAATGGCGTCGAGTCTGTCACTTGTTTTGCTTAAAAATGTCTGACGTAAGAAAGCCAATTAAAACCATTTATGGTCACGTGGTTCCAAGCACAAAACAAATTAATTTTATTTTGTTATTTTTTGGTGAAAATATTCAATATTTTTTATGTGTTTTACTGTTAATTGCTTTTTAAAGCTATAAACTATATAAGACTATAAATAAATCTTTATTTTCCATACTGTCAAAATAGCATGTTATCATCCCTTTATTATAACCATCTATACCGAAGTAAAAGTATCGACTGGATAGGGTTGTAGGTACTGTAGGTAGTTGGGGTCCAAATGAGACATACCTACGAGTATATGACAGGGTTATATATATGGTATATGATTAGGTATGCTCGATTGCGTAGACAAATCGCACACCTAGGACAACGAAGGCGTAACTCGAAAACACCAACTTTACAGGAGAGCGAAAAGACAGATTTTTTGTTTTACTGGCTAAATAATAAGAAGACGGATGAAAGACGATTGCATGCGACAGAGATGAAAATGTTAAGATGGATGTGTGGAGTGACGAGAATGGACAAGATAAGGAATGCGTATATTAGAGGAAGTATGAAAGTGACCCCCATCATTGATAAATTGAAGGCAAATCGTCTTTCCTGGTATGGCCATGTAATGAGAAGAGGGGAAGAACATGTTACCAAAAAAGTGATTGAGTTTAAATGTAAGTGGGTGGAGGAACAGAGGACGGCCGAAATGAGAAGGATGGATTGTGTGAAGAATGACATGATGGAAAAACGGGTGGATGATTCGATGACGAATGACAGGGACGTATGGAAAAGGAAAACATACTGCGCCGACCCCAGATAACCTGGGAAAAGGGCAGGAGGATGATGAATTCCTTAATATTCTTATAAATATCCATAACAGAAATTGCTCTCAGGCCACGTCAACTGACGATTTGCGTAAGATGGCTAGCTGGGGCTAGATGCATATCGAAGATTGTATCAGTCATAGTGGTGAACATTTGGAGAGTTTAATGTCGAACAGTGGACTGCGACAAGCGATAATGAAGAAATTGTTCTGGTTTACTAGATCATCCTCCAACTAATGTTATATCCGTAACTGATTAAAGTAATATTATTCCAATATCCGAATTTGCTTCCGTTACATCCCTATCAGGTACATGATTCTGTACTATAATTGGTTGGCTGACAGTTATCTACTCTGCGATGTTATACGACTTACGTTAATAGAGAAGAACTTGAGAGAAATTGTCCCCTCGAGATCTTTGTGTAACAGGCAAGAAGGTAGAATCTACGCCGCTTTGTTCACTGTTTAAATTGTATGTTTCGTACTGGCATGTTTTGTTACAACACTTAAAAATATGTCAATAGGACAACGTCTTCAAATTAGTTGGTTTTCTAATGATCCATTGTGTTGGGATTACGGTTTTTCACCTCTTGAATGGTCCGTGGTTTATGATTTCGTGGCTTCGGAAAATTTTATGTAGGTTAAAATTATCATTGTGGAAATAAATTACATAGTAAGGTATTGTACCTATACACCGTTATTTTTATATGGTTTCAATGCCGAAACCCTTATAATAGGTATCATGAATAAAGCCCCTTTTCCATATTAGATCAATCAATCAGATCAATAATATAAGAGAAAAAACAATAGCTGTTCCAAACAAAATAGAATATCCACTCTGAACATTTTTTTCATAATGGAATAAAACTGAAAAACACCAGGAGCCCAATTCTTGGGATTTTCGAAATGAACAAAACATGGTGGATGTCCCATGAAAACCGATACCTATATGTTGTATGATGATAAAATATCACGACCCGAGTATTGGGCTTTTGGCATTGGTATCTTGTAGGTTTTCTAACTTACTCGCGACGTAACGTTTTCTAGCAGACTAAGCGAGTAGTTGTATGTCGTGTCAGCCCTAGGGTCAGCAGGTCGCCGCGATGCGCGGGCGCAGGCCGTCGCGGAAGAGTCTTTGAGGTCGCCGGTCGTGATGTACCGCGGGAGAAAGCGCACTCGCCGCTAGCACTCTTATCTAAGCATAGGGCTGAGGCTACCCTTTTAACAAAAAAGTGTCACCTAATGTAATGCGAGCTTATTGGGCACTACTTCTGTATCCTAAGGCAAGTAAGTAAGGACAGTTTCAGGGGTTAAGAATATGTAGGTTTTTGGCTTTAAGAATGTTTTAATCAAATATATTTTGTAATTAATAATTTAATGATCTACTTTTAACATACAAACTAATGGAGTGAACTAATTTAATCCGTCCTATTTCGTAGACTGAAAAGCATATAGTGATTTGTGTGTTCCTCATTTTGAAGAAGGAAAGATTGTCCCTGATATATAGATTTCGGATCGTTTCAAGTGCAAATGTAGAGAACTGCTAGTGGGTATCAATACTTTTTATTAAATAGTAACGTACAAAAGTTAAATTTCAAGTAAATTCATTGAGATTAAAAATATTGGAATAAACGTTTAAGTATCTATCACTTTGTGATGAGGTAATACTGCATACTTCATGGGTGAGTGAGACCTGTCACACGGTCAAGATTTAAGACGATCGCTTGGTCCATTTACTTAGAAATTATACGATTTATTTACATGGTTACCACTAGATATTTAAGACTAATTTAATTTATGTAAATAAGGTAAAACTGAACTCAACTTTACCTAAATGTTTTGTATCAAGATTTATTGAACACACACTTGTATAAATCACATGCAAGTTTACAATTTGTCCATGGTTTTTTTGTATCTTTTGCCGTCGTACAATTAAGAATGACTATACATATAATATTAACAATGCTTAGCTATGCACATTCAACGTGGCGGCCCTGAACTATGCCACGTTGAATTAATATTCTTGTGAATCATCGCTCATCATAAGTCACTGTCCATTTCATTTCCTTGAACAATAAAGTACCTACTTTTAAAAATCTTTCATAGTACATTATTGTCTTTATGGATTCGATGTTTATCAAAAGTGTTGAATCTACTAATGCTCGATTCAACCAATCTTTATCCGAGAGTAGATATATCGTTATTTAAAACACTGTCATTCCATACGATGTGTAGTGTTATATAATATATTTATTCCCGGAAAAAGATTGGTCGAGGATAGTTCAGAAATGAGTCCAAAGCAAAAGTTTTTCAGGGCAAGGTTTTTTCTTTGTAACATGATCATGCCCTTATAAGGCGGTGATGATAGGATTACATTAGACTATGCAAATATTTTGGTAATTACTAAATTTAATTTAACGAACTTGATATGTTCGACGTGAGCTAATTAAAATCATGCATTAATTAGGGGCACATAACTCAAAGTGATGGCAGTTGCGTCAGACGCGTAAATCGGCGCGTACGCAAGTATTGCCGTGCTGCTGCCCTGGGGTCATACGGATCAGGTTGTTTATCTGTTGAAGATATAAATAATACCTACTTTGATGTTTTCTCACGCTGCAAAATTCAACTAATTACATACTATAGTGGTAAAAAAAAATCTAATATACGTGGGTAGGTAATCTTATCTCACTAATGGTAGTTAAGTGGATAAGAAGTGCACCTTCCATACGGGAGGTTGTAGGTTCGAGCCTACGATTCAATCGACGCATGCTCGAATTCAAATCCGAGCATTCACCTTTGGATTTTTCCGATCCGTATGCGAATTTCTACCATTAATTAGGGCGGCGGTGAGGAAAAACGTCGTGAGGAAACCTACACGTTTTGGATAGTTTCTTAAAATTGTGGATCAACCTACAATGGTTTAGAAATTTACTCTGAACATGTAATCATGAATCAGTCTGCTCTATATAAAGGATTAGGCGGCAGTCGCTTCATTGTAATTCTCAGACTTACCAGAATCCTGGATCACAATCCAGGCGTACCTACGCCGGGCTCCGAAGCGTCATCTCTGGACACTTTCAATCTTAATTTTACAAAAATAAAAATATAAAACGATAAAAATGTTCAATAGTTTATTGTTTTGATCTGAACCTGTAACAAAATATTCTATAAATAGTACATTTTTATAATATAATTTAACTTTGTATATAAAATATGGGTCGAATCTATGTAATAATTACATAACTATTAGGTTGACATGGTAATGCGCATTCGATACACCCAACTAAGTAATTACAAACGTTATTAGTTAACGTCAGTATCTAGATTAGTCGTTTAAATAGAATCCAGTCCAGTTAGTTGCAATAGATCTTCCGTCATCTACCTTTTACCTATAATATTCTTCTAATAACCAAGTTCTATGGTATATTTTCCAAGATCAAAATTATAACTCTTATAATTTTGTTGTAATTAGGTTGAGGTCAATTAATATATTAATATGGGTGGCTATTTAAATTAACATAACACTATTTATTTGAATTTTGTGTTTTGATACATGTTACACTTAAATTAAGTTTTAGGTTTCCTCTCATCAATTTTCATCTCTTATCTTTAACAGTATCTGATAAAAACTGCTGGAGCCCAATTCTCGGGAGTTGACATTTTCTCATCATACGATATATATCACTAGATCATAGTTTTTTGTATGGTTTTCAGGTGATATCCGCCATGTTTTTTCATATCGAAAATCCCGAGAATTGGGCTCCTGTTATTATCACATTGAGTAATCCTTACAATAATAATGCCATATATGTCCTTTTTTGACAGGCCTCCAGACACGGTAGCGCTGCTACTGAAGTGAGTATTTTAAAAACCATTAAAAAAAACGACTTATTGTGGTATTAGATCTAATCTAATAAAAAATATTCCTCCTGCAATCAAAATTGAAGTAATTCCGCAAGCAACATCTGTACCATAAGTACCTACCTGCTTATTGACTGGTGATTGTAGATCCGTGTTTATTTTCATTTATTTGCATTTATTTGCTGGCAAATTATCAAATAATCTGGTGTAAATAAATTAATCTAGCTAACGAACATGGTTTCGTAAACCCAGTCAATAAATAGTGGTCAGTGGTAATTTTAGTATGCACAAATTGATACAGTTTGTCATGGCAAAGAAATCGAACCATATTGTTATTAAGAAATAAAAATGCTGAATTAATTGTAGCCCAAGCCACAAATAATAACATGCCTTAAAGTGTTCTAAAGTTAGGTAGGTAGAGTACACCTACATCTTTCAATACGTCATTTTTACTAAGTTAAAATTATTTTTATATCTTTTTATGATGCGTGTCACTGATTTAGGTATGTCAGTATGGTTATCCATAAGTATGACATGAAAATAGTAGATATCGACGGCTAAGAACCAATACCATCTATCTTCAAGAAAGCATAAGATCAAAATTGAACTTTAAACCTAACCTAATTTTGTTCAAATTTACAATCCCGAAAAAATCGTAGATAGTATCTGTGAAATTATTTGTACGACTTTGATTAAAAAAACTAAGTACCTATGTTAAATGTCCTAACATACCAAAGCTTGGAAAGTTTATACGAAAATATTTGCATGGATGCATGCATATATTTTTTTAGTACGTTTGTGTATTTCTTCATTTAATAACTTGCCATATAATAATAGTAGGAGCGTGACCCGTCTGGTTGTATTTGGAGTAATCTTCACTTCGTGTTGTGTACAAGCGCATGTTTAGTGTTACCATTAATTCGATGTGCTCAGGGTCAATAGGATTATTTGGACTCTTTAACCTTTCACAGATGGAGCAAGGTTGAGACATTTTTGAAGTAACAACTGTATCATTTGTATTTTATATTATGGCAAACTATTTTTCTGATAATTTTACACCTGGTAGATGGATATATTACAACTTAGACCATTTGCCAAATTTTTATTTAAGTGTTTGCCTAGAAAAATAAGAAATAACAGCAAGATCAAATAAAAAACTAAAAACGTTTCCTATATGTTTGATGACAAAAATTTGATACATCAAATACATTTAATTAAGAATTATTGTAATGTTGGACCAGAAACAATTTGAAGCCAAATTTACCAAAACTGTGTTGACATCTTGATTACAACATAGGCACCACATAAGATTTTTCTGGCACCTTTTAACCTTTAAACACATAGAATGTGCAACGAAGTGCATTATTATTCTTGGCATGTTAATTCGATAAAATGACCGTACCAATCTCGTTACCCATTCAACAGGCGGATAGGTTGAAGTGTTGAAGATGAGTAGTGCACTCGACGTGATGATGTGGCCTGCACATGCCGCACTCGTTAGGGGCACGCCTGGGGCGCCAAGTTATGAAATCAAATTATTTAAACCGTGTTGTAAGAACAAAGCTATCGCGACCTTCGGCGGCGTGAGAATCCCGGTGCAGCGTGCGTGCGACCAACATTGTCCCCAGTTAAATAATCGACAACAACCTCACAGTGCACGAACTAACAGTGAGTGGGAACAATGCTGCCAGAGGGTGAACAATGTGTTCATAGCTTACCTAAAGCTGTCTAACGATTATCACCTTTCTTGTAGGTACGAAAAACAAGTATTATAATGAGATGTTTTATGTATATGATTAGTTATGGTCTTAGAATTGTTAATGAGAGCGACAAATATTGTCATCATAATTGGTCATTATTACATTCTTAAGTAAATAACATACTTAAAAAAATCATCTCGTGTTCAGGTGGGACTCGAGCTTTACTTAAGGTGACTGGTAGGGCACACAAGCTACGCCAATCGATTTTAATTTTTAGCTACTAAACCGGATCTATTTTAAACAATTTTAGGTCTAAGTACAACCTCTCTCTCAAACACTTATACATTTGTTTAATAACCATGCACAAATGTTGGGTCCGTTTTTGTACGCGAAAAATTGATTCACGCCAAAAGCGGCCACTTTTGGCGGTAATCCAAAATTCGAGTGCAAAAGCAGACCAAACAGTTAACTATAAGTATTAAATAAATAGTATAGGTGTCGCTAGTGTGCCCTACCCGCCATCTTAAGAATAAATTGCAAAAGATTGCTACAAAAAATATCAACCACTAACATAACTACATACAAATAATATCTTACAAGAAGGCACTTCTGTTTTTCTTAATATTTAAGAGTTTTATACGTATGTACAGACAGCCACACATCAGGTTACTCCGACCTCTTTAAGAATCCATTGCAAAAAAATAACAGGTACTTACATAATACATTGATGTATTGCTGTCCGCGCTATTGGAAATCCCTTGAATGCAGGCGGCACAGGACCAATCTGTGTGGAGATCATTAGGGGAGTCCTATGTCCAGCAGTGGACGTACTTTGGGTGAAATGATGATGATGATGAAGATTACTACCCGTACCTACTCGACCGAGAGGCCTTTATAGGCATAATGATTATAGAGAAATGACTACTTACTCTAGAGGCTTTAAGGTTGTTAAGAACTCATTTTCGTCATCCATTAGTAATTAGAACTCTACATTAGCAAAGTGTACACTAAGTAAGCTATACAATTGTGGATCAAACGCAGATCTCTCACGGTCATTCCCCCGACTGCGGCGCCATGTTGCAACGCCGTGAACAATGATATTTTAGACACTCGCGTGCATCAATAGTTTGTAAATTGTCGAAAATGCTCAGTGTCAGTCGCTGAAAAACGGCTCTCGGCTGCATTGCGACACGCTGTTTTTGATAATTATCGCGCAGTGTGAACTAATGAATGAACGCAAATTTTTCTTATCATTTATAACTCTTTAATTTTATTCTCTACACCTCTCAAATTGTATCCCTTCCACCATGCCTGAAATAAGATCAACTAACTACTAATATTAGCATTTCCTTGGTGGTGGTGAAAACCTATATTGAGATGTTATTTAAACGTAATCTGGTTTTGGAAGGTTAAAAATCCTGGAAGGTCATGATCGCACCAGCCTAGTATGTTGCGTTTTAGTCAGTATCTACCTACACCATTATCTTCAAATGGAGTAGAAAGTGTTAGCATGAATCATTTCAACACGCTTCAACATAAATGGGCCAGCTGTACCGGGGAGATACTACGGCCTCACAGGAAACCGACGTAAAGCAGCGCTGTGCTGTGCTGCGTGAGTGAGAGTTCGTAGCCCCAATCCGGAGGAAAGGGGGTTTAAAGGTTGGCAGCAGACTTGTAACTCCACTGATGTTCCTGGTGGCGTCCATGGGCGGCTCGGCTGATGGTAAGCAATCGCTTACCCTCAGGTGATTCGTTTGTTCGTCTGCCACGTATCACAAAAAAAAGAGGTAGAAAAACGAACTACAAAATAAGATGCCAATATAATCAGGAACTTGTTTGTAGATTTAAATACGTTCCAAATGTGTATTCATCTAGCCTCATTAATCTGCCTAAAAATCGTATCTTGTCTGAATGCAAATTCGCGCAATCAACTAGTTAAGTAATTGTTATGTTGTAAACGTGCTAACAAGTGCGCCCGCGCCGGACGCGTAAGAGCGGGCTCGCTTTCGTTCCGGGCCTATTCTTAGCTCGTTCCCACAATTAACACGCCTCGATTGGGTTAGATACGAACGGTCGCAGGCCGTGTGCTTTGTATGCCATCTCTGGTGGTGGAAGTGTGGAATGAGAGCGCCACTTAATTTGTGTCGTTGAGTTACAATTGTTATGAAATAGTAAATTATGATGTTACTTTTTTACGAGATAAGCACCTAGACACCTATTCACATGTTACAAAGTTTAAGATTTTTTTAACTCAAAAAACAAGAAGTCATAACAGAAATGTTTCTTAGAAAGATCATTTGCTCTTGATGATCGTGAGCAAGTTGCTTAAAATTGCCAAACCCCTTGCTACCCCCTTCAATTTGTGGGTGCTTACCTACGCATAAGTTGTTTTATTTTACAATTTAACTCATTTATGCACCCGTAACATACCTCATAGGTGAGTATCTAGAGTGGTGTAGCAATATTTCCCACCTCTCGTAGCTAGCTCGTACCAATGTAACGAGCTTTTCTGACAAACCAGAACCCATACGAGAAAAACCAAAGGCGGAAGCTTGTAAAATAATACAATTTGGTGGACCATTTAGATACAATTTTGATAATAGGCGAATAATGGTTTGAGATCCTTTAACGATAACGATCTCGACTCGGTTCCGTGATGAAGTCACGAGCGCAAGGATGCGTTGGCAGATATTTCCTGCCAAATTATACCGGCTCAATTTTCCGCCATTTACATTAAGGTATGGCTTATATAGTTATTCTAATTTAGCGGCATGATCTTTGATGCATATAGTTGATTGATTAGATCTAAAATTGATGTACAGGAAGGAGACGATTCGAATTTATGATTTGATCTGTGAATATAAAACGTTTATGACCATCTGATGTAAATAGTAAAGTAGACCTGTAAATGTTGTTAGTTACAGTTGGTTTTGTAAAAAAAAGTAATATGATTCTTAACTAATTACTACCACAGTACACCAAGAGCTTTACAAAGAGCTCATGTAATACTTGTACTAGCAAGCGTGACATTTTAATTGTTATTTCAATGACTAGACACCTTTTTGACCCCAGTTCCCACAAATGATTAATAATAAACCATTATTTTTGAACTCTTTGATGTCTGATGATTACTTTAATAAAGTAAATACAAGAAATAATGCAGCAGTTAACTAAGATGATTGCTGTTATTTCATCGCCAGCTTCTCAGTCTATCAACTGGTCATCTCGCACGAGCATTGTGCAATGCGCCTGCGGCGTACTCCAGATAGCAAGGACTTAGTTAATGAGCCACTTGATGATTTAAGCTGCCTGCACACGTACGATGAACCAGCAAGCAGCAGCAATAACTCTATGACTTAAAGTAATACACTAATACTGTTTACATAACTCTATGGTATGTAATAACAATCGATGGCGCCACTGTCGCTTTATAAATAAGTTATAATCTTCTTCCGTTCTATCTAGTAATTCTATCTCACATTATCATTTATTTATGTACATTAGTATTTATTTCTTTATGTGTTACCGTGTTAATGTGTAACACATTAACACGGTCGTCACTCACAACAGGTCCTGCCAGAATACCAGCGCTGCCGCGGCATTTCTGTCGTGGCAGCACCATGCTGAGGCCAGGACCTGATTGACCTCACACTTCACACACGCCTACTTATTTAGAATATTTCTTTCTTTCTTTCTAATAAACCATAGTTTTTAAAGGGCGTTAAAAATACTTTATGTAGATATCGTATATATTGAAGCCTATCTAGGCCAACTCTTAATCATCTGATTGAGAATATTGCATGCTTCCAGGCTACGGGGAAGTTACCAGTGAGTTGTTTCTGGTAGTTGTAATGTGTATTCTTGTTAGCTGTTATGGTTATTCCTATTAGCAATTGCAACCAACAGGAATAGTTAATTACTGAGGTTATGAGGATTTGACAATGTCGACAAGCTGAGAATACATCATCGCTATCCTATATCAGCCACAAGGCGTCCACTGTGGTACCCTATGAGTCTCAGAATGGACAATGGTCATCTGTTCTATTTTTATGGTGTTCTTTTCATTAGTGGCTGACGCACGCTGCGCTTGCTAAAACTTTTCTTCCACCATTCCAAAACCCTTTTCGCCTTCGGTTTTCAGTTTTGCTGCCACTTCAGCCCCCTAAACTGCTATGTCGGTTATCTTTGCTAATTTTTGGACCTTCTCTTTTTTGGTTTGCTCTCGCAAAAAACCATCCAGCATTTATAGCTCTCCCCTTAGTATACTGTGCAACTTTGAGTTTTCTTGTGAATACATTTACACATTATTATTGATTTTCAACCTCCAGAAATTCGCGTGTTGCTGTAATAATTAGTCACTTAACTTGTGAGGTTTTGAGGATAGCTGACAACATCTTACACATGATTAGAACGCATCAACGCTTCATCGACGGAAGGTTTTTCAATCTGCACGGGCCCGCGTGCTAAAGCGTCACGCGCAATACTTTATAGTTGAGTGAAACGTGAGTAATATGTAGGACGTATTGGGATACCTCTTTAGAAATAATGAATCTTTTCTATCGCAATTGACACTTAAGCATAGAGATATGCGAATTAATTTATATACACATAATTAAAAGACACCAGATATCAAAGCAAGAATAGCCATGGCAAAAGTAGCAACAGTAAAAAGTACCTATTTAAATTAAACGTATCGCTGAAATTGAGGAAAAAACTTATAAAATGATATATCTGGAGCATTTCTCTATAGGGTTGTGAGATATGGACAATGAAACAAAGAGTAAGAGAGAGATTGGAGGCGCTTCGAGATGTGGTGTTGGCGAAGAATGAAAGGCATTAGCTGGATAGAAAAGAAAACGAATGAGGAAGTTTTAGAAATGGTAAAGGAAAAAAGGTCTTCGCTCGAAACTATAGATATCAGGAGGGAAAATATGGTAGGACACGTGGTGCGACATGACATGTTCATAAAAATAAAAGTGGAAGGAAAGAGATGAAGAGAAAGACCAAGAAGAAATTACGTCTAACAACTTAAGGAAAAAGCAAATTTCATGTCGTACAAGGAATTGAAGGCACTGGCAGAATCAAGAGTAGAATGGAGACTACTCCACCGACAAGAGCGTCGCTCTTAAATTAGAGAGAGAGATAATTAAAAGCCTAAATCTGACCTATTAATTGAGTAAAACTTCAGAAATATTAAAAACCTATTGAAGTCAGCAAACCTTTATATTTAAACCTAATTACGCATTGAAGCAAACAGTGATTAAAATAAAATGTACAACGATTTATTTCTTTATGGCCAAAACGCACCTACCACAATCCGCAATCACTGGCTAACGGCAGATACACCTACTTGATGAAGTTGCCTTTATTTGCTCACTGTTTCAGTGTGTAGGTGCTCTTAGCAAGTGTGCTCCGAGGATCGCGTTCCCACGGTCGGGTATCTGGCTGGATCTGATCCGACGCATCAGGGGAGTCGTGCGCACCCCGTCGCGCCCGATCTAGAGATGTGCCCACCTGGGGTAAATACGTCTCGAGTTGTTTTTTTATGTCTAACGCTTGACTACAATCGCATCTGATGAAAAGGGGTGATGCGGCATAGGATGTTCATAAAAATAATATTGGAAGGCAAGAGATGAAGAGAAAGACCAACAAGAAATTCGTCTAACAACTTAAGGAAATGTCATGTCGTACAAGGAATTGAAGGTGCTGGCGGAGTCAAGAGAGACAGTAGTCTCCATTCGGTCTAGTCGGTGGAGTACCACTGATAAGAGCGTCGCTCTTAAATGAGAAAGAGAGAGAAGTTGCCTAGAAGTTGCCTGATCCTTCCGGCCTCAAAGTTATCTTTATAACGATGAACGAAAATTTTTAAAGCTCCTTGTTTAAAATCTTTATCTTCTAAAGGCCGGCAACGCATTTGTATGCCTTCTGTGTACTGATATTTATGGGGTTTCATTAGTACCCGTGAACCGTTTGCACATTTATCTCCTTTCCTTCATAAAAAAGATTTGCTGCTACAATATGTATGTCTGCCATCATTTTTCTTCAAGTACGAAAAAGTTTACTGCAAGTTAAAAATCTTATTCTCGCAACTACCTCAGAAATGACCCGATCAGTGAGAGAGTCAGTCACTTGATTTGCTATGAACAAGAGTATTCTAACTCGTGTAAGAGGAACTTCAACTCGAGTTAATTCGAGTTGACACATCTCTACCTCGACGCTCCGGGCTTTGTCTGACATGTCGCAACTTCGCATTTCGGAAGTTGCCATCTTTTAGCGTGTTTGCATGAGCGAATCCTAATCTAGTTAGTCACGACTGGCAAGTTGGGTCTTGCAAATAAAACCAAATACTTGGTGGTTGAAATACCTAGGTACTTATCAGAAGTTTAATACTTAGAACCAATATTTCTGTTGCGGTTGATGTGTTTAGCACCTTTGCTGTTTCTGGTTTCCATAGTAGTTTCAACTTTAGACAATGTATGATATAATGATGCCCCTGATTTTGCGTCAATTTAGCAATTCTTTTAATTTTATTTGCACCAAAAATTGAGAATTATTGTATGTAGGTTATACCTACTTGATAATGTCTTTAATAAAATGTTATAAATTACATATTATATTTAATATTTGCCTGTTGCTATGAAGAACAAACGATCGGTATTTACAAAGAACATTCGACTCATACATAGATTCTCACACACCGCCTGAAGTCTAAAAAATCTCCTAATGACAAAATAAGTGCCCGGAGCGTACCGGAGCACCGATATACTTTAAGTATTATGTTTAGCTTTGTGTGAACTTTAAAACTCACTACCTCCCTTATCATATTAGCTTAGACTAGAAGATTTTGTATTTTTTTTTTTCGGTATACTAACGGTAACTAACGTAACGCATGACCACAATCTCACCTGGTAGAGGGAGAATGACGCTGAGGTCTCTACTTATTAACCATAAGTATGTATAAAAGAAAATTGGGTTAGTTATTATAACAACTTAAAAATATCTATCTTAACCGATTTCAATAATCTAATTTCTTAAATTAATTTGGCCCCGAAAAAACAGTTTAAAATATCAGAAACCAGCTAACTGCGACTTCCGTAGATATACAATATTAGGTACTGCTGCATTTGATACTTTTATATGGAAATGCTAAATGGGAACCCTCTTAATTATTTATTTTATTAAGGCCGAAACGAAACTATGTTTTTCAGGATTTGCTACTTTATCGTAAAACTCGGCGCTCTTGGTCGATTAAGACTTTTAATCTTAAGTACGAGTTCATAGATTTGCGCTATATTTCTGTATTATTTTTATCAATTGGATCTCATGGAACCATTTAAGGTGACGGGTAGGGCACACTAGCGACGCCCATCGATTGTAATTTTTCAGCTACTAAACCGGATCTATTTTAAACATTTGCGAGGTTTCAACCTCTCGGCAAACACTTATACTATTTATTAAATAACCATGCACTAATATTGGGTCCATTTTTGTAAGCGGAAAATTGATTCACGCCAAAAGTGTCCGCTTTTGGCGTGAATATATTTTTCGCGTAATGTTTAGTCGCGTAGGGCGTTGGACTAAACATTTGTGCATGGTTATTTAATAAATAGTATTGGTGTTTACGCCGAGAGGTGGTAACCCCGAAATAGTTTAAAATAGATCCGGTTTAGTAGATAAAAATTAAAATTGATTGGCGTCGCTAGTGTGCCCTACCCGTCACCTTAAAGATAAAGGATCATGCGGCTGTAAAACGAAATTACTTCTGGTTTCCACAACGCTTTCGCATGTCACCAAACAAAAGTTTCTTAATGGCAAATAATCCCATAGGATACATGTAGATAAGCCTCTAGTTAACTCAGTGACACGTTGCAAAACTGTTAAGGTTGCTTGTTGGGTCCAGTAGCGCCAACGTTTGATTTTCTATTAATTGTGATGAATTTAAGACATTTGTAAGAAAATATCCTCTTTATAGTGTATTCAAAGACGACATTTTGATATTTTTAATAAAATGACTATTAATTCAATTATGTTTTATTGCTGAAAGTAAAAAGTACAATTGACTTAATGCCTTACAGCATTATTTACCAGTCAATTATCTTGTATCATACAGTTTTTTTTACGAGAAGAATGTTCGTAATAATAAGTATGATGTTTTTGACTTGAATAAGGTAACAAAATATGTTTTAAACATCACAAACACCTACTGTTCTCTGGTTCCAAAGAGGTTTTTCTTTCAATGATCACAATTTAAAAAAATGCAATGCTGGCGCTAGCGGTCAGAACTAGCACTGTTAATGTGTTTTACTCAAGGCAGCACATATTCGCCGTAAGACAATGCCTTTTCTGGGAAACCTTTAGATACAATAATTGTTAGTGAACACTATCTAAATTATTATTTTGAAATGATGTGTGAAAAGGGTTATGCAATATATAAGTCTTAACGTCCGTGTTTTAAAATGAAAGCTTTTTGTTTCATGTGAATTAAATAGGAATGAACTGTAACTCCAACATTAGAAAAAAATATTGTTTTAGCGACTACCTAGGAAATGTAATAAATTAAATAAATAAATTCATACAACAGCATACTGATTACGTACTAAATTGCTTAAGCACGTGTATTATGAATATCATACAACAAAGGTTACAAATGAAATATGTATTTAAAAATTTAATAATGACGAGGTAGTGAAAAACACACAAGAGTTCACCCAAGAGTTCCCCACGATCGAACCCACGACTATTTATCATATGAGAGTTACCTACTGCCATATCATAATCGGACCAGTCAATTGAGTTGTCGTCATAATACTAAACGTAGGAATTACTTGCTCAGTGATAATACTCGTATTTCTTTATAAAAAGTGTGTTTGTTAGTTCTAAGTACTAACTAACTACAATTATGCATCACTATTTAAACATTTATTTATAATTCTCTTTAGTTTCTTAATCCTTTGTTCATTTACGTGATACCTACTACGTAAAAATGACGTGATACTATTTATAAAGAGGTAAATCCTATAGACGGCGGCAACGCTTATAGGTAATCCGAAGACACGAAACGCTTGCGCGATGTAATCGACACCTAGTGCCATCTATTGGTCCAAAATACAATTAATGTCCCGAAACGCAGGCCACGTGTAATATGATAAAGATAATATTAGGTATCTACAAGAAATATTAGGTATAAATAAGTTTAAAATTTTGGAAGTACCAAATTTTTTTTTGTTTGCGCGAATAACGTCTTCATTGACTTTCAACACAGTCGAAATGAATAGCGTACGGTCGATAGGTTTCATCAGCAATGAATAAATAACAATGCATCATCAAATATTCACCTGGTTGCTTCAGTGGGTCGACATGCTTGGTTCGGCAAACAGTAGTATGGTACTCGTATTCTCTCGGCTCCCAATCACCGCACCGTGAACAATATTTAGTTCAAGGCCTAAGGGGTCCATATTCAGAACAACAATCTAAGAGTTAGATCCTATCAATAGCTCCATAGCCCATACTAGTACTGATTGGCGATTTTAAAGCTACAAAAGGCATTCGAATGCTAGCTATGCTCCACAACCCACAAGACGGTAAATATTGGTGGGATAAAAATTTTTAAGCATTGTCAATCTCATAAAACTTCTCACACTGAAACCGGAAGCGGAAGGTCATTCTACATAGGTACTTGACATTTTTTAAATTCGGAACCAATTGTAACTAAAAATTACTTGACTTAGTATTGAAGGCTCTTATGATCATTCCTTGTAGAAATAAAAGACGACGATAATTATTTGGATTGTTTTTGAACTGTTGTTGTAAGTAACTTAAATAATTTGGATTACTATACAATATTTTTTTCCCAGTGTTTTCAGCAAAAGAATGTCGTAGACCTGTTATGTTAAAACAAGGTATGATTAAGTTATATAGAATATGTGCGACAAGTAAATGCTAATATTTATATGCAGCGCGTGTCTCAGTTCCTACGACGGGTTATCTACAACGACGCATCGTTTCGTAATCTTTAACATATTGCAGGTTTGGGTGAATCTGCAGGGGCTTGATCTTTGACATATTTTTATTAATACATTAGTGTAATGGCCGTGCCTAAGGGCCTTAGTTGATAAAATAATGGTATTAGGTAAGTAGTATAAAATGACCATTGCATAATTTCTCAAACATTACATTACTGTAGTATGATAGATGATTTGCTTGCTGGCTTTCCTATTACCTTCTCTCATTATCTAATAAATTACAGCATAATACGATTAGATTTTAGCTAAGCGGATCAGATTATGTGCTTTTTAAATTGGAGGTTTTAGGTAAAAACCCAACGCTTCTCTAGTCTTTTCAAATCTAGAGTAGCTTATTCGAACCATCAGATCGACGGTGACGAAAAATTTCAAGAGGAAACCTATAATTCCTAGATAGTGTCTCAAATTTATAGTGAACCATAATTCTTAAGGCAATTATTATGTTCCAAGCGTGTAGATAATTATTTTAACCATGATTCATTTGGTCCGGTTACTTTACCTAGGGCCAGACAGTTTCAATATAGACACCAGATATGTTTAAGCATACCATGACAATACATTTTAATATGATCTATAGTAGATAGGATCCATCCTCGGCCACATCGTCACTTACCATCAGTTGAGATCGTAGCCAAATGTCTGGCTATTCTAATGAAAAAAAAAAAGATTGCACATGCGATACAAAATATCATAAGTTTGGAAATGTGAACGTCATTTTAAAAAGACGTAGTATTTTTTAGTTTAAAGGTACGTGAATAGATGGTATAAGAAAAAGAAACTACAGGTCTGCATGTAGAGTTAACCAGCACTATAGTAAATATAATACACTTAACAGGTAGTAAATATAATACACTTCCTGTAAACCCCATGACACAAGGTTTGTGGGTACTATATGGCCATATATTGTGCTGCTTCGTTAATTCCCAGTTGGAATGATAGGAAGTGTAATTTGTTAACGGAAGGAACCCGTTCCAGTAGAGTAAACGAACTTAGAAAAGCCGCGGAATGAGTTTCAAGAAGTTGAATTACAATGTGCACTCAATGGAAAACTGTACTGACCGAGGCTAGCACACTTGTCATTATGAGATTAAAATGTCGGCAGATAATAGAGTAGATTTCATGAAAATAACATTTATTAATACATTTAGGTCCAATTTGACCAATCTTTATCTGACAATAAATCTATGGTATAACGCTGTCACATCATACGATTCGTAGCGTTATCAGGCCTAAGGCCTAATAACTTAGGCCTGAGGCCTACTTTTTTTTATGCTAGAGGCGGACAAACGAGTTAGCGAGTCACAAACGTAATCAACGCCGCCCATGAACATCCGGGAAATCAGAGATATCGCTAATATGTTGCCGGCCTTTTTAAAAAACAGAACGCTCTTCTCTTGAAGGTCCCTAAGTCGTACTTAGAAGCTACTTAGAAGGTAGTACGTTCTAAGTAGAAGAAGAAAATAAATGTTATTGGCTTGTGACTAGGTAGATTCTGTTAGATATGTGCTTATTAATAAACGTCGCCTTAGTTAAATACAGATACTTTTCCCCTTATAACAGGGCAAACTTAAAAAAATAAACTTATAACCTAATAAACTCTCATACAATGAAAAAAAACCCAAAAAGCTTCACGTTTACCTTCTTAAAAATGATTCCCACTCAGCTTATTATTATATTTCCTTATGCTTATAGTGCAGCCATAAATGCTACAATGCAATTATTGACTAAAGTTTTAATGAGATAGGTATTTAAAAGTTGCACACCAAAATAATAATCAATTAGCGGAGGTATCCAAAAAGCTTCCTCACGGTTGAGATCACTTCGACCAAAATCTATATCTGAGTAGGTACTTATTTTTCTTGTATCCTTATAAGTGCAGCTATAAATGAGTATTAACTAAGTTATTTTGAATTGTTATAAGTCCCACAGTAAACGTAATTAAACCAGAAACGTTTAAGCCAATGTGGGTTGATAATGCACAATTACACAACGTGATTCATCCCGAATTTATCTAACATCCTGTTCGCATCTTAGATTT
Organism: Marasmia exigua; assembly: GCA_019059595.1. Classification (NCBI taxonomy): domain Eukaryota; kingdom Metazoa; phylum Arthropoda; class Insecta; order Lepidoptera; family Crambidae; genus Marasmia; species Marasmia exigua. The sequence continues at coordinate 15,158,991 of CM032466.1, forward strand.
ATTTACATTAGCTGATTCTATGGGCGGAACTTGGGCGTATCGCCGCGTGGCCGTATTTGCACACAATACATACATCACATTCGATGAGGTAACTAAGTCAAAGTTCAAAAGAACAAGCTTTTTACACGATTAACCTTTACCGACTGGTATGAGCAAGCGTTGATGTGATGCGAGCTCCATATCTGATTAACTGACAGTAATTTTTAATGACAGGTTCACGGAGCTTCACTTACCTACTTAGAGTTTCACGCTCTATAACAGCATAGAGACTGCACCTAGCCAGAATGTGATCAGCAGCCGGTTAACCGCAGAAGCGGTTGCAATTAAAGGGATATTACCTAATACGTATAGGTACTCGTACCATTCGAGAGCTATGGCAGCTCAGTGGATAACAACTCGCCTTCCATACGAGGGTTCGGGGTCCGAATGCGAGCATGCACCTCTGGATTTTTCAAATCTATGTGATTATTTCTACCATTAGTTCGGCAGTGAGGTAAAACTTCGTGAGAAAACCTGCGCGTGTCCGATAGCTTCTCAAAAAATGTGGATACCTAAAGTAATTGAGATAATGTTTCTACCGTGAACCAGTTGGTCTGGATCCCCTGTCTAAGAGTTGCGAAGGTCAGACGGCAGTCGGTTCATTTTAATTATCAGACTTCCCCAATCCTGGATCAAGCGTACCCCGGGCTCCAAAGTTACAGCTTTGGACACAAGTGAAAATTAAACGCTAATATGAGGAGGACTCGTAGCATTCGATCGTTCGTTTGGATCAAACGTTAGTGGGACCGTTAAATGTTTCGAGCCGCAATTAGAGCACAGCGGTAATACGGAGCAGTGCAAATTAATTAAATTTTTAGCTCATAATTTCCCGTTTAACTTGACCTCATTTCGGTTACCAATAATGTGCTTGAGGGCTTACTAACTCAATTTTATGGATGGTTTCATGAGGTAAATGAAAATGGGAGTTCTTAAGTTATACCTATTTTATATTTTGACGACTCGTTTGGAACAGTGGTAGTGAACGCTGCCTCTGGTGCAAGGGTTGTGGGTTCGATCCCCGCACAGTACAAACATATGTGTGCATGAACATATCTGTTTATATTGGTCTGGGTGTTAACTATGTATTATAAGAATGTTTTTACAAAAGAAAAGTATTATATGTTATTATATGTATATATTTGTAATCCCACTGTTGATTCTGATATCCGTAACACAGGTGCTTGAGCTACCTATCTCGGAGTCAGATCAATGTATGTGATGTTGTGAAATATTTATTTATTATTTATTTTATCATTAGGATTCTATTCAACAATGAAGTCAAAAGATTGACTCTTCTTTTAATTTTTGCTTTTGCATAAATGATTCCTGTTATGTTTTGTTGGAAGATAAATTGTTGTTCATTCATACTTGCTCAAAAATATAATGAAATGGATAATAAGTATCTATGGATCACGAAGAACACAATAGATTCCTTCCTATATCTTTAGTGTGTGAATGCTAAGGATGCGTTTAATCAATGATTGCCTTGAATTTGTCTTGTATGATGGATTGATTTATTATAATACAATGATTGATTATACCTATTATTCAACATCTCATAATATTATTGTGCCTATTAGAAAAAATATGTATAACAAAACTTAATTTGAGTGTAAATCATGATATTCAAGGTTTTATTTCTTTATTTTTGTGTACGACTGTAGACTGACAAAATTGTGTCTTTTTAATGTAACTTTATATCTTATTGCCGTTAATACTCACATTATTGTACTTATAGGAATCATTTTTGAACTAGTTTCTTTTTTTTATGGTAGAGGCGACAAACGAGTAAGCGAGTCACCTTATGGAAAGTAATCATCGCCGCCCATGAACTTCCGTGAAATCAGAGAGATCGCTAATGTGTTGCCGGCCTTTTTAAAAATGAGTACGCTCTTCTCTTGATGGTCCCTAAGTTGTAGCCGTCGGGAAATACTCCCGCAGGCAAACCGTTCCACAGAACTGAGGTACGTGGTAGAAACCATCCATCTCTCTCATCTTCCATCTCTTTTTGATTATTGCAAAGAATTTTAGGTGACTCTTTACAAGATTGTATTATCTTTATTTACTATAAATGCGTGTGATTGTGACTTGTAAATTAAATAAATTTATCACAACTTCTCCAACATTGAGTTATTAATGAACATGTCTGATTGGTCTGGGTGTTTCCTATGTATTATAAGTATGTATTTACAAAAAAAAAGTATTATATGTAAATATTTGTAATCCCACTGTTGATTCTGATATCCGTAACACAGGTACTTGAGCTACCTATCTCGGAGTCAGATCAATGTATGTGATGTTGTGAAATATTTATTATTATTATTTATTAATAACCGGTTTACCACTGTCGTCAAATGTTGGTGTTGGAAGGTTTTATACAATTGTTACAAGCAGGTATTCAGTGTGTATTCAAAACTGCAGTGGTGTGATTGTTGTGAATTTTTTCGTAAAGAAGCCAACACACAACACAGAGTAGCCATAGCTCGCGCGCATTTTCCCGCGTGTGGAGGCTGGTCCTGCGATTGTATCGTTCTTACGCGCGCGCACCTAACAAAGCGTATTGTTATTGCAATTAATGAATAGCGAGATAATCAAATTAGACACTTTTTGCTCATAACGCTAGATCACAATACCGCCATTCGTGGGGTTACACCATTAGTAATTATGCACGAACATTCGATTGCCCGTCGATATTTTACTAGTACGTAATGTAATTGTCAATAAGTATGTGTGTTGGTAAACCCAATGTGGAAACGTTAGATGTAAAAATTATAAAAACACTTATATAACCATTTTATTAATTTCTCCACTTTGTGAAATTTAAAAACATCGATTGTAATATCCAACATCAGTCGGTGTAGACTTTTCTTCAAGGTGGTGCTAAATAATACAAGAAAATAAATATCAATTTTGTTAATAATCTAAATAATACTGTTATGAGTTGATACGATGAAATACTAATAATTTTCATTTGTTAAATCATTATCACTTTTGCTTTGTTACAAAATGTATTGTTTAATTTGTTTTGTACCTTCTTACCAAATAATTACAAATACTAGTTATACTCCCGAGCACGCTCGTCAAACTGAATTATTTGTAATTGAGCCATTACTTCATCTATCAATCACCTATTGTTATTTAGTATGTAATAGCTACATTTACCAATGACTGCCCACTTGCATGCACCGCCGCTAATAACCCGATGTCTGCACACCGCGAGCACAATGGGACCTAAGGAGAGAGGTGAGGATGCAGGGACCTTGTCCAACCCGTACTTGCAGCTTCACGATCGCCCTCCTGCATTCAACTATAACACTTAACACATACATAATAAGAACCAATATAAGATCACCGGACCCTCGGTTATCGATTCTTCTTCAGTGGACCGGATGCCGTAATTAATACTATTCTATAGTGATTAATGACGAGCCGTAAGTAATTAGTAAAAATATTGAAAAGAACCGACTGTGGGAACATTCTTTTTAAATAGTAGATTAGTACTGGGATTTTGTAATATGTGTCTAAAGTGCCGCAAGTATTACATGTCAGTGATTTGTCTTAATTGTATAAACAAGTTTGATCGTATACTTTGAGTGCACTTACTTTCCAAGAGACGATGTTACTACTTTAGACTAAAGAGTACTAACTACATCATATAAAACCCGATTCGAACAATATTTAACCGTGGATAAATTTATGGTATAACGTCAGATTTGTATTGAATGACTGCGCTATACCATAGATTTAGTATCGGAATGAGAGTGGTCAAATCCACTCTAAGTTACATACTCGTAATTATTAGCTTTTGTTTTTATCGCTTGATTTATCTTAGCCACACAATGCATGCATGTAATCCTGTCATGCATTAGTGCTTTTCTATAATAAAATTGTAAGACATTAACATTTTTTGACGCTGATAACAATCTTTCCCAGCCATTATTTAACTCTTTTCAAATACCATTGACATTACCAGATACTGTACTTCATTGCAAACGCAATCCACGCTTTGTATATGGCAATTACAGAACCAAATCACTGTATCAGGTACAGAGCGCAGAACAATAGCTGTTTCTACATAAATATAGCCTTTGGATGTTCCAAGCGGAATGTGAACATCCTCCTAAGCAAAGGTCACAACAAGGCCAGCGCTGGAGAGGAGTACAATGGCTGTTAAAATTAACCAGAAGGTAAACTATCGAATGTTATTGCTTCCCTCGCGTGAGCAACCAAAACTGTAATGGGTTTTTAAGCGGATCTACATAAGCGTTCGAATCAATTTTTATTAGTCTCGGCGCTCTGGCCTCGCGTATGACCTAAATTACCCTTCTATCAATTACTGATGAGGAACTCGGTGCAATACGCGTCGCGATGATAATCCGGGCTCATACATACCTATTTGTGGTACAGTCTTGTACCTGCTTGTTGGATTATGTCATTATAATAAAGAACTAAGGAATGCTTTCTCTCTTATTTTACTGCTGTCGAAATTAATGCTGATCATTTCGTCAATTTATCTACTTGAATCCTCATTAATCCTTATGTAATTTTATACCCGTCGATGAACAAAATTTTTGGTAACTGGCTTACGATATTAATAATAATAATTCTCACAACATCTCATACGTTGACCTGATTCCGTACTAAGTAGCTTAAGCACTTGTGTTACAGATATCAGACAACAGAGGAACGCAAATATATACTTAAATACATATACTACACCCAGACACTGAACAAACATAAGTGTTCATCGCACGAATGTTTGTCCAGGAATATTGTTATTAATTAACTCGTGAAACTGCATTAGGTACTTTAAACATAGTTCGATGTTTAACAATGTCTACTAGTAGGACTAGACCTTTTTATGAAAATATAGGTTTACAACAGTTATTTTTCTAACTTTATAAAAGTAACTTTATCCATTTTTGAATAATTAATTACTTTAATATCTTTGTCATATTTTAATATGCTCAAATATAATAAAATAATATAATCATAGAATTTATGCTGCAGTAAATTGCTATCCAAAATGATGGCATCTGGCTGAGGAGTGCCATAACCGTGATTGGGCACGGAAACGTTGTGAAAGAAGCCAAGTTAGGCCATTACTTATCCGCCGCATCGCGGGTCAACACGGATCGTCAGCGCTGCGTTGACCCTGCTGCAGGGTGACTGACATTTTTGTTATGCCTGGACACATACCACATTTTTTCCAAGTAGGTGGGCACGTGTATTATTTATTTATTGGCACCACTGTTAGCGCCTTGGGGCACCATGGGCTCTCCTGTGTAAAAAGTGCCGGCCGCCTCTCTCCAGGCATTCCTCATTAAATGACATTATCCGTCGGTCGCTTGCCACCATCAATGTGCCGGCAAACTTAGAGCCATACTTCATTTTACGTGATGATGGCAAGAGACCTGACGGAATGTCTCTCATCCCTTGGAAGATGGGACGTGCTCTAGTGTGGGATGCTACCTGCGTCGACACACTGGCACCGTCTCATCTTCCCGGGACTACGAGGAGTGTCGGAGCTGCGGCTGACGCTGCAGAGGGACTGAAAGCTGCAAAGTATAGGCATCTATCTGGTGCCTACCACTTTGTAGCTTTCGGTGTTGAAACACTGGGCCCGTGGGGTTCCGACGCTCTCTCTTTCTTCCGTGACTTAGCTATGCGTCTAGTCGAAGTCACGGGAGAGCCAAAAGCTGGCAGCTACCTCGCCCAGCGAATTTCCATCGCGATCCAGCGGGGTAACGCTGCCAGCATTTTGGGGACACTGCCACGGGGACCTACTTTGTTTTAACTTTCCTTTTTATTTACTTTTAGTTTAATTTTATTTCTTAGTTATTGTCTTAATTTTCTTGTGTGTTTGTTCCATTAATAAAATAAACACAAAATTTATTTATTTATTTCAATGAATGAAATGAGTACACCATACAATTAAGGATTACAATACCAGCTTAAATTCGAAGTGCCTCATCACTTAAAGAAAAGCACCGCATGCACCAGAGCATACAAAAAAAAACAACTAACTATAATAATTTTGAACGGGAAAAAGTACAATTCATGTTACAAACATGAGATGTGCTTTCTCCTATACTAGCCTATCACTAAATTAACTTTCAAAGATCTTTTTGATACCGCGTACAGATGTAAAAAACAGTAAACTTAAGTAGCTTCAGTAAGTTTGAACAACATACAGAAAGCTGATAAATCGCGTGATCAACATAAGATCGACATACACTTTAAAATAAACGGCAAAAATTTATTAAAACAAAACCTAGTTTTTGTGGTAAAAGTAACATTAATCGGTATACAATGTATCTATTATCAAGGTTCGGCATCATGTTACAGCTACTGTTTTATTTACGTATAACATTTTTGGTTCTTGAACACTTGGTCCGTGCCAGAAAATATTAAGGTTAAGTGTCTAGCTTGTTATATCACACATACACACGCAGCTATTAGCTAGTTTTTGTTAATTGATCTTATACTCCCTGAATAGTAATCAAAACTTCAACCTGTTCTGATGACAAACTTTAGATTACATAGACTGGACAGTTCACTCAACTTGTATTAAAGATTAAAAATAATTTTATCTAATATCTAAAATAATAATTGATTGCAGTGGACTGCAATAGGCTGATGATTATGAAGATAACTAAAAGAACATCGCACATCCTTCGAAAAACTTCTTAACACAGAAACTGAGTTTTAAGAAAAACGCGTTTTTATTTAATGCAATATGAAGTTTTCATGTATTATGACAGTTTTTCAGAGTAGTTATATGAGATATGTTGCTTTTTGGTTTTCTATGAAATTTCCTATTAAAATTTGAATGCATATACACCCTGACTGGTCTACGACGGTTAGTGATGCAAGAGCGCTTCTACTCCACGTACGTACATACCTGTACGTACATTGAGAGATCTTGTCGGCGGCACACGCGATAATGACTGTTCATTGAATACATTATATTGCCACCTTAAAAAGCGTTGATGGTTTTTTAAACAAGTAAGTTACATGGACAACTTAAAGGCTAAAAAGTATTGTTTTCATAATTTAGTTAATTATTTCGAAATAATAATGAATTTTTCTTACTCGACTTTTTTAAAATCAATTTAAAAAATGGATACCAACATACCCACATGTTTTTGTACATAACATAGTATATTTGAAGAGCATTGCAAGAACATAGTATATTATAAGCAATATTCTATTCAGCAGTTCTCATAACTAGAGATAATTCGAATGATTTTGCAAATAATGTCGATATTAGATTCACTCGTAAGAAGTACCTAATTCAGTTTCTTAGTGCAATTAGGTTGAGTGTAATCGGCTAAACGGGAGTAGGCCAAAGGCCGCGGACTGCGTAGTGATGCCCATAGAGTGACAAGCCAAACATCATACGAGATTATTTTTATATGATATGTGGCAGACGTGCAGATCGGTCACCTAATGGTAAGCGATTGCGGATGCGCAACGGACTCGCCGCGTGGAGATAAGTCTGAACGCCATTGTTTTTTGTGGCGGTCACGCAGAAAAACACCTATACTATTTATTTAATACTTATAGTTAACTGTTTGGTCTGCTTTTGCACTCGAATTTTGGATCACCGCCAAAAGTGACCGTGAATAAATTTTTCGCGTACAAAAACGGACCCAACATTGCTCCGAAGCGCCATTTTGGAAGGCAACATAAACATGAAGACGGTGAAAATGGTGATGATGAATTTCAGCTTCAGTCACAACAGTCCAGAGAAAACATTGGCTGCATTCGCATCACTAACGCAGCGGACATCATCTCATGTGAATTAATTGCCGCGCCGCATTCTACGCATGTTACGAAACATGTAATGACTTCTTTGAGGACTACCCAACGTTTAGACGATCGTATCAAATCGTAAATTTAAGCTTCAAGGATTTTTGTTATTTAAATGTTTGTACTTACGAGGACATTGTGGACTTTTATAGTAATAAATGATATGGCTATGTTTATAAAGTAAAGAACATACGGCTGTGGTTGAAGTCAGAATGTAGTACGTACTATAGGCACTGCAATATCTTTTGTTACCTCCAGGATAGATCAAAATCAGAGAAGTAATTTATTCAAAGTGCTTAGACTTACATGAAGACGTTACATAAAAACTAAAATATTGGTGCTTTTACTGGCCATTACTGTTACTAAAATTAATCTATGTATAGGAACAAGTTTTACCTAAACTTAATACTATCTAACTTTCTGCTTATGTTGATAATCTTGATTAGTATTTCTGCTTTATCGCCTTGAAAATATATCAAATTTATTTTAAAAATTCATTTTTTTACTTATGTTTTAACTGACAGACAAGGGCGGTTTTTGATATCAGACCACAATCTGTGAAATTGATAATGAACCGAACTTGTTTGACATTAAGGTTCTCACCTTGTCGAGTGAAGAAATTTGACAGTTTTGTTTACTTTGATGTATATACAGTGGCGGACAGGTCAAGCTATACAAAATTGTCAAATTTTCTCAATCGATTTCGAACTCAATGTGTAACAATATAAGGTTTATAATCGAATGACGAAATTTGACAGTTTTGTATAGCTTGATGTGTCCGCCACTGTACACTAAATATGACGACCTGTGGCATAGTCACGTTCTTAATCTTTTATCTAAATACTTGTCAGTCCACATTGTAGTCAAATACGATGTTCTACATTTTCCGAAGGATTTAATTTATTTTATTTATTAATATTCGGCAGATTTAAAACTGCATTATTTATAAGTTTGCCAATCTGGAGCATTTCGCCAACAATTTTAACAGACGACGGTTACGCAAAGTTGGCGTCGTGCGTGATGAAACCAATCTAATTAATTAAGCGTTGATTATGGTGCGATATGGATATAACATTGATTTACATAAACCACTCCTAATAAACTTATATATCGTCGTTCCCATAAACAGCTCCTAATGGACCGATGTTGCTGTCCTTTTTTAGTACGTACGTAGGTCCCCTGTTATGGTTTTATCTACTTCCTGATTGTATAATTAATGAGATGTGATTTATGATTGACTAGGGTGTTCTTACAAAAATGGTATTTCAGATTTAATTAGCAATCCGAATTTTGATTAATCTACTAAGAATAATCTAAGGCTTTATGTATAAACGTTCAATAAGCCTTTGTTAGTTAAAAAGGTGCTATAGAGCAGTTTTGACGTTTGAAACGAAAAAATATCAAGCAAAATTTCCGAAAAAGGAATGGAACTGTTTTATAACACCGTTTTATTAAGCAAAGGTTTAACAAACATTAAAGACCTATTATAGTATATAAAAAGATAATAAGTAATCAAATATTTGCCTTTAGAAACATCATCATTTCGGTAAACGGTCATTACAACTTCAGTCTACGTGCGCTGTCATAGTAGAAATCGCTAAACATTTTTTGGAACACAAACCATAACTAATGCATTAACAGTTTCTGAAGAGTGCACTCATGTTAACTATTAGAAACTTGTTGCTGTCTGCTTTCTTTCGCATATAATTTGCCGCGCGTTAGAGAACAACAATAAATTTTTAAAATACTTTGCGCACATATAAAATTTACTCATGCGGTTGTTAAGGCTGCTTGTTCGGTCCGCCATTTGATTTTTATTTATCAAAGAAGAAACCGCGGGCGGTTTTTGTTATTTTTAAAAACAATTTTGTGCTATAAAGAATTGTGTTAGAAAAGCAAATTTAATTAATTAAGTGGCCACTTTTGACAAGCATGACGGTTGTCACATGATACGTATACAACGATACAACGATACAACGTATACACAATAAGTCTTCAAAACAAAAATATATCTTTTTTCGTTAGGCTTTTAACGAAGAGATATTCTTTTAATCTCTGAAATCCATCACAATTAATATAAATCAAAGAGCGGCGCTACTGGGCCAAACAAGCGCTCTTAAATAGAAAGGTTAGTTTATGTAACCTGTAATACTAACTATCAGGTGTTGATCGTGGAAACAATACGGGTTTCGACTTCTGTTGGTCACGCAAGTACACAAAAACAAATAGCATTAATGAATGCGTGGGTCTAACTAAATTATCGCATGGACGCATCATGGACGCCTAAAAACGTTACATCATGCAGGCCCGATTCGACTAATCTTTATTCGTCAGATTTGTATAGACTGACAGCGCTACGCCATAGATTTAGTAGTTAAGGGCCGAATTAACCAATTGAATGCGAGAATGGTTGATTCGGTTCTTAACCGTGAATAAATCAAATGCTGATGACCACTATTCAACACTTGATAACTGTGAAAAGGAATGACTTGGGTTTATCGTCTCATAAAGTGGTCTTAAAGGGTGTTAGCATGTACCCACTAGGGCCGAGGCAATCACACATTTTATTGACTCGTACATAATTAATAAACAAAAATAATAAATAGATATTTCACAACATCATTTACATTGATTTGACTACGAGATAGGTAGCTCAAGCATCTGTATCAGAATGAACAGCGGAATCACAAATATATACATTTAATACTTTTCTTTTGTAAATACATACCTATAATACATAGAAAGCACCCAGACCAATACAAACATACATACACAAATGTTTGTACTGTGCGGGGATCGAATCCGCAACCCCTCGCACCAGAGGCAACTTTCACTGCCACTGATCCAAACGGGTTGTCCATAATTACCTACTTTTATATAATTAAAATAAAAACTTGCATTAGAAGTAAAAGTTAATATATTACAGTTATGTGTACATATAAGTTAAGGACACAATTTAATTTTTTTCTTATTTTTGCTAATTGCAGTCATCGACTGCCTCGTTGGCGCAGTGGGCAGTGCATCGCACTGTAAAATGATGGCTACGCTTGGGCTCCCGGGTTCGATCCCCGGGTTGGGCCAAAATTTGTATCAGATTTTTTCTGTTAACAAATTCTCAGTGTCAGCCCGAAGTCTGGAAGAAGCCCCGTGCCTTGGAAAGCACGTTAAGCCGCCCGATCCCTCTCTGGAGCTCCATTTTTGATTCACTCGTATGACTTAGCGTCATCGCATGCGACTTAAGTCACATTCGCCTTCTAAGTCGCATGAAGCCTTATTTTTGAATCATTCGATTTCGATGTTGCCAATATAATACGGAAAATTGACATTCTAACCCTTCCCAAATTCCCCTTGCCAATTTTACAAAAACCGCATTTCACAATTTTTCATATTCAGCCAATAAGCTATGGTTTTTGCAAAAACCATGGCTTATTGCTTTTTTGTCACAAAAAAACTATAAATATCACATTGTGTCAACAGTCAAAATCAGTCAAATCAAAGTTTTGAAATTTTATGCTTGTTTGCGTGTGGGTGGGGTCACTCGTTGCAGACGAATGATTCAAAAATGCGGAATTTCGTATGTCGAAGAAAAATCAGTAAAAATCGTGTGCTCGTCACGACGCTAAGTCATTCGAGTAAATCAAAAATAGGTCTCCTGGTCGTGTCGCACTGGCGTCCCATCGGATTATGAGAACAAGGTAGTAGAGAGTGCACAGTGTGTTTGCGCACACACTTGAGCACTAAAATATATCCTGCGTAAGTGGCTGATCGTTGAGATTGGCCGCCTTAGATGAAATTGGTTGGAGGATATTATTAATTTTAGTCAAACTTGGTTCCTAAAAGTCATAAGTTTTAATCAATATACACGTACGACGCTGATAAATCAAAATTCTTTCATGAGGTGACTTTTGATAATAAAACCTATAGGTAGGCAGTTTCCATAGTACAGTCAAAGATCGAAAAGGTTCGTCAGTTTTCAAATTGATTCGTCTGATATGCTATGAGCACTACCTTTCGTAAATTTGTCAGAGTAATACCTATTTCACAACAAAATTATGCTTGACTGTTAGATCAGAAAGTTCAGATTTGCTTGTAGCAACATTGATTCCTTTTGATGTAAAGAAAATTTAAAGAAGTTTAGCAGATTTTTTAAAACGGTATGTTTGATGAACTGATTCTTTGCCGTGCAAGCGAAAATTTACCTAAAGTTCGATTTTAATTTTTAGCGACTAAACCGGATCTATTCTAAACAACTTAGGGGTTACAACCTCTCGGCAAACACTTACACTATTTATTACATAACCATGCACAAATGTTGGGTCCGTTTTTAGACGCGAAAAGTTGTATCACGCTAAAAGTGGCCGCTTTTGGCGGTAATAAATTTTTCGCGTACGCGTTTAGTAGCTAAAAATGTAAATCGATTGGCGTCGCTAGTGTGCCCTACCCGTCACCTTAAGGTGACAAACCTTTTTATTCTATGTAACGTACAAAGGAAAATCTTAGCATTATAATGTATGTGATTTTGTCTCTATTTATTATATAATGTAATTGCTAGGTCTGTGCTCACGCTTAATTAGCTGCGCAACAATTAGCCGCGTATGTGACATTTCCACGCGCGCTTCCTGACCGATAGCATTGTCTTGCTCGTGTCGCGCGTCGGCAATTTAATTAAGATGGGAGATGATACAGAGAAACTATTACATATTCAATTTATTACCTGTTTGTACCTACTTACACATTACTTAAGTACATGTGCAGAAATAATTTCATATAAAGTAGGTATCTCAATCTTTTTCTAAACAAATATGAGTACGATAATAATAATAACCTCTACGTGTTGGCTTCGGCCCCAAGCACGCCTTCCAAAACTCCGGGACGTAACTGCCCGAGGTTATGGTTCGAAAGACAAACATCATAATAATAAATAATAATTATAAATAAGATGATATCTCTAATATTCTAGGTTTTATCATTTATTACATGCGCCGGTAATACATTTCACAGCATTAACTTAATATATCTACTAGTGGATAATGTTGTTGATTGTACGATTACTAAATACTATGTGGTAACTGTATTTTAAAGTAAGATACATTGTACATTTGTTTGTTATCCTCAATAAATAAATTAAAATACTTTAAAAAAGTATTTAAAATAGTTCCAAATTTTAAATTGATGCCGTTAGTAATTTTTTAAACACGAGTAAATTATTGAGTGATGAAGATAAAAGTGTAAAAACAATTTTGTGACCAACTGTAGTCTTCTTTTTATTATGTGATAGGTGGCAGACGAGCAGACGGATCGCCTGATGGTAAGCGATTGCCGCCGCCCATAGACATCCGACACCAGTAGAGTCACAAGTGCACAGTGCTGCTTCACGCCGGTTTTCTGTGAGGCCGTGGTATCGCTCTGGTCGAGCCGGCCCATTCATGCGGAAACGTGGCTCTCCCACGGTCTAATTTGTTATTTCTATTTTGTTATTTGATACTGTATGACCAAAAGTCCTCGCTTTAAAATCACGGATCATGGGTAACGCTTTGGTGAGGCATCCTGAGTACCAAGTCTATTACTTTAGTTCTCAAGTAATGTAAGTAAAATGGAGCTTGCCGCACCCGCTATCTGATTCGCCGCAATTAGTTCCTGGGGTCTTAGCGCGAAGAAGTCCCGAAGCGTCCGATATATCCGTCGCATCCATACTAAGGAGAAAAACACGTCACTTGAAAAAGAGAGAGGAATTTAGATTCGGTCGTAACGTCCGGTTTGCGATAAGGCCCCTGCATCTGTGTTATTGCAAAAATCTCACCGACGCATCGGTGACGAGATCGGGCCATAAAAATAATATGAATGGATTTGGATTAAGTTTTTATTTTTCGTTTTAGATACTAATATAAGGCGTAAAAATCTTATGATGTAAGAAGCAAATTAAAAAATAGTTTTTTACATTATAGCGGACAAACGAGCAGACGGTACACCGATGGTGATCACCGCCGCCTATGGACATCTGCAACACCCAAAGTTGCAGCATATGCTGAGGCTGAGCCTTGTTGGCCGCAACTCCTTATGCTCTGTACCGTATTTTTATTATTTATTTTATGTTTTATGTGTTGTGGTCAATAAATAGTTTTTCTTTCTGTCTTTCTACTATAAATAATTAAGGTGACGGGTAGGGCACACTAGTGACGCCAATCGATTTTAATTTGTAGCAACTAAACCGGATGTATTTTAAACAATTTCGGTTACATCATCTCGGCAAACACTATTTATTAAATAACCATGCTAAAATGTTGGGTCTAACGCGTACGCGAAGAATTTTTCGCGTACAAAAACGGAGCCAACATTTGTGAATGGTTATTTAATAAATAGTATAAGTTACCCCGAGATTGTTTGAAATAGTTCCGGTTTAGTACCCGTCCACCTTAATACGTTGCATTGGAACTAAAAACTGTCTTATTAATTGAGCAATGCGTAAGCCAGTAATGCGTTGAAGTCTTTTATATGACGCTATTCATATTCAACAGCAAGCTTACAAAGTTTCAATGCGCAAATGAACCACGAACGATGATATGTGTTTATTTTCAATTTTGTTTTTACTTATTTTACTTTTTACAATAACGAATTACTTTTTATATTCTAATTAAATTGACTATTACTTATTTTATTCTAATTACTACAAAATACAATATGTTCAGTTAGCACACTGGATCCAGAATTATGTTCAACAATAATTACAAACATTTATTTTTATTATGTATTCATATAATTAATTTAATAACACTTCCATTCTTATTTCTTAAATTCATGATTAATATATAAATTGTAAACTGGTCAGCTTTAAGCCCTTGTGGTTTTTTAAAGCTTTCATATAAGTGTAAAGTACCTAATGTCTTATATAATAAATAAATAAGAAAAAAAACATTGAAATAACGATATTATTCATATAACGACGAAACATGTACGTCCCTATCTACCATTACGTTTAATCGTATAAATGGTCGTTCTGGCCCAGTTTGGTGACATTTATCATGATAATTTTCCATACTTCCAAAGGCACGTTAAACTGTACTAATAGGTGCAGATCCTTATTTAGAAGTACGCTAAACGAACGGCCTTGAAGGGACTTAAATGACTATCGTCACTTGCCGTGCTGAGTTCACTCACATGCTCGAATTACAGTACCAAAGTACTAATTGTGCCGTGTGAGTGAGGTTACCGGAGGCCCAATGAGGGGAAGGGGAAAAGGTTGGCAGCGCACTTGTATGGAATTGCTTACCATCGGGTGATCCATCTGCTCGTCTGCCACCTCACATATAAAAAAATAATTCAATAGCGTATGAGTAAAAACAACACTTCCCTATGAATAACAAGTAAAAATTACACTTTCCTATGAATTAATAGAACTTTTACCTGGTTTCCACTTTTTTGATTTTGTACAAATTAATCTTTAATTAGTAGTGTATCTATGTGATTTTTCTTTTTTATTCTGCACGTAGACTACTTTCTATTATTTTTGTATTTGTTACGATCATTAGGCTAACGAAAAACCCAGCATTGTGGACAAACCTCAGCGATTAATACAATGCCATCAACGTGATTGTTGATCAAAAGTTTTTATGTGATAATAAATATAAAAAAAAAAACAAATCATACATATTTTACGAAATATCTACATTTTTTTTGTAATAGAAATAAATATCTTAAAAACTTAAAACTTTATTTTCTTATTAATTTTTCAGACATTTTTTTGTATACTTTTATATTTACAATACATCTCCCTAAACGTTATATATAAGGAACTAGAAATTATAACTGCCAGATGGAATACGGTACATCCAAACTAAGACTACTACAAAATTTTTTGCAGTTTAGATTAGATTGTAGGCGTGCGGGCTCTCTGATTTCGCAGATGTTCGCTTGCTCGCTTGTCACCTCTAGCATAAAAACAATAGTTAATTCGAGTTAACTTATTATATGAGTTACCGGAAATGTTTTGAATTAAGGAATTCTTGTAATATTAGTCCTAGAAAATGTATTGAAACGAAGCGTTCTGGAAGGGATTGGTTCCAGATACTATGGATTAAACTTTGAAATGCCAAGGTACATACTTCAATACGTAAAAACAGCTGGTTACTACACAATCTATCGAATTTCCTCAATTCATATTGAATCAAAAATTTTTTACATTAAGGTAGAACACAATTAAGAGGACAAATTTGTATACATGGAGGTCCGAGTGTCCGTATGGAGCAGCGTAACATTAACGTCAATCACCTCACTTGTATCTAATTTACCTGACTACAACAAATGCAAGAGGAAGGGTTATTATTCTAGCGTTTAAATTTTGACATCAATTGCATATTTCCAGCAATGGTGATGAAAATTTGTTACTATTATGTAAGAATTTGATAAGTTCATAATACTACCGGAATTGTTTTTTCTATATCGTGAAGATACTGCAATGTTTTTTTTGTTTTGTTTTATACCTAAGTGTGGTCGTCGCAATGCATGTTAATAATTAACGTTGGAAACTGTTTTGGCTAATGAAATATTTAAGTTCAAAACTATTTTAAGGAATATAAAAGCTGTAATGTTTCTTTGATTTGATAAAAATAAAAAAATAAAAATCACTCGTGTTCATAACCAATAGCTTTAAATCTTATGTTAAAGTACCTCACGGTAATGACTGACAGGCGACTACAAGCATCAGTCACCATCTGGTTGAGACTGCATCATCAGTTATGTTACGTCTCACCTTGCAGGGGCGTCAGCCTTCACTCTATCTGCATTCCGACTCAACGGTGAATATAATTAATGTCATGTGTTTCCTAATTTTAACTTTTATTTTATCTAAAAGGTGGCAGACGAGCAGATGTATAACCTGCTGATGATAAGCGACTGCCCAAGAACAGAGGACACCCATGTATTATTTCTTGGTATCTAGGATAATTTGCTATTACACTTTCAGGTAGATTAAAACCGATAGATCTAATTAAAAGATTAAAATAGATCAAGTTGACGGGTAGGGCACACTAGCGACGCCATTTGATTTTTATTGTTAGCATCTAAACCGGATATCTTTTTTTAACCATTTCGAAGTTCGACCATTCCCTTATTGTACGACGCACTTTGGCTCTGTCCCATCTTCCGCGTACCGCATTAGAGGCTGGAGCCGCTGCTGCGTCAGCGGAATCGCTCAAACGGTGCAAATACGCAGGTTTAAGTAACACCTGCCTATTTGATCCGGGGACCGGGAGCCCACCACCTGTAGCGTGAACTAGCCAAGAGGCTGGTTGACGCTACGGGTGACAGGAGAGCTAGCATATTTTTGGGCCAACGTATGGATTTGGCCATTAAAAAAAGAAGAACCCTAAGTCTCCTGGGCACGATGCCTGTGGGCAGCAAATTGGGGGAAATATTTTTTTATTAATATTAATGTCTATAGTAAATATAGTAAGTTCTTAGAAGTAAAATAATTCTTTTTTCCTATGCTAAATATATTTTCCATGATTAGATCTAAAACAATCAAAATTACGAAATATATTGAAGGTTAATGGATTTTGATAGCTTCGATAAAGCAAGTAATCCGAAGATAGCATCAAACTGAGCATAGTGGTTTATACATATTCCTTGAAAATCTCATTATTTATTTCGTCATAAGAATCAAAACGAAATCAATAAATGTACTCGATTCGAATCTATAAGTCAGGATGATTTCGTAGCTACCTATTAATATTTATGAGACTATTTTTAATTAGAATACTCTTGCTTTATCTCGCTTATTATTACAAATGTATATGTAAATACATAAGTATGGTGTTATGAGAGGTGTTAACCACCCTATTTAACAAAGTGCTTATCCCTTACTTAACATCATTAGAAGTCACGTAATTCAGACATGTTACAAGTATAATAATGGTCTTTATTACAACTGGAGGGATCATCAGCGTTCAAACATGCTGTTAAAGAGCAATGATTCATTTGAGGATGGTGAAGCAACCTCATTAAACGTGCGTACGGTTTAACTGGAGTGACGGCGAGGTGCGTGTACCATTAGCACCGCACCGAAAGTACATAGGTTTAATAAGATGAAAATGTAATATTGGGTCGGTGGAAGATTAAGGCACTGAACGCAATTCACAAATTAACTATAGATTAATTTCGAGAAAGGGATTTTGAGGGAGGGAAAGGGAACGAGATAGTGGGCTACTTGATGGGAAGTGATAGTAATAACCTAATGTGTTCCTGTCTGAATGTAAACATCTTGTACATTTTAGTGAGAACTTGAAACCTAAGTTTTTAAAAGTTATTTAGTAGCTTCTTATGTTGCTTAGATCACCCATTGTTAATAGTAGGTTTGCTTCGAGCTACTGCTACTATATTGTATTTCAGTTCTCACCATATAAGCACTATAAAAAGGTTGTATTTTAATACCGCAGCTATATAAGAGCAACACTATTTTAAAATACAATTTTACTATTACTTTAAGATCCTATATCATCATCGTATATCCTTAAGCAAATAAACAAACTTCATATTTTTATATCTTTAAGTCTCTCACTCTCTCTCTCTCTCATTTCAGCGAGTTATTCCTAGTTGGGTCCAAATTTGTCGCTTCTGAGCCTGGGGCATAAATAAGTAGATATAGAAAGTCAGTTATTTTTTTATGTTATAGGTGGTAGACGAGCAAACGTCTACCACCGATGGTTAGTGATTGCCGCCGCCCATAGCCAACCGTGACACCAGTGGAGTCACAAGTGCGCTGCCAACCCTTAAACCCCCCTTTCTCTCGGATTTGGCCTCCCGCCCGTTTTCTGTGAGGCCGTGGTGTGACTCCTGTCGAGCCGACCCATTTAAGCCGAAGCTTGGCTCTCCCACAGCTGTAGCTGACCTTGATATAGAAGTTATAATATTGTAGTATCTAGTCTCTCCCGCACGTCTGTCCCTCTCATTCACGTCGAATTACGCCGAGATCACTGTACGCGCATTTATGTGTGCGAAGCCTGCTTAGTTCGTGATTTAGGAAGCCGTCTTTCTAGGTCTTATTATTTTATGCCTGGGGTGCGCATGGGCCGTGATCCCGGATTCGGGAAGTCTGGTAATTACAATGAAGCGAACTATCTAAAATGAGCACATTTGTTTGGTTCCTTCACAATTTTCGACCTCACCGCCAAGCTAATGGTAAAAATACGCACATAGATTTCCAAAATTCAGAAATGCATGCTGGCAATAAGGCTCATTCTCATCCATTGAACTACTATTGCATCAATATTTTAAAACGATTGTAACTTATAGTAAATTAAGTAAACTAAAATAGTTAACTAAGGATAATTGGATCGTGCCTAATACTCGCAACTGACTTATTCAACTACATGTTCTAGCGATGCTGGAATCAGCCGCCACTCCTTACACGAACGCGAGCGGTTTGCGACATAATTATCAAGATTGCATCCTCTAATGTGTCTCAAAACTAGTTTCTCTAAACCAGACCGACTGAATCAGGAGCTTCACATTCTCGTATATTTAGCAGCACTTCCGCGATATGCAACCATTCTCCGAAAGAAGTTGCAATAAAACTGCATTAACATTCATGTTTTAGATGGCACCCAACACTTGTGTAAGTTATGTAAATATTTATGGTGATAAGCTTCAGGTAGACAGTTTTAATAAACTGCACACTATAACCGTTTTGGTGCACATTATACCATCTTCCTATTTCCGTTGTTGTTAACAGTACCGCACGAGCTGTTTTGTAACTATACTAAGTAATAACGATAAATAAAATAAATAAGTTATATAAACGAAGTATGAACAAAATTATTCGGATTCTATACCTACGTATAGATGAAAAACTTCCTTACAGGTCTTTCAAATTCATATTTCTACCATTAGGTGGGGTGGTAAGGGGTCCAGCTCAACATCCAACGCTCCCTGCTGCACAACTGAAGAGCCTCTGGCGTTGCCGACCAACCTAAGGTGTAGGTGTAGGTATGATTAATAAAATCTATACAAGGCCTCAAGTGCCCGGCGGTACCAAGGGCCGAGCCGGCGAAGACGGAAGCGGGTGAGGCGCCGGGTACAGGGATACCAAGAATCCCCGGGTGGCAAATACCAACCGTCAAACGACCTTGGCCTTGGCAACATACAACACACGCACACTGCGGACCGAAGAGAAGCTACTGGAATTAGAGGAAGAATTAAGCAGAATTCACTGGAGTATCGTAGGATTATCCGAAGTCCGACGACAGGGCGAGGATACGATGATCCTTAAATCCGGGAACCTGCTTTATTTCCGGGAGTGCGAAGATCTGTCCAAAGGTGGAGTCGGGTTTATTGTCCACAAGTCCCTCGTGAACAACATTGTTCAAATCGGAAGTATGATGAATAGGGGGGCGTACCTTACACTCAGAATTGCCAAACTGATGATGAAGTCACAGCGGAGCTTCTGAAAGCAAGAGGACGTCCTGTCCTGAAAGCCCTTCAGAGGCTTTTCAACTCCATCGTCGAGGGAAAGACACCAAAAGCGTGGCACTCTAGCGTGGTGAGGCTTTTTTTCAAAAAGGGTGACAAATCCCCATTGAAGAACTACAGTCCTATCACGCTGCTGAGTCACATATATAAGCTGTTTTCGAGAGTTATGACGAATTGTCTCGTACACAGGTTTGACGACTTCCAGCCTCCCAAACAGGCCGGATTCCGAAAAGGCTTTAGCACCATAGACCACATACTACCCGTGCGGATAAAGAATGGGATCAGAAATGGCGATTACGATTACTGTAATGTTCTTAAAACCGTGAGCATTACGCAGGATAAAACCTAAGTTTCGATAAGCTTTCTTACATATTTTCGCTATGTGGTTTTTGAACGTAAGGTTGGCTGTGAATTGTACGCCTAGATCCCAAACCTCGCTCACCCAAGTTACCATTGTCCCTGCTACCTTGTAAGTATTCAGAAGGGGGCTGTGTGCTCGTGAAAAAGATATATGTAGTGACGGACTTGGAGGTGTTAAACTTTAACCCTTAATCCTTGTCATCTGGACTCCTGATCTCTTATTACAATTTCAAGCCGTCGGCAAGCACTTGGAATCCTTTACGACCGTCGGCAGATCGTTCACCATTAAAATGAACTTAAAAGGCCCAAAATTACTGCCCTGACTTACCCCCGATCGTGTGAAATAGGGTTCTGAGGTGTAACCTGCATATTCCACATACTGCTGTCTATCCCCCATATAACTGGCAAACAGCTGCAACAACAGCGGGGTGAACCCTACGCCCACACATTCCTAAGCAGCACTACATTTTCGACCAGATCGAAAGCTTTTTTATAATCAAAGTAAGCGGCATCTACTTGCGCCCCACTATTTACAGCTGGAATTATATCCGCCATGTAATTCATGAGGTTGCTAGTCGTACTTCGCGCTGGTCGAAAACCTTGCTGCGCGTCTGTCAACTGTGCTTTTACGTGGGTGTATAGACATTTATGTATGGCTGACTCGAAGACCTTTGCCGCTGTCGAGAATACAGCTACCGGTCTTTATCCTTCCACAATACTAGATGTGCGTCGAATCTCATGTCGTACCCACTCTTGTACAGGTTGGAAGCTCTACACTGGAAGTTGTGGATGAGTACATCTGCCTCGGACAAAAAGTCCAGCTTGGTAAATCCAACTTCCAGAAAGAGGTCGATTGACGAATCCAACTGCTATGGCTGGGCAGCGTTCGGGAAGCTAAGCAGCATATTTTCGGCCCATCTACCGCAGTGTCTTAAGACAAAAGTCTTTAATGCGTGTGTGTTGCCAGTGATGACATACGGAACCGAAACGTGGCCGCTTACAATGTGCCGCTTAAGGAGGCTCAGAGTCATCCAGAGAGCAATAGAGAGGGCTATGCTCGGAGTCTCTTTGCGTGATCGTATCAGAAATGATTAGATCCGCAGGAGAACTAAGGCCACAGACATAGATCAAAGAATTGCATGTCTCAAGTGGAAATGGGCAGGGCACATAGCGAGGAAAACAGACGGCTGGAAAGGTCCTCGAGTGGAGGCCACGTACAGGAAGTCACAGCCGTGGCAGGCCGACGATGGACCGACGATCTGGTGAAGATCGCGGGAATCCATTGGATGCGGGCGGCACAGGACCGATCACTGTGGAGAACATTGGGGGAGGCCTATGTCCAGCAGTGGACGTCTATTGACTGAAATGATGAGGTGGGGTGCGGTGGCGGTGAGGGAAAACATCGTGAGGAAACATGCACGTCGCGGATAAATTCTCAAAATTGTAGGTACTTACAATGTTTGGCATAATTATTCTAAGCGTGTAACCGTGATCCAGTTCGTCTGGTACCCTTGTCTAAGGGTTACAAAGACACACGGCAGTTGCTTCAATAAAATTACCAGACTTCCTTTATCCTTGATCACGGTCCATACGTACTCCGGGCTTCGACGCGACAGCTTTGGATGCAACAGGGAATGACATGCTAAGACGAGGAGGACCTATGTATGATTTGCTGTTTGGTATATCCATTAAATGTTAAGAACATATACGAACATGTACATAGATAATTCTAAAATAAATAACGTTAGTTTCACTAACTATACTAATCAGTCTTTCTTTTTTAGAACTATAGGCTAACGCTTGACCACAATCTCACCCGATGGAAAGTGACGATGAGGTCTAGGATGTAACGCGTTCGCCTAGAAGATAGAAGATTCAATTAAACAAGAATGAAATATATTACGGACTGCCACGAGTTTTTGGCTGTAGCAGTAGTATAACAGTTACTCCCTTTTACACTTACTGACTGTCATGAACAACCTAACTGTCATATATCATACATTTGTATTCTACCTTCTGTCGCAAGTCTTTGCGTTCAGAAGACCGTAACTGTTTCATGGCATTAGGCACAACACTAACAAATATTTAAATGCGTAATGATTAGTTTGTGTAATAATAATATATAAGAGATGCAGTATCCTCTATAAAGTAATTTGAAATAAACCTAATACTTTTCAAAGTTTACTCAACAGTAATTAATGTTTTATAGTCATCATAACCGGCGAGACTGTCCGATTACATTCATGTTCGAGTCTGCGCGAGCGCAGATCGAGAGGCAATTTGTATCGATTATTCAAGTGTCACAGTTGCGCAAGAGTTCACGTGGTCTCGGTGTCGGATGCCGCTGCTCTCCGTGCGAGTCTGTTACTTGTGAAACATTTGTTGCCATTTCAAATTGTTTCTAAAAGATAAATAATTACTTGTGGCATGGGCCACGAAACCGATGGCACTGTTATAGGGTGATGTTGCGATATTCAACTGTGTCCTTGCTTTTATATACTGTCTTAAATATAAGTAGACAGTAATACAATAGTTGTTTTTTGCAACTGTTGAGCAGAGTTTTCAGGTTCTGTAAAAGAGTAAAATACTTATCAGCCTATAGAGGGTGTTACATTGTTTTAAGAATCTTAACTAATAGTAATTCTCTACCTCGTCGTTTTGACATCATCAATTTCATCTTCATCCTTATCAAAGTTTTTTAACTGTATAAATTGACAGTGGAAAATTTGAGTCAAAATTTACAGAACGATAATATTCACTTAACACTAAGATTTTCATCAAAGTTACGTATCCAATTATTTTATGTGTACAAGGAAAACTGGAATACTACAAAAATCGTAGAACATGGGTATCCGAAAAGTCGCCCTATCCATATCCTTCCGCGTGACACCCTAAAAGAAACAAACTATATAATGTCCCACTAAAATGCAAAGGCCTACATTATAGAAATCAAGTTATACTTACAATTGGGTTAGGTGAGGTTGTATTGCAAATAGGCGATCACAAACACAAGCATTTTCTCGACCCGGATTTCGAACCCAGGACCTCGAGATCATGGCCCGACACTTAAACCACTATACCAACAGGGCGTTTCATCTACATTGTTCTAAGATGTTTTTATATACCTACATTGTATGAAATAAGTATTAAGTATTCTACTTAGTACTTATTTCATACTTTAAATCGCTAACATATGATTAAAATTTAAAAATAGATTCATAAGAATACCCACGATTAAAGTAGGTAAACAGATAAATAACTACGCAGTCTCGCGATGTAAGTAAATATTTGCAAAGGGGTCGCACATTTATTTGCCTGCCAGCTAGAAGTGTTAGGCAATATTTGAAACGCTTGAAACACTAATAGCTATGTGCTAGAAAAACATGAGTCTCTGGCACCATTCATAATAATACTCATGCATATGCCAAAACGTGAACAGATTTGGCGCTCTCTTGAAATCAATACGAATCTCTTGAGATCAATAATCAAAAGAAATTCTATAGATATATTTAGGTCAAGTCCACTTTGTCAATTTAAGTAAGATATCTTTGAAATCTAATGGCAATTAATTTTTAGAAAAACTAAAAATATTATGTTGGTTTAATATCACAAAAGTGCTTACGACACACCTGATGGATGGATTTATGATATAAGTGACAGACGAGCCGACGGATCACCTGATGGTAAGCGATTACCGCAGCTCATGGACACCTGCAACATCAGTGGTGTCACAAGTGCGCTGCTTACCTTATAACCCCTCTTCCCCTGGATTGGGCCTCCGGTACCCTCACTCACGCAGTGAAACACAGCGCATGCACTGCTTCACGCCGGTTTTCTGTGAGGACGTGGTATTACTCCGGTCGAGACGGCCCATTCATGCCGAAGCGTGGCTCTCCCACTGTTAGATTACCATAGTCTATAAACTCTTGCAATACTAAAAGTAAAACGTATGCGTTGCCTACCCTTCACAAAACATTCTAAGATCTTTCTCGAAGAACCTTATACTATACTTATTATACTAACACTTTTTGATCTTTCGTAAGATAAAAAAATATTGACCTCTAACCTGCTTGCCTAATGATGGTCCGTTTTATTTGTAGCTAAAAACTGTCTGACGCATACCTGATTGAGCTGATGAACTCATTTAAGCAATACGACGCCCATTAATTTGCTGGTCTTCAGGCCAAGCAAAAAGACGGTTCTTTAGTTGGTTATTGAGCAATATACTAATTCATATTACAATGATGGTGTAAAGTTCACCAGGACGCGATGATTTATGCGTCAACGCGTTGTGGAGCACACAAAAGAAACGTGATGAACGAAAGGCTATCGCGACAATACCTTGTGTTTTACGCTCGAGAGTTGCCCTCCGACCGCTGTGCGATCTAACTATCAAGACATGTCATTACATAAAATTATTGAGCAACGTATTGGATAATGTTTGTAGTGATGATAAGTGTACATCACGATATGGTTCATTTATTTTGCCGGTGAGCTGTCTATCGTAACGAAGCAAAAGTTTGCTTCATTAGCTATACCTCTAAACTCGGAAGACAGTTATCAAAATATGCAATTCAAGGGCAAAACAAACATCATGCATTTGAAAGTGAATGCAACAGCAGGAAAATACAACCTTTAATAAAGGTATCACATTGGGAAGGTTTTCAGAATAGTAGGTATTTTTTTTAATTTAATTTTCAATATTATTTATTTATTTATTTAATTAGAACACCAACTAAAATATATTTTGACAATACATAAGGGGTTACATAATGGGATATAAAGCTTAGTGCATTTACAATTACAGGTGCAGACTGGAGGCTATAGAAATAAGTTAAGAAGCAACAAAAAATGTATAAAGAAAATAATATTTAGAAACCCATTTTACGTAATGAACAGTATGTGGGTGGTCTTGCATTGCTTTTCAATGTTATTCAGATAAAAATACTTCCTCAAGAATGTGACCTTGACGAAACAGTCTTGTCCTGTGTTCAGTGGCGTGGATGAGCATCGCAGGCAGTATGAACAGTATTTAGATGAGGTGTTTTTTGACCGTGCGAGCCGCCACACTTCGGCATGAATGGGCCAGTTAGGCCGGAGTGATACGGCCTCACAGAATACCAGCGTGAAGCAGCGTTTGTGCTGTGTATCGCTGAGTGAGTGTGGTGCTGGGGGCCAAATCTGGGCAAAAGGGGGTTTAAAGGACTCTACTGGTGTTGCTTTCCATCAGGTGATCTTGCTCCTCGTCTGCCATGAAAAAGGTGCTGATTCGGTCTTTTAGGTCGTTTTCTGTTTACTTTACCCGTCAGCAGCAGTTTTTCTAGTTTACTTATTTTTTGCGACACGTTCCACACCACTTGAAACACCTTCTTGAGGATGTGCATGGTGATAAGAATAATTTCTATTTCTTTTTCATTTAATGCTCTATTCAGTAGTATTTTTCGCCAATACCAATTGACACGCCACAACAAGACGTACCTGACTTCTTTATGTTAAATTTTTCTTACTTTCGAGCTAACCAGAATTTCCCTTCTAACCCTAGACTTCACGAGTGTTTCAGATAAGTTATTATGCGATAATAATTGAGGGTGAAAGCGTGCGACAACTTATCGCAGCGTGAGTCGTGCCGTCATGGCGTGGGGTTGGGCAACGGCACGATGCCTTCAGACTTTAGGGTGCAACTTGCTTGTCAAAAGCTAAGAGACCCTACTAAAAAAAATAAGTTGGAAAAGCAAATATGTGTATCATTGTGTATTTAGCAGGAGACTACTGGCACTTGTAAACTCGGCAAAGCAAAAATTATATTATTTCCAAAGTTTTTAATTAGGTGCTGATTCGGTCTGACCAATGTATAGAGCTTGTTTGGCTTAATTTTATTGATTGCGCTCTAGACTGACCTACTCATTTATTAGTCTGGTCCTGAGACGGGAAAATTCTTGTGATTTTTATCACGGGAATATTGAAACGAAACTCTAATTTACAAGAATATACTGGCTATAGAGGTTAAAATTATAGATTTTTGTGTACACTCACAAAGAATAAACATTTTCCTAACTTTTTGTAAATGTCTATTTATATTAAACTACATAATTTCTTTACATAGAATGGAAAGGAGAATGTACAAAGGAATATTGAGATATACATCTGATGTCAGTATTTGAAGACTAAACTGTCCATTTATCGGGCATATTTCACTTTACACTCACAAGTAGCGTGCCCATAATTGCTTGCTATCATCACAGATTTGATATGGAGCTTTCCCAAATGTGAGTGATGTAACATGCTATTGTTATTTATCAAAAATTTGCTCCACACAGTGCTTAGAATTTTTTACGGAAAATAATAATAATAAAATTTTACCGTGGGAGAGCCACGCTTCGGCATGAATAGGCCCGTGATACACGGCCTCATAGAAAACCGGCGTGAAGCAGCAACAACACTGTGCTGTGTTTCGCTGCGTGAGTGAGGGTACCGGAGGCCCAATCCGGGGGAAAGGGGGGATTAAAGATTGATAGCGCATTTGTGACTCCACTGGTACTAGTATCGCGGATGTCTTTGGGCAGCGGCAATCGCTTACCATCACGCGATCCGTCTGCTCCTCTGCCACCTATCAATAAATATTCGCCGTAGTCGGGTAAATACAACTCGGGGTGTAATCTTATTGCTACTATTATATTACGATTGATCTCTTTTAGACAACTTTGAGATTGATTTGGGTCAGTCTTTGGTATGAAGAAGACGCCCCCGGCTATGGTCGCTAGCAATCATAATATACGGAACGCCCTAGTTAGATTAGCTGATTAATGCGTATTATTGTATGGTTGATCATCTGTTCCCTCATAACTTCTAAACTAGTTATCATATTTGAATAAATGAGGTGACCTTAAAAGCGAATTGATTGTCTTCTGATTATAGGTGACATGACATCACGTTAAAGTGACTACAGCGCCCTCTAGGGGACTTAAGAGTAAGGAACTAAAAAAAATTGCTTGACGGTGTACCGTCAAGCAATTTTTTCACACTGTAGTGTGGGGTATCAAATGAAAGAGTTTTTTTAGCACATTTCAAATATGTAATTTAATAACATAACCAAAAATATGTTAGATAAAAATAAAGTTTAAAATCTAAAACCGGACTACCAAAAACACGCTTTAAAAAGTACGAAATAAGAAAATTGTTTCTGTTGAAATTATTATGCCGTAATGCCGTGGTTGTATGCCACCTAAGTAGTAGCAAAACAGATTCATTATAATAATAAAATTAAATCAATGTGGCATACGACGACGGCAATACGGCATTATAATTTCAGCTGAGACCATTTTCTTGTTTCTTACTTTTTAGTGTGTTTTTTGGCAGTCGGGTTTTAGTTTTTAAACTTTATTTTTATTAAACATTGCGCCCTTAGTATTAGAAGATTAGTTTCAACCTTAATTTACCAATACTAATAACTAAATAATATATTATCATAATTTAAAATGTCACCCGATTCTATGTTGACCTCCTTATACAGAAATTGGGAGACATTTGAAGATGTGCAAGACGCTTGGTATTTTAAATATTCTGAGCGCATATTTCGAGGCGCAGCGTGATAGGTGACGAACCCTTCTTGGCATCCAGCGATGCACTTTCACAAGTTGTGCACTTAAGGTGAAGGGTATACCCCACTAGCGACGCCAATTGATATTCATTATTAGCTACTAAACCAAAACTATTTTAAACCATTTCGGGGTTCGTGTCTTTTTTAAACGTGCAAACGTGCAAAAGCGTACCAAATAAATAACTTTAACTATTAAATAAATAGTAAAACACCTTTACTATTTATTTAATAGTTAAAGTTATTTATTTGGTACGCTTTTGCTCTCGAATTTAGGATTACCGCCAAAAGCGGTCACTTTTGGCGTGAATCAATTCGTCGCGTACAAAAACGAACCCAACATTTGCGCATGGTTATTTAATAAATAGTATAAGTGTTTGCCGGGAGATCCGAACCCCAAAATTGTTTAAAATATATCCGGTTTAGTGGCTTAAAAATTAAAATCGATTGGCGTTGCTAGTGTACCCTACCCGTCACCTTAAGCTTCCCAGTGCATAATAACAAGAAAGATTGATGACAACGCCTTACTCGTTGTCAAGACAACAATTTCGTGATATTGCCACTAAAACATCTTACCTACTGAGAAAATTAGGTACTAAATATATTTTATGTGATTAAAACGAAATAGAAACATATTTCAAATAATACATAAATAAAAGAGCAGTAACAGCACTAACAAAATTAAGTTATACAAATAAGAAACTTTAGTTATACTCGTACTTTCAATTTATTGGTATAGTTTTGGCAGTTGGCTGCAAAAAATACTGCCTTGGTGTTGCAGTGGTTAGTGGGTCGTACTTTGAAGCGACGGCTACGCAAGAGGTCCCAGATTCGATCCTCGGGTCGGACTAAGCAATTGTACCTTAGTTAAATAAATAAAATAAATATTTCACAACATCACATACATTGATTTGACTCCAAGATAGGTAGCTCAAGCACCTGTGTTACGGATCAGAATCAACAGTGGGATTACAAATATGTACATATAATACTTCTTTTGTAAATACATGCTTATCATACATAGGAAACACCCAGACCAATACAAACAGACATGTTCATGCACACAAATGTTTACTGTGTGTTTTTGTGTTATCGATAGAAAATTCTCAGTGTCAGCCCGGAGTCTGGAAGTTAGCGGTATTGTATCCCCGTGCCTCGGAAAGAATGTTAAGCCGTTAGTCCTGCACCCAATCCCTCTCCGGGCGTGTCACGCTGGTGTCACATCGGAATATGAGGGTAAGGAATAGAAAATGCACTTGTGGTTGGAACCACTTGAGCACTATAATATATCCTGCGTAAGTGGCTGATCGCTGAGATTAGCCACTATTGCCGTAATCGGTTGAAGGATATACTGTTTTGGCAGTGAGATGTTACATATATGTGTTGGCAAAAAATCGAGATATTTTAACGTGCTTGCTTATAGTACAAGACCGCCAACTTCCAGACTTCAGTATAATACTGATATTTCTTAAGGTGACCGGTAGAACACACTAGCGATGCCAATTAATTTATAATTACTAAATTGGATCTATTTTAAACAATTTCGGGGATACAATCTCTCGATGAACACTTATACTAATTATTAAATAACCATGCACAAATGTTGAGACCGATTTTGTACGCGAAAAATTGATTCACGCCAAAAGTGGTCGCTTTTGCCGGTAATTCAAATTTTGAGTACGAAAGCAGACCGAAAAGTTAAGTATAAGTATTTAATAAATAGTAGGTATAAGTGTTTGCCTAAATGTTGTAACCCCGAAATTGTTAAAAATAGATCCGGTTTAGTAGCTAAAAATTAACCTAACAGGAAAACCTTAACCTTAACAGAAAAAACTCACATTTGTGAAACTATTTTTTTATGGATGCCACGTGCAACCGTCGCTTAAGTTAAAATGTGAACCACTAGCCAGTTTGCTTCCGTAGAAAATGTAATTAAATAATAAAGTAATACTTATTTTACGACTCATTCATAGAACTTATTCCGATTGCAGTGTTTGTAGTAGTGCTCGTCCTGCAAATCGAAGTTTGTTCTGCGGATGAGCCGCCAAGACAAAGATCGTGACGTATCTTAGATGATAGATAAATTCATAACATTCTGATGAAGTTACATTATGACTAACGTCTCACTAATGTTGCTATACGAAGCTTTTAAACAGACGCATAAGGTTATCATCGTGGGCGCAATCATGAAAATCCCACGCATCGAGTAGGTAGGTACTACCTACTTAATAACATTCAATTAATTTTCCATTGTTTATTG
The DNA here is from genome assembly GCA_019059595.1 of Marasmia exigua. Taxonomy (NCBI): domain Eukaryota; kingdom Metazoa; phylum Arthropoda; class Insecta; order Lepidoptera; family Crambidae; genus Marasmia; species Marasmia exigua. Next base: position 15,189,521 of record CM032466.1, read on the forward strand.
TATAAGTAACCTAGTAAATATACTACTTATAGTGATATTATATACATTAAACACGTATAATGTACTACGATATTCAATCACATGGCTGCTGACTGAATCGATATTGAACCGAATGGGTTTGGCATCAAGGTGAGAGTCGATTGAAGCAATTTTAGAGATTTATTTAATTTAACGAGTAGTGTTCGTACCTACCTAAGTAAAACAGGAGAAATGAAATACCAATTTCACTAAATATTATCATTTATTTTGATTTGATAACATGTTGGTATATAACAAAATTATAATAATTGAATACAAATAAAAACAGTTTTATTTTTGATAAACTCAATTTTTTGAGATTATTCACATAGCCATAGCCAAACCCATTCGGTTCAATATCGATTGAGGAAATTTGACAGATTATATAACCCGACGTATGGCTGTCGTATTTCATCTATAGACCACAGATAGATGTTCTTGTTGCCCAGCTTCTGACCTAAACTTAAAATTCAGTGAAATGTTACATCGACTAAACAATATGTCGGTGAAATATACGGTCGGTGAAATGGATATCGGTTAAAAGTTTTTCGGTGAATCGTTACATCGATAAATTAAAGCTTCGTAGAAATTATGCATCGGTCAATTGAGTGTTCGATCAATAGTTTTCGATTAAATGAAAATCGGTGAAACGACTTTCGAAATAACGTAGGAAACCCTAAACTTATCATCTAGAATGTTAGCTCTATAGCATTTAACTACTGTACAGACTTTTGGAGGCTTGTATTTAGTCGCGGTAACTAAATTAAACTGGTCACTTTAGCCTTCAAAACTCCCCAAGCTTTTCGGCATGAGTGGGCCGGCTCGACCGGAGTGATACCACGGCCTCACTGAAAACCGACGTGAAGCAGCACTGTCCTGTGTTTCGCTGCGTAAGTGAGGGTACCGGAGGCCCAATCTGGGGGAAAGGGGGACTCAAAGGTAAGCAGCGCACTTGTGACTCCACTGGTGTCGCGGGTGTTCGTGGGCGGCGGCAATCGCTTACCATCAGATGATTCGTCTGCTCGTCTGCCGCCTATCACATAAAAAAAGCTAGCTTCCAATTCACAATCGAGCCTACCACTTTGAATCATATCCATAAAGATGAGTGACTTTGCGTTCTCGTAAGTAAATACCTACTTGGATACCTCATTAAGTCGACATTCTGCAAGTTGGCAAGTGGTTAAGCTCGGCCTACATTATTGACCAGACATGTTGCACTTGCACCGACTGTTGAGACATGCGTGTGCGCGCCTAATAGCCTGTCGCATCATCTTACGTTATTTACGGAGGCCCTAATGATTTTCATAATATTATACAACGCTTGAAATGTTCGCTCATAATAGTTTAGGCTCAACGTCTGGCTACAACAAATGAATATGAATATAGATTTGAAGAAATGTTAGAATCATGAATTTGATTATAGCAACAGGACAAACTGTTCATAGTTGCTAGTAATAAAATAAACCTTTTCTTCCTAAAAAGCTGGCAACGCATTAACGACTCCTTTAATTTCGCAGATGTTCATGGGCAGCGGTGATCACTTACCACCTTAACTTAATGTAACCTTAACTAAAAGATACATCACAATTACATTATTTTTTATAAGAAAGGGAGGCAAATCAGCAAGCGAGTCATCTGGTGGTAAGTGATCACTGTCAATCAATCAAATAATTCTTTATTTGCATAGGCTTGTACACAGCACTTACAAATCGTCATACATTTTAATGACTCAAAACTATTTATAAGTACTTATGTATAAATTACATGTTAATACATATATATGTTGATACATAAAATATACTAAAGAAATAAATAAACATAATGCGATACTACCACCGGCTCGGAAAGTTGTTTCTGGTCGAGAAGATCCGGCAAGAAACTCGCCAGTTACTCTTTTTAATCGCCAAACTTTCATACAATGTTGTGTCATCATCATACCAAGCCATACAGTTTAATTGTTACACAAAATAAAATAAAGGAAATAATAATAAAATAAATATTATGAGGTAAACCGAAGCAGACCAGTCCCCAAAGGGGGCACCTGTATGACGTACGTGTCAGCCATCATTTCACTCAACCATATTAGAGGGAATGTAATGACCCGCCACATAGACATCATTCGCCCATGGACATCAGCCACACCAGAAGGAGATATGATGATGGCCTTTAATACATGTAATAATTTCTTAATATCTAGTTACAGACGGCGTCAGGTCGATTTACCCCTACCCCCCACCCCCTTGCAGTCACCTCGCATGTCAGAATCACGATATTTTTAGCACATATGTCTCAGACATTAAGAACTTTTCAAAGTCCAACAAGGCAACTCCACGGAACGCCGGGATGTATTTGTACAGAATACATAATTTAACGCCCTGTTGGTCTAGTGGTTTAAGTACCAGGCCGTGATCTCGGGGTCCTGGATTCGATTCTCGGGTAGAGCCAAAAGTATGTTTCAAATTTTTCGAACATAACTCGGGTTTGTGATCACCAATCCGCATTTGGCAAGCGTGGTGATTTAGCTTAATCCCATCATAGCTGCGATGACTTGATTTCTATGATGGAGGCTTTTGCCCTGCAGTGGGACAGTTTATGGACTACTTTACTTACTTAGGATAATTCATCGTCAGCCCATTTAAGTCCCCACTGCTGGGGCACGGGCCTCCCTCAATCACATGAAGGGCAATTGCCATACTCACCACGCTTGGCAGACGGCTTGGCGAGGTTAGGATACTTAACTTACTTTATTTACATAATTTAATCAATCAATTTCTCGACTATAATATTATATAATTGTAATGATGAACTTACTATTATTATTACATACTACCTACTTTTAAGTTAAAATTCTAAGACAGTTATTCTTGTATCTTTTAAGTATCACTAGATTATTAAAGCTTTTGTACGGATAGCGGGGTTTCTCTAACACAAGTATTAATTTACTTAAAAGAGATCCTTGATCATAAAACAGAAATGTAAACACCTGATACTGAATAAATTATTTGTATTTGTATTTGTGTTTGTATATGTATAATTATTATACATGTACCTATAAACGTACTATTTAATACAAATTGGTCACTATTTATCCCATAAAAAAAACCATAGCTAAACAGCTAAAACATGGTAGTTTAACTCATGACTAAAGTTGCAGGTAACAAATAACTCCTTTTCAACTTTCAACTGTAGTTATGCTATATATAATTACGTGTATACCGTATGAGACAGTAGTTATCAGATTCGCCTTCCTCGCCTCATCACGACCTCGTTGCGCAAGTACTGCATGCCTAATTGTTCTCGCTGATTATTCCACCAGATCAAGATGTCACAGCGCGATAGTATAACGGAATCCCACTCGATACTTTGCGGAACTTACGACTAATTGCGTGATTAGGTCACGAATTTACATTCTTTTGATGACTTATTGAGCTTTTATGTTTGATGAAAGAAAAGAAGCTTTTAAAAAAGAACATTTGTTACTAATAAAAATTGATCTTGTAGTCTGAACAAATAAATTATATTATTATTATTATCAAAGTCGTTTCTGTAAAAGGAGCTAAAATTAGTTTAATACAAAATAAACAAATACAGAAATAAATAGTAAAATCTGATACTAATGTGTTAACTTTTTGGTATTTAAACAGAAACAGCACAGAGTGCTGAAAAACTAAATAAAAAGCCTATTTTACTTCAGTGTATGTTTTCTTTTCAAATATTCATGTAGGTACTGCAGTTGTTGCCACACACAGAAATTTATTTTATTACCCACTAAGGATGATAATAACAATAATATAATATAATAATAATAATTCTAACAACATCTCATACGTTGACCTGATTCCGTACTAAGTAGCTTAAGCACTTGTGTTACAGATATCAGACAACAGAGGAACACAAATAAATAAATAAATAAATCATTTATTTCTCGTCACAAATAGGTCTTAAGAGCTAGGAATTAGTTGCTAATTTTATACTTAAATACAAATATATACTGAAATACATATATTACACCCAGACACTGAACAAACACAAGTGTTCATCGCACGAATGTTTGTCCAGGGTGGGGATCGAACCCACGACCTTTGGCGTAAGAGGCAGGGTCACTACCAATTCGGCCATCCGGTCAGCCGGTAATAATAAAATTAGCTTACGATTATGAAAAAATACAATGGTGCTCAGAAAATAATTATAAACAAATTAAAGAAACAAAAATAATGCATCCATGGCATTGACGCGTTGATGTCTTTTCTTTAGAAGTTCGCATATTGAGATTAGCTTGTCATTTAAACTTGTATATGTTTAATGTTTGAGTGTTAAATGTATATCCATCTAAAATACTTATTTGTAGTTGGATGATTCTGATATACAAGGCGTCGCAAGACAAAAAGGGAAAGTACCTAAAATCCTTTAAGTTAGATTATTTTACTTAAGTTGACGGGTAGGGCACACTAGCGACGCCAATTGATTTTAATTTTTAGCTACTGTACTATTTTAAACAATTTTGGGACTACAATCTCTCATCAAACACCTATACTATTTATTTAATACTTATAGTTAACTGCTTGGTCTGGTTTTCCAATTGAATTTTGGATTGCCGCCAAAAGTGGCCGCTTTTAGCGTGAATCAATTTTTCGCGTACAAAAACGGAACCAACATTTGTGCATGGTTAATTAATATATGTGTGTAAATAGTATATGTGTTTTCCGAGAGATTGTAATCCCGAAATTGTTTAAAATAGATCCAGTTTAGCAGCTAAAAAATAAAATCGATTGGCGTCGCTGCCCTACCCGTCACCTTAAAGGAAATAAAAATCACTTTATAAAAAAATGAAAAGAAACTGCATTCAAAGTTTCAGTTCAGGGACGCCCTGTATATAATACAAAGTTGAGGTCAGGCCTATGTATGTGTTGATGTCTGGTATTTATTTGGCATTGTTTTCTATCTGTACACTCAGTAGAGAAAGTAATCGTAAAATAGCAATAAAATATTTAGCATAATACGAGGTGTAACCAACTCATGACGTAAGCGAAGCGCTTTGAGTAACGGCCTAAAGACAATACCATCGGAGGTAGACATCGTTTGTGGGTAATAAATTACAAGTAGGTGCAAGGAATTTGTCATAGTATAGCGTAACCCATGTGCAGTGAAACGTTTAAGTCAAAACAAAAATTGTTACATCGAGATAAACATAGATTTGATCGAGCAATACGATTTTCATGTAAAAAGACTTAAAATTTTGTTTTTAGTTTCAAAACCTTCTAAGTTTTTATTGTTTAAGTCATTTAATTAAGTTAATTTTCTTTCGTTTTACACTTTATGCATAGCCTTTTTTTTTCAAAGTGAAGCATTATCACTACATCACACAATTATTATATCTGAAAGGAGGGACTACTGAGTATGAGTACCTTGCTGGTTTCAGGTATTAAAGATTTCGAATTAGCATTAGCTTACATAATAACATTCATAATAAATAACGTTCTTGTACTTTATTCCAATCTAATAGATGTAGGTGGTCTTATATTTATACGTAGTCTTCACTCCCGTACCGAATCGCCTTGTCCATCTATAAACTCTTGCCTGTACTAATAAGTGGACGAAACCTTTAAGTGTACTATATGCACCTAAACTGCCTAGAAATAGTTTGACATCCTCATTTTAATTTCCTAAGGGCTATAAAGCAAACACAATAGAAAATCAATTGTTGTTAACGACTTGAAAAAAGGAGTATGTTTTTTTATGTATGCTCACCGATTTCTCCGCCAATTATTGACCAATTTGCACAATTAGTATTTAAGTAATTTAAATATTGTATTTACCTATATTATAATAGTATTGGGCGCCAACTTCGGTCACATCTTTTTTCGAGTGTACAGTAATAAAATGTTCTTGATCTCTTTAGTTGGTGGTTTTTGTAAGAAGGCCTTACGACCTTTAGGTGACGCGTAGGGCACACTAGCGACGCCAATCGATTTTAATTTTTAGCTACTAAACCGGATCTATTTTAACCAATTTCGGGGTTACAACCTCTCGGCAAACACTTATACTATTTATTAAATAACCATGCACAAATGTTGGGTCCAATGCGTACGCAGAAAATTGATTCACGCCAAAAGCGGCCACTTTTAGTTTAAATCAATTTTTCGCGTACAAAAACGGACCCAACGTTTGTGCATGATTATTTAATAAATATAATAAGTGTTTGCCGAGAGGTTGTAACCCTGTTTAAAATAGGTCCGGTTTAATAGCTAAAAATTAAAATCGATTGGCGTCGCTAGTGTGCCCTACCCGTCACCTTAAAGCTTCAATGAACTTGTCCCACTGGTCGTCAGTACAGTGTGCAGTGTGCGCGTGAGGCGCCGGCGACGGGCGGGCGGCGAGCTTTCAGTCCTCCCCCCCAGCGGCCGGGCGGGCGGCGCGCGCGCTCCCGCCGCCAGTCCCTCCGTGGCGCACCTCGCGGCAGCATGCATTCCGTGTGGCTCGCTCTCATGTTGCTCCCCGTACTCGGTAAGACTGAGAACATACGCGAATTTTTCCGCGCCCACTCCAAAAAAACTCGCTCAAATACCTAACATTTTATTGTAAAAAAACTCTGTGTGCAACCGGCGTGGACGCAGAAAAATGCGTCGTGTGTTCTCGTTCTAAATCAGCACGCATGTGACGCACAGTGATGCAAATAAGGAAGTGTTTCGTGTGTTAGGTGTTCCTGGGAGGTATCGGCAAGGAATTGTGTGACCATTTTAATAACAAAACTGTCTTTTTTCAGCATTGTTTATTATAACAAAAGTGTGTCAACTAGGTACATTTTTGCAATAGTAAAATAAGGTGCCAGTGGTCATGAGCTGTGCAAGCAACCCTTTTATTTTAGCGCCTAACAATAGTGTGTTAAAATATTTATTAATTTTGTTATATTGAAGTGTTCGTTTTAAAATAATTAGATAAAGTGAAAAAGTGATTTCTGAATGGCCTTCTCGTGTCTTTGACATTACAACGATCGTAAAGATAATATTTACTGTCATGTTTTTGTTGTTGATGAACGAGGATATCCGAGGCGCCACGTTAGTGCGGACGTACGTAATTCGCGCGTGTTGATGCACACGCACGGATGTGCAAGCCAGTGCAAGTGCGATGCGTGGGAATTAATTGCAATTAGCTAGGAAATATTTTATAGTTTTGCCCCTTTTTGTGGTGTAATAAAGTTGTATAGTAAACTACAAATTACTTTTTTATCTTAATAGATCTGCGCACATATAATTATGCCATGAAATATATATAGTCTATATTTATTTTAATTGCTTACTTATACATTTAATATTAGAGGACAAATAGAAAACTAAAATATGAATTCTACTTTTTGTTAATAAATTAATTTTCAAAATTGAGTACGTGTGTAATTTTGATCAATTTTATCAGTTTTATAGATGACAGTTAAATTACAAAATCATAGATCAGGTTCAAACGTACCCCAGGCTCTAAAACAACGGCTTTGGACGAAACCAAGGATGACTTGCGGATATAATGATGGAGCTATTGGTACGGCTCATGAGTGCATTAGTATCAATAGCAAAAAGTATTGCATTGACTGTTGTCTAAGGGGGTTTAAAGGTTGGCAGCTCACTTGTGACTCCACTGGTGTTGCGGGTAGCCATGGACGGTGGCAATCGCTTACCATCAGGTGATCCGTCTGCTCGTCTGCCACCGATCATATAAAAAAAATCTAAAATTATTTAAGTTCAAATATAAAATTATTGATGTTAAGCTAAAATTATTAAATTTCATAATTTAAAAAAATATTGCATTTATTTAAATTGTCATTGCATAGTTTACATTAGCAAACGAATTGCGTTAGCGTAATTTGTATGAGCACTTATTGTACACCCGATAGAGGCATTATTTAACAGCCAATAGATGTTGCACATATTCGAGTGGGTGCGCAATTGCCTCACCGGCTACCGTGCGAGATGCATGCGGCGTCGGCGCACGAGTGCGGCGGGCGCGCTTGCGCAACCGATGCACTTTCCATTCGGCCCCCGACCTAGGGTTGACAGATTGAGCCTATAACCATAGTAAGGGACAGATCTTGTATTAGAATGGAGAATGCTGATGTTATAATACTTTGCACCTTTCAAAGGAAAGGGTTGCGATAGTCGGACAACAGTATCTTCATTGTAATTACTAGACTCCGCAAACCCTGTATCAGGGTCCAATTGTACCCTGAGAGCGTTCATCGTAACCGAAAATTGCACGCTAAGATAAAAACTTTGCTATGAAAGGTTTATAATCTTGTTGGCAAAGATAATTTCACAGAATATTTAGATGAACATATTGACTTCAAGGTAGAGAAAGAGTCAAAAGCACAGTGTTTTAATTTTCCAAACTTTTTATTACTTCACAAATAGCAGATAAATAAAAAAGGCAAAAATTTATGAGCAAATATGATTGACATACAATTTCAATTTAACATTACCTAATCACGGATAATGTACTATGGCAGTCACTGACACCTTTTGCAAAAAAACTCCGTGCACTATCAACTGTTTGTCCGTACTTACTTTGTAACCTACGAATCGTTTGAAGCACTGAAACCCTAAAAACCTTAGAGACCATTATATTAAGTAAATTACCGAACAATCATTAAAAACTATTTCTAACACAAAACACCAGAGAACAATAGACGAAAGTACAGCCCTAAGTCGGCGTACGCGCCGCGCGTTGCCGCAAACGCGGGTGATCGCGCGCATCGCGATCATCGATTCCCCGGATTTGCATAAGTGACTTTCCCACGGTCCGCTCTCCGGGCGAACTGGGGCGGCTTGACGGCCGAGCGAGCGGAGACCACCTCAAGGTCCCGTGCGACTAAATAGATCGGCCATGTGAATTCGTCACGTCATAAATGTTATTTGTGATGATTTTAGACATGAAAACCTAAAAACATTGGGTCATCTCGTCGCTTGGAAAATTTTCAGCATAAAACGAAATTTTGATATCACAAGTACAAAATTAAAATGGCCTACATTCTAGTTCTGATTCCGCAAAGACAAATTATTGCTAAACTATAAAAACAAAGGAAACAAGTAATTTAACGTTAAGATAATCTAAATTAAATTGATAGAATCTCACCCGGAAAATTGTACAAAATTGTGTGTTAACATTATTTGAAGCAATTTTCCGGCCTTTGCAAAGTTGAATGCCTTTTCTATATGGTAAAGATAGAAAAGATAATGAACTTGCGTTTGTATTTTATATTTATGAATTGGCTAAAGATAATGAAATGACATTTAATACTTAATCTTACTAATTTCTATAGTTGACAAGTAGGTTTCTATGTAACTATATTTTTTAACTCGTTCTATTGTTCGGTTAGTAGTATTTTTATATTTATAATCAAATGATCTAAGTATTTGATGTCGACTGCAACTTATGAAAGCAACTTATGTTGATGATATTGTAGATAGAACATGCGAATGCAGGAAATCCTATTCACTCAAGCTTTCATGACTATCATACTCGTAGCTCGGACAGGCTCATTTACTTCCGCTGACTAATGCTATTGTGATCTATTCTTAATATGAGTATGAGTATCTCTTACATTCATCTAAAGATTTGTGTATCTACAAAGATAAAATCTTAATACCTATTAAATCAATACACGTTCTCAAAGTCTGATAGAGTTTCTTAACACAAAACATTAATTTAAGAATAACAATACCAATTCTGCGACAAGTGTTTCTTGTGACCGCGTAATTATCTGCGTGAGAAATACCAAATAAGAAAAACGCAGCCACTCACGCCTTTGTGTCTGGTAAATAAAATATTCACGTTATTGAGCCATACAATCTAAGACTGATCGGTAATATAATAACACTGCACTGAATCATCAAAATGCTATTACGTCACCGCTTGAATAGAACATCAGTACTTGACAGTACATTAGCATAATTTGTATCTACAACAATATTGCACGTTCAACAGATAAATAAATGTTGACGTATGTTTCCGGTGTTACCAATAGAATTATTGCACATTTGCGACATTGGCATAACAAATTACTTTAGCGATGGGCGAAGAACAAAAAATGTGTAACATGGCGCATCAGTGTCGTTTCACGGTGGCTCGAGTGGATATGAGCCGCTTCTGCTTATGAAACTAAAATCAGGCTAATGGCTGTAGGTGAAGACTTGTTTGTACTGTATATTATGAAATGGTATCATCTGTGTAGCTCCGACCGGTATTATCGACTATTAATTTTATAGTCCTTCTCTTGAAAGTAAGGCCGTTGCCATTTACATTTGCCAATATGTTCTATGACTGGTAGAATGTGCGTTAAAATTTTATTGTTTCGTAGCACAGTCGCATAAACAATCAATGTTATATCGGTATTTCTCATATGAAAATATACATTTAATGTTTATGGTAAGATTTATAATTCAAAACTATTATAGCTGAAATCGTTATTGATAGGTGTTATTTCTTATTTTGAACTTTCTCACGTACTAACTGTTTCTTGATTTACATCTAAATTAGTAAGATGTCATTTTCCTTTTGCAAAAAGAAATTATTCGAAATAGGCAATCCCAATTAAGGCGACGAAGTTAGGGCTACCCCTAACTAGCGAAACCAATCTTTTTTAATTGTTAGGTAATAAACCGGACCTATTTTAAACAATTTCGAAGCGGCAGTCTCTGAGCTACTTTTGATACGATACAGTTTTTGGCGGTAATTCAAATTTCGATTACAAAAGCAGACCCAAAAGTTAAGTATAAGTATTAAACAAATAGTATAAGTGTTTTCCCAGAGGCTGCAGCTTCGAAATTGTTAAAAAGATATCCGGTCTAGTTGCCAATAATTTAAATCAATTGGCGTCGCTAGTGTGCCCTGCCCGTCACCTTAACGAATATAAAGCACAGACTCGTTATACCTACCTGTCCATAATATAATAGATCGTAGTAATAAGAGTAACTGTATACTTATTAAACAGAACAAATAACATGTGGTTTACATTATGTCATTCATGTATAACATGCAAACAAAGCAAATTAGGGTCAGTTATGTGCAACGGAGGCCCACTCTTCCAACGGAACAACAAAGATTTGACAAGCAAATGTAACAAGGCAGAGGTTTCTCTCGGCAACCTACGCGTATGTCACAGGCGGGTTCAGATCCAGAGTAGTTGTTTCCGAGCAAGCGGTCGCGAACAAATGGTATTTACATAAGAGCACGGTGCCGGTGACCTTTCGCCGGAGGATGGTACGGCACCTTGCGTCTAAGCGTAGGGTTGCCGCGCTCTGTAATTTACGAATTGAAATCACTTAATTGTGATGGATTGAGCCATATTGCCATAAATAAGACAAATTATACCTAATATTAAATTTCCAAGGTCCAAGAACATCACTAACTACTCGTATATACATATATCAAACAATTGCTACTTGTACGGGCTTTTAAAACTTATAATCTAATTAACAACTCCGAAACATAGATAAAAAATAAGATGTATTGCATCTTTTTAAAAGGAAATATAGGAATATGAGGCAGCTATATTTGCTGATTTTTTCAAATATTCAAAAAAATTACTCAATATGACTTAAGATGTCAACCTGACCTGATTATGATTTATGGACCTTAGCATTACTTTTTAGATACGTTTATGTTGAAGTGTGTGATATAATAACCCAATAATTTAATAAACGGGGAGAGGCCCAAAACTATTTCTTAAATATCAAGGAACTCGTTACTCTTGGTCATAGTCTATCCCTGATGCGAGAGGGTAATGGGGATTAAGAGGGGTTTTGGCCATTAGTGGGAAGATACAGTCTAAATAGAAAAATATCGAAAGGTAGTCTCCAACAGTAGCACTATGATAACCCTAGCCGATCTGCGTGGCCCGGTTGCGCAAGCGATGTTATCTCACCCCGCCCCGCCCGCGCCGCGCGCGCCTGGGAACCTCATTAGCCTCGGACCTAGGAACAAATTGACGAAATAACCTTTGTTACATGACAAATAAAATAAAAAGGCCGTAGTCAAGGAAAACTAATGAAAAGTATCGTAAAAGTGAATGTACACTTCTGGAATTTGCCTTTAGGGGATTACAAGTCGTTTTGATTAAAAACATATGCTGAAAGTAATGATTCCAATACGTTCAAGATTTTTTTCATAAATTAAAACAAAACAGCCAAAATGAAAGTGTCGTATAAAATTAATCGTATTAGTTTAATTTGTGTCACATTAATTTATATGCAAATAAATTATTGAAATACGGAATCCGTTTTTTTATATAATATAATAATAAATAAATATTTCACATCACAAACATTGATCTGATTCCGAGATAGGTAACTTAAGCAGCTGTGTTACGGATATCAGAACCAACAGCGGAATTACAAATATATACATTTAATACTATCCTTTTGTTAATAAATACTTAAAATACATAGAAAATACCAAACATATTTAATAATTCATAATTGCTTGCAAATTTTGTATAAAATATTATTTCTATTTTTTTTATGTGATAAGCGGCAGACGAGCAGACGGATCACGGTAAGCAATTGCCGCCGCCCATAGACACCCACGACACCGGTGGAGTCACAAGTGCGGTGCCAACCTTTAAACCCTCCTTTCCCCTGGATTGGGCCTCCGGTACTCTCACTGCTGCACAGTGCTGCTTCACGCCGGTTTTCTGTGAGGCCGTGGTATAACTCCGGTCGAGCCGGCCCATTCATGCTGAAGCGTGGCTCTCCTGCAGTCTTTATTTCATTAACTTAGTTTGTAACATTATCGAACGTTAATGTTATGTTCTATTTGTTCATATGGATAAAATTTATCAAATAAAATATAATCAACCTCGATAAATTAAGGTTCTGATGGAAATCCATCAATATTGAGACTTGGAAATATTGAGACGAGGTAAAATGTGATATTTTTATCTGCACCTACTCCTAAATACGGTTTTTGACCTTTTTTTAATATTTGTAATCAAAAGATATGGCAATTATAGAAACATCGTTGAAAAAATCACTTCATTCTCATTTCAACCACCTGAGATATCACAACTTTAAAATCACATTTTTTTAGCAAGCCCAAAACGCTCCATACAAATGGCTACTGGCGTGTCTCACGCATGTATTTTGTATGCATTTCTTTTGAATTTAGTTTGGTAGCTATATCAAATGTTTCGTTTATGTCAAGGGTTTTATTATAATAGTTGGAGCAAATTGTATGGGTTGCTCAATGGTATAATTATTTTATACTTCATACTCATTACGATTTCATTTCACGGAGCAATGGTAGCTCAATGGATACGAACGCGCCTTCAATGCAGGTGGTCGAGGTTAGAATCCGAGCATGCACAAATGGTTTTTCAAATCTATGTGCGTATTCCTACCATTACCATCTGCTTGGCGGTGAGGAAAACATCGTGAGGAAACCTGCATGTTTCGGAAAATGTTTCTGAAACGTGTAACCATGATTCAATTGATTCGATTCCCCTGTTAAAGGGTTGCGAAGGTCAGACGGCAGTCACTTCATTGTAATTACCAGATCTCCCCCCCATTTCTGAATCATGGTCTATGCGTATATGCGTCCCTGGGCTCCAAAGCGACAGCCATGTCGCAACCGGGAATTACTCGCTAAGATAAAGAAGAAGACTCACCACTATTTCATTCTTTTTGTTATTGGTACTCATTTACTTATATTTTGACAATATATTAATATTTTGTACAATTTCGAGATTAGTCAAATACCCTCTGCAGACAGACTCTATGATTTTTTTAATAATTTTATTGTTTTCAACCATTTATATGTTGCATTCATGCGCTCGATCAAATAATGCGAATGCATTTAGCAAAACGAGATTGAAGTAAGAGGTACTGTGAAATCACTTGGAACACATTATCAATTTGCAAATGTGGTTGACCGACTTATATGCATTAACCACAATTACACTACTGTGTAATTTAGAACCTACTTTAAATAGACAGATGATGATCTTAAAACATTAAATTTAACCTTTCTCACGCGCAACTTTTAATTCAATGAAGATCTTAGATTAACGTGACATAACGATAATTAACTTACATAAATAGGTACTTTATGGTGTATAAACAGCATTGTAAAACTTCAACGTAAAGTTTCAAAATACGCACAGACGATAAATATACGAGTATACTGCACATTCCTTTACAGAGCATTATTAGCACATTTATATTTATATCGTGTTTCACTCAAATAACACATTATTACTTCCTGTGTACATTGATTTTGTGAACAGAATTTATAATCATATTCCCGATATTGAAATTAACGTGCAAAATAATAAATAAATAAATACTTCACAACAACACATACATTGATCTGACTCCGAGATAGGTAGCTTAATCACCTGTGTACGGATATAAAAATCAACAGAGGGATTACTTATATATACATATAATACTTTTATTTTGTAAGTATATACTTATAATACATAGACAACACCCAGACCAATATCTACAAACAGACATGTTCATGAACACAAATGATTTAATGTGCGGGGATCGAACCCGCAACCCTTTGACCAAAGGCAGCGTTCACCACCACTGCTCCAAACGGTCGTCAAACCCAACATAAACTTAAAAGTAAAATTAACCTCGATTTGATCATTTTGGTAAATATTACAATATAAAATACGTATGATAAAAAATGGATCAAACGCCACCCATCATTTGTGAGCGTTGATAACTCAATAGATATGAACGCACCTTCCATACGCGAGGCGGTAGGTTTGAATCCTTTTTTTTTTCACATTATAGCGGACAAACGAGCAGACGGCACACCTGATAGAAAGTGATCACCGCCGCCCATGGACATCCCCAACACCTGAGGTATCACATATGCGTTGCCGGCTCTTAAGAAAGGAGTACCTACACCCTTTTCTTGAAGGTCACCAAGTCGTATCTGTTCGGAAACACCACGGATGACAGCTGGTTCCACAGTTTTACTGTGCGTAGTAGGAAATGACGTGAGAAACGCACTGCAGTCGATATAAATCCATCCAGGTGATGTGGATGGAATTTGGCGTACCTCTCTCCTCTGGAATTTTCACATGTATGTGCGTATCTACCTTTAGCTAGGCGGTGAGGGTTAATATCGTGAGAAAACATGCACGATTCTGATAGTTTCAGAAACGTGTAAAGATGAATCAATTTGTCCGGTTCCGACAGGGTTGCGAAGGTCAAACAGCAGTCACTTCGTTGTGATTACCAGACAGCCCAAATCCTAAATCATGTTCTAAGCGCACTCCAGGCTCCAAAACGATAGCTTTGAATGCAACCGAGAATTACATGCCGAGATGAGTGAGAGTTGGGTCAAGCGTGACCGCAGAGCACCCGCTGTTGCCTATTTAACCTACCGATAGCCATAATGTTCCGTGACCTACACGATCGTAATGCGCACCTATGCATTCACACGGTGTAGTCACGATTCTACATCAAAGCACGCTTCCATCTTAAGACAATCGGACTTAGATGAGCTAGAGCTCATCTGTGAAATATAAGTACTGTACCTTGCGTTTACTATAGAACCTCAATCAATAAAATATCTTAAAAACTCTTATGTATGGTAGAGTATTTCATTCATTAATATGAATGATATTGACAGTTAAGTTTTTCCAAATTATCAGTAAGTTTAGAGGGAACTAACTGTTACACCCGAGACAAAGACTTTTGGCAACCGGTTTCGTATTTCATTCATAAAATTAATAAATGGGATACTCTACCGTCGGGCACGAGCCTTTGCATTTAGTATAGTACAACATAGAGTCAAATCAGTACCTTTACAGGTGTTGACAATTGAATTATTGTTAATATTGCCTTTGTATTATTACCGCCTATGTATTATTTGTAACGCCACCAACCACAACCACTAGACCAACGGGTCTAGTGGTTTAAGTACCGGGCCGTGATCTCGGGGTCTTGGGTTCGATTCCTGGGCGAAAAGTTCGTTTCGAATTCTTCGAATATAGCTTGGGTTTGTGATCACCAATCCGCATTTGGCAAGCATGGTGATTAAGCCTAATCCCATCATAGTAGCGATGACTTGATTTCTATGATGGAGGCCTTAGCCCTGCAGTGGGATAGTTTATAGGCTGATACTTTACTTTTTTACCTTTGTTTCTATCATAACTTCGTCTTTTAGTATAAAGTTCTACCTACTTTATACCTATAGGTTGGTGTATTTATGCTCGATTCCACCAATCTTTATCCGTGGATAAGTCCATGGTTTAACGTCGGATTTGTATAGAATGACAGCACTGTACAGTTAATTTAGTATCGATTTGATATTGGTCGAATCGGACCCTAAGACAGTTCAGTTTCAAATATTGTATGGAAGTTCTTCAAACACCGTGAAAGTTATACAGATCTGTATCCTAACACCACAGCTTTAATAACGACTTGTGCCATCAGCCAAAACAGAGCTATCGCATTGTACTCTGGTATATTCTAATTTGTTTTTTATCCATCTTCAGGGGGAGCGGAAAGATTCAACTGCCGTACGCGGATACTCGGCGCATACTACGCGGATGCGAAGTCGGGATGCAAAGCGTTCCACGTGTGCGTGAGGGTAGCGGGCGGCGGCGTTCGAGACTTCAGGTTTTTCTGTCCCCCTGGAACCCTGTTCCACCAGGAAGCGCAGACTTGCACCGACTGGGGTGACGACGACCCTCTAGCTTGCCCCGCTGAAATCTACGACGGTCAGTTCGATCTCTACAAGATAGGATCCGGTGAGCCCGCTTCGCAACTAACACGCACGCACTCACAAATATGATGGCATAGTTTGACACCCCTATGATGCCAATTGCCTGATTGAGATTTCTTATATTTGTGAGTGTAGCTGAATTAGCACTAAATAATGTAAGTACGCGCTTATTCTATAAGTCGGTTATATTGGATTCGAGTTCCTTTGTTAAGTACCTACATCAATATTTGTTATCCTTTTTAGTCCAGAATACTACAAAAGTAGTCTTAGAGCTTTAAAGCTCAGTAGGTAGTTAAAGGTAGTACTTAGTTTGCCATTCTTACCTATATTATTACATTTGATTTGAAAACATTGTAATAATTACATTTGTTCTAAGTTGTTGACTAATAAATTGTTATTTAAAATAATTAAGATGCGATTGTATAAGCATGAATTATTTGTACCAACCCAAAGCGGATTTTAAAAGTTGTAAAATATTATACGTCTTGTTGTAATTACGTATGACTAACTCTCCAAAAGATTCTAAGAAGTAAGAAGTGATGAGAATAATTAAAGAAATGAAAGTCATTTTCACTTTCTATCTTGCACATAATAACAGGCACTTTAACTTTACTAGTGTACGTTACTGACATTTAAAAATATTTGCCTTAGGTATGGTAACTTTGAAATTTTAGTCCGTTGTTTTAATTAAGCGTAGACATGTTCTCCTATCGTAAACAATTCCACATTGTGATCTAAGATATCGTAGAGGAATTTTGCAATATGTCGTTTAAAAGGTTAACGGTTGCATTTGGTAATGGATTGCAGAATAACTTAGCTTTAACCGAATAGATATGCTTGCATTGTGCTGCTTGTGGAGTACAATGAAACCGCATCATTAAACCTACGCTGAGAAACACTTGTAAAAAACGTGTTTCTAGCTGAATGCAACGCCGACCACGCTAAGCTTAGTGATAAACACGAGATCAGAAACATTGTTGTAACTTGTACTTTTGAACGCAGGTTTTGACACCAAGAAGTTGTCGTCCTCTGGAAATCGCGACGATGAATCTGAGTTCGGTCTCCAGCGTGCGGAGACCGGTGACCGCCGTTCGTCCCAGAACAACGCCGCTTCCGACCTTCGCGCAGCGCACTCCTCCGACTTCTTTAGCGGGCAGCGCGAGCGCGGCCGGGACGAGCCCGCGCCCGCGCCCCAGCGGTCCCAGCAGTACCAGCCGCAGCAACCGTCAGCCAAGCAGCCTCAACACCACCAACAACCGCAATACCAACAGCCTTCATCCCAGCAGCCTGCTTCTCATGCCCCACGCCAATCCTTCAGACGACCCACTACTCCACGTGCTCCTCAAACCACTTCTGAATACATTAACACTCCACCGCCCTCTCCACCTCAACCATCTAGTCCAGCGCAATACGATTCAAAACGAAAACTCGTAAGAAAACGCCCTATTTACGTATCACAGTCGACCCCGGCCCCTCAAACTACGTTTGCGCAGAGCACTCAACAACCGCAGTCTTTCCCGGAACAGGTCCTACAACAACAAAACTTCAACCGGCGAACTCCTCAAGCTAGACCTACAATACCTCCGGTCAACGTTCCGCCTCAATACAAAGATTACAAAGACGAATATGTCGAAGTAAGCCGAGTTACTCCCAAGCCAAATAAATATTTCCAGGCCAAATCACCCGCTCCATTTTCACAGTCTACACCTGCACCTCACTTTAACAAAAACAATAAGGACGGACTAGCCGAGTTGTACAATTACGATACTCAATCAACACCCGGTCTTGGTTCCCAAAATGACAACAGGCCTTTTAAAGTACGCAATAGCTTCAGTGTAACTGATGCCACGAGAGAGCCGGACTTTGCGCGCACCAACAACTTCAACACAAATCGAGGTTCCCCAACAACAGTAGACTATAGCCCACCTTCTCGAGGTACCGCTAGCACTCCTGCTTTCAAAAACTACAACAGCGTGTCATATGAACCTGAAAAAAATAACTTTGTACCCTATTCGAAACAACAAAATTATTTCAGCAACCCTACGACACCACCCACTACAACGGTTTACACGACTACTTACTACCCAGATACCATACAAAACTTAAATACAGTAGCATATAACACAAATATAGGTTTTGGTAACACCCAGCAATCCAATAATTATGCAGAGAGTGATGAAGACGATGGCCAGTACCGCCCGCCACAAGGTGAGGATGACGGACAATATAGGCCAGAGTTATACGATCGTGAACTTCTTTCGGGTGCTCACTCGCTTAATATAGCTGCTAGTGGAAACAGGTTACCAGAAGATCAGAAACCTCGTGGCAAAACACAGGCTCCTTTCAAAACTCCATCTCAGAATACGCAAACGCCTTTCAAGACTGCATCACAGACACCATACAAACCTGTATCACAGACTGCAGCTCCCCGACCCTTCAAACCTGCCCCAACACCTTCAACCGCTACTTCAAGGGCTCCTGAAACTTATCCCACTACCAATAGGCCACAAACGCAACCACAAACGCAGAGGACTTTCGATTACTTCCAGACATATACGACCACATCAAGACCGAACGAAGCATCTGCCGCTCCTGCTGCGTTCAATCTAGATACTAACAACCAGTACTCGCCAAGACCAACCACAACCCCGAGGAATGAGCCTCGTCAGCCGAACCGCGCGCCCCCGTCGCCGCCGCAGAAGGCCGCCCCGCCCGCGCCGCCCGCGCAGCCTGCGCCACTTCGCCCTACCACGCGCCCACCGCCCTACGCGAGTCCTGTTAGCAACAAAGAAGACAACAGCTATGACTACGCTTATTACGACTCCGATCCAGGATTTTCGGAATACGACCATATAGAAGAATTTGGCAAAACTAAAACAAAGAAAGTATAATCATACAAGTCTTAACTTAATTCACTGCCATTAAATTAGTCGCCTCTTTGGATACGCTAGTTTTATGAGTTGTACAGTTTCATCTATTAACTTGATTATGATACATTTAAGTAATCTATGATCGTCCTGCATTTCGAGTTGGGACAGTGTCGAGATCCATCGCACCAGACTGTGGGATGTAGCAAAACAAATAATGTAAATAAACTCGTCGATCGCATCACGTTAGACTGATTACAAATGCCAGTTCTAATTAATTGTTATCTGAAGAGGCTTTCCGTATAGTTACCCTAAATTATTTGTGATATTATTATTGATGTTTATTGGTTTAAGTGGTTACCTTATTTTATAATACGAAAGTTTTGGTTGACCACCGATAAATTTGTAAAAGTTATTTAATAAAATTGATCAACCAGAACTTTTTCAGTGTAGGTACATATTTGTTTGGAGTTTTTGTACCTAATTCCGATTCGATTGTGCTTGCCAACAGCGGTTATTACGAATAATTTATAGATATATTTCCTATCTATGTACAATAGAATAAGTTATGACGATAGTGTAAAATATTTCATTGTAAATAAAGATTTTTAAAACAATGGTTACTATTTATTTGTTCATTCAAAGATATCAAATAAATATATTGACCTACCTACCAATTTTTACTCCACTTTTGATACCATTTAAATGTTCAGAAATAAATAAAAATGTATAATGAAAAGAATAGGCACGAATGACACCTATTTTTTATTATTAGTCGTTAGACTTATGAAATATCTAATAAACTAGTGGCCCGCTCTCACTTAGTTTTGGGACATTAGTTCTACTTTATACCAATAGATGGCGCTAGTTGTAATTGACAATCGTGCAAGAGTTTTGTGTTTTCAGACTACCGTCGTGTGTAGGATTTACCTCGCACAGAACCATAAATAACTTTCAGCAGCAAAACTTCCCGAAATATCACAAATGTATAAAATTACATAGCTAATTAAAACCCTATATACATGTAGGACGTGTGGCTACTCGTCTGGTCACACATCCAATGAGGACTAAACTGATAAATGTCAATGTCAAACTCCTATACATTCCGACCCTTAGATTAAATCAAAATAGCGGAAGATAGGTGACTCGTCTATACCGCGTGGACTGCTTAAATTAGGTGCCCGGCGCCTAATTGCACGCAGTCGCAATTGTCAGAGTCTGACGCGCCACCCAAAAATATTCATTGATTTTTTTAAGTGGGATAATTAATATGAGGCTATTAAAATGGCTAAGTGCGCATTTACGACGCTGTACAAATAATTCAAAGGTAAAAATAAATCTCATGGAATCACATTTCACTCGTAAGCACAAGATATTTTTTAATTTCATGATCGCCATTTTGCCGAGCGAGATAGAAGTATACGATATACCCATGTGTGACGAGTTAAGTGATATTACGTCACACAATGATAGCATGAGCATAAAAATAGTTTATATTTAACCGACTTCATAAAAAGGAGGAGGTTATCAATTCTTCGGGATAATTTTTTATGCACATTCCCCAACTAGGTAGGTACCTACTGGAAGAAGACTACATCAATTTGTATTTTTTTTAAAAGAGTAAGTTTCCTAGATAATCCCATTCTCTGCATGTCATGATCTGACGATAGCATCCCATAATCCCATAATATAATCGAGGGCAACACTCAGATTTTATAGACACAAGTGAAACAAACTGTCCCTATTGGAAGAAAAGTCAACGTCGTGTAGTATAACATTCAATAATAATTTAGTAAGTATAACATTCAATAATAATTTATAATAGCACCAACAATACATTTATGATAATTTCGACTGTTATAAAAATAAATGATTTAGAAATTAGTTATTTTTGTTGACCCTACTTTCTCCTTTTGACATGACGCGTAGCATGCGCGTAGCGCGTTTGATGACTTCCTCAAGCGTATGTCAAAACAAATAGGTCCGTTTTCAGTAATTGTCTAATTGAAGGGACGTGGCGTATCTTCCGCTATTTTGATTTGATATAAGTTCAGACCGCTTCTTTATCAACAAAATGAACGGTGACTTGACGTGACAGATTTTACATCATATGTAAGAAAGAAAGAAAGAAACATTTTATTGACCATCACAATAAATAATTTAACAATGAACATTCATTAGTAAACATAGATAAGGTAACATTGACACATTAAAACTACAGACTGAACTATCGCCTGCGTTATTTTCGTACCGATACGACCTGCAAAACTTCAAGGTAAGAGCATATTCCTTTTTAAAGGCCGGCAGCGCACTTGCGACTCCTCTGGTGCTGAAGTGTCCATGGGCAGCGGTAATCACTTACTATCAGGTGATCCGTCCACTCGTAAGCCCCCTATCTCATAAAAAAAGGATTAAAAGATAAGCAAGTTTAACCATTTTATACATTCCTAGCGAAATGCCTACTTGGATACCACTAGCAAAGATTATACTGAAAATCAAACATTACATTTTTATATAGAAGAAGACTTTTTGAAGCTTTAGCAAAGTATGGAAACTTTGAATAAGTAATTTTTTAAACAATACATTTAAGAGCCCGTTAGAGGTAAGTTATCTAAAAATTTATACTGCGACAGGAAACTTGCTCAATAGGCTTTACATGTACCTAAACCTAGGGCTTCTAAATTTGGTTCATTCTAGCTGAAATATTGCCATTCGTATGACTCGGGTCGAATATTTTACTACCTACTTAATACTTTTTAGCTGTAAAGTGACACAGAGTATGTTGGGTAAATAACCCACATCTTACTCTATGCACAGCTAAATAAGTAGTACTTATGTATGTCAGGATATCTATCCTTATCTACGTAGAAAATTGTGTAAAATGGTGTATGTGGTAAATTAAAACAAAAAGGAAATTAGTGCTTGAGGCATTTTTTCCTAAAGAAATATTCTATCAAACCATAGAGTAAGATGATAATAGTCTGGTTATATCTAACCTTAGAATGACACGAATTTGCGAGTATCACGCCATCTATCATAAGATCACTTATTTATTTGCTAGTCATTCAATTCCAACAGTCCGTCAGAGCCTTTGCGAAGGATTTTGGGACAATAATAGAAGTTTAGTCTATTTATCGTAAGATGGCACTACTTGAATCGTTTCAATCAATATAATAGTGGATTGTATGATAAGGGAGCAAAATAATATTTTTACGACGAGGGTTTTAAGGTGAAGGGTAGAGCACACTAGCTACGTCAATCGATTTTAATTTTTAACTACTAAACCAGATCTTTAAGGTTTTAGTTTTGTAAAAACTTATATATGTATAACTGAGACACTTTCGCACTTACTATGAAAATAAATGGTTTTTTTTTTAAGTTTACATACGCCATTCATGTCACTGATGCCCTGTTGGTCTAGTGGTTTAAGTGGCGGGCCGTGATCTCGGGGTCCTGGATTTGATTCCTGGTCTAGCAAAAAGTGTGCTTCGAATTTTTCGAACATAGCTCGGTTTGTGATCGCCAATCCGCATTTGGCAAGCGTGGTGATTATGCCTAATCCCATCATAGTAGCGATGACTTGATTTCCCTGCAGTGGGACAGTTATAATTTGATACCTAATGAATGTCACAATAATCTCAATTACTATTTAAAATAAAAGTGGCCATTAAAAAGCTAAACTCATACTTGTAATCACATTTTTTGTTGTTGATGGCTGGTGCAAAGGCGCTGGGGAGCAATGGGTATCAACACTCCCTAATCATACCTGACCGTAGGGGGTTGGATGGGCTATGTTGGGCTCCATATTGATGTCTTACTAGGGATATCAACTTAATGTGAAATTGCACCTAACTTAGCCTTCACTGATACTGTGCTTTGATAGATCAATCAGTAATTTTACTTGTAAAGACCGTTCTAGACTAAGTTCCAATTTTGCGTTGACCTCATAGGTTTCAAGTTAAAAGCAAACTGTGAAAACTACAAATTATGTGGGTGACCGTGTAAAAATTAAGAATGTCTACAGATGTGAATGTTTTGATAACTTGTTTTACATCCTTTATTCATTGAATATTTATTACCTACACCATCAACTCTGAATATTAGTGAGTTAGGGTGCCGTATACACCTTATTACAAAACGTGATCTTCTGTTATTACCATACTAAAGCTCATGCCATCCCGTTCCAACATGCAATGTTAAAAGGGGTTGGCACGAGTTTAGTTCCGAAACTTTTGCTGGATCGCGTTGTGTACTAAGAAGTATATACAGCTGGATTACTACTTTCTACCTGAATACGGCGAAACAAAAAGGAGGGTTATGATTTTCACCAGTATGTATGTATGGTTATTCATTTGTTCCCTCATAACTTCTAAACTAGTATTCACATGTGAATAAATAAGGTGTCGCATGTCGTTAGAAGCGTCTTTGAGATAGAAGCCTATGAGATAGGTGGCAAACGAGCAGACGGATCACCTGATGGTAAGCGATTGCCGCCGCCCTTGGACACTCGCGACACCAGTGGAGTCACAAGTGCGATGCCAACCTTTAAATTCTTTACGTCTTGATTGTTTTGTGGTTATACGCGACATGACGTCACGTTAACTTGACAACAACGTCCTCTTGGGGACTTAGGAAGTAAAGGAGAGTAAGGAACTAAAAAAAATTTGCTTGACGGTACCGTGTAGAGTATCAAACGAAAACTTTTATAGCACATTTCAAATATGTAATTTTATTTACATAACTAAAAATATGTTAAATAAAAATAAAGTTTATAAACTAAAGCCCGACTAACAAAAGTACGAAACAAAAAAATTGTCTCTGCTGTAATTATTATGCCGTATTTCCGTGGTCGTATGCCACCTACTGTAGCAAAACAGATTCATTATAATAATAAAATAAAATCAATGAGGCAATGTGGTTTTTTTGGTAGTCGGGTTATAGTTTTATAATATTAAGGTGACGGGTAGGGCACACTAGCCACGCCAATCTATTTTAATTTTTAACTACTAAGCCGGATATATTTTTAACAATTTCGGGGTTACAACCTCTCGGCAAACGCTTGTACTATTTATTAAATAACCATGCATAAATATTGAGTCCAACGCGTCCGCGAAAAATTGATTCACGCCAAAAGCGGCCACTTTTGGCAGTTATCATTTTTTCGCGTACAAAAATGGACCCAATATTTCTGCATGGTTATTTAATAAATAGTATAAGTGTTTGCCGAGAGGTTTGTTACCCGGAAATCGTTTAAAATAGATCCGGTTTAGTAGCTAACGATTAAAAACGAATGGTGTCGCTAGTTAGGGCTTACCGTCGCCTTAAGTAATTTGCTATGGGTACAGGCTCCTACACATTTTTTGGCAGCGTCTCCTTATATAGTATTTTGGAATACCCCGGGCACTTCTGTGCCCGGGGTATTCCAAAATACTATATAAGGAGAATGTTTCGGACGTAAACAAACTAACGTAATTCTAACTTTTAAACTGTCTAATTTCCTATACTGCATTTCATCCCATTTTTTTTTTCCCGGGAGAAATGTATTACGCAGACCCTGCCGCCGGGGGGCGACAGGGTACTGTGGGACTCACCCTCCGGGCCGCTTCTTCAAACAAGAAGCGACCTGAGGGCATACCCACTAAAACTCCCGGGGCTCAACCACCCGTGGGTAAAGAATGGGGTCACGGGAACTGCACGAGGCTATTCCCGGCAACCCCACTCCCCCACAGGCCCCTACACGGGGTGTGCGGCCACGCCCCTCCTCAGGCTAGGAGAAGGGGGGTTGGGGACACCCGGAAGAGCTGAGCTGTCCCCAACCAGCGGTGGAGGTGTAAATGGCAGTGCCGGCAACAGGGACCCCCGTCCCTGTTGCCGGCTGGCCACCTCCACGGAGAGGACGAAGAGTTCTCCGCCGAACTCGTCCTCTCCTTGCTCGAAGCGGGCCTGCGAAGGGGTTAATCTCGCGCTCCCGCTCCGCCGCCTCCTTCTGCGCCACCACTTCTTCGCAGAAGTGACCACGCCCTCTCATTATCCAGCATAGCTTCAACTATGCTGGGTAATGAGAGGCCATGTCCGACCTCCGCGACCAGCGCTGATCGCTGTTGGTCGAAGGACGGGCACACCACCAACGCATTTCATCGCATAATTTAACCCCTGAAACGGTGATTTTCCAAAAACATTTAAGTGAATTACTTTTTATTTTAATTATACGTATATATACAATTTTTCACTTTCCTAACATCAAAGATGACGGACTTCCATATAAACTTCAAACCCCCTGTTATTGGTTTAATATAAGGAGAACGTATAGCGATTTTCAAGATTCTAACTTTAAATGGCTAAACCCCCATACTGGCATTTCATCCCCTATTTTACCCCCTTTAATTGTGATTTTCTAAAAACGTTAAATACTTACTTACTACGCTGGCTCAGCGATCCAAAGTGGGTCTTGGCCTCCGACGTCAAAGTTCGCCATTTTTTGCGGTCCTGTGCCAATTCCAATCGTGCACGTTGAGCGCTTTGAGGTCCTTGGCGACTTCGTCCCTCCAGCGGTATCTTCGGATACAGGGATACCGGGAAATGGAATACTTTTTATTTCAAATGACAATGTTTTTCAATGAATTTCACATTTCTAACATCAAAGATGGCGGACTTTCATACAAACTTTTAACCACCTTTCACTCCCTTAGGGTTGAATTTTAAAAAATCCCTTCTTAGGGCAGTGGGTGCATCCTAGCCACTAGGTTATCCTTTTATATATAGATTTGCACTTCGCAAAGCTTTATACTTGCTCAATAGACTCACGCAAATGCATTTCACGTAAATATGTGATGCACCACCACAGCCTTCATTCAACCAGATTAAAAAGAAAACTAGGCATTTTGGATCTAACTACGGCCCGCTCAAGTAACTGGACGGTGACTACATAAACCGATTGTTTTGATGTGACGTATATATTATGTCTTCGGTATTAGCGTATTAATTTTAGTGACTCAGTGGTAGGTACTTACTAAGTTGTTTTAGATTTTATCACATAAAGACCTTGGTTGTATCTTTTGTCATCGCCCACTGCTTATTGACCTTAAATATATGTAGATTCCATAAAATATTAGTGATTATTAAGAAGTGTCTAAGGATTTAAATCGCAATTTCGCCGCAGCCCGGCTGTAGTGGGTGGTCGCCAAGTATTTGTCCACGAGTAGTTCCAAATATCTATAACATAAACCTTCCTGTCACCTAAAGTTATATTTATAATTATACAATCATTTTATATACTGGATCAATAATCAAAATGGTTTCTCCACTAATCCTAAAGAAAAGGTGTGCTTACTTAAAACATCACTGTACGGACTCAAGCAAGCGCCGTGTCAATGGAAACGCTAAAGTTTGCGACGCTATGTTGCTTGCTGAACCAATCAGCAAAGGGGCATTGTCATACTATAGGCGAAAGGCAAAAAACCTCCTCGTTGCTGTATTTGTCGATAACTTCTTCATCGTGTCTACAAATGACAGAATGAAGCGATTCAAAGATGGTCTTCGCTTCAAAAATACTTTCACTGTCAAAAACCTTGGAGAATGCAGGATTGGAGGATTGTCTTGGCATGAGAGTTAATCAGTCTTGGGAACATTTACCTGGACCAAACAAAATATATTGAAAATCTTTTATCTAAATTTGCCATGAGAGATGCAGTATCTATCACCACCCCTCTTGAAACCGGTCTAAAACTGACTGTTCCTGATAAAGAGGAGGATAATGCAGCACTACCGTACCAGGAGCTTATCGGATCACTAATGTACCTACATTGCAATATGTACCAGACCCGACATTGCCCATGCGGTCCCATACCTCTCTCAGTTCAATGCATATTACGGGGGGGTACACTTCAAGGCTGCTAGGTGAGTTCTTCTATACTAGAAAGGCACCAAAGACTGAATTACCATGAAACAGCCCAGTTTCGTGCAGTAGGATACGTCGATGCGGACTATGGAAACAATCTTGTCGACCGTAGAGCATTCACAGGGATCGCTTTCCTGCTGAGTGGCTCTCCTATCTCGTGGGGAAGCACGCAAGCAGCGTACTGTCCCGCTTTCCACGACGGAAGCCGAGTAAATAGCTTAAGCTAAGGCTTGCAAGGAGGCCATATACCTCCCGTCACTCATCAGCGAAATTTTCATTATCGCGCCCATCGTCACCCAGACTGACAATCAAAGTTAAAACTCGCTCACAACCACACATAATACTTACGCGCCAAGCACATCGACATCAGCTTCCATTTCATTTGCGAATCATTTTTACACCACAACATCAATCTCGTGTATATGACATACACATCATGACATGATCGCCGACATCCTCACCAGACCTTTGCTGAAGCTAAAAACAACAGGTAGGTGTAGGTACAGTAGGGTTAGGTTTAGGTTAAGTCGCGCGTTATTTCTTCTAATCATGTTTTGTAGACATTAGATAGCTGTGTCGGTTCAGGTATTTTATATAGGCTGTTTTTTTGTGTATGTTTATATAAATGGTGTATGTGTAATGTATATAGGGTGTGTTGTGGTTTTGTACGAGCTGTATTTTTGTCCAGTTTTTTTATACAGGGTGTTGAAGTGGCCGCTTTAGGCGTGAATCAATTTTTACGGAACAAAAACGGACCCAACATTAGTGCATGGTTATTTAATAAATAGTATAAGTGTTTGCCGAGAGAGTGTAATCCCGAAATTGTTTAAAATAGATCCGGTTTAGTAGCTAAAAATGAAAATCGATTGGCGTCGCAGTGTGCCCTAACCGTCACCTTAACTTAAGTATTATAGATAATTGATATCTACATAACGTTAAACTTTGTTTTGTAATAATGTTTACTCTTAGTCTTCGGTTATTCCCAGTATTAATCCAATTTCTTATTTTGAACCACGTTTTGGAATAAAGGGCTGATGTTACGTAACATGTAATTAAGCTTGGATTTTAACCGTATAAAACCAGTCATTAACATACAACCCAATAAATAACGATTCACATGCTTTAGATTTTGTATGGGGTATTGTATTTTTTAAATGTAATTATTAAATGTAAATACAGTAGTTCTTTGTGGTCTATGTATAAGTACAGTCGTTTATTTTTTGTGATTTATAAAAGTAACAGTTTTTTAAATATTTAACTCCTTTGTTCTCACTAGTTAATATTTTTTAACCGACTTCAAAAAGGAGGAGGTTCTCAATTCGACCCGTATGTTTTTTTTTTTGTATGTTACTTGATTTCTTTGCCAATTATGAATGGATTTTAATGATCTTTGATAGGCCATCATTCAGAGGTAGTCCCATAAAAAAATTATCAAAATTGACTTAGTGGTTTTTGAACAAAACAACAATAACCAAAAAATACAGAGATTACGTCGTTGTTTGGAGATGAAATTCGGTATATATATATGAAGTTTGCGGTCTGGAATTCAAATGCCAGCCAAAACAAAAACAATATATTAATGACACAAGAAAAGAAGACAATAAAATAATTTATCTATTCGGTGGCGTGGCGTTTAATACTTTGGTGTAAACACAGTAATATAATTATTGTTCTGGAACGGGATTCCCTGTCCTCCGTGGCTGGCACCGACTCCAAAAGTAACTGATTTTAAAATGTAAATAGTATGCATAAGTATCAATAATTTCGTTGATTTTCCTTTAGTATTCTTTGGCTTGTAATTAAAATATTATTTTATACTTTTTAGTTCAATTGTATATATTGTTAGTGTAGTCTTGAAGTCGGTTTTTATTTTTTTTCAAAAATTAATTTTATATCAATAAGTTCGACCTACGAACTAGTGAGAATTATTTTTTTCATTTGTTCTATCGTTTAACTATTATTATTACTAACAGTGGAAAAAATACCACAATTCCTCCGAGGTATTCCTCCAAGTATAATTACAAAAATACATGTAGGGATGACGTAGGTACTGAATAACTTCAGATTGATATAAGTAATTCGCAGATCGAACTAGTGAGAACAAACCGATCCTCTAGGTTTTTCAAATCTATGTGCGCATTTCTACTATTAGCTCGGCGGTGAGGGAAAACATCGTTCCAACAAATCCTGCACAATTCAAATACTTTCTGAAATGTGAAACCATGATTCATGATTCGATTCCCGTACATTATTATTCAGTTGGTCTAGTTCCCCTTGTAACAATTAAAAATAATTGTACAAAATAATTACTATTTCAAGAATAACGCCATCTAAGCAGACTTCTCAAGAACACTAATTACCCTATTCAGCGCCTTCTGTCGCCGTATTTCCAAACCAAAGCGTTAAATCAATATGTACGTATGACCTCTGTTGTCTAATGTCCGCAATGCATAGGAAAACATCTTTTAACAAGATTTACGTCTTCCACTCACACATAGATGTCGCTACTGACTCACAAATAAAAAATATCGTCTACTATATCTTGGCAGTTAGGGCAGAATTATATTTATTTTAATAACTTTGTAACAAAGACCTATTTTTCAATAACCTTTAGGACATTTCTAATTTAGTTCCTTTGAATTTTAACATCTACATTTCATCATCATCAGCACGCCATCTACAGGATAATCGATGTACTTCCCAAATATGGTATTCAGAATGCATTCAATTTCCTGTAAATTAGTTAATCTTCTCGCCGCTAGTAAGGCGACACTGTATCGTTGCATCGTCTATTTCTCTCTTATGTCTTGAGTTGAAAAGCAACAAAATACAAATAGAAATTCTAGAACAATTAACTTAACAAGGTTGTTTAAAGGTCAACTTTGGGCGGATGTGAGTTTTTTTTGAATAGAAGGAACATTCCAGACCTTTTAAGCAATAAATAGGAGTGACGGAGCCTCGCGAGGGACACATTCAAAATTTTAATTCTGGAAGACCTCTCGCTTGACCTAATTGTGTGTCCTAACCTTGAGTGTGTGCTGCAGAAGTTTTGAGGTGAAACATTTCGATTCGTCGTCTTAATCTTAACAAAAATAAGTGTTTGCTGTCGTTCCCCGTCTTGGGTAAGTACTCATATTGTCTTATTCCATAAAAGGAATAATCCAAGGAATCCTTCTGTAGGGCGTCCTTCATATTGTGAAATCGTTGTTATAGGGCCCTATGTACCGGCAAGAACCGAGACCAGTTTGATTCGTTGAGGTCTACATAGTCGACGGGAGCTTCCAAGGATAGAACTAACAGGCCACGCTGGAGGACAACAGAGTACCTGACACGACAGTTCTGGACCTGCCAAGGACTAGCTTCCGGAGGGCTGCGTCGCGCTTCCTCAATCATAAGTTAAGTCCCATACTTACCTAGAACAATCTTTTAAACCTAACACCGAGTTACGGTTGAGCTAGGTCAGACAGGCATTCCCACAATAATATGCAATAGCAGAGTTGTACTTCCCGCCAGCTGGATCCATACTTAAGACCCTTAATCTTAATTTAACTTAGTATTTGTCATACAAAAATCAATCATTGTGTAGATATAGAATGTACTTAATTTAAGCGTTCATCTTGTATTCCGGATTATATTGTAAAGGCTTAAGAATAAATTAATTGAAAAGGCAATAAAGTGTTTTCCTTCACACACCAAATAAAAGGCGCCCTGGGATCATAGTCTCTCGCTCTGGGGCTGAGTGGCCGGTGAGGTAGCCCAGAAAAAGGGGTTACAAATTGGCGACCAACTTTAGGGCAAGACTTAATTTGGTGGTGTGTGAAGGAGGCATAACCATTTTTTGGGCTTCACATGATGATATCGGTCCGGGAAACCTGCATGGTTTAAACTAACCGACCTATCTGATCTTAAGCCTTTTTTAAAAAAAAAATTACCTTTCTTAAGCCTTTTAAAAAAAAATTACCTTTCTTAAGCCTTTTTAAAAAATTACCTTTCTTAAGCCTTTTTAAAAAATTACCTTTCTTAAGCCTTTTTAAAAATTACCTTTCATAAGCTTTTTTAAAAAAAAAATTACCAATCTTAAGCCTTTTTTACAACTACCTTTATTAAGCCTTTTTTACAACTACCTATATTAAGCCTTTTAAATTATTTTGGGCCTTCTTAAAGTTACTACTAAGCTTTTTTAATTATTTTTTTGAGCCTTCAACAGTGATTTAAAAGTCGTTCTTAAATAATTCTTAGCTGTTGAAATCTCTAATAAACATTTTTCGATTTCTCATAACATTCTTAAATTTTTATAATAAGCCTGTTGATTTTTAAGCCATCTTTTAATAGTAGTGTTAAAGGAGAAACAAATTAATTTAAACTCATTTAATTTGAAATTTAATGGTACCACATGTGTTAGAATTTTTTTAGAAAGACTGGAAGAATTAAGACAGGCACGGGAAATTCCACATTCCCGCATGCTGTCTGCCTTTTCCGACCTATTAGAGGATTCTGCTTTAGCGTGGTTCAGATGTAATAAAAATAATTTCAAGTCTTATGCAGACTTAATAGCACAACTTAAAGAAGATTTTGACATCCCTGATTTAGACTACAGATTAAAAAATGAAATAAGGCAACGTACGCAAGCAAAACATGAAACAATTGTTAGCTATATTTCTACCATGCAGGGCATGTTTTCTAGGTTAACTTTCCCCATGTCGCCTACAGAACAACTAGAAATTTTGATGCATAACATCCGCCCTGATTATATAAAAGAACTGGCACTTCATGACATTATCTCAATTGACCAATTAAAACAATTAGGTAAACGCTTGGAATTGGCTTGGGTACGAGCAGAAAAGTTTTCTGAACCTAACTTAGATGATTGTCAGTCCAGAAAAACTAAGAATGTAACTAAATATCCAAACCAAATCTCGGCGATGTCCCCTAGCACCATCCCGGTACGTGAGAGGTTGTGTATGCGCTGTAACAGTATTAGTCACTTCACTCGTTACTGTAAGCAGTCAAGGGAAGTTATGTGTTTTAAATGTGGCAAAAAGGGAGTTAAGAGACCTGAATGCCCAAATTGCATGAAATTTAGGTATGTCAAAAAACTAATTAGTGAGAACTCCACTCGTAGCTTAACACACGAAAGGTCCCCTTCAAACTCAAAAAAGGGTGAAGTTCTCTTTCAAAAAGATAAAAAAGATATTAGACCTTTCTTAGAAACTAAAATCTTAAACTTAAAAGTAATTGGTCTTCTTGATACTGGCGCTTCTTGCTCAATTCTTGGCAAGAACTCGCACGTTATATTCAGCGATCTAGGCTTTCAATTAAATAAATTTAAATCAGAGCAAAGAATTAAAACAGCTGATGGCACTGAGGTATGTTGCTTAGGCTGTATGTATTTACCGGTTGTTTACAACTCTTTAGTGAAGGTAATCAGATTTTATGTCGTTCCTAGAATCACTACACCAGTTATTTTAGGGATAGACTTTTGGCATTTATTTAAATTAAACGAAAACTTAATAACACTTAACATTTCTCAAAACAATTTAGATCAGGACTATTATATTAATTCGTTATCGGGTAATAATGGGTTAGAACATTATGATGACTTGTCTGATCACAAAAAAAAAAGTATTTTGGACAGAATAATTGAAAAATTCGAGTTAATCAATACCGAAAAAGTAGGACTAGGCAGGACAAATCTTGTACACCACAAGATAGACACGGGGGAACACAATCCCATCAAACAGAGGTACTACCCCCTGTCTCCTATTAAGCAACAAGCTTTAGAAAAGGTAGATTCTATTGAAATTGACTCCGTTAGGGACCCTTGGTACCGTCACTTAGTGAAATGTGTTGAGAAAAACCCAAGACATTATCCTAACTTTACTTTAAAGAATGGAAAACTATACAGATATTCAAAAAATAAATACAATTTAACTTGCGAATTCGATTGGAAGTTAGTAGTACCCGAAGAAGATAGGTTAGAGATTTTAAGAAAGTGCCACGATCTTCCTACAAGTGCACATCTAGGTATTTTGAAAACTCATAAAAGAATAGCCTTACATTACTTTTGGCCACGTTTATTCGATAGTGTGAAAGAGTATGTTAGCAAATGTGAGACTTGCAAGGAATACAAACCTGTGAACACAGCTCGCCCTGGTCTCATGGGTAACCCAAAGAAAGTAAATAAGCCGTTTGAGGCTATCAGTTGTGACCTATTAGGACCTTTTCCCAGCTCTAGAAATAGAAATGTATATTTAATTGTTGTTTCGGACTATTTTAGCAAATATGTTTTGTTGCAACCTATACGGTCAGCAACAGGCATGGCTATAGCCAGATTCATTGAAAAATATGTTTTCTTAGTGCATGGAGTATGCAAGACCATCTTTATGGATAATGGCCCTCAATTCGTTAGCACTCAGTTTAGGCAATTATTGACCAAGTACAATGTGCCTAATGTTTACTACAATCCCAGATACCATCCTCAAACTAATCAAGCTGAACGAGCTATTAGGAATGTCGTTCATGCGATCTCTTGCTACGTAAAATCAGAACACAAAAAATGGGGATGAACACCTTGTCGAACTACAATGTGCACTAAATACAGCCGTTAACGACACGACTAAATTTACCCCATATTTCTTAGTTCATGGCAGAGAATTCATCGTAGACGGAGCTCTTTACAACGTCTCAGATCCACCATGTCCGAGGGATCAAATATCTATTGAAGATCCACAAGCTTTTAGTAAAAAATTGCAAGAACTCGATGCTATTTTTCAAAAGGTGCGCAAACACTTAATAGTTGCCCACCAAAGAAATGAGAAGTATTATAATTTGAGAATGAGGCATGTGGAACTGAAAGTAGGACAAATAGTATACAAACGCACTTACTACTTGTCTAATAAGTCAAAAAACTTCACCTCTAAATTAGCCCCCAAATTTAAAAAATGCGTGGTAACAGCTAAGCTGTCACCATTGGTATATACCTTGGCGGACCTTGATGGGAAAAGCCTCGGTAATTATCACATTAAAGACATTTTGAAGAGCGATGACTAAAAACTACTAGATAACCCTCTTAAAAACATTAACTCTTGTCCATTGTTTAATACCCAATGACTACATAGGATATATAAATGAAGTATGAATGTAAGTATAAATGCGTGATGAACTAGAAAAAGAATATTAGTTTCCAAATTAAGTGCACTAAATTTTAGGTAAGAATGCATGATGATTGAATGAGCGGGTGATCTTATATATGGTTAGTAGTATACGGATCAATCGCACATAGCGATATGTATAAACAGGAATAATGTAGTTAAAGTTCAGTTCAAGATGTACCCAGGTAGTTCTATTTCATTAAATTAACTTAAATTCTTATATTTAACAAACCTTAATTCACTTCATTTTATCTTTTAATCATAAGGCAGAAATGTCCATTTTTTTTACTTTCAAACTTTATAAGAAGTGTGATACTAAAGAAAAAAAAAAAAAAAAAATAACAAAGTATTTACACTAATTTAACTATAAAGTATATATTCAATTTGAGTTAGGAATGTTGATTGGTGGTGACTTTAGCATGTCAGCTTTAGAAGCTGTATCCATGTAGTTAATACAAAAAAAAAATTTCTTTAAATAATTCAAATTTTTTTTGAAGTAAGGTAGGTGTTGTGTAACAATTAAAAATAATTGTACAAAATAATTACTATTTCAAGAATAACGCCATCTAAGCAGACTTCTCAAGAACACTAATTACCCTATTCAGCGCCTTCTGTCGCCGTATTTCCAAACCAAAGCGTTAAATCAATATGTACGTATGACCTCTGTTGTCTAATGTCCGCAATGCATAGGAAAACATCTTTTAACAAGATTTACGTCTTCCACTCACACATAGATGTCGCTACTGACTCACAAATAAAAAATATCGTCTACTATATCTTGGCAGTTAGGGCAGAATTATATTTATTTTAATAACTTTGTAACAAAGACCTATTTTTCAATAACCTTTAGGACATTTCTAATTTAGTTCCTTTGAATTTTAACATCTACATTTCATCATCATCAGCACGCCATCTACAGGATAATCGATGTACTTCCCAAATATGGAATTCCCAAGGACTAGCTTCCGGAGGGCTGCGTCGCGCTTCCTCAATCATAAGTTAAGTCCCATACTTACCTAGAACAATCTTTTAAACCTAACACCGAGTTACGGTTGAGCTAGGTCAGACAGGCATTCCCACAATAATATGCAATAGCAGAGTTGTACTTCCCGCCAGCTGGATCCATACTTAAGACCCTTAATCTTAATTTAACTTAGTATTTGTCATACAAAAATCAATCATTGTGTAGATATAGAATGTACTTAATTTAAGCGTTAGGGTTACTTAATTTAAGCGGGCGTGAGGTAGCCCAGAAAAAGGGGTTACACCCTATTAAAGGGTTGCGAAGGTCAGACGGCAGTCGCTTCATTGTAATTACCGGAATCAAGAATCATGGCCCAAGCGTACACGCTAAGATCAGGCGATGAGGAAGAATAATAATTCATATTATGAAAATCATATTAGCTAAGTAATAGCACGTAGCATGCTATTCTCGAAAAATAGCAATAGTAGCCAAAATTCCCAGCAACATCAGTGGACCAGCCTATTTTAAAGGGAATACACTCCTTTTTTAAGGTATAGCTTTTAGCATGCTTTTTTATGTGATAGGTGGCAGGCGAGTTTAGGTACTTACTGACGAAGCATAAATAAAGGCTTTTCAAAAAAGGCTTTTAAAAATTCCCAGCAACATCAGTGGACCAGCCTATTTTAAAGGGAATACACTCCTTTTTGAAGGTATAGCTTTTAGCATGCTTTTTTATGTGATAGGTGGCAGACGAGCTTAGGTGCTTACTAACGAAGCATAAATAAAGGCTTTTAAAGAAATTAAAACATCACTTGTCAATAATTTTCTTTTATTAACCGACTTCAAACAAAAGGAAGAGGTTCTCAATTTGACATGTTTATTATTTTTTTAAGACAAATATCACAATTATTAACCTTGCTCACCAACATACGAATTAATTATTAAAACAAAATTTATTATCTACAATCGCCCATGGCTTAGCCCGAGCAGCAATGGAATTTTTCATTATAAAGTCATACCACGAAACTTTGTTGAAAAGGAGTTAAACCCTTTTTGGAGTTTCGTAGTCCACCAGAATCGTAATTAAGGGTGCGTTTGCACAGAAGCGGAGCCGCACGCGCAGGGCTAATAATTGACCAATGATATTACTCAAATTACATTGATCATGGCTGCTCTGGTGCTGTGCAAACGCTCCTTATCTAAAATTCAGTACAGACTTCGTATCCTGTGTATACTGCTATTCATTATTTTAGAAGTTTTTTGAAAATTAATTATTGTACATCGCATACAGTCGCCTGCAATGAAATGTATGTAAACACATCGACTCTTATAGCGGTACATTTGGGTTCATATTTGAATGAGGTTGTAAACTTATTAGTGCACGTGACCAAACATGCAAAACTTAGTCATAACATATTAAGTAGGCATATTTTTACATTATCGAATCCACCCCCATCCCCTTTCAGGGTTAAATTTTCATAAATACTACATACAATGGACAAATATGAAATACTTACAGAATATACCACAGGAGACATTTTTAATATTATTATTGTTGGTTTGCTTAGATATTTACAAAATCAGACCAATACCTAAATAAGTATAAATAGGTATCTAGTCTTCTTAAATTATTTGTATTCTCAATATCAGATGTGCTAAAACGTAAAACTGATCAACGATATCTTAAAACGTATGTCAACTATTAAAACTAAATGAAAACCACTTCCGTTCAAATCCTTTTATAAAAAAATATAAAATAATTATACGAACATAGTGTTTCTCTACGGGTTTCAATGCCATAACCGTGGAAAATAAATTATTATTATTCAAGCAACTCTGCATCGCTTGTCTAAAATAATAAATTATAATTACAAAACTTACCAACACAATAACTTACATTAATTGAGCGTCATTCCGTCGAAAACTTATGGTGAACAGATAGTGTAATTTATTAGGCAATAAATACATCAAGGCTACAAAAATATCACATAATTTTGCGAATTTTAAACTACCAATATAATAAACCCAGCATATGTCCAGCAGTGGGCATCTATTGGCTGAATTGATGAATATAATAAACCATAAATTGATTATTATTTTTTGCTTTAAAGTAGACTTGTTATGACGTCAATGGCAGCGTTAGGCGTCAGAGGTGTCGGCGCCAAACCGCTAGCGCCGTAGGGGCCGCGCCTTGCCGCACACATTAATATAAACTTCATTTAATTTCACATTTCCTGACTGTAAATGAAAGAAGCCTGTCAAAGATGTTGCTGACATCTGTGCTCTTTCTAACGTTGCCACTGAAGAAAATTTGTACTTTGTGTCTTATTTTAGTTTGATGATACAGCGTAAAGCTATTCTTCACCTTTTCCTAAACAACGTAACTCAAATAAACGCCTTTAGGATTTTCGGTGGAATTAAATTATATTATTCGCCTATATTCATATGGGGACTGTCATTGGTACCTACTCTTTAAAACGTCGATATTAATGTCAGTACATAAATGTTGTATGACACTTCACGACGATATTTTAGTTTTAATTACCGTTACTCCAAAATGAAGTTTGTGAAAAAATGTTATCATACAAAAGGTTAAAATTCATGGGAAACCATCAGTTTGGAGTAATTTGATTAGCTGTAACTGTTTTTGACATTTTTTTATAGAAGTGAATTATTCTACGATGGAATTTCCGCTAGTACCAGCGTCACGTCCCCAAATTGTTTTACTATGAATGTTCGATTCAAGGGGTTACTATGAACACGTAAAAACTGTCCTGCGTTGCATTTCGACTTTTTTCTAATGGGTTGGCTCTTCAGAAGAATGGTGAATTGCCGATCGCTGGATCGTTTATAAGTGGGCATAGTGTACGCCCCCAGTACTGCACTGCTCCTCACTGCGAGGCCACGGCTCCGGCCACCCTCTGCCGCACGTCGCTGAGCGCCGATCCGTTGCTGAACCCATTCAGCAGAGGTAGCTTCATCTCCTTCGACTCGGACTTTTCTAGCATTTCGGCCTTGGATTCTGCCTCCACTTTCAGTTTGGCTTTGGCGATCTGTGAATAAAATGGAACATTTAATCTGATGTGGTAGGTATTTAGAATTGTAATTAATTATTGACCTAAATAACAATTGGCACCTTTAGGTTCAGGAACCTAAATTACTAAGTGCTAAACACTTTTGGTAGCGAATCGAAAACTACGAGTTGTGACTACGGGTTTGACGGGTTTTCAAATTATGTAGCAACTTTTTTCGATTGAAAAAAAACTATAAAATTTGTTGGTGGCTGTGGTTCATGAGAATGAAGAAGTATTTATTATTACATACCTTGGCCGCTTTCTTGGAGTAAGCCTGCTTGTAGAAGTCAGAGAAGAGGTAGTAGAAGAGAACGGCGTGCATGCCGATCCACCAGACGAAGGCGCGAGGGTAGTCGCAGTCGATGAACAGCAGCTGGAACGTGTGGATGAACACCATCACGAACTGCACCTATTGGGAAAAGAACAAACATTAGTGCCGTCATGGCATGAAAATATGTGTAACCGGTTGATGGCCATCCACTGAAACACATCATGAAAAAAATTTAAAAATTTAAAAACTAAAACCCGACAAAACACGCGCTAAAAAGTACGAAAGAAGAAGATGGTCTCTGCTGAAATTATTATGCCGTATTGCCGAAATTGCGAAATTTTACATTGATTTGTGGCTGTCCGTAAATTTACAAATAAATGACTAACATTTCCAATTACAAATATCAATAAAATATTCAAGCATTAGAGACAATGGCTCATTAACGTAAAGACCCCTGTATAAGTGTTAAATTAAATGGCCATGTAAACAAGCTTCATAAATAATTGTGTACTTATGTTTCTACTAGAAAGGCATGATTAAGTAACTAATGAAGAATTAAAATAAAGACATCTAAGAAAAAGTGATTTATAAATTATATTGAAATTAAAAAGTGACTATAGTCGAATATCTAATAATACGCTTTTATACGAGCATTATTTTTAATGGCTGCTGTTGTGTCGCAAAACATAGGTTACATTGCCAACTTCCAAGTGATATAAGGGGTACGTTTCTTGCTTATGGGCCTGTTTATGGTTTAGTGGTGCCACTAATAGATTTTTTCATCTTTAAAGACCAACAAAGGAGGACAAAGTATCTGCATTATTCAGATAATCCAAAATCATCAAAATGAATTACTGGCTTTTCCTCTGTAGGAAACAAAACAATTTTAGCGCGGTTGGTTTTTGTAAAACGCTTTTGTAAGAGTGGGATCTGTTTATAATTTACTCGTATTTATTTTTATTGACCACAGTTCTAAATACGTCGCTCACAAAAAGTTAACAAGTCACTGCACATACGTTTTCAAACACAGATTCAAGTGGCCGAGAATATTCTCGATGTCAACGAGTATAGGTAAAAATAATGTTTTACCACTTCAGTAATGTTGTGCGTTCTTATGGTGATTCATTTACAATGACATCACATACTCTTCAGTAAAAGCAACTACTACTTAAACTCTAATTTTTATATTCCTATGTGAAGCAAACTGACAGATATCAATGGGTCATTCGCATACATTTTGAAGATGCAAAATGTCAAAATTTATGGGAACTTGACATTGTAGATGCAAAATGTCATTGCATCTGTCAGTTTTCTTTGCATAATTAATAATCCGAATTTAGCCAACAGTACGGAATATCGTAACTGCTGCAAAAAACATAAAAATTACGATAGATAGGTGACTCGTCTCAACCACGTGGACCACTTAAATTAGGTCCTCGTCGCCTATTTGCACGCAGTCGCAAATAGGCGAGTCTGACAAGCGGTCACGTCACACAAAAATATTCTTCCAATTGTTTTAAGTGGGATAAAGGTTACCAAAATGCCTGCGTGCGCATTTACGCGTCGCGTTGTACAAATTATTAAAAAAGAAATAATAAATCTCATGAAATCACACTTCACTCATAAGTAGAAGAAACGTTTCAATTTCTCATGATATTTTTAAATTCATTAATGTTTTAGTCACCAATTTGCAGAGTGAGATAGAAATATACGATATATTAATGTGTAACGAGTTAAGTCCTTTTAACAGAACTCGACTCTGATGCGTAGCTACGCGGAAGTGTGAATGTAGTTGTGCATCAAGCCCTTTTTCAATTGAAGGGACGTGCCGTATCTTCCGCTATTTTGTGTTAATCTAAGGCAAAAACGATATGCATAATTAACATGACAACTACACCACTAACAGATTTTACATTTATTCAAACAACGATATTTTGTACGATTATCACGTGGTTTTACTACCACTGTCTAGATTATGAACATTACTTAGTGATTGAATTTTTCATTTTAAAACTAAAACTTCAATAGTAAAATGTGCTGTTTTGACGTATATACACTAAGCATGTGAGATATTGTCAATTGGGGGTCTACAGCAGCAACAAAAAAGCCATTGAAAACTTATATGTTTATTTGAAGAATACCATGGGAAATCTTTTACTTAAAATCTCGAAGAACTTTTTTTCAAATTTTGGTACTTTACGTTTAATTAGGTGAAAGTAAGAGCTCATTTTCATTGAAAAAGTAATCATAGAGGAGAACTGAGGTGGTATGTATACGCCGGCATTACATACTCACTTTCCTATTAATTACAATGGAGTAATTTAATTGGTGTACAAGATCGCTTAAAACTATTGTCCCAGTATCGCTAATACCTATACAAATACACAAGTTTTTCTTTCATAAAGACCAAGTATTAATGAATTTACATAAAATTAAAATTTCGCATACGCACGCTAGTATTGTGACGTCACCCGTAAAACTCATTTTTATTAAATTAAGTATCTCGGGAAATTCACGACGTATCGTAATATAAGGGATATAAATAAATAAATAATAAATGTATCCAAACTAATTAAGGCTAGGACTAACG
Organism: Marasmia exigua; assembly: GCA_019059595.1. Taxonomy (NCBI): domain Eukaryota; kingdom Metazoa; phylum Arthropoda; class Insecta; order Lepidoptera; family Crambidae; genus Marasmia; species Marasmia exigua. The sequence goes on from CM032466.1 coordinate 15,231,084, forward strand.
ACGAGATTTTTTCAATAAGAAAATAGACGTAGGCCCCCTTATTACAAATCGCGAACTAAGAATAGTCCGGGAACAAAATTCGTGCCAGCCCCTTTTGACATTATTTGTTGGAACGGGATGTCATGAGGCTTAGTACGTAATAACATTAGATCGCGATTTAGAAGAAGGTGGCCTAAGTATGATATTTAATCTAGTGGCAGCAACATTACTTCAATGACCTAGCTGAACACATTTTTATTTGAGTTTAGATAAAAAAAATCAAGTACTATTTACGTGAGTGTACATCGAGAGTTAAATGGAACTACATCGATAGATGATCGATGACTAAGTAATTTTGCTCGCATTTTTCCGAAATGGATTGCGTACAAACCGTACCTACTAAAGCGATCTACGAAAACTAAGCTAAGCTGCCAGCGTGCAACCATTATAATTTAAAGAACGATATCACTTACCATCTGCAAGGCGGTCAGGTATTTCTTCCACCAGAGGTACTTTTGCACCTGAGGCCCGAGGGCCGCCAGCAAGTAGTATGAGTACATGACGATGTGCACGAAGGTGTTAAGCATACCGAAGAAGGTTGAGTGACCACCTATGGACAAAAGCACAGAATTTGTTATTATTTCGAACTATAAATACATAGGGTCTATTGATAGCATTTGCACAAGACTTATAGGGTAGATATGCAGAGATTCAGTGTACAATCTAGGTGGTCTTATTGCTGGGAGTAATTTTTACCAGACAATATACTATATCATCCGACAGGTATTGAATACAAAGAATCACTTTCAGGTGTTTTAGGTATATTTACTCATATTTTCCTTTATATTTTTTTTCTGTAGTTATCAATTTTCCATGTAAATTATCAGTAGGTAAATATTAAGCGCTAAACTGCTAATTACAATTGAATATTACTACCTTGTCACAATACTATGCCTTCTTAGTAAGAAAGAAAATTTCAGATAACTAGTCTTATTCATAAATATTTGTTAAACCTTTGTTAGCAAAAGCGGTGTTATCTAGCGGTCTTCATTCATTACTGGAAAATTTCGTATGATTTTTTTTAGTTTCAAACTTCAAAACTGCTCTTTAAGACCGTTTTAGCTAACACATGATTATTGGACGTTTCACGACCGTATCACGACCTTAATATTTTTTGTAATCTTATGCCATTTTACAGCGTTAATTTCTTTCTACATAAATTCAAAGTTATATATACTACAATTAGTAAGTCACTTCCTTATTGCGCCACTATACTTTGATTTCTATTGTAGTCCTCGAGATATATAAATAAATATTTCACAACATCACAAATATTGACCTGACTTCGAGATAGGTAGCTAAAGCACCTGTGTTACGGATATCAGAATCAACAGTGGGATTACAAATATATACATATAATACCTTATTTTTTGTAAATTTATACTTATAATACATATAAAACACCCCCGAATACAAACAGACATGTTCATGCTCACAAATGTTTGTACTGTGCGGGGGTCTAACCTTTGGATCAAAGGCAGCGTCCACAACCACTGTTCCAAGCGGGTAGTCAATATCAAATATACATAAGTAAGCAAGTATATCTACTCATGTTTTTCATGTACGATACAAAGTAGATCATACTAAGTAAATAACACACTTAAAAATTTCATCTCGTGTTCAGGCGGGACTCGAACCCACACCTTCCACAATCCGGGTGAATGTACTACCAATTATACCACTGAACGCGTTACTAAGTCGACGAAATTTGTAAGTGCTTGATTCGACATGAGCTGTCGATAGTCTCATCAATATTGTAGGTATATTTACAATATCCAGTGGAAATATTATTACAAATATTTGACCACCAGTTAAGATGAGACTGCTTAATCAATAGTTGATATTTTATAGCAATCTTATGCGATTTATTCTTAAGTAAATAACACACTTAAAAATTTCATCTCGTGTTCAGGCGGGACTCGAACCCACACCTTCCACAATCCGGGTGAATGTACTACCAATACCAACACACTTAAAAAAAATTTTTAAGTGTGTTATTTACTGGAAGGTGTGGGTTCGAGTCCCGCCTGAACACGAGATGAAATTTTTAAGTGTGTTATTTACTTAAGAATAAATCGCATAAGATTGCTATAAAATATCAACTATAGATCATACTACTTCGAATTTAATTAACATACTTATATTAGCTTTTGACCTCATTGCACTTAGTACCTACACTAGTTTTCTTTTTCATTCCATGACTAGCAAAAATACCTTTATACTTGAAACTAATATTTAAAAATAGGAAAGCGGTGTTTTCTTTTTCATGTTTCAAACGAAAAACGTATAAGTACCCAAATTATTAATAGATTTTACCAGTACAAAGCTACGATATCCCTGATTGACATAGATAGGCAACATTTACTAACTTAAAAGCATCTCATTCCTATGAGAAAACATTTAGACCAATTGTAACGCAATTTTTATTAACTTATATGTACCCACCTATATATAAAAAATGTGGAATATCGTATCGACGATGATGTGGCAATAATAATAAAATATTACTTATGTCATTAGTGTTTTGTATTGTATTGGCATATCATCAGTATTTCAAAGGAAAATCAGTAGAAATCGTGCGGTCGTCTTGATGCGAGTAAATGAAAAATAGAGCTCAGAGGGAGAACATAGTGACGAGAATTTTGACGTCACAATATTATGTCGTGTCTCATTTTAAAATTATTAAGAACCACAGATTAGTCCTATAATGATATTTCAAGGTAAACTTCTTAATAAAATAATTACGTCATAGTGGTACTAAGTATTATGTGTTTTGCAAAATTTATAATTTCACATCAATCATATCAAATATCATCCAGTTAGTTAATAATGTAATGTCAAGCGGCATTTAGGTAATATTGTGTCTTGTACCAAAACAAACCACAAATGTGAAATACAAATTAGCCCACATGTGGGAGGCTATATTTTAATAGTTAAAACCTCATTCTAATGCCATTATAAAGATAATTCATTATGAGATCTGTTATTTCAATAACATTCGGTCTCGAAGATTCTGTGCAATCAAAAGACAGTCATTACGTTTTTCTCAAAGCGTCAGTTAATGTAAACAGTTCGATCTCAAGTTGGTAAGCATGAATAGGTACGCACTCGTAAGTTCAACCGGCTCCCAGAGTGGTACAAAGCGGTGCCTATGGTATGCTAGACGGCAATACCGAAAGTATTTCTGAATACTAAGTAATTTAAATAATCTCATCAAAATCAAAAATCAAATCAAAGAAAGTATTTCTGAATACTAAGTAATTTAAATAATCTCATCCCAAAACCATTTCAAGGAATTTTATAACTGAACAGTAACTATCTCAAATATAAATAAGCCTACGAAAAAATACCGAACCAGCTTGGTTACCACACAAGCTGGCTTATACATATAGTTCGACTCTCAATCACATATTTTTATGATTCGCGTTTCTAAACTGAATACCTACTAATAATCATAAAAAATAAAACCCATAACATCATCTTTAGAGTTTTAATCGACCTGCATGACACCGCAAAAACACCTACCCAAAATCCTTATTCGTAAATAATATATGGGCCTTGTCAGAAGTTTATAAGTGACCATCATAAATGTTGACTCTTAAGGTGACGGGTAGGGCACACTAGCGACGCTAATCGATTTTAATTTTTAGCTACTAAACCGGCAAACCCCTATACTATTTATTTAATACTTAAAGTTAACTCTTTGGTCTGCTTTTGCACTCGAATTTTGGATCACCGCCAAAAGTAGCCGCTTTTAGCGTGAATCAATTTTTCGCGTCCAAAAACGGACCCAACATTTGTGCATGGTTATGTAATAAATAGTATAAGTGTTTACCGAGGGATTGTAATCCCGAACTTGTTTAAAATAGATCCGGTTTAGTGGCTAAAAATTAAAATCGATTGACGTCGCTAGTGTGCCATACCCGTCACCTTAAGAGAACGTTCGAGTGATTAGTGAAAACTTATTAGGTTCGAGGGGTACTAACCTGGTGTGAATTTGACTCCAAACCATACAGACATGGGCATGATGCCGTGATGAATCACGTGGAGCTTCGACACGTGGTCAAACTTCTTGCGCATTACGAAGAAGATCTGTAAAATAGAAATAAATGTTACGATCGCTCGACCTTATTATGTTCTCTCAACAGTCAACGCTGAGTTCGTGATCAGAGGATATACCCCGAAAATGTTTTTTATGTAATAGGTGACAGACGAGCAGACGGATCACCTGATAGTAAGTGATTGACACTAGTGGAGTCGCTGCCAACCTTTACACCCCCCTTTCCTCCGGATTAGGCCTCCGGCATCCTCACTCACGCAGCGAAACACAGCACAGTGCTGCTTCACGCCGGTTTTCTGTAATTCCGTGGTACTGCTCCGGTCGAGTCATGCCGAAGCGAGGTTCTCCCACGGTCAGCCGGCCCAATCATGAAATCAAGCACGACCGAAACTTTATTTCCATCCCTTTTACAGGCGCTGCGTGTCTCCTAAAAAGGACGAGGATTGGGTCGTTAATATGTCGTCTTTTAGAGTTAGCCTCCAGGGCGTGGTGCTACGAAAATCCGCGTGTGTCTAACTCGAGTAAGTGTGTCCAACCTACTTGAGGGCTCTCACAGGGTGAAATTCCTAAAAAAGAGTATACTGAAGTTTCTGTTGAATCAGTAAAGTTAAAGGGTGCGGCGTGATCTGGAGGGGGCTCTTCTTCTTCTGTACTCTTAGTAACATTCTATGTTGTGTCTATATACTTTGTAATAAAAGCAAACCTTCATAGTACTAAGAAACACGTTTAACGTTTGTGACCGCGATCTCGAAAGCTTGTGAGAAGGAGAGAAGCCAGAAGGGGCCACTGGGACACCGTCTACTTCTTGCTACTTAATTTTTTTATTTATTTAATTAATTTACTTAATTTTTTTACTTAATTTTTTTTTTTATTTCGCTGTTCTAGGGAGTGTTCGTTGCTGAGTGGTCACTGCGATTATATTTGATCTACTTACTTGCTATTACACTTGCTACTATCTCGTTTTGATCAGATACAGAGTAAATTCTAAAATAATAATTTAATCAAAAATCTTTAGACCCGATTTCCTGTTTAACCCGTTTTGTATTAAGTGTACTTCTATAAAAACTGTAGATACAAAAACCCGATCCAAATTCAAGTTAGTGAGAACAGGATTAATCGCAATTATTTTACGTCATACAAATTCACAAACAAGTATGTATTTGACGTCAGGAGATACATCAAAAGCTCTTAATTCGATACCAAATTCAAATATTTGATATATGTACCTACAAAAAAAAGTAGCGTTCTCAATACCTACAAAAAAAGTGTTATCCACGCGAGTTGATGATATTTTTTTTATGATGGTAAGCGATTGCCGCCGCCCATGGACACCCGCGACACCACTTTAAAACCCCTTTCCCCGGATTGAGAATGGAACTCTCTGCCGGAAGATGTGTTCCCTGAACGCTATTGAATCTGATCTGAACTTATTCAAAAAAATAGTGAATAGGTTGTTATTAGACAGACATGATCCATCTTCGGCCACGTCATTACTTACCATCAGGTGAGATTGTGGCCAAATGTCTGACTATTCTAATTTAAAAAAAAATGGGTCTCCGGCACCCTCGCTCACGCAGCAAAACACAGCACAGTGCGGCATCACGCCGGTTTTTCTGTGAGGAGATATACCTAATCCCTCGTAATGTTTATTTAATTATTAGTTCAAAAAAGATCTCGGTCTTCCTGATGGTTATTAAATTACTCTCTTTAAATGTTGAATGAGAAATAAAATTTTAGATAAATAAGTGATGCTAAAATCCTAACTAGAAACTAAGCAGATACACACGCAATGCAAATGTTTAATACACTTATGCAAATCAAATTATGTGACCGTGGTAGTGCGGAAACAAACATTACCCTACTAGCCGAAGATTACCTTGACAGTGAGAATGACCCTTTGTCGTAGGCAAAAACAGTTATTATCATTTTTTTTATTTTTATCCAGTTTTTTCCTCGACACACTTGTAATTGTTCAAAACACTTGATTTGAGCATCACCACTTCCCACATTCGGTCCACAAATATGTGTCCGGTCGTAGCTACTAAGCCGTCAAAGCTAATACTCGTACCTAAGTAGTATGATCTATTTTTTTGACAAATTCACATTATTAGGATCTGGTTTTCCGTTTTGTTTTATTGGCGACCATTTTTTTGTCAGTTCGGGCAGGCATAAAATGGTATCGGAGAGCTAGCTCAGAATAATCTTTTTCGTCTAGTGTACCTATTATTATTTTTTTACTACACAGTGTGCATACGTGTGTAAGTAACACACTTAATTACAGTGAATGTATGTAATTTCAACAATAAAAATGCACTTCTGAATGATAAGATGTTTCAAGAGGTTTTTCTTTGACTCCTTATTTCATGGTAAGACTTAAGATAAGTAGCAGTACTTACTGTGTCAAAGAATTCCGTAAATTTTGAGATGTAGTACCACCAACATCCAGAGGCCATCTGCAACAACAAATTTAGAAACATCAGTTGATTCAAAGTAAAAGGTCAGACGGCAGTTGCTTCTTTTTTCAAGACTCCCCAAATCATGAATTATGGTCTAAGCGTACCCTGGGCTCCATAGAGACAGCTTTGGATGCAACCGGAATCTACACGCTGAGTTGATTCAAAGTAATACCTTATCAAAATCTCATATAAGTATACCGCCATCAGTTGGACGGACAGACAAACGTTTTAGGGAAACTATTGAGTATTCCCTCCTAAAGTACTCGCACTGGTAATTTGTATTTTTGACATAGAGTGACAGAACTCCGAGTTAAAGTACAAACCAAAACGTTTTTTTCTTTTTTTAGAGTTTCAGTCCAAAACACGAAAGCCTTTTATCAATTTGCTGTCCGTCTATCAGTAAACTATTCTGAACATTAAAAAATCTCTAGCTGAACATAATATCAAATTCTAGTAGCGTAGAAATTTCTTCGCCGAAAAGTCTAAGACAAAGCATGCCGCATTAGTTCATTCATCACAGAATACATTCGTATTTCTTTCTGAATTTACATTTACAAGGTGTGGATGCACCTAAGCGTGAATTCAAATTTCATTTGACTGGTATAGAATTAACCGGTGCATCTTAGTGTGTATAAAGTTAAGTAAAAAATGTTAGTATGTAAACTTACTTAATTTTTATATAAATGTCAAATTGCATAAATGTTAATTTTTTAAAAATTTAAGTAGGTCTACAAACATTTTGTACTTAACGTAAGATGCAGTATGACATTCGTACTTCTTATCTGAACCAGGTGTTTAAAGCATTTCGATTAGAATGATAAAACAAATGGTTAATTAAATTGATTCCTGACAGTTTTTAGATACGGAATGTACAGTCAAAGAAAGAAAAGGTTCGTCAGTTTTCAAATTGATTCGTTTGATATGCTATGAGCACTTATTACCTTTCGTAAATTGTCAGAGTAATACAAGTTGCACAGGAAATTGTTAGATCAGAAAGTTCAAATTTGCTTGTAGCAACATTGATTCCTTTTAATGTAAAGAAAATTTAAAGATGGTGGCAGATCTTTTTAAAACGGTATGTTGGTATAACTGATTCTTGCCGTGCAAGCGAAAATTTACCTTAAGGCGACGAACCTTTCTATTGTCTGTACCGTACTTGCTTGTAAACTACTTTCATTGATTGATCATTTACTATCTATGTTGTTCATGATACCATTGATCATGATACCATGAGTAAACATCCTTTGTTTCTATCCTGAATAATTTCCGTAAAAGTGTAACAGACTTGTTAAAAGTATAAAGCATTCCCTATAAAGGAACATATGCGATTGAAGGCAAACAACAAAGTTCATGGTTCTATTAATAGAGCCTAGAAGTTAGTAGAAACAATCCGGCCTCACACTTCGGATTAATAAATGCAAAACTTGAGTAAACTAAGTATTACATCAATTCGTATCATCAATTTTAGAATATCTTGACGATTATATGAACAAATTTTCTTTGATATTAGAAAAAAACATCTTAGTGTGTAAATCCTAGTTGAGTCCAAAGATGTCGCTTTGGAGCCCGGGATACGCTTGTACCATGATTCAGGATTCGGGAAGTCTGGTAATTACAATGAAACTACTGCGTCTGACCTTCGCAACCCTTAGACAGGGGAACCAGACCAAATAGATCAGGGTAATTACACGTTCAGAATCATTATCTTAAATATTGTAGGTATTCACAATTATGAAAAACTATCTGAGAAGTGTGTGTTGCCAGGATGACATACGGAACCGAAACGTGGCCGCTTACAATGTGCCGATTAAGGAGGCTCAAAGTCACCCAGAGAGCAATGGAGAGGGCTATGCTCGGAGTCTCCCTGCGTGATCGTATCAGAAATGATGAGATCCGCAGGAGACCTAAGGTCACAGGCCGTTGGGGCGTAAAGGTCCTCGAGTGGAGGCCACGTACAGAAAGTCGCAGCCGTGGCAGGCTTCCTACAAGGTGGGCCAACGCTCTGGTGAAGATCGCGGGAATCCATTGGATGCGGGAGGCACAGGACCGATCTGTGTGCAGAACATTGGGGGAGGCCTATGTCCAGCAATGGACGTCTATTGGCTGAAATTATGATGATGATGATGATGCGAGACGTGCAGGTTTCCTCACGATGTTTTCCCTCAACGTCGAGCTAATGATAGTTAAATATTTAAATAAAATGTGATGTTTTTTTTTGGGGGAAACGCAGTCAGAGAACTTCAATACATGCAATAGTGCGTTTGGTTGTAACCCTAGGACATACGCCAAAGGTAGTGGTTTTGATTCCCATACTGAAAAAAACATTAGGGTGATGAATACATAGTGATGAATTGTATTCGTTCAGTATTTGGTTGTTAGATATGTATTTAAGTATTATAATATTTATTTCTCCTAATAAATATTATAATACTCAAATACAAGCTACTTAGTACGAAATCCGACTAAAGCAGAAATGTTCATGAATGTATTTATTTATCTTAGGTATCCTTGCGAGGACACTTTCAACAAAGAGCGTATTTGTGCAATCCGGTGCAGCCGCAAACCGCATTGACATCATTATCTAATCACCCGATTACTGCAAAGGCTTTAGGCTCACCTAATAACTAAGGTTTTTCTAGATTAAATGAGTGACGCCTAACTAGTAGGATAGCCTTGAAGTTGCTTAACATTAGGTTTAACTTGATTTATAATCTGTTTTTCAATCGTCTGATAAAAGAAAACTTATTATAATCTCATCAGTCTGTTTATCCTTATCTCTGGATTGAAAAATAAGCTCTTATTAATGTAGATATTCAATTTTATGCTTTGACTGTATGATGAAATCAAACTATACGATATTATTGTGGTAAATTCGTTGATACAGAAACTAGCGAACAGTTTCCCAGTTTTCACAGTTTTGGTATCTTATCTAAGCCAATGATACAAATATCATCAGTTCTTCCTTCCTTTTAATTTAGTAAACAATCATTGTTTTTAAGTAGCTTCTATATGCTTACCCCCATTCCAGTAGGAGACCTTGAATAGTCAACAGGTTGGCACCGAAAACTGTATGTCGTGAACCAGCCATTTCGTATACTCTGAGAACAAAATGCCATCATTGTTTTAAGTGCTATCAAACATACCAAATCAGTTCGTTAAAATATATTAGCAAAACCTGAATAACATAATTAAATCTTATGAATTACCTCACTAAATAACCAACAGCTGAATAGGACTTGAATTAAATTATACCATATAAGTACGTTCTTAAGTTCAAAAGGTTTTCTATTTTCCATCAATTTGGGTCCCAATACCTGAAAAAAATAAACAAAAGTTATATATTTCTTTTCACCTAAAATAAATTTAAATATGCGCGTTATATTACACAACACACGCAGCGTATTTAGATAAAAAATTGTAAATAATGTATGCTCATTAATTGTAGGAACTTGCCAATGGAAAATATTTTATCACCTGCATAGAGTATTGAACTGGCTATTATTGAAATGAGTTCTCGTTGACGTAAACGCAATTTAATGACTTTGCAGTTGATTGTTACTCACTTTGACCGAGAAGACGTATGTCAGGCATATCGCCAAGGTTGGGAGCGGAGACGACATCATCGCCCAATCATTCACGCGAGGGTCGCTTTTGTTGTCCATCAAGTCGTGGTACCCCGCCACTAGCCTATTTAGCACCTCCATTTTCTCTGCAACAAAAAATCATTGATTAAATATCACACAACATCACTATATTGATCTGTTTCCAGAGTAATTATAAACATTTAGAACTTTCGCGGTATCAGAATCAAGGATGGTTTCACAATATAATATACATAAATGTTATTACTAATCTTATTATAACATCAAAAAATAATATTATTACGTAATACATTACTAGATTACATAAAGTAAATATGTTCCGACAGTGTACACGTGTGGAATGAGATCTTTTGGCACCGTTTTGCACATTTACTGAACAGCGAATGTCAGGGCGATCCGGCTGCAATCGACAAACCGAACTCATTACAGTTAATTTAATTATTTGAACTTTGATCTCTAAACGACCACTTATTGTTTTTAAACCCCACTGAGTAGTGTCAGTACCCTATTAATCAAACTGTGTTTTGTTTGTTTTGACGACGTCTCTTGGACAGACTCTATCTGCCATCTTAGAAAACACGCACGCATTCAAAAACGTTCCAGCTTTCAAAATTCTATTGCTGCTAATGAAATCACTTTATATGTTTGTCTATTCGACCTTTCTTACTCATACGTACCTACACTTTTATGTACCTAAATATTATACACATTTTGGGGAAAAATGCTAGTGTACGTACTTACATGATTTATATCCTGCTTCATTTACATGCTTTACCATACTTCATTTTCTTTTCATTAATACATATTTTTTATTTCGTGAATTGTGAGCGTTCATTTAATTAATTATCATCCAATTCTGTTGAATATTTTCAGATGTGACAAGATTATCTTATAAAGGCGGTGTAATTGGAGAACATGACATAGTATTTATTTAAAGATTACTGAATATAGGCATATGGCATTTTAATATTATCTTTATTGTCCATGTGCTTATCAAGAATTTAAAATTGATTATTGCCACAGCTGATGCCAATAAGATGCTTTGCATGCATATAAATATTAATGCAAAAATAAACGTTGAGCTTAATATTGGGCATCAGGTTTCAATTAAAAACAAAGTACACGTAGTTTTGTCTTATTAGTTGCATCTTAAATCAAGTGAACCTTTCTGCTTTGCGTCTAAACAATAAAAACAGACGTCATTTACACTGGTCCATGATACTAAAACAATTAATTCTTGTGCCAAGCAAATCATTTTAGTAAATAAAAGATTGCGATTGCCTTTTGTTTCCATTTACGTAATTATACTACCTGCAGTCTATCCACTTGAACAGAACAAAGACAGAGATGTTCACTGTTAGTTAACATGCAAATCTTCCGATATGAATTATCATAGATTGCCCATCAGAGCTGCTGTTCATACATCTTCGACCAAGGCTAATTACGTACGAGGGTATAAACTTTAATTTAGTCACTATCAATGAACCAAAACGGCTATTTATAGAAAATGCCGGAACATTCTTTCCGAAGGGTATAACGCATTTTTTGAACTGTTTAAATAAGGTAACGAGTTGCGATCCTGCGGATATATCAAGGTCGCGGTTTGCGTCACCAAACCGGACCACTAACTGGGCTGTATTGAAAAAAGGGCATTGCAATGAGGCTGAAGGTGGCCCGTCACCGGACTCGCTGCACTTGCGCACCTCCCGCGTACTTTTACACTTAACCATGTAGCGGATCAATGAACTCTACACTTCATAAATCAATCTTAAGAGTTCGACGCAAGTAATCAGCTTAAGCTGCAGTTGCAGCTACAGTTACAGTTGTATACAATGGCAGACATTGCGCATGCTCACGCAATGTAGATGATTTGCTTACACTTATTTAGTGGTTAGAATTTTACTTTATCATGGTTTTATGAAACGTATTACCACATATTACTTTCCAATTGTTTATATTACCTTATTTCTTTCTTACGAGTACTAGTTAAATTACATTAATATATTTTACACAAGGTGGACCGACGATCTGATTAAGGTCGCGGGAATCCCTTGGATGCGGGCGGGACAGGACCGATCTGTGTGGAGATCATTGTAGGAGGTCATGCCCAGCAGTGGCAGCATATATTGGCTGAAATGATGATGATTTTACTCGAATAAAACACACTGCTAATGGCGATTAAAGTCTTGCTTTATTCTCACTAGAAAAAATAGCAATAGGTATTTCTATAATTTTTAGCATAACAGTCATATTCAAACTAACAGATTATCTAAAAAAATTGCATACTCCCTTGTTATGAACAAAACTTGACTATAATATAATATCTTACCATAACTTGATCAAATCATGATATTATATGGTGTTGCAGTGTCCATGGGCGGCGGAATTGCTTACCATCAGGTGATCCGTCTGATCGTCTGCCACCTCTCATATAAAAAAAATATTATATTGCTACGTAAAATAACTAACCTATTTATTATAATAATCCAAACAATGTTTTGGTGGAAAAAGCCGTAGTAAGTTTTAATGGCCAGACCGGTCTGTGGTCTCTACATAAAAAGTATGAATTGAATAGACCGGCGCGGCGTGTGGAATTATTACCTTCGTTACTTTAAATTACAAGTCACAAAATCAGAGACAAAACATAATTCAAAGTCCGGGTTTGATACGATAATCACAATTATTTCTGCGTCAACAAAATAAAATGTAACGGATTTTGCGTCTGGGTATTTTGGGACTCCTGAGCTCTTGGTTATTTTTAACACAACTCACACAAAGTGACACAAATTCACCTACCTGTATTTTGTAAGTGTATCTTACTTAATTTAACACTAAAGTTGACAGATAAAAATATTTTTTGCTCTTTGCAGGGCTAGGAGATGTAAGGGCAACGCTCGTCTATCTATAAGATTATCCCAATACCTAAAGTAGGTACTCGTAGCGGTATATTAAATACTCATTTTTGTGGATTCTGTATTTCGATATACGAGCGCAAAGCCTAACGACTGGCAGGATAAAATAAAATAGCCTACCTTAACTTTTTTCACAATCAACAAACAAATTTGAATGCATTGTTGTTTCATTGAAAAAATAAAGGAATGTTTCCTTTAAGTAAAACTAGTAGCCCGCCCTTATTTTGTTTTGGGACCAAATTTTGCTACTTAGTTCACCATGGGAGAGCCACGCTCCGGCATGAATGGGCTCGACCGGAGTGATTCCACGGCCTCACAGAAAACCGGCGTGAAGCAGCACTGTGCTGTGTTTCGCTGCGTGATAGAGGCACCAGACGCACAATACGGGGGAAAAGCGGGTTTGAAGGTTGGCAGCGTAAATGTGACTCCAATGCAGTCTTGGGTGTCCATGGGAGGCGGCAATCGCTTATCATCAGGTGATTCGTCTGCTCGTCTGCCACCTATCTCATAAAAAAAGAGTTCCAAACATTATTGGCGCTGGGTGTTGAATGCATCGCGCCAGTATTTTGCCTTTTTGATTCGCATATATGCCTTGTCGATTACTATACAAATAACTTTTTTAAATTAGAACAGATGTGCTAACTTAAGGATTTCAGGAAGTTTCCCTCTAGTCCAGAATACGCCTATCACACAGCACTTTCTAACAGTGCCCTAAACACATATACGTATTATTGCAATACATAAAGTACTACCCTTTGCCCACGGCTTTTCTCGCGCTAAAAAGAGACAAAATGTACACTTTACTCTTCATCTCCTCAAGTATCTCCACTTAAAAATCACGTCATTCCGTCGCTCCGTCGTGAAAGACGGACAAACAGACAGACAGACACACACACTTTCACATTTATAATATAAGTATAGATATCTGGCTATACAGAGTGTATCTGTGAACATTTACACAACATTTGTTCTAACACTTTTGGAAATTCGCATGAAAAAATTTCAACTTTTCATACAAAGTCGGTCACGTGACTTGGTTATTTTGTATGGGGAGTCGAAAAAATTTTTGTCGGTTTGTAATAAGGGGGAAGAAGTATTGATACGAAATTCTTAATATCAATTCTACTTCATAAATTTATAGGATACCAGTTTTGATATTAGTCTCACAACGCACTTACGTGTTTTGCCACTATGATGCATGTAGATTGAACATTCTGTTCTGGTTTAGAACCCTATAAATCACATAAGTTTTGTGCTTAACTATAACTTGTAATAATACGATCACACCCATTCCTAAGTAATTTACCAAATTGCTCGATTGATCAATACTGATGAATGAAGTTTTAATTTTCCCATAGAATATACAACCTACAAAGGTTTGCTTAGAATATTCCTTAAAATTTGAAAGCTACTTAATAAGTGTACAGTTTTATACACTTTTCATACTGACGATGCTTAAATGGAACTCTACAAAAACCAGAAACCATTAAATGCAAACACCCAGAAAAAGAAACTGATAGAATATAAATACCTACTTAAGTAGCAAAATAGGTATACAAGATTTACCTTGGTTCAAGTCCCCGTTAAACAGATAAGTAAAAATCCTATTAGGATGTACGTGTCGTTTCACAACAATATTATCGGTAACAACCGTTAAATAACGATTAAACTTGCAAATTCTCGTAACAGTTTTAGTTTTTAACGTTTTAAAATCCGGTATTATTTGGGAAACTTTTTGACTTCGGGATTGAACTTTTTACGTTTTTCGTCGAACTAAGGAAAACGCGCGTCTTCGTGGATTGAATGAACTATAATAAACTTTGACCTTATGAAATTCCTATACTTTAAGTTGTATCTATAGATGGTAATCAGTTATACACCCTCATAGAAATTCAATGGTAATACACTGAAGTTACATTTACTTGTTTGAGCGACTGTTTGATGTAATTCTAAAATATACATCTATTGGGTTAATACTTGACTACAACTCCGAAGTTGTACTTATTTTGGTCACACGATTAGTAAAAATCCTAAACTATAAACATTTTTCAAACATGTAAGATATTTTATCATACCTAACAAATGGATTGGTGTCGCTCGTTAGGGGTACCCGTCGCCTTAAAAGCTAAATCTGTTACATACGTGACGCGTATGGCATGCACTACCGAAATGAATACACAGGATACACACACAGGATAGAGTAATACTCGTACTAGAAGGATATTGTTTAACGTCTGTAAAAAGCTGCGCAAAGTTGGTGTCCGCGTCGGCACCCTCGACGGGGCCACGTGCCGTACCTGCGTACTGCAGATTTAGCCCTTATGTCACTTTGTTGTCCGTCTATCTTTCTGTGTATGCATAAGGGTATCGAGTTGAAAAAAAAAATATTTACTCAAATCTTCTTAAGTATTGAAGGAAATTAGCCTAAAAATTACGTAAAAAAACATACGTTGCCGATCCGCGACAAACGCAGATTTGGAAATTTCAAGGGAATCAAACCTATGTTCGCAATAATGTATGAAAAATCTCAAAACTTTTACATATATTTTCAATTTAATCTTAAAAGGAAGGGAATAATAGAAGGTCGTATCTTTTTATTAGTTACTAGTTTAAAAGAAATCATATCAAATGACTTGATGGGCTCGTTGAAAAAAATATATTTTTAATTATATCGTTTAAAGATCCGAAATAAACTTGTCTGGTTTTTTTTAAATGTAGGCATGTACGCAAAATGTACCTGCACATATCTAAGGTCTATCTACAAGATAATTAACTGGTTTTATTACGTGTGTATGACCTCAATGTCTGCTACGACGCGCCGCGGAAATAGGAACCGGTCTACCGCCCGCGCCAGTTCGTTAAAAAGATGCTTTTGAAAGGAAAAGAACAGAAAATTCAGTGTGGGGAATTTTCACGCCACATGTACCTACATACCCACGCTCATTATGGCTAAAGAGATTATTTGTCATGTGTGTTCTTAAAGCGCATCTTTACTATGCATCTTTTCTATTTATGCATGAAAATTATGCACTCACCATAAATAATAATCTTTGAAGTTTAAGGATTAAAATTAGCTATGTTTATGTAGGTACTTAAGTCTAAGAAAAAAAATTGAACTTATTGGAATACTCCCGATATATTTATATAAAAAATGCATTACATTTTATATTGTAAGATAAAAACATCTGTATTCAAATGTATATCAAGCGAATGACCACTCGTCTACCTATAGAAAGAGCTAATAGCCGCTCCTTAAAAGAGTGGACTTGAATAGGCAGACCAAAAATCCTTTTTACCCGACAACGGCGAAAAAGTAGGGTTATGATTTCGACCTAAATGAGAATGTGTATGTTTGAGCGATGGTAGTTCAGTGGATCAGAACACGCCTTCTAAACGGGGGACCGGGTTCGAATCCGAGCATGCACATCCGGATTTTTCAAATGCATATGCATGTTTCTACCATTAGCTCGGCGGTGAGGGAAATCATCGTGAGGAAACCTGCACGTTTCGGATAGTTTCTGAAACATGTAATCATGATTCAGTTAGTCAGGTTCTCCTGTAAAGGGTTTCGAAGGTCAGACGGCAGTCGCTTCACTGTAATTACCAGACTCCCCAATCCTGAATGATGGTCTAAGCGTACCCCGGGCTCCAGAGCGATAGCTTTGGACGCATCCGGGAATTACACGCTAAGATGAGGGGGGAGTATATTATGTCTGTTCCCTCATAACTTCTAAACTAGTTATCATAATTGAACAAATGAGTCGTCGTTAAATGCTATATGATGTCACGTTAAATTAACTAAAGCGTCCTTTAGGGGACTAGAGTAAAGAACCAAAATATTATTTTTTCTTCATGGTGCCGTGTGGTATCAAATCCAAGACCTCTGTTAGTACATTTCAAATATGTAAACATTATTGACAAATATCCAAAATAAATTAAATCTAAAACTCGACTACTAAAAATGTGAAACAATATAATAAATTCATTTTCTTGTTTCATATTTTTTAGAGGGAATTTTTGTTTTTTTTTTGTAAATAGTCTAACGCTTGACCACAATCGCACCTGATGGAAAGCGACGATGAGGCCTAGGATGATACGCGTTTGCCTAAAAGATGCCTGTTCACTCTTGCCTTAAAGATTATAGTGGTCAGGAAAGACAGACCTCGGCAGTTTTTGTTTACAAATATAATGTAGTTTCAATTTACCTGTGTAATATAAAGTATAAACATGTATGTCGAGATAGAGTTTGGTAAGGCTCCGCGCTTTTTTAAGCTTGAAGCATCACGGGTCTTCTTGATGCTATTAGATCGGTCATTAAAAAACTGGTTTTCCGCACGTCTATGTTTCCAAATTCGGATAACCGACTCTTTGCTATATAAATTCACAAGCATGGGAACAATGACATTTTAAAACCAAAAACCCTAGAAATTTGAACATTTGTTACAAGAACTTAATATTTGCAGTATCATTGTTGCAATATTTTTAACAAATCTTTTTTAATATATTCAACGATGCGATGAGTTATCTTTCAAGATAAGTCGAAATAATTGAACTTGTAGGAAATTCCAACAAGTACTTGTAATTATAATCCTTAATATACAGCACACGTTAAGACGTAATGTGATGAACATTTGTGTAGTGTGACCGATATTTTTATTTCAATTTTAATACAATTTCATTCAGCTAATTATGAAAAATACTAAAATTATTGTTTACTTGGAAATAACTTCCGGAGCATGAAACCAGTATTTTTGGAATTAAGGCCATGACGTATCCAAGTAGGTAATTAAATGCACGCATCAAATATTTATATAAACTTTGAGAAATGTCATCTCTAATAATTGGCACATCTGAGACTAAACGAGATATTTTAAAAGTATTGATTTGACAATATATTTAAAAAGTATCCCGTTTAGTCTAAAATCGTACTAGTGTACCTATTAAGTCAAGTCAGTTGGTCAAATAGGTACAATAGGTATTTAAAATTCTAAAATACATTTAAATATTTCGCAGGTCATTCAACTGCTATTCATTACTCTTTTTTTACATACATAGGTATGTATTTTTATATAGCTAACCATTCATCCTCCCCTCAGATTCCTGATTAGAACACTACATATGTCTTTTCCATTAGGTATAGGTGCTTTGTCATTGTTATCGTCTAGATCAGATCAGTACATGTATCATTAAACCGGAAACAAAAGACACACGGAATAACAATGGAAGTAAGTTCTAGATTTAAAAACCGGATTGCTTATCGGCCCCTAATTAAACGAATCTGTAATAGTCAAGTACTAGTAAACAATAAAAATCTTCCCATGATTGTAGGTGGCCTTACAGCAAAGCAAATAATGGTGTAAATTAAACCATCACAACATGATGCGTCGTTCCATAATGGTGAAACATGGCGCATGCCAGCGCTCAGATTATTGCGCATTGACAACAAAAGCGGCGCAAGAGTGGAATACACACGACGTCGTTGACTGCGGGTCGGTTCAGCCTACCCGATACTACGTCAATCAGAAAAAACTAATAAATCAATATAGAAATCAAAGAAGATTTAAATATTTTCTACACCAGCTGAACTAGAGACTCAAATTAAGCCAAATCGGCTAATTACTTTGCTTTCCAACTGGTTTCTTTTTTCTAAAATGAACTAGCCTGCTTTGGTGCTATCATATTTATACTAGTTAAAATTGCACCTGAGTAATGATTCTATTAAAATTCTATAAAATTATCTTTCAAAACTGATGTAGTTGTTCGTAACGCATCGTAGTCGCTATGACGTCGTAGCGTCGCATCGACGCGTGCGCAGCGCGTTACGCGCCGGACTCGGCTCATGCGTCGTCCTGCGCCCTACGCTCTAATTAAGGCTCCAACCTTGGCATTACCCGTTAACTATCACCGCAGAATATTAGCGTAATCTTCACGCTATCGACGAAGGAGAATTTTCGCCGCTGACTCAGATATCTGACGAGTTCGTTAATTACTAAGTACTACAAACAGATTATTTTCTTTTTAACTCAATTGCTCGTGTTGAATGGCCATTTAAAGACAAATAGTAAGTGAAGGGTAAACAATTTTCCGACCCCGATGAGATTTGTCATCTCTCTCATCTTAGCGTGTTATTCGGTTACGTCCAAATTAAATAAAAAATATTTAATAAATAACTTCAATCAGAGATTTTAGTAAGTACATATTGTTTCCTATAAAAATGAAAAACTTTCTTCTTTCGTTTTTTCTATTGAGATTTCAATCTTGCATAAACCTTAAAATCTTGTTTATTAAAAGACCTTTTAAAAAAGGCACGACTTACACTTTGAAAAAAAAACTCAAATTCAAGATTCAAATGAAATATATTGTACCTTGGAGATAGAATGTTGAATTAAAATGAGACGCAATATCTCGGTTAGGATCGTTGAAATCAAATCAATGAAAGCTTTGGTATAGGTACATTTACCTACGTACAGCTAACATTACTCACTTGCATGCCCTTGGTGACTGCTGGAAATGGATTACGGAAACAAAAACCGCATGCCAATATTGAGATCATTAACTCGCTTCAATCTCGTTTTATAACGTCCTTATTTAACTAGTTCCTTTTTATGCAAAAATATTTCACAACATATTTACATAGGTTATTAACCTCATTAGGAAGTAACATAAATGTAAGTAGGTACGACGTAGGCAAATGGGT
This sequence comes from Marasmia exigua, assembly GCA_019059595.1. Classification (NCBI taxonomy): domain Eukaryota; kingdom Metazoa; phylum Arthropoda; class Insecta; order Lepidoptera; family Crambidae; genus Marasmia; species Marasmia exigua. Next base: position 15,250,850 of record CM032466.1, read on the forward strand.
TTAGAGAACAGCATAGAAATTTCCACTCAGTCTTCAAATGCAAAGAACAAAATGTTAAACGAGCGGAGTATTCTACATTAAAGATTTCAGATTCAGAGATATACAAAGAAAAAATATAACATTTTCAAAATCCGGATGAGTATTAAATCTTAACTTGCAACTTTTAGTGCCAAAAATGTGCTAATAAAACCACTCACTTTAAGGCCTTTGGCCTGCAGTGGGACACTGTCCCATGTTGGCTGATACTATTATATTATATCCTGCGTACGTGGCTGATCGTTGAGATTGACAGCCGTAGCCGTAATCGGTTGGGATATTATTATTATTATAACTATTATGCAAAAGTGGTCGCTTACGCACTGAGTGTTCAGGTGCACTGATCATGGAAGAAAATAACTAGAGGAAACCTACACATCCCCGATAGTTCTTATAGTAACAAATACAATTTTATTGCTTTAATCCTAATAATTAATCTTTGATTTTTATTAATTGTTTGAAAAACTAGAACTACAACACAATGTAAGTTTTTACATAATGATAAAGAAAATCTCTGTATGAGGTAAGATCCTTATGTAAGAATGCAATGCTAATGTCCATCGAAGAACGCTTTATACTAGTAAGTACAACACAGTCATAAGGCCGCGACCACTAGCTCAAGCTATGGGTGTTAATGGTTCAATAAAATTTACTACTAACTTATACAATTCAAAATATATTATATGTTTTATTTTATAGTCGGTAATTATATTAATTAGTTGTGACAAGATCACGATAAAAATAATAGCACGGATACTTTGTAGCATAAATTGTTTTGTACGAAGTATTGTCCAGTTTTATTACGAGTATGACCTGTTAAGCTGTGAAAAAAATAAGATATTTACATAGGTTCAATTCTAGAATTCTATTTTTCATGGGCTATTAACAATATATATATATTGTCTCATTATGAAAAGGAGAATTAATAGCTATGAACAAACTGTTTCGTTCAGATAAATGCCAACTACAATATATATTGAAATATTTATGTAAGTTTTTTCTAATCTTTATATACGACATAGTTTGAGTATATAGCCCCCTCAAAGGCGACATAGGTAGCTATTTATATTTTAAAGATAAAGCAACTGGTGCATTGTTTGAGTAAGCGACTACCATGACTGTATGTAGAAGTACCTACATGTGACAGGTAGGTACATCATATAGCTTTATGAAGGATAAATAAATGTAGTTACGTGTTTCTTTATAACCGTAAACATTTAGTCAGATGATGAGTTAGAGCATGGCCAGAATACAAATGGTCTTAATTTGAAGAATCACTATTTCTTGGTATGCACTGTGACAACCTTGTATATTATATTACCTAACAGGTAGTATCATCGTTGTTTAACTGATAAATGGAAGGCATACGGCAAAATAACTTAATATGTTAAAACTATCGATATGCTGTTGATATTTTACTGTTATGTAAATTTTGTAAGGTAAAGCTGCTGGCATGATCGTTAGCACCCAGGGAAGGAAAACTCAGAATTTATATCAAAACCCTCGCCAACCCGTCTGCCAAACGTGGTGAGTATGGCAATTACCCCTCATGTGATTGAGGGAGGCCCGTGCCCCAGCAGTGGGGACTTAAATTTGATGATGAAATTTTTGCCAATGCAAAAATTGCTTCAACTGTTTTTAAATAACATTTATGTATGTACAGCCACACATCAAAGTAGACAAACCTTAATATCAAATACTTTCGGTTCAATATCAATTGAGGAATTTTCGCAGATTGTAGTGACCTGATGTGTGTCCACCTGTACATATTTTTATGTGATAGGTAGCAGACGAACAGGCAGATCACTTGATGGTAAGCAATACGGTATTTGACTTTTTTTTTGTAATCAAAGACCTCCCAATTATAGAAACATCGTTGAAAGAATCCTAACTTTAAAATCACGTTAATTTGGGCAAACCCAAAACGCTCCACACAAATGCCGACTGGCATGTGACGTCACACGCATGTATTTTGTATGCATTTCTTTTGAATTTTGGTTGGTAGCTATATCAAATGTTTCATTTATGTCAAGGGTTCCATTATAATAGTTGGTGCAAATTGTATGGGTTATTCAGTGGTATAATATTTTTTTAATAATTTCATACTTTTAAAATGAACTTACCCATGAATCTTTGAATGACCATAAAACCTGAGAATTTTCGCTATTGCTAATATTTTGTAAAATCTCGAGCTTAGTGAAATACCCTATTGCCCCCGCCTATGAACACCCGCAACACCATACATATATACATGATATTGATAATTCAAATATTCTCATAATTTGTTACCTGAATTGATAATAAGAGAGGCTGTCCATCACTACTATTACGATTACAATTTGCAGCTAAAGAAAGGAATAGGAAGATTCAAGAAGTTAAAAAAACGGTGCGTGTCAAGATTTTCTTTCGCCGGTTCTCATTATTATCCTATCGAAAAAGAAGATGACTGACACGCCAAAAATACGAGTCTTATTCGTAGCACTTCTTAATGTTAACATGAGTGCTTCCTTGATCATGCAATGTCTGAGACACCCATAACATGACTCTTTAGTAGGGTGACGTAGTCGGTAAAGCCAGCACCTCTACATTCGTAGAGGAACATACATGCACACTTACCCCAGCAGTTTTCGGTAATAATAGCAGAGATAGGCTAGCGGGAGAGACAAGATCCGATATTCTGCTAAAAGTATATATACGATACGAGTAGCTATAACGAACTCTATGATATAAAGAGCAGCTAGAGTTGACTGAAGCACAGAAGCTGAGTTAGAGATCAGAGAGAGGGTTAGAACGATACCCTGAGATGCGCGTTTGATATACTCTATAGGGGATGTACAGTAACTATAGGTGGCTTCACTTTATATTGACTTATTGCCAAATTCATCTAACTACGTTCAAATGGTTCAGTTGGCACCACCGTCTATGTGACAGCCCTTTGTATTGACTACTAAGTTCAAATAAATGGCAGCAGTTGGCACCCTTCCCTACAGTAAACGCAAAGACCCGCGGCCTTTGAGTATATACTCAAAGCCCGCGGCAGACGGGAGATTACTTCAGTAATTAATAATGAATTATATACGACAGTTAAGTTGTACAAAATAGTGAAGTTCATTTAAAGGGAAGTAACTATTATACTCGATCCAAAGACTCGTGGCTGTTGGTGAGATAATTAATGAATGAAGTTACGTTTGCGTTTAGTACAGTCGATATCCCATCTAAGACTCCTGTGTTAACTGTGGCCGCTTCTGTTCAACTAAATGTTTGGCTATCTTTATACTGTGATAGGTCTGAACAATACAAGAAGTAGCCACAAACTAAAAGGATTTTACCCGGCCCCGAAAAATCTTAGATTTTTAGAGCCGGGTATTACATTTTTTAAGCTTTTTTGTAGTTATGTGTTTTGCCAAATTAATGACTAAAACAAAACTGCAACGGTTCTGACACCTTCAACACTTAAGAGCACATACTTATATGATCATCCACTTTCTGGACCAAAAGTCAATAACCATCTATCACGGGTTTGTTTGGACAACTGATTTCCTACACTAAGGTAAGTCAATAAGGTATTTGCATACAAATCCAAAGTCCTTTTTAAGACACCGAGCATGTTCGTACTCGTAACACTATAAATGCGTTATTGCGTATCGATAGCAATAAACACAAGGACACGTACTCTACCTACAGCTGTGCTTCTTTAAACTTTACCTCACCGCCCTGTACTTAATTAGGCCCGATTCGACCAAACTTTGTCCGAGAACTAATCTATGGTATATGGCTGTCATACTATACAAATCTGACGGTATACCATAGAATTATTAAGATTGGTCGAATCGAGCCTTAGCAATCAATATTATGAGCAAATTTCTATTTTCATTTAAATATGAGATTTGTGCTTAAGATGCATATTAACACGATCCAAATCTTAAAAGTCATAAAATCTGTGTTTATGGCAATTGTCGGTAAGCTGGGATCAGATAAAATACAATCACAAGCAAGGATTCTCAGGTAAACAAATTAACTGCCTATCACAGAAACAGACAAAGAAAAATATCTTGATAATAAAAATAACTAAATAATAATTCGAGAAGTAATATGTTATAGTAAACTGGATCATATTATGAAATAAAATACTCGCTAAATATGTAGTACCTAATAAAACATACGGACCAGAAAGGGGTTGAGTCGGAATCAAAGTAGGTACATACCGAAAAATCAGAAGTATTAAAGAGTAGGCACATAAATGAAAAGTGTGCGTAGTTAGCGCCTTTGAACTGAAATAAGATCTCGGAAATTTTCTTTCGGCTCCTCGAGTGCATGCAACGACTCGTTGCAACAGCGACCGAGCGCGCTTGCAACACCGGCTTCCGACACGAACGCATTCCGGACAATGGGTAGGAAGGCCAAGATCAAAGGTCATGGTTGATATTGGGTTCTTAGCATAGGTGCTACCAATTGACACAGAAGCTCAAACAATCAAGTTAATTCTAAAAGTTCTTTTACTTTCACCGACACAAAGTTCTGTCAACTATATTAAATAATAGAAAGAGTGAAATTGTCTTTAGTGGTTCTTTACCACTTTTTTATTTGGATATATTTTACACGATAAGAATACATTCCACAATAATTCCAAGATCAATGGTCTTGATTGATTACGGAAATACTACTCGGCATAAAAGATGGAAAAAATCGGACAAACATGATTTCCAAAACTAAGAATAATATTTACGTTATGCAAATCTTGTGTACAACAGATACAGTTTGGACTGCGGGCCTCAGAAATGCTAGCAGTGACTCAATAAATAAAATACAAATCAGCTGCAACGCAGCTCCTATATGTGTGACTGGATATTGATTGATCAACAATAAATTAAATATTATCCTGTACCGGCAAGGAACGATATCACTTATCAACTCAAGGGTACAATTTTATCACAATTATTTTTAATCATTAATGGACAAGCATGTGACCTCTAATGTGAAGTGAAGATCAGACAATACGAATACGAAAATATTGTTGAGTTAGGTAAATAGATATTTAGTTTTGAAAAGAGGACATGGTCATTTTGACAATAATGTCTTTTTAATTTAGAAAAATATAATAAGTATTTAATAGGCATACACTTTTATTAAAATAAGTAAACGCCAAATGTTTGTTTAGGTTTCTGTTATGAACAAAAGTTTAATTATTATTATTGAGCTTTTTAAAGTTTTTCTCTGATTTCACCAAACTAGTCATGTTTCAATATACTTGTGAAATGCCAATCACGCCCGAGGTCCTTAGACTTAGAGATTTGTATGGACGAATGTATGAAATCTCTACATTTGACATCAATGTCGAGTTCACAAGAATTACCTCTCTGGTTCACATTTCCAAAGAGCGATCGTCAACTAGTCATTAGCAATGTTAATAAAAACGCATTGTTTACTAAAACGTGGGTGTCCCTAGTGTCACTGCTACAGTTAGCAATTACTATCAGCCTTGACTCATTTATGAAAGAAATGAGAAATGTTTTGACTACGAAATCTATAACTATTTAAAAACGTACTCGTACTCGAATTGCATAATGACACAAATTCACCTGATAGAAACGTTATTACCTACTTGCTGTGGCGAATGACATATAATAAAAATAAATTAAACTGTGTAGTTAGAATCAATATTATTGCACAGTCATTTAAGTTCAACATGCGTAACAAATTTCAAACCAAATGAAAGCCACCTAAATTGACTTGTAAGATTTGACTTGACATGCAAACTTTGTAATAACTGCAATCACAGATAGCTCTTTACAATAATAATAATGTCGTGCATACCGATATTTCGATTATGGTGGCCAATCTCAGCGGTCAGCCATCGATGCAGGACATATTAGTGCACAAGTATTTACGCAGACACAAGCGCACTCTCTGTTCCCTTACCCTTATATTTCGATGGGATACCATTGTGAGACGACGACGAGATCAGGAGCAGGACCAACGGCTTAACGTATTTCCGAGGCACGGGGATACAAGACCGTCACTTTCCAGTTCTAGACTCTGGGCCGACACTGAGAATTTGTTAACAGAAAAACTCGTTTTCCAAAAATAAAATGGAAAATATCTGGTGGAGAGGATATAATATCTAAATCATATCATTGTATTCATAGATCAAATATTAAAGATACACTGTCATTACTTAGTGCGTCGCGTTCAGGACAAGTCGCGATCGAGTTCAATGCCGAAGGGACCGCCTTGCGACTGTGTGAAGCACAGAATAACCGCAGCTATTGCACAATGTTATTGTTAAGTGCTTCTCTATCCCTTTGCAGGGTTTTCTTTTTTTTATGTGATAGTTGGCAGACGAGCAGACGGATCACCGTAAGCGAGTGACGCCGCCCATGGACACCCGCAACACCAGTGGAGTCACGAGTGCGCTACCAAACTTCAAATCCCGCTTTCTCGATCATATTTGAAAATTACGTTTAAAGATAGATATGTAGAATGTATGCATGAATGAATGAATAAATATTTTTTTCAGATTAAAGCATCCGTATACACAGAAAACCATAAATTAGAACACAGACAGATACTAGAATTTCTTCCATTAACTCGTCAAATTAAGAAGAAAAATATGAAACGATTCAACATAATATATTTAAGATATATTAACGTACTTTTAAAATATTATAAAATTGATGATTAGAAGTAAGACCACGTATACTTATTTTCCACTGGGGGTGCGATATCCACATGCGGGCCGTGGCCACTAAAACAATTCATTATATCCATTTGTGAAATTGTATACTGAATACAACAACAACAATTCTGATAATAATTTCAAAGGTACGAGTAATTATAATATAATTTAAAAAGTATACAACACCTACTTTATTAGTAATTAAATTGTTTATAATTTGCTTAGTATAAAAGGTAGACAATACGACAAAGCGTCATAAGCAATCACCGACATTTTAGTTGATCATCAAATCTACGAGTAGGTTATACTATGAAGTCAACGTTAAGTAACCGTAACATTCTCGCAAACGAATTATTAATGCAGGAAGGAGGTTTTTATAGTCACCGATTTATTATTGCAAACCAAACATCAATGAAATTTCCCTAAGAAGCCTTGAGGAGGCTCCCACGATACTTGCACGATGCCGACCAAACGCACCAGAGAAATTCATACAAGTATCAATGGTTCCAACTGGTTGAAGCATATCCTCATGGGGAAGTTAATTTAAAAATGAATAAAAGGGATAATGCACTAGAAGGAACTGGACACCTTACCAAAGAGATGGCAAGGTTGCAAAAAAATATCGCTTACAAAATATTGCTTTAAGATGTCCAAGTAAGTAATTATGATCTTAAGATAAAGTTGCTAAATTGGCAACAACAACCTGCATACGACGCGAGACGTAAATTTATTTAACTGTACCTATGTACTTGTCTACAACCTTCGTAAAAATGTTTTCCTCAAGTTTTCCTATACAGCTGTAACGCAATTTTCCATAAATAATTACATCAGATACCATTGATGATGACAAACCATAGGCTTCGATTGCAAGTCGTAGTGGGTTATTTTAATTGGTTTATTTTTTTTTATTTTCCTACGAAACCGGATCGTAATAACGTAAAGTATCCACGGTACATCCTAGTACATCGAATGATTCGATGATATTTCAAAGAAATTCATTTATATAAAGTATCCAAGAAACCTAGAGTTAGAATTACCTTAGTTTGTGATAAACAATTGATTTTTCTGAGATTTATTAGTTTACCCATACTAATACTGTTTAATAGAGTTTACTTCTAACTGACGTATAAATCTATGTACCTATTTAAATATTATGCAATAAATAGTATCACATGAGTGAGACCTATAAAACAGTAGACGTGTGTATACTCTTTACTGAACGACTCAGTGATCCGACTCAGCCAGAACATTAGAGATTGGGCACAGTGTATCACTGTGCCCAATCTCTAATGTTCACTCCAAATTCTATCATTCGACTCAAATGGATTCTCTAGTCCTAATGAACTGAATGATTCGAATGAGGTGAATGATCCCGAAGGAGCCGAATGATCCGAATGAGCTATCCGAGTGAAGCCAAATTATCTGTATGAGCTGAATGATTCGAGTGAGCCGAATGATCCAAATGAGCTGAAAGTTCCGAGTGAGTCTAATGATTCGAATAAGCGGTTTGATCCAAATTCAGAGCAAAAGAGTAAGCTGTGGTCAGTTCGGGGGGAGTAGGTAACCGTCTTAGCGGGGAAAAGAGTAAGCTATAGGTGTTACATGGCACAGCAGGAGGAGATCGATTATTTATTCGTAACAAAATCAATTAATCACGGATCTATTTGAGAGTTGCTGTTCCAAATATGTGTTTCACTGTTCTTTGCACTGATACAGATGCAAATGTTCCAATCTTTTGAAAGATACGTTTTTGCAAGGTCTATAAAACAGATTTCTTGATGTTTCAGTAAGGATAGGTCCAAAGTATCCGCCTGGGAGGCTGTATAGAGTCAATGTTATAATGGATTTCTTCGATCTGTTTTGTATGATATGGCAATCAGGGAGCACCGCTGTTGTTTTAGTTGATATACCTCCTCCAGATGCAAAATATCACGTCAGATATGTTTAAGGTGACACCGCCAAAACAGCGCCAATTGATTTACATATATCGATTGTACAGATATTATAAGACAATTTTTTAAAAAGTACTTTAATGAATAGTTAAAGGAAAGTTTCTTATTTACTGTTAATATTTAACTTAAAATAGGTATTCATTGAAGTACTTTAAAAAAAATTCTCATAATCGCCACAATCAAAATGAATCATTGGTGGCGCTAGTATCGTCGCGAAGTCACCTTAAGATGCAATCTTCCCATTGATGTTTTGATTTGATTTCACGAGCGATACCAGAAATCCGACTACCTAATTATTCGTATATTAAATGATATTCGTTCACATTTATTACAATATATGTAAATGTAGATTTGTAAGTCTACCTGCGATTAATAACAACAATGTTTGACCGTTTGAGAAACATCAACAAAACAATCAAAACAACTCGGTACCGAACACCAAAATAACTAAGCTTTTTATAACATTTAAATTGATTAATAATGCATTAGATTACGACGTTTTTCAATCTCAGTATTGTTATAAACAAAGGTAAGACGTATAGAAGAAATTTAATCCTTCTAGAACAAAGTAAATCTATAGGTATATTAAATAACTATCATGCTTTACAAAGTAAACGGTATTAACATTATAATTATGTGAAGGAATAATAGCATCGTTGGGCTAGCTTATTACAATGTGTTTCCGCCGTAATGTTACATTTTTTTATCCTGTTAGATTAATAATAAATGCTGGAAACTCAAGCACGAGCAAAATAAACTAAACCAGTCGCGAGAAGAGTCAATGCTCGAAGGGACAATCCCGGACTTCTACCTATATCTACTTGTAGACAACGATATAGTAACAACTACCCGTCTTAAGGTGGATATTATTGCCACTCGCATGTATACGAGCTACTTAAACTTATACGCATAATGTTTGCTGCTTTGAAAATTACGCGTTTAGAGTGAATAATTTATTAAAAATTCATCGCATTAAATATATCATTCTTCCTAAAACAGTTGGAACATTCAATTCCGCGTTTAACATTCAGGAAACAATCTTATTTATCAAAATATTATTCAGATTACGTGGATTGTTAATGAACTTCAACTTTATTTAAAACAAAACGATATCTCTTCTAGAACAATGGACCTCTTAATCTTCTTATGGTCTGCCCATTTTACAATCGTGCTATTTATAAATTAGTCGACAAAATTACACCAACTGCAGGCTACGAGGAACTGATTAATTAAAATGATTGTTGTCTATAGGTAGTAGAAGTACTTTTCTGACTGACGGTGTCCCTGGCAATAGTCCTTTAAGCAATTGAGTTGACATCATGGGATAAACTTTCACGTGGATGCGTAGATTCGTGACGGAGATGGTCGCTAGGTAAACTGTTTACAAGTATATTGACGATTGCGTCTAGATCAGAGAATGCAAGTATATCCGTGACTTAGAAGATTCTACTAGTCGATACTAGTATCCTATTCTTTTGTTCTATGTTACCTTCAAGTAGCAAGATTCCTTCGTTGAAATAATTGTAGTTAACTAGATTTATTTCAGATTTTATAAAAAGTGAGTTGTTTATAAAGGTAAACCTACGGAACGCTATATTGCGAAATGCGGGTTACTTTCAGTCGTGCAAAAGATGCTTAGCATCTAAGGTTACGTTACGCTTAATCAAGTAATTTTGACTTATCCAAAGTACTTTGTTCCTTTATGAAATTAGAAATAGGTTGACTTATAATTTATTCTTATCTATGAAACTTTCATGTTTCAAATAAAGTCAATCAAACCATGAAATTGTTTACTCCAATACGTTGCAACTTGTTTTGTTAGCTTAAATGTTTTGAAGAGCTTTTGGTGTAGCTGAAATAAATTTTCGCACGTAAAAACTTACCTGCCTATTCAAATCTCGCACTAGTATACACTAAGGCACTGAAGCAAAATATTAATTGCAATATCCGCAAGTGTAGCTGCGGTTGGAACTGCAGGCGCGTGGACAATGCGCGGGTCACTCGGCAACTCGTAATGTGCGCGCGCGAAGCAGCCCACCGTATATATCACAGCGCGCTTTGACGTCATCGCGGCGAGATAAGGGCTGCGCACCTCAGATGCTGTAAGCGTGGTCTATCTTCGTAGATCTAATCTGATATCTGTCATCTCAGGTTTAGAAGGCATACCGACGCCTTGCTGTCAACTGCAGAGGGAACATATCAGTAGAGCGAGATGTTTAATTTTACCACTTCACTTAAACCCCATCTCCCTTATTACAAATCTAAGACAATTCCGGAATAAAACGCGTGCCAGCGCGTTTTAACATTGCCTGTTGGAACGGGACGATATGAGCTTGTACGGTAATAACTTTAGGTCGCAATTTGTAATAAGTAAGGTAGAATAAGTATTTTTTTTAAACTTCAAAAAAATCAGCAGACAAATAATGATTAATTGTAGTTAGTTCCTTTTTTTTCGTTTTTTCTTTAAGGCTTTGATAATATTTATCTTAGGCCGTGTGGTCCCCGGCAGAGTAGAATAGCCCACCCTCACTCTTACCGAGGTGTCGTAAAAGGCGACTAAGGTAAAGCTGCTGGCATGATCATCAGCACCCAGAGAAGGAAAACTCTGCATTTATATCAAAACCCTCGCCAACCCGTCTGCCAAGCGTGGTGAGTATGGCAAATACCCCTCATGTGATTGAGGGAGGCCCGTGCCCCAGCAGTGGGGACTTAAATGGGCTGATGATGATGATGAATATTTATCTAATTCCACTTTTTCGGTATACGTCGTTGGTTATACTTATATGGTCAAGACATATGAGAAACAACATTTTAATTTCCAATGCCAAATTAAAGGTATGTGGTTAACGTTTAAACGAAATAATATTATTATACGTCATATTAAAAAAAAATGTTGTAATCATTACAAAATGTCAACAGCATACAATTTGATCACAAGGTCCAAATTGAAGGAAAGTCTGCTACGTGCAAAAGAAACTATCCCCAATTTACTATCACATCAACAGAATATTGCCGAAGCTTATACCAAACATTGACTGGCAAGCATGCGAAGGAACCAAAGGCCAAAGGCATCTCGAAGACTTATTGGAATTGATGAAAAGAATCTTCCACGACTCAAATGAATATGGATCCTATTACATATAAGATAAATTACTATCAAATAGATAGATAGATACTGTAACGATGGAGAACTCCTTCGTTGCTGGCTGTCGGTTTAATGTCAGTCATATATACGAAAATGTATGCTTCTGAATATGGTCTCCTGAGGGGAGTGTTAAGAGGGCTTAGAGAGGTTACTTGTAGAGGGCCACCGCCGCGGCCGACGTAGTAGTTTTAACTAGGAATTGAGCGCGCCCAGTCGGCGCACAGTGAAAATAGCAAAGTAATGGGATAGTGAACCCCCGCACGTTTCGCGTAACCATATATTGTTTATTTTGCTGGTTACGAAAACTTACTGTACAGTACAGTACTTGCGGTATTTAATTCATAAAAGGTATAAAACCAAACCTTACAATACACGACCTAAAAACCTTAAAAGTTAGGTAGACAGAGATAAAATGTAAAATTTAGGCAGTATTATCGCTGGGAGCAATATCTTCCAGACATGCCTTAGGTAAAGGACATTAGATAGATTATACCTACCTACTACTTATTTTTTTGTATGTGCATGTGATTGGTCAATTTTTATAAGTCTCCGCTTAATTCCGCGCAGCTCCACTTCTGTGGAAAGTCAGCCTTAAGATAACGAGAAGGGCGAAACGTGATAATTGGTGATCATGGTGATCATTCTAGGTTTTCGACGCGACGTGTTCTTTCGCTAAAGTTTAATCAACGGTAATCAGCTGTGGACATCTAAATCGCTATGTACAGTCAAAGAACGAAAAGGTTCGTCAGTTTTCAAATCGATTCATTTGATATGCTATGAGCACTTATTACCTTTCGTAAATTTGTCAGAGTAATACCTGTTGCACAGAAAAATTATGCTTAACTGTTAGATCAGAAAGTTGAGATTTGCTTATAGCAACATTGATTCCTTTTGATGTATAGAAAAATTTAAGGAGGGTTGGCAGATCTTTTTAAAACGGTATGTTCGTATGTTCTGCGTTAAGTGGTAAGCGTTAGCCTATAGCTCTTAAAAAACTGATTCTTGCCTTGCAAGCGAACATTTACCTTAAGGTGAAAACCTTTTTATTCTCCGTACCGCACTTACATTATACATACCTACAAATCAAGCCGGAGCTGCGTAGTCTCAATTTTCCATCTGCCAAGTGCAACATATCCGCTAAGTATATCCTAGCCTTAGATTAAGTTTTGATTGAAAAATTTGATTTAATCTTAGATCCAAGAGGATATGTCGTGTGTATTGCCCTCCTTAAATAACCCTTCTGTAGATTGCTGGAATATTTAAATATGTGTTATTTGCCGTTACTCCATTCTGCCTCAATTGATATTGAACCAAAGGCAGTGTCAAAAGCAACAACAAAGACAGAATACTTTGTTGTTGTAACTCATACCGGTATTTTGTTTTTGTGTAGTAAATGTGCTTGAGATCAAGGTGTGAGTCGGTTGAAGTAAATTGACAGTTAAATGTATATTTTGACATATGGCTTGTCTGCACATATACTAAAGATGACAGTATAAATTTCTCTTTTAAAGATTTGTCATTTACATGTATATATCCACAGCATAGCAGTAGCATGCAGTATAAAACTTAAAAATAAAATACTTACCCAACCCGAGGGCCTACAAGAGAAACCGTCCCTTAAGCAACGAGAATATACCAATCGCATCCAAACAAAAGAAACTACACCGGACAACACTGTCACCGCTTCACAGTGGAGAAACTTCCATAAAAGACTAAAAAAATTGGCAGTTCCTATTTCTGCCGCACCATCAAGAAATGGAACTCGTTGCCGGCGCATGTATGTCCTTCTTCCTACAATATGGATTCCTTCAAACGAAGCGTGAAGAAACATCTCGCGGGCCAGTATGGCGGTGCCAACGGAGGTGATGCCCTTGACATCGCTTCCGTTGTTATTGCAACTTGGGCTCTTCTCTTGCTTACTATCAGGCTGAGGAGAGCCAATATACTGAGCCTCTATAAAAAAAAAGATGCACAGCGCGTATGAAAGGGAAGGGGATAAAAATTCGGTACGTAAATTCCGTATCGTTGTTTTATAGAAAATACTAGACCAAATAATAATTACAACTATTTGTAGGATTTTGGTCTCTTGAAATTTAAAACTATACCGTCCATAGACAACACGAGTCCAAGATCGTGTGGGAGCATAATTCCACAAACGAGAATTTATAAGTACTGTAAGGATGGCTTCGGTCGAGAACGTTTAAATTTGTGAAAAATAACGAGAGATCTCTAAGTTGTTTCAAGCTAGGTATATGAACCACAAAGTCTTTGACCTCCATATAAAGTAGTTAAATTGATCTGGTCTTAGGTTTGTTTGCGCCATTTGATTCTAATTAGGCTCTATCTTTTATGGTAAAAGTAGGATTCCATGGAATAAAGTTGTGTTTGATGTTAAATATCTCGACATTAAATTTTCAGCACGAAAATGTGCCCAAGCGTTTTATGTATATGATGAGTTTATTGTTTGTTACCTACTATATTATTTCGTAAGACTTTACAAAAAAAAATCTTTTCAGTTTTTTTTTTGTAAAGTCTTTACTTAAAAGGTTTTTGAATAAACTTCCCCAAATCAGTTTATTTTTCACATAAAAAAATATTATATTGAACATTAAAAAACATTTGTGAAGGTTTTTCACAGATAGAGTACATTAGAGACAGAAACAGAGTAGGTTGATCTAGTAGTGATTGTAAAATATATACATACAACACTCACAAATTTCCTATTAAAATCGTCTCTAATGGCGTGTATTGTATTTCGATTTAATTTTACCAATGTCGAGTGACTAATTAGACTCGCTTTTCATCCTTTATTAAGAATTAAGTTCAATTCAACCATCTCGTAACGAATGACTTTTAAAAGACGTGAAAAATGTAGGTACTTTTTAAAATCTTGAGCGCTCAGATTGCTATTATGTCTTTAAGTTTTAGAAGAAAAAGGAGCCGGTCGAGGTGGATCCAGTTTCAGATCTGTAATGGCAGTTAGACCTGGTCAAGATCTTGCATTGTATCATATACAGGATATTTTTATTTGTGAACAATATGAAAAGTTGTAGTGTAATCGAAAGAGTCGGAATAACAGTGGGAGAGCTACTCTTCGGCATGAATGGGCCGGCTCGACCGGAGTAATACCCCGTCCTCACAGAAAACCGGTGTGAAGCAGTGCATGCGCTGTTTTGCCGCGTGAGTGAGGGTACCGGAGGTCCAATCCAGGGGAAGGGGGGTTAAAAGGTAAGCAGCGCACTTGTTATTGCAGGTGTCCATGGGCGGTGGTAATCGCTTACCATCAGGTGATTCGTCGGCTCGTCTGCCATTTATATCATAAAAAAAAGGAAGCAGTTGGTCCATATTTAAGTCAAAAGTGAATTGATTTGTCAGATGGATAACTGTAGGTATTATGGAATAATACAGAACCTATGGAGGTTATCATAAGTCTGTGGTTATCATCATCCTCTCAGCTAGCTATTCCGCATCCAAAGCCATTGCTTTGGATCCCGGGGTAGCCTTGTACTTTGACCCAGGGATTGGTGAGTCTGGTAATCACAATGAAGCGACTGCCGTCTGACCTTCGCAACAATTAGACAGAAAAACCAGACAGTCTAAATCATGGTTACAGGTTTCAGAAACTTTCTTTTCGGAAAGTTAACAGGTTTCCTCACGATTTTTTCCTCACTGCCGGGCTTGTGGCAGAGGTGCATGATCAGATTCAAAGCTGGAACCTCCCGCACGTTCTATAGAATGCTGTTGCTAGCTCAGTGGTCCCATAAGAAAACTTATAAGCAATTGTGACCGAAACATCATTTCAAAATTTGAAAATAAGTCATCATTATCATAATCTCAGCTCATTCCCAGTTGCGTCTGAAACCCTTGCTTCGTATCTCGGGGTACTCGTCCGCTTGGACCATGACCCAGGATTTGAGTAGTCTGGTAATTATCGTGTTGGTGGTGGTTTCGCTACGTGGGTGAGGGTACCGGAGCCCCATCCGTCGGAAGGGGGGGTTTTCAGGTTGGCAGCGCACTTGTGACTCCACTGGTGTTGCGGGTGTCCATGGTCAATCGCTTACCATCGGGTGATCCGTCTGCTCGTCTGCCACCTATGCCATAAAAAATGTACATTAAAAATTAAGTATCGTAAACATTTGTGATTCTTTCCTTTCCACTTAAAAACTTAGAGAAAGAAGAAAGTAGAAACTGTTTTGAACTCTACGTTTGTCCCATGATCACGAAATAATAAAAATAAATTGCGAAAATTGTAATAATATTGACAATCATGTCCAGTTAAAAATGAATGAAAGATAACATTTTAATTAACATGTACAACTAACTTAACGCCTTAATAAAAATAAAGGATAAATTTAAATATTAACAAATTAAAATAAGATAATGTAAAAGGTGTCAGATATCGCACACGAACATGCTACTTACTTCACTTTTAAGTGTTAAAGGAAGCACCCACACTCACTTGTTAAAATTTAATTTAACGGTCAAAAACGGTCGATAACATAAAAAATAAAGACACCTTTCTGGAGCACCACATAGGTCGCTTATTTCTCTGTAAAAATATGTAAGGTCTAAAAACTTACCATAGTTGTTATTTATTTTCTCAACATTTTTGTATTTTTCTCAGATCAGGTTTAACGTACTCCTCTCTTTTAAATTTATAGAAACGCTTGGCGGAAACGTCAAGAGGCCAGATAAAACTTGAAAGTTCATCTTGTGCTCCGACATTCCGACAACCTGTCTGATTGAGGAATATAATCACTCGAATCGCACACATTTCATGACAGCTACACGTCTGCCTGCGTTATCAAAGGGAAATATCAAAACAAACTTTAAGTCAACCATCTTCTGGACCATCTGTAAGAACACATATTTTATTTTTTACTATACAAAGCGAATTATTGCATTTTGGCTTTTTACGTGACTTACTTTTTGATCTTTAAGGGTGTTTTTAGTCCACGCTGCGGCGCTATTTGATATTTGTGACATTTGAAAAAAAAAACGTAATGTCTTTTTTCGTGCAAACATCATTGTCAACCAACCGTTATAACCATAAAATACATAGTAATATTGGTATAATAATAACTAAGATTGAAAATGTAATTAATAATGATTATACCTGCTAGATATGAATGGCTTCCTTGAGTACACTACGAAGAAATGTTTTGTGAAATATGGTGCAATAAGCTGTTAAAAATATAAAAGTGCAAATAAGTTTTTATAAAATTGGACTTAAGGAAGCTTAACAAAACTTATTTTTATACTTATCTGCACACTAAATTACAAATCTAGTTTATTTCTTAAACTTAGTTTAATATCCTCCTATCCTCAACAGAATAAAAAATATTTTCTTTTAGCCATTTAGTTAGTTTCTTTTTAAATATTCTGTTTGGTAGTATTTCATGTCTTTAGGCAAGGCATTGAATATCTTTATACACATTCCGTCACACTGACGTATATATTAGGCAAATATCAAATAACAAGTTTTTTTTTTATAAGGTAGAGTAATTAATATGTTTTACGTAAATGTGTGTTTAAGGAGCGCGTAAACATTGTGCGTTTAAGTTATTTATGCGAATTGAGGTCCTTTATATAGAATAAGTAGATACGTTCACATATCGTTAAATGTATCACAAAAAAACCTTTAGGTCTAAGTAAAAGGACTATAAGTAACACTTTAAAAACAAAAAAAGGAACTTATCGACTGGAAGGTGACCAACTCTTATTATTTTGTATGTATGAGCGGCAAAATATGTGACGCAACAGATTTATAAAGACCTAAGAGAAAAACTTACAGTTATTGTAACATTTTTATATTGTCTTGCGCACGCACTTGTAATACCATTTTAGTTATATGATGATGCATCGCTGTTTATGTTCATTACTTACAAACAATCTTATAATTTACCATCACGAGAAAAAACATTCTTAGGTCTAAGGTACTTTCCCTTCATGTCCCATAGT
Organism: Marasmia exigua; assembly: GCA_019059595.1. Classification (NCBI taxonomy): domain Eukaryota; kingdom Metazoa; phylum Arthropoda; class Insecta; order Lepidoptera; family Crambidae; genus Marasmia; species Marasmia exigua. Next base: position 15,268,620 of record CM032466.1, read on the forward strand.
CTTGGGACGCTGGCTACAGAGCGCTGTATACTAGGATAAGTTAATAAAGTTTTTTGAACTTATATAAAAAAAATATTAACACAAATGACCTTAAGTATTCATACAAATATTGTCAATCTCTAAAATATAGAATTTCCGAGAGAGGCAGACTTTATTATTCACTGCGCTAGTTTTCAGATTCAAGTCTTTCGAAAGTAGCTCTTCAGAATCATTATAGAATTAGATACCTATTTTTATAATAATAACTACGGGCACCATTATTTTTGCAGGAAATCAATCCACTTCCTCTTCTTTGAGCAAGTTCGGTGGGAACAAGATTTTTATCCGCAACCGGACGCTAAAGACGAAAAAATACAAGAAGTTATGTACGTGTATTTATAGAATATGGAATTTCACTTTATTATATTGATATATGAAGACAAAGATCTAAAAAATTAATGGTGAAAATACATTTTTCAAAACCAGCTTTATTAAAGTCCTGTCAAAAGCATAAAATAAGCTTTCAATGTTATTACAACACTCAAATCACTAATGATTTGAAAGCTTATTTAACCTTTTAAAAGCACTTTTACCATTTGTTTGTTTTTACCAGTAAATTTATTTTTAACTTTTTAGTGCGGTTTCCTTATAGGCCCAGTGGATATCATGGCACCCAAGTACTCGTCAAAACGAATAAAATGAGCCAAAACTCGGTGAGTTTGTATCATTTAATTACTGAGTTCCTATGATTAGATCAGCTCCATGTCATAATAATATCGCATTGTTATCCGACTTACACATGTAGCAAAATATCAGCTTATTCGGTAACCAAAACAAGTCGGTGGGTCTTAGGAGCCGGTCTACTATTCTTAGAAACTCTTTCAACCTTATTATAAATCGCAATCTAAAGTTATTACCGGTAAAGTTTTTCGTTCCGGGATTATCCTTAGTTCGCGATTTGTAATAAGTGGGTTCAAGTCAGCCAGTTGGTCTAAAACAAATAAAAATTAGAACGTAACATATTATTGAAGTCGTATGAGTTGAAAAATTTTGTCTAACAGTCCGATTTCGCGGATGTTCATGGGCGGCGATGATTACTTTCCATCAGGTGACTCGCTTGCACGTTTGTCCGCCTCTAGCATAAAAATAAAACATTTTTTTCATATAGCCGATTTGTAAAGAGATTTATTCTTAAGTTAATAATCCATTTAGAAATTTAGATTAGCAAAAGATACATGGGTTCCAATTTCTTCCATGGGGAAGACTGTCGATAAAACTTTAATTGTATTATTAACTTAAGAATAAATTGCAAAAAAAATCTATAGCCCTTTGATTTAATCTCTTGTTATTATTCTAAGCCTATACCCAAAAAAATCTTATTGTATGGAGTTTTTTTGAGAAGTTGTGTTTTCCATACTAACATTTCTTTCAGTTTCAAAGTGAATATTAATGCTAATGTTTGATAATTAACTGTGTTTTAACGTTTAGGTTTGAACTTGTGATCAGAAAAAAGCATTGTTTAACCTAAAAATCATGAAGGATGAAAACGTCAATTCTGCCTTACAAGTCAAGTGTCAAGACACTTTATAGATATGTCTAAAAACGACAATCTCATAGCTGAACCCTCTATGGTATAGGCTATCTATTCTACTTTTGAAAAATATTTTTCATTTAGGCCATATTTTATTTATTTCGCTGACTATAGTATTTAAAAGCAAAACTTTATGCAAAATTTGTTTCTCTTCTCAAATCATCGACGTAGCATAATAATATTAAGCAAAATCCATATTGACATTGTCAAATTAGCAACAACTTCGTTTTAAAAAAAAGTGTTTTCATTTACATTTGAAGATTGGATTAATTGTTAAATCTACTAATGACATCTCAAAACAGGCTGCTTTCATTTACAAATCAAGATTTCCCTGGTTTAATTTTGTAAATATTAGTATTTTAAATATCAAATATAGAATTATGGGCTAGCTTTACAATTAAAATAATTTGGTGAGGATGTCCTACATAGTTTCAACTGAAGTGGTATAAAGATGTTGTCAGTGAAAAACAACATTGTAATTATTTTTTTTGAGATAATTATGTAGTACTTACTTACACCACAATAACATATTATTTTTGAAATTAAGATAAAACCTACGCGCAAAATATAGTTATAAATCATTTTCAACAAGTTTCGGGAAACAGCCTCGAGCCTTCGATAGAAATGTTGTCTAGAAAAATAAAATAAGAACATTGCGGATATAAAACAATCTGAAACAAGTTTAAGTAGTATCTCTCTGTGACTGTGTGACTAAGTACTTGCGTTGCGTGTAGGTACCTAATAAAAATCACCGCAGTCAACACCAGAATCTATAAAGCTACAGTGAATAGGCGGCCGCTTCTGGGTAAGCTCGCTCCATCTTTAGATTTCTTCAATTCAATTCATGCGTTTATTGCAATCATGTTGTACATTACAGGTATTGATTGATATATTTAGTTCAAACATGAACCCTGATAGGGTATCGCAATATTGGCATACAATAAATAAATTATAGAATGACATAACACATAAGGATTTGATTACAGAAGTATATAACAATGACAATATTACGTAACAATGATAGTATTATTTATTTTATTACATTAAACAAATTTGATTTTGAATTTATTTTTAACCGACTTTAAAAAAAGAGGTACTCAATTCGACATGTATTTTTAGTTGGAAAGTAGATAGTCCCGGATTGGTACCATGATCAGGATATCAGGATCTGATGATGGGATCCTGGAAAAATTGAGGGGAACTTTCAAATTTTATAGGGACACGTAATGTTTTTGTATTTTTTTTCAAAACTGCACCAGTATTTACGCCTGACTGTATTATTGTTTTGGCTCTGCTGATGATGGAAGGTCAACTCCTCAACGGTAAGGAGTTAAAGGACTCTTTCAATACTCACAATTACTTTGTTAGTTATTTGGCGGGGGTGAAAGGGGGTAGGGAGAGAGGTGCTAAAAAAAATGAGAAACCTAAAATTTTAAAAAGGTATTTTTTAGTGTCTTATTTTTTTACCAAAAAATGTGACACTAAAAAGCTTGAAAAAAAATTTTTTGCGAAAAAAAACCGCCTTCATAAACCACGAACTAAAAAGTTTAAAATAATATTTTTAACACTTTATACACTTCAAATAACTGTACACTCGAGAAAAGGTTTTCTCTCTCTGTGGAATAGATAGATAGATAGATAAACTTTATTGCACAAAATACACAACTTAAGTACTAGGCATTACAGAAATAATTGATTGTTGTATTCAATTACACGATAGTATTGGGCGCCGACTTCGGTAACACCATTTCTCGAGTGTACTGTTATTTGAAGTGTATAAAGTGATGAAAATATTATTTTACACTTTTTAGTTCGTGGTTTATGAAGGCGGTTATTTTTTGCAGAAATTATTTCATTAATAAAAAGCTCCGCTTCTCAACACTAGAGATCAATGTCAAATTCAAGCCCGTAAAAAATAAAAAGGAGATTGCTTTATACAAAACTCTTTACCCCCTTATTACAAATCGCGAACTAGGGATAGTCCCGGCACAAAACTCGTTCCAGCTCCTTTTAACATTGCGTGTTGGAACGGGAAGACATGAGATTTACGGTAATAACTTTGGAGGGCGATTTGTAATATGGAAGGTGGAATTTTGGTCCGAATAAACAAGTAATACCTATATTTACAAAAAATATATACTTTAAGTAATTGCAAGTTGTATGTATGATTTATAAATGCCTTAATAAAATTTTATAGCTGATCATTTCCCATATTGGTATTACCTCTTTCTTGTAAGTTAAAGTTCACAGGTGGACCGATTCCCTATAAACTGTGGTAATATTGCGACACTTAATCACATTTATTATAAACAAAGAAGAATAATAGCGTTACTTCTTATTACGCCAATTCCTTTCATGGTAAAAATAACCGCGGAAGGACATTATTATGCTCCTTTATTAATTTAATTTCCCTTTCAAAATCTTTATATATACGTAGATTAAGATTGTAATTTCATAGTGAGATCGATCAGACACGTACTATGTAGGTAAGTACAATATACAAAATTAGTGGATTGTATCATCATAAGGGAGCAAAATAATATTTAAGGCGACGGCGTTTTTTCGAATCCAGAGCAAAGTGAGAGAAAGATTATTGCTACCACAGATCATTTAGATTGTATGATCTGTGATTACAACGCACTTATAAAGATGAAAAACTAATTAAGGTGAAGGGGGTTATACCCCACTAGCGACGCCAATTGATTTTAATTGTTAGCAACTAAACCTGATCTATGTCAAACAACTTCGGGGCTTCAGTCTCTCTGTAAATACCAATACTATTTATTTAAAACTTATAGTTAGCAATTCGATCTGCTTTTGCACTCGAATTTTGGAAATTGGATTACCGCAAAAAGCGGCCACTTTTGGCGTGAATCATTTTTTTTAGTACAAATCAGACCCTAAATTTGGGCATGGTTATTAAATAAATAGTATAAGTGTTTGCCGAGAGACTGAATTTATTAAAATAGATTTGTTTAGGTAGCTAACAATTCAACTGGCGTCGCTAGTGTGTCCTACCCGTCGCCTTAAACGTTTCATATAAGTAGAAAATACCACCGTTGAGTGCATATCGTCCTTTTTGAATACCAACCGGCCAAGATCAGAAGACACTTCAGTGACATTGAAATGGGGGGTACAATGTCGCGATAAAGTTACCAGTAATTATTATTTAAAAATATATTAAGTTGGTAATTATTATGATGCGTGTGAGAAATCTATTAATTATTAATTGTTACGAAATTAAGACAGTAAAGACAGTTGTTTTAATTAATTTGTTTCATACAAAACGGAACATCTCTACATTAATGTATGGATCAGATGAATTTTTCAACATATTTCTTGATTCTGAATAGTCTGAAAAAGGACTTTGTAAATTATTATACCACCATCGTCATTTCAGTTTATTATTTATTAATATTGTCAATATCCATCCCTTGTCACTCCGTTTTGTCCTGAAAGACGGACAAACAGGCGGCAGATTTTTAATATTACTAAGTGGTATGGATACTAGGTGGTTTATGTAGTATTGTTTTTTTTTAAATAATAAAAATAAATAAATAAAATAAATATTTCATAACATCACATACATTGATCTGACTCCGAGATAGGTAGCTCAAGCACCTGTGTTACGGATATCAGAATCAACAGCGGTATTACAAATATATACATATAATACTTTTTTTTTGTAAATACATACTTATTATACATACAAACAACCAGACCAATACAAACAGACATGTTCATACACACAAATGTTTGTACTGTGCGGGGATCGAACCCGCAACCCTTGGACCAAAGGCAGCGTTCACTACCACTGTTCCAAACGGGTCGTCATAAATAATACTTTTTTGGAAAATATAAATAAACTACAGCTCTACTAAAAGATCCAGGACATTTAATAATAAAATATCGTTATCATGACGCAGTAATGGATATCTACTAATCACGAGTACACTACTTAGGTTACGTAATTGTGTAACTGCAGTGCAACTTAGTATGATGTATTTAACATAAAATAAATGTGATTCAAATTAATAGATTGCCCTTTATCTAATTGAACTGCATGTCATTCCACGATATGTTAATAATATTGTATGTATATAATAGGTCAATGTACTGTAGCTAAGAATGTGGTATTTTATATCAGTATGATCAATTGCACTTAACTAGAATAAACTATTTATCTACCTAGTGATTTAAAACGATGTATGCTAATTTGATCATTTGTAATACTTTATCTAAATATTCAGTTCTAGTTCTTAATAGCTTTGAAACATAAATTAAATGAGTTATTCTGTTGTATTCAACAGAGAGCGTAGCTTTAGCAGTAGGTACGTAATAAGAAAATACTTTAAAAGTTTTTTTAATTTTAATTAAATCCAAATTCAAAATGAAACGAAATAAATAGACTTCATTCAATAAATTCATTATTATTACTAATAAAATAAATATTTATGTAAATTCATTATTATTACTAATTAATAAACCTTATGTATTTTATTGTACTCAATGTTATTCAAATCTTGGGAAGGAGCGAGTCAACCCCAACACAAGTATGTACTACTTATTGGGGTTGTCTCAACTCCAATAATGTTATGATAATTTGTGCAATAAAAAGATTTTTAATTTTTTTATTTATTTATTAAGTCAAATATGTTATAATGGTGTAACTAACAAGGTTTTACGATTACATAATACCTAATAAAATGAGCTGGACAATCAAAATAAATCATTTCCTTTACTAGGTAGCACTAGATGACCATGGACTCTTTGATCGCCCATATCTGAGACCATTTATAAGTTTGTTCACGTACTTAATTGATTCGTTCCAGAATATAACATGGACCTTACACGCTTAGGCCAATTTGCCTTTGGTCCAAGGGTTGCGGGTTCGATCCCCACACAGTACAAACATTTGTGTGCATGAACATGTCTGTCTGTATTGGTCTGGGTGTTTGTATGTATTATAAGTATTTATTTACAAAAGAAAAGTATTATATGTATATATTTGTAATTCCGCTGTTGATTCTGATATCCGTAACACAGGTGCTTGAGCTACCTATCTCGGAGTCAGATCAATGTATGTGATGTTGTGAAATATTTATTTATTTATTATTTATTTAGGCACCACACTTTAACCTCTGAGCCATCGGGGTTAGGTCGACTATGATTTTAAGTAGGTTTCTTGAAACTTCTTAAATTGGTGATTTCTTTTTTCCCTTATGATTGTTGATGTACACACGGCGTGACGTGGAAATTACCCTTGTTTGGTTTCGGACCGTCTACATGTCTGAGATATCTACACACAATTGCTCTTATTGCACTGCGGAAAGGCAACTCGACGAGACGCCGTCTGGACCTTGATTTTAGCCCGTGTAGTATGTTAGTAACATATACCTGTTTGTAGATTTTGTGAGATTATGAGCAGAGATGACCACTAAAAATAAAGGTAAGATTGATGTAGAAAAAGTTAGTATTATATCTTTACTTATATTTCAAAACGTTATGATTAATACTTGCAATTCGGTGCGTCTATCAGGAAAGGTAAAGAATAAACGAAAGATGAAGAGTTAGGTCGGAATATGACCTCTGCACTCACACCAACAGCGTAACGGTGGATTTACGTTTTTATATTTTGGACATTGATCTTGCAAAAAAATAAACAGTACTGCTGCCCTAAATTTTGAGACAAGGTCCATTTCCTTATTTAAAAGCGCTAGATAATTTCGTTGACCTATATGTGTTTTCTTAGATACTGATTAAAATTGCTATTGCCGGATTGCTATTCTTAAACAAACAAACAAATATTTATTTGAAAATCGATCTATTAGCTTACCGAAAAATTCTCATAATTCCATTTACTAGCAATAGTACTAGTCAGTATAAGTATCTAACTAAAAATAATCAAAAAGATTCATTCCTATATTCAACTTTTCATGCGTGGCATGATCATTTTATACGTGGAGTCGAAAAAGTCGGTTAAGGGGATGTAAATGTTGACAGACACATCTTGATATTACAAGGCTTCTTTATTTTATTAACAACGTATGAAATATATACCGTTATTTTTTATCGTTTACATACCAAAACTTCAAAATAGGTACCGCGAATAATTTCCATTTTCTATGTTAGATCAACAAAATAAACGAAAAAATCAGCTGTTTCATACATTATTGCCGGGTGGATATTCTATTTTGTGTGAAACAGCTGTTTTTTTTCTTCTGAGGTTGAGGCTGAGGTTTTTGATTGATTTCCGTATCAGTCATTATCTGTAGGTACAGAAAAATTAAGAAAGGAAGGCAAACAACACTTTTTGGATATGTCCTCGCTTTTTCGGCAATTAGGTATTTATAGGTAAAATTACTAAATACCTACAAAAGCCAGAGTACCTACCGCCGCCAAAAAAATTTAGTAAGCTTCCGACTCTCACGATCCACTCACGAATTTGTTATGGCCTTGCAAGATTCCCAATTAAGTACTTTCCTACCTATAGAAATAAATAATAATTTGACATATAGATATTTTGAACAAGTATTTATTAACCCTCAGTTATTAACCCATTTTAAAAAAATGTTAGGCATAACCCTATGTTTCTTTCAAGTTACAAACGGAACATGGAATCAAATATTTTTTGTTGGTTAATTTCACAATAATTATGTAATATAAACAACGACTTCAAACTTAGGTAGGTGTTATTGTAAACAACTTTTGTTACATCCAGACTCGCCCATGAAGGGTCCCGTACTCGTAGCAGCAAGTAGGTGCCTAAGATATTACTTAATTGTAAAACAATTGAGTTGACTAAATGGAAAGTAAATTGCGGTTTACGGTTTATACAGTATTTAAACCACACACACACCGGCACGTCAAACTTATTATAACACCCCGTCGCTTTTTCGTCGGGGGTATATAGTTTGTAAAGAGACTGTATGTATACTTAGGTACCTAAGGATTTGACATTAAACTTTCAGCTTGTTAAAAGTCTGAAAAGGGTCCTTGAAAGACCAACAAAATATATTAAAATTCTCTGAGTGTTTAATTTTTCATGTCAGGCACGGAACCCTAACAATTTATTCTGGCAATTGGCAACTTTGTATGGATTATTGTCCTTGCCATCGATACCCGCTATTGGCGTTATCGTCACGTATTATAGGCAAGTAGGATTTATTCATTATCAAATTATGAGGCTGATCAAAAGGCACGTATTTACGTGAAGCAATCTTCGCAGACGTGTAGGAAATCTTTATTATCAATAAATCTGATAATCGCAATAATGTCGATACACGTTAGTCTTTTCATAATAAGATTAGGCAATTAAATATCTACCAAGGTACTACATTTGTCCATAAGTAATGAACTAGTGGTCAATCGGACCAATTTTGTAAATTAATTATTTAGTAGGTTTAAGATATACCTACCTTATTTTTTATAATACTTATCTATCTAAGTAGGTAGGTATGTATTTATGGTATACTCAGGTAGGTATCTAATTTTAAGTAGGAAAATAGATAAAGAATGCTCTTCATTTTTAGGGTTGCGTAGCCAAATGGCAAAAAACGGAACCCTTATAGATTCGTTATGTGTGTCTGCCTGTCCGTCCATCTGTATGTCACAGCCACTTTTTTTCCGAAACTATGAGAACTATACTATTGAAACTTGGTTAAAAGATGTATTTTGTTAACTGCGGTTACGATTACGATTTTTACACCAAAATACGAAAAAAAAATATTTAGGGGGTCCCCATTTGATAGAAATGGGGTGAGCCCTGCGTCGCGTGGTGCCTGCGGTGCGTGCGTAGATGATATATTGTGGCAGGGGAGGTCCCCATACTTAGAACTGAAACTCAATTTTTTATCCTCAAACAAAAACCTGCTTATCTCCATAAGTGGCCGTTTATGGCGATATTGCAAATTTCGAGTACAAAAGCAGACCCAAATGTTAAGTATAAGTATTAAAAAATAGTATAATGTGTTCCGAGAGGTTGCAGCTTTGAAATTGTTAAAAAGATATCCGGTTTGGTTGCTAACTATTTAAATCAATTGGCGTCGCTAGTGTGCCCTACCCGTCACCTTAACCGCACTCGCACCGAACATGGCGCTGACGCATCAACCTAGGTATAAGAAATCGCAATTTTTGTCGATAGGTTAAGATTTTGCCGCAGTTTTCGAAAATAAGCCTTCTGCGCAAGTACATTGGTGTAACTTATAAAATTTGTAAAACTGTACACCGAGTACGTAATAACCGAGTACACGGCCCATCTCTAGTCGTTTTATTTAGTCACTATTTTATAAAACCTACTTACTACAAAGTAGGTAGATAGATAGATAGACTTTATTGCACAAAATACTCAACTTATGTACCTAACTAGCGACTCCAATCGATTTAAATTGATAACAACTAAACCGGAAATCTTTTTAACAATTTCGAAGTTCTAGCCTCTCGGAAAGAATATGCCTATACTATTTCCGAGCCCGCGTATACCTATACTATTTATTTAATACACTTCTGGACACATCTATGGGCCCACCTTGCATTTTCAGTTTCGTTTGGTCCTAGGTAAAATTTTATATTAGGACGAGCAAAAAGTGTTTATGCAGTTTTGGATCTGACACATACATCATTTGATTCAATAGTCTTTTTTTCAATTTCGAACACAGAATTTAAGGAAACAAAAGACAATTTGGAGCCTGCTTGTTGAACTCAAACAATCGAATACTAAGAAAACTTGATTTTATTGGTTTACATTAGATTTAAATCTTGAAAGTGTAATTGGTTTTTCAACAAACATTACTTATTCTTAACATTAAGGTGAGGTTACTATGGATATTTCGCATGAAACGCCGCCCAAGCGGTGGCACTTATCCAGGACGGACACAGCCAAAGAAATATGAGTGCTCAACTTAATTTAAGTCGATCTACGGTCCGAAATGTTTATCTGAGGTACCTAGAGACTGGCGGCTTTGTTCGTCGTCAAGTAAGGCCGCGATTTCGGGTTACAACTGAAAGGCAGGAGTGATTCATCATGACGACCAGCTTGAGAAATCGTACCTCCATAGAGATACAAAACCTACTTCGCGACTTCTACGGAGTATCTGTGAACGCTCGAACTGTTCGGTGAAGGTTAAAAGAACGCGAAATGATACCACACAAGCTAGCTAATGGCCCCAAACGTATTTAAGTTACTCTATGCCCCAAACTAACGCGAGCCCACCGAACAACGCGCCTTCATTTCGCGTGCGCTCATTTAAATTGGACTCAGCAGGATTGGAGCCGTGTACTCTTTTCTGATGAGTCTAAAATTGTGTTACATGGCATGGCAATGATAGAAGGAAGAAGGTTTACCGACGTGAGGGAGAGCGTTTCGCACAAAGCTTTGCAGAGAGGGTTACTTAGAATGATAGTACTTAGTGATGCCAAACGCGAACTATGTGAGCCCAAATTTCCATTATCATGCATCAAATTTCCTTTTTACGCATGAAAATGCACGAGCCCATCAGCCGGCATCGTCAGGGAATATCTCCGGGATGTGAACATCACAGTTATTGACTGGTCAGCCAGAAGCTCAGACATGAACCCGATTGAGCACATGTGGGACGAGCTAAAAAGACGTGTTACGCTTGCCCAGACGACGCAGGAGTTGAAAACTGCCATAGAAGAAGAATGGGAGATGATCCCAGAAAACTTCATAGAGCGGTTGAAGAACTCTATGCCTAATCGTATGAGAGCTGTGGTAGATGCCCACAGAGGCAACACGCGTTATTAAATTAAACCTTCATTTGATAAAACATGTTTTTTATTCAAAAACCGATTGCCTTTATCAAGGCATACCCGACTTATAAGGCGACTTATAAGCTCCATGTCGTGTGGTATTATGAATTAAAATTTGAAAACAATACGATCGAAATAGATGGTAAAATGTATCAGGTTTAATTCTGCATCATTAGTTTTTGTTCCATCTAATAGTCATATTTCAGTAGGGGCTATCGAAACCTAAACTCTAAAGTTGGCCAATAGATGTGTCCAGAAGTGTACTTAATAATTAACTTTTTTGATCTGTTTTTGTACTCGAAATTTGGATTAAAGCCATAAGTAGCCGTTTTTGGCGGTAATTCATATTTGGTGTAGTAAGCAGACCAAAAAGTTAATTGTAAGTATTGAATAAATAGTAGTAAAGTTCTTTTCGAGACGCTCGAATTTCGAAATTGTTAAAAAGATATCCGGTTTAAATGCCTATGACGAGTTTTGTATGTAGGTATTTACCACAGAGTAAGATACCTAATAAAACTTTGAGAATTCAAAGATTAAAAATAATAAGTAGTAGGTATTAATAAATAATCCCTAATCGAGCGAAAGATTCAACCATCATCATTTTCAAAATATGTACGGAGATAAATGTAAACAATTTAGTAGTTAGGTAACTTGTCATTATAGCTATATTTGTCGTAGGTATACTTTCTTACACGGAATTTATAATATTGTGACAAGGTACTAAAATAGACACATATTTTTGCAGCTCACTGTACCTTGTTTTATATGTGATAGGTGGCAGGCCAGCAAACGGGATCACCTGTTGGTAAGCGATTGCCGCCGCCCATGGACATCCAGTGGACTCACAAGTGCCCTGCCAAACTTTAAACCCCCCCTTCTCCCGATTGGATATCCAGTGAAATACAGCCTACCTACCTAATTATAATGTAACCATAAGTCAAGGAACATAATTTTATGAATTACAAACCAATAAAATTTAATTTCCTACTACATTACAACCATACAAGAACTCAGTAACGAAACTTTGCTATCATGAAATATACAGGCAAAAAATTACCTACAAATTATGTAAAAATAATTGTTTATATAGCACCTTATATTTTTACAATACAGTTTTACAATGTATAACACATTTGTTCATCAATAATTTATTTGTTCATTTGGAGGAAAGGGCCTAATGCTCGTGCCACCAATGAAGTCTCGTGGAAAGCGCTCTTCAGTCCTCATCGACATTCAAATTTGAGCTATAAGTTCATTAATAAAAGAAACAGAAAAAGAAACATTATTTATTTGCAAAATACACATTTGATACATAGATGGTATGAAAAGTATCAGAGTCACGGTATTCAGCCTGCCAGCAGGCTTGCAAATGGTGTTGGTATGACAAAATTCTGTAGTCCTACCCTAAAAGATTACATTGATAAATCTAAAACTAACAATTTATAATTAAAAAAAAAAACTTTACATGAAAATCTAAAATTAACAAAATACTTATACTTACATCGAATTATGTATTGACTAATATTATTTATTTATTAATATCTAAGTTATTTTACAGATCTAATAGGTATATTTTATTAGATCAGGATCAGGTGAGAGTTTAGAGATCAGAGATAGGTAAGTAATTACATGTTAGTTATTTTTACAAATCTAGAATCTAACATATTTTACAAAATCAAAATTGTTAGGTATTTATTTATCTAAGTATATAAAGTTATTATAAACAATACCAGATAAGATCTAAGTTGACAAATCTATAAATATATATTTTATTATTAATATTAATTATCATGACTAGATGTCGGTAATGGCCTATTAACTTATCATGTTCTAAGAATTCTTTAATGCTATAAAAACCCTTTGTAGCCAGCCAAGATCTAAGAGTATACTTAAAGGGTTTTCCTTCTAAAATTTTTATATGAGTGGGTAGTTTGTTGTATAGAATAATGGACATGTTATATATATTTTGTTTATAAATATGAGCGTGCGAAGGTGGTTTGTGTATTAATTGTATATATTTTCCTCTTACATTTGTAGTTGTGGCTTCTGTGTATTTTCTGTAATAGATTTGATGTTGTTTGACAAAACAGCATACTTCCCTAATGTACAGACAGGGCAAGAGAAGAATGTTGAGCTTTTTAACAAGTGGCTTGCATGTGTCTTAGAACCCTGCATTACAGATCGATCTTATACACTTTTTTTGCACTCTGAAGGCTCTGTCGAAATCCACGGAGTTTCCCCATAAGTCCGTAGTTAAGTACAGATGCTACGTATCCGTGGTAGGCTGTGAGGGCGGCTTCTATCGATATGGTCTGTCCAAGGCGTTTGAGAGCATATACGTAACGATCCAATTTGTTGCAAATTTGGTCTACATGTTCTTACCAATTCAAATGTTGGTCTATAATTATTCCTAGAAATTTAAAAGCAGTTACCTTATTAATAATATTATAGTTATTGACAGTTGGAATTTTAATTCTTTTGAATTGTATGAACGATATTCCATACTTTTGTTTTTACTAAATTAATTTGTAAATTATTACATTCAAGCCATCTTATTACCTATATCCGAGAGAGTAGTGTTAGCAATTTCTTGTATAAGTCTAAAAAGAAACTAAAATGTTGGTTCTGTTTTTCCGCGGCGCTAACTCTATAATCTGTTTTTCATTAGTTCCAACCACAGATCACCCTGTGATGTGGGTGATCTGTGGTTCCAACTTTTGCCACGTGCCATATAACCGTGTGAGTGGAACTATTTATGATATTACCTTACTCTAACTACAATCTGGTAAGGCGCACTAACGACGCCAATTGATTTTAATTTCTAACTACTAAACCAGATCTATTTCTAATAATTTCGGAGCTCCACAGTCTCTTGGCAAACACTTCACTTCCTTATAGCACGTAGTATCCCTATATAGTTTGTGCTTATAGCGACCTTTTTTTTGCGCCGTTTTCGCACGGTTCTAATATTATGCATGTATTAGAGGGTACCGGAGGTCCAATCCGGGGGAAAGGAGGGTTAAAGGTTTGCCAGCGCACTTGTGACTCCGCGTCCGCGTTGTGGTGTCGCGGTTGTCCATAGGCGGCGGCATCAGGTGATCCGTCTGCTCATCTTACAAATTTGTTTACTTTCACCCGCTCGAGAGAGAAATTTAAACCAACCACCGCCAATATGAAACATTTAAATAAAAAATGTTTTTGTAGATGTTTAAAGGAAAGTAAGTATTAACAGTTGTTTGAGACGTATTTGTATTAACATCCTCGTTTAAGTATGTATACATAATTCTTATTACCGTCTATTGTTGTAGTTAGGCCCATTGGTTAATCATGGGAACTCCGTTAGTTGACGCACTCTATCTGGACGGCTGGAGCTCCGAAATTATATAAAAAATGATTGACCGATTTACTAGCTGACAATTCGCCAGTGCGCCTACTATTGTAACCAAGAAGGTTAAGGTGACGGGTAGGGCTCACTAGCGACGCCAATCGATTTTAATTTGTAGCTACTATACCGGATCTATTTTAAACAATTTCGGGGTTACAACCTCTCGGCAAACACTTATACTATTTATTAAATAACCCTGCACAAATGTTGGGTCCAACGCGTACGCGAAAATTTGATTCACGCCAAAAGCGGCCACTTTTAGCGTGAATCATTTTTTGCGTACAAAAACGGATGCATAACCATGCATCCGTTATTTAATCATTAGTATTAGTGTTTTTCGAGAGGTTTTAACCCCGAAATTGTTTAAAATAGATCCGGTTTAGTAGCTAAAAATTCAAATCCATTGGCGTCGTCGCTAGTGTGCCCTACCCACAGATCACCCCCGTCACCTTAATAGTATAACTATAACCTTCTTGGTTAAAAGTAGTATTGTGACTCTACCTACCTTAACATGACTTTTTAATATAAGAATAGTTTACTAAATTTTTAGGGTTCCGTACCTCAAAAGGAAAAAACGGAACCCTTATAGGATCTCTTTGTTGTCCGTCTGTCTGTCTGTCTGGCAAGACCCATTATCTCAAGAACGCGTGAACGTATCAAGCTGAAATTCACATGAGATACTCAGGTCTATTGTCCCTTTAAGCTGTAAAAATAAAAGAATTAAGATACAGCCGATTATGTCGATATTTTCAACAAATTTTCGACACTCGCAAAGGAATCAAAACCAACAGGGTACTTCCCGTAAACTCAGAATCTTGAAATTTAGCATGAAGCATTGTCATATAATGCAAATATAGGAAAAATTGCGAAAATCACATTTTTGTAGATATATAATAAAACAAAATTATTTTAATAAAATGAAACTTACTACCTTATTTCTAACGAACGAATAAAGGTATCAAATTGAAATTTATACCAAATATTTATATAGGTGTACTGTCCCTTTGAGCTGTGAAAAAATCAAACTTCTAAGTTAACGCGATCAAAAGATACAGCTATTTATACCGACATACACCTTAGACGAATTTCCGTCACACGCTAGGGAATCAAAACCTACAGGGTACTTCCCGTGAACTCAGAATCTTGAAATTCGGCACGAAGCAACGTTAAATAGTACAGATAAAGGAAAAATTGCGAAAATAACTAGTTAAACACAGTAACTAGTTAAACCAAAACAAAGACCACCATAATCGTCATACAATCTAAATATTTTGGTGAATGTAATTCTGTATATAACCTATGCCTTCTGCGTCCTAACTGAAACAGAAACATTATTTATTTGCATAATACACAGTTGATACAGAGGTAATTTGATTTAATACGTCAAAAATTGTAAACCGCTACGTTTGTACGGCGGAATCCTCGGTGCGCGAGTCAGACTCGCACTTGACCGGTTTTTTTATGTCAACCCAATTTAGAGTTCCCGAGAATATCGGTCTTCTATCGCCATCAACATTAAAAAATCAGCGTTATGTCCATAAATTTTTGTTCCATGTTTTGTCGTGGGACTTCTTTCGTGGCGCGAACTTTAGTCCCAGTCAGTCCGTTGTGATGATTTAAAAAAAAACACTGACATTGACAGGTGCCGACGGAGTGAATGAATGACGAGCACAATGGAATGAAAAACCAGCCGAAGCTATAGATAAATCTGGAGACCACATTCCTTCATTCCTACTTGAAGTTAATATTCTATTTCGCTCCGTAGGGCCCCTCCTCTCTTTCTAATAGGGTGTCCATACAACTTTAAATTAAAGGAGACAAGTTTAAATATATACTTTGTATTTTTTTTTTGTTTTAAAACGTCAAAACAGCTCTGTAACACCGTGATAGCTAACAAAGGTTTATGGAATTTATGGATAAAGCCTATTGTAATTTATTTATTTATTCATTTGACGAGTGGTGCAGTGGCGATATAATAAAGGTGTGTAGGACTTTTGCCTGACCAATTAATTGTCCGCTATTTCAATATTTTCTCAAAATTGTGGTCAAGGATTAAATCTTCATAATTATATAGATGATATCAAAAACGTCATTTAGCAAAACCTTGTAAAACGTCAGGTTTAGAATTAGATAGATAGATATTCTTTATTGCACAAAAATAAAATACAAGCATGATACAACAGCAACAGACAGTACAATAAGGCGGTCTTATCGCTTGTTTTGCTTGGTTTGTGAGTTATAAAGTAATAAAGTTTTCTAGAGCATTAATACATATGTTTGATATAAAACTTTAAGCTGTAATAGCTATATTGATTTTAAAATTTATTATTTTCAAACACTCATAACTCATTTTAAACTTTTTGTTACTTAACACCTTTCTCCAATCAACCCTTCAATTATATACACTGCAAAATTGCCTTTAATAATATTATCTTTTTCAGATATATTTGGAGGAAAAAGTGCAATGTTAACGCAAATGCTTTTACTTCATCGGTATACCCACACACCTCGTGGTTCAGTTGGTGGTTTTTTTGACCTGCAAAATTTCTTTTGATATTATTATGTTTTTAGGAATTATTTAGAGGTAATGATATATTATTGTTTTGTTGTGTTTGTAATATAAAAGTCAAAAATATATTTACCGTCTGTTTTATTGTGATATCTAATATTTACATTACTTTCCTACTGCATCCCTGACAACAAAAGGACAGGGGTTCCCAACATTCTTTCTCGTTCCCACGCGTGGGTAATCGAGCCACTTTTTGAGGAATATGGGGTATTATGCTTAAGTAATACCTAGGCATTATGACAATAAAATGGCAGATAAACTACCTACGTAGTGCCAAATAGGCGAATCAAAAGTCCAAAACCGATTTATTATATCACCATTTCACCACTCGTCAAAGTAATAAAATATAAATTACAGAGGTAAAATACAAAGTAAATCAGATTAGTGCAGGCTGGACTAACAAATTAATACAGTAAATTTTAAGTTATCTAAAGGCATTTCAGCAATAGATAGGTAGGTAAATACCTACGTCAAGTATACCTTTCTAGCCCTACGATTAAACATCTTGGGTTCGGTATCACAGAAAATATAACTGGGATTTAAACTGGGGACCACTAGGTAGGGGACCACTAGGTATGGGGACCACTATGTAGGTAATACTGATGAAAATTTGTTCCAATTAAAAAAATATAAGAAAATTTAAAATTCTGAGCTAAACAATCGTTCACACTGAGAATCAATCATCTTCTTAAGTTTGTGCAGTTAATTTAAACTTATTATGTGATTTGAACAACCAAACGTCAATAAACAACAAAACGCGAAACGACTCAAACGTCACGTTGAATTGGAGAAATATCACCAAAATCACCGTGATACTTCATATCGTATGGTCAAGATCATACGATACGTGTCGCATCAAAATATGTGACACATGTCACCATTCGACATCGCGAGAATAAGCAAAAACGTTTTCATACGATATCCGCCATGTTTTGTTGATATATGTCGTATAATGATAAATGTCACGAGCACGAAATTGGGCTCCAGGAGCCGACATATATCACTAAAACATAGTTTTTTTGTATGGAGCCCAATTCTCGTGATCGTGATATTTTGAAAACATGGCGGATATCACCTGAAAACCACGAGCCCAATTCTCGTGCCCGTGACATTTATTTTCATACGACATATATCACTAAAACGTGGTTATTTTGTATGATATTTCTCCAATTCAGCGTAACGTTTGAGTCGTTTCGCGTTTTGTTGTTTATTGACGTTTGGTTGTTCAAATCACATAATAAGTTTAAATTAACTGCACAAACTAAGAAGATGATTGATTCTCAGTGTGAACGATTGTTTAGCTGAGAATTTTAAATTTTCTTATATTTTTTTAATTGGAACAAATTTTCATCAGTATTACCTACATACCTTTAAATATTCGTCATTAAGCCTTTTTATCTCAGTAATAAAATCAGTGAATAGAAAATTCTTTATACCATTTTTTTCTTTTAACGCGTCTTGTTGCCACAGTTGCCATCTCTTTTTGCCACAGGCTGAAAAATTTTTTGGCTTTCGGTAGGTGTAACGGAATTACAATTTCATAAAATCAATTTTCGTTTTCGTCTTTTTTGATCGTATTTTAAAGCAGTTATGATAATTATGATGTTATACAAACATAAAATTGACTGTTGATATACAAAGGCTAGAAAATGTTGAATTAATACTTAAACAATAAACATTAAGATTTCTCGATTGTATATTTGTGTCAATCAACAAAATGAAACGTATTAGCGGAAATGACGGGCCATATTCTCTATGGAAGTGACTCTTATTGTCGCATGGGCATGAGAATAGAGTCTTTTTACTTTTGTGACATTTTCGTACGACATTGGAAAAGCGACATTACAGAAATACGACATTTTATCGCACGTCCCGAGAATTGGGCTCGGCTGATCTTCGTCGGCTTTCGTCGGTCTGTGGGCTTACTCTATGGCCGGCATCCTAATCGTAAGTCTATGAACGAAACATTGACATTGACAGGTGCCAATGAATGAATGAACGCTGAACGAAAACAAATGAATGGATGGATGATTGACTGAGTGGGTGAATGATTAATATTTATAAAGTGGGAGTGGAGCACAAGTGGAGGCTAGAAAATTAGTACAATAGACTTATTTTTTCTATCATGTTTATTTATTTCATACTTTTTAATGGAATCAATCATAAGTGAAGACAATAATGATTACATAACATAGATTTCTGAAATCAAATCCCAGAAATTTAACTAGGCGGCAACCACTTTTCTAACCTAACTCAAGCAATCCCAACAAGCAACAAGATAGATGAAAAGCTAGCAAACAGCACTAGAAACGCAAAATTATCATTATTTAACATATTTCTGCAGTGTGAGTTCGTCGTATGAAGAATAATTTAAGGAAAATGCTGAAATCAGAGTTATAGTAGGTGAGTTACTTATCAAGTATTTTTAGCTCTTTCGTTATTACTCATTAGTTTGTACACGCCCACTATTGCATGTCTGGAAGTTCAGAATACTTTCATTGAAATACTGTGCAACGTTTTTGTAATTTTGCATTTTAATTCGGAACTTTCTACTTGAAGGAAAGTTTAAAATTTGCTGTAGACATCGTCTTTACGTGCTTCGTGGCCTCTTTTGATGGCCTAATTTCATTAATTGCTTGTTAATCTACTTTTTGTCACAAAGATTCATTAGAAGTGGAGAAATTTTCGTTGTTCAGTTAACTGCAGCAACTTTGGCATTTGATATTTTTTATGACCTTAGGGTAAAGTTACTTCTTGAATATTAGATTTATGATTTTTGGTTGCATATTTGAGACTAAATATATAATTATGGCAACAATTATCTAATCTTTAAACAGTCTTCACCCATCCATTAAATAAATAAAGATTAATGTAGAATTTTATTACAAATAATATAAATATGTCTTTGGTGACAGTCCATCCCTAACTTTTCATCCAGTACTATGTACTGATGCACTGAAAATATCATCTCTTTATTTGTCAAGCATAGCCATATAGATCTTGGTGACTAAAGTTTGTTAACTATCAAGATTCGTAGAAACAGTATTGATTACTATATAAAATTTTAAACATAGTTATTATTAATGTAGGTATATGTAGGTAAGTCTCATTTATATGTGCCATAGGTAGAGCACCCCTTGGGGTCCCTGAAACGCCCCCATGTATGATCGGATTTTTTGTAGTTTTTCTCGTTAGGTATAAAGTATTTTTGGAGTGTTCCCTAGCTCAACAGGTTGCAATTGTAAACAGCAGTGGTTTCATTCTCATTCAGTCTCAGCAAATCCATGCAAAATGTATCATGATCCTAGAGTACCCCCTGGGGTACCCCCCGGTTACGCCCGAAGCACGTCCAAAGCATCGCTTTGGAGTATATATTGCAGTAATACTCTGAGGTGTAATGGAGAACTAGTTAGTGAGCATCAAATTAAGTTGTAATTATTAATAGGTACCCAGTTAGTGTAAATATTGACAATTAGTCATAATTATTAATTTGCGGTTTTTTCCATTCTGTAAATGTAATAATTATGGGTAGGTAATCACTTTTATTTGGAAATTGTGTTCAAAAAATCAGTAGGTATCTCATTACATTTCTATCATACAATATTTATAAAGGCCGGCAGGCACACCTGTGACTCCTTTGACATGACAGGTTTCCATGGGCGGCGGTAATCCACCATCAGGTTGACTGCCTCGGTGGCGTAGTGGTTAGTGGGTCGCACTTTAAAGCGACGGCTGCGCAAGAGGTCTGGGTTCGATTCCAGGGTCGGGCCAAAAATTTTTGAGATTCTTAGTGTCAGCCCGGAGTCTGGAAGTTGGCGGTTTTTATACCTCCGTGCCTCGGAAAGCACGTTAAGCCGTTGATCCTGCGCCCGATTCCTCTCCGGTCGTGTCACCCTGGAGTCCCATCGGAATATGA
This sequence comes from Marasmia exigua, assembly GCA_019059595.1. NCBI lineage: Eukaryota > Metazoa > Arthropoda > Insecta > Lepidoptera > Crambidae > Marasmia > Marasmia exigua. The sequence continues at coordinate 15,289,828 of CM032466.1, forward strand.
GGGTGAGGGAATAGAGAGTGCACTTGTGTTTGCGCACACACTTGAGCACAATAATATATCCTGCGTACGTGGCTGATCGTTGAGATTGGCTGCCGTAGCTGTAATCGGTTGAAGGATATTATTATATGTCTGCTCGTCTGCCCCCTATATTATAAAAAAAATGTTTAGCTAAGTAAAGAATAGGAAGAAAGATATTGTTGAGACAATAATATATTGATTAGTCTTTTAGTCTTAGAAGCAGAGCTAATGTTACAATAATTGGTATTAATGTTTAGAATACTATAGGTATGATTGATTTGTGAAAAGTCCTGATTGTTTTTTTTTCTACAAGGGAACTGATGCAAGAAAAAAATATTGATGGTACTAGAGGTCGCACACATCTTAGCTAGCATGGTAATAGGGTATTTGACTAAGCTCGAGATTTTACAAAATAAAAATATTTTATCAAAATATAGGTAAATATGTGCCAAAAGCAATAATTCTCAATTAAAAATATAACGTCTTGCCGGTTTTATGGTCATTCAAATATTCATGGGCAAGTCCATTTTAAAAGTATGAAATTATTAAAAAATAATTAAACCATTGAATAACCCATATAATTTACACCAACTCTTATAATGGAACCATTGACATAAACGAAACATTTGATATAGCTACCATACAAAATTCAATTGAAATGCATACAAAATACTGTCGTGTGACGTCACATCTCAGTAGCCATTTGTATGGAGCGTTTTGGGTTTGCCCAAAATAATGTGATTTTAAAGTTGTGATATCTCAGGTAGTTTAAATATAAATCAAGTAATTCTTTCAACGATGTTTCTATAATTGAGAGGTCTTTTGATTACATAAATGAAAAAAAAATAGTCAAATACCGTATTCGGTTTGTCACAAAAAGTACCAAAAGTTTTTTTCATAACCTTTCATTTAAAATGAAGTCATAAAGTAAGTTAAGGGTTAAAGGTACCCGTCTGGTAGGGCACACTAGCGACGCCTATTGACTTTAATTTTTAGCTAATGAACCGGATCTATTTTGAACAATTTCGGGGTTACAACCTCACGGCAAACACTTATACTATTTATTAAATAACCATGCACAAAAGTTGGGTCCATTTTTGTATGCGAAAAATTGATTCACGCCAAAAGCGGTCACTTTTGGCGGTAATCCAAAATTCGAGTGCAAAAGCAGACCAAACAGTTAACTATAGGTATTAAATAAACATGTTTTTAAAAATAGATCCGGTTTAGTAGCTAAAAAGTAAAATCGATTGGCGTCGCTAGTGTGCCCCACCCGTCACCTTAAATCCGTCGTGTCTTGAAAACCATTCTTTTTAAAACATAGAATTTGGTCGCTTCCATCATTTTTATTTTGGAAAGTGCGAGACAACTTAAGATAAAGGCAAAAGGGCAAGCTACGCTCGGTTTTCAATAAAAGCACATTGTTTAGTAAGTCTACATTTTGTATATGGTTCCACGTATTTACAACCACATTCTAAAGGCCATTAGAGACACAAATGACATTCATATATTTAAAAAATGTCCTCTGCTGAAATTATTATGCCGTATTGCCGTGGTCGTATGCCATATTGATTTGATTTGAGGTGGCATACGACCACTGCAATACGGCTTAAGGTGACGGGTAGGGCACACTAGCGACGTCAATCGATCTTAATTTTTAGCTACTTAACCGGATCTATTTTAAACAATTTCGGGGTTACAGCCTCTCGGCAAACAAGATCCGGTTTAGTAGCTAAAAATTAAAATCGATTGGCGTCGCTAGTGTGCCCTATCCGTCACCTTATTCATTTCAGCAGAGACAATTTTCTTGTTTCGTACTTTTTAGGGCTTAGGGGGTAGCTCGGACACAAAATATCTCCTCCGCGGCCGAGTTTCCTACTTTTAAATTTTAATGTAGGCTTTTCGGACGAAGCTTATATTTTAGTGCCCGAGATTACTTCCTTCACAATTTGAAGTACTTAGTAAATTCGGCCAAACATTTTTTTGTAGGAAAAATTACAAACTATAAATTGATAATTTTATTTTTTGCTTTGGTCCCTGTACAAAAAAAAAACAAAATTACTGAAAATAAAACCTATCAAATATTGACACATAAAAATACGAAAAAATACAATATTTTACAAAAAGTACCTATATTAATATTAATAGGGTATTTGTTAGCATAGGATATTTGTAGGGTACATATGTACCTACCCTACAAAAAATTTTACCCTTCAAATCCACGTCATAATAAAAAAAAAATCCTCTATCTAAGCCTGAAGGCTATATAAGCCTACATCAAAATTTGGAAGTAGGAAACTCGGCCGCGGATGAGATATTTTGTGGCCGAGTTACCCCCTAAGCCGTTAGAACTGGTAACCCCACAGTGCGCTAGAAACCTGTTTTGTTACTGTTTTTTGATCTGTCCAAGTTATTTTAGATAAATATATTCAATGTACACACACACAGCTTTTTCTATTTATAGAATAGATAAACGTTACGCATTTTGCGTTTTCAATCTAACCGGTAAGCTTTACGTACAGTCAAAAGCACATCAGACTATACACTTTGACCTTGAGACCGCCCTTATGTCCGGGGCATAAGCTTTATTATCGTACTGCACGTGTATACCGTGACGTGCTGTTGACCGTACAGCAAAAATAGTGGAATTATCATCATAACAATACCCATTTTCGTGCTATGGCGATTCAACATTTTTTTTATTAATACCTGTTAAGGCATCTATGAAATGTTTTACCATCAATATTTTTATCCACCAAGGATCGGTGGGACTTTTTTCCAATTTAATTATAATGTGTTCTGAACATACATACCTACCAATATTTACTCTGTACCCTTCTACGTGTTATTTGAGTCGATCAATATACCAATAGATGTAAGTAATTGAACTCGTTAATTATTGAAATCATTAAATAATCATTACATTTTTGGCGCTGCAATTGATAAGTATCAATATTTGTAGTATTCTAGAATGATTTAACATGCGTCACAGGATTTTTTCCGTTATTATAAATGAAATTGATTTTGATTGAATTTTAATTATAGCCATCGTTCATGACGATCATATTATAAACATACAGGTTTGAAGCTTAAGAAAACAAATAATATTTAAAAAATCTTTCATTCCAGATTGCTTTTAGCGTTGCTAAGCGTCGCTCTGTGATACCTACGAGTTAGTTTAGTAAGTACCTTTACATATTTTTATTAAGTTATTATTTAATTTGAAACAGGATAAAAAAGAAACGTAGATGGTATACTATTATGACAGCCGGCTAGTTAGATCCTTTTCTGGACACCAATGTTGTGCTGTGTTTATGTCAAATGTCTGTCATTGCCTGCGTAGAGATTTAGCATCACGTTCGTCCTTATTCCAGCTGCAATTTCTCACCACCGTACGTCACGTCAGAACGCAAAATTATATCCACATCACTCGAATGGATTTATTTCCAAGACAGTGCGTTTCTCATGTCACTTCTTAGACAGTAGAACTAGCTGCCAATCCTGCCATCGATGGTGTACCCGAATAGAACAGTCCTCCACCATTGAAATCAATTCATCGCTACAATGATGGGATTAGGCTGCTGCGGTACGAAACCGTCGGTGGGCGAGCCTGAGTCGCTCTAAACCAGTTTTAGGGTGCCTTAGCCAAATGGCAAAAAATGGAACCCTTAGGCCCCTAGCACATCTCCGAGTAGCGGAACGTGGAACACAGACCTATGGATTCCTCATGTCCATCCGTCTATCTGTCCGTCCGTATGTCACAGCCACTTTTTTCCGAAACTATAAGAATTATAACAATTGAAAGTTGATAAGTAGATGTATCCTGTGATCCGCATTCATAATATATGATGTACGTGTGTGCGGGTGTCCATGGGCGGCGGCAATTGCTTACCATCAGGTGATCCGTCTGTTCGTCTGCCTACCTATTACATAAAAAAAAAACGTAGGTAAGTATATTATAAATTTACCGAAATTTTTCCACCGATTTTTTTTAAACGAGATCCTGAAAGTAGTTTTTAATACGTTATAAATCGTAAACCGCAATTTTGATTGAATGAAAGCAATTAACTCAAATATAAAAATACAAAGAACATATGGCAGCAATATGTTCTTTGTAATTTTTATATTTGGAACCTTTCATGGCTGAGCACGACGGCGCTTTTATCTGTTCGTCGCATTTCTTCTCGCTCTGAAATCGGACATCTTGGAAATAGTCAGAGATGATCAAATGTCCTTAAAACTTCATTATTGGCGATGAACCGAGGAGGAGAATACAATCCTGAACCTAATCAATAATCTTTTACAGTGGAAGCATACAGACGGCCACGGCCGAAAAAAGCTCTTCAAAATTGTGGCTTCAGATCAGTTCAATTATGTTTTCCGATTGTTAGGTTTTTGTTATGAATTGGTTCCCAGACATCAGTCGTCTGATGATGATGACAGACCCTACAAAATATTATTTGTTGATCGTTCTACGAAGAATATTTTGTGGGGGTGAGATGATTGCGTGATGCTGTGAGAAGACGACCGCATTTCTGGCCAAGCGAGGCTTCGACACCAATATCGGAACTGGACACACTAACAATGTGAATATATTGATGTGATGATATTTATTATGATTTTCTTAAAATAGTCTTTTAATTATTCACATAAGTGGCCTTCGCTAAACCAATGAAAAAATCACGGTGTATATTGTAAATAAAATTAAATCCGTGTAATTGTAACCTTCAGTTTCCGTATTAGGGTTCCGTACTTAAAGGGTAATAAAAACGGGGCCCAATTACTAAGACTTTGCTGTCCGTCTGTCTGTATGTTACCAATCTGTATCTTAAAAGCCGCGATAGCTAGACAGTTGCCACAAATTATGATGCCGCTATAAAACACTAAATATTAATCCCATATAACAAACGTGATTTCTTCCGCCTTTTTTGCTAGATATCAAATCTTAAATATCTTGAAATATTCATAAAATACTAAGTTGTATTTTTGTTTAATAATGAAATTAAAATAAAATGAATATTTAATCGGGGCCCCCATACAAAAACGCCATTTGGTACGGAACCCTTCGTGAGCAAGTCTGACTGGGCCGGTTTTTTTAATTATTTTTTTTTGTATTTGACGTATTGTTTTTGTTATTCTCATTTGAATAGTGTTGAATAATAAATTTTCTCAGACTCGCGCGGTGCTTTAAGTTTTAATGGGGCTAATTAATTAAACGTGAGTTTTTTCTTATATATAAATATGAGTATTTTTACTGTAATATTTTTCTTTTCACTGTGACAATTTGTACTACTTTCTCAATGTGAGCTCTTTGCTAGTTTAATAAGGAAAAAGTAAACAGTCAACAAACAAGTATTTAAACTAAATACTATAATATTTTTATCAAATCGTTTGACTACTTATGAAAAATTTAAATAAAATTGAAAGTAATACGCTATTGATCGCGATACGGTATGATCTTGAGCGAGATTCAGACTGATATTTCGTAGGTTTTGTAATTTCGGTTTGTACCGTGGACATTTTATTTTTCAACCAGACAATAGCATATCAAAATTTCACGCTAAATAAGTATTGTTGTTTTTAAAATACTCGTTTTGTTTCATATTTTAATGTAATTTTCCAATTTAGACTATATTTTCATCCGGCGGAAATAAACAATCTCTAAACTAAACAGAAAATCAAGATTTTCCCTATCTGGATTATCGAGGCTAATTATCGAGGAGTCCGGATGAAGTATATTTTTTTGGAAAAAAAAAAATTGGATTTCTTTACCTTAAAAATAAAATCAATAATTTATTTAGATTAAAGCGGCACCAATGAAACGCGCGTTAATTTAACTATGTAAAACTGCAAGATGATAAATGACAATGACGCTGATTTGAAAAGCAAATGACTTCAAATGATTGACACATCTCGCCTGTCCGGATTACAGGATGCACCGAAATAACAAGAGTCCGGATTAGCGAGGCCCGCTGTACTTAGAAATTATGTTTCATCATAAAATCAGAGTAGGTAATTTGAAAGATGATTGTAAACCAGGACGGTTTCCTCTTGTGTTTTTTTGTATTTTTTGTAACACCTTTTACACACTGTGGAATGCAATAAATAATTGAGTATTGTATATTCTATCCTATACCAAAGTATAGATAAGTAATATTTATGCTACATAAATTATAAATAGGCATATCTGTTCTGTAAAAATTTGCTGTCTATTTTGAGCTTACCTCTATGTTTATGTATAAAGTGCATTAAAACCTGACCAACCAGTCATGTTATAATGCACTCTGCGCATGAGCCCAACTACTTTACTCGTATTACAAAGCAAATAAGACTAATTTTCCTTTCTTTACGGAAAATTCCTTAATGATACACAAGATAAGAGTACCTGCGTATGGTCTGAAATTGTATTTTGAATCCGCAAACCGGTCCCTAATTCCGCAATCGAGATGTGGTATGGTGACGTCTGCGTGACGCAGGACGCCTCGGCGTACTTGATGGCGGTGACCGACGGCGCCGGCGCACGCGCCCTCAGTCAGTGTCCACCTCGCGCAACCTGCGCGCGCACCATATTATATCGATACAACACTCGAAAGTCGATCCACTCGCGTATTATTTTGCATTCAATAGGCGCCTCCGCACTCCTTTAGAAAGGGTCTCGTCCTTTTCGACGTTCGATACGCATCCGTTTTGTAAGTAGCACCTTTACTATTAGTGATGATGATAATATGCTTATTTAATGAATCTAATATTCAATTATCGAAATACCTACCTAGTATCACTGTGAATTTTGTACATCTAATTAGATGTATGTAACATGCTCATACAGGTTCATAAATTGGTATAATATAGGTACCTACGTGATTTTAATCTACTATCTGCAAGTACGCAAGATATACAATTTAAATCCTCTTATTTCATATTAGTAGCTCCCAGTAACTGGATTCCGCCCTATTTTTTCCTTTCATTGCAACACAAATTCAACAAATAGATTCCGTAAGGTGTAACTAACATGTCTTTTTTATTTTATGAATATTTACCAATTAACATGCGTTATTATGACTTATGACATGACTGTTTGTTTAACATGCGTTATGTTTGAAAAACTATGTCAAGTCAGCTTGACCCATTAATTTTAAAACATCATTAACTTATATTTCTCTAGGGAGTGATGGTAGCTCTGTGGATAAGAACGTGCCTTCCATACAGGGGGTCGTGGTTCGAATCCGAGCATTCACCTAAGGAATTTTCAAATCTACGTGCGTATTCTTAACATTAGCTCGGCGGTGAGAGAACAATATCGTGAGGAAACCTGCATGTTTCGGATAATTACTGAACGTGTAACCATGATTCAGTTAGTCTAGTTTTCCTGTTTAAAGGGTTGCAAAGGTCAGGCGGCAGTCTCTGTTTTGTAATTGCCAGACTCCCCAAATCCCGAATCATGATCTAAGCGTACCCTGGGCTCCGAAGCGACGTCTTTGGATGCAACCGGGAATTACACGCGAGAAAGAAGCTTATATTTCTCAAGAAAGACTTGTCAGATTATACTCAATATTATAATTTGCTATTTTTTAAGTTATTCGTTTTTTTACAGCGAAAAAGAATTCGGCTTTGTAATATTAGTTTAGTCATTTCGAATATTAACACAAAATCAGCTTGGTAACAAAGTGTTGTCACACGTTGATTAGGTGCTTAATCAGCCAGGCGGAGTACCGACAAGATCTATTTTAAAACCACTACTAATTTCAGTGAAAGAACCTTTAAGAAGCTACCCGAAGTATCGGGTTCGAATTAAGTCTCCGCCTAAGGTCTTTAGATTTATAGCCAAATGAATAAAATATAACATAATGAAAGAATTTATTTTAGCAGATAACCTGCTCATTTCAACCGAGAAACCAGCCTTTACTTTTCTTAAAGGCTGAAAATGTAGGTACTGAAAACGCTCAGACTGCGCTGTTTTTATCATTCACAATGAAATTAATTTAGCTGGTTTATATACTTCCTCAGAGTATTAAGTTCGCTGCCTATATGATTTGGCAGGGAACTGTTGTCATGACACCACAAAGCTTAGTCACTACACTTCAGAGACAGTCAGAATAGGATGTACCTTACCATTTCTCTGTTACCTACAGTGTTTCCCTTATGAAACACATTTATTTTCTTCATTCCTCCAGGCCAGTCTGACATTAAGATATTACTTAATTCTTGACGGGCAGCGGTTCTGTCACAATACCTACTCATTTTGAAATACCTTAGTACGTTCGAGTAAGTTTTAGCCAATAATGTGTTTCAACTTATTTTTGAAAGTTAACTTGCCTAAGACTGCATAGCAATCAAAAACTTGTTGATCATTTTATGTTTTAAGGACACTATTATATTTATAGCTGAGACCTTGTAATTGTTGACCTCTATCATCTTATCAATATGGCACATTTCCTCTTTGAATCCATTAAAGAATTTTAGCCACTTAATTTATGTGACTATGTTATTTGATTCTACCGTAATTTTTTTAAGCAAGATACTTAGATCAGCTAAGTAAGAAAATCATGTACCATCTTAAGTTTAAATAGGTTCCGTACATATACACTATAATTGCAACGCTAATCACTTCGCTTACTGCATATTAATATTAAAAAAAAATAGTATTTTGTTAAGCTCAGCCGGTATTTTTTTAAATAACCACACAGTGAAAATATCTTAACCCACACTCCATGTTATATAATCTTCAAATTAAGAAATTAAAGTAAACACATTTTGACAGGCTTTCTAATATTGATAGGTTTAAAGAATAGGTATTACAAGGTTAGCGTTATGCGTGTTACAAAGATATATTTTTGCACTCTATGCAACAGCCGAATTCCTTGAATGTTGTCATTTAAGAAATTCGGCTGTATTAGGAGTATTAGGATTGACAAAGTTATCATCATTTATACAGCCAAAAAGTTAGAAATGGACAACCCATAAAACACCTACCTACAATGCCCGCGCAACAATTTACTCGTAGTTATGTCATACGATTAGTTGATTTCGCGTCATTTTGTTTGGTAGTTTATTTATTAGAAAATATGTATCTATTTTATTTAGAGTCTAAAAGTGAGAAAATAGTAGATATTTTAGCAAAAGCATCAAGAGTTACAAATAGTCTGCCAGGAAAATCTTCTTGATTTTCAGCTATGTGTACAAACCTTGTTCTAGTTTCCCTGTAATTTCTTACTTTGAAGATTAAAACATAAACGTAGATAAAGTAATGTATAAGACTGCACATAAGTCGATATTAAAACAATCGCGAATACTATTAAAAACTCGCCAATACTATTAAAAACTCACCAAGTCTCGTTTTCTTTTAATCTTGCTCGTGTTTGAATAACCTTAATTATGTGACAGTCACATAAACTAGTATTAAATGATTTTGTAGAAATATGTTCTTAGCTTTTAGATAATTAAAACAACCAATAATTTTGCAGTTTAATGAATACTTAATATTATCACATTAAGAGGTCCTGTTGGCCTAATGGTTTAAGGTTAAGTTTACCGGGCCGTGATCTCAGGGCCCTGGGTTCGATAAGTGGTTCGAGCAAAAAGTGTGTTTCGAATTTTTCGAACATAGCTCGGGTTTATGATCACCAATCCGTATTTGGCAAGCGTGGTGATTAAGCCTAATCCCATCATAGTAGCGATGACTTGATTTCTATGATGGAGGCCTTTGCCCTGCATTGGGACAGCTATACGCTGATACTTTATTATCACATTAATTATACAGGATGTATCGGTGAACATCCCTGTAACCACCTCTTCTACTAGGTAATCATGCTGATCAATATTAAATTTGTTCTATGACTTTTAGAAATTCGCAGAAAGATTAAGGTTTCATACGAAGTAGACCACGTGACCTTTTCTTTTTTTATCGGGAGTCAATATAAAAATTACGACAAATTTCCGTTCGACGTTTCGACGAACAAACATTCTGAACGGTTAGTAGAAGTGATGGTTTAGATATTACTTTTTACTCATACGCCCTGAGTGTTCCCATCAGGTGACCCGTCTGCTCGTCTGCCTCATATCAGATAAATAAATGATGCCAATAATGCCAGAATGCAGAAAATAAAAATATATGGTAAATTGAATTTTCTTCATTTAATAAGTAGGTCTAAAAATTTAAGCGAACCCTATCATACATATACTACTTCGATAACTTTAATAGTCTAATAGTATTCGCCCATTTTTTGGCTTTCTCGTAGGTAGGTGAAAACTGACATGTAACATTGTAGAGTATGGGTTAAGGCAAATAAAACCTACCACCTCACCATTAGCGGTAATTTTTATGTACCAGTTTAGAATGCATTATATTGTTCTGTCTCACTGAAACATCAAAACAATAAAAACTCTGATCATACACGATGATAGGTTCATCCTATATTGATGGTATTCAGAATACAATACAATACAATTTGTTTTCATACATGGAGCAATTTTTAGAATTTATATGACATTGACGAGTTTCATCCGCTTAAATTAATGTAGCCATTGCCCATCATCATAAAACAGTTATTTATAATATTATATCATTATTTCCTCTAGTTTTTCTATAATATATAGATAAACTTCTTCCAAGTAGCATAGAACTTTGAAGGCGGAACTCACTTGTACTACGAGTAGTGTTGTGGTTTTATGAGGGGTCATGGAAAATCCTTACAGACCGGAACTGTACACGTCCTCTCCTCCAACACTGCATCTGTGAACACCGCAGCCTTCCTCGCTAATGATAGATGATGTAGATTCCGTATTAATTCAACTTCTGACATACCTTTTTTTCTGGTCTGAAAGGAAAACATCATGACCGAACAATAGGTTTGCGTTCCCACCCCAGATAGGTGCACCCCGCGTTCTCATGTGTTGTTCTGTCCCTCTCATCCGATGCGATCCACCAAGATACCCAAACACATCCGAGTTTCTCTTCCACCCACGCAACTCTTCTTCCTCCACAATCCTTAGACTGCTGCACTGACAGCAGCTGCTGCAGCTGTAGTCATAGCCCACGTGGGGTTTCTCTCGGGTTCCTCGTCAAACTCTCCTCCTATTTTAGAAAAAAGTACTAAGCCTCCCTCTACTCCCAAGCTGAGTAGATATTCGTAGGTTATATATGTGTTTACTGTATTAGACCTGTTGTACAAACAGGCTAGTTAAAATAGAGTTTCGTCTGATTTGACTAGACATACGCAGTTGACTTGTAAAAATTGTCATTTTCATGAAGTGGCTCTGGAATTACCTCTATTCTTTTGTTGATTTGTCCATCTTCTGTTATATAACATTAGCTAATGTTTCGCGCAGCGACCAATTGATCATCGCTGCATATCGATGACGTTGCGCAAGCGCAATGCGGCGACGTCGCCAGCGCCTCGTTGCCTTCTAACCATCCTCCGTAATTGATGGCCATTTTAGTGTTTACCGTAACACAAAGCGAATTGTTATGAAATAAGGTCAGTGCCATGTCTTCGTTAAACAAAAAATAGATTAATAGCGATACTATTGACTAAGTACCATATAGCAATGATACCAAGTACGGCTTCACGTGGAGTAACTGCTCCCATCTTTGGGCAGGCGACACCTTTGACGCCTTGCAGAGACTTGCTGTCCGGATTGTTAGGGATCCCGATCTCACGGACAAGTCGTTAGATTCGCGAAAAGGTTTTAGCTCTCTTTGCCTCGTTTTTTTATTTTCATGCTAGAGGCGAAAAACGAGCAAGCTAGTCACCTGATGGAAAGTAATCAACGCCGCCCATAAACATACGCGAAAATCAGAGAGAATCTTCAATAGGCTCTTCCATGGACAATACCATTTAACAATCACACGACTAGATGACGTGGTAATCTTGGAGTTCACTATCTGGAACCAATTCCAGAAAGCGTCGTTTCCAGCGCTCATTTTTCTCACGCTCGTGTAACTTCTGGAATGACCTTCCAGTCCGGGTTTACCTTGATCCTGTTGTCCTTTTTTTAAACCAAGTTTAAAAATAATTCTTCTTTCACAGTAAGCAGCGGCATGACTGCTCCGGCATTGTTGATGTTTATGAGCAGAGGATGCCATTTTTTTATTATTGGTGGTGGGTTTGTTCTCGACTTCACACTGAACCCTATAGTTGAGAAGAAACCTACGATTGATCGAGCTTACCCAAAAATTGCATATTCACTCTAGCTTTGAAAATATTGGGATTTTATTCATTTAAAATTTGATGGGCCGCATGCTCGTCTGCCTATTTTGCACAATAAAAAGACTATTTAGTATTCATATAAATATCGCTTCTTTAAATGACGTTAAGAATATCCCAATGCTGATTGTGGGGGTGGTTTAGTAGCACCATATTTTATGTACACTATGGGAGCAATAAATAATTGAGTATTGGTAGTGATCCGTCTGTACGAATTGATGTTTTCCCATAGAAATATTAGGACGTTTTGTCATAGTAAAAGAGTAGTATAGAATAGATTTTTTTTCAGTGACAAATATCAAAAATTATAATAAATATCTATATTATATCATTAAAAAATCGGGCAAGTACTATTGATTTTATTATTTAAGTATTTACTTAAACAATCGTATTATGTATTTACTTTGTATATTTATAAAATTAAGTATTTTGTTAATATTTCAAGTACCTGCCTGTTCCTGTTATTAACCTCGAGCATAAATAGGCAACACGCATATGCTAACGCGTTTTTTTGTATGGGAGACCCCCTTTAATATTTTTTTTATTTTGATTTTAGTATTTCTAGTTATAGCGGCAACAGAAATAACATAATTTGCTAAAATTTCAACTGTCTAGCTGCCGCGATTCTCTTGAGATAAAGCTTGGAGACAGACAGACGAATAGCGAAGTCTCAGTAATAGGGTCCCGTCGGAACCCAAAAAAGAGTCACAATATAGCGTCTGCTCATAGGAAATAATGTAGCATTATTCTAATGAAAAGGTGAAATTATTTTTGAAATCGATTTATGAATCTTCGTTACATAGTACATATTATTCATATTATTTATCTTATAAATAAAATACTATTATCTTACTACATTGATGTGATTTGTAAACATTGCTTTATTTACAAATCATTAGAAAAAACCAAACCGTGAAAATAGCTAACAAAAACGAGTTCAATCTATAGAACTTGTTTAATTTTATTTGTAAACATATTATATTAGTGCAGGTTTATTTTTTTAGTTGTATGTTGATTCAAAGAACGTTCCAGATCGATGTTTTACTAATCATAACTTACGTATTGAGTTGCAAGCTTACAAAATCGTTTGATTAAAAGGCAATGAAACTGCATTTTTTTAATGAAGTCCTACTACATAATCCTCAACTTTTTATTTTGAATTGCTCGTTTTTTATGCTTTGCCTCAATTATGTCAGTGTCAAGTTATGTAGCAAACGGCTAAACCGAGAAATAAATGATTGGTAGATTTCATTGTGTAAGCAATTCATTGCCAAGTTTTAAATATTTCACTTAGCAAGTACCTACTTACGTCAAATATTATTAAATAAAGTTTATTTGAGTTTTAACTGCCACTGTGATGGTTTCAAGGTAGCTCCAACGGTTATGTTATAAATGTTTATGTATTATTATAATGACAAACGGTTTGTTATTATGACATTGGACGAGCACGCCTCACTAACAATAATGCAAGTGCAATTCCTCAACTGCCCCACAAAAAATAGAAAGTGGCCGTGACATTACATCTTAAATTCACGGCCAGCATGATACATGCCTCGTCATAATAGCAATGATGACAGATAGCACTAAAAGTATTAAATAATGGTTTACTTTTATACGTCCTTTGAACTATACTAGATTTACCAACGAATATAATTAAGGCATATTGTAAATGGAAAAAAAACTAAAATTTCATATAATCTTAAAACGGTATTTATGATTTATAAAACGGGTTGATGGCATTGATTAACTAACTCGGTTTAATGCCGTTAAAAATACGAAGTCATCGCATAAGACAGCAACGGCTTTTAAATAGATGACTAGTACTTATCTTCAAGTTTTTGTAGGTTTTTTGTCGATGAGAAACAAATTATATCCTGCAGAAGTGAATTTTAAGTTCATTTATATTTATGTAGTTTATGCACAGTATTATTAGTGTCCACCTAAATCAGTTGTTAGCATTTTAGGTCCTACAGAAATACACAATCAAATACAAATACAAATACAAATACAAATAGTTTTTATTTCCATTAAACATGTGGGTTATTGGGCATTACAGTAGGTCCCACACTAGGAAAAGTCCTGTATCGTGGGCACCCGGTATAAATAACAAAACCAGGAGAGCGACAGATTACATTTAAAACAAAGATAACATTATCAACTATTTGAAACTGTGCTAACACTAAGTAATTTATTTAACAAAAGTAATTTATTTAACAAAAGTAATTTAGTTAAAAAGGTTTAAAAAAAAAAAAAAAGAAAGGTATAAATATATTGTAATATAATATGCTTGCTGTCTGTGAAGTGTGCGAGCGAGATGATAAGAAACTAAACCTAAAATTTGTGTGACGTATGATTGTGTGTGTGTGTGTGTGTATGTGATTATGTGTGTAAGTTTAATTTATTTATTTATTAATTAATTATTTTATTTTAATTATTTTATTTTAATTGCCTTAGTAGGTCTTCAGTCTCTTGGTAGGTTCGGGACAATAGAAAAGTGGAGATCGAAAATTTGGCTTGCCTTACAGTGAGGACCTTTAGATAGCATCGTTTTACAATTTTATTGTAAATGTATGGCAACATGTATTTCGGCAGTCTCTGTGCAAAAGAGGTACGCACAGTCACGGTTGGGAGTTTGAATACTCTTCTATGCGACATGGCTGCGAGCTTCGTAGAGTTTAGTACCTTCCGGTGGACTTTTAAGCAGGCTTTAAGAATATAAAGTTGACGTAATAACATAAATCGTAATAACATAAATTGTTTACTTGTCGTTCACTAGTTATATTTACAAATCAATAATTATTACTCACCTTTTTAATAGATTAAGGTACCTAAGCATTGTTTTCTTTCCCAACAAATGAAATTTTTATGAAGAGATTCAATTTGGGTTTGAACACAAAAGTCAATTAAAATGCCCAATGAACATACGTTACCTAGTTCACAATATTGTTAATCGAGTTGAGTGCGCGTCATTCCATAGTGTGACGCAATGTTTGCGAAGGTTGGGATGGGATGGAGAGTAGTGGGGTGGTCTGTATACGCGTCTGTGGCACTGGGTCAGTGGTTCCGCAGGGCGCAAGCGCGGGCGGCGTCGAGTCTCCGACTCTGGCGCAACACCCTTACGTAAATCTGCGGACTATGGACCAACACCCGGTCGCTCTGCAGTGAAAGTTGTGACTGCTTCACAGAACACTCGAGACTGATACCTACTACACCAGGGTCCCCTAATCCAACGCTGACATCTTCTGGGTGTTGATCAAACCCACAGAAGACTAACGTTATTTATACGCGTTTATGTAATCTAGGAAATCTCGTGTATCGACTACGCAATACGGAAAGAATGATCTTAATTAGTTTAACAATTCCATTCATTCCAAAGAGAGCTACCCAAATGTGACAAATGAGGAACACCTCATTAGCTTACGCATTGCATATTTTACCCAGTAATTTGGAGCTCATCTTTAATGAATCATTGTGCATTAGTAAATTTTTAAATTATGTAAAAATATTACTTAACGAGTGGACAATTAGTCTCAAGTGTAGTTGTGGAGTGTAAGTGAATTTTGCCGTGAAGAGCAGGTCAAGGTCGTTCAGAATAGTGGTTGTGCAAGAATCGGTCGGTCACACCACCGTGTGCGGTCATCCTGATCCTCAGACGCTGCCGGCTCCCACCGACGACGGTATCACTGACACCTCCACGAATATACAAAACATGTGAGTTATTATAATTTGATTGTGCTGTGCCACAGGTAGGTACCTAACTGCCGACCACCGATTAACCTTGCTACATATCTTCCTTGATAATTAAAGACATTGCTAGTTGTTATAGACGCTTGCAATGTATATTTATTTGCTTTACAAGGACCTACAATGGTTGTGCGAAGAAAATGTCAGTTCTATGTCATAGTTCCTGGTTGTTTGTGTCTAATAGATCTTAGTGTTATCTAGTAAATATTTACTTACAAAGTCTGTGCGATACGAATTCGAGGAACGTGACAATAGCTCGACAGCCTGGGCTGACGTGAGTTTCAGAAGCAAACGTGTCCACGCAATTCTCTACGTGATTGTTAAGTTCTCTTGTTGACTAAACGTATCGCCTAAATTGGGCTACGTGGTGTATAGCTAAAACAAACTCATAGCCAGACATTTTGTGCTTATAAGATATGACGAATATAGGACAGCAATACACTGACCTGTTATTTTCAATAAATAATCATTACCAGAAAAGGTGGTACGGCAGTGTTTGCTTCGCACTCGACTTGAGATTTCGCAAATCAGATTGTGCTGTTTTTTAATC
The DNA here is from genome assembly GCA_019059595.1 of Marasmia exigua. NCBI lineage: Eukaryota > Metazoa > Arthropoda > Insecta > Lepidoptera > Crambidae > Marasmia > Marasmia exigua. The sequence goes on from CM032466.1 coordinate 15,306,343, forward strand.
ATCGCCGGTAGTAGTATCGTTCTGATGAAGATTTGTATTTTCTGATACTACTGATAGAATAAAGTCTTCTTTGATAATGGAGCACCTAATTATCCGGAGCAATAAATGAGTGAGTGTGTCAGTGGCGGGCGTGGTGTCGGGGCCGACAGGTTGCAGGCGGTATCGCCCCCCTTTCTCTCGATACGAAGCGATGTATCTTATGTGTGACGTAACTGACGGAAACTCCTCTTAATCAGTCATTCCGTATGCGAAATCTTCAAACGGTTAGTTTTTAAGTACAGTGCTGCAATGTGTTGACGTGCTCGAGCTTCCGCCATTGTGTCCACTGACAGGATTACGTATTTCGTGTGTGTTTGTGAAATAAATGTGTAATATTCACTACATGATATTACCATAAGTATAAGATATATTTCCCTATTCCGCGTCCGCTAAATGTTTATGTGCTTTATGTTAAATAGTCAAAAAACATAAAAACACGTTCCATTCCATTTGTCCAGAGCCGTAAAGGTCATTCTGGAAAATTGTTTAATATTTTTTACTTAAGTACTGCGCTCATAAAATGCCACTATATTTCCTGTGAACCAGAGTTCCCTGTTGCATTGTCGCGCTTATAATTCTGCTAAGGTCTGTGCCTGGCGTAAGAGGTGACTTTTGGAGTACGCGAGCGTGTACTATTAAACACACCGCTCCGAAGAGGACAGGGTTAATGGAACCCAGCGCCTCGAGACGTATAGGATTGAGGATGTCTATGTGTTTGGTATGGGTCACACGACACGCTATGATGCTGGCAACGTATCGTTCAGTGACATCAATGGCGCTCTGCCCGTGAGGGTTGATCAAGCCCGCCCCCTTTGAGGAGAGGCGGAGCGATCTAGTCGAACACATAATTTCCCATCAAGTGACAATGTAAAAAACAATGAAAGAACTTTGGGAGCAGAATTCGTGACCGAATCTTTGTTGCGTACCTTTTACATGCGCTTTGAGTCTCATTTGTTTGAATGCCACCGGTATATTCTAGTTTGTCACGGGACGGTATCGTTATAGACCCCCGTATCTCAACAACGATCTTACCAGTTATCATCGTATTTTATAAAATATCACATTCAATTAACTTAAGAGACGACTAGATAAATTGCGAATCAACCAAGACGGAAAAAAATCACAAAATACTAATACCTACTTCTTCATACTCTTATATCTGACTAACTACTACTCAAGTTTTGAGTTGGAGCGTTGTGGTTGATTACTGAAAGCATAATTGTGGCAGAAAACCATAGTCATTGCACAAGCAATGTGGTATGATGTGAAACATAATTAAAACTTGTATTTACCTGTAGGTATTATTTGCTATTCCATTTGAATTAACCACTTGCTATACAAACAGTGTTAAGTGGCTCGACATAATTGTACTTACTCCCAAGGGTCAACGCCAATTTTCGAGCGGTAGCTGCTGTTCTGTGGGTCGGCAGGGCTGCATGCCGCTTACAAACAAAACGATCGACGCATTGTTTTGGGAAACCCTAAATGTTTTCGTTTACAAGCCTGTTCACCAGAACGCACGTCATCAAATATACTTAATACTTGAAAATAGCACCTTATATACGTCATAAAGTGTATTTACTATTTTAAATAATTGCTGTATTATATTCGAACAGACTATATCCTACTGCCATTTACTCTTGCTTTTTAGGGTTCCGTACCCAAACGGTAAAAACGAGACCTTTTTTTTTACATTATGGTAGACAAACGAGCAGACGGTTCACCAGATGGTAAGTGAATTACCGCCGCCCATGGATATCTGCGACACACGCGGCATCACAGACCTTGTGAATAAGACTTCGCATTTCGTCTCTCTGTCACCAGGCCGTCTCATCAAGCCGCCATAGCTACACGAGTTGATTTTTTATTGTGTGGTGTTCGTGTTTTATCATAGCGTACCTATTTATCATAGAGTATGACTTTGTACACGCTGAAACCCAATTTAAATTTCGATCGATTGATAATTTTCAAGTTTAAAACATGTATTGTTTCTTACTACAACGATTTCGAGTTTGTAGGTAGTTTTACGTAAATCGTGATCAAATACTTTCGCGTAGGTATTACTAACACCTAGTGCGATAATCGTATGCTCGATGATACATAAGATGTTATCCATTCCAACTGCGATACTACACTCCTAAATTGATACTAAGAAGCCCGATCAATCAATATTGTATAAAGGAAGATTCAATACAATTCATAAATGTTACAAGTTAATGGTAGGCTGTTAGTATTCTCCCTTCTAGGCAGACGCGCAAATGTATGTGAAATGAAAATAGGTTGCCAGTTTTCATTCTTACTCTATTGATGGTTGTTTTCCAAGATTTTGTGTCAATCTACTTGTCATGTAGTTATTTACATCAATTACGATAATTAAAACCGGTTACATTTTAGATTATATGTTGTGAAGAATATAAAACGCTTAATAATGGCGTCAAAGATACGCAGTATCGGCAATATTATGTAAGGTTTATGAGACTTACGGTTTCTAGGAAATCGTCTTTCTATTCGAGATCAGTGAGCCGCCGTCACGAAGATGTAATATCTAAGACAACAATACACATACATGTTTGATAAATTACTGTTTTTTTACCTATGTTATTAATCTTTTTGGGGTTTTGTACCTTGATGAATCCTTATCACTTTGTTGTCCGGCTGTCTGTAGGTCTTGACCCACCCTTTATTTCGGGAACACTTGAATGGAAACATCATACCTATAAGTAAACTAAAAAAGGTATGGCCGTCTATTCACCGTAAAACGCATATTTCGACACTCCCAGTAAATCAAACCTTTAAGGTTGACCGAGAACTATGGAATTTGACAAGTAGCGTTGTTATAGACCACACTTATAGGATTAAAACTGATAACTATACTTTTTCTTTTTCTTGTTTTGTTTTGTTGTTATTTGTAAAAAATAAGGGGGTCGAAATTTTAATTCACGCTACGACTTCAAGTAGGGTATCGTAAAATATGAAAGGGCTTGACATTGTAAATGTATTTTTAGCGTTTGCGTTCACCACTGTTCACAAACTCACTATTAATGTTGTTTGCATGATACATTTAAATTTAAAACTGAATTGCACAATTTTTTATACAATGGATGAACTTAATGCAAAGATGCACCCGTGAACCACTTACAATGTCAGATAAATGAAGAGCCGGGGCCGGAAGCAGGATTCCTAGTATAAACTAATGTGTGAATCAATGGTTTTACCATATATACGTTTCTAAATAAGCAATATTATTTATACAACGTCATGACAACATATTATAATAATGCTCCACTGAAACACCAGATTAAGTAAATCTTAATTATTGAAAATATTTTGTTACAGATATAATTAGTCTATAGGAAACCAACCCAAAGATGGAGACCATAAACAACTGGTACAGAGACCTCATGTATAACAAGAGCGGTAAGTGTAACCCTGAATATCTATTACTATTTAGCTTACAAGTAGACAAGGCTCATATGTAGACCGAAGAAGCGAAGTACTTGTGTGATGTAATCAACACCCAGAGCCATCTACAGGTACAGTTTGTTACTAATACAGAAAAGGACCCCGCTTTCGCAAAATTTAGTTTGAAACAAAGTAAGGGTTCCTTAGTTCATGAAGTACGAGTTAAACAGAATTTTTTTTTAGTATGCGTAATTGATTTAATCTTCTTATTCATTTTATAAAAGCAATAGTTTTCCTTTTAGTTACGTAACTTATTAAATATTATATCCTTCAGGTACTTTTTTGACTCATGATGATGCTGCATAATCTTGTTTGTTTTCGTTCTTTTTTGTAAAATCAATATAAGTACCTAGTATAGTGAGTATAAGGAAGGACGAATATGATAAAATATACCTAACTGTTTTTCGTTTATTTAAACATATATTCGGTTTAGTTTTCATAATCATTATAATATATTTCTTGATAAGGTTTAAACTATATTACGATATAACGAAATTTTCTTGCAAAAGAGGTAAAGATTTATTCGATTTAATTGTTTTAGTAATAAAATAGTTATTGAATAGAAGGTTTAAGGTAAATAAATACCAAAATCAATCATAATTGCAGTTAATTAAGACTTAATGCATATGTCAATGTTGAAACTGCGTAAAATGCGTAATTTAAACATAAATGCATAATTTTCTGCGTGAAATCCGGAATCGATCTTGTGAACTTCCTCATCAATTGAATGGCATGCCATTTTTAATATTGACCATTAACTCATAGGTACTTCGGTATACAAAATAATAAATAAACATCCTAATCTATACAAACGGAAAAGTAGCATTCAATGTTGTAGATACTCGTACATATTGACTCAGACACGTCTTATTTGAAGAATTATAGTAAACAACATTTTATTAAAATTACAAACAATGAGTGCGCACTCAACGCGCACCACTGACCATAAGGAAAAATAACACATTTTCTAGTGTTTGCAGTTTATGGCAAGTCGACATTGACTTCTTCAAATAAATTAGTACTAATATTTACTGTAAATCCTTTCGTTGTTCTTATGGGTTTTAAGATAAAGAACAACAGTACATGATATTATTATTATGTTTTAGTTTATTGGAAACTAGCGGTCATCCGCAGCTTCGCTTTCGTAGAATTCTGTTTTCTACATAGTTGTAGCTTGTCACTCTTCATCCCTTCAAATATCTACACTATAAAAAATCACGACAATTCGTTGATCCATTTTGCCGTGAAAGATGGACAAACAAACGGAACACACATTCCCATTTCTAATATTAGTATGGATGTTACCTATGAATTTTTATCTAACATGAAAACCCACGACTCTTGTCCCGTAAGTTTTCACTCGAAAGATATTGATATATTTGTTAATAATAATAGGTTATTAATAACCTATTATTATTAACAAATAAATCAATATCTTTTGAGTTTACCTATGAAATTGCCATTTTTTTTCTAAACACAATAAGATGTATAACTCCTTTATTAAGCAAAAAGTCACATACTATAATTGTATTTTGATTTAAGACTATATTTAAGGTTTATATTAAATAGAGATCAGATATTATTGTATTTGTGATGCAAGAAAATCGCCATACAAAACGGGAATTTCATAGGTAAAGACTTAATATACATAATAAAAAAACTGTTATTGTAAGATCGTTATACCTTTCTACTCTATAGTCCATCCAGTATCTGAAGGTGAATAGGACAGTATCAAACGTTTCGTATCATGCATCCATCTTTCTACAAACAAAAATATTAAGTTGTAAAAATCATTAACTTTTTTGGGTTCTTATTCTTCCAAAATAAAAAGTATTATTCTTTCTCAATTAATCTGAAGAAGAACTTAAAATAGTTATTACCAATAAAATTTGTAAGAATAATTTCTTATGGCGACGAAGGTGGTTCCGACACATCAAGCGAGTGTTGTTATTTTTCAGATGAATAAGATGCATATTGTGTAATTATTTGTGATTTATTGCGCGTGTACTAATAAGAGTATTTACATATTGTATTCCATATCCAGATAGTTCAAATTCATAGATGAAAATAAAAATCAAACAAATAAAAAGTCGATTAGGTTTCTAAAGAAAATATTCTCGATTCTTAAAATGGGTTAAGTTTAAAAGGTGCGTCTCACTTTTAATGTCAAAATAAAACTGTCCTATTCACCTTCAGATACTGAATAGACTATAATATTTAATTATTATTTTTTTGTTTTCGTGCCCAAATTGTCCACCTAAATATCCACCAAATGTTTTCTTTTCATTTTATTTTGCTCTATTTGTATTATTAGTTATATTTTTGAGTAGCTCGCGACAACTTGAATTTAGTAACATGGTGGATAGCTTCGTGGGCTAAAATATTACTAAGTTTAACATTAATTGTGTATCTGTTTGCTATTCCTAATAAATAAAAATTAAGTAAGGATACGGTTACTATTAAAAGCGCCATATTGTGTCTGTCAACACTAAAAATAACTGAAAATGACATGCGTGCATAATTTCAATATGAGCGTAACGTTGATCCCTATAATATTTGAACGTCAACTTGTGCTTCTGAGTGACTTTCTTGAACTGCATGCTTGGCAAACTGCAGATTTTAATTGCACCTTATGGAACGAGTGTAAAGAGAAAAGATTAATTTTGGTTATGCATTTTAGACCCTCGTGTGAATGACTGGCCGATGATGTCGTCACCGTGGCCCACCCTTGCCGCGTGCGTGACGTACGCGTACTGCTCGCGGGTCCTCGGGCCCCGCCTCATGGCCAACCGGAAACCCTTCGAGCTGAGGAACGTCCTCATATTCTACAACCTAGCACAAACCATATTCAGCGCTTGGATATTTTATGAAGTAAGTTCATTTGTATACCTACCTATAATGTTTTATGAAAAAAAAAGGATATGTTTATGAGATGGTGGGCAGACGAGTAGACGGGTCACCCCTGATGGTAAGCGATTACCGCCGCCCATGGAGACTTGCAATTGCAACACTAGAAGATATATAAAAAAGCGTTATTTACACGTCATGAGTCACACAAATCATGTTTAACGTGAATATTCTGTAAAACTATATTTAGCTACAAAGTTATGTTAATAAGTTCATGTACCCAACATGTATGTATTCTAGAAAAAAATATGTGCTTTTTGTATCCTTTTTCTTATGCCACTTTTTAATTTTGTTATTGAACAAGCTGGAATAACAAACCTATTCAAACTCAATTTTTCTGATGCTGACGCACTGTTTACTTACTTCAATTAACGTAATTGGTTTTTTTTTTTCACATATTTCTTTTTTCGCAGTATTTGATGAGCGGATGGTGGGGTCACTACAACTTCAGATGTCAACTAGTCGACTATTCTCGGAGTCCAATGGCAATGAGGGTATGTATTTATTTACGACTAAGTACATTGAATTGGCAACAACATTCGATTCCGTAGTTCGTCTTTTGCTAATGTAGGTATAGTTGTTTTAGAGAGATATTTAAATTATATTATATAGACATTTAATTTTATATCGTACGGGTATTTAGTGTTGAAGACTCGATTGTTTAAATAACGCACAGACATAATGTGACATACTATTTTTATTATTGTGAGAAATCCTTTTTCATCTGGAATGCTGGACCATGATTCACTTTAACTATGTCATATGTTATTCAACTTCTATTCATTGTTACACAAAAGCAATTTAGAGATACAACCTGCATGCAGACTCGAGGTCGTACGTTAAAGTTACAAGTATTACATTGAAATACAAGACAGAATGATAAACTAAGTGAGCATAAGTAAATAGTTGAGAAGAGAAAATATGGCTATAACCAACAATATGGCAAGGCACAGCGCAATACTCATTTTGCAAATATGATCGCCTGAGCCCTTAACCTTTTGACCGTCTTCGCCGCCGCCATAACAGATCCGGTTGTTCCATCTCCGCCAAGGCTACGAATTAATTTTATTGACCTTACCCAAAGTTATTTGCTTATTTATGGATACCAGTCCGATACATGGAACATGGACGTCATAGATAGCAATTTGTTTTTTATGAATGCCAATGACATAAATCTACTAACATTAAAGATGCTGAGGCTTTCATTACTAAATAGGATTTGGCAAAAAATATCTCTAAATTAACAGTATAAGATTTACAATGTAGTGGTTTCACTAACATCACAATAATAAACTGTTTGATATTATGCATTGAAAAGACCTCTAAATCCAGACGTGGGAATTTCCAATTTATCATCTAAACACAAATTTCCTAAATTAGTTGTTTATATTCGAGTGAGTATTTTTGCTTGATGATGGGAATAGGTTCGAAGCAGCATTTGCGGGTTTCCATGTTAAAGTCAAAAGATTCTTTATTTGCATAGGCTTGTACACAGCACTTACAAATCGTCATACGTTAACATCTTTTGAAACTGGCATAAGTATATTAATAATTTACATGTAGTTACATATATATGCCGATACATAAAATATAATAAGAAATAATAAACATAATGCGATTCTACCACCGGCTCGAAAAGTTGTTTCTGGTCGAGAAGATCCGGCAAGAAACTCGCCAGTTACTCTTTTTAATCGCCAACTTTTTATACAATGGTTTATTATCCTTCATACGAAATCAAAAAGACCAGCAAATTAAAAGCGTAATATGTCTGTTCACAAGTATGAAGTATGTGTCAGCCATTATTTCACTCAACCATATTAGAGGGAATGTCAGGGACATTTGAGTGAGCATGACTACTCAAGTTCCCCTCACAGGTTACAAATAATAGTACCTACTTATTGCATTACAAGTCTCTTTATTCGTAGCACTGCGTATATAATTCAACAAGGGAACACTTCTTAGCTGGTTGATGTGAGCTGCCATCTTGTGGGAGATCACAAGCACGTTGAATGAGAGTAAAGATAAGTTACTTATGTTACTTTTTCTCGACACAGATGGCAAATACGTGCTGGTGGTACTACTTCAGCAAGTTCACCGAATTCTTCGACACTCTGTTCTTTGTGCTACGCAAGAAGAACGAGCACGTGTCAACCCTGCACGTCATACACCACGGCATCATGCCCATGTCGGTGTGGTTCGGGCTCAAGTTCGCGCCAGGTAAGTGACAAGCCAAAGTGTGAAAAATCCGCTAGATGGAGTACTATAGAAGTGAGGTCCATATACAATGTCATTGGTTATTTTTAAACGTGATCTGTCAAAATGTCAATTTAACAATCTAAACAACCAATGCGGTTGATGTTGGACCTCAGTCCAACAGTACGCCATCTAGCGGATTTTTCACACGCGAACACCCTCATTTCCTAGTGACAAGACAATAGTTCATTAGTGATTACAAAAAAAACCCGACCAACAAAAAACAAGCTCCAAAAAGTACGAAACAAGACAATTGTCTGTCCTGAAATTATAATGCCGTATCGCCGTGGTCGTTGAAATTAAATTGAACATATTTTTAGTAATGTAAATAAAATGAAATATTTGAAATGAGCTAAAAAAGCTCCAAAAAAACACCCCCACACGGTACCATCAAGAAAAAATTTAGTTCCTTACTCTAAGTCACCTAGAGGACGCTGTAGTCAATTTCACATGACGTCATGCCTATAACCAGAAGACAATCAAGACGCTTCTAACGACACCTCATTTGTTCAAAATGATAACTAGTTTAGAAGTTATGAGGGAATAGTTAACAACCATAAATACATACATACAGGTCAAAATCATAACCCTCCTTTTTGCTTCGCCGTAGTCGGGTAAAAAACACATTTACATCTTTTGTATTTATTTTTAAACTGTTAGCAATAATAATAAAGCTCGCAGTGAGACATCAATGCGAAGTCTGACGTAGCTATAAGAAAAAGACCTTGATTGATACATCATTTAAAGTCAAGTAACTTGAGTAAGCAAATGTAAAAAATAAAAAAAACTATGACTATTGATTTTAATCTAATATATTGCGCATTTGTATATAGCGTCACTATTTTTTTTCCACATTTGACAGCAATGGAGCGAAATGTGCGCAAATTTTACGCCGTTAAATTTGCGCACATTTCGCTCCATTATAATCGAATGCAAATTGAATTTTATGTCAAATAAAAAAGTGAACAAAACTAGCTTTCTAACTGTGTAAAATTATAATACAAATCAATCATGGTTATAATGGAATTTTAATTTTTTCTTTCGATGATGATAAAATTAATACATTTCATGATTTGAATTGAATTTCTGACGTTACATTTTAGGGGGTCACAGCACATTCTTCGCACTGCTGAACACGTTCGTGCATATAGTGATGTACATGTACTACATGATCGCGGCGATGGGGCCCAGGTACCAGAAGTACATCTGGTGGAAGAAGTACCTCACCGCCTTTCAGATGGTAAGTAAAAATAGTAATAGCCGCTTTTATAAAAATAAACGAGGTTGGTACTAGACCTGGCAAAAACGTATCTTTCAAAAGATTGGAACATTTGCATCTGGATCAGTGCAGAGATGCGGAACAGTGAAACGCTTCATTTGGAACATCGACTCTCAGATAGATCCGTGATTCATTCCGCTCATTCGGATCATTCGGTTCACTCGGATCATTCGGCTCATTTCATCAAAAGGCAATTAATTACTATAGAAATTGTTAATGCGTGTTTTTTTCTTATTCGTATGAACATATTTCGACAGTAAATTATTGACACAATAAATGTTCTCTAATGGCTGTCCATCTTGTACACCCACATTTAAGTACCTTACCAAAGTCATAAGTCCTTGAACTTCGTACGTTTACGCGGATTAAAAAATGTATAATTTATAACCTGCGGATGGTGGCTCCGTAAGGTAAAGTAGTAAATACATTTCCTAATGGTTTAGTAATACTTTCCGCCCATGAACAACAACAACAACACATTATGGTGTTGTTTTCAGACTTTCGAAATGACAGGCTCTTTTTGTGATTGTCGCATGTCGCGCAACGCAATACGGTTAGGTATCGGATTGCGTGGTACGCCGTAACGGGCCACATTCGAGATTCTCCGCCTTAAATGTGATCTAGAAAAGCAAAACGCCACTGCCCTAAGTAAATGCTTAAGCATTTACTTGTCTTAAGACAGAGGCGTTTTTTCTTTTTATGTGCACAAATAAGGGTTGCATTACCAGACTGGTGCGGTAACATGTTGCCAGGCAAGAGAAAAGGGGCGAGCTCGTTTAACGTTACGGTCCAGTCCCGGGTGTGTAAGGTATCCGACTGCGATTGCGCTGAAATGGACACGTCAGCGTTTTAGGTTGGGTCAGATTCCTACACACCATCTTGTTCCTCACATTTGCCACGGACGGCCTTGATAGTTTTCCCGGGACACGAAAAAAAATAAGCCTCTTTCCTGACTACCTGTTTGGATACTGATCCTGGTCACTGGATAGTGAACGCTGCCTTTGGTGCAAGGGTTGCGGGTTCGATCCCCGCAAAGTACAAAGATTTGAGTTCATGTCTGTTTGAATTGGTCTGGGTGTTTTCTATGCATCATAAGTATGTATTTACAAAATGAAAATATTAAATGTATATATTTGTAATTCCGCTGTTGATTCTAATATCCGTAACACAGGTGCTTGAGCTACCTATCTCGGAGCCAGATCAATGTATGTGATGTTGTAAAATATATATTTATTTATCACGGAATATCTTTTTGGTTCAAAATCCAAGAAATTTGATTTGATAAATATAATATTTGTGTCCAGGTGCAGTTCGTGCTGATCTTCAGCCACCAGCTGCAGGTGCTGTTCCGGCCGTCGTGTCAGTACCCGCGCGTGTTCGTGTACTGGATCGCCATGCACGGCTTCCTGTTCCTCTTCCTCTTCAGCGACTTCTACAAGGCGCGCTACAAGAGCAAGAAGGAGACTGCTCGCACCAACGGACTCTGCATGGTAAGGTTACACTCACTCACTCACTCACTCGCATCACATAACATTTTATTACATCGTGATTTTTTGTTCATGTGAGACTATTTTTTGGAAGTACATAAAATTCTAAATATATGAGGATGGGCAAAAACCTATAACTAATTTCCCCCTTTTTTTAATAATAAAAGATTTCCACCTGATATTTTTCCGGCGTGTCCTATAATTTATTATTCGATTAAAAAATGTGTTTGCTATTGGAAGTACGAGTATAATGCCCTGAAAAGATCTCAGGTAAATAAAAAACACATATTATGACAGCAAATAAGGAAGTGGAATCGACTGCCGATGTTCTCCACCTTGACTTCTTGTTCGTGTTTATCTTCTAAACACGCTAAAAAGTTCTCGAGGCTATTTTCGTTGAATTCATCGTAACCGATATCCTCACCTGTCATATTTAAAGTGAATTCATAGCGAGAAAATCTTCGTCACAAGGACAAATATTACCTCAGTCCAAGCTCAAGATAAATAGCCGTTAGGTCATTAGAAAATTATGATCGCCGCTTCTCAGAAAGACGATATCTACAATAATCGTGGGTCATCACAATGGTTACTGTAGATTGTTCTAATTAGCCAGTCATTGCGAGTATTCATTTATTTTCTATACTAAGTAGTGTAGGTAAATCTAATTTAACCTGTTTTAAATACAATGCAAGCATCTTTGCAACTGGCTATTTATACGATCATTGTAGCAAAAAATAGCGTCAAACCGTTATTTGTATGTGATGTTTAAAAGAACTAAATCCTTTTATCGGCGTCACAAAGTAATGATCTATAATCGTCGGACCATTAAGCAGGGAATATCCCACATGGCTTGTGTATCCGGCTTCTAATATATATTTAAGTATATTTGTGTTACATCGGCCTAAAAATATCTATCACTCTATGCTTAAAGATAGTAACGTCATAAAAAAAATCATTGGATTTCCCCAGCAAACATATTATGAAGCTCATCAAGCTATCATTTATTATTATAATTCGGCTGTCTAATTTATCTGCAGCAATATTTTTGACACGGAAGTCAATATGCCGTTACGTTGTGAAATAATTCGTGAGCCACCATAGCGGCATCCTAAGTGTATATCTATGCTGCGAATATTAATACTATCGAAACGCCTATCTTTACGGACCGCTGCGACCAATTTTTATCCTAGAGTAAATCTATGGTATAACGCTATCGTACCATACGACTCATAATCGTCATACAACGGAAGTGATGCCTTGACATCGCGTCCGTTGTCCGTTGTCCGTGGGCTTTCCTTTTGTAGCCAATATACTGTACCACTATAAAAAAATCTAACAATGAGGATTTCCACAAATGAGTTGGATGGCCTTATGTAGGTGTGCGCGTGAGCGTGTTTTATACTAACATGATCATTTTGACTTGATATGTCAAAATATAAACAATTAAAATGTGATTAGACCTGACGCTTACACAATGCCATCTTTCGGGTTTTTTTTCTATTTCAAAACATCGTAATTCTTTATCTATTCATTCGATAATTGTACTTATCGGTTTTCGAAATATGACCACAAATGAGGACCACACTATCCATTTAATCTCATGAAGAAATGACTTATTCTAACCAAACACATTCTATATTTAATTGAAAATGTTTTTTGTCTCAAGTATTTTTTTTTTTCATGAGATTACACGTAAACGTAGACGCTGGCCATTTATGGCCATCTTTCGTGAACCGAACTATTCCTTCGTGACAATACAACGTGTAAAAAAATGAGCAATAATACTTAGTGGTGTGAACATATACCATGTAAAGACTTCACTGCCAAAATATGAGCATCTACTGAGTAAAAAAAAACAGTTGTTCCATACATTGTTGAGGTGCGGATATTTTTACATTTATTTTGTATGGAACAGCTGATTTTATTTTGTTCACATGATGCTCATATTTTGGCAGTGAAGTCTTTACACGGAATATGTTTACACCTTTAAAAGGACGGGTAGAGCACACTAGCGACGCCAAATGTTTAAATAAATTGTTAGCATCTGAACCGGATATCTTTTTTACAATTTCGAAGTTCGAGCATCTCGAAAAGAATTTATACTATTTATTCAATACTTATAATTAACTTTTTGGTCTGCTTCCTACTCGAAATATGAATTACTGCCAAAAACGGCCACTTATGGCGTTAATCCGAAGTTCACAATTATTAAATAAATCGTATACATGTTTGCTTAGGAACTGCCGCCACTTCGAAATTGTTTAAAATAGATCCGGTTTAGTAGCTAACAATTTAAATCGATTGGTGTCGCCACTTAGGGCCACCCGTCGCCTTAAACCAAACACGTTATATATTTATTTGAAAATTTGTTTTTTGTCTCAAGTCCTTTCTTCGTGAGATTACATGTGTAGACGCTGGCCAAGCATGGTCATCTTTCGTCATCATCATCATCATCAGCCCATTTAAGTCCCCACTGCTGGGGCACGGGCCTCCCTCAATCACATGAGGGGTAATTGCCATACTCACCACGCTTGGCAGACGGGTTGGCGAGGGTTTTGATATAAATGCAGAGTTTTCTTTCTCTGGGTGCTGATGATCATGCCAGCAGCTTTACCTTAGTCGCCTTTTACGACACCTCGGTAAGAGAGATGGTGGCCTATTCTACTCTGCCGGGGACCACACGGTCATCTTTCGTGAACCGAACTATACCTTCGTGACAATATAAGTTGTAAATGTATTGAATACGTTCCGAGTTAATTACAAAAAGTATATTTTAAATCTACAAAAATTAAGTAGTACCTAAAGCTGTGCTGTCCATCCACCATGCCCCTCTAAGAGCTTTTATATTAAATTTTTCAGACACACAAACACACACACTCGTACACATACACACCCACACACACACACACACACACACACACACACACACACACACACACACACACACACACACACACACACACACACACACACACACACACACACACACACACACACACACACACACACACAAACATACACATAGACAAGCATGAACACACGTATATAAAATACTATTATAATGATAATTCTATGTTTAATAACACCAACGCTAGTTTATTGTATTTATTTTTATAGCAGTGCTCTTTCTATGGGTACATACAGAATACCAGCGTCGGGGTGGCGCGACACCCCGACACATGCTGAGTATGTGCCTTTTCGGTGTTTTACTGTGTACCGTCATTATTTTAAATGTTTAATGTTATTGTTATACACTGAATAAATATTTTTCTTTCTTTCTTTCTTTTAAATGCAAGGTAATAGAGGTAGTCGTTTGTGTTTGCGTCGACAGGCCGTGCTGGAGGACAGCAGCGCGCAGGCGCGCGGCTACCGCGCCGCCGCCGCCGCCATGCCCAGCTCCTACGCCGCGTCCGCCGCCGACGCCTTCGTGCGCCAGCGCGCCGCCTGCTAGTGCCGCCGCCGACGCCGCCATGGAGCTTTACCCTGCCCGACGCACCCGACGCACCCAAAGCACCGGGGAATATGCATGTAACCCCAACTCACGTTCACTTTATTTCTGCTCCTCGCTGCTGTCGAAATACTCTTTCCATCGTTCAATACGGTATTTGACTATTTTTTTTTCATTTGTGTAATCAAAAGACCTCTCAATGATAGAAACATCGATGAAAGAATTACTTGATTCGCATTTTAACTACCTGAGATATCACAACTTTAAAATCACATTATTTTGGGCAAACCCAAAACGCTCCATACAAATGGCTACAGAGATGTGACGTCACACGACAGTAGTTTGTATGCATTTCAATTGAATTTTGTATGGTAGCTATATCAAATGTTTCGTTTATGTCAATGGTTCCATTATAATAGTTGGTGTAAATTATATGGGTTATTCAATGGTTTAATTATTTTTTAATAATTTCATACTTTTAAAATGGACTTGCCCATGAATCTTTGAATGACCATAAAACCGGCTAGACGTTATATTTTTAATTGAGAATTTTCGCTATTGGCACATATTTACCTATATTTTGATCAAATATTTGTATTTTGTAAAATCTCGAGCTTAGTCAAATACCCTATTTTTAACTTAACTTGAATGATGTAAAGAGATTTAAAAAATCAAATGTCCGAACGGACTCGACATCGAACTCCGGTTATTTCAAAGTACACTTGTGTATGTCGATGATGAGTGGTCGACGAATGCCGTCCTCGATGTCTCAAAACGGTCGAGGGAGTGATCCTCCATGATGGAGACGTTTCGATCGCTGGAAACTTTTTATAGTTTTAAACGCTAATTTTAGTACTCGATATTGGTATTGTTATGAGTGTCATATTACTTATGGAAATGTATAAATTTAGATAAATCGATTTAAAATTATGAAAAGAAAACGTGCATATTCCCTGTACCTCGGCGCGGGCCGTTGACTACGGCGTTTAGTGCTCATCGGACCAGCAGCGACACTCGCGCGCGGCCACGTCGAATATCAAATAGTGGCAATCCAACAAATTAAGCAATAATTTGCGTCCTAAGACCTGTTTATACGCATATTATTATTTTTTTGTGAAATCTAACACCTTAGTAAAACAAACCGTCTTAAACATTAAAACGTTAAATTCAAAATGGAGGCAGTTCATTTGCGTACAGTCAACAGCAAAAGTTGATGCACACTTTTCGCAGCTTATGCTCTTCGGCGTAAAAATTACCAACTACGAAACATGTGCAACTACTTCTGCTGTTGGCTGTACAGGCTGACTTTTGCAACGTGCCAAATAACCGTGATCGGACTGTAGCTGTTTGTATATGTCAGATTCTTGTGCCGGCCATAGGATGTCAAGTCAACTCAAATCTGTGAATTTATTACCTGCATTCGATTTTCAACTCAGATAAAGTTAAAATATAGACAAAATTATACAGCTGTAGTCTGTTGTGACGTTGACTATATAAGACTAATAAGTTATAATATGCGAATAACTAGGTATACATATGTATTGATGGATTAGATAGTTGGAACACGCTGCCGCGCGGGTGTTTGCGGCGTGCCTTACTCCGCTAGTGCAACATTCTCGTTGCCGTCGCACATTACGACTGTTGGGGCACTCTATTAATTCTATCAGAGATATTAACTATGTTATCGTTTTGAAGTCGTTACATTTTATTGAAATGAAAATGGCGGGCTGTAGAAACGGTACCTATCGGTGCACAAAGTCGATCTAGAAAAATGCTTGGGGAATATGATGATACTTTGTCATTTTAAGTACAAAGAGTGTAGGGACTGAATGATGCGTTGCATTTTGTAAATTTCTTGATTTATTATAAGTCGAATATTATAACAGCGAATGTTTTTATCCCTACTATCTGTAAAAATCGTTTAGCTAGCTTCTATTAATCAGTGAAACGGTTTGTTTGTCACAATATTAAAAGATGAGTTGAGGTGGGCATTTCATGTGAATATTATCTTAAATGAAGTAGATATTAATTTGATAATTTAATGAGTATATTATTGAAGGATAACGGTTTTTTTGTAAATAAAATTTTGTTGCGAAGTTGCTCGTTTATGTATGTATAATGAAACATGTTACCAATTTCTACTTAATGGCCATTACTTGGAAAGCCACATATTTCTTCTATTTTCTATAGCACTATACTCAATATTTTGATTTTTTTATCTCTTACAAATAACAGCACTGGTCACCGCTGTGGTGACCAATCCCATCACTCATATTTATATCCGATTGTACTAGCAGAGGTCCTGCCTTTTTATAATATCCAGGGAGGGGTAAGAGAAGACATGGGTAAGAAGAGTAGGGCATTATAAATTCGAACGGACTCTTAAATATTTTTGGTATATGTTACCGCTACTAAAAAAAAAACCGTGTCGTGATCTAAGTCGAGAGGCCTGTAACCCTGTCTTACCCCAATCTACCTTTTTACAACTCTTTATACAAAAAATAGAACAAGGAGAACAAGTCGAGAATAGCACCTGGTAAATCTTATTTTTTTGAAGGTTTACTCTTATCTAAGTATTTTTATATAAAGCGTTATTATTATTTTATTAAGTAAAATCAATCTATCCACAATAATGATCTGTCTGCGATGCACTGAATTGCAAGTCACCAATATAAATGTTAAGTATTTGTTTCTATCACGTTTTGGTGTATCCGTTGCCGTGAAATATAAAATTTGTTAGTTTATAATCCAAGGTATTGCGATTTTTATAATATCTAACCTAATCAGTCTGCAAACTTTCTGAATGTCTTATAAACTGACGATTTTGGCAATATCACGGTAAGAAATCGATGCTTTGGATGTTGTGCAAGTGTGGTGAGTGCCGGTTGCTTGGCGCGAAGCGCAGATCTGCTCAAGTATTGCTGTGTATTCACTCTTTTGCATCTTAATTTATTATTTTAATAAAGGATTTTACAATTCGACATGTTTTTATTTTTATTCCATCCTTTAACTAGCTTAAGGTGACACCGCGACGCGATACTAGCGTCGC
Source organism: Marasmia exigua (assembly GCA_019059595.1). Classification (NCBI taxonomy): domain Eukaryota; kingdom Metazoa; phylum Arthropoda; class Insecta; order Lepidoptera; family Crambidae; genus Marasmia; species Marasmia exigua. The sequence continues at coordinate 15,324,267 of CM032466.1, forward strand.
CAAGTGATTTTTATTGATTCTGGCGATTTTTTTCTTAAAAGCAACAAATGCTAAATTAATAATTTCTTCTTTCCTTTTTCCAATGTAATAATTTCTTGTTACAAGTAACAATAATCTTCATAATCTCCACTTTTAGCAATTATAGAGATTATTGTTACTTGTAGGTAGTCTCTAAAAAATGTTAATACTTCCCTTAAAATAAATGTTACATTCAATATAAATCACTTGGCGGCGCTAGTATCGACGCGGGCGGACTACGCCTCGCCCTGCCCCTCCCGTCCCCTGTCACTGGAATTGAGTCGCGCGCAGCGTTTTAGATTAGTTTTGAAGTATTTACAGAAACATAATTATGTACTGACAATACATTCAAAATTCTTAGTTTATGCTACAAAGAAGTCATCAATCTGACGACCCGTTTGAAACAGTGGTAGAGAACGCTGCCTTTGGTCCAAGGGTTCGATCCCCGAAGAGTACAAACATTTGTATGCATTAACATGTCTGTGTTTCTTGGTCTAGGTGTTTTCTATGTATTTACCAAAGAAAAAGTATTATATGTAGGTATATAATTGTAATACCACTGTTGATTCTGATATCCGTAACGTAGGTGCTTGACCTACCTATCTCGGAGTCAGATCAATGTATCAATGTATGTGATCTGAAATATTTATTTATTTAATCTATTATGTATCTTTTGAAGAAATTGGCGAAAAAAACCCAATTTAAAGCCTCATTGACTCATCCTCGATCTCCACAAGTAGTAGGTATTGTATTATCTTTGGTGGAGACCGGACGATACCGTTTTCTGGCCTTGCATTGGATCAAATGAGAGATACACTCATGTAGGACCTACGCTGTGTGATTCGCAAGGACCCGGCCACAGAGAAGCTGTACGTACGCCTCTCGTCAACCCCACCACGACGCAACAGCAGTGCGAAACCGCTGGGCTCGCGGAGGGCCCAGCGGTCTCGCACCAAGAGCAATAACGAGGTATTGTGACGGTCGCCGTCTCTTTTTTCTTAGTTTGGTGCACTGACAGCAGCTGGCGCGGCCGTAGCCACAGCCCACTTTCCGGTCCTCTTGGTTTCCTTCCGTCTCTCTTTTGGATTGACTTCATTCGTAGGAACGATAGAATTTTCCGCCCGAAATAGACTAAACCAAACCATACTAAAACTGACGTCATCCCGTTCCAACACGCAATATTAAAAGATCCGGCACAAGTTTGTAAGAAGAGGGATTGTAATATCATCCCAAAACAACTATCTACAAGAAGTGATTGTGAGAAAAGCATAAACGGGTTATAGTACGACGCCATCGGCTAATAGCGTAGGTGTATTAAAGTAAACAACATAATTTACTCAAGGTGAAGCAAATATTTTAGGTAGATATTTTTGCATTATCCAATTTTAACATGGAATTTAGCACACCAAAGGCGTTCTGTAAAATAGCTATGTTATTGCAGATGATTGGTCTGTGGTCTATTGGGCAAGTTTTAAACGTATCCGCTGTAACACGTCCTTGATTATATTCTGTTATGTAAAATAGGCAACTTATAAATGTGCTTAAAAGCTAATATTCTGAGGAACTACGAAGTACCTATGTACCTGCATACCATTCCTCTATATGTAGTTACGTATGTAGGTACGGATGACATCAAAGACTTTGGGACATAAAGGTATTAAATCAGGAATCATCACTAAATCACTTTATTTTTTTTAAAGAAAGAAAACTGTGCCTGTATTGAACGGGAATCGAACTGGAAAAAAATGACTTTTTATTTTGCCAATCGATACAGTCATTACTGAAGATAAGAAACTATAGGTAGGTCGTACACTTGTCTGTCGTGAAAGATATCCTTAGTACCGAATATAGGTCATGTGGATATCTTATACGGTAGACGATGACCAATAATGTTGCTTTGAGAAATAAATATTTTAGAACAGAATGTATCGATTGGAATAAAATAGTAATTTTCCATTTTTTTTCCAGATGAAGAATAGGTAATCCTAAATATTTAGGATTAGGTATTCTTTACGTTCACGATAGACGCGTGTAAGACCTGTGATTTATTAGAGAAAGTTTATCGTTAGTAATGTCAGTATGGATTGGTACAATAAAAAATGCCAATTAAATTATATTTTCGTCCCGTTCGATTTTCGTGCAATACTACCTATATTTACTCAACTTTGAATAACTTTGAATGCAGTTATTTTTATTAAAAAAATTTAGTGATGTTTCCTTTAATTAAAAAATGCTAGCTTAAGGTGATGGATAGGGCACACTAGCGACGTCAATCGATTTTAAGTTTTAGCTACTAAACCGGATCTATTTTAATCAATGTCGGGGTTACAATCTCTCGACAAAGACCTATCCTATTTATTTAATATTTATTGTTAACTGTTTGGTCTGATTTTGGATTACCGCCAAAAGCGGCCTCTTTTGGCGTGAATCAATTTTTCGCGTACAAAAATGGACCCAAAATTTGTGCATGGTTATTTAATAAATAGTATAAGTGTTTGCCGAGAGATTGTAACCCCGAAATTGTTTAAAATAGATCCGGTTTAGTAGCTAAAAATTAAAATCGATTGGCGATTACAATCGATTTTTAGGACGACCTTAAGGATTTAACGTGTCCCATAGACGTGAGACGCCTTGTATATGAACATGAATCCATAATGAATGAATGAATTAATTAATAAACATTTAGAAAAAATGGCGGCCATAATATTTTACCGTTCGTGGCTAACGCTTCTACTTTTTGTCAAATCATTCTCAATATGTATGTACTTACCTAATATGAATTCGTCATCAATTTCCCTTATGTTATCCCGAGAGTATCATCATAATCGGTAATTTGTTTAATGAGTGACGGGTGGTAGTACCCACTACATACCTACCTACCCCATACCTCCAGGGATGTAGCACAATTTTGAATATTACTTAATTAACACCTTTCACCTTATTAAACTTATTACCGTACGTAACGCCCTGATGGTCTAGTGGGTTAAGTACCGGGTCGTGATCTAGGGGTCCTGGGTTCGATTCCCGGGTCGAGCGAAATACATGTTTCGAATTTTTCGAACATAGCTCGGGTTTGTGATCACCAATCCGCATTCTGCAAGCATGGTGATTAAACCTAATCCCATCATAGTAGCGATAACTTGATTTCTAAGATAGAGGCCTTAGCTATGCAGTGGGACAGTTTATAGGCTGATACTTTACTTTACTTGTTGTTTTATGAGTGTACGGTCGGCTGCAAAGAAATGTAAACATTTTAGTATCTTGTCACAATAGCTTTACCTATGTGATTTCTACTTTCTTACACGGAACGTATAAGTAGTAGGTACTGTGACAAAGTAGGTACTAAAGCGTATAGGTACATTTTTTTGCAGCTGACTGTAACTACACAAATAAAAAAACAACTATACAGATTTTCATGTTACTTAGTTAATTTCCTACAATTTACAAGTTTTTTTTCAAGACTGCACAATTCAAGTATAGACAGCCACACACTAGGTTACCTACTATCTACAATCTGTCAAATTTTCCCAATTAATATTAAACCATACGGGTTTGACATAAAGAATAATATTTCGTCTCGTCCTCCACACAACGTGGCGTGATGCTATGTACTGTTTTGACCGAGCTACAGAGGTGAGCGCCATTACCCACTGAGCGCCATTTCCCCTGCTTACACTACGGATAAAATGGATGCCATTTTTGTAAAAGTACAGCAAGATCGACATATCAGTAGTTACGAGGTAGCTGAAGAACTGGGAATTGACCACAAAACAGTTTTGGCGCATTTGAAAAAAGCTGGGTACACAAAAAAGCTCGATATTTGGGTACCTCACGAGCTCACTGAAAAAAACCTAATGAACCGTGTACTTATTTGTGCTTCTTTATTACGACGTAACGAAACCGAATCACTTTTGAAGAAGCTGATAACTGGTGATGAAAAGTAAATCACGTACGACAAGAACGTGCGAAAAAGGTCGTGGTCAAAGGCCGGTCAGGCTTCACAGACTGTGGCGAAACCCGGGTTAACTTGCAATAAGGTGATGTTGTGTGTGTGGTGGGATTGGAAGGGCATTATTCATTATGAGCTGTTACCACCAGGCAGGACTATCGATACTGAATTCTACTGCGAACAACTTATGAGATTAAAACAAGAAGTTGAGAGAAAACGGCCGGAATTGATCAACAGAAGAGGGTGTGGTGTTTCATCACGATAACGCTAAACCTCACACATATAGATGTGGCTATAGTGCCACCCAGCGAAAATTAAGAGAGTTTGGCTGGGAGGTGTTAATGCATCCGCCGTATAGTCCTGACCTTGCACCTTCAGATTTCCACCTGTTTTGGTTCTTTAGGCAGTGTTAGATTAACATCACGAGATGACTGCCAAATCCACTTGTCGCGGTATTTTGATGAAAGGTCCCAAAAATTTTAAAGCAATGGGATCATGTCCCTACCTACAAGATAGTACATACATACTTTATTTAAATGTAAATAAACTATAGGTATTAAAAAATATTTTGAATTTTCTTAAAAAATGCGAAGAAACTTTTTCCCCAACCTAATTATAAATAAATATTCCACAACATCACATACAATTTACTGTTTTGGTTCTTTAGGCAGTGTTAGATTAACATCACGAGATGACTGCCAAATCCACTTGTCGCGGTATTTTGATGAAAGGTCCCAAAAATGTTAAAGCAATGGGATCATGTCCCTACCTACAAGATAGTACATACGTACTTTATTTAAATGTAAATAAACTATAGGTATTAAAAAATGTTTTGAATTTTCTTAAAAAATGCGAAGAAACTTTTTCCCCAACCTAATTATAAATAAATATTCCACAACATCACATACAATGATCTGCCAAGCACCTGTGTTAGCTACGGATATCAGAACCAACAGCAGAATAACAAATACATATATACATTTAATACTTTTCTTTTGTAAATACATAATTATAATACGTAGAAAACACCCAGACCAAAACAAACAGACATATTAAAATGTTTGTACTGTGCGGGGATCGAACCCGCAAACCCCTGTACCAGAGGCAGCCTTTACCACTACTGATGCAAACGGGTCGACGACGGTAATAAAAATGGTCTACAAATCAGAACAAACGTGAGAGGTCAATGTCACGGTTTATACCTATTTGCTATTATTTATTATGTCTATGTAATGCCTCTATAAAATCTAGGCAAACCATTTATTAATTCGTGATTCTAAACACGTTCTTCATATAGATAAAAAAAAACACTAAAGGTGACGGGTAGGGCACACTAGCGACGCCAATCGATTTTAATTTTTAGTTACTAAACCGGATCTATTTTAAACAATTTCGGGGTTATAATCTCTCGGCAAACACTTATACTATTTATTAAATAGCATGGTTATTTAATAAATAGTATAAGTGTTTGCCGAGAGATTATAACTCCAAAATTGTTTATAATAGATCCGGTTTAGTAGCTAAAAATTAAAATCGATTGGCGTCGCTAGTGTGCCCTACTTGTCACCTTAAAAAATAATTTTCATAATAGCGTGGGATGATGAAAGATGTATCATGGAATTCACTCAGATTAAGTAGATAGTTTTTAAGTTGCTTGTAAGTTGGACAGCACATAGGTAGGTACGAAGCATGCCCTCAAGATTTTGTCGTATGAAGAAAAAAAACCTTATTACAAATCGCGATTGAGTTAATACCGTTCTAAAGCTCATGTCATCCCGTTTCAACACGCAATGTTAAAACTGGCTGGTACTAGTTTTGTTCCGTCCATTTGCATCTGCACTACGCGAATTACTTAAATTCCCAGGATAAGATGGTCGTTAGCACAAAAGTGACGTCTCGCAACCGTATCGCTGTTTTCGTTTGAGACAAGTCCGATCCACGATTTAATAGTAATTTCGCCTAGCTGTAATATGGTTTCTCGGAAGTATTATTTGCGAAACTTGGCAAATAGGAACTTCATTGATTTGAAAGCAAATATACATATCTCTTTAAGTATTGTAACATCGTAACTCGTCTTACGCTTGTCCAATGCATACCTGGACCCCAATTCTCGTGCTCGTGACATTTATTTTCATACGACATATATCACTAAAACATAGTTTTTTTGTATGCTTTTCAGGTGATATCCGCCATGTTGTCAAAATGTCACGAGTACGAGAATTGGGCTCCTGTAACACGATACGTTTTTTCCTAAATTAGCACCTATTTATTAGATACAGGTAAGTAAGTTGGCATTTACTTACGAGATTATTGGGTTTTCTACAGAACTTATTGCTTACACACAATGTTAATAGATTGAAAATACAAGTAAACAGCCAAATGGTATTTCCATAGTCTTCGCTTAAGACGACACCGTGACGATACTAAACTAGCGCTGCCAAGTGGTTAAAGTGAGCAACAAATACTTTAAAGAAATGATTACAAAATGGTAACTTTTAACAATAATGAAGATTAATCTTACTTTAGAAAGAATTTTTTACATAAGTTTGTCCTTAAAGTAAGGATAGTGGGTAGGTAGTATTAACGTTTTTTTGAGATTTCATTGATAGATAGATAGATAGATAATTATTTTCATTGCTCGATTTTTAAAATTCTGTCTCTTATCCGCCATAATCAATATAAATCACTAGGCGGCGCTGGTATCGTCGCGGTTAGTCTATGGTATAAGCAACCTCTGGCCGTGTGGTCCCCGGCAGAGTAGAATAGGCCACCCTCACTCTTACCGAGGTGTCGTAAAAGGCGACTAAGGTAAAGCTGCTGGCATGATCATCAGCACCCAGAGAAGGAAAACTCTGCATTTATATCTAAACCCTCGCCAACCCGTCTGCCAAGCGTGGTGAGTATGGTAATTACCCCTCATGTGATTGAGGGAGGCCCGTGCCCCAGCAGTGGGGACTTAAATGGGCTGATGATGATGATGATGATAAGCAACCTCAAACTATTAGCCTATAAATTTGTCCCACTGCAGGGCAAAGGCCTCCATCATAGAAATCCAGTTATCGACTATAAAGGGATTAGGCATAATCACCACGCTTGCGGAATGCGGATTGGTGATTACAAACCCGAACTATGTTCGAAAAATTCGTCGTCGACCGTCGACCGACCGACGACACGTCGAGATCACGGCCTGGTACTTAAATCACTACACCAACAGGGCGTAAGCAACCATATTACCGTCTAAAGTGGCTACTTTTAGTAATTATTGACGAATATTGGTTACTTGTAGGTACGAAGATAATAATATAAAAATATGTTCAAAACAACTGTAAATATATTCGCCACAATAAATTAAAATCTATTGGCACGCTATTCGTCGGTCCATGGTCTTCCTATAACGAAACTGATTTCACGAACGAATTTTTATCCCCGTCCCTTTCACATGAGCTGTGCGTTGACGTTGCTTTTCGTGTTCGTTTCGGACGCTTTCGTTGTAGGCGCTCTGTAGGCACTCCTGTTAATTCACAATGGTTGCTATCCCCAACACGCCAGACCCAAAAAGGGTAGTTTATCAGGGTGTTAAGTGCTCACACGAAAAGAAGAATATTATTCTATCGAAATAATAATAATATGTACATATTTATAATTTATTTTTGTTTAGAAATTGAAATAGGTACGTAATTTACCCTGGCCCTTTTTTGTGTGATAGGTAGCAAACGAGCAGACGGATCGCCTGATAGTAAGCGTTTGCCGCCGCCCGTAGACTCCCGCGACACCAGTAGAGTCACAAGTGCGCTGCCAACCTTCAAACCCCCCATTCCCCCGGATTGGGCCCCCGGTACCCTCACGCAGCTAAAGAAAGAGATTATATATTATATATAGGTAGTAATATGCTGCGCGAGAGGTCCAGGGTTTTTCAGGTCAGGGATTCCCGGGTCGGGCCAAAAATTTGGACCTAAGTTTTCGGTAAGAAATTGTTAGTGTCAGCCCGGAATCTGGAAGTTGGCGGTCTTGTACCCCGTGCGGTGCCTTTGGCCTTGAGCCCGATCCCTCTCCGGTGATATCACACTGGTATCCCATCGGAATATGAGGGTAAGGGAATAGAGAGTGCACTTGTGTTTGCGTACACAGTTGAGCACTATAATATATCCTGCGTACGTGGCTATTCGTTGAGTTTGTTATTATTATCATAATATGACTTGTTAGCGAAAGTTATGCTGATAAAATTATTAACCTGTCTTAATACTGATTTAAGTAAACCATGTTTCGAATATGGTTGTATATTTTTTTTTTCTTCATTTAAGGCAAATAGACAAAGACACGGTTTGATTTTTTTCTAATTCTTGTTAATAGTGGATATAGTTTATTTATTTATTTATTTAATTACAGGGTTACCAACATAAGTTACAGCAAGTTACAATAGATTCATTTAACAAAGGTTGCTTCTGGCTAACTGCACTTACAATTATAGGTTAACCACAGCATGCGTAAATGAAAAAATGCTTAGAAAAAAATAAAATGGTAGCATCATAAAAACTAAACAATAAAATATATATCTTATTAAAATTAACAGTAATGATGCAATTAACAAAAGAAAGGATAAATAACGAAATGAAAATAATAATAATAAAAATAAAAAAACAACTACTTAGTTAGCAGAATATGCACAAAAACTGCCTTCATATTAGAGATACCTTCTCAACCTGAAGTAGGTAAACAATTAAAAAATAACCATTGAATATCTACCTGCGCTGGCATAACTCGCGGCCAAGTTCAAGATCATTTAGCTCTTTAACCTCCTCGTTATTAGAACAATAAAAACCGACAGTTTAACAATAAAAATATCTTTGACATATCCTTAATAAAGATGAATCGTGAGTTCATATCTGGTAATTACTTTACTAATATTATTGTCTATACCGACTCATGTGCCCTACCCATCACCTTAAGGTGACGGGTAGGGCACACTAGCGACGACAATCGATTTTATTTTTTAGCTACTAAACTTGATCTATTTTAAACAATTTCGGGGTTACAACCTCTCGGCAAATAGTTATAATATTTATTAAATAACCATGCACAAATGTTGGGTCTAACGCGTACGAGAAAAAAACGCCAAAAGCGGCCACTTTAAGCGTGAATCAATTTTACGCGTTCAAAAACGAACCCAACATTTGTGCATGGTTATTTAATAAATAGTATTAGTATTTGCCGAGAGGTTGTAACCCCGAAATTGTTTAAAATCGATACGCTTTAGTAGCTAAAAATTTAAATCGATTGGCATCGCTAGTGTGCCCTACCCGTCACCTTAACTAAGGCAAAGCAAACAGCATAGCGTATTTACAAACTTATATTTCTACGGCGCAGGAATATCAAATGTATGACTTGGTCATCCGCTTAGATCATATAATAATATGCAAGTATTAGTTACCTACATATTCAAATTAAATCGAATTCCTATAAAGGAATACCTGCTTTAACATTTTATAAACAAGCCGCTATTAGGTATCAGTAACTCAGACAACGCAGGAATATTTACATATAAAAATATTAATGAGTCCATGAAATATTATACAGCAATAATTTAAATTTTTATTCTTACTACATCTCATACGTTGTTCTGATCCCGTACTAAGTAGCTTAAGCACTTGAGTTACAGATATCAGACAACAGAGGAACACAAATATATACTTAAATACATATATTACACCCAGACACTGAACAAACACAAGTGTTCATCGCACGAATGTTTGTCCAGGGTGGGGATCGAACCCACGACCTTTGGCGTAAGAGGCAGGGTCACTACCAATTGCGCCATCCGGTCAGTCAATGTAGGTAAAGTGGTTTAACATTTTCTTGGCAAGTAAATATATACCTTTGCACTGAATACGCACACCCCAATAATAATTGATGTATCGGTAAGGTTCAGGGCAAACTGCCCAACTAACTATTCTATTTCCAGCATTACATACTTTAATTGTTTGCCCAGATGTCATAGTTAAAACCACTGAAGAATTTTTTTTTATTAATGAACAAAAAATTCTAATCCTAATCGAATCAAGAAAATAAATATAGACAAACCCATTCCGAACAACATAATAATATAATTAATTTTTATTTTAATTTAGGTTTTAAGTTTTGTATGTTGTGCAATAAAGAGTATCTATCTTTATCCTGTGTTATCCCTCTCAAAGACGAGTTAACGCTGTGTGTCCGCAAGTGGTCCCACGTGGATCACGTGTGGGGAGGCATCAGTCTGCTGCGACAGGTTCCTTCAACCAGTTATGTAAACGCAATGATACCAGTTCCCACACCATCGATTCATTGTGAACCTGTACAGCCGTCAGTAAATAAGCAGACGTTCATTTTGTTGTCTAACTTAGCCTAAAAACTGAAGATTTTTCCAAACATATTACCAAAAAATACTGAAATAACTTAACATTTACTGTCAGACAGGCTGACTTATCGCAAGAATAAAAACTATTCTGCGTACTTTAAGTGTCTTTGTAACATAAAAATTTTTTCGTTTGCAATGTAAACAAAATCGGTAATCGAATCGGTAGAAGGTTCCCGGGGTGTGCAAAGCCTGTTATCAGGTCTGTATTCATGAACAAAGGTTTCCTCAACATAATTCTTGGATTGGGAATCATGAATCATAGCTATCTGATTGGATAGATTGGCTCAAAAAAATGTAAACTTAACTAAAATTATTCAGTTTAAAAACTTTTTCATTTATTTTACAGAAGCTATTATTTACAACATGTATGCTGATGTAACTCTAAGAAATATTTTTTTAAAAACAAACAATTCCTCACTTTAACCACAATGTTTTAACTAACATTTATATTATTATTTATTAAACAGAACTTTTTCCTTAACAAATCATTCATAGGCGCAAACTTACGCGGAAAATATAAAGACAATATTAATGATCAATCATTATTTGTTACCAAAGTAGTTTTTTCTATTAACTCGATGAGGTATGTTTCCTTAGACCAGCACAGGAGTGTTGCTTTTTGGCAGTGGCCGCCCAGTCTACTGGCTGGAGCAAACAGCGCCCGCTGGCAAGCGCGAGGCGGACCCGACCTTTGTACCGACAAATAGTGGCTGACAAATATTTGCATAATATTATAAATACTTACTAAAGTAGGTATATCTTAAAGAGTAAACAGGTGCCCGGAACTACCTGCCTGAGTGAATTGCCTAATTTAATTTAAATATTCTAATATCCCAAATGTATTGTGGGTATTTTCCACTAATCTTTAATTAATCGATTTTAAACAGCTAACAATCACTCGTAAGAGTTATAGATAACTAGTTTTCGATGAAGGATTTTAGCTATTTTTTAATATTTACATATACTAAAAACGAGTAATTCTAGAAATCCTACACGTGTTTCTTATAGGTGAATTCGTTTTGTTGTGAATGAATATGAATGATCGAAGGAAGAACATTAAATAAACAGCATAAATAAATGAAAATAGAGCAAATTGATATTGTAAAATCAAAAAACGATTTTTTTTTAATAAATATTTCACAACATCACATACATTGATCTGACTTCGAGATAGGTAGCTCAAGCACCTGTGTTACGGATATCAGAATCAACAGTGGGATTACAATTATATACATATAATACTTTTCTTTTGTAAATACCTACTTATAATACATAGATAACACCCAGACTAATACAAACAGATATGTTCATGCACACAAATGTTTGCACTGTGCGGGGATCGAACCCGCAACCCTTGCACCAGAGGCAGCGTTCACTACCACTGTTCCAAACGGGTCGTTTTTCAAATCTATGTGCATATTTCTACCATCCACTTAGCGTTGAGGTGAGGGAAATGTCAGAAACCTGTACGTTACAAAGAGTTTCTCAACCTCTTAATGTCGCACAATTGTTGAGATATTGATCTGAACGTGTAACATGATCCAGTTGGTTTGGTTCCCTTGTCAAAACGTTACGTACGTCATACAGCAGTCGCTTCATTGTAACTACCAGATTCCCTGAATCCTGGATAGTGTAGTTTTTTAGATTTTCGCGTTGCATTATAACTATAATCAATCAAAACGGGAATTAACACGATATTTATTGTGTTACAACATTGTGTACTCACATATTTTGCTCGACATTTCGGCTACGTTACAGCAGCCGTGGTCATGAGCGGACTGAGCACACAATGTTGTATCACATAATAAATATCGTGTTAATTCCCGTCCTGGATAGTGGTCTAAGCGTAGGTACCCTAGGCTCCGAAGCGACGACAGCTTTGGACGCAACTGAGAATAACAAGGAAAGATATTAGTTTAAATAGGGAACTTAATATTTTCACTCTTTGTTTTGTCACCTTATTTTACCATTAAGGCGACGGGTAGGGCACACAAGCGAAGCCAATTGAATTTAATTGTTTGCTACCAAAACAAATATACATAATTTAAATAATTACGGGGCTTCAGTCTCTCGGCAAACACTATACTATTTATTTATTAACCATGCCCAAATGTTGGGTCTGTTTTTGTACTAAAAAAAATGATTCTACTACTAAGAAAAGTAGCCGCTTTTGGCGGTAGCTCAAAATTCGAGTGCAAAACCAGATCTTAGCTAACTATAACTATTAAATAAATAGTATAGGTGTTTCCCGAGAGACTGAAGCCCCCAAGTTGTTTAAAATAGATCTGGTTTAGTATCTAACAATTAAAATCAATTGGCGTCGCTAGTGGGGTATACCCTTCACCTTAAGCAGTACACGTACGGTACGTGCAGTAGTTCTGGACGACCGCGCCGGCAACAGCTTTGTACTTTGTCCCACTATTTCAGAAAGTAATATAAATCTAGCTTCTGAAATAGCGGGACAAAGTACAAAGCTGTAGCCAGCGCGGTCGTACAGAATGACTAATAGAACGACTTACGTATATGTATAGTAAATACAGCATAACATAGCATCGTAATAAATAAATAAAAATCTGCAAAAAAAACTGCCTTCAAAAACCACGAACTAAAATGTGTGAAAAAATATTTTTAACACTTTATACACTTCAAATAACATTTTATAACATTTCACTCGAGAAAAGGTGTTACCGAAGTCGGCGCCCAATACTATGTTGTAATTTAATACGAGTACAACATTCAATTATTCAACAGGGATTGGGCGCAGACTTGGGTAAAACCTTTTCTCGAGTGTAATGTTATAAAATGTTAATTGAAGTGTAGGATCCTTTAACTCCTTTATGTTGGTTTGCCGATTACTTTGCCTTTGCCTTTGCCTTATGCACGTGAAAAAATATTTTATTTTATTAATTATTTTTTTAATTGATTTAAAGATTTATTACAATGGCGCTATGACACGGAACTTTTTAAACGTGGGAGAACCACGCTTAGGCATGAATGGGCCGGCCCGCCGGAGTGACCCCACGGCCTCACAGAAAACCGGCGTGAAGCAGCACCGTGCTGTTTCTGCCACCTATCACATAAAAAAAACGGAAATATTTACATGCATCATAAAGCTGCTGGCATGATCATCAGCAACCAGAGAAGGAAAACTCTGCATTTATATCAAAACCCTCGCCAACCCGTCTGCCAAGCGTGGTGAGTATGGCAATTACCCCTCATGTGATTGAGGGAGGCCCGTGCCCCAGCAGTGGGGACTTCAATGGGCTGATGATCATACCTACCTACTAACAGATAAATAGTACATAGTTTTGACCAATCATTCGTTTTTTATTGACAAAAGCAAAGCATAGTCGGGTAAAAGTACGGTAAATCAAATAATGAAGCCAAGTATAATAATAATTTTACCAAATAAAAGATAAGTAATAAAATGTTTCTTATATCATAATAATCAGTTTTACTCGTAATTGTATTAGTAAACATCATTTATAGAGAATTAGGTTAGGTACTTTACGTTTCGTTAAATTTTTTATTGTTAAAATTAATTTGTTAATTAAGTCCTTTATTATTTTCGTTTTTGCCTGAAATACAGGATTTTCTTAGTTCAGGCAGCAAACTTAAAATTGACCCCTAAGTATAAGTAGATTATAAGTATCTCGTTGTTCTAATGATTTTGCAGTAAAGTTTTATTTATTTATTATTATAACTTGTAATAAACTTGTAGAAATTATGACGCACTTACTGATAATGATACTCAATGCTAAGATAATTACCTAGTAGGTAAATGTTAAACCTCTCATTTAATCGAACGTCTTACCTAAAACTAGTTATAATCAGTTCTAAAATCTGAATGCATTTTTATTGGCAGTTATTTTAGCAATATTCAAGCAGTACGCCAAAATAATCACCATGTGTGCTATTACATAATATTAATGTTTCCTTAGTAAGTAGGTACCTACCTTCTTGGCTTACGTAAATTGAGTCACTAGACGATTAATAAAGTAAACCTAAAAAAATATATTGCCATTCTATATGAATGCACCAAATTAGTTATATTTCGAATACTTGTTGCTCAAATGTTTACCTGATGTACTTATAGGTATATATTTATGCAATGTGTCGATGAACCGACGCGTAAAGAGTCAGAAAAACTTCCAAGTAAGGTCTATAGGTCGTGATTAACGTTTGTGAATAGTGCTTGATACACAATTTAATTTACATGAACTCTTATTATTATTTTTTTTAGTTTTAAGGGGAATAAACATTTTTTTTAATAATAATTCTCACAACATCTCATACATTGACCTGATTCCACAAAGTAGCTAAAGCACTTGTGTTACAGATATCAGGCAACAGAGGAACACAAATATATACTTAAATACATATATTACACTCAGACACTGAACAAACACAAGTGTTCATCGCACGAATGTTTGTCCAGGGTGGGGATCGAACCCACGACCTTTGGCGTAAGCGGCAGGGTCACTACCAATTACGCCACCCGGTCAGTCAACTTTTGAAAACGTATAAATAATCTTACTTAAGGAACACGTAACAACAAAGTAGTTAAGAGCTGGCAACGCATCTGTGATGCTCCATGTGTTGAATATGCCCATGGGCGGCGGTAATCACTTACCATCAGGTGAGCCGTCTGCTCGTTTGTCCACCATATTGAAAAAAAAGTTTCGATAGATATTATGACAACTTTGTCTCAAAAACTTATTGATATTATATCGATGTAAAAACTACATATTATCGTAGGGTATCTGCGTTTGTCAATGATAAAAAAAACAAAAAACATAAATAACTAAAGACCTTGTTTGTATTGTCGCAAACTCAAAGATTATTCAGTGGAGGTTTTATTAATTTTAATAATTATTAGGTGTATTTAAAGTATACTATGCATAATAAAATTATTATTAACTTTTGTTTTTGTTTCTGTATGTACTCCGTGCTTACATCATCATCATTGTTATAGGAGATAGTACTTATTAGGTACATATTACTAAGTTCAGGCATGAACCACGCAGTCTTTCCAAAAAAAACAGTTCAGCCCTCCCCATCTTAACGTGTAAATCCCAGTTGCAACCAAAGCTCTCACTCTGGAGTCCGGCTACGCTTAGACCATGACGGATCACCTGATGGTAAGCAATTGCCGCCGCCCATGGACACCCGCGACACCAGTGGAGTCAATCATAATATGAGGCTGACAAGCACAAAAGAACTAACAAAGTACAAACTGAGTCTGCCATCCTCCTGCTGAGATGCCGCTTCACGCCCCGCCTAAAAGACCCCGGATTGTATGAAGGAGGAAACACATGTACTGGGAGGGCATTCCGTGTCTTGATGGCTCGGGGCAGGAACGAGGAGCCAAACCTGTCCAAATTACACCACAGATACACAATTTCCAAATTCTATACCTACAACACTTTTTTAAGTTATTCTACAGCGTCCTACTGCTGGGTAGAGGCCTCCCCATGTTTCTCTATTGATCTCTATCAAAAATCGTCAACGATCGCCTACTACGGGCAGGGCCAGAAAAAGGTATGACACTTACTTATCTAATAATATTCCATGGCATAAAATACATTAATACATTAGTATTATTGCTTTAAAAAACGCTGACAACTCTTCTTAGTAGGCCATTGACTTCGAGCCGTTGATCCTCAACAGCAACAATACTCAGTTTTCTTAGGAAAAGATATCAACGTCATCGGAGTTTTTTACGTACTTATATAATATAAATACGAGTAGTTAAAGCACAGCAATATAAAGATATTTAGGGTTCCGTAGCCAAATGGAACCCTTATAGATTCGTCATGTCTGTCTGTCTGTGCGTCTGCCCGTCCGTATATCACTTTTATTCGAAGCTATAAGAATTATAATATTAAAACTTGGTAAATAGATGTATTTTGTTACGATTTATACACAAAAATAGGAAAAACTTTTAGCGGGGTACTGGAACTGAAACTCTAAGTTTTTTTTTCATCAAACCCATGTGTGGGGTATGTATGAATAGGTCTTTCTAAACTTAATACTTTGCGCAAGAGACGCTCCCAACCAAAGTAGTAAAATGTGTTGCGCCATCGGGCCTCAGTGAAAATAGTTGGACCTCAAAATTTATTTATTTATTACCCAACTACGGTGAAGCAAAAAGGAGGGCTATGATTTTGACCTGTATGTATGTATGTATGTTCATCTGCTCCCTCATAACTTCTAAACTAGTTATCATATCTGAACAAATGTGGTGTCGTTAGAAGCGTCTTGATTGTCTTCTGGTTATAGGTTACATACATGACGTCACGTTAAATTGACTACAGCGCCCTCTAGGGGACTTAGAGTAAGGAACTAAAAAAAAATCTGCTTGGCGGTACCGGTAATTTTGTTAACACAACTAAAATTGTTAAATCAAAATAAAGTTTAAAAACTAAAACCCGACTACCAAAAAAACACGCTCTAAAAAGTACGAAAGAAGATAACTGTCTCTGCTGAAATTATTATGCCGTATTGCCGTGGTCGTATGCCACATTGATTTTATTTTATTATTATAATCAATCTGTTTTGCTACAATAGGCTACAATTGGTGGCATACGACCACGGCAATATGGTATAATAATTTCAGCAGAGACAGTTTTCTTGTTTCGTACTTTTTAGAGCGTGTTTTTTTGGTAGTCGGGTTTTAGTTTTTAAACTTTTTATCCTCGCGCCGCAAACAATATTTTTCGGTGTGGTGTTATTCTACATCAAAGAATAACGGATCACAACTGCTGCTGCTATCCTGCGCTTACGTCAGGTACTGACAGCCACACATCAGCACACAACAATCTGTTAAACGTAAATTGATGTTGAAGAAATCGGCATAGGCTATGTCTGGTCATTGGTGCCTCAATACATGGCCACTATGAGACTTACCGACACTAAAATCTGCAGAATGTGTAACGAAGACCCATAATCATATAGTACATATTCTCCGAATACGGATGCGCAAACGTAGCCATAAATCTGGGATAAAACTTTGTAGAGCTAGGGATCTCAGTCCCAAACAATTAATACATATTCTGAAAAATGCAGGGTTGAATACTAGATAGATCAAGCTGGTCGCAGTGATACTGGTCTGAATAGGACCCGCGCAACCGTTAGAAATAAAAAAATGTCTGGACCACTTGATATAAAAAGTATGTAAACTTCTACGTGAAATCACGTTAAGCAACTTTTTGGAAACTGGTTCATATGTGACCATTGACGCATGTTTATAATAACCATGCGTCATTAAGTTTTTATTACGATTCACCTGATTGGAGATTTGATACATTGGTTTACTTTACCTATTTAAATTATAGTTTATAAGTTAATGACCTAAGACAAAAATAAAATGTTGACTAATATTAACGTTTTATTTTTAAAATAGATTCTTCGAGGTTCATGGCCTCATCTTCAAATGTTTAAGTCATCCATCAGTGTCCAATACAGTTATTTTATTATGTTGAAAGAAGCTCGAGAAAAGGTGGTCGGTATATTTTGTTGTCAGTGCATTTTAATCAATCAAGTTATTCATCTCCAGAAAGAAATCAGCTTATTTTTCTTTTTGATACTTACTAACAAGTTTGCATACATTTGAATACCTTCCGTGATACAAATAAATACATTACATTATCCTCCTTACAATAGATAAATAGATTGATATTATTTTCCACATACAAAAATAAACAATGTACCTAAAATATGGGTCACAACAGCAAATGACAGTATGTACAATAATCGATTGTACAATGTTGTAGTCATAATAACAAGACCATGGTTCTAGTATAATTATTAGTTCTATGGTTGTAGTATAATATTATTAATAATCAATTTATACATACCTAGTCAGTCTATACACTAACGTCAAGGTTAAAACTAAAGGTCAAGGTTCCACGTAATATTAGATGTATTACCCTCTTATACGAAAAGGTGGTTTAAAATGAGTAGGGGGATTAATACTGGAAATAATGGACAACATTTCATATTTTTAACATGTCCATATTGTTTTTTTATATGAAAATAGACATAAAATGAACAGACCCATATTTTTTCTTTTTTCAAAATTTGTCCATTTTCATGCATAAAATAATTATTGAAATTCTTTTTATTCTAAATAGACGTAAGCGCCAAATGACGTCATCGGACGGCTGAATACAGCGATATTTCTTTGCTTATCATTGTTTTGATAAAAAAAAGGTACTACTGTCAAAGGTAAATAATACTAGTGTCAACATTGTCAACGTCATTCATACATTCAACGTTGACAAGTTGTCTTTTTTTTTTACAGTTACATGTCATGGGTTTGGCATTTGGTTAATTTAAAACTATAATAAGCAAAGAAATATTTTACATTCTGCCGTCCGATGACGTCATCTTACGTTTTTTAGTTTTTAATTTTTTTCTCAGTAAATAAGCAATATAAAAAATGAATAAATATATATTCGAGCAGCGGAAAAGTAAACAAAGAATTGGTATTTTTTGTTTCAGAGCTTAGCAATTTTGAAATGTTGTCCATTGAAGAACTTAGAATGAATATTATTATAAAACTAAGTTTAACGTTAATTAGTATATCAACTATAATACTTTGTTGAGCCACCCAGACCCCTAGTTTAAAATGAGTACTAAACATTTATAATACTCTTTGGTACTAAAATAATAACCTCAAAATATCGATTCAGTGACAATGACAGTTTATTCATGTGTCAGTTCATTCCGTTTTACAGCATAATATTTGTGAGAAAGTAAGTAGTTAACTTTTTTTTTGGATTTCATCCCAAAAATAGAAACAATTCCTAATCATATTACTTGGACACCTTACTCAATACAATATTTTTAATTTATTGTTACCTAAAAACATTTCATAAATACTTTTACTTAAGACAACAAGACAAGGTTATGTAAAACGAAACGTCACTGAACGAATGATTGAATGATTTGATCAATTTTGACACTATTGTGCGGTACTTAAGTTCGGTTGAGGTACGGTATGGTTAATCGAGGATTTGTAATAAAAAGTTCAGAACTAACGTTGTTCTGTAATAATCATGAAATTAGGATTAAAGTCAGTATCAGAGTAGTTTTTTTAATAAGAGGGTTTAAGTCCACGTCTGTTAAAATGATTAAAGTAGTTAAGTATTAGAAGTGCGAATCAGTATTACGGAATTAGAAACAAAGAAATTCCATACCTCATGGGTATTTCAACTTAACCACACACTGGATAAATTTAGACTGGTTTACTTAGTGCGAGCTGCTGCCCGGCAGGAGACAGCTACCTACTCGGCTTGTCTAATTACACTCCAATAGCTCGGCTCGCCCTTGCTGTCTACATTACACCTAAGCTGCTGTCCAGTTTTACAAGTTGCCGCGATGTGGAGTATGCTTTGCCTTTTATTGTTGCTGGTGGTCGAGTAGACGAGTGAAAACAAAACAGTTGAATTAACTCGGATGCGAGACTGTCTTACCGCACGTGCAAGTTACTTACAATGGTCTTCGTTCACTTTGATTACTGATTATTGCAGTAATTAGGAGAAAATAAGCGTAGACAGCGATTGATCAATGCAAGTGATTAGTTGGCAGCTTAGTGACGTGATTAGAAGGGTATTCTATATTTTTGCGAGTGGACTGCAAGTATCTGTCCCATGTACCCTCCTTACGACGCAGCTAACTAATCACTGTTTAAATTTCAATCAATCAAACCGACAGTAAGTCGTTGTCCATATTTATTTTCTAGTAATCTGATCCCCTGTTCTAATTACTAATCAAAAAATAATTTGATAAAGACGACTCGGTTGTTCCGGCTGTCCTTACTTACGGCTTTACGGCTACCCTTATCCGGGGATGGGGATCCCCGGATAGGCCGGGTAAGGGGAACTGAACATTACGATATCGTCATCTCTAGAACACTTTATAATCAATCTACAAATTAAAACAATTTTAGGATTTTGAATTTCCTTTAGAGATTTTGTTGTAAAGCAGTTCCATTCTATTTACTGATGACAAGTGACCCAGATTGCTATTAAACATTTTAGTGGAAAACAAAGCATATTTAGAAAGTCGTGGTAATTTTGTGGGAGCATTGATAACAACTTTAGACAAGAGCATAGGATAATCTAAACGACCGTTGACTAGTTTACGCAAAAACTGGAAGTCGGTTACATCTCTTCGCCTATTTAAAACTTTGGAGTTTAAAATAGCCTAAACGTTTTTTATATGAAGGATATTCTTTGACTTTTTGTTTTTGGAAGGCTAGATGCCAAAGAGAGATCTTTGGTTTACAGATTCGACTCTTTTTTTTCTGAATTTGACCAAACTGCACTACAATTTTCTAGTATGGTTCTTATAAGGCAATTGAAGACAGAAATTTTACTAAAGGCTGTTTTAAACTCTTTACAATTCCGGTTCATAAATCCAAGCAGCTTGAAGCTTCTTGTGACTATATTCACAATAACGCCTAAGTCCCGATTGTGTCTACCTCCTTCAGGTTGTGGTTGAATAGCCTGTAAGATGAGTAATGCAGTGGCTTTTTTCTGAAAAAGTGCATATAATAGCATTTATTATGGTTTAATTTTAGGCAATTTACATTACACCATGACACAAAGCGGTCAAGGTCGTCTTGCAGTCATTTTACATCGATTTCGCTTATAAGTAATAATTGAAATGCTGAAAACAAGAAATAAAATCATAAATGAAGAGCATGAAAAACAGAGGCCCTAGGTGCGAACCTTGTGGTACCCCGGATGACGCCATATACACTTGAGATTCGTAGAACTATGTAAGAACTATTTTTGATTTTCTGTTAGATAGGTATGAATTTTGCACCAATTTAAAAATTGTTCCGATATTCCATAAAGTGAAACTTTTTTTATTAATATTTTAATATTAACTGTATCGAAGGCTTTACTAAAATCGGTGTATATGACGTCAGCCGCAGCTCGAGAGTCTACTGCTTCCACTACATCAGAAATGAAACTACCTAAGTTCATTGCTAAGGACCGACCCTTAACAAAACCATGTTGTTGCGGAATATTTATCTAATTAAATTAAACATATGTTTAATAAGCCAGTATATAATAGGACATTATAAGGACTCAAACACTTTTCCAAATACTGGCAGAATAGATATGGGTTTGAAATTCTCGACATCACATTTATCTCCAGACTTGTACATGGACACAATGCGAGCGTCCTTCCAGAGCAAAGGAAATACACCATCAGATAAAGATTTGTTAAGAATCATAGAAAGAGGCTTTCCAAGTTTTTCAGCACATTTTACCGCGTACATAGGTGATATACAATCCGAGCCTGCCCCTTTATTGCGATCAAGAATTTTTAGAGCCTGTTTTACTTTATCTCTGGTAAAAGTAATTGTGTCAATGTAATTAGATGTGATTTCATAAATTTTTAATTTATTTAAATCGATATCTCGTCTATTAGACCTATAGACTGAGAGGAAGCAATTCGCAAAAAGATTACATATTTTACAACCGTCAGTTGTGAAATCATTTTTGTAATACATTTTGGAAGGGTACCCACCCATTACTTTTCTTATGCTTTATGAAAGACCAAAATATCTTTGGGTTACTTTTAATAGTTGATTCCATAGAAGCTATATATTTGTGTGGCTTTCATTAATTAAAAGTTCAGATCTATCCTTGAGTAATTTAAAACATATCAAATCAAGTGGATTTTTAAATTTGAAATACAACTTCCTATACTTAAATTTTTCTCGTAACACACAAATTAAACCCCTATTAAACCATACTGGGTAGTGATTCTTAGAATTGGGAGGAGAACGAGGAACATACAATTTTATAGTTTCATGAATGATTGCATAGAATTTGTCGACATTAACCGAATCACATTTGCTAAACATTTCATTCCAGTCCACAGCATGCAAATGTCCAATGATTTTAGTATAATCTTCCTTATGAAATTTGTAAATAAGATTCGAATTAGGTTGTAGACATGTGTTGTCGCCTAACTGCTTAGCTACTTTTATTTCGAAAGGAGGATGGTATGAATCAATATTAACTAATGGAGACATGCTACTTTCGACCATCTCAATTTCCAGTGTCTTGTTTTTACTATTTAAAATATGATTGTACTGCTTTAATCCATTCTACGATACAAAATCAAGCAACTGTGCGGCGTATGAACTGTTTGTGTCACAGGTTGCTGTTAAAGGCGAGTTTGGGGCACTGACCATTGAATACAACCCAAGTTGAAATCGCCTATTATAATGGAATAGATATTATTTTCAAGAACATTATTGGTATTACATATGAAATTTTCAAAAACACGTTTTTGCATGGGTGGTGGTAAATATATTCCACATATTAGAAGCCTTACTAGTTTTTTATTAAATTTATTATCTATCCCCACCACACATCTTTTCAATTACTTTCGTACTTCTGTAGCCTGTAAGATGTCCAAAGCTTAGAAATAGCAATCAGAACTCCCCCTCCTGACTTGCCCCCGTAAAAACCATTCGACTCCCTATCCCGTCTGTATACAAAATACCGGTCATCAAATAATTCAGAATCTTTTATACTACTTGCAAGCCAGGTCTCACAGAGCACAACAACATCATAATCACTAATTACAATACTATGATAAAAATCAAGGGTTTTAGTTCTGAGGTCCCTTACATTTTTTGATAGTATATTTTCAAGTATTTTTTTATGATTATGAAACACTGTAAAACCAAATTAACCATCACTTGATTATCTTATATTTAAAAGTTAATTAGTTCACCCGAGATGAGTAAGGGAACCCATGTTGTTGGGGACTACGGTGCAGCGGCCTCCTCGTGTGGCACTTTCGGTAGTATATTTTCTCTGTTTGGAGCTGCTACCGAAAGGGTCCTGGCGTCCCTGGGCAACGGCGGGTAGTAATCGACATCGCCCATTGCTACCCGGCGGCTAACAGCTGCACACACACGGTAGGGCTCCTGGAGTCGTTCTCACGGTTTGGGGAAACCCCTCTCCTGTGGCCTCTTTTGTTCTGGGCCCGGGGCCCTGTCCGGGGTCACCTCACACGAGATTGCGTTTTGACGTGGGCCCCACCAGAGTGGAGCGTTTTCGGGCGCAGTGGCCGAAAGGCCTTGTTCGGAGTCCAGCGTCGAGTCTTCGAGCCACGGAGCTCGATAGTTGGACGGTGTTGCCAACTTTCCTGGCTCCGTATCCAGCGGAGTTGGGTTTCGCGGCGGCTTCATTTTGAAGCCTGCGGGTTTTATTTCCCAAACCCACTCTGCACTGCAGCCAGCTGTGTATGGGTGGGGAAGGGTACCCGCAGCCCGTCTCCTGGTGGTGTTTGCACTGCAGCCAACAGTGTGGGTGCCATTCGGGGGGCGGTATTTGGTGGGCCGTGGGAGAGGCCCTGGGTCCGTTGGACCGGAGTGTGGAGAGAGGCCGTACTGGCGAGCCTCTTTTGCCCTGAGCGGGTTCGCGATGACTTAAAAAGGTTCGTCCTATAACCCGCGTTCCCGCTCCCGCTCTGAGAGTTTCTCCCGGGCGAGGGTTGGAAACTGTCGCAGAGAGTTTAGTGGGTATGCCCCTAGGAGCACCCCAGGGGAGAGCCCCACACTACCCGGCCGACTGCCAGCGGCCGGGTGTGCATAAGGCGGCGCCGACGTTGGTTCCTTCTGAGCCGGCGGCATTCTCTCTGCGTTACCAAAAAATAAAAAGGGGGAATCCATGTTGCACACAAATATCGCTACTGTTGAATTCGATTTGCGAACATAGATTCGGCCGCCGCCGCGCACCTACATATACTTGTAGTTCAACTCCTTAGCGCGAAGACGGGCTCCTGCATTTAACGACTTATTCTCGGGCTATAGTTTTCGACTACCTATATGGGAATAATCTTTCCGCCAATTCCTAGATTACTACTACATTTTCTCCTGTGCATTCTCCTTATTGTATTTGATGACAGCTGCAAAAGACAGTCCCTGGACCGTGGTGTAGTAAATTTAACCAGTATGGCGCGGGGTCGCGCTCTATTGACATTTCTTTTGGTAATTCTTGAGCAGAAAGAATGAATAAATAAGATACATCCTGTAGTTGTTCAAAATGGGATCTTTATCCATAATATGAACATTTGTCTGGGTCTCTAATTAGAATATATGATCTAGTATGGATTGTAAGATTTAAGATATTTTTTACGTGATAGGTGGCAGACGAACGCTCGGGATCACCTGAAGATCTTACAGGTGTTTGAGAAAATAAACATACTGAATTTTATTGTCCACAATATACGGTACCTATACCGGCAGCCACAGATCAATGTATACAAATCTGTCAAATTTCTTCAATCGATTCTTAACATAATGTCAAACACCAATATTAATTGAGGAAATTTTATATATTGCCGTAACCGCCGAAATGTGTCTGTCTGTACCGGTATGCCGCTTTGACTAATGTCGAATATTATTTCTTTAACTAGGTCGTATAAAGTCCTCCTTGATGGTCCAATCGAATAGCTATCAGCATCTTGTAATTACGTAAAACTTCCAGACGAATACTTTATTCAATATATTTAATAGCTGTATTCACATCTAATAACTACTTTGACTCAACGACTTGAAGTGTATCTTGGCCTCAGATACTACATATAATTCGCTACTCGTCGTTCTATTTTCAGCCCCCTGTTGCCAGTCCAGCCGTATGTGACAGAGATCCTTCAAAACCTGTTCTATACCTGGGGCGTACCATTTACATCTTAAGACTTCATATATAAAACTTGCGTATTTATTGAAATCTACCTAATTTCTCAGTTCAAAATTACTATGCATGCGATAAATTATCGAGCAATAAGTAAAAAGGCTTATCGGGCTGTACACCAAAAACTTTCGATGATTTAAGGAATACTAATAAAAAATAAATATGATCGAAAAGTATCTACAGTAAGCACTAAAACTAGATATACCGTTTTGTCTCATTAGACCATGTCACAACTTGTCCCGTTGTAACTGGATGTTGCATAGGGCGTCTAATTTGAAATTTAGATAATTCGCCTTTTAGAATTCCTAACTTTCAAATATAATATATGATGACATGGGTTGACTGTAAGTATGAACAGTCGACTAATTTTCCGATGTACCTACTAGCGCTAGGCGATAATAAAGCAGTGAGGTGCGTATGCAAGCGAGAAGCGGGTGGAGCTAATTCCTTCGCTCACGCATAGAGCAGTGCAAGCGATTTTGAAGGCTAACTGGAACCGTCCTACTTTCGTTGACTGTACATACAATATAGTCCTGGCTTCCCTCGGAAATAGGTTTCCTTTGCAAAACACGCATATTTTCTCATAACTCATCAGTAATTATTTTTATAGCTTTTCTGTGAAAATGTTATTCCCTAACTAGCCGCAAAATAGGTTACGATCCGACCAAAAATTTACAAAAACCAATTACTTTTATTCTTGATGTCTCTCGGTCTCCTTTCTCTCAGTGTGGGCTTGCATCGCAAAACAAAATGTGGGAAGAATTAACCCATACCGTGGTATGGGTAATCCGTGGATTATACATACAATAGTCCCATTATACTAGATTGTAGTATCTCACATATCTAGATACTTACGCAAAAGTATCGTACTCCATATAACTTTCGATATCAAGTATGTACTTTTGCAATCGATGCTTTTGAGATATTGATACTTTCTTATTGTCTAATACTTCTTTGTAATAATGTTTTTATAACTTGATAAAAGAAATAAAAATCACGAGATTTAGTGCCATTATTGAAGGATTTCACAGAGGTAAATCTAAATAATGCAGACATAGTATTTTAGTTCATGTAAGTAAATTTAAGTATAAATAAAACCAATATAAGAGTAATTGTTTACTGATTTATTATTTTCTCCAAGTAGGGTACGATGACGTAACAGTTCAGGTTCTAATTTGTAAAAAATGTTTCTGCTAGTTTTTTGTAAGAAATTTTGAAACAAACAACCCTCCATCTACTTTTTTTAAATTAGTACAGTAAGAACGCCGATTATCCGAATCGCGAATTATCCGAATTGGTCCTAAGCGTAATATAAAAATATATCAAGTAAGTTTTTTAATAAAAACAAGTTTTATGGGGACGCAAGAATACAAAAATGCAAGTGACAATTGCCGTACACACGCTACTGCGTTTGTTAACTTAATAAAGTTGAATGAGGACAGTTCGTTTTTCATCATTACCAGTCAATGTCCGATTACCCGAAATTTGGATATACGAATCGACCCAGTCCCAATTAATTCGTATAATGAGGATAGGCACCTGTAGGTATCGATACGTTTTTGCCATCGATTCTGGTATTGAGTATGAAGTATCGATGCTTTTGAAATCGATACAATGGTCCCTTGTACATTTTTCATCTTGTTTGTTTTATATTGTTTTATTTGTTTTATATTATTCTTTGTTGTTATTTTTAACTTAGGTTTACTCATGGACTCGGTATTCGTAATTCCAGTATTTTCCAGTAGGATTCATCTACATAACCAACTACGGAAGGCGGTTTTTCCACAACCTGGTAATCTATTCCGTGGTTTAAATATCAGAATTAATTATCCATTAAACGAAATGTATAACGAATATCGAGAGTAAAAACCACAATGAGTGGATGCGTGACATTCAGTCGAGTCGCGTGCGCACTACGATACTCCACAATGCGGAATTGCGGATGCTGTGACGTCCAAAATCATAAGTAGCATGTTAAAAACTTGACTTTATTGACTCAACACCGCCTGCGACTACTATTTATTCTGTGGTAATGGAAACGTACTGTTGTTTTAGCCTCACATAAACACACTACTCCTACCTAAGGTACATGTACCTATGAAATCATATGTCTCGAAGTTATTTCATACTAACAAATAATACCTATGTAGGAGTGTTAAAATACACAACACGTACATAGGTATGTCCAGTTTATGGCTTCTTTTAAGACGAAAATTAATTGGTAATCGTTTTCAACCGACTTCAAAAAAAGAGGAGGTTCTCAATACGTCAGGCTCCTTTTTATCTATGTATGTATTCACATTTAGGTTGTTAGTAATTTGGTAAGAAGGGGACGGGGATTGCTTCCGGGAAAATAAGACACTAAAAAGCATGGATTTTTTTTCAACGGTAAAAGAACCGCCCTTTAAAACCACAAACGATAAAGATTAAAATAATATTTGAAACACTTTATACTCTTCCCATAACATTTTATAACAGTACCTACTTACGAAAAAAGATGTTACTGTCGGCGCCAAAAGAATTACAAAATGAGTAATTACTTAGTAAAATTTTTACTTTGTGGTTTTTGAAGGCGATTTCCTATGCTTTTATTTTATCTAGCAATACAGATAGGTATCTAATTGGACAAAATCTGAGACAGCGTGTATTTATTTAATCACAACAACAAAAACAATTTTTTACACACAATAATATCGGTTGCTATTTATAGCTACCCATTAGTAGTGATAACAACGTAGTTTCCTGAAGATCAACCAAAAAACTGGTCAAGTGTCCGGCAAACCACACGCAGTACCTATCGATGATTTACCTAACGTTTTTGTCCATGCTCACTTAGCTACGTCATAGGTGCTATAATCATCCACTTATATTTTGTTATTCATTAAAGTTCTTCTGTTAAAGCCGACTCGGCTAAATTCGTACTTTTCAGATCATTAGAGTCGTCAGATCATTAGGGATTTAAAGTCGTCATTAAACCATAAAGATAGTTTTGCAACTGAGTATTAGTGCCTAAAATATTTTGGAAAACTAAGTTTTACAAACGTTTAGTAGGACAACTTAATATCCAGCTATACTATTTCTAAAGAGGTAAATCCTACAGACAGCGACAGCGCATAAACATAGCACAAAATATGCTTGCGCGATGTAATCAACACCTGGCGCTATCTATTGGTAAAAAGTGGAACTAATGTCCCGAAACGTAGTGAGGGCGGGTCACTAGTAATATTATCATTATATTTAAATATTGACTTTATACGTATAGGTAAATATCGGTAACACATCGTTCCTGTTCAATATATTCTTAGTGAGTTCCACCGCCTTACACCTTTATAAATTGTCCTTTACACATAGGTTATCTGGAAGATATCGCTCTATCGATAAGTTCACCTCCGTTATGCTGCAATAATAACACCCAATGAATTGTTGTGTGCGATAAAGTGTATTAAAAAAAGACAGTTTATTATTTTCCTAGCACTTGATCCTTCCTCTACATAACCTCATTTTAAAAACGTTACCGTAAACTGATGAACATAACACGGAATAAATCCTTTTATGTATTTTTTAAAGTTGTTAAAGTTAGCACCTCTGTGCAATGAAGTGATGACATCAATAAATCAGCTAATACTCGTAACACTACAAACACTCGTAAGTGACGTCTGTTACTTGACAAGTCAATGGTACTCTACGAAAAGAACATGCATAATTACTTACTTATGAAAATAAACGACTATTGCCCTAAGGAAAATATCGATGTAAGATTTTTTCCACCCATCACCCTTACAAATAACTCCTGTCTACCCTCGAAGCAATTAGATTTACATACCTAACTGGAACCGGAAAGAGACTGCCTATACAGATAGGGCACCGCCGCAAAACGGCGCGCAGGAGAGTCGCCCGACTCCTGTGACAAATGGGCTAGGGCTACCGTACCATGGGCGTGCACGGTTAGAGACGCAAGCCCCAACCAAGAACCTCCGCTTCGCAACATTAAATATCGGCACGTTGACGGGACGTGCGAGAGAGCTGGCTACAGCAATAGCCTCAGCTACTGCTACGGAGGATGGACGTGGCATTTTTGCAGGAGACTGAGTGGAAAGGCTCTCGGAACATAGGGAATGGCTACAAGCTGATGTATACGGGTGCACCGAGCGGACAGAACGGGGTGGCCGTGGTGATTGGTGAGGGATTACAGGGTGACATCCTTAAAGTGAAGCGGCTCAGTGACCGGCTGATGGTCGTAGGCATACTTATTGAAGGGGTTATCACTCATTTGATAAGTGCCTACGCTCAACAGGCCGGTTGTAGTGACGCTGAAAGGATGGCGTTCAACTGGGATCAACTCGGCGAAGTTCTTCGGGGGATCCCGCTGTCGCAGGGGGTCGTTTTGGGGGGCGACCTGAATGGCCACGTGCCTGAAAATGGCGAGTAGTTTGTAGTTGTTCATGGAGGTTTTGGATATGGCAGCCGCAATGGAGAGGGAGGAGACATCCTCAGGACGTGCGCGGCAGCGGACTTTGCCACTGTGAACACGTACTATAAAAAGAAGCTCGAACATCTCATCACTTACAAGAGCGAGACGCACGCAACCCAGATAGATTTTCTGCTTACTCGAAGACACCACATCAACAAAGTAGCCAACTGCAAATTCATACCCGGAGAGAATCTTACGGCACAACATCGCCTGCTTGTCATGGACCTCTGCGTTAGGCCTAAAGACAAGTATGTCGAGCAGTGCAGACGCCAAATCAGGTGGTGGAGGCATGATGAAGCTGCCTCCCAAAAATTCGACTTAACTGTCGGTGACAAGTGCGCTGGCATACAAGACGAATCGGTCCAGAACTACTTGGATAGAATTCAGGCCTCCATCACTGATGCGGCAAGAGTGGTGAATGGCGTGTCGAAAGGCAGCCGCAAATGAGACAAGGAGATTTGGTGGTGGAACGACACAGTCCAGAGGGAGGTTGCACAATGCCACTGCGTTAAAGACCCTAGTGGCAACCTGATATGTGCGACCCTCGCGTATGGCAGTGAGACTTGGCATGTACTTGAGCGACACTAGCAGGAATTGCATGTCACGGAGACGAACATGCTGCGGTGGATGTGAGGAGTCACGCGGAAAGACCGCGTGAGAAAATGTCTGGCCATGCAACCACCACCGGCCCCCGGCCGAAGGGGTAGACCTAGAAAGGTGACCTTAACGTCATAAAGGAGGATATGCGTGCCAATAAATTGACTACATTGGATGCACAAGATCGTGTGAAGTGGAGAAGTAGAAGCAGGAAAGCGGACCCAGGGCTCCGAAGCGACGGCTTGGGACGCAACCGGGACTAAACAATAAGATGATGATGATGACCTAACTTTTAAAGTATGAATTTACAAAAGAAAAGTATTATATGTACTTATTTGTAATCCCACTGTTGATGATATCCGTGACACAAATGCTTGAGCTACTATTGTTGTGAAAAGCAGTTTACATTCCGTTTTCAAAAAAATTGTTTTGTTGCGTTTCACACGTCAACACTGCTTTATAACACCGATTTAGCTAACAAAAGTTTATTTAACGTTTTATGAATAAATACACAAATGGCACCGCATATAAGTGCTTTCTCTAAAGCTCTAGTTAATACTGGGTAACTAGTATGCACCGTTAAGAAGAAAAAAACATGATGTACAGACAGCAACACATCAGGTTACAATAATGTGTCAAAGTTCCTCAGTTGATAAGGAACTAAACGTGTTAGATATTAAGGTGAGAATCAACTGAAGAAATTTGAAAGTTTTGTATACTTTAATATGTGGCTGTACGCACCGCTAAAATGTATAAATTATATTCCCAGACCACATCACAAACACCGACTTGAGTGCAAAGGTGAAGCACATGTACTATGAGTGACAGGATGAACGAAGATAAATACCATCTGGTACCACAAACGTATATGTTTTTTACAGACTATACCCTCCTTTTGTGTGGATTGTGGGCTAGTCATTTAGCCAATATATGAACCCCAGAATCGACTCCCGCTGGGGTGAACGAGTTCTGGAGTAGCTGGAGTATTCTGGAGTTTGCAGCACTTCACAGCACGATTACCAAAATTTACTAAATTTACTATTTAGAATTGTATAAACCAACCCCTCCACTAAATCTAGATATTATAAAAACAAACACAAATGTCAATTACACGAATGTCCATGTCTATCTACCTATATATATCTATCGATGTAGCTTAAACTCTAATTAAAAAACTAGTGTAGAACTAGTGGAGGATTCCAGTGACATTTAATCCTATCTCCGTCTCTCAAATAGTACTGCAACCGCCGCAGCCGAGTCATTGCACTCTAACCAGAAAAATAATAACCCGTTCAGCACAGGATACCTCCTACCTGTATAAATCTTTCCTAATAATAAATATTCAGTACCAAATAAACAATGAGATATATGTATATAGCATACTAAGTACATAAGGTTAACATGAAAGTACCTACTAAATTATAGTATATACCTACTATATAAGCAGCAGAAAAAATGAGCACGAAGCAAAATTTAGATACCTCAATCGAGTATTTTTGAAAGTTGAAAAAACAAATTACTTATGTATAATAAAAGTAATAAATTTCGATAACTAAATATATACATATGTTTCAATATTTAATCACAATATTATTTTGTTTGATACTATTATTATGACGCATAAGTATTTTACCAGATACCAATCACTTAACTGTTTAAAATGACTACTAAGGTACATAATTATGTAGAGACAACCACGCATTAAGTTACTATCTGTAAATTTTGCTCAATTGACATTGAACCAAATGTGTTGGTCGTTAAGGTGAGAATAAGATGAAGAAAGATAGGTGTAAAAACCCAACATATATAGGTAAAAAATAAACGGGACTTTCCACTAATAACAGACCTCTATAAAATCAAGAGATATGTAAAACAAGCAGACTCGACTGTATAATCTGTAGTTTTATTTTGCACTTAAGCGATACTAGAGGCTGCCCGCGACTTTACTAGCATAGATTCCAAGCTAGCGATGTCACACGCGCCCGCTAGAAATCCCATACACGAGGTACAAGCATGAGAGAACAAATATGTATGATGTGATTTTGACTAATTTAAAAAAAACCATTGATCATTCCAAATGTTTTATAAAACTCTAAGATCAGAAAATAGGGGTGTATGAGGCCTTGCAGTCTATAAATTTACTCGCCTAAACAGCTAAAACGATGATTAATTGGGTTTTTTTTCACAATTGTGACGTCATTAGGTATGTTATCAACACAGCTTGTTGCAAATTATTCAATTATTCAAAAATACTAACTTAGTAGAGCTGTCATATGCCGTAGCTCATTTAGAAGGGTCTCGGTGAATCAAAATACATTTTTTTATGAAAAAACGGAAACGGACGCAAATTCCATCTTAATTGACTAAGCAAAAAACCTGGTAATTATTATAATTTCAGAATAAATAATAACAACGGATCATTAGGAATATTCCACGCGCCAATATACTCGTAACTTACTCAAAACCTTTAGAGGTTTCCCTCTCTATACACACATACAAGTAGACATTTTATTTATTTACCCATTCAAGATGTTTAATTTAGGACTCTAATGATAATAATACAAGATCCGAAAAGCCTTGCGACGATTCGTGCAGTTAGTCCAAACTCTAAACTTGACCCGTAAGTGGGCAACGCGCCCCATGACGCAAATCGGAACAAGTTTGACCAAAAAAATACTATACTTTACGCGCAGTCACGGCATTAATCTGGTTTTGTTGTTTGGGTGCGATGCTAAATATAACTTTTGCGGAAAATAAATTAACGAGAGCGGCTTTCAATGCTTCCTTATAAATGCAACCAGAATGATCGATTTCGTACACATAAATACAAGCAATACCTAGCCCACTATTTTGTTCATACGAAGTATCATCATATCATCACTGCTGGTGCATAGGCCTAACCTCACGCTGAGGTTATGTGGGCATCAATTTTTCCACGCCCGCCCGCTGCAGTTTGCAAGACATGAAATAAGCTTTAGAATTTCTTATTCAAGCTTCGCTGGTCACGATGGTTTCCTTCACCGGAATGTACCTAGTAGTGTGAATACGACCTGCCTGCCGTTTAGAAGGAGCAAGTCTTATCCACCTGCTGAGCTACTACCGAAATTCATAGATGAAAACTAATTTAATATGTAAGTAGGTAGCACGGTTCTTTCTGAGTCATGTATTTTAATTAGGCATCTAAAATTGCCTTAGGTAAAATAAAAAAAATATAAAAATAAATTCTGGACAAACATTCGTGTGATGAACACTTATTTATTCAGTGGTTGGTTATTTATAATATCTACTAAGGTATGTATTTGTGGTTCTTTCGTTGAATCTGATACCCAATACACAGGTGTTCACAAAAGCTTAATATTATTCTATTGAAAAGGCTACGAACCGTTTTGTTAGAGCCTGGCATACCTAAAGTTACAAGTACATAAAAATTTAGTACCTATGAAACATACGAAAATCGATAGAGAAAATAATTGCAGGCAGCAAATACTCTTTGACGAAATGTAGTAAATGATATATTGACATATTTCAGTTTTTATATGAATTATATTTTATTTTTCAGATAAGTAGTTGTTTGTTATTATTACGCCGCGATAGACGTATTTTTCATAGGTGATAAAACACATTTATCACCTATGAAAAATACGTCATGAAAAGTACGTGCCATTTATGTACACATGGAGTTACCCTTGTTGGACTTTGCATCGTCCTTATGTCTGACTCAAGTAGGTACTATTTTTGCACTGCGGGAGGGTAATTCGGCCTGACGTCGCCTGTAATTACTTTAGGTATAGATTTATTTAATGAGGTTTCACGTCTTGTATTTATTTATTTACTGAAGGTGACGGGTAGGGCACACTAGCGACGCCAATCGATTAAATTTTTTGGCGCTTTTGGCGGTAATCAATTTTTCGAGTACAAAACGGTTTTTGTACTCGAACCAGCATTTGTGCATGGTTATTTAATAAATAGTATAAGTGTTTGCCGAGAGGCTGTAACCGAAATTGTTTAAAATAGATCCGGTTTTGTAGTTAACAATTAAAAACGAATGGTGTCGCTAGTTAGGGCTACCCGTCCCCTTAAAAGCTAAGGTTGGTACTTTCGATTGCGTAAAACACTGATGGTCTATAATATTTTGAATATGCTTTTTATTTTTTATCAAGAAAACAAGTGCACCTCATTAGTACCCTAAACACTTCATTTGGAGTTATTGCCAACCCACATTTATTTACCAATTGTGATTGATTTTTATTATCATAATATTTGCATATAATCCGTCAACCTCCTAAAATTATTCGACAATATTGAACTCTATAGTTGTTGTTATAAAGATATCATTCATTTAGTAAAATTGCTTGACCGTGAACGGCCACGGCCAAATAGGCATATTCGGTACACACGATTAGAAATCTACCGGTATATCCGATTTGTTTCCGGATTGTTAAGCCCGTAGAATAGGTTGATATAATGCGGGGTTCATGTTTAGAACTATTGTGAACAATTTTAAGACCTAATGTAATGTACTACATGAGAGAAATAAATACTATGACTATATATTTATGTAGGTATACTTTATTACACAAAAGATAAAACTTGAGAACTAGGAAATGAAACACTAATTTAGTGTGCGATTTCGGTGGTCTTATCGGTTCTACCAGACAACCTTCCGGAAATTCGACTGACATTTATGGTTTTTTTTTTGTAAGTAAAGTTAAGTTTTTTATATAACATAGGAAGTGGTATTGATAAAAAGTGTATCTCCAAATTACGTAATCACCACCATCGAAATAATTGAATAAAGAACATAATCGTGCAATCCCATCATAGAGATGTAAAAAATATACTCAAATTTAATTAGATACATTATTATAAGTGTTTTATGTCATCAAATTGGACATTAATTGAGGCTTATATCTATCTTCCTTGATTAACGAATTCAACAAACTTTGAATAAATAAAGGCAAGTGCAAAAAACCTGGATGTGTTCGATTGAATTATGAACGTTTTTACATATTGCTATGCTTTTGAATGATACTTTACAACATCAACGTGATTTTTAAATATATCCTAATACAATAATTAAATTTACTGCAGTTGGGAAATTGAAAGTTAAAAATGTTCTTTAGTATTCGTTTAGACCCTACACATACAAAAAAGTCAGAATTTCCGGACTCTTTACAAGCACGAACCCCTTTTCTTGTCAGCTCATTCAAGTTCAGCAAAAAAACTAGATAGCCTAGTCCTTGTTTTGTTCTGAATAGTAGGTGTGCCTTGCCTACATACCTATTCCTAAATTTTGCTTCTAGGAGTACATTTACATTAGTTCTTTGACATTCGCTATTAGCATGGTGACCCGTGTTGGCCTTTTTTTTTGGTAACGCAGAGAGAATGCCGCTAGCTCGTAAGGAGCCGACTTTGGAGCCGTTGGTCGGCGCCGCCTTATGCACACCCGGCCGCTGGGAGTCGGCTGGGTAGTGTGAGGCTCTCCCCTGCGGTGCCCCAGAGGTATACCCACTAAACTCTCTGCGACAGTTTCCATCCCTGGCCCGGGAGAAACTCTCAGAGCGGAAACATGCGCTATAGGACGAACTTTTTTAAGTCTCCGCGAACCCGCTGAGGCCGAAAGAGGCTCGCCAGTACGGCCTCTCTTCACACTCCGGTCCAACGGACCTAGGGCCTCTCCCGTGACCCACCAAACACCGTCCCCCGATTGGCACCCACACTGCTGGCTGCAGTGAAAACACTACCGCGAGATGGACTGCGGGTACCCTTCTCCACCCATACACTACTGGCTGCAGTGCAGAGTAGGTTGAGGAAATAAAACACGCAGGCTTCAGAGGATGTGATGAACTCCGCTGGATGCGGAGCCGAGGAAATTGACAACACCGGCCGACAATGAGCCATCCTGGCTAGACGACCCAACGCCGGACCTCCAACATAGGACCTTTCGGCCACCGAGCCCGAAGGCTTTCAACCCAGTGAGACCCACGTTAAAAATGCTATCACGCATAGCGTGAGGCCGGACAGGGCCCCGGGCCCAGAACTAAAAGGCCACGGGAGAGGGGTTTCCGATGCCCTAAACCGTGAGGCCGGTCCTAAGCCCCGGGGAGGTTCGACTGGGGGTCGACAGAAAGGCTCCAGGAGCCCTCCCGTGTGTGTGCAGCTGTTAGCCGTCGGTTAGCAATGGGCGATGCTGATTACTACCCGCCGTTGCCCAGGGACGCCAGAACCCTTTTGGCAACAGCTCCAAATAGAGCAAAAATACTACCGAAAGGGCCACACGAGGAGGCTGCCGCACCGTAGTCCGTAAATCGACCCGTGTTGCCCTTTTTTTTTTTTGAACCAGTGAAAATGCACCTTATGCACGCTGAGAGGGGCTCTCCTCCGGGTTAGGTCTCTGTTAATCAGAGACCGTCCGGAGGCATACCCAATAAAAACACTGGGGCGTTTCCATCCCTCGCCCAGGAAACACTCAGACCAGGGTGAGGACTGCCACGGGGGCTTCATCCGTCGCCCGGTCGGGGCGAAGAGGCTCGCCAGCTCGGCCTGTCTCCCACTCAACCTTCCGGGTAGCACCCACGCTGCTGGATGTAGTGCAAGCACCACCGAGAGGAGGACTGCGGGCACCCCTCACCGCACATACACTGCTGGTTGCAGTGCAGTGCGAGTAAGGGCCAAACCCGCAGGCTTTCAACATAATAACGCGTCGCAGAAACCGACTCCGCTGGCTGCGGAGCCGGGGAAATCCGCGACACAAATAACTCCGACCTACCACCAAAATCCGCTGGCTGCGACCTTGCGGCGCAGGTCCCCAAACGTGGGCCTTGCGGCCACTGCGCGCGGAGGCGCTCCACTCAAGGGGGATGCCGATGTCAGAGCATCCCCAGGTCCGAAGACAAAAATGGCGCCTGCAACCCCGCTGTGCAATGGTTTAACCCGCTTTCACGGGCCCTAGTGCACCGTCAGGGAACGACGCGAAGACGCCGGTCCTCAGACCCTCGGCGTGACAATGTAGGCCCTGTAGCGAAGTGCGCTTCAGCGCGGTCGCACGACAAGGCCGGTCCGTCGGGTGTGCATCCTTCGGCTAACAGGTAGCAATCCACGAATGAATTACTACCCGTCATTGCCCAGGAAAAACCGTGCTCTGCGGTAACCGTTTCTGCCTAATACCGAAGTTGGAATTAGGACAGAACTGATTACCAACAGGGCCACTCGAGGAGGTAGATGCACCTGAGTCCCCGACCCGTGTTGCCCTGAGGTTAGTCATCGTAATCTCAGTATGCCCAGTTGCGTCGTTCGAAGCCCCCGGGTACAGTTGTAAATAACATGCTAAAAAATTATACGGACTCCTAATTCTTATTCAATAATTGACAAGATGCTAACCACCTACTATTGTACACCTCGTCCTGCAGTTTATTAGTATTGGATTAAGTAACTACTACTCTTTGTGACCTATGAGGAGAACCTAAGTAGTCATGCTCACTCAAATGTCTCTGAGGTGGTGGCGTTATGTGGCGGGTCATTGCATTCCCTCTAATATGGTTGAGTGAAATGATGGCTGACACATACGTCATACTTGTGAACAGGTGCCTTTGGGGACTGGTCCGCTTCGGTTTACCTCATATTTAGCTTTTAATTTGCTTCATTCTATTTTGTGTTGCATTAGACTGTATGACTTGGTATGAAGATAATAAACCATTGTAAAAAAGTTGGCGATTAAAAAGAGTAACTGGCGAGTTTCTTGCCGGATCTTCTCGACCAGAAACAACTTTCCGAGCCGGTGGTAGAATCGCATTATGTTTATTTATTTCTTTAGTATATTTTATGTATCAACATATATATGTATTAACATGTAAATTATACATAAGTACTTATAAATAGTTTTAAGTCATTCAAATGTATGACGATTTGTAAGTGCTGTGTACAAGCCTATGCAAATAAAGAATTATTTGAATTTGAATTTGAATTTAATACTATAATATAGAGCTCCTAGGTTCAAAAAACCTAGTTTGAGAATTTATTGATACGTTTCACAGAGAAGTTGATCAATAGGCAGGTACCTATTTCATTTTGTAAAGTAGGTATCCGTCAGAAATTATGTTTGT
Source organism: Marasmia exigua (assembly GCA_019059595.1). Classification (NCBI taxonomy): domain Eukaryota; kingdom Metazoa; phylum Arthropoda; class Insecta; order Lepidoptera; family Crambidae; genus Marasmia; species Marasmia exigua. The sequence continues at coordinate 15,362,536 of CM032466.1, forward strand.
ATAGCGAGTAGTTAAATAAGAAACTTTGTAACATTTCGTCTTCTATAATGTTACCTGCTACAAGTACAAGTATTAAGATAATCATTTAGTCGTATCAATTTAAATTAACATGAAACGATTTACTAAACGTACCTACATTAACAGGTACTAATTAGATAAGTACATAAAAGCTAGTCACCACAAGGTGATAGGTATATCACCAATTCAGCATACATTATTGAGGTATTTTTGACGAACATCGGCATAGCCATTTTCAACATTAAAATCTCACACTGGGGTATCCAATTGAGATAATAAAAATATGGATATTAAAATAGTAAGCGCATTTGAGTCTGCCTGCGCACACACTTTCAAGAAAGGATACAGACAGTACAGATCGCCCTATTGGTCTAGTAGTTTACGTACCAGTCCTGGGTTGATTTCGGGTCCTGGGTATGAATCCCAGGTCGAGCAAAGTATGCTTGGAATTTCTCGAACATAGCTCGGGTTTGTGATCTCAAATCCGCATTAAGCAAGCGTGGTCATTAAGCCTAATCCCTTCATAGTACCTATCGATAGTTTAATTTTTATTTTATTTATTTATTTAACTTAGAAAACTAATTACAATAAGGCTCTCTATAAAACATAAGCTTTTTATACTTTACCTTATACCGGTATCGTCGACAGTTGCTTCTAAAAAATTTGTTCTAGGTACTACCTGTGCGGATAAAGAATGGGATCAGAAATGGGGGCGCATCTATTTACTTTTCGCTCGCACACTATTTGCGTCTATACTCGCACTCGTGGGGTGCGAGTATAGACGACCCATTCTTTATCCGCACAGGTTGTACATTAATCGTTCAATCAAATAAACAAAAAGAATTACCTCCCATGCACGACACCTATGAGGGTGGCCTTGGGCGTGCATTGGGACGGTAAGTCTAGTAGGCTGATACTTTCAACGAATCACCTTCCGGTACCCGGTACCGCTGCCCATGGACACTTGCAACAACAAGAAGTCACAAGTTTTAAAAAGGAATCCGCTCTGTACCAAGGTCGTATCGGTCCGGCAATACAGGCGATAGTGCATTCCATAGTTTAATATTACGAGCAGAAAAAGTACTTACATACTTGGCTAATCGTTGAGATAGGTCATCGTAGCCAAAGAACCTGTCGGATCACTATTTTTTTAACGCAATAAAATGTCTAATTGTATTTCTCTTATGTTTTCCTTAATTAAAAAGTAAAATGACAATCTAAACCTGTTTCATTAATATAATTCCAGTTTTTTTGCTATATTACACTAAATACGTAGGTGGGCGCAGGAGGTGTACGTACCACACCCTATTTTTTATGCTAGAGGCGAACAAACAAGCACGCGAGTCACCTGATGGAAAGTAATCACCTAAGCTTGAAAGCTTGATACTCGTAATCGGAATGCATGACTGATTTATAATTATACATCATTACAATCCTTACATAGTGTTCTAACAATATTTGAAAATGAATTGCGTACAAGTGATTTATTTCAATAATTTTCAAACACTATGGATTTTCCGAATCACCTGAAAGGTTCGTATCAATCCGTAAAAAAAATTTGTATTTCAAATTTCTAACTTCAAAAAAATATGAAGTTAAGCTTCAACCCTTAATGTGATATTCAGGTAAATCTCTGTCGCTCTACATATAGAGCATGGACCTAATGGCCACACAACATACAACGATACCAGAGCTGTTTATTTTTATATTTATTTTTATAACAGACTTTAAGATTGACTACACGATACTCTTAATTGATTTGAAAAAAGTTTCACTGATTTATATTTATTTATTTTATCATCATCAACATTTCAGCCAATTGACGTCCACTTCTGGACATAGGCCGCCCCCAATGCCAATGGTGGGTTCCGCGCCGTAAGCCGGTAGCATCGTTATGCCTAAAAATTTCCTCGCATATATAGTCATTAAAAATTCAAATACCTACTCATTTTCCTCCTGCTCACAAACTGATGGCCGGCCATGGGCCACCCGCATCCTATGCATTTCAGCGATCTTCACCAATTTGTCGATTCAGCTTGTGGCAAGATTATGGAATACTAATAAAATCCAGTATTGAAAGTGTCATCTGTAGCAGCGGCTACCACTTCCTACGTCAAGCAAATCCTAGTTGTGATGACGAATGCGACTCGAATGCGTGACGCACTAAAAGAACCACATGTGTATTGGTATTTTACCAAATCGAATAACGAGTCAGCTCGCGCGGATGTAGTAACATACTCATTGCACTGATTTGGAATATATCGTTAATATGCGCCTGACGCATTTAATGCATTTAGGTAATAGTATTATAATGACCTTACGCATTTACGTTACTACTTTGTTTCCGTAAACAACTGTTCACCTAATGGCCCGATTAAATTACTTTAGAATTAATTACCCCTTGTATTACGTGCGTAAAAGTGAAAACGTAACTGTTCTGTATAACCCCTTTGAAAGACATACGTATAACATATTAAAATATACTTTTACTTTTTTTTGAATGAAAGTAGGTTTTAAAAAAACCAACTTGATTTGATTAGCAGTTTTTTTTATCTAGGTATTGATCTTGAAATCATAGAAAGTTTGCAGCCCAATTCATAACATGATATTTATTTATAAGTTCTTAGCGTGTAATTCTCAGTTGCGTCCAAAGCCATTGTTTTTCATCCACCATTCGGGAAGTCTATAAAATACAATGAAGTGACTGCCTTTGCTATCCGTAGGCAGGGGAACCAGACCAAGTTCATGACGGTTACTCGTTCAGAATAATTACCTCACATATTATAGATATGCACAACTTTGAAAAACTATTATCCGAGACGTGCAAATTTCCTTATAATGTTTTCCCTCACCGCCGAGCTAATGATAGAAATATGCACATAGACTTGAAAAATCCAGAGGAACACGCTCAGGTCGAACCACTACCCACTACCCCCTGTATGGTGAGTGCCTTCTTATATACTGAGCTACCATCGCTCAGTTTTGTATGACCATTATCATGAAATACTATGAATTAATAAAACCTTTAGTAAATCAGAGTTTAAAAAAATCGAAAATTATCGACACTATAACTACTGATTCAATTATCATTAACGTTATCAGCCTATCGCAGTTCACTGCTAGTCCTAGGCCTTTCCAAATGTTCGCTACTTTGTTCGACCCTCGGCTCCTGCCCGCCGTCTTGCGCAAATCGTCACTCCATCGTCATCACTGTCAAATGAAACAAAACCAGATTATTTCTTGAAAGATTCAAATAATTTTTTTAACGATCACTATTTTACCATATCCATATACCACTACGGACGGTTTACATTCCCTTTTGAAAATAACGTGGCCTTTATTTATGCGATTTAGCCGAAGTCATGATAGGCGTGAGAAATTTTTCGGGTTAGATAATCACTATAGATAATGAGACAAGATCAGGATCATCCTACCACATTTAGCACAATCAAACTATTGATGAGTGGTGCATCCAAATTGTTTACAATTTAACTCTCGATACAAAAGTGATCAATGAAGAGATGGCTCCAATAAAAAATTATAAAAACTGACTGCATGTATAACTATGGGTTCTGATGCCATCGAATAGACCCTATTATTTCAAGTGATGAAAATGTGGATCGTGCATCGAGCATATGCTATTATGCCTATGCATAGCATAGCATATGCTCGATGCACATTTCTTTGAATGAAACGCTCATTGCGAAATTTTTTATACGAGTACCACGCTTCGAAGTCGAGATTGACTTTCAAGCTAATTTAATATGAATTTATAGTTATTGCTTTTAATTAAAATAATTTTCAAGAAAATTGGTTCACATAATTTACCTACAAAACAATTATATCGAGAGGTTTAAAAATATTTTAGTTAGGACTTGATTCTTCATCGCTTCAACCAGGGCCTGACCCAGCTCAGGGGAAATTATTTATACTATGTATACTTAATAACTTACTTGCCATACTTTAAAAAAATTATCAATTTGATATACTTCATATTTTGTTTGACGACAAACAAATTATTCGGTAACGAACGTATCGAAAATTTGACTTCCGATCCCCAGCGGCGCATACTGACCTATTTCGGCCACATATCTCATTATGTAACTGAAATAGGTGAGTAGAGGTGATGAGAGCCTTGAAAAGCTGATCGTTGTTGGGCACACGGAGAGTAAACGAACCTGAGAACGATCCCCAACCAGGTGGAACGATCAAGTGAGAGGAACACCCTCAAACAAGTTTTGCTCCGTTATCAGAGACGCGATGAATAAGCACTCCTGTGGAGATTAGATCACACAAGCGAAGTTCATCCCGCCCATCCATATCCGCTGATGACCACGATCCTCAGTCATGAGGGAGAGAGGGAGGGAGAGATAAATAAATATTTAAAAATGCCCCGGAGCTAATAAACTGTTTGATAAAACATATGAATAAGCTTTACTACTTATTTGTAACTTTTTTATTATTTGGTACGAGGGGACACTGCACAGCCGTACCTACCTACAGACACTCATACCATAAAACAAGTTTTAGTCATCTATCTGTTTGTTGTTTTCATCTGTGTCTCCGCCTTGAATAGCAAAATAATGATATTGAAAACAGCCGCGAATAAACCGTTCGCCAGGACCCTATATATATACATATAATTTAATTTAATAATTTATATGCCTTTATATAAAGGCATATAAATTATATTTACAAGTATGTATGAGTAAACAATGATACGTTGTGGCAATGTTTCTTTACTCAGATTTCTCATATTTCTTAAAAACACTATACAATATTTGGAATTTTCCGTCTTACGTGTACACGTGTTTGTTATTTCTATTCAATTGAATGTATTCTACTAATACGTTTTCGACCGATTTCATTATGTAGGTATTATTTATTGCTGATTCCTCCAAGCACTCCCATTTCGAGAGCCTTCTAAAACTTTCCTGGCATCACTTTAATGGCTTTTTAAAATAGTTTGAAAATACATTTTATGAATACGATGCACAGATTACGATGTATATGAGCAGTGATATCTCAATGGACCCTTTGAACCGGCCCTTTGAATAGTTTCAAATCCGAGTTTGCACCTCTGGGTCTTTTAAATCGAACGTTTCAGATAGTATCTCAATCTCATCTCATCTCATCTCATACTCACAATAAGTCTTTCACAATATATTTTTCTTTATATTTTTTATGTCAGTTTATATTGTTTATATATACAACATACACTGACGAACCAAAAAACTTGTTCAGAGCGTTACGTTATTTTTTACGTGAAACTACACACACACAAACGTGAAATAATACCGCATTTAATTAGAAGAACTACTGGATCTGTAAAATCAGGAAATAAGAAACATATTTTCGTATACATAAACCGTTATGTTAATGTTAAATGAAAAAAAAACAGGTATTACTATAGTATGTTGAAACGAATAATTGTTAATTTGGTATACTATTATTAAATTTACTTAAAATATACTACAGTTAAAACACGTTTGTTTTACGGGCCACGCTTGTATAAAAAAAACACGATAGCTAATTAAAAACATGGTAGGCTCTGTTTATATATTTAGATCCGAGTCTCAAAGCAAAGCAATTTATCTTGATATTAATAGGTACGCAATCTAAAATTGGATATAAACTGTACGTAAATCAAAACTGGTTTTAGAGAAGAAGCCTTCGTGCCATGTGGTTTTAAATGGTCAACTCGGAAGCTGCCGAAACTCACATTTTTGACGAAAACCATTAAAACAATATTCTTGCGCTTAAAGTATACTACATAGTGACGCATGAAGTCAAGTTGAAGGCGTTTGAAGAGCGATGTGATAAAAGGGTAGTGTGGGCGCGCGCGCCGCCAGTACCCAACCCACTAGCACGACGCGCGCATCCCGCGCCCGCGCCTCGCACTTAGCGCCCCTATCTCGAAACCTACCTTGACACCACCATTCACCCACAGTTCACCCCTAGTGCTTTGTGTTCTTGGACTGGACTCCCCAACCCTGGACAGGAACATTTGCCGTACAACATTTTGACATTCGCAATCAGGTGAGTCTATGATAAAATTTACGCTCATGAAGTCAACCTCGGCTGAATCATGTGATGATACGAACTATTGACAAGTTTCACTTTTCAATTTAGAACAACATAATGCACATTTTTATATACATTTTCATTTTTCTATACAAATAATGTGAAATTTGAGACTTAACTTTGTCTTGTCAGCTGATTTTGGCCAAAATATTAAAGTTCTATAATAGAGTTTCGCAAAAAATGGATGGGAATAAGATTAATAAGGCTGATGTGACTATGACAATAGAAAATATAGCAGATATATAAGTTTCGTGCAACCATAACCTGCTAATGAATTGCATAGGAACATCTGTGCCCATGACTAAAATAATTTAGCAGCATTCAATTTTGATGATAAAGCTTTTCAAATTCCAAACGTCGCGACTAAGTTTAATTGCAAAACTCTTACTCAAACATATTGGAGATTGGAAATATAGATTTAAGTTAGAGCGACTGCGTAACACTAAGATATGCTGTACCGAGTTAATAACTAATAATAGGTATCTCCGACCTCGCTTCGAATCGTCCAATTTTTGCAGGAGGTGTTAATGAATGACACTACTCTTGATAACTCGATAGATGAGACTCGCTCGCAATCAAAGGTCGTGACACAGAGTTCAAACGGAGTCAACTCATAAGAGGTCGCTATTTGTAATTGCCAATCTCGAAACACGGATTACCAAAAATACTAAGACAGTGCGTCCACCCTAAACATGTTGCTCATGGAATCATATGATAACAATCATACTTTGTCAACATTCGATTATGATCGCATCCGACAGGAGTCTTGGTGCTACACATTGTCAGCGTACGCAACTACAGCAACTGTGAATATCCGTAGAAACATGCAGTGAACGTAACTGTGTACTAAGAAAGGAGCTCGGTTTTGAAGCCAAGGATCTACCAAGGCTTTCTGCAGGCGTTAGTATTCCCAACGCGTGTGGCGGTGCGAAGCGGTGGCCGCGTGACGTAAGGTCACCTCGCCTGGCCACTGACATGACATGAGATTAACAACATCAATCCCTACTACGGCTAGACCCCAGCTGCGCCGCCATACCACGCTGCGCCTTACACAAGTCGCTAAGGCTCCATTTGGACCTGATGACTATGGATTACGGGAAATACGAGTAAGGTCGCATTTTACAACCATTTATCTGGATAGTATCGATAGCTAATAATCAAAACGTTGTCATTTCCGATAGTTTTATTTTACAAATGAGAAAATGGCCTCCTTTTATTTACTCGAAATGATATTGTTAATGGTAACAGATATGACATCATCAATCAATACTTGAAAAATATAAGAAAATACCTAGATATCTTTAAGTACTTACCTATACATGTCATCCCCTAGTAGAAAGTACCTATATATACCTACTGTATCACGCAATCGCACATCACATCCCAAGGGCACTAGAATAAACAATCTAACTAATCAATTAATCCATTCTAAAGTTATTTTCTAAAATTTGCTGTTACGAAAATACTTTGATCGAACAAACAAATAACACTTATTTAATAACCGTGACGCAAATAATACATAACTATTATAATTATACATAAAGTTGAAGTATTCTATTGTGCGAGTACATAACAAAATCGCGATTTCGACATGCACAGCTATTAATTATACTCAAATTTCAAAAATATGTCGTACATTTCTCAACTCTGTTACAAAAATAGCTAAATCTAATATTTCAGTTAAGTTACTTGCATAAAATAATTTTCGTGGAAATTAGTTCTATTTTAGAAACTACACTAGCAGTCAGACTTAATGAGATGCCTAATATTTAATTTATTACGCTAATGCAAATGTGTTACACCGTAATATTACGAGTAAATTCTATGAATGAATTCGGTCGGTACTTACTTAATTCATTGTTACATAATTGAACTTAGTCTTGATTTAATAGTTGGTGGAAATAGCACCGGCGCCTCTGTCTCTTTCCTGGAACCTTCTGGAAACTAGCCGTACGTATTCATTTTTTTTTTGATGATATATCTGCCTCTTGCAGATCTTATGAATTTGATAAAATTCCGTCAGTACTTACCTGCTTTGAGATAAAATTAAATTATGCATGTATATCAAATCACCTTGTCCAATTCTGAAAGGTAGAATGCTTCGTTAATATTGACAATTAGTTAATATCCATCGCTGTGTTGGAGCCTTAAAAAAATAGACATAATGAAATCAACATTTATATGATAAATAAATGAAGGCTGATTAGCTAAACAAGGAAAGCTAACCTCGGAAATCTTTGATCGTTTGCAAACAAGTTATGCTCAATTAAAGGGCCGGCCGTGGGTATAAAATATGAAAATATTTACTTCACTACTTTAAAATTCGAACAATAAATGCTAAGATGATAATATATGCTTACGACTATGTTCAGTGTTTCCTTACTTCTCCTATTTAGTAATCAATGTTATGCCTCATACTCATTAATTTAACATAATTCATTAAATTGAAGGCGTTCTTATGATAATATTTTAAAAGATTGGAACATTTGCATCTAGATCAGTGCAAAGATGCGGAACAGTGAAACGCCTCATTTTAATCATTTGGAACATCGACTTTATCTCGATAATCGATCCCCTCCTGCTGTGCCATGTAATATACCTATCTCGTTTCCCCGCGTAATACATGGAAAGACGGTTTCCTATTCACGCCGGAAAGCCCACAACTTACTCTTTCACTCAGAATTCGGATCATTCGGCTCACTCGGACCATTCAACTTATTCGGATCATTATACTCATTCGGATCATTCGGCACATTCGGATCATTCAGCTCATTCGAATCATTCAGCTGATTCGGATCATTCCGCTCATTCGGATCATTCGGCTCACTCGGATCATTCAGCTCATTCGGATCATTCAGCTCATTCGGAACATTACACTCATTCGATCATCGGCACATTCGGATCATTCGGCTTACTCGGATCATTCAGCTCATTCGGATCATTACACTCATTCGGATGAGTTCCACACGTCCATTTAGAAATGTTCCATTACGATGCTGTGAGAAAATTGTGCACGAAGCTAATTTCAATCGTACTTAAATGGTAACAAATAGTTTTAAAAGTTTAAAATCCCTACGATACGCACATTTACCTACACTTGGTCCGTAAGATTCAATCAATGTCCGTCAGAGCTTCGAAACTAAGTGAAAATAACCACCTTGGTTGTATATTTTTGCAAAGTTATTATTTGTGTGTTATTTTTTATGTGATAGATAAGGCTATTTGTAGACAATACATATTTGAAAAATAATCCAAAACAAAAAATATTCAGTATAGGTATGAACATTTTTTTTTATTTGAAACGACATGACAGATCAATGCCAATTCTAGTTTGATTTATTTAGAGTGCGTCTAGACTAGTTTGATCGATGCTAAAATCGGAACCAATCTGTCTACCTTAGGAAGTGTCACATTAGGAAGTTATTAGGAAGTCCGTATATGTCATTGGCAAGTGCTAAAACAGGAGTGTTAAAAAATAAATTTCGCCTTTTTTTTATCGTCACTTAGCAGTAGGTAACACGGCGAGAAGAGGAATAGTTAGCTAATAAATACGATTCACCTTATTATAAATCGCGATCTAAAGTTATTACCGTACTAAAGCTCAAGCCGTCCCGTTCCAGTGCGCAATGTATAAAGGGGCGGGCATGAGTTTAGTTCTGGAACTTTTCTTAGACCGCGTTTTGAAATAAGGGGGGATGAGTTTTACATTCATCGAACTGTAGTACAAAATTAGCATCATAACCGGTTCTTACCATTAAATACGACATTGAGGAACAAAAATAATCGTTGAATTTGGTCCCTCGAAATAAGTTTTTTCGGTCGGATCCCCTATACCCTGGGGGATCCGTTTTATTTTATAATATTTTCTATTCCGGTTTAATCTCCTGTGCAGTGGATCAGAAATAAATTAAAATGTTTTATTCCTTTCGCTTAGATTAGATACCCTGGTCGTGGTGATTATACTATATTATTATGATTGGCGTAAATAAAAAGACTAAATATCTGATTGTCGGTTAAGATTTTATTTACCTATTTTAAGTTCTGTTTATACTAAATGATTAAGGTGGTTTTTTTTTCATATTATAGATGTTACTTGGTTTATTTACTGTGATGATTTAATGAAACACTAAAAACAAATAAAAGTGTTATTCAATAACTGTTTGAAATTTTTTTCTTCATTACCTTAAGGGGATCAGGCCGGAATATCAAAGTATTAAATGATATCGCAGTTAAAGAATAACAATAAACAGCAAGAGATCAGAGGGCCTCATTTAAAGCTGACGTTACAACCGAATCGGAGTTTTCCTCTCTTTCACACGCGCTGTGTGTCTCCTTTATTTGGATGAGACAAGTATATTCTCGTTCGTTACGGGACGGCTTAAGCCAGATAGGAGATTCGACCAGAATAAATCCTCAAAATGGGAATAGTTTAAGGCCATCATATAAAATGAGGAACATTGCCCCATCACTAAATTCATCACACAATTTCATTGAGTTAATCCATCAATATTTGTCTTTCCACTTATGAAGAACAAAAAGCACTTTGTAAAAATATCTACCTACAGACTAATGACAAAATGACATCACCGATTAGCAACCTTACCTCATCTTATAAGATGTTTTCCACATATGTATATTATGAACTGAAGCACTTAAAATGTCACAGGTTCAATTAACCACTAATATACTCGTATGTATGTACATCCGTACATTATTAGTTCATTGACCATGCTGGCCTAGTCTCTAACTCACAATTTTAATGTTTAGTGACAATTATTAGTTACAGAAATTATTTAATGCCCATTCATCCTGAGGTTTAAATATTTCTCGCACACGTGTGCTATAGCCATCTTGCGTGTTTTCTGGTACATTTTTACAAAAATATTTTAGAAGTGACGAAACTAGTATAGTATGCATACCAGGAAAGTCTTTAAAATCAGTATTATACATAGAAGAACAATTCTGAACTACACTCTGTTCCGATGCTCACATGTTTGTTATTATTAGGAAACACAAATTTAAATGAATGAATTGGAATACTTTTATGTATCATTCAATTTTTCTGTTCCCTAACTAAGGTTTTTCCATATTAATGAAGAAGAAACCAGAAAAAGCGATAGAAAAGAACAATTCTGTGCGTCCTGTGAAAAGTGGTACAAATCGACTTATATCGAATTTGATTTTCTTCTTGCTACTTTATCACAAAAAATATCTCTATTTTTATGTCTGATCAGACATCCAAAGAAATCCTTCATTTTTCAGAATAATAGAGGAGGCAAGAAGAAAATCAAATTCGATATAAGTCGACTTGTACCACTTTTCACAGGACGCACAGAATTGGGTTGGAATTTGGGTTTTGTATGTCTAACTAATAGATAAACGTAAAAAATAACTAAGACTACAAGTGAATCCACTAATTAGGATTCAATTCCTGCAGTTAGACAAATAATCGATAATGAAACAGATATTTTTGGCCTGAGTCTCTAGGCGTTTGTACTACACAAACTCCTGACTATAAGTTAGACTTAGTCCATGGTTAGACAAAAGTTACTAAAAGCTTAGCTACTAAGCACAAGTTAAAGGTTTCTTGCAACTACTGGCAATATCTATCGCTTTTTTAATATTTTTAAGCAGAACAAAAAGTAATGTTTTGCCTGAAACTCGAAATATATCAAAGATTGCTTACGAATCAAAACAGTGGCAATTTATAAGATGACACGATAATTGTTGAATACAACGAAAAGGAAAGGGTGATGGCCATTGATTCGCTGTCACTTTCCTTTGTCCAAAAATATATTGACCTTACACTTTACATTTATGTATTGTTCCTGTTTGTGCCTACTCGTAAATAGCTAGTAATTATAGTTTTACGTAAAAAGCTTGTAATGTATATTTACATGGAATTTAATTATTTAAGTAGTATTCTTTAAAAACTCTTCCTGATGACTAAACTGATTGCATCAATTATGAATTCTAAATATGACACATCTCAATAGTCCCCGTAATTTTGCTAATGCTATATCTATAGGTATCAGAAATAATGACGGTATCAGAATACAGACAGGTACCTACAGGGCCATACCTTGTCAAGAAATCCTCACATTATTGAAGCGGTCCGTGTTCTTTGTGAAGTTTTTTACAAACAGTAAATATGACGTAACTAGATGTTTTTACTATTAGCATTATGCGGAAATTTACGGGCTTGAGTACGTAACTTGGCAAATATCATAAGAACATGAAAATTATAATGTACACAAACGGAAGGATATTGTAAATCCTTGATGAGGTACTCGTACTTAGGGACATGACCATCTTATTTAATAGTGGATACAATGAAGAATATAATAATACTTAACTATCAAATAAAAATACATTCTATATTAATCTACAATAATCTAAAATCGAATATTTTAACAATTATGTTTAGTAGTGAATCCCCACACGTCATCAAGTCAATCAAGTTAAAATAAAAACTAGTAAGAAATTTATTTGTACAAAGGGATACAATGAAGTATAGACTATAATAAAATTTAACTAGTAAATAAAATACATTTTACACCTATGATTAAAAAAAATATTTAAAAAATCTATTATTTTAACAATTTTGTTTGAGAAATCACTTTAGTAGGTATCGTAATTTTCAACTTCTTACTACGCTATTCGTATCTCTTTCGCATCCAAATCGCAACCAAACAGTGGCCCAGGCCTCGCGGACTAATTTACATTAAGATGCGCCTAACCACATCTGGATGTGGCCATTTGGCCAGCTGATTTGTTGGGCAAATCAATAAATAGTAACGATTTCTTCACCGATCTGCTTAATTTTTATACAAGGCATATTATTAAAGAATTGCCAGGCCAATACGCCGATATATCGTGATGTAGCCAGACAGATCTTGATCAGCCCATTTCATTTATTAGTCAAAGAAATACTTATTTACTCGTACTAAATGGTCGATAACACCTAAATAAGCGTGGTTGAGATCTACTCGGCCGTGAATAATATGCAGTTTTTCAGCATTTGGTAAGCATAGATAAACAAACTCATTCTTCACTAGTCCCATCTGTGTTACTGATATTGCACGCTTGACCATATTAACCATCATAACGCTTTTTTTAATCTAAGCTGCCGGCTATGCAGGTCCATTCAGGCCAGTATCACTGCGACCAGTTTGATCTATTGTGATATAATAACGTTTAAGCATATACCTACAAAAATAGATAGGTATTACCTAGGTACATTTAAATAAGTAAGACATGCACGAGTACATTCACGAAAGAAAACTAAAAATTAAACAAACCAAGCTTCGTTGCTAGCCAACTTGACATTTGAATTAACAATTGGGTATTTATTTCTCTCAAATAGTTTCGAAAGATTGTATGTAAAGAATTTTTCTTACCTCTAATATTGTACCATTAATCAGTGATGTTCTAATCCGGATGATGATCACGATTAAAATGGCTTTGCAAATATTTTTATATTTGCAAAGCTAATTAGTAGAACAACCTTAAGACAGCTCTAATGCTCTCATCTTCTCAACTCGTCTCATCAGGTAGTTTCAGCTGGCTGCAGTATTTCCGTCAACCTCTAAAGGCAAAATCGACCTCCTAGTCATAAATTGGGCATTAGCAAGGATAGTCATTAGACGGTGCCGTGTCGCACGTCCGCGTCGGCCTCGCGCGCTCGGGCCGCGCCTGTAAATGTTTACATTTGCGCCCGCGCCGGCGTCGTCGTCCGCGGCGTCCACCAACGATTAGTTGCAAAATGATCGCGTCCGAATTGAGTTCAGGGTCGCGCGTGTTGCCTCCGGGTATTGCGCAAACGCAACGCATCGCCGGCTGAGACGCTGTACAACACCACTCACCTGCTATGATTCTCCGTCTTCTTGTAGCAGGTACCTCTGAAGGTCACACTACGACAGCAAAATTTTCTTTTAGCTATTATGGTCTAGAACGTTTTCACCTAACTTTGACTTTACGGAATCAGAATCAGGAGGAAACGTCAATCAACACAAGAGTATTTCATTATCATAGATAACTAGTATTATAATATCTGTGTCTTAGGTATATCAGGCGACTTATAATACTTAAATATAGGTAAAGAATGCAAATATGTGAGAAATACTAAACGAATACAAAATACGCTTCACTTCACATTATGAAGACAACCAGCACAGTACTTGAAATAGTTGATTGAAATACGTTTAAAACAACAGTAATTAGACAACATTACTTTTCCGTCTTTTGAGGTCTCTCGAGAAGGTCAGCATTATCCCGTAAAGGACAATACCTACCCAGTTAATTTAAAGTGCACGATAGATAGCACTAATTAGTCTTGGGAGATTAATAATTCTTATGGATATAGATTAGGTAGATGAAATGTCACATGTCTCGTACATAAAATGTTTGATTGGTCACAGGTGCGGGTTTTTAGTATTGTTCGTTATCATGTCGCGAGGATGTTACGCAGCCGGCTTCCTGTGGCTCGAGTATTTCGCCCGAAACAAAGTGCATAGCAGGTTACACCGATCGTATCTCAGAACAAGACTGGGATGACCAAATGTTACATCTGATGATTCTCATAAATAACTCTTTCAACACGACAAATGAACAATGATGCGATTGCATTGCTTTTCCGTAAGGATGTTACTGAAAGTAATTGGTTTGTTGTCTGCAATACGAAGGCTTTTTTATTCTGTAACCTTGCCATCGACCCAGTTAGCTCAGCTTGGAATAAAACTAAGACTAGACTCGCTGATGACGCTACTTAAGATTAAGCATGCTACTCTCACAATAATTGGCTTTAAATTACAGCTAACGAGTACGATAAAAACTAAAATAAATGAGGTGACTACATCGCTTTGAGAAGTTCTATTAAACGATAATTTTGAAATTTTGTATAGATTAAACCTATACTAACAATGCACAAATGATTATCGTCCAATGTATTATTATAATAAGCTCCTTACCTAATACACTTTACTCTGTTCAATACAGTAGGTACGTCCACAGAAGCAAAACTATGATTGCAAATTTTAATGTAGCAGAGTTAATAGACTCGTTTCCATTAATAAATGATCTGAAAATGCTTCTTAAGCCAATCACAGTGTGTAAGAAATGAAGAACAATTTCAACAGCTAACGAGCATGTAACACAACTCGTAGTTAAACTGTATATTTTGCAACTATTCCATGTTTTATGGTCACCATATTAATATTAAATGCATTACAGTCAATGTTGGCGGCTGTTTTGTAACTACCTGTTACAAAGCGAGTAACACAATGAGCACAATCATGGGTGTGCTGGTGTACACATTTTGGTAATTTAATTTTTTTCGTAATATTTTGTTGAAATAACTAATCGCTGGAGTGTAGCAAGTAGCCGCAGAGCTGAATCATTCGCGGTAGTGCTCTACTTTCTGGATGCAACATTACACATTAGCCCAAGGCACACAGGTAGCCACCTCGCACAGGTAACGCTCTGCCACCGCAAGCATGGCCGTTGCAATTGCCCAAAACTCATTGCTTTATGTTTTCTGCCCGCAATAATGACTGCAATAACGTGCTTTTCGGGAAAACAAGTTTAACAAAGTTTACGCATAACGAATCCTAAAAGTAACTTAGTTTTATTGCTCACCATTTATCATGACTCAAACTACATTTTATATATAACATTATCCGTGCGTCTCTTCAAAATCCGAATGATATTTATTTTATTTATCCCGAAACGTCAAGTTACGATTGTAAAAGAAATTGAACCATATTTTACAGTGAGCTAAAATTGGTAACCGCTTACATTATATAAATATACGCATTAATCAAGTGTTTAGGTAATCTTAAAAGTCTAATCAAATCGAACTATTATTATAAACGCGAAACTGCGACGCACCAACACGTGCTTCCCGGTTTTCTTGACATTTGGAATTATTCATGAAAATTAGTCGATTGTTGATATTTTATAGCAATCTTATGCGATTTATTCTTAAGTAAATAACACACTTAAAAATTTCATCTCGTGTTCAGGCGGGACTCGAACCCACACCTTCCACAATCCGGGTAAATGTACTACCAATTATACCACTGAACGCGTTACTTAGTCGACGAAATTTGTAAGTGCTTGATTCGACATGAGCTGTTGATGTCGATGATGAGGTGTGGGTTCGAGTCCCGCCTGAACACGAGATGAAATTTTTAAGTGTGTTATTTAATTAGTCGATTGTCAAAAAATGCGCATTAGTTGTGATATATTCCAATTTAAGACACCTGTTTGGTCACATGTATTTTTTGCTACTGCCGTGGAAATCACACATGCTTCAAATCATTCGAAATGATACCTATATATTATACCTACCTACCTATTATACAGCGTGAGTCTTCATGAAGTGCATATATTGAAATCAGGGACACTATGGTTAATTTTATCAATGTAACAAAATTATCATTTTGTTTTTTTTTTTCTAATTTTTCATCAGCTTCCCTGATTTTATGTGAACTTTATAAATATTGACACTGTATTTAATACTTTTTGTTTTAGCTTACATCCTAAGGGAAAGACATTCCTACATTAAAGTTTACTTAGGTACTGCCGACTGTAGGTAAACAGCTAATAATATAGACATTACTTTATGGATTTAATTCCAATGCAAATACTTGATATCGCACTTTTAATGATGTCTCGAATGGATTATGCCAAGTGCAGCCTCACGTAGGTAAAACAGTGACGTGACTCATCTGACCGTATTACAAAGGCGATCAACGCAAGACTTAGATCAATCGATAGATAAACTCGTAGGAGATTATTTATCGATATAGGTACCGCTCTTACATACTAACTTTATCAGATATCTTGGATTCATTCATTCAATCCGTATTTGCGACGTTACAATGTATTCGAAAATTAAACAAAGTATTATATATTTTTTCCAACATATTGCAACTATGTAGCAACAATGTCACTCCTGTAGGTAAAATAATTTGTTACTTCATGGTGTGGCAGGCTGTATGCATTCTAAGCAGACATTAATATTACTTATTAAGATTGTTAAGTTACCGTATTTTTTTGTGAGTTATCGAAAACTAGTATGAACGATTTTAACGTTTAGCATAGAACTAGTAGTACAAAATCTGTGGCATAGATAACTTATAGAACGAAAATCATGAACCAAATAAACGCATTTTTAAAAAAGTCCTTTTGTAATAGTGAATGAGTCTAAATTTAAATCTCTTTGTAAAAAATGTGAAAAACTTTTGTATCTATTTTCAATAAATAATGATGATGTATAATATGACATAATGATTTTATTAGGACTATAAAAATAAACTCGACGAAGACAATCGGAGAGAGAGAGAGAGAAAGTGTAAGACAATAGACAGTAATAAAGACTGTGAAAGGGACATGGCTACAGCATCCTCGGATTGTAAACATTGAGTGGACCAAGGAACGAAAGTGAAGCATAAGCGTGAATCGAGGCGGTGGAAAATCTATCGTGACGATGCCTTGCAGTGGCTTATACTGACGTATTATATGTAGTTAGCGATTACAACAATAAAACTCCACCTCTTCCGACGAAATTGACATACTGGCAGCACCAAAACCCAAAAGATTCTTTCATCCATGATGATAATAAAGGCTGACATTTACCTTACACTTCTAATTATTTTTGTCTGACGTTAATAGATAACATTGATTTTAAATAGGGTTTACAAACACGCTCAATGGACCAAACGGGAGTCTAAGTGCGGAAAAAGGAGTCCACTTTACATTAGGGTTTACAAAAATCAATATTTACAATACATTATCTTTCCTTTCGCCTAATTGTGCCATGTTTGTTCCTAATTGAATTAAAATAATCATGGCAATTTGCCACGATTATATTCAGAATAGAAAAAAATCATCTCCGCGTCGTGAAATAGATAAGACCGCGCACGCCCCCTAATTACTCGCTGGGTCAAGTGCGTTCAGACCCCAAATCTAACCAATCGGCTTTTATTCATCGCAATTATAATATCGCTTCCGTTGTGATTGCCACGTGGGCTCTTGCTTACCATCAGGCTGAGGAGAGCCAATATACTGTCACTATAAAAAAAAACCAAACAGTAGCAGCTACAAATTGCATTTCAGACGCGCAGATGGTTTGACGTGCAGGCATGCGCTCTATACTTGTTGGATGTTTACGTCCCAACTGACAAACTCAGTTACTTTACTAAGTAACTAAGTACCATGTAACATCATTATCATAATTACGGACAGCCACATGCTTGGTATTTTTTATTTGTACATACCTACAAAACACTTATTTTTACAATCACATTAATTGCATTCATCCAACCATGCTTTGGACTACTTATTATATCCTCCAACCAATTACGGCTACGGAGGCCAATCTCAACAATCAGCCACGTACGCAGGATATAGGTATTACAGTGCTCAACTGTGTGCGCAAACACAAGTACACTCTATATCCCCTTACACTAATATTTCGATGGGACACCACCATGACACGACCGGATTGGGTTTACCTTGTTTTCCGTGCCACACAAGACCGCCAACTTCCAGACTCTGAAAAACTTAGGAACAAAATTTTATCCCGACCCGGGGATCGAACCCGGGACCTCTACGGCAGCCTTCGCTTTAAAGTGTGACCCACTAACCACTGCGCATCCGAGGCAGTACCAATTAGTATTTTTACAGGACTGATAAAGTGTGATTACCGTCATTTGAAAAGTTGGTGAACCCGGCCCTAAGTGGGACAGTTTTTGAATTCAGCCAGTCAGTGAGTGGCCGTGTACGTACATTATTTAATGTATGCAAGTCTTTGAGTACTAATTATACGTTGACGCTGGCTAACAATACCCGCAAACCGGCAATCTGTCTTCGCATACTCCTACTACTCTCAGATACTGCTAAATATAGCCGCGTGACGCAAAACTGACCTCAAAATAATTAATTGACATACAAAAAAGCCATAATAAAATAGTTTTTTAGATTTTCGCGTTGCATTATAACTATAATTTATCAAGACGGGAATTAACACGATATTTATTATGTGATACAACATTCAACATTCATTCGTCGAGCAAAATATGTGAGTATTGTATCACATAATAAATATCGTGTTAATTCCCGTCTTGATAAATTATAGTTATAATAAAATAGCCTACGACCGTATCCGATCTGATAATGTTTTTTAGATCGGATACTGTCGAGAAGACTACCGATGTTTATAAATAATAGCAATTAATATATACTTGAGTAGATAGTCACTTACTCGTACATCTCAGACTACACAGAATGCTTTCGTTAAACTCGTATTCGTTATAACTCGTACGTAGGTAATCTAAACTATTACTAAAAAATATCTACTTATACATATAATATAATGCCGGTAGCATCACCTATTATAGTAATGTCTCGTGGCAAATCTAGTCTATATGAATAATAAATTGCCTTTAACATTTTAGAACCGGCCGGTCACATTTTCAAAAAGTAATTATCATAAAGAAGTTCAGCGAAGAATACTAAACGCAACTTGGATTTCTCTTGGGTATCTTGGTATTTACAGTTAATGGCATCTAAAGTTAAAGCTAAATCTATGAACATGAATATACATTTACCAATTAGATTCAATTAACTAGTTAAGTAGGAACCTGTTGTACCTATGTATGTCAGCGTTAATTCGTTTTTACGACGAAACGACTAGAGTGCGTCGGCTGCAGACTTACAATCGTGCAAATGTACTTTTTCCATTGTTAGACTTTAAATATGCGTATGATCTTGATCTTTTATTTATGCTCGAAGTCTCAGCGGCGGTACATACTCGTAAGTACGCACCAGAGACGTCGCCAGAATGTCAATGCCAGGCGGGCTTCCCCAAACATAGATATTGTTTCAGCGGACTGTGACTCACCGTGCTTATGGAATCACTACACATTATTATCTGCTAAATCAAGCCATTAAGCGATAATTAGTAATAATCTGACATTATGTAGTCGATTACGTGTAGACATCAAAGTTGACGATTTCTTATTATTTATTATCTACTTAATCTTAAATAATATGAAATTTAGGTACTTTGACGAGGTTAATTTGAGTAATTATCCTAAAAGGGGATTAAAGGTGAGACTTTAAATAGACAATAAATGTTACAGTTTTAGCTGAGGTGGGCATAAATGCTCCATAAGACCAATAACTTGCTACTATGGAGAGAGGTAATGGCATAGTAAACAACTAATTACCCCGACCTTATGAAAACCTTACACTATCCACCCAATTATAAGTTTTATTATTTTCTAACAATAAGCACTTTATTTTTACGGAGTATTTTCCTCGTCACTTTTATGCAAGAGTCGTCCTTTTTCTTTTGCGGGGCCGGGAGTTCTATCGTTTCTTTGTTTGTTGAACCTGCTTAAACTACATTAAACGTCGCGCACAAGAATGTAAATAATTATAATTCCAAGTACAACGTATTCCCACATGACGGCCGTGACGTGAGCACTCGGCCTGTTACACACAATCGGCAAGTAGCAGCCTCGTAGACAATTATAGTCGTGAGAGCACTGTGTATTCAAAGATTTGCACTACAACTGCCGCACAGAACATAATGAGTACAATACGACCGAATGCCGTAAAAACCATATCGGCTCTGTGCATCTTTCAGGAACAGTACCTAATGTTTCAAACATACATAGACATTACAAACGGTATATTATATATAGGAAGGTAATACTACGTTAATACTACAGGCGTGTTGAAATTGTCACAATCGATCGCCATTACGGAGCCTGGTGCTGCATGCAAATTCATATTTAATAACACTTCAGTGTTAGGAATTGCAAAATTGTATGTGGTGGTAGGTACTTACTCGTATTCTAAATTCTAAAATATTTTTAATGTTAACATGTGCTTTATGAGAAAAATGCCGGACAGTGCACTTGCAGGAGGCGCAGGCAAAGACCTCGGAGTAGGACTGCTCGCGCTTGCCTATTACATAATGCGACGTGCAGCCAATGACCCACTTAGACATTAGACGATTGCTCGGGCAATGACAACGGAATAATCATATAGCTTAAGCGTGTTAAGAGCCGAAGGTAGGAATACGGTCGGAATTAGCATCCGTAAATGTGGTTAGTCTGTGCGGATGTGGCCCTTTGCTGCGTTGTCTTCGATGCGCCCGCTACTCACGCGCATACTGTCTCCGACCGCAGCGGATGTTGCAATAAACACATTTGAGTAACTTCGCAGCCACTCACTGACTAGTTGAGTGCAACAAATTATATCAAAACACACGCCTACATTCATATACTGACGTAGTTCTATCAACGCAAGTTCTACCTGGTATTTTAGTTATCTTACCATAAATATAAGCTTTCATTATCATAATCAGTAGGTAAAGATAGCGGTTATAGATGATTGATCAGATCCTTAATCTATTGATCGTCTTGAAAGAAAGTTATCTGTTGTTAATAAATAGGTATATAAGTAATGAGTAAGGATTACAAATTACTAAATGACCGATAATAATAGTATAGCAACAGTAGAGTTTTGATGACCTTCGATGTGTTAATCTTTGCCATCGAAATCGTGAACGATCACGTCGCGCGATGTTAGACGTGTAAATACGCGGTTTTATCTAAACTCCGATAAATACTGCATATACACACGTTCGTGTGTAAGATAACAAAAAAAAACTTGCCCATCATCGTTGCTATTGAATTTTTTTTGCAATATGTTGTACCTATTCAAAAGTTACATCCGTATTTACTATGCTCATTACTTAAATTATTCTTTGATCATTGACCCTTAGAGTTAGCTAAGTTAAGTATTTTCTCATAGTTATTATTGAAGATGAAAAAGTGAAAGAAAAAATCTATAAGTAATTACGTAGATGCAGGATCTTATTGACCTCCGTAATTCATAGCAAAAAAATATTTCTTATGTTAGATAACTTTAATAAAGTGTTTAACAAGTATCAGTGCAGTGTAGTATTACTGATTAAATGTTTTTAAATGCATACCTACTAGTTAATGCGAGTCCTTAAGGTGACGGGTAGGCCACACTAGCGACGCCAATCGATTTTAATTTTTAGCTACTAAACCTTGTGCATGACTATTTAATAAATAGTATACGTGTTTGCCGAGAGGTTGTAACCCCGAAATTGTTTATATAATAGATCCAGTTTAGTAGCTAAAACTTAAAATCGATTGGCGTCGCTAGTGTGCCCTACCCGTCACCTTAATGTGCAGGGAATGCTGTGATCGTAGTATCAAATGAGCGGCGGTATGGAGCGGCAGGCGAGGGAAACAATTTTATGTATTTAACTCGTATTTATTACTCACAATAAATATGATTAAAAAGGATTCTTAAGGTCATAGTCAAATCACGGAGGAAAGAGGAAGTGACAGATATCGCGTTTCCGAAGCTAGTTCAATAGGTGCGTTTCTAAAGATAGTTTTAAATGAATACATTCCAACACTAGTGAAGCACATTGAGCGCCGCACACCGCTTGCAAACCACATTGAAACAATCATGATAGACTTGAACCGGAATCGTTGATGCGAAAACGTTGAATTAACTGGTTCATTTGCCCATGTTCAACCAAAATCAAGATCACGGTCAAGTAGCCTCTTTACCATAATTTGAAGTTACGATAGCATAGTACCTACTCGTATATTGCCATTGAACTTACAGTGATTAATATATTTCAGAGTTGTTTGATAATCGGATCATCATCATCCTCCTGCCTTTTTCTCAGGTTATCTGGGGTCGGCGCAATATGTTTTCCATTTCCATACGTCCCTGTCATTCGTCATCGAATCATCCACCCCTTTTTCCATCATGTCCATTCTTCACACAATCCATCCATCTCTTTCTCTCTGTTTGATATAATCGGAATGTACTCGTAATATAACGTTAAGTCAAAAAATAGTTCATACTTATTGAAGACATTAGCTAAATAAGAATGAACTTTAATAATAGGTACCTACCTACTTATCATTTGAAATAAGGGCCATACATTTCGACCGTGGGAGAGCCACACTTCGGCATGAATGGACCGTCTCGACCGGAGACGCTACGTGAAGCAGCACTGTACTGTGTTTCGCTGCGTGTGTGAGGGTACCGGAGGCCCAATCCGGGGGAAAGGGAGGTTTAAAGGTTGGCAGCGCACTTGTGACTCCACTGGTGTCTCGTGTGTCTATAGGCGGCGGCAATCGCTTATCATCAGGCGATACATCTGCTCGTCTGCCACCTATCACATAAAAAATACAAGACTACTCGTACCATAGTTAATTCTACTGAAATTTCGATTTGTTTAAAATAATAACTGTAGTGAACTATATTTCGATATGCCTAATCCTTTACACCATATAAGTATTGACTTGACTCTATATCTTCGAAAGAAAATGTGTTGATTGATGAACACAGCAAATAGGCGTCTCCAGAGCCACACCTGTCTGTAAAAGTTAATAACTGCTTGTATTTAAGTGACTGTATGCTACGTTCACGTACATGAGAAATATTCAAAGAGATTTTGTTTCAAAATTTCTAGCAGTCACATACTTAACTTGTGATATGGTCATTGGTCAGGTATGGTTCAACGACTTTGCTGTACATATTTATTATTTTTTAAATACTTGTCATGTAATGTTCCCTGTCTAAGGGTGGCGAAGGTCAGACGGCAGTAGCTTCATTATGCCTATAAGTACCAGACTTCCTGATCCCGAAGCATGATCCAAGTGTATCGTGGGCTCCGAAGAAACAGCATTGAACGCAACTGGAAATTAAACTCTGAGAGAGATAACTTAGCATGTAATGTAGCATGAAAAAATATACTTAATGTGACATGATTACTAAAATATCTGTTAGTGTTATGCGTAAATTTTTCTTGTCTTTTAAATATAAGAATACAAAAGTATCTTCAACCTTGCGGAATGGAGCATTCGTGCTAATACCACAGTATCTGTGACGGCATTTTCACTTAAAATCAGGAAGGTAACTAATTGTTACTATTATGTCACAACTATGTGTGAAAAAGTTTCAGCTATAGTTGATCAAAGTTGTTGGCACCTAGCGATTATTATACTCGTACTGATACTGTTTGTTCTATGTACAGACTACCTATCTACGCAATGTCTCCAGCCTATCTTATCGGATGGAATCAAATAAACGACGAGCTCAAACTAGGTCACAACGTCTTACAGAAATGACACCTGATAAATAAAATAACGTATTAAAACACCTTAACTGTAATCGCTTAAACCCAATATAAAAATGGTCACAGTAATCATGTTCGCTTTAAATTATATAAAATATATAGAAACACAGAGTAATAAATAGGTTAGTGTGAATTCGTTATACAACCTTCATAACATTGGATTTAAAACCTTCATAAACTTGGGGATATTAATATTTACTAGTAAATATCAGACTAGTATTTTTCAGAGGTAGTACGTGCACCTTTTACCCTTTTGAGACTTTGGACTATCGTTATGTCCGAGACACGTAGTATTTTTGCACTACGGTGGTGGTAACTAGACCTGAGGCCGTCGTCAGTTATATAGATTTGAATTGGACAAAGTCTCTAATTTTAAATGTCCTAGCATAATTAATTAGTCAGACGTACGATTAAAATGTCATCTAGATATATTTACGTTCATTGACCTAAACGATGTAACAGCAAAGCAAGACATTCTTATTCTGCAATAAGCAAAATAAACGCTTACTTACTTTTTGCTTTAAGTATACTTAATTCATGATATTATTATTAACAGTAGGTCTATACTACATATCACTGTCAGCGCCATAGTTTGTGGGTCACCTAAATGCAGTTATAACGTCTTCGACTTAAATTAAAAATAAAAAATAAAATAAATAATTATTATATAACTTTAACACATGTAGTACAATATTGACTGGTAATATTTTATAGTACTAAAATCATGTTTTACTTAATTGCAGTACTAAGGATTTCCTTTGCATGCCAAAATGTTTTGCCCGCTGGGGTGACCAACATAACCTATTATATTATTCTCAGTTTTCTTTTCGTGTTATTTCTTGCTCAAGGAAAAGCATTTAAAATGAATCTCGTCCGACCATAAATTTCCATACAACATAAAATATACCAAAAAAATGGCGGACCATATATGGCGGTGTTTCAGATGAGACTCGTTGTGAGGCATTTTAACAATTTTGGACCACAGCAAATGGGCACAGGTTGCCCATTTATGCCATACATATATTTATGTAAATTTGACGTTTATACAAAATTGACTTCTCAGCTACTAATATACATATATTTATATAATGTAACTATTTAAAATCCTATACGGTAATTAGCTTTTTCTTTTGTTACAGATATCGGTCAGCAAGAGGAAGTTTGAATTGCCTCGGATATCTTCCTTCCATTAGTCTAAGTAAACACGTAAGTCTTGTTGTTTGTTGTAACTCTTCTGTTTACTTTGATTACTTTTATAAAAATCGATAGTATTTTGATTACGATGAAACACAGAGAAACCCTATGAGAAGAGTCTATGCGATGAAACTACTCACCTAATTTCGCTCTAATGAAAAGAAATCTTCGAAGTCGAAAAAATAACTAACTAGGTACTTACTTGCGGCGGTACAGGACCGATCTGTGTGGAGAACATTGGGGGTGGCCTATGTCCAGCAGTGGACGTCTATTGCCTGAAATGATGATGACATATTACTTAGTTCCCTGATAATTTTAAAACATAATAGGTAGGTAGGGACATTGTGTCTACCTAGTGAGACATTAATAATTGAGTAATAAATCTAAGTTAGTTTTATAAATGCTATGATAAATAATAATAAAATAGGTACGAAATCGGATAGATTTGCTTAGTCTTTTTTGACCTTGACCTTGACCTAAAAAACATTTGCCTATTCCAAAACGTCCCGAGACTTGTAACAACTAACACATCTAATTGATTATACTACTTATAATTAGTAGGTATTGTTGTTTTTAGCTAGTTCTGGCATTATTTATAATCTAAGGTAGATCTATCTAACGCCCCGTTGGTCTAGTGGTTTAAGTACCGGGCCGCTGATCTCGAGGTCCTTGGTTCGATTCCCGGGTCGAGCAAAGGTATGTTTCGAATTTGTCCGAAATAGATCGGGTTTGTGATCACCAATCCGCATTTGGCAAGCGTGGTGATTAAGCCTAATCCCATCACAGTAGCGATGACTTGATTTCTATGATGGAGGCCTTTGCCCTGCAGTAGGACAGTATATAGGCTGATACCTACTATAGATCTATCTTTTCGCATCTGTATCAGGCGATCATTCAACACATCAATAATTATAATTTTGTATGTAGCTACGTCCTAATTAGATTCTTATCACAATGATACCATGACATGACAGCGTAACCATTTAAGTATGTTTTTTTTTTTGTTGAACTATAAGGCTAACGCTTGACTACAATCGCGCAAAGCGATGATGAGGTCTAGAATGATACGCGTTTGCCTAGAAGATACCTGTTCAATCTTCCCAGAGAGCCTAATTTAAAGCAGACGTTACGACCGAATCGCAGTTTCCCTCTCTTTTCTTCTTTGTTTGGATGAGACAGGTATATTCTCGTTCGTTACGGGAAGACTTTTAATTAAGCCACCAGATTATAGCTATCAGTAAAAACAAACCACGGTAGGGAGTTCCACTCCTTGGCTAATTTATCTACATAGTAAAGTTATAAGTAAAATATTTATATAACGTACTATGTTATGTAAATAGGTTATTACCTATTGGTAAGGACAGCCACACCATCAATGTACCTATACAAATCGCTAAATTTTCTTCATTCTATTCTCACCTTAATATCAAGTCAATTTGGTTCATTACCAATTAACGAATTTTGATAGATTGTAAGTAACCTAATGTGTGGCTTTTTAATTTGGACATTCCCGCTGAATAGGAAAGTTAGGTACTCGCTTAATTAATATACTGACAAAGCAGAAAACAATTAATATACTGAAACACTCTCCCTCTCTCTCTCTTATTTCTCCGAATATTTTAGTTTATATTCTGTATTCAACAGTCAAGGGTTAATGCCCTCAGCGTAGGTACAGTAGTAGGAGCTTAGACAAAAAAGTCAAAATCATTCAAGAAAAGACTAAAGAGTTCATTCATTGATCTCGTTCCTTCGTAGAATAGTAGTAAGTATCGTAGTAATAAGGATCTCCTGTCTCTCTCTATCGTAAGCATTTACATAGATATCTATCCTTGTTCTTCTCTTTTCATTGATTATGATCTGTCATACATAATTTTCAAATTTGGTAGTACTATTGCGTACGGGTCATTCGGGTCAATAACATCAGCGCCATTGATACAAACATTTTATAATTCATTTAATGATAAGGATCATCCTTTCAACCGAGGTACATATTTTTAATAATTCTTGGATTTTTTATGGTAAAAAATTAAAATGAATCAGAAATATCCGGTAGTTACTATTTTTCAGTTTTAAATAAAGATGTAAGTTAATTCGTAAATATTTGATCTGCTGCTGGTATCCCAAAATCTAATTAATTTAAATTCTTTTTTTCGCCGGATACAATCAAAATAAAACAAAATTCCACAAAAAAAATTAATTTTGATTAAGATAATTAGGCAATTACGTAATAATAATATTAAATAATTTCAATGCATATAAAAATTATTCAGTTTGATCCGTTAGATCGCAGCGAATTTTCTATGAATGAACCGACGAATGAAACATTCTGCCGCTCGCTCGCACCTTGCCGTTGCTGATTACGCCATCTATCCTGTCTAACTTCAATCAAGTTTAGTCTCGAAATCCTCTAGGATGAGCTAACCTAATTTTTACATTTCGATTTTTGTAAAACTGTTAGATAATTATGTATATTGTGTTATTGTGAATCGTGTTCATCGTCTAATATAATGTTTTAGTGTTAAATATATTTGTGCTGCTTATCTCTAAGTCCAGGTATAGAAAATGCCTGAACTCCCTCCCATCGCGAGACAGTTCGGTTATTTCACTTGCGGAATTCATTTGTTTCAATTATATCTTTCTTATTCTTCAGGAATCACCGCTATGGCGCTAATACTCCAATATATAAATGACATGCACGTTTTTATGGAGAAATATGGAGGTGAGTAAATCCTGGTCACATAATGTCATTTACCTATTTATGTACAATGATAACCTAGATAAATATTATTAATGAATTCTTTATATGAAACCCCAAGCAATAATTGCAATTACAGTGAAATGAATCTCAATAGTTTGAATAACTTGTATACCGCCAGATAATTGTAAATGTAATTACCTACTATTCATCAGATTATTGACTTATTGTAATTTATTGCATTAATCTAGGACAAAAAGTTAATGTTCTTTTAAGATTAATCTTAAAGTACTATCTAAGGTAGTAGGATTGTGATAATGATATTTTTTCTGAATAAAAAAATAAATTACAAAGGTACTTTGTTATACTTTATTAAATATATTAAATCATTATACAATTATAAATTAAGAAATATAAATATCTCACCACATCACATACATTGATCTGACTCCGAGATAGGTAGCTCAAGCACCTGTGTTACGGATATCAGAATCAACAGCGGAATTACAAATATATATTATGTATAATACTTTTCTATTGTAAATACATACTGATAATACATACAAACATCCCAATTATATTGCCTATAAAATATTGTGCAAAACTTTCTTACAATAGTATTCTAAACAGACTGATTAAAAAATCATTGCCTGTTTTATTTTCAGATCCCCGGACAAATCCATGGTTCCTGATGAGCTCTCCTCTTCCCACATTATTAATATGCATAAGCTATGTATATCTAGTCAAGGTAAGCATTATTCTATATTCATATTCACATTATTCAGTTACGGCAAATTTAACTAAAATTGTCCCTTGCTTTACAGGTTTTAGGACCGAGGTTTATGGAAAATAGGAAACCTTTTGAGTTAAAGAATTTTTTAATAGTATACAACTTAGTACAAGTACTATTCAGCACATGGCTATTTTATGAGGTAAGATCTTAATTCATTCTTTTTAATTTAATGTTTCTTATTTAATAACATTAACTTATACATTATCATTTTAGGTTGTTATATTTCAATATTTATTGTATAAATTCTACAATCTTAATTTGAATATGTATTTCTTCTTTCATAAAGTAGTCTTTACCATCACTCATTGTATATCTATTAATCTGTGATTGTAGTGTAGCTATAGATTTTATTCAATACATTATATTATTTTACCACACTCAATACCTATCTGAAAATGATAATGGTGTATGATATCATTTTACAGTGCTTAAATAATATTATGTACCTTTGATTTTTAAGTTGACTTTGAACTACTTGTTGGTGTAATTTTAATTATTGATGTTCTGACAGCCACACATCAATCAATGTAAACAGCAACAAATTTTATTTTCTTCAATTGATTCACACTATTATGTGAAACATATTTGGTTCAATATCATTGAGGAAACTTGACAGTTTTTAGTAACCTGATGTGTGGATGTCTGTACATACTCAATTTGACCCGTAGAATATCTTCGATCAGTAATCTTAAAACCTAAAGCATTTTTTTTTCTTTTTTAATCACATTACACTCCTATATATTAGGTATTAGGAACTCTCTATAGGTACTAATACCTAGTTGTTCACCTAGTCGTTCAAAAATACCTAGGTCTTTATCTATGAAATTGCCTTTTTTTTCTATAAGATGTATATAACTCCTTTTAAAGGTAATTAAAAGGTGACCATTCTATAATTTTATTTTGATTTAATTTAAAACTATTTTTAAGATTTATATTAAATAGAGATCAGATATTGTTGTATTTGTGATCCAAAAAAAACTTTCTTTTTTTGTAATATGGTTTTACCCGTCTAATTATCTTGCCAATTACAAAATTTTTGAGAATAAGCGGGAAATCAACAGTCACAGTCACTTAATATAACGCCGGTGTTTTTGCGTTTTACCGACCTACGGATTCTACCGATCACTCTAAACACAATCGCGGGTTTTAAGACTGTTAGGTCCAAGCAAGTTTTCACGTGACAACTCACTCGACACACAATAGCAGTGTTAAAAACGTTACAAGTCAACGATTCTATTATTAGGATCACGTTACGGCACTTCACTGCACAAATAAACGCCAAATTTGTTCACTAAAAACCGCTAGAAACGAATTTAAAACTTTTGAATTGCATCAGCCCATACGGAGTGTTTTAAGAAATAAAAACCAATACTTGAAAATGACCCTTTTTTTTACTTGTCAGAATTGACGTTTTAAAAACTTTTTAAGTAAAAATATTTTTAATACAATTAATTATGGAGTAATAGCATTAATAGTTACTTAACAAATTTAAATAAAAAGTTAGTATGGAAAATATAACTTCTAAGAAAATCGCCATACAAAGTGGAAATATATTTGATATATTTTAGACTTGAAGTTATAATTCTGAAATCAATTAAGTATTTTTTATTAGTTTATTTATTTATTAGTTGAAAAAATAAATATCTTTTATAATGTTGTGATAATAATATTATACATCAGACATACATTTTATGATAATAATGACTAATTCGTCATTTGAATAAAAGCAGTCCATGTTATATGGTTGCCATTAATAACACATCTTCAATCATATGAATTGTTATGTTATGAACTATGGTCCTTTCGTTGTAGCATGATATGGGGGACAGATCAATACATTTTTTACGTTACTCTCTTTCTAACTTATGATTCACGTATAACTCTGTCCTGCTGTCACCGATATCATGCTAAAGCGAAAAGACCATAGCAGATATATTTTTGTAAGTTGTAGATTATTATTAAATTTATAGATTTAATGTACAGTCGACTAAATTGAATCATGACATTGATAATAATGAAATTAACGTCATTTTATGTCTGTAGCTAGAATCGGCGGGTCACATTAAATCGAACTATAATAATAAAACAATCGCAGTAAAGAATCTCTTAGACGTGGCTCTGCTTAGAGATTTCAATCCTTTATATAGAGAAACAAACAGCTCCATCAACACTTGGCTAGTTATTACAACAGGTATTTGCCGAGAATGACAGTAGAAAACTTACCTTAAGGTGGATCATGGATCAATTTGGTCGACTGTACCTACTACCCTTCATTTTTAGCTAAACTAATATTTTTATAGATACCCTGTTTTTTAATTCAAAATTAATTTGAAATGCTTTTATTTATTTTAATATACCCTACCCAGAGCTTGATGGGGGGTTGGCTGAAACATTACAGCTTAAGATGTCAACCTGTGGACTACACAGACAACCCTATAGCCACTAGAGTAAGTGAAGTGGTGTATTATACACCTTAGAGTTGGCTACCAACTGGAACTAACCCATTTCTCACTGTAAATATCCATAAATTGTACAAATTTCTTCCAGGTTACTTGTAAATAGATTTTCAATAGGCAGGACATCAGGTACCAAAAAGCTACCCAAAATGTTTGCAATAATTCCTAGCTATTTCACGCCGTGCTACAACTAATATGAGCGGCAGTGTAAACTATTCCATATCATATGGTTGAGTTTAATGTGGTGGTTAACACTTCGCTGACATGTAAAGACATGTGTTGACAATGTAAATATGCGAATAAATAGGGTATGGTGATGGTGTATTGTTTCAGATCGGGTCCTCGGGCTGGTTCACAGGCAGGTATAACTATCAGTGTCAGCCAGTCGACCACTCCAAACATCCACAAACAATGAGGGTGAATTATCTGTTTATTATGCTATCCCCAATCCTTTTGTGTTTCCAACTCATTCTGCCAATTGTTCTTGGCCCTACATCTTGCTCCTAAATCTCTTTCTACAGTGCACATTTTTTTTTCAATAACATACACTTCATGAAGATGAAAAGAAAAGTAAATGTCTATACTTTTTTTCTGTACTACTCAGTAGTTTAAGCACTTGTGTTACGGATATTAGATTAGAGGCATTATATATAATACTCAAATACATAAGTATATTACACCCTGACACTGAACAAACACAAGTGTTCATCACACGAATGATTTTTAAGGGTGGGGATCGAACCTACGACCTTTGGCGCAGGAGGCAGGGTTACTACTTACTACCAAATGCGCCATCGAATCAGTCAACTTTTCTGTCTAATCAGACATTTTTGGAATCCTTACTCTTGAGTACTTTTACTATTATGGTTCCAAATACAACATTTTCACAAATTCACATTAATAGCTCTTTTTTTCCTTCTGATCCTATTTATGAACCCTCGATCTTAACCAGTAATAATAATTTAATTCATTCTTGATTCTATTATGACTGAGCACACATTGAAATCAGTAATGTTTAGTTGATGCTAGAATTACTAATACTACCAAATATATGAAATCTATTTATTTTAGTATATTGAATTACTATACCAAATGTTTTATAATAACTCAAATTATTGCCAAAAACAGAATAAATAGATTTTGTATTAAAGACCCAATAAAAATACCTAAATAACTTATTGACCAATCACAGGAACTTTTCATAACATTCTTGCACTAAACCTAAACATGTTCACAAAATACCTTATGCACACTAGTGAAAACTCTTAGGGGTACCACAGACAAACAGTATTTGTGTGCGATCACCACAGCATCTCCACATACATGTAATGTCACACAAAAGTTTCACAAAGCCTTTTTATTCACGTGTGATTCAGTTACTCTATTACGTAAAGATACATACATCATAATATCGTCTGCGATACCCCTTAACTACACTTCTACTTCATGATCAGCCACTTCAATAACATAACTGGGTCATTCTTCTTTTTTATCGACAATGAGCCAAACATACAAATGAACATTTAACTTTTATGTAACAGACAACAAATGATAAATAATATGTCCTAAATATTCGTTAATATACTATTTTACAGATGGACTATTATATGATGTAAAATTTAATTGATAAAGAAGACTTTTTGATTGAAATGAACACCTCCGTCACGTACCCGAAATTAGTGCCATTTACAACACTGTCACGCTTTATATATTTTTTTACGTTGTTAAATCATGCTAAAGTAGCTACGAGGTGATAATACAATGTCATTATTTCATGGTAAATTCGAATATCTTAATCGTGTAACGTATATTTTTTTATATAATTAATTACTGCATAAGTTACTGAGGACGGGCTCATTTTCGATAAAAAAGAAGAACGACCCAACTACCTACTAGACCATAATATATGCATGCCAAATGCATGAACTATATTTTACTTATTCTACTTAAATTTAACTTATTTGAGTATTATTTCAGTCTAAAAACTTTTTTATTTTTCTAATTAAAATTATACTCAACAATTTGTAACCTTTTCAGATGGTACATGCTTGCTGGTGGTACTATTTTTCAAAATTTACAGAATTCTTTGATACGGTAAGTGTTTAATAAGTTATATTATTTAACATTTTAGGAATTCTTTTTGGATGAATTAGCTATTGACATTTTTCATAATAGGTACTCGTAATAGCTAGTCAGTTTTATCTGTGGCGCTATTTAACAAAATGTTCCAACTGACGGTGTACACAAAAACGTGGTTATTATAATAGTTTGCGTTCATGAAAAAAAAAACCAACAAAAGCCCTTAATCAATTATTGCCTTAGTAAACAAACAGGTCTCGTGGTTTGCGTGTGAACGGTGAAAACTGAACTTCTCGCACGGAATATTACTGTCGTCAACTCACGCGAGTGCTACAAATTTATTACTTTTTTATGGCACAGTAAACTTTGTCGGCAGATCTTCTTTGTGCTCCGAAAGAAATTTGACCACGTGTCAACACTCCACGTCATTCACCACGGAGTGATGCCGATGTCGGTCTGGTTCGGAGTGAAGTTCACGCCCGGCGGCCATTCCACCTTCTTCGGCCTGCTCAACACTTTTGTGCACATCGTTATGTATTCGTACTACATGCTGGCGGCGATGGGGCCTCATATGAGGAAATACTTGTGGTGGAAGAAGTACCTCACCACCTTACAAATGGTAAGATCTTAATTTACTTTAAGTTTGGATAAACTTAATTATCTAATGCTCTTGGGCATCCCAAAACGGCGAAGGAAGATGATATAGTTAAACCTATTTTGATTATTATAGATAACGCTAATGTGAGTACGAAAATTAAATTTGAACCATCTCGTCAAGACGACACTGTATCATATTGCATACATCACATTTGTTTAGTATGTATTTGAAATGAATAATTAAATTGACTGCTTCGGCCTGAACGTGCCGGCTTGACGGAAGTGGTACCACGGTCTCACAAAAAACAACAGCGTTCGGTGTTTCACCGAGCGAGTGAAGGTACCCGAGGCCTAATAGGGAGGATAGTGGGTCTTCAGTAATCGATTACCATCCGGTGATCTGTTTGCTCCCAATCACGTAAAAGTATGTAATAAACTAGTGGCCTGCCCAAATATATAATAAAAGTCGTTTCTGGACTTCATTTTGCACAGTGACATGATTTTGTTTTAATTTTTTATTTAATATGGCGTCGAGGCCCGAACATAGACAATTTTTTTATACTAACTTTGAACCCTGTTTTACCTCCTCAGGGGGTGAATTGAATCCTGTCTTAGCGGTCCCCTACGCTATACAAGACCTCAGTGCAAAATTTTAAGTTTCTAACACTTACTGCCGCATTCAGTCAGAGACGTCAATTAAGACGTTAATTAAACTTAATTATGGATAGTCTTCTGTGCGTATTAAAATAAGTTTCAATATTTTTTTCTTAAGTAGTTATGTACAGTCGCGAGCTTTAATTTGGGACCCACCCAAGGTTGAATGTCGTGTAACAAACTTTTGCTACTAAGAGCTAATATTTTACCGTGTCAATGTCGTAAAAATTTACCATCGACCACTTTACTTTTCTAGGGGAAACCGTGCAAGAACGTAAACTTGAACGAGGGCTTACGATCATTACCGATGTTTTCCATTTTTAATTGCTTGACTGACTCTGACACGAGTTACAACATATTATTATGATCGTAAATAGAAAACCGTAATGATAGCTTTTTGCAAAGAGGTTATCGTTTCAAGGGTTCGATTAGATAAGACATTTTATGACTTGACAATCTACATTATTGCACTAAAGTTTCGACCTTATTGCATTATGAATGATCTAACGACATTTAACGGAAATGGGTCCCAAGTAAAAGCTCGTGACTGTACCATTAAAGTTAATTTGAGGTCAGTGCGGCAGTTATAGTTCAGTAGGTGCTGCGTTGATAGATCAGTCAGTTAGTCTGTCATCTTTCGCTTATATAGATTTAGATAAATCTCCGATTGCGAGACAAAACTAATTAGTACGTGTACGTTCCAGGTGCAGTTCGTAGGTATAATGGTGCACGCGTTCCAGCTGCTGTTCATCGACTGCGACTACCCGCGCGCCTTCGTCTGGTGGATCGGCATGCACGCTGTCATGTTCTTCTTCCTCTTCAAAGACTTCTACAACCAATCCTACTCTAAGCCTAAGGTATGTCGATAAATTCCATAATTGTTCGTAAGTGAACAACTCGTTTTGAGAGTTGCACTTCACTTTAATTTTAGCGAAAAGGCCGGGAAGCGAATGCCTGACTGAAATGACAAACCAAAAAGGTATTGAATGAGGGTTTTCGCAATTTAAAAATCAAGTTATGACGTCAGGTCCACCTTTGCATAAACGGCATTGGTCGTTTTGTACTCAACATCATCATTTTGACATGGACCAATAGTTGAACCCACAAACTTTTACCTAGCGTCTACATAACGACATATAACCGATTTTTTTATGTCATAGGTGGCAGACGAGCAGACGGATCACCTGATGGTAAGCGTTTGCCACTGGACACCCGCGACACCAGTGCGAAAACCCTCATTTACCGCAACTGAATTTTGCAATATCCAAGCAAATTTCGAAAGGTTATTATTGCATTCAGTAGTTATTCTCTATCCACCTCCCAGTGCCTCATCAGATCAGTCTGGTAATAGCGGCTTTATTGTCAGCAAGGTTGCAAAATAATCTTCTATAAGTTTTATGGTAAAATCGACTTCCAAGATTTGATTACCTTGTTTGATGGGTAGTCAAGCCATAGAGTCAAGCTAATAAAATCGTGTTAACTAAGACAGTAACGAGGATGTATGTCTCGGTTTGCATAGTGAACTATTCAATGCACGTTTTTAACACCTGCTTTTAGTAGGTGTTCAGATAGATAAATACCTACTCGTTATATAACGTAACTATGGTAATGTCAGTACTATTTCGACGGTATTATTGCTCGTAGCGACCCGTTTTCATGCTAGTAGAATACATAGAATCTGATCTGGTGATTGTTAAAACTGAAAGTCTATAAAAACATCTTTAGAATAGTGCTTTAATGTTAGACCAAAGGATCTTCAAGTATAATAATATCCTCCGATTACGGCTACGGCGGCCAATCTCAACGATCAGCCACGTACGTAGGATATATTATAGTGCTCAATTGTGTGCGCAAACACCAGGGCACTCTATTCCCTTACCCTCATATTCCTATGGGACACTACTGTGAGCGCAGGACTGTTGGTCCTTAACGTGCTTTCCGAGGCACGGGGGTACAAGACCGCCAACTTCCACTAATGCTTCCGCCAACGGCACTAAGCATTTCTTACCGAATACTTAGGTATAGTGGCGGACACATCAAGCTATACAAAACTGTCAAATTTCTTCATTCGATTATAAACCTTATATTGTTACGCATTGAGTTCGAAATCGATTGAGGAAATTTGACAGTTTTGTATAGCTTGACCTGTCCGCCACTGTAAAAATCTTTTGGCCCGAACCGGGACATCTTGCGAACCCGTCGCGCTGCGCCACCGAAGCAGCAAGAAATGACTCCAAAGACTTTTCCATTATTCCAGGTCCGCGCGAAGTCGCCCCAACCCGAGACGACAGAGATCAAAGAGATGCCGTACAAGAACGGGCTGGTGAAGAACGGGTTCAGCAACGGCGCCGGCGTGGGCCACAGCAACGGCACGGGGCTGGCGCGCGCGCGCACGGTGCTGCCGGCCGGCAACTGACGCCGGGGACGCCGCCCCCCCTAGCATTCCGTAGCACTCTGTGATTCATAGCCTCGGCAGTCATCCACGGGTGCAATGTTGCCAACGACGTGCTCTCGGTACTGATACTACACCTAGTGCGTTTTGTGACATTTTAGTGCTCAAAATATCCTTTTTCAGTGCCTATTGCGATATTGAGTTCGATATTCGAAAATCAAATCGCGGGCTTCTCACGTCGAACTTCTTCACTGAACTGTTATTTACGGGATTTCTACCATGTACCTTATTTTTGCGTGACCATGGCGCTTGCAACAGTGCCGAAATATCGGAAAATCAAAAATAAGGTACATGATAGAAATCCCGTAAATAACTATTATAATGTTAGTGACCATGAAAGTTTAAAACAATATATTCTTCACTGAATCCATCGACAGCCACCGAAACTGTACCTCCAGACCTTGATCGAGATGCTGATAACAATGATTTAGTTTTTAAAGATATTTTATATAGTATTAAAAAGGCGTTTTATACCTTTTTATGCTTTTGTTAAAACAAATTAGCTCAATCTAGTACATTTTCGTGGACAATGAAGCGAGTTTCTCTGGTTAGTGTTGGCAGCACTGCATGGCGGCGGGAGCGCGAGCGCCCGTCGGCGACGGCCCTCGACTTGTTAGCGGTAAATGTGATTTTATCTAGTGTACATATAGGCGGTATTTGACGGTGTAAATTTTATTTTATCGATAAAGTGTAGTTATTTTAGATTTGTGATCGCATAGCGTTTTGTACTTTATAGTTTGGTGATGATGCTTTTAGAATAGAAGACGTTTGGAAGGATGCAGTCTTATTAATAAATGGATTCTATTGTACCTACTACTACACTGAGGGTGCTTATTGTAGTTTCAAACTGAACAAGTACCTTGCCTTAGTTTCGGGAGATTTATTCGCGGATCGATTATGTTGCGGTACGCGGATGCAATGTTCGATTAGCAATTTCAA
This sequence comes from Marasmia exigua, assembly GCA_019059595.1. NCBI lineage: Eukaryota > Metazoa > Arthropoda > Insecta > Lepidoptera > Crambidae > Marasmia > Marasmia exigua. Next base: position 15,400,708 of record CM032466.1, read on the forward strand.
CTGGTTCGCTACGCTGCGGTTGCTGATCAATGCAATTAGTTAAAAATGTGTTTGAAAAAACATGTTATTGTTCGAATGCAACATTTTTGTTGCGTAGGTATTGATTGACTTTTACACCTAATAATTATTGTTTTACTATATCTAAGTACAATAACTGTATTTTACTTCTTAACATTGATTTTCAATGTAGTTTTAGATTATGACACTAAAGTGGTTGTGTTGATTATTTATTTTATTTAATTTATCTTTTATTTAATACCAAAATTATGTATATAAAGATCAAATCAACGGGTTTTATAGACGTAGCCATCGAAGTTCTTCCTTAATTTATAGTCTTCCGTTTTGTTTTTGTACTTACCAAAATTACAAGGTGCTTTCTAACACCGAACAGTGTTGTCCAAATGTTAATTATTTAAGCAAGCATAAACTGAAGCTCGCCACTTTTATACATTTTCTTTCAATAATATTGAAATCAGTTTATGTATGGTACCTATTGTAATTTTTATACAAAGATATGCAAATAAATAATAAGTATAATATTTTTTTTTTTGAGATTTCCAAAACATAACCCACTTAATAAAAACTGCTGAACAACTCTCGAAAGGTTAAAGATAAGATCAAAAATACTTATTTATTATTGGAAAAGTCTGGACTGGATCTAGACTTCATATTCGAACGTACCCCTACTAATGGAGTGGAGTTTTGCAAAATGTAAAGCAAAAAGTTATAATATTGCTAATAAATATGGCGGCCGAAAAGTTCAAGTTTTCGACCTTGGGATGCGCGAGCCGCCGTCTTGAAATGAAGATGACAAAATTCCGTTTTTCGAATTATCTCAAAATCTAAGCGATCTAGCAACATGGGACCTACTACAAAATTAAAGCCGGTAGTCTTATATACGATTGTATATGTACATTTTTTCCAAATTCCTGCCTATTTTCTACTACACGTTCCGGAAAATGGATTTTTTCAAAAACGCCTTACCAAAAACTTGCTTCGGGTAGTCTATACAGGGTGTATCTGTGAACATTTACATCACTTTAACCACATGTTCTACCAACCATTCTGAACAACATTTGTTTAAAATTCTTCAAAATTCATCGAAAAAATTTTCGACTCCCCATACAAAATGACTAAGTCACGTGACCGATTTTCTATGAAAAGTTGAAATTTTTTCATGCGAATTTCCAAGTGGTAGAACAAATGTTGTTCATAATGGTTAGTAGACCACGAGGTTAGTGATGTAAATGTTCACAGATACACCCTGTATGATAATCCAGGTTCTCATCTGGGAAAGTCCCATGTTGCTAGAAAGTATAGTTTTCGAGGTTATACGGAAATCTAAATTTAGGTTCAATGTTTAGTTCCTGTATAAACAATTTCGCAAAAATCCGCGATTTTTATTTCTTTAGTAAGTATATTTCTCATAAGGCGACGGGTAGCCCTAACTAGCGACACCTTTAGTTTTTAATTGTTAACTACTAAACCGGGTCTTTTTAAACAATTTCGGGGTTACAACCTCTCGGCAAACACTTATACTATTTATTAAATAGCCACGCACAAATGTTGGGTCCGTTTTTGAACGCGAAAAATTGATTGCCGCAAAAAGCGGCCACTTTTATCGTGAATCAATTTTTCGCGTACAAATGTTGGGTCCGGTTTAGTAGCTAAAAATTAAAATCGATTGGCGTCGCTAGTGTGCCCTACCCGTCACGTTAAGCGAAAGATTGTGCATTTTTTAGATTTTCGCGTTGCATTAAAATAACTATAATTAATTAAAGCGGGTATTTATAATTAATAAATTCGTGTAAATCCCTGTCTTAATTACTTATTAGTCAGATTGTGGGTGTCTTATAAATTTACTTTTCATCTTAGCGTATAATGGACAACATTTCATATTTTTTCTTTTTTCACAATTTGTCCATTTTCATGCATAAAATAATTATTGAAATTCTTTTTATTCTAAATAGACGTAAGCGCCAAATGACGTCATCGGACGGCTGAATACAGCGATATTCCTTTGCTTATCATTGTTTTAATAAAAAAAAGGTACTACTGTCAAAGGTAAATAATACTAGTGTCAACATTGTCAACGTCATTCATACATTCAACGTTGACAAGTTGTCTTTTTTTTGACAGTTACATGTCATGTGTTTGGCATTTCGTAAATTTAAAACTATAATGTGCTAAGCAAAGAAATATTTTACATTCTGCCGTCCGATGACGTCATCTTACGTTTTTTAGTTTTTAATTTTTTTCTCAGTAAATAAGCAATATAAAAAATGAATAAATATATATTCGAGCAGCGGAAAAGTAAACAAAGAATTGGTATTTTTTGTTTCAGAGCTTAGCAATTTTGAAATGTTGTCCATTCCCGGTTGCGTCCAAAGCTGTCGCTTTGGACCCCAGGGTACGCTTAGACCATAATTCAGGAATGAGGGAGTCTGGCAATTACAAAGCGACTGCCGTCTGACCTTCGCAACCCTTTAACAGGGGAACCAGACCAACTGAATCATGGTTACACGTTTTCAGAAACTTTTTCCGAAACGTGACCTCACGATGTTTTCCCTCACCGCCGAGCAAATGGTAATGGTAGAAATACGCACATAGATTTGAAAAAACCATTGGTGCAAGCTTAGACTCGAACCTCGACCACCTGCGTGGAAGGCGCGTTCGTATCCATTGAGCTACCATCGCTCAGTCTTATAAATTTACTTTCAACCACTACTACCACTACAAAAATAAAATATGATAAACAGTAAACAATTCTTTTATTAAGTATCAAATTAAATCACAAAATTATTTTATCACATAATAATTATGAAAAAACTATGTATTTATTATAGCCTTTTTGGATCAGATCGAATTTTATAAAGCTTAATATTAAGTGGAGTGAACAAGTACCTACAGTCACAGCCAGATAATGCAGAGGACCACCTCTTGATAAATACTCATCGTATAGCATTTTAGACTGCTGTGTAAATAAAGAATCGAACCGATAAACATTTTGAAACGAAATCAAAGCCGAATTTTTTTTCTTTATATAAACAAAGACCATTCGTTGTTCATCATACTAATCAGGAACATAATAATATCTTATAAATATGTAATAAATTGGAAGACTACCTTATGTTTAATTATGTAAATTTCAGTTCTACATCATTTTAGTATACATGTTTGATAAATTAGTTAGCTGTAATAAAATTCTTATACAGAGTGGACACAAAATCTTAAATGTCCAAAAAAAGATGACATTATCTTAATTAAACTGATAGCATTTTTTCTAAATGCGAGGTTTGGCAGGTATCAGTTATTATTACAACATTATTAAGTACTTACTTTTTAGTTAAAATCTTCAAAATTTGGACTTTGATCTTAAAGCTAAATATTTTTAAACAGACTTGGCACAGCGGAATCCAAGATTTCCTGCAGAACTATCTTCTGTATTATGAGATCTTGCAGAACACCGGTAGCGGTAGCAGTAAGATTTATGACATAGATATGAACCCCCTTTCTTAACTTTCTCTTTTGGCTAAAAAAAGGCAAAATAATATTAGTCAAAATGTTATAAGATAGTAATTAATATTAAGAACTTTGCATAACTTTTCCTTTAAAGGCACACCTACTTGTTCACTAGACCAGGAATCTTCAGTCCACTCCCATACATTTCCTGCCATGTTATAAAGCCCAAAACCGTTTGGTGGAAATAGATCTACTGCATTAGTGCCAATGTAACCATCTTTTGCAGAGTTATGTTTGGGGAATGTTCCTTGCCAGATATTGGCCCTAAAAGGCAAAGAAATATCAAATAATTATTTTGTATAGTGCCAAATAAAGTTATCATTCTTTCATTTAAACCATTTTTTTATCATTTTAAAATATATGCATGTGTCCTTTGATGCTAATAAATGTATTATCTATCTATCATTTAAATGAAAATGGTTTAAGTTTATTAAAAGTATTATGCATGAATCAGCAATATTTACATGTGTTTTTTATCAGGAAACAGTTTGTCTCCCCAAGGGTACTTGATTCCCTGGCGTCCGCCGCGACAAGCGGCCTCCCATTCGGCTTCTGTGGGAAGTCGAGCACCACGCCACTTACAATACGCCGTCGCATCTGCCCATGACACATGTATTACAGGATGTTCCATAAAATCTGGAAAATATCACAAAATAACTCTGTTAAAATCATATTGGAATAAGTTCCTGAATGCTTATTAAAGATTTTTTATATATTTACTAGGAACATATAAGTAAAATACGGTAGAAACAATAAAAAAGGTTTTTTCATTAATATAGTTTCAAACTCATAAGTAAGCTAAACAAGTAATACCTAATTAATTAATTTTAATATTTTGATTCTCTTTCTCAATATAGCCTTAAATCATTAAAATTATAACTATAATTAACATTAATAGTTAACAATAGAAATTATTAATGTATTTATTTGTGAATTGTACAGTGCAGAATTAAATAACCTTTAGGACTTTTACTTAACTACTTTCAAATTGTTACAATGTAACAAAATTATTATAATGTATTCAAATTATATTCTACAAAGAAACAATGACAATTTAACTAAACAATTTGTTTGAACAGCATTTATTTAAATTGATTTAAATACAATTTCATGTTAAATTAAGAAATATGAGCATGTTCTCACACTAGATTTAAACACTGTGTGTTTGTTGCCTTAAGTTGTTGAGCACAGGTAAGTAAAGGTTTCTCAGTAGGTAGATACCTTTACTTACCTAGCAGTCTAGCAATAGTATTATAATGAAATGCCTTTTGTTTTTATTATGGCTCTACCCGAAGATAATTGGCCAATGTCAAGTAACTTATTGAGAATAAGTAGGTAGTCAACAGTCGAAAGTCAGTCAGTCACTCTATAACACACCGGTGTATTGCATTTTACAGACCTACAGATTTTGCCGATCACTCTAAACACAATCGTGGGTTTTAAGACTTAGGTCCAAGCAAGTAGTCAAGTGATAACTCACTCGACACACAATAACAGTGTTAAAAACGTTACAAGTCAACGATTCTTATTATTAGGATCACTTTTCGGCACTTCACTGCAGAAATAAACACCACATTTGTACACTAAAAACCACTATACACTAATTTAAAACCTTTGAATTGCATCAGCCCATGCGGCTTGTTTTAGCCCTACCCGCCGAATGATATAATGAAATCATCATCATCATCATCAGCAACCCACACTCGTCCACTGCTGGACATAGGTCTCCCCTAATGCACCCCTCTGCTCCCGATTTTCGGCCACTCTCATCCATCCCACACCAGCCAGCCTTCGAATGTCATCATCCCATCTTGTCGCAGGGCGTCCTACACTACGCTTACCGAGTCGCGGTCTCCACTCAAGGACTTTACGGCTCCAACGGCTGTCAGTTCTGCGGCTAAAATGACCAGCCCACTGCCACTTCAGTTTGCTAATTCGGTGGGCTATGTCGGTGACTCTGGTTCTCTGTCGGATTACATCATTTCTGATGCGGTCCTTCAGAGATACTCCGAGCATAGCCCTTTCCATAGCTCTTAGCATTCCATATAGTGAAATGTCAATCAGTAACTGTTGCCTACATGACAAATGTTTAATTCAGTATACTTTAAAAAAGAAAAATATTACCAAATGATTACTAATGCTATGTTACCTGTTATATCTGAATCAGGTCCATAAGGGTTCCTCCAGTTTGCCCCTACTACTTTATACCACCAAGGAGCCTGAACAACTCTAAAATCCTGAAGTTGCTCTTTCATTGAGTTGTTAAGAAATAATGTAAATACAAAACTGTCTCCAAATGTCTCTGCTTCAGTCTTATAGTTAGTTGAAGTAACAAAACTATCAAAATCATTATTAGACACTTCATATTTATCTATGTAAAATTCATTTAACTCTACTATTCTTTTAGGGCCTTCCTTGTCGTTTTCAATGAAAACATCGTCGGTACCAACTTGATATTCTCCCTGAGGAATGAGGACCATGTTTTGGGTGGAACCTTTCCCTGGGTCATATTTTAATAAAGAACACTGTTCTAAGTTTTCATTTTTGGTTTGAATAAATAAATGTTTTTTTACTGGCTTTTTGGGACGCGAGTTACTAATAGAACACCCACAATCACTGTCTTGATCATTAGTTAGTACAATTTGTAGTAAAGAAAGAAATATAACGCTTAAAAGCATCTTCAATAATAGTTTTAGATTTTTAGTACATACTTATATATAACACAACACACAACACAAACAGCAAAATTTATTTTTTTGGAAATGTCAATGTCACGCCCGCCGCATTGACAGACGAGTGTCAGTGAAAAAAGATGAGTTTTTTTTTATTATGCGTACCTATAGCCAAAGAATGCTTTAAGCTCGCTCCACACTTAAGTTGCGATTGCGCGCGAGACAGTTTCGCATATTTTTAAAGTCGACGCGCACCATGTATCAAGTCCCCCGGTAAAATAGGGAACTAAAGTATTAGATTCCTTGTGTTTGGGAACATAAAGCACAATTTGAATGTTGATGGGAGACTGAATGAAGCGCTCTATTCAAGACCAAAGAGAATATAATCACTACGCTTTATTCAAGACTTCTATCTATTATTTATTGTTTCCACCAGCTTGGCACTTGTCAGCGCACTATGTTGACTGATGAGGCTATCTTTGGGCGGCTGCAATCGCTTATATTGAGATCAGCATCATCTCAGCGTGTCATTCCGGGTAGCGTCCAAAGCCGTCGCTTTGGAGCCTGGGTAGCTCCGCTTGGATGATGATCAGGATATGGTGAGTATGGACGGGAGCATGTCTATTACCTATATGCCATACCAAATGGGGTATAAATACGACCACTATGACTTAAGGTGACGGGTAGGGCACACTAGCGACGACAATAGATTTTAATTTTTAGCTAATAAACCGGATCTATTTGAAACAATTTTGGGGTTACAATCTCTCGGCCAACACTTATACTATTTATTAAATAACCAGCATAAATGTTGGGTCCGTTTTATGTACGGACGAAAAATGATTCACTCCAAAAGTGACCGCTTTTGGCGGTAATTCAAATTTAGAGTACAATAGCAGACCCAAAAGTTAAGTATAAATATTTAATCAATAGTGTGTTTGCCGATGAGATTGTAACTTCGAAATTATTTAAAATAGATCCGGTTTAGTAACTAAAATAAAAATCGATTAGCGTGGATCGACTTAAGCAACAGTGGCGCCATATTTTCCATCCATAAAGACGTGCACAGATAACTAATAGAGAAGGCACGCTCGGATTCGAACCTACGACATCCCGTTCAGAAGGCACACATTCCTTTCCACTAAGCTACTTTTTTTTCTAAAGTAAAGTAATATTAAAGTAGAAAAATAATGTGATATCTGTTTATATATTTTTAATGAACTATCCAAATATCATCCTATAAAAGAAAGAAAATAGTAGAAAATAAAATGTGTACTTCAGGCCTTTCCCGATCAACACCGAATATAAAGGCCGTTGCGGAAAGCTGAAAAAGAAAAATAGTTAAGTTGTAACATTTTATATGTGAATAAAATAATGCATTCATTTAAAAGAGCATAAAGCCTTGGCGAAACTAAACAATTGGCGAGGCAAAGATTATGCGGCGATAATTGGAAGTTCTCTAAGAACGACACTGCTATATATTTTTTTATTTACATTACTCACGATTAAAATATAAATCGGGAATAACCAAAAGACAAAATTATGAAGTTAAACAATTTATATGGAAGACTGCTCTAAGGTGACGGCTAGGCACACTAGCGACGCCTATCGATTTTAATTTTTTGCTAATAAACCGGATCTATTTAAAACCATTTCGGGATTACAATCTCTCGGCAAACACCTATACTATTTATTTAATACTTAATAGTTAGCTGTTTGGTCTGCTTTTGCACTCGAATTTTGAATTACCGCCAAAACTGCCCGCTTCTGGCGTGAATCAATTTTCTCGCGTACAAAAACGGACCCAACATTTTTGTATGGTTATTTAATAAATAGTATAAGTGTTAGCCGAGAGATTGTAAATCCGAAGTTGTGTAAAATAAATTTTGATTTTGTGATCTAATCTGTCACGTCACGGTTAAAGATAGGTGTAAAGTCAGCAACAGAAAGCGCGCCAACCGGACTGTGCGAAACTAACATACCGCAGCAGAGAAGAAACTTTAGAAATAAATTTATTGTACTGATTCGAAATCATGAAAATGAAACATTTGTACGTACTTAATAAATTACCTATAATAGGGTATTTAATCAAATACATCGCTCGAGATTTATCAAAATATAAATATTTTATCAAATTCAAAATTTAAATTATTTATTCAATAACACACATATTGTGGTTGGAGCTTCCTTTTAAGCAACATATTTGCTTGTATTAGGGAACTCTGCTCTTCTTTAAATTATTACATATGTTATGTTTAAACTTTCCTTAATTTTGACAATATAACATTTATTTTTATTTTACTTTATTATAATTCAATTTTCCTTTTTATTATATTAAACAAATTGTGTGTGTGTGTGTGTGTGTGCGTGTGTGCCAATAGCAAATCAAAATATGTGCCAATAGCAAAAGTTCTCAATTAAAATATATCGTCTGGCCGGTTTTATGGTCATTCAAAGATTCATGGGCAAGTCCATTTTAAAAGTATGAAATTATTAAAAAATAATTATACCATTGAATAAATACAAGTTGCACCAACTAATATAATAGATCCATTGACGTAAAAGAAACATTTGATATTCCAAATTCAAATGAAATGCGTACAAATTACAAAATACTTAGGTGTGCCGTCACATGTCTCTTAGTAGCCATTTGTATGGAGCGTTTTGGGTTTGCCCAAAATAATGTGATTTTAAAGTTGTGATATCTGAGGTAGTTTAAATCAAGTAATTCTTTCAACCATGTTTCTATCATTGAGAGGTCTTTTGACTACAAAAATAAAAAAAAATTGTCAAATACCGTATTTTTAAAAAATAAATCGATTGGCTTAGTTAACAACTTTATACCTATTCTATTATTATAAAACTGTAAAATGTGGCCGGAAAGCCAGCAGTAAACTATTCGAGCATTTCTATTCATGAAAATCAGTAAGAGGTAAGAAAAAAGAAACAACAGTGCCAAGACTGTCGTATCACATGATGCATGAGAAATAATAAAAATAATAAAACTTAATTCAGCATACTACTGAGCTCCTCACCTTTTGAAAATAAGATGAGAGTGTTCAATTTCATGACCCTAATAAAAAAACTTAGCCGCTGAAAAGCTTTTGGGCCTGCGGGCCCGCCCACGTTCCCAAGGTTTCACGCCGACGGGCAATCTGTGAACGGGTTCTATAGGCGAGTATTTGTTTTTTTTTTCGCCGACTCCGCCGACGCAGCTGCTGCACACCGCGGCCCCGTGAAGTGGCGTGGACATGGGAAGGCGCACAACGTGTCCGCACAGTCGCGTCCCAAACGACCATGCCTTGCCCTGACTCCACGGGATGAACGCTCTTGCAATCGTTATTTGTATTGGTCTATCGCCGAGGAATAACTTGGAACCTGGTATCTTTTTCATCTGTAACAAAATTTTAAAATCAAAAAGAATCAAATTGATTGAATAAGTCGCCTTATCAATAAATGGGAGAGGGGTACAGCTGTACCAAGTTTATAAGTTACTACACAACACACACAAAATTCGCCTACGCAGAAGAGCAAGTTAAAGTGACGGGTAGGGCACAGTAGCGACGCCAATCGATTTTAATTTTTAGCTACTAAACCGGATTCATTTTAAACAATTTCGGGGTTACTACCTCGCGGCAAACACTTATACTATTTACTAGATCACTTACTCGGTTTGTGCATGCACTTACTATGGGACCAGTGACCACTGACAGTGTATGCGACATGCGCAGTTGTCATCTGATGCGACCGAGCGGGTGAGCAGGTTGCGGATAGCTCGCCCTCCCCCATACCCACCTCTTTGCTTGAGGACGGGAGAGGGTGTCACGTTGACCCCGGACAATAGATGGCTGCTCCGAAACCCAATCCCAGGCTAGGAGCATTCCTGACAACCTCAAACCCATGCTCCCCGCCTCATCCTCGAACCACCCTAACTCACCTTATCCTTCCCCTCATGTCCTGGAGGAGTTAACCTCGACTCTAAAAAACCCCAATCTAAGGTGTCATCCGACCCGTGCCGATAGATGCATGGCCGAAGGGATGTTCGGTCGAGAACGGAGGGGCCTCGAAACCAGGCGAAATCGAGGTCTATTTAGCCTTACCCCTGCAAGCGGGGCTCTGCAGGGGTGGACCTTTACTTCCCTAGCTTCTCGTGGGAACTATATGGATATTATTGACATTATAGACAACCATTTAAATTCTACCGAAGAGGTACCAGGTACCTCTGAGGCTATGCTCTTTGGTAGCGATACTGAGGAGCATACTATCACTGCCGAAGCACCTGGGACTGATGGACCGGGTACTTCTAACGCGGAGTCGACCCCTCTGGGTGCAACGCACCAAAGGGACTCGTCGACCAAGGGGCCAGAGAGTAAACCCAGGGTTAAGCTCTCTGGAGCTGATAGGAAGCAAATCTATCGGCTCGTAGCGAAGGGTATGACCTTCGAGCAGGCGCTAGAACTGCGCATGAGTGAGAAGGCTAAGCAGAGGACCCAAGAGGAGGGGGAAACGAGGGAGCGGGCGACTAAGCGCCCTCTCAATACCTCGTCTACCTCGAATCAAGGCAATCCTACCAAGGCACCGAAGCTTGGCGAGCCTTCCACCTCGAAGCCTACTTTTAAGGAGGTTGCTGGGTCCGTCACGTGTGGCATCATAGACGCCCTGGGAAAAATGGACCAGGAGAGGGTCGAAATGCTTCAAGATGCTATCTTGAAGTGTATTGACACCTCAGATGATGGGGACGGTCCCAGCTTTATTGGATGCAAACCGCGCTCGGGTGGCATCCTTTTGGCGTGCGCAGATGAGGACTCGAAGGAGTGGCTCATCCGCAAACTGCCCAACATTAAACCCTGGGATGGGGCTAATCTCTCCGCTGTAAACGAAGAGGATATGCCCAAGCCTAGGTATGGCACGGCCTGGATACAGGAAGCCAAACACGACGCAGGTACCATCCTGTGGAGGTTGGCAAAACAAAACAAAGGTTTAGACCTCTCGAGTTGGAGGGTAGTCAACCGGAAGCCCGAAGCAAAAGGTCAAACAGTGACCTTTTCCTTCGACGAGGCGGCCTTGGAGACTATTCTTCAACGCGAGGGGCGTCTCTACCTTGACTTTGGCCTTATCCAGATAAGGGTCAAAGGGGGCAAGGTATCCGGGGACAAGAAGGAGGGGGCAAGCGTCGAGGCTCGTCCAAGTACCTCCAACTTGGTCTCGGGTACGGAACCCTCAAGAGGAGCAGCTGGAGCCGACTCCAGCAGCACCACACCTCCACCCGTCCGGGGGACGCATGGAGTCTCGAGGGGCAACAGTCGTGTTGCAGGACCCTCGAGAGGCAGGAGCACCACTACCTGCCAACCATCTGCCCTAGACAGCAGAGGTCGTGGTCGTGGTGGTCGAACACGACCAGCAGGGGGACGCGGCAAGAGAGGCGCTGTGCGAAGGCCGGTAAATCTACCGACCCTAGCACAGGAGCACTCCAGCAGGAAAGCCGCAAGCAACCTGCTCAACAAAAACAACTAATCCCCCCCCCCCCCCATCCCCGTAAGAAACAGACACAACTCACCTACACAAATATCCTCCTATCCCTTCCCTCCGAATTTAGAAACTTTCTCCCAACCCTTCCCTTCCCAATCCCCAAACCCAACAACATAATGATTAAGGTGATACAAGTAAACCTCCAGCACTCAAAGGCAGCCTCAGCTGCCCTTTGCCAAAGATTCCTCTCTGAGGACCTGGACATCGCCTTGATCCAAGAACCGTGGGTGAATAAAACCACAGTAATGGGGCTAAACTCGGCAGGTAAGATATTAAGTAACACCTGCGGAGCAAGGCCAAGAGCATGCATGCTCTTCAAGAGAGGCATAAATTACCTCCCGATCCCTTCTCTGTGTACAGATGATGCTGTTGCAGCGTATATAGACCTACCCGGGGGGAAAGGTGGGGAGACATTCATAGTCAGCTCCATGTACCTACCCGGTGAGGACCAGGATCCGGTGAACAAGGTGACGCCGGTAGTGGAATACTGTCTGGAGAGAGAAACCCAGCTGCTGGTGGGTACCGACTGCAACTCCCACCACACATCATGGGGCAGCTCCAACACGAACGCTAGAGGTGAGTTACTGTTTGACTACTTGCTCACTAATAATCAATTTGTTCTTAACGTGGGTAGTAAACCAACCTTTACCACACGTTCTAGGCAGGAAGTACTAGACATAACTTGGTGTTCAGGTAATCTCGCACACCGAGTGACCAATTGGCACGTCTCAGATGAGCCGTCCATGTCCGACCACACCCACATTAGGTACGACATACTATGCTCGGGAACAAAGGAACCGAACACCTACCGTGACCCCAAGGGAACAGACTGGGAGGGCTTTAGGAACTCCCTTAGGTTATACCTTGGAGATTTTAAATACATCAAAACTGTGGACCAAGTGGAAGCCGCAGCAGAGGACTTAGGCAAGAGCCTAATGAATGCGTATCTAGAAAATTGTCCTCTCAAGACCACTAAGAGCAACAGAAACACGCCTTGGTGGAACAAAAACCTGGAGCATCTGAGGCAAAAGGCCCGTGCCTTATTTAACAAGGCAAAAAAAGACAAGAACTGGGATGCTTACAGGAAGGCGTTAACACGTTTCAATAGGGAGCTCAGGAAAGCAAAAAGAAGATCCTGGCAAAAATTCTGCGGGTCAATCAAGGACACTGCCCAAGCTGCCAGGATCCACAAAATACTATCCAAGACACCTGAATCCCATCTAGGCCTGCTAAGGAAAGCGGATGGATCTTTCACAGAATCTCCGGAGGAAACACTGAGACTGCTTGCTCAAACGCACTTTCCGGAATCCGTGTACATTAATAACGAAAGAGAACTCCAGGTCAGTAAGTCTCCGGACAGGAGACCGAGGAATGAAGACTGGAGGAGAGCTTCCGTTATTTTTCGTCCCCAGCAGATAATTTGGGCCATTAGGAGTTTCAAGCCTTACAAATCTGGTGGGGTCGATGGTATCTTCCCGGCTTTGTTGCAGCGGGGCGAAGATATCATCATCTCTACGCTGATAAAATTATACCGTGCAAGCTTTGCTTGGAGTTATCTGCCATCAGCGTGGACTCGGGCGAGGGTCACTTACATTCCCAAGGGAGGGGACAAAGACAAATCGCAGCCCAAGTCCTACAGACCGATAAGTCTCACCTCATTCCTACTAAAAACGATGGAAAAGGTGTTGAACAGTCACATCAGGGCAACATACCTCGTTGAAAAACCCCTGAGTGCAAGACAACATGCCTACCAAACAGGCAAGTCCACGGAAACGGCGCTTATTGACCTGGTGGACAGAATTGAGAAAGCCATAGAAGACAAAGAAATTGCACTCTGTGCCTTTCTTGACATCGAAGGGGCGTTTGACAACACCAACTTCGATGTTATAACACGTAGTATGGTGAATCGTGGAATCGACGACACCACCACCAGATGGATGGGATCCATGCTACAAAATCGGACTGCAACAACAACGTTGATGAATAAAACCCTACATTATAGAGTGACCAGAGGATGTCCACAGGGCGGAGTCCTATCACCCCTTCAATGGTCATTGGTTGTTGACAGTCTCATCTGCGAGCTCAATGAAGCCAGATTTCTGACTCAGGGTTACGCAGATGACATAGTAATAATGGTCATAGGAAAATGCCCTAGCACCATTTCCAATCTTATGCAAAGGGCCCTACGAATAGTAGAAAACTGGTGCACGAGACACGTGCTAACAGTCAATGCACGTAAGACGGTCTTAATCCCGTTTACCAAAAGAAGGAAACTAGAGGCGCTACACACCCCAACACTTCTTGGTACGAAGCTATGCTTGTCCAACGAGGTCAAATATCTCGGAGTCTTTTTAGACCAAAAACTAACATGGAACAAGCATCTCGACTACATCACTAGAAAGGCAAAAATTGCGATGGGGGCAAGCAGTAGGTTGGTGGGGCTAAAATGGGGGCTACGGCCCATGGCCGCACTCTGGATTTATAAAACCATAGTGAGGCCGATCGTCACTTATGGCTGCTGTGTGTGGTATAAGAAGACGCACCAACTTAACTGCGTAGAGAACCTCAGCAAAGTTCAAAGAACTGCCTGCCTTATAGCCACTGGCGCGCTTTCGTCCTCTCCCTCTGCAGCACTGGATGCCCTCCTGAACATTCCACCTCTGCACATTCACGTGCAGATGGAAGCGAGGATGGCTATCACGAGAGCGAAAATCAGAGGGAGGACGAGATGGCATTCTAGGGTCATGAGAGGCCTCTACAATGAACTAATGAAAATTCCGGTCATGGATATGCCCTCTGACTCCATGGTCCGTGAACACCGCTTCGATAAGCGGTTTACAGTCTTGTTACCAAGTAGACAAGACTGGGAGGCTGGAACTCCCGGAAATGTTAAGCAGAATGACATCGTTTGGTATACAGATGGCTCCAGGAAGCAGGGCATATCTGGGGCGGGATTTTGTAATGATCGCTGCGGAATACGCAAATTCGCCAACCTGGGTCGCTATACCACAGTGTACCAAGCGGAAGTCTTCGCAATAATTGGCTGTGTCCAAGAGAGTCTACAAATGAATCTCCAGAATAAGAAGATATTCATCTTCTCAGATAGTCAAGCTGCCCTCAAGGCGTTAACATCCTGTGAACTTGACTCCAAACTCACTAGCGAGTGTTTCCTGCTCCTAAACCAGCTTGGCAATGCCAACATTGTAAATCTGATTTGGGTACCGGGACACTGCAATATCAGAGGCAACGAAGTCGCTGACGTGCTAGCAAAGGCCGGGGCAGAGAGCCCACTACTCGGACCGGAACCAATAAGTGGCGTTCCAGCATGCATGGTCAGGTTCGAGTTAAAAGAGTGGGAGAAAAAACAAAGCACTGAATTCTGGAAAAGACTACCTCGACTAGAACAGTCTAAGGCGTTGATACAGGCGTTCGATCAGAAACGAGCTGTAGAAATAACAAAACTGAGTAGAGGACATGTTAGGGCACTCACTCGGACCCTCACAGGGCACTGCAAATTAAATAAGCACCTGCACAACATGGGCCTTACAGATACCAAAATCTGCAGGTTCTGTCGCGAGGACGAGGAAACGATTATCCACGTCCTCGGCGAGTGCATAGCGCTGCACCGCTGCAGAAGCCGGCACCTGGGAGCACACATGATCTCAGCTGACGAGATCAAGAGCTCCCCCATCAGCTCCATTCTCGGGTTTATCCTGGAACTGGAGCTACATGAGGTGCTGTAATAGGTTACGGGGCTGCCACAATAGATCATCTACTGGTCGCAGTGGCTATGAGACGCAGGGCTCACCCCATTTCTATCAAATAATAAATACTAGATCACGGTTATCCACACATGCGGAACCAACATTTGTACGCAAAAAATTGATTACCGCCAAAAGCGGCCACTTTTAGCGTGAATCAATTTTTCGCGTACAGAAACGAACCCAACATTTGTGCATGATTATTTAATAAATATTATAAGTGTTTGGCGAGAGGTTGTAACCCCGGATTTGTTTAAAATAGATCCAGTCTAGTAGCCAAAAATTAAAATCGATTGGAGGCGCTAGTGTGCCCTACCCGTCACCTTAAAGGCACTCGCACCGAGAATGACGCTGAGGCACCAACCAATAAGAAATTTGTAATTTTTGGCGCGCGTAAATAGAGCGTTGTGGTGATGGTGATTGGTTAAGATTTTTCTGCAGTTCCCGAAAATAAGACTTCTGCGCAGGTACATTGGTGTAACTTCTAAAATTACACCAATGTACCTGCGAAGTGATGAGAGAATACCCAGGGGTTTTAGTCGGTAAATCTTTGCCGACATGCGGAGGGAGTCCGACATAATGCATTTCCCCTGAGACAACAAAAAATAGCTATATTTGGTCCTGACTGATATAGTACCTATCTCATCGGAATATGATGACAATAAAGTCAAATTGTCTGCAAACTAGGCACAGGTACAGAACTTCATCGTATTGCGGAGTAGGTAATTAGGCTCTCTGTAATAAGATTAGGTAAGTTATCCGTTATGCCGTTGGAATAGACATGTACTTTGAACCGTTCTTAAGTCTGAGACACAAGTGTTGTTTTTGCACTGCTGCGGGGTAACTTGACTTGATGCCGTCTGTACCTATGAACAACTTGTAGGTTAATTTAATAGGTAAAATTTACCTCATGATCTTCCTCATCTTAGCGTGTAATTCCCAGTTGCGTCCAAAGCTATCGCTTCGGATCCCGGGGTACGCTTGGACCATTATCCAGGATTCGGGAAATCTGGTAATTCTAAAGAAGCGACTGCCGTCTGACCTTAGCAACCCTTAGATAGGGGAACCAGACCAACTGATCACGGTTGCACGTTCCGAATCATTTATCTCTAATATTGTACTTAGACATCGACAATTTTGAGAAACTATCCGAGACGTGCAGGTTTCCTCACGATGTTTTCCCTCACCGCCGAGCGTATGGTATAAATATGAACGTAGATTGGATTAGTATTAGTAGATTAGATTAGATTAGTAGTAGAATCGGTTCAACTCACCTCCTGATATGCTCGCCTAAACTCTCCGCCAGGAGCGACGCCCAGCTCCTTGGCGATATCGGCATAAGTTTTCAGCAGCATGGCATGAAGCATACCAGATACAAAATTCTGTCCTTTTACAGCCTCCCTACAGTAAATTGAAAAAGCTTTGATAAATTATCTTCCAACCGATTTCGGCTAAGGCGGCCTTTCTCTACGATCAGCCACTTACGCAGGATATATTATAGTGCTCAAGTGTATGCGCAAATTCAAGTGCACTCTCTATTTCCTTGCCCTCATAATCCGATGGGACACCAGTGTGCAGTGTGACATCGGACGCAGGACCAACGGCTTAACGTGCTTTCCGGGCACAAGACCGCCAACTTCCAGACTCCGGGCTGACACTGAGTAAGTATTTCAACTCAACAAATTTGCTCACAGACGTCGCTTTAAAGTGCGCCGCACTACCCACTGCGCCAACGAGGCAGTCTTTGATAAAGGCTTGTCAAGCTACATACAAAATCGACCAAGTTAAACTAATACCTATATAATCGAAATCTCTTAAATAACTATTCTCATGTTAAACCCAGATTTATTATTCCTCGTAGTGCTTCCAGTTTTCCTGTTCCTTTGTCTAGTTTCTTTTCGTGGCACAATGTGGAATCCGTGGAATTAGGATTAAGGAAGTCAGCTAATTACATTATCCGTGGGAGAGCCACGCTTCAGCACGAATGGGCCGACTCGAACGGAGTGTTACTACAGTTTCACAGAAAACCGGCGAGAAGCAGCGTCTGTGCTGTGTTTCGCTGCGTAAGGGCACTGGAGGCCCAATCCGAAGAAAGGGGCACTTCACTTGTGACTCCACTGGTGTCGCGGGTGTCCATGGGCGGCGGCAATTGCGTACCATCAGGTGATCCGTATGCTCATCTGCCAACTAACACATAACAAAAAAATTGAAAATTATTGCTATCTGCCTGAGTTTAACACAACCCTTACATTGTGAAACCAGACCAACCGGATCATGATTACACATTCAGAATGAGGATCTTAGGACGTTTTTATTTTCTGCTGCTACAATTTTTTAGCACTACATTTTTTTTTTTACATTATAGCGGACAAACGAGCAGACGGCACACCTGATGGTGAGTGATTGATCACCACCGCCCATGGACAATTGGACATCTACAACACCCGAGGTATCACATATGCGTTGCCGGTTCTTAAGGAATAAGCCCTTTCTTGAAGGTCACCAGGTCGTATCTGTTCGGAAACACCATCCATCACAGCTGACATAAAAATAGATGTCACATAAGAAAAATCCAGGGTCGGGTTCAGTCTTCATTGAATAGGTATTACGTAAGGACAGTAAACTTAAAAATAAGACTTACTTCATTTTTCTTGCGTCGAAATTTTTCGCATCTTCTAAAAATTTCTTATCATCCAACTCCAACAACGACACTCTTTGCCGGCATAGTTCTACCAAAATTGCATTTGGGTTTAAAACTTTTACTATCTGAAAATGTATGTTATTTTATTTTTTACGAGCAGACGGATCACTTCAACACCAGTGGAGTTACAAGTGGGCTGCCAACCTTTAAACTCCCCTTTCCTCGGATTGAGCCTCCAGTACCCTCACTCACCCAGCGAAACACAGCAGACGCTGCTTCACGAGGGTTTTCTGTGAGGCAGTAGTATCACTCCGGTCGAGCCGGCCCATTCATGCCGAAGCCTAGCTCTCCCGCGTTCGCGATTTGTACGAGTTATTAGTCTTGTAAGTATTGTTTATAATATGTGGTATTGTTCAAAGATCTGTTGTCATAACTCCATAGCCATTCCATAAATACCATAGTGTATAGGTACAATATACCTTCATCCTTAGTTCTTTGTTTGAATCGTTTGGTGAAACTGAATTTCAGTTTATTAAAGGTAAATCTTCATGGTAGGAACCAATTCACATTGTATCACACCCACAGGCCTTGTCGTTAATTAAGTACCTATCATTTTGTAATAACGAGATTATAAACTAAGACGGTAACGTCTTACTCGCCTGGGAGACATCTTCGACTGACTGTTTGCTGAAGTGGACAGTGCCCAGCAAGACGACCGTAGCTTGTTTGTCATCTTGTAACAAAGTCGCAGATGACGGCAACTGTATATTCGACGAATACTTTCTAGTGGTTATAGCTGTAAATGGAAACATTGATTAATAAAGTGACGGCCTCATCTATTCCATGCCCTATTCGCCCAGTTAATGTAGACGAGCATCAGAAATGATGAAATCCGACAGAGTAAGTCACCGACATAGCCCACAGAATTAGCAAACTGACGTGGCAGTGGGTCACATTAGCCGCAGAACTGACAGCCGTTGGAGCCGTGAAGTCCTTAAGTGGAGACTGCGACTCGATAAGAGTAGTGTTGCACGCCCTGTGATAAGATGGGATAATGATATTCGAAGGCTGGCTGGTGTGGGCTGGATGAGAGTGGCCGAAAATCTGGAGCAGTTGCGTGCATTAGGGGAGACCTATGTCCAGCAGTGGACAAGTGTTGGTTGCTGATGATAATGATGAATGTAGACTGGACATACCCAGGAACGATTAGAACAGATTATACATTTAAACCTTATAAGGTAAAGTTGTGAGTGAGTGAGCAACTTTACCTTTATAATGTGCGGAAAAGATTGCAGTAATATCTTGCTCGTTTTCGATTTACCTTACGTACTTATTTAACTACTTTTACGGCACGGTAGACTATAGTAGCTAGTCACTGTAAATTAAACGTATTAGATTAGTCATTATTACAAATGTACTTACTGTTAACATTTAATTTTTTATACTGTTTAATGATATTTATAGTTTCAAGTCCTTTGCTGAATTGTCTGACGATGGAACATACTTGGTATCTCATATTTCGCTAGATAATTTAATTTTATAAGGAATTTTGTCATGTTAATACAAAACATTTTATTGGGCCGGAAAATTTGGATTTCATTACTGTAGTTCGTCCATATTTGATTTTGGTGTGACGTGTGACAAAATACTTTTTTGTTCGCTGCTGACAAGAATCGCAACGTCAATACGATTTTTTATTAGATTACAAAAAAGGATAATTTAGGACAGTAACTTGCATTATTTTTATTGTTTGTTTGTATGCAATATCTCGTTGGACAGTAAGTATCTTCGTAGGTAGTATAAGGTAAGTAATATTGCCGATTGATAATCGAAGTCGAAGACATTTCCAGCAGCATTATGCTATATCGGATTCTATTTTAATCAGTGGTTCTTAACCATGGTCCGCCGACCACTGCACACTTACGGTCTCTCAGAAAATCTCAAGTGGTGCGCGGAACCATTTCAATGGGGACGTGCGAAATATCCGATAGATAGAGTGCTTGAGAACCGAGGTCCAACTTCAACATCATTGGCTGATTTATTCGTAAAATGACAAATTTGACATATCACGCCTAAAAATACCCAATCACAGATGGACCTCAGTCCCATAGTACGCCATATCGCGGTTTTCGCGGATCCAAAGCTATATCAAATGGTCCAATATATTATGACAATATGGATTCAAATTCAAACCATCTAGTTCTAATTACACAAGAAAAACATAGATGGAATGTTTAAGTGGATATTTACACGCTTGAGCTCTGAATTCACAGATAACGTTACGGTAGGTAGGTACGTCAATGGAAGTTAAAATGCTGGTATGTATTATGTTTTTTTTATGTGATACGTGGCAGACGGGCAGACGGATCACCTGATGGTAAGCGATTACCGTATGAATTATTACTAATATTACAAGATTACCTACTAATATTCCTTTGAAAAATATTTCATAAACCAGTAACCTAAGCGAGGGGGGGGCGCTAGTTATAAAACACATTAAAACAAAAGTAATCTAGGTTTAATAAATTTATTTAAAATCATTATTATTATTATGACATTATCTTTTACTTTCACACTTCCTACGGAACGATAACGATTTAACATAATGTTCTATGAACACGAACGCCACAGCCTAGGCCAAGACATCACCATATTTTTTCGACTGACTAACTACCTTACGATAATATACTTACGCACAATATGAATTACAATGATAACTTATTATGACCTAAAGGCAACATACATGAGGCAAATACACTTTGAATACTTATATCATGAACGGTAAGACATTAAATAACATTCACAAAGTGTAATTTACAAATTGCTTGAATGAAAAGCAAACGATTTTAATCCTAAAAATCAATTTGTAGTTTGTATCAGTACATGACATAAATGTAATCCCGGAATAATTGATATTGATTTTGTTCTCCTATTTGAGCGACGCGAGTATTAAGAAGGAATAATACATATGAAAGAATGTCACAAGGATCGATGCATACTTGGCCACACATTGAAAAAAGAATATGTTGTACATTTATAAAGTATCGCATCGTTTGTACTTTTCGCTCAGATAGGACTATTCCTTAATAACATTTGTATGTACCGCGATTAAAATTATTTCATGTACTATACAACAAAATTTTATATGTATAAAATCTCTATTGATAAAACATTTCAGTATATTATTATAGCTACCTACTCTTTAACAACGTGGATGGAAAGTTTAATTGTTTTTCCTTCATTTATCTTATCACAGACGTTAACAATAAGGTGACAAGAATTAATATTTCCTTTGACTCTTATTACAAAGATTTTAATTTGGAGTTCGATTTTAAACGAATATGTGCCAATAATAAGTCATACCTCCATCTTTCAATATTTTCTGTACCAATTTCTAATTTAACATTCAGTGAGAAACTTAAAAGAAATTAAAATATAATATTATACAATAATAGACCAAATCGGTTTTAAAACGAATGTCCATTTAACAATTTTGCCCGAACAAGTTAGATATACTGATTTATTTAATACTAAATGTCAAAATTAACCGATATAAAGATGCGAAAATATGTATTATTTAGAAATGCGAAAAGATTACTAAGTGAGCAAATGCATATCACTTTGTTAAGCCTAATAATATGACTCCCGCCTCGTATGGAACACTTTGTGCCAGTCGTACATATTAGAACTTGGAAACGCATAGAAGGCTAACTTGATCATTTAGACAATAACATTATTTAGTAGTAATATAAAATAAACTATTCTATAGTCCGAAATAAAAATAATGAAAACTACACCTAATGATGATGATTGTAAATAATAAATAGCTCTAGATGCTTTCATTTAGTTTTTATTCAGTCTAATAAATTCTTTTATTAAATTGTTAAATATCCAAATATACAATATTACGTCTTATAAGATTTCTTAACAAGTAAATATCAAGATACGTTTGCCTTATAAAATAGGTAAGTCATGTGCAATAATGGAGATTACATTTAGACGTTATCTATTTTTAAAATCGGTACTACTAAACGGTTGTAAAATCTACTTTATTTATTAAATGGGTTTTTCGTCCCGATGTGCAAAGATCAGATCCACTCACGCGCATCAATCACGCCAATATGTTTTAGAACACCTGTATTATTTATTGTATACTTTAACTAGATGATATACATATAAATTATGCTTACCTACCTATTTATTTAAACAGAGACAAGGACAATGGGCGAAAGCAGTCCAAGAGCTTGCACCGCATAGATAGAGTAATGCAAATCGTTAGATAAAATAATTCTCTATTAAAAAAAAACTCAATCACAATCCATCCTGGGGATTTTCTTCAAAATGACTTTTACTCGTATCATCAATGTAAATAAAAGAGTAGCAAAGCAGTGTTGGTTACACTCTTAAAATCATAAGAATGGCTAGACCGATTTGACTGAAAATTGCCGGAGAGGTAGCTTAGAACCTGGAGATGGACAAAAATACTTATTATTCCGAAAAAAAAAACAGACAGGTTCCCGTGGGATGTATAAAAACAAATAATACGTGGTAAAAAGACAGTAATGTAGTAGTAGTAATGTGGAGAAGTAGAAAAAAACGATGGTGGATAGGAACGCACATTCCATATGGGGGGGTCGTAGTTCAAATCCGAGCGTGCACCTGTGATTTGAATTTTAATCCAAGCGGACTCTGAGGCGACAGATTTGGACGCAACAGGGAATTACACGCTAAGACGAAGAGGACTACGTGAGAAACGCCGCGGGCGAAAGCTAGTTTACAAAATATTAATTTAAATAGTTCTACCCTCCTATTTGGTCCAAATCCGGTGGTGAAAGCTTGATCCGGTGGTGAAGTCATGTCCCAGAAGTTTGCACGGAGGACGAATTGGTTCAAAACTACTTGGATAGGATTCAAGCATCCATTATTGATGCGGCAAAAGCGGTGCTTGGCATGTCTTTGGCCAGAAATGTGACAAGGAGACATGGTTGTGGAACGACTTACTCCAGAGGGAGGTAATAAACTAACCACTATGGATGCACAAGACCGTGCGAAGTGGAGATGTTGCAGTAGGAAAGCGGATCCCGAGCTATCGTGACATAGTTTACTTTACAAGATGAATTTATAATTATTACTTTCCCACAAACGCTCGAACCAATTTCGATGCCCCTCTATCCCTTTGAAACAAGTATATGGGCCTTTAATTTGGCATATGTATGTCCCAATCGTGGAGGCTCTTGGACCAAGCTCTATACACATTTGCCCATTGTCCTTTTGATTACCTTTTCCAAAACACTGACTTGAAAATGGAGATAAAACCGTCAATATTAGTTGTAGATAACCAAGCGAGTTATGTCATCATTACCGTTTGATCAATAATTTACGGGACACTCTGTATTTGTAGGCTGCTGAGCTGAGCACGTTATGTATAACCAGGGCACCCGGCCCAGTTTATTTGCGGTTTTACGAAATATTATTTTACATAGGCAGAACGTATATTATAAATTAAACAAAATAATTATAATAATTCTCAAACGAATATATCTTTTTATGAAACTCGTTCCTAGAGATAAATAAATAAAATTGACAAATCAGCGAATTAGGATTATACAGCAAATAAATTGATAATCAAATTGAAAGAAGTCTACTCACGCGATTGATTCGTGTGAATAGGTCTGGAACTTGTACCGATTTACTTGGGAGGTAGACAAAATTATATTGAGTGCAAGCCAAGGTGAAAATTTGAAATGGTATAGCAAAATCGTATAGTTTTAACTAGGTAGCAAGTAGTGTCGCTCACCCATTAAAAATTTTCATCTTGAATTTTGCTTTTTATATACATATCATTTATAATATGCAAGAAATGTTGGTGATAATAAGTTTTTTGAGCCCCAAACAAAAACTTTAAAAACATTAAATCAAACACACTTGGACTTCTAGGTTCCGTTCAAACATTTTCATGATCCATTCGCAGACTTCAAAACAATAGAATAAAATTGACCCTGGAAAGGAAATAAAATCTATTCATTTCGTATGCTAATAATAGGTAGCTAACTGCTTAAAAAATAAATTCGCATCACACACAGGAAAGACACTCTTCTAAGATTTGATAGAGAATATTTTTACTTCCATAATGTTAATGCTCAGTTACTCTATTCAAGCAATTAGGTTGGGCACCTCAAGTATCAATTTACAATTTCAAGTATTAATTTGACTGTACATCAAAGAACGAAAAGGTTCGTCAGCTTTCAAATTGATTCGTTTCATATGCTATGAGCACTTATTACCTTTCGTAAATTTGCCAGAGTAATACCACATCACAGCACATAATAGCATAGAAAATTATGTTTAGCTGTTAGATCAGAAAGTTCAGATTTGCTTGTAGCAACATTGATTCCTTTTGATGTAAAGAAATTTAAAGAAGGTTGGCAGATCTTTTTAAAACGGTATGTTGGTATCTGATTCATGCCGTGCAAGCGAAAATTTATCTTAAGGTGACGAACCTATTTATTCTCTGTACAGACCACTCACCAGCGGCACGTATGAGATCGTGTACGCAGTATCAAGGCAGCCAGCGGCGCGGGAACATCTTGTAGCCGGCGTACAGCAGCGCACCCAGGCACGCCACGCGCACCGACACGCGGATGACGCGCGTCGACAGCGACGGAGGCGGCACTCTGGGGGAACGACATTGAATTCTATTTGAAAAAGTTAACACGTAGACGTGTGTACCTCTTTATTGAAACGACTCAGTGATCCGACTCAGCCATTAAATGATACACTGTTCCGAACCTCTTAATGTTCGCTCCGAATGTATCATTTGACTCAAATGGATCTCGAGTCCGAGTGAACCGAATGATCCGAATGAGCTGAATGAACCCAATGAACCGAATGATCCGAATGAGCTGAATGATCTGAGTGAGCAGAATGATCCGAATGAGCTGAATGATCCGAGTGAGCCGAATGATCCGAATGAGCTGAATGATCCAAGTGAGCCGAATGATCCGAATGAGCTGAATGATTTGAGTGAGCCGAATGAGCGGAATGAATTACGAATCTATCTGGGAGTCGAAGTTCCAAATGAAGCGTTTCACTGTTCCGCATCTCTGCACTGTTAGAGATGCAAATGTTCCAATATTTTGAATGATATGTACGTTTTTGCCAGGTCTATTAACACGCAGGTCTTTTCACAAATGAAAAATCCGATAGATGGCGTTATGAAGGCGTGAGGTCCAACTGCGACGCCACTATTACGTATTAGTAAGTATATTATAGTAAAATTGATTAGAATGACCTTTAATTCTATTAGTAGTAAAAATCTATGGAATAAAACTTGATTAAACGATAAACCTTTTGTACATTGAGCTATATTTTACGGAGTATAAGGAATGGAACTCCGAACGGTAGTTCACAATAAAATCATCATCATTTCAGACAATAGACGTCCACTGCTGGACATAGGCCTAACCCAATGTTCACCACACATATAGGTCTTGTCCCGCACGCATCCAATGTATTCCCGCAACCTTCACCTGATCGTCGGTCCACCTTGTGGGGGGCTTGCCACGGCTGCCACTTCCGGTACGTGGCCTCCACTCGAGGACCTTTCCGCCTCAACGGCCGTCTGTTCTCCTCGCTATGTGCTCTGCCCATGCCACTTAGACATGCAATCCTTTGGGTTATGTCTGTGAATTTAGTTCTCCTGCAGATCTCATCGTTTCTGATACGATCACGCAAAGAGACTCCGAGCATCGCTCTCTCCATTGTTCTCTGGGTGACTTTGAGCCTCCTTAATCGTCACATTGTGAGTGGCCACACAATAAAATATACTATACTAGCGGCCGCCCGCGACTCCGTCCGCGTGGAAAAGTAACTTTTTACCCCCCTTTCAACCCCTTACAACCCCCTTTTCGCAATAAAAAGTAGCCTATGTGCTTTCTCAGGGTCTAGATTATCTGTATACCAAATTTCATTTAAATCCGTTGAGTAGTTTTGGCGTGAAAGAGTAGCAGACAGACAGACAGACAGACAGACAGACAGACAGAGTTACTTTCGCATTTATAATATTAGTATGGATTAAATCCAGTTAGTTTATGTATGATTAAATATATCTACATTTGTAAATCAGCCGCCCTGTAATCGAAAACCTTGCTCCACTGGTTGCATGCTAAACTGACGTCACATTTCTGTAAATGACAGCTGTCACGAATATAAACTTGTTTGACATTGAATTAAATCATAGCCTTTTGTAAGCAACGCCATATTGCAGTGGCAGTGGTTTACACAAAATTTAAACCGCGATTAAACCCAAAAAAACTATTTTTTTAAAAATAATTTCAAATAATAGTTTTATTGCGGCTCTAAAGACACCACTAAATAATACCTACAAGATATTAGAAATCAGTAAACTTGTTATAATACGATAAAAAACAAACATTTAGCAAATAAGCACAACCTTTGAAATCAAAAAATTAC
This sequence comes from Marasmia exigua, assembly GCA_019059595.1. Classification (NCBI taxonomy): domain Eukaryota; kingdom Metazoa; phylum Arthropoda; class Insecta; order Lepidoptera; family Crambidae; genus Marasmia; species Marasmia exigua. The sequence goes on from CM032466.1 coordinate 15,427,305, forward strand.
AAATAGTCGTCGTTAGACGTGTGTAACTCTTCGACTCAAATGGATCATCTCGCTCACTGATACGGATGAGCCGAATAATCCGAGTGAGACGAAGGACCCGAATGAGCTGAATGATGCGAGTGAGCGGAATGATTCGAATGAGCTGAATGATCCGAATGAGTGAAATCAGAGCGAAAGAGTAAGCCGTGGTCTTTCTATATTACGCGCGGAAAAGAGATAGGTATATCATGGCACAGCAGGAAGGGATCGATTATTCATTCGTAAAAAACAATTAATAACGGATCCATCTGAGAGTTCATGTTCCAAATGATTGAAATGAAGCGTTTCACTGTTCTGCATCTTTGCACTGATCCAGATGCAAATGTTCCAATCTTTGAAAGATACGTTTTTGCCAGGTCTAGTCGTCGTCGTCACATCCGAGCCATTATGGAATCCAACGTTCTTCAAACGTGATGTGAACTACATACATACGAGTACACACGGTTTAGTACTTACTTGAGCAATGGCGCAATATCTTCTTGTTTGATCTTGCCCCAGTGTTCGACGATACCGGCCACGTGTCCAATGCCTACGACTCCTACGATACGGCATGGCTCCCGTCCTGAAATAAAGTTTAATATTAATTAATGCTTTCCACTTTATATTGCAGCATTCGTTTATTTTAGTACCGAAATGGTGGTACAGTCATGAGCTTTAATTTGGGATCCACCCAAGGTCGAATGCCGTGTAGCAAACATCCGCTATTAAGAGCTAATATTTTAAACGTGTCAAAGTCATAATATTTACCATCGACAACTTTACTTTTCTAGGGGCAACCATGCAAAAATGTCAATTTGAGCGAGGGCATGTTTTAATTGTTACGTGGGTAATAACTTTTTGGCCCTGTGTTCTATCTATATAGCAATATAGTTTTTATTTGTGATACGCAAATAAAGAAACAACAATATTCAATTGTCAATTGTTATGTCTTCTAGAAATATAACAATAAACAATTTTCTTGACTGACTCCTGACACGATAAATATATTCATAATTAGAAAACCGTAATGATAGCTTTTTGCAGAGGTTATCGTTTCAAGGGTCGATTTGATAAGACATTTTATGTCTTAACGTGACATTCAATATTATTGCACTAAAGTTTGGACCTCATTGCATTATGAAAGTTCTAACGACATTAAATGGAAATGGGTCCCAAATTAAAGCTGTATGATTAAACTATTTCCCCCTTTTTTCAAAACGCGGTCTAAGAAGAGTTCCGGAACTAAACTCATGCCCGCCCCTTTTGACAATGCGTATTGGAACGGGCGGCTTGAGCCTTGGTACGGTAATAACTTTAGATCCCGATTTATAATAAGGTGGTGTATGATTAATGATGACTGTATGATTAAACCATGTTAAGTGATTTTCAAAATTAAATTTTATTGTAATAGGAACTAATTACTCGCTGAAATTTTGGAATGTATCATCTATATATCTATCTAATATTTATAAATGAAAGTCGTGTTAGTTACTCTATTTATAACTCGAGAACGGATTGATCTATTTGGCTGAAAATTAGTGGATAGGCAGTTTAGAACAAAGGGTAGGACATAAGATAGATCCCGAAAAATGACAGATTCCTGTTTGATTAACTAAAACGAATACTATGCGGGCAACGCCGCGGGCAAGAGCTTATGATAGGTTTTTACCTATGACATTGCACCTTTAATAAGCAAAAAGTCACCATACTATGATTTTATTTTGATTTAAGACTATATTTTTAGGGTTATTATGGTCTTCACATTCGTGTTCCTAGGATTTTTAAGTAGGTTTATATTAAATAGAGATCAGATATTATTGTATTTGTAAGGCAAAAAAAATCTTGAAAATTAGCCGCTTTTTACAAGGCAGAATTGACGTTTTTATCAATTAACTTTTTAATTAAAATATATTTTTATCTGAAAAACTATCCTACACGTGCCGAAACGTTATCCATTAAAGCACAGTTAATTATGGAGTAGTAGCATTAATAGTTACTTTAGAAATTATTATGGGAAATACAACTTCTGAGAAAATCGCAATACAAAATGGCAATTCCATAGGTAACCTAATATAAAAGAAAGTCGTGTTAGTTTCGCTATTCATAACGGCTGGACCGATGTGGCTGAATATTGGTGAAGAGGCAGCTTATATCCAGGAGACGGACATAGGATTCTTTTTATCCAGAAGTGTCAGATTCCTACGGGATAAACAAAAACTAAAACTATGCAGGCAACACCACAGGCGAAAGCTAGTATTAGGATAGTACGTCTCTTTCTCGCATTTTATATGTATATGAAAGAGAAAAAAAAAACTTACGAGGTTGCAAGGCAGCAATCTGTAGTGAATGGCAGAGGTACATGTCCCTCTCAACAACAAACACACGTTTGAGAGCTGGAAATTCTTCTGCCATCTCCTCCAACATATCGTCTAGCATTTTTTTCTGTTTACATTTTTCCACCTCTTCCACACTGCAAATAAAACATGTTATTATAAGCACAGCCTCAACTGAGCGAGAAAGAACAAAAGAATGAATTTTCTCACAGTCCACCCGTCTGCTATCAATAGCGTACACCTTGAATAATTCGCTAACTGCTCACCTAGCATAACGTTCATTGAATGAATGAATGATAACTTTATTTGGCACAATACAAAACAAGGAAACTTAATAAGAAACAAAACCTAGACATAAATAATGACGAAAAGTAGGACAACATTATCCCTGTATGTGCCAAACAGGCGGCCGCTCAGCTATAGTCGGTGCTGATCCATGAGACCAACCTCGACGCTGGTTTTCAGCGACTACCATTACATTATTGCGCATCTGTTCCATATCCATGCATGCATGCATGCATAATTGAGATTGAGACAGAAAAAAAAGAAACAGATAGGTAATTTAACAGATGCGCAATATGGGGGCAGACAGATACAAAAACAATACAAAAGAAAAATACAATTTACAAAAATTAAAAAAATGAAAGAAAGACGCATCAATACTATACAATATAAGCGGATTACATACTATATGTAATAAGACCGACCAAGATCAGAAGGCACATCAGTGACATTGTTTTTTCTATCCGAGAATATGTCAAAACAGCATTAGTCCCGACCTCCGCCACGTGCCAAATAACCGTGATCGGGCTTTAAATCGCATTTCTATGATCATTGCATTTATACTGTGCACAATAGTTTTATATGTAATGTTATTATGAGAAATTGATTTTTACATAGAATTAGCGCATGATATACACACCTTATAGTCTGGTTTGACATAAGTAGATGCCATATAAACCTAATGGTCTGTCCCCATGACAACGCCGCTATAGCCCTGTGCAGAGTGACATCAATTGCCCGGTCACCCAATTGAACAATACAACCTGGTATCTTTTTGGCCTGTAATACATAACACATAAATATTTTAGTACACTATTTTTATTCCTGGTCCCAACAGCATCTCTTATGTACGTATAATAAATGAACATATTCTGATAAGCATTCTTTATTCAGCTGCACTTGTGTTGCTATACCTCAGTTTTTTTTATTTACCTCAGCCATAGCACGCCTGAATTCTCCTCCAGGCGCCATTCCAAGCTCACGTGTGATGTGCGCTGACATGTTCAGCAGTAAGATATACATAAGACCATTGAACACTCCATTTTGCTGCATGGTTGCTCTGGAAGTAATTTGGAAGATTCAATATTCAGAAAAAAACCTTCCTCTTTATTGACTGAAATCATTATCAATCTAGGTTAGAAATAAAATGATAACACTAACTTTATCTTGGTAATGTTGATATTCTTTGCTTCTCTAAGTATAATTTCTTCGTCTAACAATAAAATGTTTGTTCGCTGCTCACACAATTCAACCATTACAATGTGTGGATTCACTTGTTGTATCACCTATAAAAAGAATTCATACTTAGTAAAAAAACTTGGGTGCGGAATTATGCACTAATCTATGTTTTAGAAATCCTTTACCCGTGACACATCTTCTTGACTTTTCTGGCTAAAGTGGGCAGTTCCAACTAAATACACTTTACCACCATCAGGGGCATCTAATACAGTCACTGTGCGTGGCAAACCCTTTCGTTTCAAATTAGGCTCATCCATGGGCAAGTCAGGAACTCCTTGAAAAAGGTTTTAAAAATAGACTTTAATGCATCACCGGCTAGAGACTATTACGTTTGTGTTACTTTATTTATGATTCTATTAGTTTCACACCCTAAAAATGTTCTAAAAAAATAAATTACCTTCAATGTCACATTCTGGATTAGAATCTGCTATTTGGATATCTGAAAGGCTTTCTTTCTTTTGGTCTGGTGTAGAAGTGACAAATTTTGGCTTTTCTAAAAAAATACAAAAAAAGTTTAGGTACCATTAATAAAAAAACTTTTGACAGAATAAAACATGCAGATAAAAGATCCACACATAAAAGATTAGCTAGGTAATAGTTATGGTAACACTTGGTAAATGGTCTTTACTTTTGTTCCTAATATTTTTCCTTTTTATCTGCATTTTATATAGTACAAAATGATCCAATGAACCAACAGAAACCTCCTGCACAGACTAATAGCAATAGTTCAACTAGGAAGCCATACCTCAGCAAGTCTCGGTTAAATTGCTGAGCCTTTTTATTAGATTAATATAGATCATGTGTCATAATATCACCTCCGATTTTACACTAAGTAGTAAACAAATATGATGTTTTATTTAAAGCAGCTATACCAGAAACATGTTTTGAATTTATTCCTGGTAAATTTTCTGAAAAACTCTTTTCTAAACTTATTTTGATAGTACATATTGTTAAATCAATAAGAATCCAATAAAATACCTTATCTACTTAGTTCATTGTATGAGCAATTAAAAATGCAGTGGAAACTTTTAAAAAGCATCTTTCTCAAGTAAGAGGATGCTTTTTAAACAAGTGTTTAGGAGTGTAATTTTATTAGTGGACAAGACTCCATACCAATCTCCACTGCATCAGCAACTTCACCTAAAGACTTTTACTTAAAATACACTTCTTAAAACTTACCATATATATCCTTACACTGCTTCAAACATTAAAATGAATCTATTTATGATGTTGGTGCATATTTAATCTTTGACTTGACTTTAAGCTTTTAGGATTATGGCAAAAGAAAAGCTTACTGCATTATTGTGAGAGTAATTACAAACAAATAAATCAGATAATTTTAATGGATGGAAAACATAGTTCTTAATTTAGTTCCAAAGTAATAACTAAGGGTCTACTTCATAAGCATGTAATAAACCTTTGATTGAACTAAAATGTTGTTTTAAAATATTTTTATCTATGAAAATATTTCAAAACAAACATCAAAATTGCTTTATAACACCATTTGTTTATAACAATCTGCAAAGGTTTATTCAAAATTAGGAGCTTATACAAAACTGAGCTCTTTATAGATCTAAATTTATGAACAGTATGTTAAGTAATAAACTTGAAGGTTATTACTTAACAGTATGTTCTATAAGGATCTATAAGGAGCTCAGTTGAAGAAACCGTTTTAGGTGTGTTCTTGTTAGTAAATAGAGATCTACAAATGCTGGTAACTAGTAAGTAAATATTTTAGGGTTATCAGAGAAAGTAGCACCGACATATCACCTATTTATAGATAGTAATATGTACAAGGGTAAGTAACAGTTAAATTACCATCTTTATCCAGAACCGAATTGTCTGTCAAGCTATAGTGGCCGTCTCCACCACCATCTTCAGCTTTAATGAACATCTGGCACTCATTCACTATGTCACATTTCACTCCCGATACATTAGGCTTAGTGAGATCTTCGTCAAGAACGACCTGCTCATGTTTTAGTAAATTTTCTGCTGCATCCATTTTGAACTTCTTTCTATTCTGTAAAATCAGTTTCTGATAATTTCTTAAAATAAATAATTCAATATGGTGCATCACGGCAAGGGTGCGAGTTAAGTTTATTTATTCACAATTGAATGTAACTTACCTCCACAATTACGTATGTTTTGAATTGTTAAGTTATTTTGTGTATTTTCTAACAACAATAGGTAATATTAAAATCATGAATGTGGAGATAGAGAGATTTTAATAATCATTTATTTTTCATGCACTTACGTTGCAGAAGCATAATAATGACAACAATGACAGATCGACAGTGACACGCAAGCATGACATTGTTACTTTTAAAATAAATTAACGCATAGACACACACACGGTGTAACGAAATGGAATACAGTGCGAAAGGTATTTCAACGACATTGATAGGGGGGCGTTGTAAAACTTTATTTATATGCGAAAATGTCATAACAGCATTAATTCCGACTTTTGTCACTTGCCAAATAACCGTAATTGACAAAGTCATTAGTAAAGCATAGACAATTTTTTAAACTTATTATTTAGTTGTGAGCACCACACCTAACCTTCATTTATTACGTCATATTCTCATTCGATATTTAATTTTTCGATTCCTACCCATTTGAGGAATTCATCTACTTTGCATTTAAAACTCGCAAAGAAACTCTCAAAATGAGCGCCTGGAGGCAAGCTGGTTTAAAGTAAGCGTAGATTAATTACGGCAATTAATACTCCTATATTTGTATGCCGAGCGTAAAGGTTATCTCTTACATTTTTAGTTACATAAACTACTCCAACATTGCTGCCAAGATCTTACGCCGGTCCTTGAAGCCCGAATTGCGAACAGAGGCGTTAAAACGTGATGCTTCTCACGTTCGTGTAACTCCATGGGCTAACGGCAAACCAGCTCGTAAGTATTATTTTAACCGTTTTATTTCAACAGGGGACAGGTAGATTCTACCAAATGAAATGTGCCTATTATTAAACTGTTTAACAACTTGAATCTCGCATAATTACCTACTAGAGGAATATGATCAACTAATACCTTACTAGGTATTCTTGATGTTGATAAGGTAGGTGGTTACTGTTCTGAATGTCAATAATAATCTTAGCCAAGATAACCTAGGTCTCCCCCATGGAATTCCAATCTGATTAGTCCTGTATCTACCATATTTCTATTATCTTCAGCAAGTTTTAGAAAAAAACATATACTCATCACAACATAATTTCAATATTTTTTATATTTCAGATGAGAAGGATTAGTTTAAGTTAGGTAAAGTGGAAAAACCTAAAATTGACAGTTTGTGCCTGGCAAATAACAATACTAGATTGTTGCATTGTTTTGAATGTCTCTAAACAAGTGTTCTAGATAGCCTGATTTTTTTGGATATATCTTCAAATGGTTATGTCCCAAAAACCTTTTATAATAATATTATATACAATGAGATTGTTCCTCGACTAATTAACTGTGTTTAATTTTTGAACTGAAAAAACATTGTAGTTTTGTGTTAAAGTAACCAAAGTATGTTTTTATCTACTAATACCAGAGTGTTTTACAAATTACCTAACTACCTTTATAAATAATATAGTTTACATTCTGTGACACTATTATTCACTTTCCAGATCTACAAAAAGCTGCTGCCTAGTAGAAGGAAAGAACAAATTGAAGCCATGCATTATCATCCTCAACCGTGAATAATTTATTACAATAGGAATTTAGCCTAATAAATACTACTTGTTAAAAACTAAATATATTTTATTTAAAATTTCCATACTAAGTACCTAAATTAACTACAATGTGGGAGGTAACCTTCAAATATTTCGTAAATAAATCACAACATAAATTTAATTATGTTTATTTTTTGATCTAGTTACCCTTACTTGTAAATTAGATTCTTTTACAATATTAATTATACACTTTCCTAATGGTTCCACTGGAGAAACATCTTTAAGATTTATGTCTGACACCCCACAATTACCTTTCACCATCTTCTCAACACCATTCCATGCAATCATTATTCCATTGTCTGTGCATAATCTTGGTAGAGGTCTATGTACATTGTACCCCATCTTATCCCCTGTGATTTGAATAGACCTAAATATGAAATCATTACAAGCTACACCACCTGAGACTACAATATTTCTTGTGTTTTGTGGTAACAAATCATTTTTCTCACAAAAAATCATGCCTCTTTCTGTTCGATGAGCTAGATGTTCTGCAATTGCTGTCTGAAATGACGCACACAGTTCATTTACCTCAGGAATAAGTTCATCTGCAATTACGTTATGCTCAGACTCCTTTCTTTCTAATTTTCTAATTAGAGATTCTTTTAAACCACTAAAACTGAAATTACAATCTCTGTTTCTTGCTAAGGGCAAAGTGAATTTGAATAAATCTACATTCTTTGCTTTGGATGCTGCTAATTCAATAGCTCTTCCACCAGGCACTGTTGCATATTCAGGAGTATTTTTAAGTTTCATTCTCCTAGCTGCTTTGTCCATGACTTCACCAGGAGGGTTATCTAAACATTTACCAAGTACAAAAAAATCTTCTACATCACAAACTAAAGCTAATAAACAATGTCCTCCTGATATCAGTAAAACCAAAAAAGGAAAGGGTATATCGTGATGTAATCTAGCTGCTAAAGCGTGAGCCTCCATGTGATGTATGGGTATTATAGGTTTGTGATGCATTCTCGCTAAGTATTTTGCATATTTAACTCCCACTTTCAAATTAATTACCATTCCAGGTTTAGTGGTGACTGCTATAGCATCTATACTGCCTATTTTCATGTTAGCACTAGACAACGCATCCTTAACAGCCGATTCTATATTGTCCCGGTGTAATTCATGTGCAATTACAGGATTTACTCCACCATACCGGACATGTATCTTGTTTTGAGAATACAATGCATCTCCTAGAATTTGCCTTTTACCGTTCACAATACCACAACCTGTATCATCGCAGGAAGTTTCTATTCCCAATACTATTGGATTGGCTACATTACTTAAAACCCTTGTTCTTCTTATGATTGGAATATTCAGTCTACAAGATTTTTGAAACAGGGACATTATAATATGGCATCAATTGGGTATTATATCATATCTATTATAATTTTATGGAGTTTTTTAAGTACACTTACTATTTTTTTCCAAAATGAATGAAGTGAACAAGTGTTTTTTCAGTCAAGGTGCCACCAAGTGTTTTTTTTTATGTTTTAAATGTCACTAATTATTTTAACGTTTGGCCTTGGGCTAACAATTTACGCTTAAGTTTACTATTCTCTATGCTTTGTACACATTGATAATAAGCCCCTTAAAAAGTTTTTTTTTTAATTCAACCGGTCTGTATGGCAACGTCAAAGTCATCTGTCCTCCTGTCAGTCAACCATTTTTGTCATTCATTCATTCATCAAGTCAGTCATGGAAGATTTGGTTTGATAATTAGAATTTTTTGTACTGAAATAGCACCGAGCACGTTTTCATTACAATTGTTCAATTCCCAATGAATAGTTTAACGATTGGCAAGTTTTAATAATTTACTATGACTTTAATTTAAATTCCGTTGACTCCGGAAACAAAAATAATAAATACTATTAATTTTAACCATCTATCTATTGGGTTATTTCGGCCTAAATACTACAGTAAGTACGATGACTTATTTATATTTTAAAAACTGAACTTTTACGTTAGAGTATTTGATAATAGTTTTGATCAAATACTTAAGATTGTGTTTCAGACTATAGATGAATTTTAGTTGGTTTTTAAGTGGTGGAAGATTTTTAATCTCTTTCAGGTTTCATGACCAATAAGACGAGCTGACAAACACAAAATGATTAACTTAAAGATTCTGAAACAGTCAACTATTGTACATTTATGTTTTGCAATATCATACTTTACATCTGGACTAATACTAAGTTTGTTACAAGCCATTTTATACTTTGGACTTAAACCATTCAATAAGACATTGTACAGAAGAATAAACTACTATCTTTCTTACTCATTTTACAGTCGTAAGTATAAAGAAACTTTTTTATGTTTGATTTCTCACTAAAAAGACTTCCTTTTGTGTATGTTTATGAGTATTTTATGCAGTGTGGTTCGTCTCGGCACTTGTGCTTATACAAATAACTTTATTGTTCATAAGTAAGTACAATTTGTGACCTGCAACAGAACTTAATATTTTAAGGTGTAATAATTATGATTTCATTTCAGAATTAGTGTTTATGTCAGAATGGTGGTCTGGTACAACTATGTCTATTTATATTAAAAGGGATGAATATGAAAAATTTTATGGTAAAGAGCATGGATATTTAATTATGAATCATAGTTATGAAATAGACTGGCTAATGGGATGGCAATTTTGCGATGGCATCCAAGTATTAGGGGTAAGTCTATTCATTGACATTGAAAAAATATTAATTCAACAAAATGTTTGTATATGTTTAATGAGTATGTATAAACATGTTTTCTTTTTTTTTGCTTTTAGAACTGTAAGGCATATGCGAAAAAATCAATTCAATACCTGCCACCTATTGGTTGGATGTGGAAATTTTCTGAATTTGTGTTTTTGGAAAGATCATTTGACAAAGATAAGGAAATTATTAAGCACCAAATATCTGAAATTTGTGAATATCCAGATCCAGTTTGGGTAAGTATTGAGTGAAAGTTTCAGTTATTTATTTAGCCTTACAAACAGCTATTATGTACAATGTGTCATGAACGTTTATAAACTGAATATTTTATTTATTTATTTATTTTATTTAAGGAAACATACAGCTTTTTATATATTTCATTATTAAACTAAGTTATAATAGATATTACATTAGCCTTCACAGTTTCCAAAGTTAAGTTGTACACAATACAATTCTGGTAAGACAGACACCTACTTCGCCAGCTTCTCGTGGAATATGTCTATGTGAATGAAACTCTTATTATATGCACTGGTTGTTCTCACAATAAAACTATTTTTAGCGTAATATTTTGAGCTTAGAATCTTAGCCCCTAGCATCTTAGAATTAAATTTTAGCCCCTGACGGAAAAACGATCATGTGTTAAAAGTTAAATGGGTGTGTGTCTCTCTATGGCCTCATAACTCCTAATTAGAAGAACCGATTTTTAGCTATTATTATTCCACCCTTTACTTTGAAATTTTATCAACATTAATCCATAAACTGTCTCTAAAAGATTACATATGATATTTATATTTCTTAAATTAATAATAATAAGTGTTAAGCAAATTGATAAAGTTGGATATCTACTACCTATCTACTTTTGAAATTAATAGTCGAGATATAGGTAGTAATCAAATTATAACAGCAATTAATAACATTATAATAGATAACGAGTGCTCATTGATGTTGGTGTTAATTCTATGGACCTAAATTGAATAAACTATTTTCATTTTGAATAATTAAGATGCATACCTAATGATTCTCATATTTACCGACATAGGTGTGGCAAACTCTGGTAAAATAATATGAGCAGTCTCAATTGTTTCTTTTTATTGAAAGAATAACTAGTTAAGTTATTACTGCGAAGTAATTAAAAAGCTTGTAGGAAGGTAGGTAGGTCTAGTTACTGAAAATAGAGTTCCTGTAGCAATCTGATGATAACCTTGAAATTAAAACTAGTTATCAGCTGCAAGATTATATCAAATAAACCTGTTACAAGATAAATATTATTTCAAATCCTCATAGGTATAAAAATAATGGATGACAATTTTATTGGCTGTTTGGGGAGATTGATTATTAAATGCGTAATTAATACATTGCATTGACAACAGAGATAAAGTTTTGATATATTTATTTATATCAAATAGTTATAAAGACTTAAAAATTATTTTAATATCTCCCAGATTTTACTCACTTTAGGTACTTACTTTAAATAAATAAGTAAAATAAATACTGACAACCAATAGCGTATATTTATACAACTCGTTTTTATTTATGAAGACCCGTTTAGTGAGTGGTTTGAGCGCCGGTTGAGTCACAAAAGTCACAGGTTCGATTCCCGCACTAACTCAAATGTTTGTTGATGAATTAGATATCAACGGTTAACAACCATCTATCTCTTGTTCCTGGTTTCCATAGTACAATGGAAAACCTTAGTTTGAGATAATGACGTAAATAGTTTGGGACCAAGATGTTACGAGTATGTTGTCTCAATTTATTTATTTATTGCTTATTTTATTTACTAGCTTTCTCCCGCGACGTTATCCCCATAGTATTCGTTTTGGTTTATTTATCCTATGTCCTTCCCCTGGTTCTAATCCATGTCACAACTAATTTTGTTATGGATTTATGAATAGTATAACCAACGCGACATTCCTTTATAAATATAGAATACGGACTTATAATCTCAGGAGGTAGTATAAAATTAAAACTAAATTCTTGTATGTATTCTTTGATTTCTATATGCAAATCTTTATTGCGTCCATATTTTTTTCCGTCAACATAGTGTTTAACCTTGAGCAAAAACTTGTTCACTTTTTGAGATTTTGACGATCGACGAAGTCCAGAGTTCAACAATAAGAGTTAAATACTGACTAGCTTTGTTCATATGAATTACAATGTTTTCCATAAATGATGATTTTTTATTTCAGCTACTATTGACACCTGAAGGTACAAGGTATACAAAAAAGAAGCATGAAGCATCATTGGCCTTTGCAAAGGAAAAGAATCTGCCACTACTAAAACATCATCTGACCCCTCGTACGAGAGGCTTTACAACAAGCCTACAATTTTTCAGAGGGAAAATACCTGCGATTTATGACATACAGTTGGCTTTCGAAAAAGAAGATAAGGTCAGTTACCTCTATTTCTTTCTCACTTAGGAATATATTCTCTAATTACATTACTACCACGTGTCCTTTACCCAAAGGTTTTCTGGAAGATATCCGTCATAGCGATAAGATAGCTGTCTGTATACATAGTTCTTAAGTTTTTGGCTCTCAGCATTATGGTTTTTCTTAATAGTTTTTAAAAAGGCCGGCAGCGCACTTGTGACTCCTTCAATGTTGCAGGTGTCCATGGTCGACGGTAATCACTTACCATCAGGTGATACGTCTGCTCGTCAGCCCCCTATATCATAAAAAAAAACTAAAAAAGCAAAACTTCTTTTTAAAATTTTGAATCAATGAATTTAGGCAATAAACAAAAGCAAGGCAATACATCTTCTAAGGCTTACGAAAATATAGGTTACATCTATAACATTTAATCATGAAGAACACATACCTATTTAATTACTTAGGTTCTTATATCTACTGAAATATTCACCATATTCTTGTTCACACAATACTTCGTAAATATTTCCTCTGACCAAATAAGTAATAAACGACGACACGAGTGCAATAACTTCAGAACACAATCACTTATTTGCATCCAATAAAGTGGTTAAAAATACCTTGTTTTTTAAATATTGGGTCAATATTTCATGTTTTACAAATAACGAATATTTTTGATAGTCTTGTCTGTACAGGAAGTATCGGTAAACAGTTACATTACATCCTTCCAAAAATTACATTGTAACGATATTTGTGTGAACTTGTCTGTTTTTTAAAATTATCTCATAAATACATTCCCCATACGAAATGACCGTACGAAACTGGCCGTATTTTTTATGAATATCGTAAATATTTTTGCGAGTTTAATTTTTTTTTGTAGAGATCATGATTTTTTTTGACAAAAGTTCTTCTAAATAACGATAAGAATAAGTGTTTAAATGGATTTAACTCCTTACCGATGCACCCACTATGACACAGCAAGTGACATTATGCATGGGATAGTTAGTTACCTACATCTCTAGGGGTTTTCTATCTTTTTATGTACAGACAGCCACATCAGGTTATTACAATTTGTTACGTACGTACGTACCTACAGCCATAAACAAAACTGTCAAATTTCGTCAGTCAATTCTCATCTTAATGTCAGACACGTTCGGTTCAATATCAATTAAGGAATTTTGAATTAATGGGTGGCTCAATATCAATTAAGGAATTTTGTGAAACTTAATGTGTGGCTGTCTGTACCTAATCAAAGTTAAAAAAAATACTAAGTAGAGCATCACCGTTTTCATAGCATACCTAAGTATTAGTTATCTTCGCTACATTAAATGTTCATAGTCTTTTCTGTCATAAATGAAATAAATTACTATTGTTATGTACATTTTCCTTTCGTTTTGTACTTTTGTTATCCAACATAATATGAATCACTTTCTGCTGTTTATTCGGGAACGAACGCATCGACAATTTGACTTCTTTTAAACCTTAAATATGTAACGAAATCAATTTCTCTTTTGTAAGTACACGTACATTATTAATAAAATAGGTACGTACTTTTTCCTTATATCTATTATCATCATAATTAAAACTTCTTATGACTTGACCACGACTATGTGACCATCCCCCCTCCCCCCTGTCTGGCGCCAAAGGTGACTTAATTTAAAGCCGTGTGTGGTCAAGTTCTATCCATGGTCTAACTCTGTAGTATCACGAAATCCAGGCATAAATTGACGTAGTGAACAAATGAAACACAACTATTGAATTAATTTTAGACGCCCCCAACCTTGACGAGTCTGCTGTACGGAAAACCTGTGCACGCGCATTTGTACATCGAAAGGATACCGGTGGAGAGTGTTCCTGAGGATGAGGCCGAAGCAGCTAATTGGATGCACAACCGCTTCGTTGTTAAGGTATGTAATATAACACGTGACGTGTTAACAATTCACGTGCGGGAATATGTATACCGGTTATAGGTAATGTTTGTCAGGAAGTGATCGGCATTAGAACCTATATTGTACCTACTTACTTGTTACTTGAGTTTTGACTGACTTCGACTACTTACTTATAACAATAAGTTACTTGACATTGGCAAGATATCTTCAAGTAGAGCCATTATTATAAAAAAAAATCTTTTTTCGTTTACTTTTTATGTAACCGTGATCACGTACATAGCACGCTTGTTGGTATTTGTGCATAGTATGTTTATCACGCGATATAAGCCAGCGTTCCGTGTGATATTGGATGTCACAAATATATGTTTGAATAGCTCCCGAAATAACCGTTCGAGTCAATATGACCGGACTATTTATAGAATCTTGTTTTTACAAATACCTGAAGATAAAAACTTAATCAAAATATAAAATAACTGACTCACTGTTATAGCTTTTCCAACAATCCTCATTACTGTCGAACGTACAATATAAGTACCTACTCGTAGTTAATAATATCCTAAAACCGATTCCGCTACGGCGGCTTATCTTAACAATCAGCCACGTACGACGCAAGCAATACATATAATAGTACAAGTACTCGCCATTCCCTTACCTATTCATTTTTCGATAGGAAACCACACGACTGAAGAGGGATCAGGCGCAGGACCAATAGGTTTATCATGCTTTCTGAGGCACGGGGGTTTCAGACTTCTGGCTCGCACTGAGAATTTGTCAACTGAAAAATTCCTTTGCTAATTTTGGGTCCGACCCGTGACCAAACCCTGGAAAACCCATCGCAGCTGTCGCTTTAAAGTGCCTCTTCTCACTGCGCCATTGAGACAGTCTCGTAGATAGGAATAGATGTTAAAAGCCTGTTTATTCAAACAGCGCTACTGTGAATGACTGTTGCGTAAGCAAGTACACCAAAAGAACGTAATTTGTAACACTTTAAGGTAGCTCCTTGCAACACGGCCTTGCTGGGCGGCAGTTATCAGTTACCACACGCATGAATCGTTGTTATATCAAATCCAAAACTTCCACGTTCATCATCATCCTCCTGCTTTTTTCCCAGGTTATCTGGGGTCAGCGCAGTATGTCTTCCTTTTCCATACGTCCCTGTCATTCGTCATCGAATCATCCACCCCTTTTCCCATCATGTCATTCTTCACACAATCCATCCATCTACCTATTTTTCGGCCTGTTCTGTTCCTCCACCCACTTACATTTGCATTCATCAGTATTTTGGTTACATGTTCTTCCCCTCTTCTCATTACATGGCCATACCGGGAAAGACTTTATGTTATAGTGCATTAAAATCAGTGGAGAGCGATGGTAGGTCATTCGATACAAACGCGCCTTCCAAGTGGGGAGTTGTGGTTCCAATCCTAGCATGCACCTCTGGATTATTCAAATCTAAGTGCATATTTCTACTATTAGCTCGGCATTCGGACATCGCGACGAAAACGGCACGTCTTGGAAAGTTTCTCAAAATTCTCACTTGTATGGATTTTATTCCACCACAGTGCGTTTCTCACGCCACTTCCTACCGCGCGTAGTAAAACTATGACATCAGCTACCAACAATGGTGTTTCCGTACAGATACGACCTGGTGATCTTCAAAAAAGGAACTTATTCCCGTCTGCTCGTTTGTCCGCCATAATGTAAAAAAAAATTGTGAATACTTACATTATTTGAGATAATATTCTGAGCATGTAACCGTGATCCAGTTGGTCCCCCTAAGTGTTGCGAACGTCAGGCAGTAGCTTCATTGTTATCACTATACTTCCCGAATCCTGGATCATGGTCCACGCGTACCTCAGGCTCCAAAGGACAATTTTGGGCGCAACTGGGTATTACACGCTAAGATGAGGAGAATTATTGTGCATTAAAATGACACGTACCAAACTGATATTTACTTTCAAAACCTTCACGTGACAGGCACTTGACGAATTTGAAAGTGATCTCGACCCTGCCTCACGCTGCAAAGGTTGTGCTGCAGGATTACCAACATTTACAGGGCGATTCACGAAAGTTGACCACAAATGACGACCGTCTACGCATGTATTATCATGAAGAAATGGCTCATTCTCAATTTGACACGTTATAAGGGCTTAGACTAAATACATTCTATGTATAATTGAAAATGTTTTTTGTCTTTAGTCTTTATTCCATGAGATTACATGCATAAATGCTGGCCATTTGTGGTCATCTTTCGTGTATCGACCTATACAATGATGATGACCATATGCTACGAATATTATAATGTCTCCTAAAAATTATTTGTGGCACATTCGTTTATTCTGATACCCTGATGTAATGTTGTTACATCCACCTATTTACGGATAATTTGAAGAAACCAGTGCTTACGGTGTTTAAAGCAAAAGAAAAAACGAATTTGATTGTAATTCTTAAATTGCCTAAAGAGTATTTTACCCATAACGCTGCGATGTTATAAACACGTTTCTGAAACGTGTAACCATGATTCAGTTGGTCTGATTTCCCAATTAAAGGGCTCCATAGCGACAGCTTACGACGCATTACTCGCTAGGAACTAGGGAGATCTGGTCACCCAACCTCCACCTAGGTATAACATCTACCTAGGTGGAGGTTGGTTGACCAGATCTCCCGTTATCAAGCTGAAAAATATTCAAATAATTCCCAAAATGAAATTCAGGAGATTTAGTCATAAAGCAATATGTTGAACGAGTTTACAAGTTCTCTTTGGGGGAGCAAGCTAGGTTTCTCGTAAAACTAGTGTTTTAGATGGTCCCTCGTAAATACTAACGGGCACCTAGTCACACTAAAGCCTGAATTTGTTTCGACTTGCACATGCTTATTTTGTCGGTTATCTATAAATTATAATTATGCAATTGCACTTTACACCGGCAAATATTCTTATCTACTCGTAAATCATTAATTTCTTGATTAAGCACCGACCGATAGCAGTAGGTATATCAGTATTCTTTGTAACTATGTAAATAGGGTAGGGCAGGAATATTTTTAATATCAGAATGTCCGATGACCAGTGTCTGACCTGTAAAGGCGAGGCAATATGATGAATTTTATCGATAAAACCACTGCCATAGAATTAGGTTTTCCCTATCCAAATAAAGGTTTGGCTTATGACGACCCGTTTGGAACAGTGGCTGTGAACGCTGCCTCTGGTGCAAGGGTTCGATCCCCGCAAAATACAAACAGCGTTCATAAACATTCGTACATAAGTATGTATTTACAAAAGGAAAGGATTATATGTATACATTTGTAATCCCACCGTTGATTCTGACAGATATCCGTAACACAGGTGAACACAGGTGCTTGAGAACCTATCTCAGAGTCTGACCAATGTATGTGATTTTGAGAAATATTCTTTTTTTTGATTAATTTGTTAATGTTAACTTATTGCCTATAGAAGATATTGCTAAAAAAACGAACACACCTGGACTCAAGCAACAACAGGGGAAAAATATAACAGTCTTGATTCTCTCAGAGATTTGTTTATAAAATCGTACTGGTTATCTTACCTAGTAGGTGATTAAAAATAATCTACCTTCTTAATTGATTAGAATTCCTAATATATGGTGCTAAATGACTACTAATAACTATTTCATAAAAAGCGAATTAAAGATAACTAATTACCTACTTGATATTAGGTAAGCAATTTGTTTCTATTGACATGTCTCTCTTACCTACTAAACATGATTTTAGACGTATACCTACCTACTAAACGTGGTTTGATATCACTTTTAAGGCCTCTTAATAGGAAAAGATACTAGATTGATAGCTAGGTAGGTATAGTAGAATTAACAAACTATCCTTATTACATGCCACAAATATATTATTTCAATTTTTTAATACCACATAGAATATATATATCGATAACAATTACCTATGAACGTTATTATGTGATTCCAAGCGAACCCCGGGCTCCGAAGCGACATCTTGGGACGCAACCGGGACAAAGCGCTAAGGTGATAAGGATGGATATTATGGAATTTTATTTAGACAATTCATAAGTTTCATACCAACGATTGTATGATTAATCTGATACATTATCCGTTCTGTTATTTATTACCTATCCGATATAAGAGCTACAAGCTGTAAGTGAATATGTTATTTTCGTATTTGCGTACCTTTTAGATTAAATGAAAAAACATACAAAAAGTACTAAATTGCAATTAACTGGATCTATTTTAAACAATTTAAGAGCGGGAGTCTCGAAGCAAACTTTTTGGATTGGATTTACGCCATACGTGGCCGATTTTTGTTTAGTTTCAGACCCAAAAGTTAAGTACCTATTTCTATTATATAAATAATATAAGTTTGACGACCCGTTTGGAACAGTGGTAGTGAACGATGCCTTTGGTCCAAGGGTTGGTTCGATCCCCGCACAGTAAAAACATTCGTGTGCATGAACATGTTTTTTTGTATTGGGCTGGGTGTTTTCTATGTATTATAAGTATGTATTTACAAAAGAAAAGTATTATATGCATATATGTGTAATCCCACTGTTGATTCTGATATCCGTTACCTGTGCCGTAACACAGGCGCTGGAGCTTTCTCGGAGTCAGATCTGTATTTGATGTTGTGAAATATTTATTTATAAGTGTTTTCCGAGAGGCTGTAGCTTCGAAATTTAAATCGCTAGTGTGTCCTACCCGTCACCTTAAGAGATGGAGAGATAGAGATGAGTGGGAGTCAGCATGTTTGTGTGTTGGAGTCTTATTAAATGAATATTGATTTGTTCCTGTTGTCATTTTTAACCCCCGACGCAAAAACGACGAGGTGGTATAAGTTTGACGTATCTGTGTGTGTGTGTGTGTGTGTCTGTCTATGGCATCGTAGCTCCCAAAAAATAATAATCTTTATTTATTTAATAATAATAATCTTTATTGACCATAAAAAGTACAGTCTTGTTCACTTATTTCTATTGGCTCTGCACTAAACAAAATTGTTTGTGTCGCAGCAGCCAATGACCGAACCGAAAAATGAACCGATTTTGATTTTCTTTTTTTTTGTTTGAAAGATGAATAAGAAGGGAGTGTTCTTAGCCATGTTGGATAAAAATCGATCCAAGATGCTCGCCGTCACAAAGGTATGGATTGTATGTAACACAACTCCCACTAATACGGGTATCATAGAAATGGACTTGAGTAGCAGAATACATTTAATGTGACAAATTTCAAATCCAAGATGGCCGCCGTCGGGGGTTTTTAAATTTTCAATTTAATAATCAATAATCGTTAGCAGGTAATAAGTATATCTTAGAGATCATGTTTGACTGATTAAATAGAGTACTTAACTGAATCTTGGTGTTAATATGCGGTAAGCGAAGTCTCCGGCAAGACATAAGTACTATTTGTAGGAGGTTACTGGTTTTCCTTGAATCAATCAGGTCTGAGCAAATAAAATCGGACAAGTGCGAGCTGCGACATTCAGGGTTCCGTACGAATAAAAACATTACAGTCAATTTGGGTAACTTTGAATTACCTTGTAACTTTGAATAAAACTGGTTTAAAGATTATTTATTTTATTCCTTGGAATTCCTATACATTTTAAAACGGTATCTACGTTAAATGGATCGACCTTTAGATACAAGGTGATTCAAAGTTACCCAAATTGACTGTAAATAACACGTATTTCCCTATGTGCACATCAGGCCCTTTCATTAATTTGGTACCCCATTTGAACTTGTAGCTTTCGACCTCCTTTCAAATATAAAACCAACGGAGGTGCCTTGCCTTGATGCCTGGACATCGCTTCCGTTGTGATTGCAATTGCAAACTCTTCTATTGCTTACCATTAGGCTGAGGAGATCCAATATACTGAGCCTCTATAAAAAAAACCTGTTTTATAAGATTTAATTACTAATGTATAATATTGAGATTTTACCCTATAAATCTTAGTATGAAATTTGTTTAGTAACGTCGTAATAAACCACCCTATTACGATGTTACTTGACTTGCCAAATTTCATTAGTTAGTTGATTTTTTAAACAACCTCAAGGGAGCGTAATTTTAATGCAATACCTTAAGGTGACGGGTAGGGCACGCTAGCGACGCCAATCGATTTTAATTTTTAGTTACTATACCGGATCCATTTCAAACAATTTCGGGGTTACAACCACTCGGCAAACACCTATAATAGTATAGTTAAGGTGACGTTAACGTTAAGGTGACGGGTAGGGCACACTAGCGACGCCAATCGATTTTAATTTTTAGCTACTAAACAGGATCTATTTTAAATAATTCCGGGATTACAACCTCTCGGGAAACACAAATTAAATAATTATTTAATACTTTTAGTTGACTGTTTGGTCGGCTTGTGCACTCCAATTTTGGATTACCGCCAAAAGTGGCTGCTTTTGGCGTGAATCAATTTTCGCGTACAAAAACGGACCCAAATTTTGTGCGTGGTTATTCAATAAATAGTATAAGTGTTTCCCGAGAGGTTGTAATCCCGGAATTGTTTAAAATAGATCCTGTTTAGTAGCTAAAAATTTAAATCGATCGGCGTCGCTAGTGTGCCCTACCCGTCATCTTAACGCGAAATAAAGGGCCTTACTTGTCACAAGGACAGACAGACAATAAAATGATCTTATAATGATTCCGGTTTTTATATTTTCAAGTACGGTACCCTAAAAACATACATAAATACTCATCTATCGCAATATCCGTAGTTTATTGAGTTAAAACCTGTGCACCCCACGAGTGCGAGTATAGACGCAAATAGTGTGCGAGCGAGAAGTGAATAGATGCTCCGCCATTTCTGATCCCATTCTTTATCCGCACAGGTTGTAAATGCGGAGACAGAACGGCCTAAATTGGTGAAGCAAAATTGCACACGGAAGTTAGTGTTCTATAATTAGACTGAAGGAGATAACGTTCGAGAGCCACGCTTTGGCATGAATGGGCCGGTTCGACCGGAGGAGCCACGGCCTCACAGAAAACCGGCGTGAAGCGGCAATGTGCTGTGTTTCGCTGCGTAAGCGAGAGTACCGGAGGCCCAATCCGGGGGAAAGGGGGGTTTTAAGGTAAAGGTTGGCAGCGCACTTGTGACTCCACTGGTGTCGCGGGTGTCCATGGGCGGCGGCAATCGCTTACCATCAGGTGATCTGTCTGCTTGTCTGCCACCTGTCACTTAAGAAATTGATGAGTTATTTTAAAAAGAATGCAGTGGCATTCTTTACGAAAACATATCGGTCTATTGTGTTACCTATTAAGGTGACGGGTAGAGCACACTAGCGACGCCAATCGATTTTAATTTTTAGTTAGCTACTAAACCGGATCTATTTCGGGGTTACAACCTCTCGGCAAACCCTATTACTATTTATTAAGTAACCATGCACAAATGTTGGGTCCGTTTTTGTACGCGATAAATTGATTCACGCTAAAAGTTGACGCTTTTGGCGAGAATCAATTTTTCGCGTTCGCGTTGGACCCAACATTTGTGCATGGTGATTTAATAAATAGTATAAGTGTTGAAATTGTTGAAAATAGATCCGGTTTCGTAGCTATAAATTAAAATCGATTGGCGTCGCTAGTGTGCCCTACCCGTCACCTTGATTAAGTTTAATATTCACTTCAGAAGCGACACATTTTTAAAGAAAAGTTAAACGGACTTTTTTTACTTCTAGCAAATGTCCCAACAAGACTACTTAATACCCTAACCGGCTGTAATTTTAATTGATCTGTTGGCATTACCAGTAAACACGCTGGCTAGAGCAACTCGTCGGCTAATTATTTATAGATATCGATACCTTTGTAGTCTCGATTCTCATACACACTTGGGATGTTGACAATACGGTATATGACTATTATTTTTTTATTTTTGCAATTAAAAGATCTCTCAATGATAGAAACTTCGTTGAAAGAATCACTTGATTCTCATTTAAACTACCTGAAATATCACAACTTTAAAATCACATTATTTTGGGCAAACCCAAAACGCTCCATACAAATGGCTACTAAGATGTGACGTCACACCTAAGTATTTTGTATGCATTTAATTAGAATTTTGTATGGTAGCTATATCAAATGTTTCGTTTATGTCAATGGTTCTATTATAATAATTGGTGCGAATTGTATATGTTATTCAATGGTATAATTATTTTTTAATAATTTAGTACTTTTAAAATGGACTTGCCCATGAATCTTTGAATGACCATAAAACCGGCTAGATGTTATATTTTTAATTGAGAATTTTTGCCATTGGCACATATTGACTTATATTTTGATAAAATATTTATATTTTGTAAAATCTTGAGCTTAGTCATGTACCCTAGAGAATTAAATTTCAATACAGAAATAACCAGGTAGGTAATTATTTGAAAAAAGCCTATGCCATATAATTTTTATGCAGTGTAGGTACGTACGCAACCCTCTGTGAGCGAGCTCGGTTCCGTACCCAAAGGGTAAAAAAGGAACTCTGTGAGGCTTCGTCTGTCTATCTGTCTGTCTCCAGGCTGTAGCTAGCTCAAGAACCGTGATAGCTAGACAGGTGACGTTTTTACAAATATGTATTTCTGTTGCCGATGTGACAACAAAATATACTACTTAAATATAAAAGAAAGAAAATAATTAAGGTGGGCTCCCAATCCTATACAAAAAACCCGTTTCCGCCCGTTGACTGGCTGAAGGGAAAATGCGTTACGCACTTACTGTGTATGTGACTCCCTGTGAGACGGTCGCTCATGATGAAAGAAGAAAGAAAGAAAGAAAATATATTTACATGATGATGGTATGGACTTAAGTGCCTTTTTAAGGATCCGTGGCGACACCGCCGGTTTTTATTGTTGTATGCGTTTGCCTAAGCAGTGTAACTTCAAAATTGTGAAAAATCGATCAGTAGTAGCTAACAATTTAAAATCAATTGGCGTCACTAGTGCAGAGTACCCGTCGCCTTTAGCGAAGCCTTGTCAAGTATGTATTCGGGGATAACGTAGTTCTTTCCTGATTATAGTATTTTCAAAATGAGTTGGTTTTTAGTTCATTCTTCAAAAAATACAAATCTTAAGAGATTTGTATGTTTGAAGAATGGTTAGGACCTACGTAGGTATTAGGTACATTTTGTACTTATAGATTATCTCACACATGCTCCTTTCTAGGTTACTGACACGAATATACTAATAGGTAGAATAGCTAAAAGCACGAAATGTAGCTACTTAATTAACCCTGTAATTAATTGCGTCCTAAGTATGTGATTGTCACTCATATCACAAGTCTCAGTATCCGCTATCTTAGTAACCAAAGTCCGATTTCACAATAGGTCTATGAACTTAACGATTTACCTACTCGATTATTACATTAATTAAATTTATAAATAACTGTAATAACGGTTCAATAACTAATAAATTTAAACAAAAGGTGTTGTATTCGTTGTCTGTATTGCTATTAAAATGATTATACTTACTACTTATTCCTTGCCTGGTAAGTACCTAATATTAGGTACTTACCTAACTATCGGATAGAAACTGACGAAACAAATATTTTGATTTCTGACTTTATAAGTGAAATGAAAAATAATTTTATTTAATTGAGGTCGAATAATTATCTAAGCTCAATTAAATAAATTGTTGTTAACTATTAGAAATTGATACACTAACTAACCTATAACTTTGAAGACTTTTCTGACTTGATCAATTGGTTGAACGTTGGTAGCTCAGTATTTCAGAACGCGCCTTCGACAGGTAGTATACTTAGGTAGTCTGTATCACCTTTGTATAATATTTAAAGAAATATTATAAATTTACGCCCAGTGAACGAATTTTTTTTGCGTTCACTGTTTACGCCACACTAGCGAAAATTTTTGGTTAACTATACAGGATGTATATGTGAACAGTAACATAATTCTAAAAATGTATACTGCTGTTCATTTAGAACATTAATGTTTGAAAAATCTTTCGAATTCCCCCCATCAATATAATAATAATATATCGTTACCTCCCCCATACAAAACTACCTAACAGAACGGCCGGTTTTGTATGAACAGTGATGGTTCAGTCTTTTAAAAAAATTTAATCTGATTTCATCATTTCAGGATAAAATGCAAGACTCGTTCATGAACACTGGAGACTTCTTCCTTGAATCAGGCGTGGAGAGGGTAGAGCCATTCAAAGTACCGCGGCGCGTGTACTCCCTGCTGAACACTATGGGATGGGCAGTTGTCACGTTGACTCCTATGCTGTATTATTTACTGGGATTGTTGCTGAGTGGCAAACTTTTATATTTCTCCATTGGTTGTGCCATTCTCGCTGCCTGTAAGTACCCCTACTAATGCTTTATTTTTGCTTATCTTAAGACACAAAAAAATGGACACCAATCAAAAATTTCGGCAGTAAGAAAAAAATACGAATTCGTTTGTTTTGTTTCAGTTTTCATCCTTCTTCAAAAGTCCATTGGAATGTCCAAGATCAGTCAAGGTTCGTCCTACGGGACCGAAAAAAAGTAAGGTAACTGTGTCAGTATTTCATGAATATTGTGTATACCTACTAGTGTTTGTATACATTGTATTTAAAAAAAACTATTTATTTACTTTGTGTGTGGATCATGTTTGTGTTGTTAAAATTATGTACATTAGGTAGTATTAAAGCTGGAAATAATTGTTTTCTAGTAACTAAATTTATTGAGAAATTAGTAATGAGATATTTGTAAAATGTTTTGCAATAGACTAATCTTAGTAAAATAATTGAAACATGTTGTTGGTATTGTAAATCACTTGTTTCCAAAAATATTTTTTATAAAAACCTAAAAGTAATCTAAAACTACTTTTAAAGATTCCCAAAAAAACCTAATATATTTTGACATTTTATACAAAATTAAATAGAAGATCTTTTTTCGAAATAGATAAGCATATAAATTGAATGTTGGATCGAAATCTACTTCGGCATTTAACAAACTTAGATTTATTTTGTAATAAATTGAGGTAAAAGACTACAAAAAATAAATACATTTAGTAAGTTATTTCTTTCTGATTTTATATACCTATCAGGTTGTACATACAATTGTTAATGTACCGAATATACCTGTGTATGCTCGATAGACTGAATGATTCAGTACAAACAAGTTTGTTTTCATGGATCACTTCGTTTTGTTCGCTTGGAGTAACTAATTTTTTATGCTGTCACTTATGCATAAATCATAATTAAAATATGGTGATGGTTTTAAAATAGCATTTAGATACCATTTAGAAAACACATTATAAAAAATGTGTATGTTGGTTGATTTTTGCTGTGAATCTATTGTTTGACTTACTTGAGTTGATAGCACAAAGATGTAATGCAAGCACAAACCATTTTACTTGTAGAAGTTTTTAATTTGTATGTAAGCGTTACAATTTTGAGAATCTTCTTGGTTAATGTTAAAGAATACTAATATTACGTAAGATTTGTTCATTTGAATTTTATATTTGCCTATTTAAACCATGTTATTATATAGGTAATAATAACAATATTGTACAGACTTACAAAATATGGTTTGTAGTTATTTATGAATTTATACTCGAAATTATAAAGATGGACATGTTTTTAAATATTTATTTATTATACTAAACACATATAAAATTAGTATGATATGTAAAAAACTTAGTTATTACATGTGCATCTTGTTGTTTATTTTCTAGGCTTAATATATTTTAAAAAGATTACATAGTTTTGATAGTTAGAATGTACTACTACTTACTTTGAACAAAAATTAATAGAAACATATATTTTTGTTGTACATACAAGTTACAGTCAAAAGTTGTTTAAACATTTTACGACTGGGCTTTACAAAATACTTATTTCTTCATAAATTAGAGATTTTCATTACTTATCATCATTGATCAATAGAGGGTGTTACTGAAATTATTATTGTACCTAAAGAGACGCCTTCACTGGCATATAAAAGCCAAAAATAAAGCTACATAATTTATACAACTGTGTTTTATTTCATGTCCTACGATAACATGTTCAGAGCCATGGCCAAGGTTTATAAAAAACCTAGTTTGTTTATTTTACTAAGTGAACAATGACCATGTGATGTTCTATATGTAAGTAGATTGCAATGTATAAAACTTCACATAGCCATTATTCGACTTGTGTGGTATTATTGTTTATGTGATGATTTCCACTTAATGTAATAAATAACAACTCAAATCATACTTCTATCAAATAACTCTTTGTGGTATTTCCATTGTACTCAGTCTCAATATGAAGTCTAAGAGATGCATTTGTACTTTTACTTCAATAGGTTTGTTGGTTACAAAAAATCCTGGCACTCCAGCTTTTTCTAGTGTGACTTGTTGATCACTTACCTAAGAAAAAAAATATTTTAAAAATAATTAAGTACTTATGAACATAAGTTTTAAAAATATTGCTCATAAAATCATACAAACTTTTTGGTCCAGTTGAATAACTAATTTCATATCTGTTTGTTTTAATTCTTCTTTATGCCGACTTAATAATAAGGTTTTTTGTAACTCTTGTTGTTCAGGATTTGAAGTAGTATTAATCATATTTTGAATTTCCACTGAAAATAACTAAAAACTCATGAGTAAAAACTCAAAAGAAAAAAATATACTGCAGATTAAGCTCAGAGTTGAGGGGCAAAATTTATGCATGATGTATTATTATGAGTTAAATTGCTTCAACTTTTATTAAGATTATGTTCATCACACAAAGAAAGGTACTGATCCTTGCTTTCAAATCCGAAACAAATAGTGGAGTTTCTATATACAGAAAAAAAAATCAAAATGTTACTTACAAGTGTGTTTGTTAATTATTTGCAACCTTTGTTGAAATAAATGTTTTTCTGTTACATGTTGTATTTCCATCAGACCTTTTACTATTTCGAATATAGTGTCATTGAGAAGACAATTAGCTAAGCCGGAGAGAAGTTCACTGGGTACCCTCATCTGATATTTGCTAAAAAAAGATATAGTTAGTAGTAAGCATATCAGTAATGTAATATTGGGTGTCATAAATGGTAAAAAACTATCTTGATAAATAGAAGAAAGTATTTTAGGTTATGTAGTTTTACAATCCATTTTGAAGTAACAAGAAGTATGATAACAACAATAAAATAAGGGCTCAAGTAGGCATAGTTCTCTTATTACTTAGTTGTTGTATACAACTAATAAAGATCAGCAATTTACAGTCTACATGATATTTTAGGTAATAGGATAGGCTAACCAAAATAAAAATGTTCTTTGCTATTCTAATAAAAACTTACAACTTGAGTAGAAGTTTCTATCAAAATGTACATACGGAGGTAATTCTCTTGCCATTTCTTGTAATTGCTCAAGTAGAAAATACAATTTTCGTTGTAGAGCTTCAGGTGTTGGCTCAATAATATCCATTTTTAATAGACACAATAACCAACTGAGATAATAAGACTAACGATATTTTATGTATTGCAAATCAATAAAGAAACAGTGTTAAATGAAAGCACAATATCTCAAACTGTTAGTTAATTTATTTTTTCACATACATAGTATAAAATTGTAAAAAAATGTTAGTTTTTAAACTAGAGATGTCAATCTCTAAAAACCATTTTCATATCAATCGATACATATCATTCGATTAAATCCACTATCATCCACAATCCCATATCATCTATTTTAATTTAAGTTTAAATGTTGGCAGCGCACTCGTGACTCCACTGGTGTTGCCCATGTGAAGGCACAGGTGTTTATGAACGGAAGTACTTGCTGGAGGCTCTCGATAAGTTGCAGCGACGTGCTATTCGTTTTGTTGGAGATTATTTTATTTTATTTTTATTTATTTATTGGTTTACCAACAATTGTACACTAATACATGGTAACTTAAGACTACAGTTTATATTTAAATGTACAATATTATATAGGCAAACACTGCATGCTTAAATAACACCTACATACTACTTATAAATTTTGTGATTACCTACTTAAGAAAACAAAATTACGAACTAATAATTTACATTTTGAAGAAAATTATATTACTGTTAAGCTACTGTCAAAAATACTTGGCTTCTAAATTTACGGATGTTAGTATTAAATACATCTAGATCAGAGCTAAAGCTGTTATAGAGCTTACAAAACCTGGAAACTCGGGAATTGCTACCTTGGACAGTCTTTCGGAAGGGGGGGGATAGTAATTTTATGGGATATCTAGGGTATCTGTGCGGAATCCTAAAGAATTATGGGGTGACTATGTCCCTAGAACCTCATACAGCAATATGGCGTCGAATCATTCGAGTGACGTCAACCTTTTGTAAACAAGTAGGAAATTCGATAGCACACTATAAATTTGATAGATGATTATCGTCCCGCAGATAGAATCCAATGGCGTCTAGTCTGTCACTTGTTTTGCTTACAAAAGGTTGACGTCACAGTAAAGAAAGCCAATCAAAACCGTTTTGGTCACGTGGTTCCAAGCACAAGACAAATATTTTTTTTTTTTTGGAGTAAATACTCATTCATTATATGTTTTGTTGTTAATTCCATTTTTAAGCTATAAACTACGCGGATGACTATTATTAAATATTTATTTTTCATACTGTCAAATAGCCTATTGAGAACGATGTAAGTGTGCGTAGTAATAATATTGCTAGGCGAACCTTGTCAAAACTAGGGACCCCAAAATATTTTTATTTATTGTGGCGAAAAATATGAGTTATTTTAACAAAAAATTATGATTTTAGATTAACTTTTTAGTCAAATACATATCAGTCTACGATTAAAGGCGACACCGTGATGACATAAGCGCCGCCCTGTGATGTATATTGACTGTGGCGAATAGGAGACATTTTTTAAAGTGTCGCAAAAAAAAATTGTTAATACTTTCTTTGGGTATTTGTTGCTCACTTTTTTAAAAATATAGCTCCTATTCACCACCTTTATATATGAATCCCTTGGCCGCGCTAGTAATGCGCGGTGTCATCTTAACCGGTTTGTTGATTTAAGAAAAATAATACTATGTTAAAACGATTAATAAGTAAACGATTAAAATTTCGACAGAATGTACGTACATCTCTACTTGCTCTCATAAATAAAGTCAGTATGACAGTTGGTGACATTGTTCCTTGTTCCTCGACCACAGACTTCAAAGCACAAGTTATTCAACAGACTATTGTAAGCAGAGATTCATTCATTCATTCAATTAATCAAAAATATTTTAAGATAGCCCCCCACGCAACGTGACGTTTAAATAATGATTAATGACTGAGGGCAGGCGACTGTCAGCTGTCAGTCAGTCTATGTGTCAATCAATAATTAAGACAGGTTTTTTTGTGCTCTTAAAGTTTGTGCTTCTTTTATTGTTTCGTGAAGTAATAACCAAATAAATTACTATTACACCTTCATCTATCTACACCTTTATATTGATAATAAAACGCGCTCCATCTAAATAATATCCTTATAATAATAGTACATTCTAAAATAGACAGTGAAAATCCGTGCTTAAAATGATAAAATATCAATGTCTTTTCATGATATTTTATTCACTTTATAATTCACTCGAAGCAAATGATACTAACACTTTTGATGAAAAACAAGGGAATGATACCATGTAAGTAATACATTTAATTTTTCAGGTTAAGTACATGCGTAAGTACTTGTTATGTTTTCATGATAAACTCCATCCATGAAGAAGTAGGTAGTACCTTTTAATGGTTTTTTTCTATTCTTCTGTTACTTTTTTTTCAGATTATTAATCGGAGAGGGCTATATTTATCCATACCCAGAACAATGTACTGTGATTTTAAAAGAATTTGCTCAATGTGCTGCCAATTTTACGTTTTGCTCTATAACAAAAGCAAGACCCATAAGATTATGTGAAAATTGTATAGACGAATATGTGAATTTTTCAAAAAAATATCAACAACTTCTGGATACAAAAGTAAACCAGACTTCCTGTCGCTCATATTTTATTTCAGCAAGATAGATTTGATGTTATATTGGAATATTACAATCATATTATGACTGTTTGGAATAAGGGACATTGCAATGGTATGTATCAGTTAAATAATGTTTTTAATTATAACAAAAGATTAAATACATTCTTATTGTGTCCTAGAAAGTATAGTTAGAATATTTTTTCTTTTAGATTGTTTTGTATTTGGAGCTGAAGGGTCACCGATGCTTTCAAATAACACAATAAGATTCAACAAAATGGCTCAAGAAACTTTAGATTGTATTACTTCAAACATTGATCCAAATAACACTGATGAAGTTTGTGTGAGATGTATGCAATCTTACATAAGTCTTAATCATTTCTATGGAACTTTGAGTAAGGATTCTATTGGTGTTGACAGTGTATGTATGGATACCGTAGATTTGGTATGTACCTATATGTATTTTTAATATTAATCTCAATCAGAATAAGTTTCATCCACATCAGGCCTTACCCTTGGTGGGGTTTTACCCCACCTACTGGTTTATTGAAAAAATACTTGGTTTTAATTTATTACCCAAATTCTTGAACAGATTGATAGCCAGAAAGTTAATTCAACAAGTGTTTGTCTGTACAAACTTTATCACAACAAGCTCTTACTGCCGCACTCAGAGACGTCAATTATTAACCTAATTTTATATTATATTTAAAGATTATTCTTTAGTCTTTATGTATATTGAATTAAGGTGTCAATAAATTTGGAATCTGAGTGCATTAGTTAGTCTTATAGTTTTAAAAATCTGATCCACCTATGTAACTATTGTCATCAGAAGAAAATGTTGGTTATTATGATTTGAATTTGATCATACCATTAGAGATATCTTTTAGAAACTTGGATAAGTAGGTTCTATAGTTTTTTTTGTTTTAGATGAACACTACAAGATCAATATGGAGTAAAAGTTTGAATTGTTGCAAGATGAGGAAATCTCCAGAGATAACATTCTTATGTTGTACAGCTATTATATCTCTTCTGCCACTATTGTATTACATAGTGGTGAGATATTGTGCACCAATAAGGGATTTGCCAAATGTTCTAAAAGGTAATGATAAGAAGAAAACATTGTATTCTTTTCTTACATCAGTTATTAATCAAGATCTCAAATTTTCAGAGTCAAGATTCAAACAGTCATTTTTAAGGTCTGTTCAAGGAAGAGTGAATTAAACAAAAACCTGTGAGATTAGTTATTATTTTGCAAGAATATTGACCAAAGATGTAACAATAAAACATATTTTTTCACTACATGTCATTTATTTATTGGTTGGTAAGTACCTTGGCACACTTACAGGATAACTTTATGAGGTTGTAGGTAGGCAAGTAGCTATGGTATAATTAAAGGTTCTCATACACCAGAAAGTAGTTAGGTAATTTGCAGTTTAAAAAATAATTGATGGTGTTTCAGAGAGAAAATGATTTTACTTTAACAAAAGTATGTATTTGAGAACTTACTGTTTTCTTATCTATGCCTAGCCTTTTTGTTGTTATTTTTCTTTACACTGTTAGTATTAGAGTTATTGTTGGTTAATTTGTGCTTTAGTGCATTTGGTGTACTATCACTTTTATTTATCAAGCCCAAGACTTGATCCTTGTCTTTTGGAGTGCCAGGTCGACTGTCCAGTCCCACAGCAGCCAGCATTTTGCTGTCAGAACCATAAGTTTTCTGCAACATGCCTGATGCTGTTGCTATTTTTTGGGTGGCACTTTGTTTGGTTTGGTGACTGAGTCCTTTATCTGTTCCATTTGTATGTTGTTTGCCTGCTGGTTTAGATGCAATACTTTCAGAGGAACCATGAATAGTGGTATGATTCAGGCTGCCAATATTCAATCCGGAGCTGATTTGTGTGTCCGATGAGTCCTCATTTGTTTGTGATTCAGTTTCACTGTTTCGTTCATCTGTAAACAATTATGAAAAATATTAAGTTCTAATTTACTTACAATTGTGAGATTGAAGAAAATTACCACAATAAAACTTACTTTTGGCTTCAGCAGGGTCCACAAGACCACTGACTGCCTGAAATTTCAGAAATAAAGTCAGTGTTTAGTTATTGAAAGTATTAAAGTTGTTTAGATACAATCTAAATGCATAATACTGACTGCCATAGAAGTAATGGATGATTTAGAAAATAATCTTTCAGCTTCTTTGAATTTTCTGTTACGCTTGTCTGCTTTTGAGTTAGTGCTTTTATTGGTTGTTAGATATCTGTCCCATCCTCTGATAATATTCCCGTAAAGTTGTGTGTCTTCCAAATATGATCCTTCGAAAGCATAGATCTGACGTTCCAAATTTGCCAAGGTTTCCTGAAAACAACAACGCTATTCATAAACATCTAGTCAAACCATAAGAAGCCAAAACAAGAGAGAGGGAGAGAGTTTCGCTCGAATCACATACAGCGACTTCTGCCTTCCTTTTTACTAATTCGGCTAATTCAGTCCTAGTATCTGCTACCGACGTCTGTTTGGACGCCATATTGATTTTTCTGGCTTGTACACTTTGGGCGTCGGCAGCGGGACTCTGAGGTGATACAACCATGACTCTATCTGTCTTTATATTCGTTTGCCTTATGCATCCATTATTCGTCTAACTAAAATAGTAATTTTAAGCTGTTGAGCTGTTCGTTTACTCTCACTTCCCAAAATATTCTACTGCGTCACAAAACCACGAATGACAAGACAATTATTGACAAATTTGACAGACTATCAATGACAGATAGATAATCACAGATTACTAATATTGAATGACCTAGAGCCCAATTCTCGTGCAGGAGCCCAATTCTCGGGCTCGTGACATTTATTTTCATACGACATATATCACTAAAACATAGTTTTTTTGTATGGATTTCGGGTGATATCCGCCATGTTCTCAAAATATCACAAGCACGAGAATTGGGCTCCTGGTGATATTTATTTTCATACGACATATATCACCAAAACACAGTTTTTTTGTATGGATTTTAGGTGATATCCGCCATGTTTTAAAAATATCACGAGCTCGAGAATTGGGCTCCTAGGTATAACTTCGTGTCGTGCGCGGGATAACACAATAAAAAAAAATACTTCGTGTGAATGACAGACATTTTTTTTAAAAATCAAATTGTCATTCGTTCAGTAAGATTAAATCAAGGAGGTTATAGATAAGAATGGAGCCAAATCTCCTAATACCTATTTGAAGGCAAATATTCTTTCTCGCTCCGTAGGTCACCCTTAGGGTGTCCATACAACTATAATTCATACTCGGACATTGGACATATTCTCGTGTCATCCGAATGAATACGCAAGGACATTATAATGTATTTTTGTTGGTAGGATAAGGGAGCGTTCAAGTATTACGTAACGCAATTTTTGAAGATCCCCCTCCTCTAAACGTCACGTAACACTCAAGTGATAATTTTTACCCTAAAGTCGCAAAAAGTTATGTAATAGTTTTTATCCTTGGTATAGTTTTAACTGCCTTTGCGTTAATAATACTGGAACGCGTATTTTGTTTATTTTTAAAAGAACAGCTCATGATACAAATCTCCCTCTTTTGAGGACATTACAGTATGAACGCTATGAACTCGCATTAATAACACAGACTACAGCAATGTGCTCCTGCATAAACACTAACGAAAACAACATTAAATGACGTACAATACAATCTAGGGATTTCTCGTGAAATATGAACCTATTTTTTTATTCAAAGAAAGAAACAATGTTACGTAATGTGTTGTAAGAAACACCCCCTCCCGCCCCTGTAACGCATCGTAACGTTTTACGAGAACCCCCTCCCCCCCAAATTGCGTTACGTAATACTTGAACTCATAGTAAGCATAAGGCATAGTAAGAATTCCAGTTTGGGGAAGTTGAAAAGGGCGGTCTTGGTTTTCATTTATTTTATTTATTTAATTGTAAATCTCACTGTAATTATTGTAAATACTTAATTATATATATATATATATATATATATTTTGTGTGTATTCTTTGTGCACTGGTAAGTTTTTAAATATTTTCCTTTAGTTGGTCCAAAATGGACATTGAACCTACCGATCCAGACCCCCCTCCCATCTCAACAAATCCTTTACTCCAACTATTGGAAGCCGATTCTTTTATATCCTCTCGCAAATCTGCTTTTTTGAAAAAGAAGGAAAATGAAAAGGATAATGATAAAAAGAGAGATAAAAAAGCCATCACAATACTTTCATTTTGCTTAATCATAATATGTTCCAGGCTCTTCAAACACCCAGTCCTGTCCCCAGTCCTAGCCCTGTGCCACAATTAAATGATAACAATATGGTGTCTCGTAACACAAACATCCTCAGGAAACATTACACAGAACAGGATGCTGGACCATATGTTGTGCATGTTCAATCCAAAGAAAATACTCCTACAGATGGCTCCACTTTACACCCCATAAAGTTTGGAAATTATCTTTTTAAAAACAATTTGAAAAATATTATTGAGGACGGTATAAAGCGCATTGGTAGGAATCGCCTTGCGGTGCAATTTAAAACCCCTAATGCAGCTAACACATTTCTGGCTAATGAATCATTAACGCTGAATTTCGAGCTGTCCATTCCTTCTTTTAATATAAGCAGAATGGGTATTGTAAAGGGAATTGAATGGTCCCATGAGGACATTGTGGGAAATGTGAGAGTTCCAGAAAAAGTTGCAAATTTTGAAGGCGTGTCGTGGGTTCCAACCCAATCATTTGTCTTAACGTTTGATGGCCAGACCCTCCCTGAGAAAATTTATTCTTTCTACTCATCCCTATCTGTTGATCAATATGTCTTCCCCACCGTAATTTGTTACAATTGTTGTCGCTTTGGTCATACAAAAATTCAATGCAGAAGCAAACCCAGATGTTTTAAATGTGCGAAAGACCATGCAGGGAACAATTGTCCTGAGTCTGAGGATTTCCAGTGCATCCATTGTGATGGCAGTCATCAGGCCAATGACAAAAAGTGCGCAGAGTACATCCGTTAAACCAATATCAAACAATTCATGTCATCAAATTCTGTATCTTATAATGAGGCTGCAACTAAATTCCCTTTTAACAAATCTTCTGTTGTATCAACTACTCCTTCACCTGCGTCTTCGTCCTCTTTCTCAATTACACAGCATTCCTCTGCAGATCAAGTCTCTAAAACACACAAAAAAACTGTATTTAAACAAAAGAAGACTAACTTCCAAACAAACACAGGATATGACAAAAAATAACATGATCTAATTCTGTCTCAGTTCTCTATTCCACCACTACCAAATGGTTGTAGACTAGCAGCAAACCCAAGAAATGAATCTATATCCTCATCAGACGTAAATAATAGCTTCTTATTAGCTTCACTTATTAACATCATAGTAAATTCAACCTTACCGTACAATACCGTTTGATAAATAACTTGACAGTCTCTATATACCATCTTTTCAATAAACAGTATGGATCAGGTCCTTCAATGGAACAGTAGGGGTGTTTCATCGAAAGTTCCTGATCTTATTTATTTAATAAATAAATATATACCATTTGCTCTTGCTATCTCTGAGACATGGCTGAAGCCTGGCTTTCCTTTCAGGGTTCGGGGCTATTCAGTCCTCAGAGATGACAGGCCTGATGGGTGGGGAGGTGCAGCCCTCCTCATCAAAAAGAATAAAGAATTATATGTTTTCTCAAATATCACTACCTGCGTCCAATAACTCTCACATATATGCCGTAGCTGCAAAAATAGGAGACATCTCATTAGTATCTTTATACATTTCTCAAAAGGATGTTTCAGTAATACCTATATTGAAAGACATAATTTCTTCTCTGGTTGGCCCCAAAATCATTCTAGGTGATTTTAATGCACACCATTCACTTTGGGGTGCCTTCAACAGCGACTCATTTGGTAATCATCTTGTAGATCTCATTGATGATTTAAATCTGTGTGTTTTAAACGACGGTTCCGCTACCAGGCGTAGTCGACCTGGCCAGTCATTAAGTATGCAAAGATCTGTGAGTTTACGTGTTCCGGGTTTTGAAAATGTTTGCAGATATTTATGGAAAGGAGTCGCACAAGGCTCAGTTCTTAGCCCCCTTTTGTATGATGTATGTATACACTAGGGACATGGAAGGTGCTATAGGTTCTGATTGTCGCATTCTTCAATATGCTGATGATGTATTAGTTTACTCAACGAATCGGTCTCTGTTAACTGATCTCTCTGAGTGGTTTAAAGTCCATGATCTGTTTTTGTCTGTTTCTAAAAGCACAGTGGTAGTGTTCACCAGGAAAAACAAAATTCCTACTATTCGAATTTGCATTGACAATGCCGAAATTCCGGTATTTCTGGGGAAGGTTTTCGATAGTAAATGTAACAGTCTGCCTCATATAAACTATGCCATTAGCAAATGTGAAAGAAGTGTTAATGTTACGAGAGCTCGTGTTTGGTGGGGTGGTCATCCTTCCACTTTGAGATTAATATATAACGCTTTAATTAGAATTATCTTTGACTATGGTTCATTCCCATTTAGCCTAGCCTCCAAAACAGCATTAAAGAAACTAGACCTGTTACAATACAAATGCTTAAGAATTATCGTAGGGGCCATGAGAAGTACACCAACCAATGCCTTACAAGTTGAATGCGCAGATCCGCCTTTGAACCTTAGACGGCAGTATCTCTCTGATAGGTATTTATTCAAAGTAGCTCAAATTGAAAATCATTCTCTCATTCCAAAGCTTGAAAATCTCAACTTCATCATGACAGATAACGTTTGGTCAAACAAATCTATCCCATATTTAATCACGGGCTATAGGAAATTGCTACAATTTAAAAGCCAGTTACTAAAGTTTCCATGTTTCCCATAATGTTTGAACCAGAAATCTGTTTATCCCTAGGTATTGATAAAGACTCTCGTGGTCCAAATCTTAAATTACTTGTATATATTGAACAGAATGCCGCTAATACAGAAGTATTCTTTACTGACGGTTCTAAATCAACTTCAACTGAACATCCTTTTGACTCGAATTTGAATAGCCGTGTAGGCGCTGCTTTTCTGCGAAACTCCTCAGGTTACTTTAAACTATTTAAATTCCCTAGTGTGACAACAAATTTCACTGCGGAGGGTTTGGCTAGAATGCGTTAATTACATATTATCTAATAAAATTGGCGACTCTCTCATTCTAACAGACTCTTTGAATTTCCTTCAATCTCTTTTATCAAATCCATTCGGCAAAACAATGTGTCCTTTATCATTGTTGACCAAAACAAAGTTAAAGGAATGCTCCCATTAGAATTTGCGCGTTAAATGGACAACATTTCATATTTTTAACATGTCCATATTGTTTTTTTTATATGAAAATAGACATAAAATGAATGGACCCATATTTTTTCTTTTTTCAAAATTTGTCCATTTTCATGCATAAAATAATTATTAAAATTCTTTATATTCTAAATAGACGTAAGCGCCAAATGACGTAATCGGACGGCTGAATACAGCAATATTCCTTTGCTTATCATTGTTTTAATAAAAAAAAGGTACTACTGTCAAAGGTAAATAATACTAGTGTCAACATTGTCAACGTCATTCATACATTCAACGTTGACAAGTTGTCTTTTTTTTGACAGTTGCATGTCATGGGTTTGGCATTTCGTAAATTTAAAACTATAATGTGCTAAGCAAAGAAATATTTTACATTCTGCCGTCCGATGACGTCATCTTACGTTTTTTAGTTTTTAATTTTTTTCTCAGTAAATAAGCAATATAAAAAATTAATAAATATATATTCGCGCATCGGAAAAGTAAATAGAGAAATGGTATTTTTTGTTTCAGAGCTTAGCAATTTTGAAATGTTGTCCATTGTCATGGATTCCTGGAGCCCAATTCTCGGGTTTGTGACATTTCAAAAACATGGCGGATATCACTTGAAAATCATACAAAAAAACTATGTTTTAGTGATATATGTCGTATGAAAAGAAATGTCACGAGCACGAGAATTAGGCTCCTGGTCATTCAGGAATACAGGGCAATGAGATGGCAGACGAGTTAGCTAAATTAGCAGCAAGACAAGGTAGTGATTGCAATAACAAAATATATTCTCAAGATTTGTCTCTTTTGCCGCGTCATTCTTTTTTGGAAGAGTGAAGCCAACTTTGGGATCAATCCAGTCAGTGTAAAGGCAAGTTCTACAAGGAATTCCAGCAGAATGTTTCTTTGAAACCATGGTTTTCAAAGATATGTTTAAAGAAAGTCATATCATCAATTATTTCCCGATTGCGTTTTGGTCATTGCTCATCTCCTTCCCACCTGGCTAAACTCCATATTTATGATTCCTCTATATGTAAATGTGGTCTGGAAGAAGGTAATATTGAACATATCCTATTTACTTGTCCCTTATTTTATTCTTTATCCCTTCATTATATCCTTGTTAAGTACAAAGCTCCACTTCCCTATAATCTGTCCTCTATCCTTTCCCTCAGTAATAAAAAGTATGTATATTCCTTGGTTAAGTTCCTCTCCCATCATAACATTAAATTATAAATAAATTCCCAATTTTATGTTTGTGTATTTTATTACTTGTTCATCGCTCTTTACCCATCCTAAAACCTTCCTCGCCTGACGCTTCAATGATCGATCATACATCCAAAACGTGACAATGGCAGCAGTAATTCTCAGTCTGGACAGTGCTGTCAAAAAGACACCAATGAGGAGTGATTTGCCACACATAAAAATAAGAAGAAGAAGGCATTGTTACTTTTTGATATTTGTATAAGAAAACATAGTTTTTTATAATTTATATATAATTAATAGTTACACTATCGTATTAAGTTAAGATTACCTGTACAGATAACGTTTTATAGTATATAACTTCGTGGGCCCAACTATTACCGACTGTAATAATACCTTCTTGCTACGTGCAATGATCTAAGTTGATCTCCTTTAGAAGTTGTCATTCTGTCAATGTCTGTGATTTACGATGTAGTAATTTTATCGTTGAATAAAACCAACATTCCATTGGTTTGTCTTTATTTATAACAATTTATTCAACGATAAGAATTTTTTTCTGCAACTATGGCTGAAGGGAAATCGCCTATGTCGCGATACTTGCGTCCCGAACGTTTCGATGTGGAACCCTCAATGACGGGCTCGGACCTCAAGTGGGCCCACTGGAAATACTCCTTCGAGAATTTTATCGAGCCCGAAGCCACATCAGCAGACAGTGCCCTTAAGTATCGATTATTAGTAAATCATATTTCGCCATCTGTGTATAACATTATCCAAGCTCATACAACATACGCCGAAGCAATCATAGTCCTTAACAACGCCTATGAGAAAAGAAGAAATATCACCCTGGCCAGTCATACCCTGTCCTCTAGGAGACAACAGCCTAGCGAATCCTTGTCTGAATACTCTAGAGCGCTGACGTTACTAGCTCGGGACTGCGACTACAAGGCTGTTACTGCGACTGAACACCAGAACGAAACAGTACGTTTGAATTTCATTGCTGGAATATTATCGCAGAAAATAAGAGAAAGGCTGCTCGAGAAATCTATTATGAAACATTAAATTTAGCAATCTCGTTAGAAACTGCCGAGAATACTTCTCAACTACTTGCTGGGTCTGCGGCACCTGCTCCTGTCAATCTGATCTCGGAGAATAAAGGAACAATATCAGGACTCAGTTTAGCAGCTACTCAAAACAAATTCTGGCCGGATAATCTCAATCAGAACCCGGATAATCTCAATCAGAACAAACGGCGTTGCTTTTTCTGTGGCGGCCACATCCATCCAAGAATAAAATGTCCTGCTAACAATGCTGAATGTCGGTTATGCCATAAGAAAGGCCACTTCGCTAATGTCTGCCGTAGCTCTGGACCGAATCAACGCAGCGCCAATGCTATTGCTACTGACAATGAACGCTTGCCATCTCAAAGTACTGACTTCAGCGTATCCACTATTTCTGCCGCTGCCCCATCAAGCCTAAGAAAAGCAACTATTCCTATTACTGTCAACGATCACCGTGCAGACGCGCTCCTTGACACCGGCAGCTCCGTTAGCTTTATCGATAAGAATCTCGCTCGAATTATGAATCTGAAACAAAAGCCATGCAAACAAGCGATTACTTTAGCTTCTCTTAATAATATATCTTATGTCGACGGTCTATGCTACGCGACGATCCAAATGGGCGAGCACAAGTATCATCGCCAACCTCTGCTTATTGTCAGCGATCTATGCGCTGATGTGATCATTGGACATGACATTCTAGGGAAACACTCCTCGCTTGTACTTCAACTTGGAGGCGAGAAACAGCCCTTGAAAGTTTGCAACGTGTCAGAGGCGTGTGTTCCGCCAGCATCAATTTTCACCAATCTCTCGCCGAACCTAAGACCCATAGCTATTCGCTCTAGGCGCCAATCTCAGGAAAATCAAGAATTTATATCCGATGAAATAAATAGTCTACTAAAAGATAAAGTAATCGAACCTAGTATCTCACCATGGAGAGCGCAAGTACTCGTAGCCGGCGGAGGTCATCATCGTAAACGCCTTGTTATCGACTATTCGCAAACCATCAACAGATTCACGGATTTGGATGCGTATCCTCTGCCAAGCATCGACTCAATCATAACGGAAGTCGCTAAATACAATGTTTTCAGTCAAATCGATCTTAAAAGCGCTTACCACCAAGTACCGATACTTCAAAAGGAAAAGATATACACTGCATTCAAAGCATGTGGTAACCTTTACCAATTCTCAAGAATTCCTTTCGGCGTTACAAACGGAGTGTCTGCTTTTCAAAGGTTGATCAATGATCTAAGTTGATCTCCTTTAGAAGTTGTCATTCTGTCAATGTCTGTGATTTACGATGTAGTAATTTTATCGTTGAATAAAACCAACATTCTATTCTATTATTTATAACACCGACAATATCTTCTACTGTATTTGTGACACAACATCACTGAAAAGTGAAAATGTCAAATGTGATACTGATCATAATATTCTCTTAGGCTGTATGGACGGAAACCAAGGCCGTAAAAACATTATAAAAAAAATATTTTTGACTGACAGAAAGAGTAGGTACAATACCATAGGTACTAGTGTAATCTAAAAAAATACTTATTCAATGCGATTCAATGAAATTGTGATGAAATTGAATCAACGAAGCAAAGCAACAATTTATTCATTTCAGTAACCAAAAAAGTTGTAAGGGAAGAATGACTTTGAATTATGTTCCCCGTGTGACCCAGGTTTGTTAAGTTCAATGTTGATTTCTCAGTACCTACATGAGTTTAATTCAATAGATTTACAGCTTTGTTGTTAAGTCCATAGATACATAAAATAAGAATTGACTAGTGAAGTTTTTGGTAAAGTAATTACTTCACAGATGAAAAGTGAAGATCGCGGGAATCCATTGGATGCGGGCGGCACAGGACCGATCTGTGTGGAGAACATTGGGGAGGCCTATGTGCAGTAATTTGAGCATGCGTAAGGAACTGTCCACGTTTGCTATCACCAAGCCATACCCATATTTTAGCATGCATAAAAATAAGCAAACCTGTTTACACATGCCAAAGCACTTTGCAACACTTCCTCTTCCAGCTGCACTACAGGGCCCTGTTTAATAAACATTACAAATTGTAAATTGTAATTGTAAATTACAGGCTACAATTCTACAAGTTTCTGTTCAATAAAGAATACAACTTACAATTTTACCATGGTGGAAAATCTACAAAATTGTAGAATTGTAACTACAATTTTACAAGTTTCTGTTCAATAAACATTTTTTTTCTACAGGTGACAATTTACATATTTGTAGGGAAAACTGTTTTATTGAACGCATAATTGTAGTTACAAGTTTACATATTTTGTAAATTGTATTACACTTCCAACAGGTGGACTCGCCTTGTGTCAAAATTTTACAATTTTGTGACTCCACCTAACAAGTAAAGAAAATTGGAATTAAAAGTAAAAAAAATGGTCCTACCAAGTAGTAGTGGAAGTCAGTGACAGTAGTAATGATGAGTATATTATAAGTGAATGCTGTGGCGAGTTTTTCGTAAACGGATAAACTTAACTTTTAATGTGACAGATTTTACGTTCAACAAAAAATTTCGGGTCTGTAAAACTACCGTCGAATATTTGATTACAAAAATTGGACATGCTATGAAATACGATCAGGCTCATGGATGATTCTGCCATAACACCATTTCGATACCTATAGTTACCCAGTATTACATTAACTATTCCGATTAACTTAAAAATCTACTTACTATGGTCCTTTTTCTAAAGTTTTGCCATGTTGTATCACGTAGGTATTTCCAATCTTTGCTAAAGATGCTCAAAGATTTTAATTGTTCAGCAATGTCCTTCCACTTTTTTATTTTTATATGGTGAGTAAGTATATCACTAAACCTACCAAATAAAATATCCTTATTCTCGTATATTAAGGAAATAATCAATACTTTGTTAGCATTCTCCATGACTTTCGTTACGAATCAAACAAATAAGAAACAAAATGTTTTTGAAATCTACCCTTGTTTATTGTCAACAAAAACTTACAATTTTATGTAAATTGTAACTTACAACTACAAATTTGTAACTACAATTTTGTCATCGAGTTCTACAGGCGTTTTCTACATATGTAAAGGTTTATTAGACAGCATTTGTAATTACAATATTTGTAAGGTTTTTACTTGTAGATTTTTTACAGAATTGTAAGGTTTATTAAACAGCACTTGTCATAAAAACTTAAAAATATGTAAGTTTTTTACAAAATTGTAGAATTGTAATGTTTATTAAACAGGGCCCAGGGCCCTGTTTAATAAACATTACAAATTGTAAATTACAGGCTACAATTCTACAAGTTTCTGTTCAATAAAGAATACAACTTACAATTTTACCATGGTGGAAAATCTACAAAATTGTAGAATTGTAACTACAATTTTACAAGTTTCTGTTCAATAAACATTTTTTTTCTACAGGTGACAATTTACATATTTGTAGGGAAAACTGTTTTATTGAACGCATAATTGTAGTTACAAGTTTACATATTTTGTAAATTGTATTACAATTCCGACAGGTGGACTCGCCTTGTGTCAAAATTTTACAATTTTGTGTCTCCACCTAACAAGTAAAGAAAATTGCAATTAAAAGTAAAAAAAATGGTCCTAACAAGTAGTAGTGGAAGTCAGTGACAGTAGTGATGATGAGTATATTATAAGTGAATGCTGCGGCGAGTTTTTCGTAAACGGATAAACTTAACTTTTAATGTGACAGATTTTACGTTCAACGAAAAATTTCGGGTCCGTAAAACTACCGTCGAATATTTGATTACAAAAATTGGACATGCTATGCTCATGGATGATTCTGCCATAACACCATTTCGTTACCTATAGTTACCCAGTATTACATTAACTATTCCGATTAACTTAAAAATCTACTTACTA
The DNA here is from genome assembly GCA_019059595.1 of Marasmia exigua. Lineage (NCBI taxonomy): Eukaryota > Metazoa > Arthropoda > Insecta > Lepidoptera > Crambidae > Marasmia > Marasmia exigua. The sequence goes on from CM032466.1 coordinate 15,471,172, forward strand.
TGGTCCGTTTTCTAAAGTTTTGCCATGTCGTATCACGTAGGTATTTCCAATCTTTGCTAAAGATGATCAAATCAAAGATTTTAATTGTTCAGCAATGTCCTTCCACTTTTTTATTTTTATATGGTGAGTAAGTATATCACTAAACCTACCAAATAAAATATCCTTATTCTCGTATATTAAGGAAATAATCAATATTTTGTTAGCATGCTCCATGACTTTCGTTACGAATCAAACAAATAAGAAACAAAATGTTTTTGAAATCTACCCTTGTTAATTGTCAACAAAAACTTACAATTTTATGTAAATTGTAACTTACAACTACAAATTTGTAACTACAATTTTGTCATCAAGTTCTACAGGCGTTTTCTACATATGTAAAGGTTTATTAGACAGCATTTGTAATTACAATATTTTTAAGGTTTTTACTTGTAGATTTTTTACAGAATTGTAAGGTTTATTAAACAGCACTTGTCATAAAAACTTAAAAATATGTAAGTTTTTTACAAAATTGTAGAATTGTAATGTTTATTAAACAGGGCCCAGGTAGCATGCTTAAAATCGACCGATGTGTGATCTTTGAGTATGCTCAAAACTGTAGTGTGTTCGTCCACACACACATGCTACTTAGGAGCACTTGCTCAAATATAGCGTGCTTTAAGCATGTGTAACAGTACCTTATTAGATAGAGCCTGTTCTTAACATATTTATGACTTTAGTAAACACTATCGTCCACTGTTTTTTATAATAATAATAATAATAATTATTTGCATTGGACTTCAACTTACAAGTAGTCTAGTTGATAAATAATCAAATAATATATCAATGTCTTTAGCTGGATGCTGTTCAACTGGACCAACAAGTGGAAGAGCTTTTAAAACAATCGTTATATCAAGCAACTAAATATTTTGAGGTTTGTATATTTATCATTTTAAAAACAAAGTAATTCCTTTGATATATATGCGCAGGTTTAGCATCCATAATCAGTTTTGTAAAATACAGGAATATTCTAGTTTAGACTCCAGTCCAGAATCCAAACATTACATATTTTTCTTTCTTACATATCTAGTATCTAGCATATAACGATGATAAATCAGCACTGAAGTTGTGTCTGAATTCACAGTTTCACACTAGGACGAAGCATATTGTTGTTAGGCATCATTTTATTAGGAATAGCGTTAGTAAGAATTTAGTTAAAATTGAAGATCTTGAAACTAATAAGATGCCCGCTTCTTACAAAGCCATTAGCGAAAGAGAAGTTTGATGTATTTTTGCCACAGTTACAATTGCAAAGAATTTAATTTTATATGTTATGTTGTTTTGTATGTTTATTGTAACGTAAACGTTGTGGTGTGTTAAGTAAAGTATTGTATAGTGATTTCGTTTCATACATTCACTAGATAAGACCTTTTTTTAAGTGCTACATTGAGAAATATGTACTATGTTGCTTAGTAATTTATATTTTTGGTACTTAAATAAATCATTTAAATTTAAATTTTTATTTATCTATTTATATAGCCTTTTGGACTGACTGAGAGATATTTCAATAAAATTTCAATAAGTTTTGTTTTAATGAGCGAAGCATGTAATATTCTGGTACTATTATATAATTTTATGTTTTTTTTATGTGTTAAGTGGTACATGGATCACATGATCTATTTATGTACTAAGTGTACCTATTTTGCATGAGTTTTACAACTTCCTTGAGTCGCTGGATTTGGTCAGTCTCATTTTAGAGCAGGTCATTATCAACCTTATTATAAATCATGATTTATAGTTATTACCCCTTTTTTTTGATGATCCAGTGAAAATGCACCTTATGCACGTTGAGAGGGGCTCTCCTCCGGGTTAGGTTAGGTTAGGTTAGTTAGGTCCGGAGGCATACCCAATTAAAACACTTGGGGGGTTCCCATCCCTCGCCCAGGAAACACTCAGACCGGGGTGAGGACTGCCACGGAGACTTCATCCGTCGCCCGGTCAGGGCGAAGAGGCTCGCCAGCTCGGCCTCTCTCCCACTCATCCTCCCGGGTAGTACCCACGCTGCTGGATGCAGTGCAAGCATCACCGAGAGGAGGACTGCGGGCACCCCTCCCCGCACATACACTGCTGGTTGCAGTACAGTGCGAGTTAGGGACAAACCCGCAGGCTTTCAACATAATAACGCGTCGCAGAAACCGACTCCACTGGCTGCGGAGCCGGGGAAATCCGCGACGCAAACAACTGCGACCTACCACCGCAATCCGCTGGCTGCGACCTTGCGGCGCAGGTCCCCGAGGAAACGTGGGCCTTGCGGCCACTGCGCCCGGAGGCGCTCCACTCTAGGGGGATGCCGACGTCAAAGCGACCCGCCGGAAATCGCCGCGCAACCCGCGCGGGCGGGGCCGGACACAGCATCTCCAGGTCCGAAGACAAAAATGGCGCCTGCAACCCCGCTGTGCGATGGTTTAACCCGCTTTCACGGGCCCTAGTGCACCGTCAGGGAACGACGCGAAGACGCCGGTCCTCGGACCCTCGACGCGACAATGTAGGCCCTGTAGCGAACTGCGCTTCAGCGCGGTCGCACGCCAGGGCCGGTCCGTCGGGTGTGCATCCTTCGGCTAACAGATAACATAACTTCGGATAACAGGCCCAGGAAAAACCGTGTTAACCGTTTCTGCCTAATACCAACCGAAGTTGGAATCAGGACAGAACTGATTACCAGCAGGGCCACTCGAGGAGGTAGATGCACCTGAGTCATAGTTATTACCCTACTAAAAACTCTTGTCGTCCCCTTCCAACACACAATGTTAAAAGGGGCTGGCACGAATTTTGTTCCGATACTATCCTTGGTTCGTGATTTGTAATAAGGGGGCTTATGTTTTGAGAGTGATCACAATAAATGTGTTGAGATCTCGAAAGATTGGCATGTGGCAGGATCGAGATTGCATGGGGACTACGGTGCGGCGGCCTCCTCGTGTGGCCCCTTCGGTAGTATTTTTGCTCTGTTTGGAGCTGCTACCGAAGGGGTCCTGGCGTCCCTGGGCAACGGCGGATAGTAATTTGGCGCGCTCGCCATATTGCTACCCGACGGCCGACGGCTGCACACATGGATGGGGGGTTATGGTTCATAACCCCCCCTACGGACCTAGGCCGGTCTCGGTCTGGGTCTTTGAGTGGACCGCTCTGTTCTGGAGCGAGGTGTTTGGTGGGGGGTGTTCTGACACCCTGGAGTTTTGGTTGGTTGTGCGCGGACCTGGGTCTCTCACCGGCGGTTATCCGGCATGCCGTCTCTGACCGGTGGAGGCCCTCAGCACTCGCCACGAAAGTGGTTGTGCCCAATTCGTCCGCGCACTTAAGGCGGTGCAGGACCAGTGGCAGTTGGGGGGATGTCGGACGACTGAGGGCTTCAGTGCCCAGTCCAGCCCTCCCACTCTGGTCACGCTTTGTCTTGTGCCACCCCTTCCTGGGTGGAGAGCCCGCGGGCTCGGTGGCCGTAGGGCCGTGTGTTTTGGAGGTTCTGCGTCGGGTTTCTCAGCCAGAGCGGCTCGGCGGCAGTCCGGTGTTGCCAATCTTCCTGGCTCCGCATCCAGCGGAGTTGGGACTTGCGGCGGCTTCGTTTTTGAAGCCTGCAGGTTTTGTTTCCCCAACCCACTCTGCACTGCAGCCAGCAGTGTACGGGTGGGGAGGGGTACCTGCAGTCCTCCTCCCGGTGGTATTCTGCACTGCAGCCAGCAGTGTGGATGCCACTCGGGGGGCGGAGTTGGTGGGCCGTGGGAGAGGCCCTGGGTCCAATGGACCAGCGTTTTGGAAGGAGGCCGTGCTGGCGAGCCTCTTCGCCCAGGACGGTTCGCGGTGGCAGCCTGGTGGTAATCCCGCGTTCCGTCCCGACTTAGCGGGTGTGGAATGGAAAAAGCCCCGGTGGTTTTAGTGGGTATGCCCTTGGACGGCCTCTGATTAGCAGAGGCCTAATCCAGGGGAGAGCCCCACACTACCCGGCCGACTCCCAGCGGCCGGGTGTGCATAAGGCGGCGCCGACCACCCGGCGCCGACGTCGGCTCCTATCAGTGGGCCGGCGGCATTTCCACCGGGTCAACAAAAAAAAATTGCATTAGCTAGTATTAAATTATATCATAACTATTTTCCTTAAATGTTAATAACTTTTGATGTTTTAGCCGGGTCTTCTTCAACCTGTGTTACCAGAACTGGAACTTTTGATACGGACATGGATTTTCAAATATTCAATATACAATAAGAAATCTACCTTTGGACAGGATATGTTGTCACTGCAGTATAAAAAAGACAATTTTGACAAGAATAAACTTTATTGGTACTATGGGTACATGGTGGGGCTCAGATATTTGAAAGACAGAGCTTTGTACAGTTTTACATCTAATACCAGTGTCCAAAATGTTCTTCACCAGCTGGAGACATTTCAGTTATTTGGTGATATATTTAATTTTCTTAGATTTATTCAAAGTGGTAAAAATCCACTACTCATAGATTTTATACTGGGTCTTGAAATAACAGCAGATAAGCTGACAAGAGAAGATCTTACTGATTTTTCCTGGACAAGAGAATTGCTATGGCATAATTTTATTGTAAGTAATTTTCAATAACTAGTAAATATACAAGATAGAAATTAGATGTCTTATTTGCAATTATAATATTCACCTGAAAAAAATATGTACTGTCAGCGGTCACCTGCAAAATAATGTATATACATTAATGCCCTATTGGTCTAGTGGTTTAAATACCGGGCCGTGATCTTGGTGTCCGGTCCTGGGTTCGATTTCCGGGTCGAGCGAAAAGTATGTTTCGAATTTTTCGAACATAGCTCGGGTTTGTGATCACCAACCCGCATTTGGCTAGTGTGCTGATTAAGCCTAATCCCTTCATAGTACCGATAACTTAATTTAAGATGGAGGCCTTTGTCCTGTAGTGGGACAGTTTATAGGTTGATACTTTATTTGACAAGCTTTGCAGGTGGCTGCGGGTATCTTAAAAATTAAAGTTAAATTAAGTCAACATTGAAATTGACATGAAATATGCAATATATTTTTAGGAGTTAATAGGGACAGCATTATCATTGATGAACATGTTTGGGCTGAAGAGGAAAATTTCGAACATGCTAAAGTACGTTTGGTGGAGGGAGCACAAGCCGGCGCGCGCGGCGGCGCCGGCTGCCATGACGCTGAGCACGACCTGCGCGTGCTGTGGAAACAGGCCGGTGTTGCCGCACACTATGGGTTGCTCACACATATTCTGCTACTATTGTTTGACGGTAATTTCTCTAACTTATAAATCAGGTTGATATTTATTAAAGTCTAAAAGATTTTTCCCATTATCATCTTCATAAGAATTAGAATACCTATACCTATTATTCTATGTTTCGATCAAAGCCCAATTTTTTTACAATGTATTCTTAAGATGACAGGCGGTAGGGCATACTAGCGACGCTAATCGATTTTAAGTTTTAGCTACTAAACCAGATCTATTTTAAACAAATCCGAGGTTACAACCTCTCGTTAAACACATAAACTCTTTATTAAATAACCATGCACAAATGTTGGGTCCGTTTTTGTACGCGAAAAATTGATTCACGCCAAAAGTAGCCGCTTTTGGCGTGAATACATTTTTCGCGTACGTGTTGGACCCAACATTTTTTCATGGTTTAATAAATAGTATAAGTGTTTGCCGAGAGGTTTTGTAACCCCGAAAGTGTTTAAAATAGAGCCGGTTTAGTAGCTAAAAATTAAAATCGATTGGCGTCGCTATTGTGCCCTACCCGTTACCTTAAGTAAATTATTCACTTAAATATTCTTTTACCGTCTTCTCGCAAGATGGATCAAACCCACGACCACCTAACTACTAAATATACAAATTTTTGCTTGTTTTACCGTTTGCTGACAATAGTTTTGATCTAGTATTGAATTGTATTGATGAATAATACATGTTATGTAATTTATCAAAGCGTTGCATATAGCTGATATGATGATATGATAGCTAGAGATTAATGTTACTTATTTTTAATTTGTTTCAGGCCAACAAAACTGCTGATCAAGACTTCGCGTGCCCAGATTGTTATTATAATGGGAAAGAAATCAGTAGACTGATTATGGAATAATACCTATAGCTGATTATGATTAAATTAATTCATTAAAACTTTATTCTTAGTCCGGGTTTGGTGCTGTGATATTTATAAAACTATTGTTGTTACTATTATCTTGTTAATTAATGTTTAAGTTTAATACAGTCATTTTAATTGAAAAAATGATTTTAATTAATGTTTCCTCTTTTTACTTATTTGTATATACTGATGCGCTTACACCGCAGTAGATTTTATTTAGTATGCAATTACGCATCATTAGTTCGTGCAGAACTGGAAGTAAGTAATATACTTAGTCCATTTAAAATAGACTAAAAATGGTCCAATCGGCAGGAGTCACCACTCTTCGTTTTTATTAGAGTTCGCAAAATTGTACTTTCGAAGATAGATCTGACACGACTCCGTACGAGGGAATACGACTTTACCAAAGTCTAATATCGCAATAACTCGAAAACAATACTTCACAGCGAAATGAGATTAAATTCTTTTTTATTTTATACATAATTTTACGGTTGATGTATCTGGTATGAGTGCATCACCTATCTATTTGTACGATGGTTATTATGATGACAGTTCTAAGAAAGGACAAGAAAATAATAAGTTGATGAATATGTAAGTACTTATTAATTTACATTAAATAACACACGTAAAATTAAATATTTTAAACGTACAGACGTCGTCAGGTCGAGTTACCTTTCTCAGTGCAAAAATAAAACGTGTGTCTCAGACATAAGGACGACGGTCCAATTTCCAACTAGGGATAACTCCACGTGAGACGCCGTGTGTACCTACAATTTATAAATTATTGTTTTAAACCAATTTACATATTATTTACGCAGGCAGGTACACCATACTCATTTGATCTCGGCTTAGAGTACGTACATACTGTAAAACAGGTAGGTATGTACTTTAGGTTGATTAAGTTACATAGATTAGTCGTGCATTGCATAATCCAATATCCAAATAAGTCTAAATTAGCACTAAATGTATCTTAAATCTATTTTTACAAAAAGTCTTAAAGCTAAGCAAGTCCATTGCACAATTAGCTAGGCAGGATGTTTACCATATTAGATAATTTCCTTGCGATCTAATAAAATTACTCACGAGTACGTGTAGCGGATTTGATGTAAAAAAACTTGTAATTGATGTAGCAGTGACACGTATCCGGAAACGCAGTACCTAAGTACTGCGTTATAGCTAGGTCTTTTACATACTTAGGCTTACCACACGACCGATAATAATCGGTGACCGATTTATTGTAGGAGAAAATTAGAATGTAGCTAGGTACTGATTTCAAAAGCGCAACGCACACGTTCTCCAAAAAGTCTGTTAGAAATAGAGTGATCCCACATGTCCGATAAATCAATGACTGATTTTTGTAGGAGCAAAATAGAATGTACTGATTTCAATAGCGCAATGCATACGACCTATACGCAGTCGATGAGAAATAGTTCGGAAAATTGGCCGACTTTTTGTAAGACCGATGATCGGTCGGATAAGTCGTGTGAGGTAACCCCTAGTAGGAAGAATGTTGAAAGCGATTTGATTTAAGGAAGTACCAGCATCGAAAATAGGTCACGAACTTTAAGGGAGAACTATCTAGCAACACAAGAGATCGCTAAGATGCTGCATTATCCACCAGGGGGCCTATTCTCGAACACTCGACATTGAAGTTTAATTTAGAGATTTCATACACGAATGTATGAATTCTCTAAATTAAATACAAATCTCTAACTCTACTTCAATGTCGAGTGTACGAGAATTGCCCTCCAGAGATGAATGAGCCAACGGAGCAGTGAGTGAAAAATTGCGTTAAAATAAAATCCACCAACAAACAAGAGCCTTGCTTGCAAGGAGCGGGGTTCTTTACAATTTTATTGGTGGATTTTACCTATGACCGTTTCGTTGACGCTCAGCTGAGGTGGACATGCCGCTTTGCTTTCGAGCCACTGTCTTTGTTAAAAGCTCGCTTTGGAAATCATTATTTAATTACAACTGCCTTATTTAATGACAAAATCTCCCTTTTAGGTCTGAGAGATCTGGTCACCCTACTACCTTGTTTTTGAGAAAGAACCTTATAGTAGGTAGGTACTTAAGAAATCTAAAACTAGGCATTTGTTGCACAAGTTCAAAAACCGAATAGAAAACGATCATCACAATACAAATAGCTTATAGGTTCTATGTTAATTCTAATGTTGGTTTTGCTTGGAGTTTGTCACATCGGCGTGGAAACCGGTCTCCCAGTCAGCGACGTAGTTCACCGTGCGCACGGACCCGTCGGGTTCCACCAGCGAGTACTGACCTGGATATATCAGAACTTGTAAGTTATCACTAATAAATGTGAATGCACGTGCTCTAAATTAAGCAAGTAGGTAGGTATCTACGTACCTGCATACATTACTCGTATGAACACAGATATGTTACGAAAATGTCATCATGGACAGTGTTTGCTGCAAGAAGTTAGTGTGTCGATATAATCGAGCTTGCAAGTTCATTGGGGCAATATCACAGTAATCGGATTTTTATGTTCACGAGCAGAACAAGTTGTAAGGCCAAGAGCAAATTACTTTCAATGGTCGTTATTTAAGGTTTATTGTAGTGTTATAATAGCATCTCGAATTGGCACTAAAGATGGACTACGAAACTTCACACTGATCACCTACTAAACTAGAATTATTACCTGTACCTACTATCAGTTCTGAGTGGCGAAGCCAGTAGTGTCGTCTACCACCAACACTTAGACCTGACACAATTTAGGGAAATTAAGTTTCTAATTGAACAAACCGAGAATTGAACACAAAGTCTTACTGCGCCACACCTTTACTCGTATCTACTGCCCCATCGAGGTAGGTACTTGGGTAAATGTCCTTTGACTACATATCTACTACACTATAGCTCCACAACTACTGGCTCGATTTGAATGAATTTGGTATCAATTTAAAGTGAACAGTTGAACCTTTAAAATGATGTCATTTTTATAATTATAAAAAAAATATTTACTAAGCAAGATCGCGCGAAACCAATTTCAAGTAAGTGATTCCAAACTTTTGCTCGCGAGTGTAGATATTCATTATATTTAAAAATGTAATGTATTAATTTTTCTCCACCACCTAGATTTAGAAAACTAACTTTTCTAAATGGTTTCAATTCTGGCCCCCTATTACAATTACAAATCGCGAACGAATGATAGTCCCGGAACAAAACTCATGCCAGCTCCTTTTAACTATTGCGTGATGGAACGGGATGAAATGAGCTTTAGTACGGTAATGAATTTATTTCGCGATTTGTTATAAGGTGCTTACCACCTTATTATAAATCAAGATCTAAAGTTATTCCCGTACTAAAGCTCATGTCATCCCGTTCCAACACCGAATGTTAAAAGGAGCTGGAATGAATTTGGTTCCGGTACCGGTTTTTTTATTGCTTATAGTAGGGTAGACGAGCTTGCGGCCCATCTGATGGTAAACGGTAACCGCCGCTCATAGACATCAACAATGCCGGAGCACAGTCATGCCGCTGCCTACCGTGAGAGAAGAACTATTTTCAAACCTCGTTTAAAAAAGGACATGTCATAGCGATCAGTTTACCTTTTCGTCTAGTACCTAGGTACTTTTAGTACAGGGAATGCCGTAGTTTAATGCTAGATAAACGGAATGTATTGTCTGTTAATTTATTTAAAATGATTTAGACTCCTAAGTGCCTACAAAGAAACGAAATCATAACCGAATTTTTATCCCGGTCCCATTCACATGAGTTGCGTCTCTATATTTATCGTTCGTCACGGGACGGATTTATTGTAGGCCCTCTGAGGCTTGATAAATCGATCTTACCTTTGACGACTTCTCCGTCACGTTCCTCCTTCTGTTGCTTGATATCTCCAGTATGAGGGTCGTTTACGGCGTATTCGTACGCGTATCTCGGGTGTGCGTCCTGCAAACCAAATCCATCTTGAGATAAGCAAGTTAATGTCGTGAGAATGCCAATAGAACTAAAGTTCAGTGCTGCTCGTAATGTATTGTGGAGGCAAATTAAGGCGTAGGGACGTAAGGGCAAAAGTCAACCTGTTAACGCCATCATTAGCAAGGAAATTAGAGACTGTAAATGTTATCGAGAACACATGCAAGTTATTATATCTCGAGGTTTTGCGTAGATATATTTTCAGAGTGGATAAGTAGGTACTTCTTACTTAGCCCCGATTCGACAACGTCAGATTTGTATGGAATGACAGAGCTATATCATAGATTTAGTATCGGAATAAGGTTGGTCGAATCGGGCCTTAGTGCATTAAATCTTTATTGTTTTTGTTAAACTAAAGCTTTAGCTGGGTTAGATAACTACCTACGCGTGAAACATACCTATTTTCTTTGGGCCGGCCATTATACAAAAAAAAAACAACTAGACCGAAAAGCGAGATCTGTGAATCGAACCCGATACCCCAAACGATAAAGAGTGACCTACTAGATACTAGTCACTGCGACTCTCGATATCTACGTCGACGATATCTGACGTTGAGTTACTTCGTAATGGAGAATGTTCACTAATTTTATTTTTTAGCTCTCCTTAAACTCGTTGAAAATAAATAATACCTATGATTGAAAAAATTACTACGACACGTCGTGATAAGATATGTCAAAATACACGGGTTGTAAAGTGACGTCAACGCCGCCCCAGTACTTCGCAACACTAGATCAGTCCACTCGCGTGTCCCGCTAATACATTGCCCGTATCTCCATCACTTGAAAATAAAAAACATGACTGAAAATATTATTACGATACGTCGTGTATTTCCCGAGATACATCATTTCAAAAAAATGAGTTTTCCGGTGACGTCACAATACTAGTGCGCGCCTGCGAAATTTTAATTTTCTATAAATTCATTAATACTTGGTATTTTGATGAAACAAAAACTTATGTATTTGTATAGATATTAGCTCTACTGAGACTATGGTTTTAGGCGATTTTGTATACTTACCTATTAACATTTTCCATTTTTTAATCAACGGTCTTCACTGCTAACCTTGTGTTAGTTGAAGACCCTGTTAACATTCTGTGTTGGGAAGGGATGACATGAGGTGTAGTGCGGCAAGTACCTAATATATTTTTAAATATTTTTCACAACATCGCATACATTGATCTGACTCCGAGATAGGTAGCTCAAACACCTGTGTTACGGATATCAGAACCAACAGCGGAATTGCAAATATATACTTACATTCTTTTTTGGAAATACATACTTATAATACATTGAAAACACTCAGATTAGTACAAACAGACATGTTCATGCACACAAATGTTTGGCGGTAATCGAACCCGCAACCCTTGCTCCAAATGCAGCATTCACTACCACTAATCCAAACGTGTATTCAAAGTATTAACTTTAGATCGTGTGTGATCGTGTTTTGTAATAAGGTAAATTTAGTTTATCACATTAAATATTTCACAACATCACATACATTGATCTGACTCCGAGATAGGTAGCTCAAGCACCTGTGTTACGGATATCAGAATCAACAGTGGGATTACAAATATACACATATGATACTTTTCTTTTGTAAATACATACTTATAATACATAGCAAACACCCAGAACAATACAAACAAACATGTTCATGCACACAAATGTTTGTACTGTGCGGGGATCGAACCCGCAACCCTTGTACCTATCAGAGGCAGCCTTCACTACCACTGTTCCAATCGGGTCGTCAAACCAACATTATTCAATTAAAACTGGTATTATTACTCTATCACGAGTGGTCATAATCAGCTATAAATAAGCAAAATGAGTCATAAATAAAACGCTGTCCCTGATTTAAGTCACCACCTGATTAGGTCACGATCTCGCTCATTAATATCAATGCATTGGTTTTTTAGATTTTTTTTAAAATTTATTTTGGCACAAACAGTCATTACAGTAACAATTAAGTAAATAATTATTTATACATGTTTTTAACAGACAACGAGTGCCGAAACATACATTAATTTTAACATTAAATTAAAGTGTGCTTGTTACATGAACTACCTACAATGGTTGGTTCTTACAAATGTACTAGTACGAAATATGGAAAATACTTTAAGGAATTTAAACTAAAACTAAAAGAAGTTTAGCAAAATCCATCCCATCACTAAACCCCAAGAAGAAGAATTATTGTACCTATGCTGAAGGTATATTTGGGTGTTCTAGCTTTTTAATGAACTCCAAACTAAGACATTATGGTCAGGTTAGGTTACCTACTTTATACTTTATGCACGGAAACTCTAGTGTTACCTATTAGGTCAGGGTCTGTTTTTCGATCCTGATTTATTTTGCTATTAATTTGGTATTAGCGAGGAAGTGTGTTTTATTTACCAAATGTAGCAAAGAATAGCCAATTTAGAAATGTAGAGCAATAAGCCAAGGCACAAAAATGCTTATATAAACATTTGCAAACTTCTATGGAACTCATCAAACGTTGCAATTTCTTTCTTTACGTTAGTAACAAAGAATAAATGAAATACCCACTGATAAACTAACCCGCTGATTTTGAAAGTAATGAATTATTTAAAATGTCATCGTCATCGTCAGCCCATTTAAGTCCCCACTGCTGGGGCACGGGCCTCCCTCAATCACATGTGGGGTAATTGCCATACTCACCACGCTTGGCAGACGGGTTGGCGAGGGTTTTGATATAAATGCAGAGTTTTCCTTCTCTGGGTGCTGATGATCATGCCAGCTGCTTTACCTTAGTCGCGTTTTACGACACCTCGGTAAGAGTGAGGGTGGCCTATTCTACTCTGCCGGGGACCACACGATTTAAAATGTGCAATTCCACCAATAAATTATATTAAACATGTAACTATACATGCTGTTTTGTTATATGTATCAAAAGCTTGACCAACCTGTTACACCAAAAAAAAAACGGTAGATTTTGCTGATAACATAGTAGGTAGATACGTAAGTGCTTTCAAATTGTTGTTATTACATTATTAGGAGTAGATGAGATTGTGTTATTACTACTATATGTATTTTACTATTGCTAAATAATGGATTTGGAAAGTCTATGTAGGTGAGGTAGCTAAGTTGACACTTCAGTATATGAATGGTCACAACCGGGTTTGCCATTGAAGGACCTATTCTTACAACGTCTGCATTGCTATTTAAAAAAACGAAATACATTCCTTATTTCTGTCCCAGTGAAAAACAAAAAGTACGGAGGAAAATTTTCGGGATTTTGACACTTGTTTGAAGAATTCCTAATAGCTACAATAGCTAGTAACAAAAATTAACTCTGTAATATGTATTTACATGGTATTACTTACTCGTACTTTGGACCGAACATACACATCTAGGTATGAACTTTGTCTGTCACATTCTGTCTAAAATCAATAATTCACCAGAATTAAGATTCGATAGAGTGTATAGAAAAAACTTAGGTCTAGCTTGTTTTAACCTAAATATAAATGAAATATTCCCTCCCCGTTACTCACTCTGCACTTTATTATTCAAGAAATTAATTGAAAGTTTCTCGAAGGAAGACTCAAGAATCCTTAAGATATCTTACAGTAATCATTGCATTATGACTGCGTTAACAAGGTTTATAGGTACTTCAGTGAATGCGTTACGTAATGCACCCGAACGAGGTAAATGCACCTATAAGCTCAGTATTGGTGCGAAAGGACCTGCAATTTTGTAAGCGCGATACTTATCTGGAATAATGCTTACTCAGCGCCGTAGTTACCGCCCCAATGAGGTCGACCTATTGCGAACTATGTATTAGATATTAGATATGAAGCCATAATCGTCTCTAAACTTGTTATGCCAGACATTTTATAGGTTTATTTCTGCTATTTTACACCAATTAGAACCAATGTTAGTCACGTATTTGTTATTATTTCGTCATTCATACCTAATGTGTATTTTTTTAAAGACCTCAAAATGTAGCTATACATTTTTTAAATTTTAAAATTAGTAGGTACACAATCGGATTTTTTTTCTGTTTATTTATGGATATTTAAGTAACCAGGCATGGAGCGTTAAGGATACTGCCAAGGTGTTTCCAGCCTGTCGTAAAGGTGACTAGAAGACGGGCATTCGGAGTACGAATAACTTCAATTGATATTGAACCGAAAGTATTTGACAATAAGGTGAAAATCGACTGACTTGAAATTCGACAGTTTTGTATACTTTGATATATATTATTGCACTAGATTTGAGAGAGAGAGAGAGAGAGAGAGAGAGAGAGAGAGAGAGAGAGAGAGAGAGAGAGAGAATTTTGAGAGTTTCAGTTAATCATCGATTGATATCGGAAGAGGGAATCCCTAGGTAGGGTTCGATACAATTCTTCGTGCTGTGTAGTGATTCAGTGTAACAGTAGCTTACCTGTTACAGAGATACAGTGGCTCATATAAATTAGTAGAGCAAGTGTCTAATATCACTTTGCATAACATATTTGACAGTGCGTTAATTTCTCACTTTTGAGTGGCTAATTGGTTAAGATTTCGATGTCACAGAACCAGTCCTGGATGAAATTGGACGACCGATCAAATGGCATTGCATCACCGAATCACTTACAGGGACGTGTGGTAACTGTATGTGGTATGCTGCAATGTCCTGGGGCGCAATAATCGCCTGCCTACGCTAAATTACGAGTCCACTGTCCACGCCGAAACGGGTCCACAATAAACAGAAGCGAGTAATTAAAACGGAATCAAATGCAACGCATTTGTAATTCAAATCAGTGGTGGCTTTGAGCTTGCCAGTCGCAGCCGGTCGGTGGTGACCGTAAAGCTAAACTTGTTATGCCTAAGTGTAAAATGAAGTAGGCCTAAGTTATTAATATTTCCCCTAACATAGACTAAATAACAGAAATACCAAAGTCCAATGACTTGAAACAACAATCAGTGCGACCGGCTGAGCTACGCGAAAACTAGGATTCCGTAGATATCTAGGTACCGTATCCATTACGCAAACGACTTGTCCTTATCAATTAGGCGTATCATTAAATGTTATTAAAAAGTAGTTAAGTATGTTACATATTACACCGTCATTTTTTATCCGTCTACATCCCGAAAACCTCATAATAGGTATCGCGAATAAAGTTAATTTAGCATGTTAGATCAACAAAACCAGCGAAAAAAAAACAGCTGTTCCATACATTAACTGCCAGGTGGATATTCTATTTTGTATCGATCAGCCGATTTTTATTCACGAATTATGATCACCTATTATGAGGATTTCGGGATGTACGAAAGAAAATGACGGTTTATTTAGCTAAAATACAAAACTAATTAGGTATTTTTAGCTAAAATTACCTATTAATATTTCTATATGTACCTTTACGGAATAAAGCACTTTTTGTTGTACTGAACCCTAAAATCTAAGCCATGAATGTGAAGCGGTTGTTGAGCAATTACCGTGATTAGGTTTAGATACATTTTTATTAGAAATTAATTATTGCAAAAAACTTACATAGTTTTCCAAAAACTCCGTGTGCACATTCTTGGCGGCGAATGGTGCTGCTGCTATCCGGTGCGCAGGGGTAGCGACGGCTACTGGCGCGGCAACGTGGGCGACGGGTGCGGCGGTATACTGGACACCGGCTCCGGAAGACGAGTAATGGGCAGAACTTGCCCCGGAACTGGCATAGTGTGATGCACTTGATCCAGTAGCGTACTGAACCGCAGGTGATGAGTACTGCGTGTACGTTGTGGGCACAGAGTATTGAACAGCTGGAGCGGCTGCTACATGGGCTACTGCAGGTGCCGCGGCGTATTGTGTCACTGATGTCACTTGAGGAGCTGCGTAATGAGCGACTGCTGGAGCAGCGTATTGGGCGACCGCTGGAGCAGCGTATTGAGCAACCGCCGGAGCTGCATATTGAGCGACTGCCGGAGCGGAGTACTGAGCTACAGCCGGAGCTGAATACTGGGTAATGGCGGGGCTGAAGTACTGAGAGGAAGACGCCAAATTAGATCCGCTTGACGCATACTGGGCAGCAGCATTAGCTTGATGGTATTGTGCTACGGTAGGGGCTCTCAAAGCTGGAGATGTAGCATAACCGGTTGAAGGTGCTGCATAAACTTGCGAAACTACTGGTCCTCCATTCTGAACGGTGCTGTAAGAGTTTAGAGATGCCTTCGCTGCCGAAGTTGCTATTCCGGCTGATTGTTGCGATATTAAGTTCTGGACTGTATAAGTTGTCTTAGCTGGGGAGAGCGAAAACTTGGCAATGAGAGGAGCGGCAGTAACTTTGGCTATGATCGGAGCTTGCGCGTAAGTAGCTTGGGGTGTCACTGTTCTTCTAGGTGCTGCCACTGCTGAGAGACCAGCCGAAGTTGAATATCCGTGCACTTCATTGGCTGCAGATGAGGCGTAGTTCGAACTCACGAGTGAAGATGATTGGTAAGCGGTGGCTGGGGCAGCGTATGCTATCTTTGGGGCAACAGCTTGGTAGGCTAGTCCAGTCGAATATCCTGCGTTAGCGTAACCGGCGTTGGCGTATCCTGCGCTGGAGTATCCCGCGCTGGAGTAGCTTGCAGCAGGGAGGTACGTGGCAGGGGGCGACGGCAGAGACTGCGTGTACACAGGCGCAGCTACTTTGACTCCAGCTGTGGATAATTGGACAGCTGGTGCAGGGTACGAGTAGCCGGCATCACCACAGTTCTGTAGTTTTTGTGCTTGAGCCACGTGGTAGTTGAGGTCGGGATCGTGGTATGCTAATACCGAGGTCACAGCCAATGTGACTGCGAAAATTACCTGAAAAAATGCATAGTATGATAAGTAAGTATTCTGAGAATATTTTTATTTGATGAAATAAAAGGAATATTATTAATTTTGTATTTTTAATTTATATTTTAAGTAATTAAAATATACTAACCGACTTCATTCTAATTGGTTGCTTAATAAGAATGTTAAATCATGAAATTATTTTGGAGTTAGCATTGATATTGGCCAAGGTGTATTTGCCAAACTTGGGCGTCAGTCGAAATGAGAGCAAACTCAGACTGCAAAGTCTTATATAGCGATCTCATATGTGTAAGAACGGGTCATACTTTTTACGTTCGCCGCGGCAGTGGGCGCGGTCCGTGTGTGTTCACTACTGCTGTAACAAATGTTTATGGACCATACAATAATATAGAGCTTTAACCAATAAACGACTCTATATACCGATTACCCTGATTTGATAAACCAATTAAACTTTTATACCTACTTAAAGGAATGTAGGTAGGTAGGTAAGAATTACAAAAGCTTTCACGTAAGTATCTACTTTTATCTTTTATAGTCGTAATAAGCTCTACGTTTATAGCTATAGTTTGTTTATATGTATACCTAGCTAGAAAGCACTTACAAGAATTTGTGTGTTCTTTTGTTTTATGCGATGACCTACACTAACACTAAATTAATTGACAGCAACAGTATAAATAGTACAGGACGACGTATTCTGTATTCTTAAATAAAGTTTCATTTCAGCAAAGTTTTAATATGCATAAGTAAGGAATGCTTTCATGTAAGTAGGTTTCAACGTTTAGCCGATACCAATAGAGATTTTTCTTTCCATTTATTCGAAAAGGACGATTTGATTCGCCATTTAGTTCACTCAAAGCTGGCGTTATATTAAGTAGGTAAGAAAATTTTAGCATAATTAGCGGGGAGTAGGTAATGAGTTTTCAATTCTCTTTATAAGTAGATCATCAATAATAAATAATAATAACAATAAAATACTTAATAAAAATTGTTTGTTTCTTTTAGCCTTATCAATCTTATTAATATACAGCGGCTAGTGCCTCCTTTAAAGCTTAAAACCGGCCAAGTGCGATTCGGACTCGCCCATAAAGCGTTCCGTAGCAAGTAAGATATATGGAAGGTAAATGGCGGTTTACGGTTTATAACGTATTAAAACTAGATCTAGACCTAGTCCAAACCAATTTTGTAACATCACTTATTTTTTATTAGTTTTATATTTCATTTATTATAGAAGTTAGAGGGTTACGGGGGACGGGACACAATTTACCACTTTGGGAGCGTCTCTTGCACAAAGTGTTGTGTCAAGAAAAAAATGATGTTAAAATATCAACATCATTTTAAAAGACCTATCTATAGATACCCCACACGTATACTTAGGTTGAAGGAAAAAAAAATTGAGTTTCAGTTACCAATTTACCAAGTTTCAATAGTATAGTTCTTATAGTTTCGGAAAAAAGTGGCTGTGACATACGGACGGACGGATAGACATGACGAATCTATAAGGGTTCCGTTTTTTGCCATTTGGCTACGGAACCCTGAAAAGGCCTGTGTCAGGAGACACCGCTTTTCATTAACTGAATAACATTAACTATAGGTTGTCTAACAATAGGTACTTTACTTACTTATCAACATTTTCAATTTCTTAATGCTCAGTACTAAAGAATTCAAATGTAGTACTAAGATAGCCCATAGTGTCTATTTTCTTATACCTAGTCACGCCGCCGCGCCAGCTGACTGAAAAAATAAAGAAATCGAATTAAAAACGCGCTAACTCCAGCCCCCTGTTTTCGATCGTTTTCAGAGAGTTAGAAATTCATGACTTTGTTTTGTAAAATGAGTTCTTCTAGTGCCAGTGGAAGTACCTATAGAATTAACTCCTTAAAGCATTAGAACTGACGTAAGAAATGTGATGCATAATATGAGACGCTTATTATTTATCACCACTATGAGTTGATGAAAACTAGAGTGTAGGTACTTTGATCCCGCGTTACGTTCAGGATTCTACCAAATATTCCCTCGTCACGCTCGCAATTCGACTCTAGAATCCCTTAGCTCAGGTTTAAAAAAGCGCCTTCGGAGTAAAAAAATATTTCGCTCCGTTATTTGCTGACATGTTGTCTTGTATAACGCCATATTTAAGGTGACGGGTAGGGCAAACTAGCGACACCAATCGATTTTAATTTTTAGCTACTAAACCAGTTCTATTTCAAACAATTTGGGGGTCACAACCTCTCGGCAAGCATTTATACTATTTATTAAATAACCATGCACAAATGTTGGGGCAGTTTTTGTACGCGATAAATTTATTCACGTCAACATTTGTGCATGGTTATTTAATAAATAGTATAAGTGCTTGCCGAGAGGTTGTGACCCCCAAATTGTTTAAAATAGAACCGGTTTAGTAGCTAAAAATTAAAATCGATTGGTGTCGCTAGTTTGCCCTACCCGTCACCTTAAGATCGGCGGATCAAAATTACTAGAGTAAGTACTTACTTAAAGCCTTTAATAAAATTATCTCATGTGACACCGATAGGTAGAGTTAATTTATCAGCCGCTTAAAGATCTTATGAAACTAATCCTTTAGATGTTAATGTATTTGTTGCATATCGCAATTAAATTTATTGGACGACTGCAAAAGTAGACAGAAGTTTAGTGAAAATATGTTGCGAAAAAAAGCGTAGGGGTAGCTCCGACTAGCGCCATCATTTCTTTTTAAATTTATTTTGATCATTTTGATTTGATAAGTTTATTCGTCGTGTGTTATTAGTGACCACTCTTGTGATATACTTTCGGTAATTGTACTCATTACCTTATTATTATTATTTGTTAGAAATGGGGTGAGCCCTGCGTCTCATAGCCACTGCGACCAGTAGATGATCTATTGTGGCAGCCCCATAACCTATTACAGCACCTCATGTAGCTCCAGTTCCAGGATAAACCCGAGAATGGAGCTGATGGGGGAGCTTTTGATCTCATCTGCTGAGATCATGTGTGCTGCTAGGTGCCGGTTTCTGCACCGGTGCAGCGCACCGGTGCGGTGCAGCAACTCATTACCTTATTAAAAGCATTAACGATGAGTAAGTTTTTTAAAATGTATTTTATGTGATAAATAAATCCTATACTTATATTAATTTTGTATTTTTAGTTTGTTTGGGATCAACAAATTTAAGTGCATTGTTCTATTTGGTTGCATCATAAGAATATTAAATCATGAAACTATTTCAGAGTGTTGTTGATTTTGGATCTATGTGGAGTAAAACCGGGGAGGCCTATGTCCAGTAGTGGGCGTTTATTGGCTATCATTTAAGCCAATAGACGCCCACTGCTGGACATAGGCCTCCCTCATGATGATGTTTTGGTATGGTAACTTGTAAGAACATCATAAGTCTCAAACCAGGAGATATCATTTATTTGAACATTTTAAACTTAGCACAATATCTGATAAGAATCTAATGGCGCTAGTGAACTAAAGAAGCCAATTTAAGCTGCATAGATATCATCTATGCAGCTTAAATTGGCGCGCGGTTAGATAAAAGTATACACGGGTAGTTAAATGTGACGCATCGACGTAAACCGGATCTATTTTTAACAATTTCGGAACTCAGACTCTCGGGAAAGTACTTTTTTGTCTGCTTTTGTACTCGAAATTAGAATTACCGCCAAAAACGGCAACTTGTGGCGTTAATCCAAATTTCGATTGCAAAAACAGATCAAAAAGTGATGATGACAATGATTAAATAAATAGAATAAATTTTTGCTTAGAGACTGGAGCTTCGAAATTGTTTAAAATAGATCCTAACTAACTAAAATTTTAATCGATTGAAGTCGCTAGTTACGAGTCGGCTTAAAGAACTTATAGTTTGATCGTCGTGACTTTATTTGTCCATGATGATTACCTACCACCGATTTACAAAGAGGATATAATTATTGTATTTGTCAATAGAACAAAATATTGTACCTACTCATTTTGTTTTAAGCTCGACTGGTTTTTAAATGCTGCTCTGCTATGCTTGCTTTCAAATATTTACATAAAGAAAATTATCTACATACATAAAAGGAGAACTGAGTGACTAAGGTGGGTATTAAGTGATTAAGTGACTAGGAATGCACCCCAAACCCCAAACAGCCCAAACTACTGACCTTGAAATTTGGGAAGTGGATTTCATTAATAGTGATAACTAAGAAGGGATTTTTGAAAATTCAACTCTTAAGGGGGTAGAAATGGGGTCAACCCATTTCCAGTTTCGCAGTTTATATGAAAGACCGCCATCTTTGATGTTAGAAATGTGAAAATTGGTATTCAGACTAATAATTTGAAATAAAAAGTAACCCATTTAACGTTTTTTGAAAATCACCCTTAAAAGGGGTAAAATAGGGAATGAAATGCTATTATGGGCGTTTAGCTGTTTTAAAGTAAGAATCTTGAAAATCGCTATACGTTCTCCTTATTTTAAACCAAGACAAAGTTGTTTTAAAATTTTTATAAATTCAACCCTTAAGGGGGTGAAAAGGAGGTTTGAAGTTTGTATGGAAGTCCGTCATCTTTGATCTTTGGAAAGTGAAAATTTGTATATTTACGTATAATTAAAATAATAAGTAATTCACTAAAACGTTTTTGAGGGGGTAAATTAGGGGATGAAATGCAGTATGGGTCATTACACAGTTTAAAAGTTAAAGTCTTAAAATTGATGTTTGGGCACCGGTTATGAATAAAAAAGTTATTTTTAAATTTTTTACCCCTAAGGGGTAGTTGCGCGGGTTTCAAGTTTGAATGAAGACTTATAAAGACTAAAACTATGTGAGTAACGCCGCGGGCGTAATCTAGTTACAAATAAAGAATCTGAATATCATTGTATTTCATTGGACGATATGAGATAAGATAGTAATTTCCTCAGGGATTTATTAGTTCGGATTCAAAGGCACATCTCCTATTCGAACGTATATGAAATGAAAGCAGAATGCTTTCTTGTTGAAGAGTAAAAACAAATTTAAAGGAGCGAGCAAACGTCATTCTCCTAGACCTTCCTGAAGTACGTGTCAGTATCCGTCCCGGATATCCGTAGGAGGCTGATAAGCAAACGGATCATCTGAAAGCAGTGCACTGTAAGGTTATCTGCTTGCTTGCCTCCCTTTCCCTTAGAAGAATCGGTCAAGAGCAAGTAGGCTCATTTTATTTTATAAATATAAAATATAAAAATGTCTTTATTCAGTTTAAGTCCATACAGAACATTTATGTATGTCAAATATTATGTAATCTACCGCTGATTGATTTTATTGATATAATGTATCCTTTACAGATAACCTTAGACAATTTGAATTGTCTAAGCAGATAACAGTTAATAAGAGATCAAGACATTTGTATAAGAAGCTTAATACATAACTATTACCCAAAAGCATACCTACATCCCTGACATGGGTAAATTAAAATAATTTTTTTTATTAAAAATTTGTGTTACACAATAGTGCCTTAAACGCATCATCAAAGGGTCCACCCCTATTGTAGGTATGAGAACATATTACAATGGTTAATTTATCGTAAACGTATGGTATAGTTTTAACGGCAAGTATGCTAAGAGTTAGTACCTAGTTATGACAGAAGGATAGACAGACATCAAAGTGATCCTATATGGGTTCCTCGTTTATCTTTTGAGGACCAAAACCCTCAAAAACAAAATAAAATTACGTTGTAAAGTTTCAACATACATTTATTTTGTTTTTATAGATAGCAGGGGACATAGTTAGCCATCTAGTGAATAACGGCCATTCATAGTAAGTACGTACCTACTAAAAGTTCCTTTACATTGCACGATTACATTGACGTTTACATGCGTCGTGAATTTACTTTCAAAACCTTATTCAATTTGCTGTTCACATGATGAATGGCTTCCAGCCTCCAGTTCATAATTAAACCTAGGTATATGTCAATCATTTTAACATCTGTTTAAAAGTGTTAATTTTCTTAAGAATGGAAAAGGGTGTGTAGCTTATATTTGTATTAATTTTAGAATTAGGAAATCGTCTCATGATTTCTTCAGGTGTATCATTGTTTTTAAGTAGGAATAATGTATAATTCAATTATATTTCTTATGCGTGTCGTCGTGTGATTTATAAAGCATAAGATGGATAAGTCATCTAATTGTGATGTTTTTTCTCACGTTAATTGGGGAGTGGGTAATTAAGACACGGTACCTAACAGAAGGCCCTTATTAAGTAATAATGCAATCACATTAAGTTGCCTCTCACGTTGTGTCGTGTTTGATCATTCGTCTACGGATTAGATAAAAGGCGAGGTAAGTACGCATTTTCCTCAATACTCGTAAGAATTGCGACAGGTCAGTCACTGCAATCAGTCTTTCTCTAATCGATTCTCATAGTAATGTATAACTAGTTCAAGCCTTTTTTTATTCTGGGCAATGCCTCATTATGCATACTCTCCTGCTGAGGAGCATGCGGATTATGTCGGGCTCTCCTCTGGCGAGGGCTTCTCCCAGTGAGAAGCCAGCCAGAGGCATACCGACTAAAGTTCAAGCAGGAAGAATCTTACTTCACGTCCTTCCCCAGGCTGTGGGCCCACATACACTGCGGACCCGACCCTGCCTCCGACAAGCTGGGAGGAAATTAATTCACGCCTGCCATCTAATATCAAACTAGGGAATTTTCTAAATTATGAGCGTAAGAAAATCGCTCGATATAGGTAATATTTTATCGATATCGATAATTTAATTTTCTTTTTCCTAAATTTAAATATAGTAAATTTCAATAGAAATGGATCCATTAGGTAGATTATATTAACTATAAATATTAAATTCTATCAAAGTAATGTATTCGAGTTTAAAATTATTTATGTCCAGCCTACAGGATATTCAAGCAGTGGTAAGTTATGGATTTACGCAAATCTGGTGACTGTGTTGGTTGGCATTCCTCAGTTTATGAGCGGGAGGATAAGAATTCTCGTAGATTTTGATCCGATCTAAAATATTATAGCAGAATGATAGTGCAAATTCAGGAACGTTGCATATGGCGGAGTGCTACAATAAATAAACAATCTACTGGGCTACGACATGCTACGGAAGCTTTGATAAGCTCTATACCCGTTCTCTTAAGGTGACGGGTAGGGCACACAAGACACGCCAATCGATTTTAATTTTTAGCTACTAAACCGGATCTATTTTAAACAATTTCGGGGTAACAATCTTTTGGCAAACACTTATGCTATTTATATAATCAGACAAATGTTGGGTAAGTTTTTGTACGCGAAAAATTGATTCACGCCAAAAGCGGCCACTTTTGGCGGTAATTCGAAATTCGAGTGCAAAAACAGACCAAACAAGTTAACTATAAGTATTAAATAAATAGTAAAGGTGTTTGCCGAGAGATTGTAACTCCGAAATGGATTAAAATAGATCCGGTTTAGTTAAAGCTAAAAATATTAGATAAAAATTAAAATCGATTGGCGTCTCTATTGTGCCCTACCCGTCACCTTAAGGTATAGGTGTATAGTTGGCTTGTTTGGTCCACTGGTGTTTAATTTTTATTAATAATTCTGATGAATTTGATATGCGAAAAAAAACACTGGTATTTAGTGAAAATCTCCTTTTTATGTTTTAGGTGGCATTTTAAAACTATAGGATTAGGCACACAAGAGTCCGCCACGAAAGAAGTCCCGTGGAAAAACATGGAACTGAAATTTGAATTTAGAATGTTGATGGTGACTCAAGAGCGCTTTTCATGGGAGTTCTTTCGTGGCGCGGACTCATTCATTTTAATGTGATAAATGGCAGCGAGCAGACAGATTATCTATGGTAACACCGGTGGATTCACAAGTGCGGTACCATCAAATAAATTCCTTTCCCCTGGATTGGACCTCCGGTACCTATCTTCACTCAATACATAGTGCAGGAGCTGTTTTGGGTGGGTGGGTGTCGGTTCACCCTGTTTCATTAAAAATGGATGTCTTTTAAGATTGACGACGGATTGCACCCTGCGACCGTTAAAGTCGTAAACTTAAATTGTCATTATATCTTTGAAGACATTTTTACAAGATAAGATACACTTAAAATTTCGTCTCGTGTTCAGGCGGGACGAATTTTAAGTGTGTTATTTACTTAAGAATAAATTGCAAAAGATGGCTATAAAAAATCAACTAAAGATTAGATACCTGCAAGGTTCGGTATTTTTTTTATAGAAAGGCCTATCAGGATGACCTTACTCCGCCTGATGGTAGGCGGCCGTGAAATCCAAATATGAGGCTGACAGGTACAAAAGAACTAACAAAGTACCCATCGACTCTGCCATCCTCACCCTGATGGCCTGCTAAGATGCCGCTTCACACCCAGCCTAAAAGACCCCAGATTGTATGAAGGAGGAAACACATGAGCTGGGAGGGTATTCCGTGTCATGGTATTTATACAATGGACAAACAAATAATGATTGGTTATTTTTTAAGTTAATTTTGTATACTCTAAGTTTTTTCTTTTTCTTTGTGGTTGACGGGTGCTTGCCGGCTGAGGGTTCTTTCGATTAACACCGCTAATTTAACACAGGACCCACTTGCTGTCTACCTATGACCTTTTATTCACTGGCGTCTTGCTAGACTAAGTAGGTTCACCTTTGTACCTTGCTATTCATTATATTCTATTGTCCAAACCCTTCAACCGTATTTGCATGAACACGCGAACCATGTGTTATGTGGGGCAATTATATGCATTCTATTTTATTTATTCGCGTAACCACTGAATGGAATTTAAATGGACTTGGTAATATATTTGTTCGCATTTGTATAAAACCCGGATTGTAGCTTGAGCCTTAACATTGATTTGTGTCGGTTAAATGTCCTTATTCCTTATTCTCCATACTAAATAGTAATTAACAAATGTAGCTAATCTATGATGATTGAACAGGTAGATTATATGAGACATGCGTTATCTCAGGCTTCGACCATTGTTTTGTCATTATTCTGCCAGAATGGTCAAATGGACTTGTCAAGTTAAACAGTGAATTTATTAGCAAAGGCATGGATTTATAAGGTCAGGTTTTCACGACATTTATTGTTCCCCATATCCTTATCTGTAACTATTTCCCAGGTCAAAGTTCATCTACTTACTAGGTTACGGTATTGTAGATATCAAATTGGAATTCTTAACTACGCCCATATATTGTGGTAAATCTATTACAGCCCACCCTAATCTCCATCAGCAGAGTGTAGGACACGCTGTTAGTCTGTCCAGCTGACAATTAATCAATCAATTTAGTATCCGCAAATACCTAGCATTAGAGAGATGTTTTATGACTGCAACTGATTTCAATTTAACATGACGTAAAATGGTACGTAGAGGTACCTACCTAACATTAATAAATATGTACCTACTTACACAACACAAGTAATAAAATGTCAATTTCAATTTAGAAAGATGTTTAAAAAGCCGGCCAAGTGCGAATTGACTCACGCATCGACAGTTCCATCATCCACTCAAAGTTATCGATTATATCTAAGTATACGAAGCCAAATTTCCGCATTTTTAATTTTCCGCAAGCAATACCTTTTTCAATTTCTCTAATTGGTTTTTCATGACCTTTTTTAGATTATGGCGGACAAACGAGCGGTTTTTGTAAAATCATAGTTATACAGTATATACTATTTGCGGGTTTCTCGAATATATTCCGGTTTTTTGGTTTCCCGTTCAAACCAATTCTCATTGAGTCTTTTTTATTAATATTTTACACTTTTTCATTTTTGAACATGTCTGCCTATGAAACGTAGGTAGGAAAACAAATGTCACTACATTGATCTGACTAGAAATAAAACTGCCTACCGTATTTCAGACGTTCTACCCTACGTTTGAACAGCAACCCTAAGGTACAACAAGGTCCCGGGTTCGATACTCAGGCTGGGCCAAAAATTTGTACCAAAATTCTAAGTGTCAGCCCGGTGTCATCAGGAAGTTTTGTACCCCTGTGCCTCGAAAGTACGTTAAGCCGTTGGTCCTGCACTCGATTCCCCTCCGGTCGTGTCACACGGCTGTTCCATCAGATTACCAGAGTAACGGAATAGAGAATGCCCTTGTGTTTGCGCACACATTTGAGCACTATCGTATATCCTGCGTACCCGTTCATGGCTGATTGGCTGCCATAGCTATAATCAGTTGGAGGACGTCGATTACATAAATAAGTTATTCACTCTTCACATATCAATCTCCTTTGGCAGTATCAACATTTACCGCTGGGCAAAGCTCTTTTAGTAGTATCACCGACACAAAAGCTCTTTGACTCGGGCCGATTCGATTGGTCGCATTCGGAATAATTGCTTATGAATACTTTTGTATCGTTGCAATCCTATTTCCACATGCGTGTGTTCCAGTGAGCAATTTACGTCGCTCAAAAGAGGTTACGTTGGGCCGGTCCTTGCACAAGGCAAGCCCCTAAGCTCTTTGCACCATATGCCGCATGCAAATTGCGACACGTACGTGCTATATGTCTCAGACAGGGTTTAAAACACTTATAAATTAATTCTAGAATACCACCCGTGATCTAGTTAATTGCCATGAAAATTGTATGGAGCAAACAAGCTATTAAATCCACATGAGATTGTGCGCAATTTTAAACACCCTGGTCATATAATAGCTAAGCCATGTTATACTACTAAAGACAGTAATTAGACAATCTTAAGTAAAAATCTCTTGATGTTTTACATACTAAACAGAAGCAAAGTATTCAGCTGTCATTCACATTATCTACTTGTACAGGAAAGGTCTGCTATTTTTTTAAACGTCTACCTTAACCTCCTATGGGCGAGACAGCAGACACAATAGAAAATCAATCGTTTTTGGCTTCAAAAATGACGTTGGGCCTTACAACCTTAAAACTAAACATATAAAGACTAACCGGAGACAACGTGGGTATACAAGCATCTGACTTGGTCCTAAAGGCGTTACTTGACGACAGGAGAAGATATTCAATTTATTAGCAATAGAATACTTTAAACAAGTGCTTATTGTAAATCAGATACTGACTTCTGTTACAATTTAGAACCAAAAAATTGGAAACATGAAACGGAAATTTCTCTATAAGGCACAAGTTTGGCCTCATATGGAATACTGCTCCCATCTCTGGGTTGGTGCGGTGCACCTCAGTACCAACTTCTACAACGTAGGGCTGCTTGAATGGTCGGTGACTTGACTCTCTCTAGTCGATTTGATACTCTAGCATTGCGGCGGGACATAGCTTCCCTCAGCATTCTATACCGCATCTATCATGTGGAGTGCTTTGAGGAACTGTTTGATCTACTCCCTGCAGCCGAATTCTCACATCGAACCACTCGCAAGCGATTGTCATTCCATCCTCATCATCTCGATGGATGGCGGTCTTATACTGTGCGTTTCTCCCGGAACTTTCTACCACGTACCTCAGTTCTGTGGAACGGTTTGGCTGCAGGAGTATTTCCGGACGGCTACGACTTAGGTACCTTCAAGAGAAGAGCGTACTCTTTTTTAAAAAGGCCGGCAACACATTAGTGATCTCTCTGATTTCACGGATGTTCATGGGCGGCGTTGATTACTTTCCATCAGGTAACTCGCTTGTTCGTTTTTCCGCCTCTAGTATAAAAAAAGAAAAAGATTTATTACATGATTTCTCAGTACAAATGGCTCTGTATATTTTATCAGCCACATCGTGTCTTAAGCTAAGAGAGAGTCTATCAATCATGCGTGTACTTACCCTATGCAACCAGGTCTGTATCTATACTAGCCATATGCACTGGCCATTTAGCTAAGTATCTACATCATTATCTTATGCGAAACTGCAAACTGCTTACACAATAATGTTCATAGTATGGGAAGATGGGACGCAGTCTCTTCTTAATTAGCTTTTAGTTTCTTCATGTACTAAATGTGAAGTCTGGGTACCTATGTGCTACGGATATTATCGTAACTAGTAAATAATGTTAAATTATAAATGGGACGGTCACACGCTGTTTTAAAGGTTCCCAGGCACTCCTTAGAAATATTATGGTTCTACGTCTTACCAAAGTATTTAAACTTACCTTCATAGATTACCTACCTACACAACTGCACACACATAATTGGGTTATATAATTTTTACAAGCTATTTTAACTTGAATTTCCTTATTGGTGCTTTATATGACAAAAAATATGTAACATAGGTCTTTTTTTTATGACATAGGCGGCAGACGAGCAGACGGATCACCTGATGGTAAGCGATTGCCGCAGCCCATGGACACACACAACACCAGTGGAGTCCCAAGTTCGCTGCCAACCTTTAAACTCCCCTTTCCCCCCATATGGGCCTCCGGTACCCTCACTCACGCAGCAAAACACAGCACGGTGCTGCTTCACGCCGGTTTTCTGTGAGGCCGTAGTATCACTCCGGTCGAGCCGGCCCATTCATGCCTAAGCGTGGCTCTCCCACGGTTAAAATTGTCGCATTATCGTGGTATTCAGCAGTACGAGGTAGGTACATATTTAATTTTAATCAAATTCTAGGTGCCCAAAGATATACCTACAAAAATTCGTAGAACGTGTATCCGTTCTATTAACTGCAGTACTTTTCAGTATTTATACCTAAGTAATTTATTCTTGATTCATTAAGGTTTTACTAAGTAGTCTATATGCTCCTATTCGTAACATCCTGGTTGATTTATTAATTTATTCGAGTGATTTGTTGACATATGTAAGTACCTATATGAATGTTCACCAGACTTGCCAAAATGAATATCATGGTTCAAGCGTACCCTGGGCTCCGAAGCGAAAGGTTTCGACGCCATCGGGAATGAAACAAGAGATGACAAATACATGTAAATATGTCAATTCACTATCATATGTATTCATGTACGCACCTACTTAAGAATCTCCATAAGTTCTCGAAGAAGTCTGGCTGTCACAGCCTTAACACCAGAAATAAGCACAGACTTGCCGTTCCAAATATCAGGCTCCATAAGGTCGGCAGTTCGTTTATAGGATTGTGCGTAAAAATGTTTAATAACCTCAGGTTATTTATTGACTTGCTCACACATAAGTTTGAATTGTATATAAAAATGTTTAATGAAAAAAGGTTATTATAAAATAGACATATTTAGGGACATATCAGTAACATAAAAATTGTACTTTATTTCTAAGTTAATGGTGAAATTTTATAAAACATTTTTTTTAAAAGAGTAACTGATAAGTTTCTTGCTGGTACTTATCTTCTTGGCGGAAAATTATATTCCGAACCAGTGGGAAACATGTTGACATTCATATGAGGATAATAAACCATTGTAAAAAAGTTGGCGATTAAAAAGAGTAACTGGCGAGTTTCTTGCCGGATCTTCTCGACCAGAAACAACTTTCCGAGCCGGTGGTAGAATCGCATTATGTTTATTTATTTCTTTAGTATATTTTATGTATCAACATATATATGTATTAACATGTAAATTATACATAAGTACTTATAAATAGTTTTAAGTCAGTCAAATGTATGACGATTTGTAAGTGCTGTGTACAAGCCTATGCAAATAAAGAATTATTTGAATTTGAAATAAAAAATTTGAATTCATAAGTGTTATGTATGGACCTAAATGGAATAAACTATTTTCATTTTTCATTAATTTTAGGATTACGTTAAGCTTTTAAGTAATCCGCTAGCAGTGTTGATTGTTATTGTGCATGACCACTATAACGTGTTATGGTATAACGAATGGCACTCTCAATCAAGATTGCTAATCAATGCTTTAGGCAGTGTTTGTTTTATTGACTAGTTCTGTAACGTGGACCCATGTGTGATAGTTTACGTAACGTCCTGTAGCGCGAGCGGGTAGGGACGGCCGGAGATATGTCGATGTCAGCAAACGATAATATGTTGGCAATTAGCTTAGGCATATCGATATCGGCAGCCGTAACCGTAATCGGTTGCAGAATAGGTATATACATATATATATACACTCCATAAATATTCTCCAACCGATTTGTCTATCTCCGATCCGATCGATCTGTCTTTAAGTTTTTTTCTGTCACTACAGAGTACAACTCAGTAGTGATAGTGGCATATCGACGATGATGCGCCGATACCTCCTATCTTACAAGATTTTTCGAGAAAATTACTTCCTTATGTCATTGGTGTTAAGATTAAATAATAAATAAATATTTCACGACATCACATACATTGATCTGACTCCGAGATAGGTAGCTGAAGCACCTGTGTTACGGATATTAGAATCAACAGTGGGATTACAAATATATACATTTAATACTCTTCTTTTGTGAATACATACTTGTAATACATAGCAAACACCCAGACCAATACAAACAAACATGTTCATGCACACAAATGTTTGTACTGTACAGGGATCGAACCCGCAACCCTTGTATCAGAGGCAGCGTTCACTACCACTGTTCCAATCGAGTCGTCAAAAGATTGATTATTAATGTCAGTTAATTTGTTAGATAGGAGGTATTGCCACATCATTGTCGATGCCTTTTCTATAGAAAAGGGCGTGAATTTGATTGATTTATTCACGATTTATGATACTCGACTTGGCAAATGTTTTTTATCGTCTTTTAATTTAATTTATGTATATTTATCTAAGTACCAAGTGTTCATCATAAGTATTCATCTACAAAAAGTTCGTACTTTCTAAGACTAAAAATTATCGACAGTTTTTTTTAATTTTCGCGTTAATTATAATCTAAAAATCATCGATGTTATACAACATCCCTAACGTGAGATGCTTAAAACTAATTGAACGAGTAAATTTGTATTTATTGTGTGTGCAAGGCCGATTCAGTGGATGTAATTAAGTTAAGCTGAGAGACGGAAAAGTGGACTTACTCATTTTAGTGGTCACCTTGAATATTTTCAAGTTTAATCGGCGATAAGTCCATTACAATTTAATTACTCGTAATATATTATTATTGTGAAATGGTTACGTAGGAGCCAGTTGGGGCGCGCTATTCTTTTTTTTATGTGATAAGTGGCAGACGACGGATTTTTGATAATAAATTCTAATTACTAGAAATTTTTCTTTTTTAGGTAGTGAGTAAAAATTAATGTTTGTTTTTAGAATTAACCGCTAGGCGTTTGGCGTAGGTATGCCATCAACACAAGCATTTTACCCACAAGTTAAAAATCTGGTGAGCTCATAGTGTAAAGAGAACCTTTGTATAGGAATCAACGAAAGTAACACATCTACTTTTGTATAATAATAATAATAATTCTCACAACATCTCATACGTTGACTTGATTCCGTACTAAGTAGCTTAAGCACTTGTGTTATAGATATCAGACAACAGAGGAACACAAATATATACTTAAATACATATATTACACCCAGACATTGAACCAACACAAGTGTTCATCGCACAAATGTTTGTCCAGGGTGGGGATCGAACCCACGACCTTTGGCGTAAGAGGCAGGGTCACTACCAATTGCGCCATCCGGTCAGTCAATAATTAAATCAAATATAACACCAGCGTATTTTATAAACCACAATTTCTACAATAAATATTTATTACTATTACTTCCAGTACAAATAAAAGTTATTTAAATAAAATTAATGTTTGTCATACTATACAGAAATTGTTTATCTTCGAGTTTCCTCAATTCCCTAGGTTAGTATCGCCCTATTTAATTGAATGACTTATTTTAAGAGACACTAAAACATTCATGATTGTATCTAGACACGAGCAAATTAGAAAAATAGCTATTCGATCGTATGTTCTCGAAACGCTTGTGATTTTCAGTTAGCAAAATCAAACTCGCATACCGTTTATAAATACATGTAATTTAACAGTTTAGATTAGGTACAATTTACAAAATAGTTTGCCAGAGGGTATTTTCAACACATTTCATCTCAATCAGTGTAAGACATTGTAACATAAATAACATCCGCTTGTAACATAATGGTAATTAAGTGCTACCATTAATGATGTCTCGCAGTCCTTCGGTGTTTCTTTACAAGAAATTACCGTATTAATTGTAAATATCCGGTGACAAGATCAAAAAGGCAATTTGGTCAGTTAAAATTTATTAAGTTTAAACTGATCGATTGCTCTGAAACCGTATCGTATTTGCGTAAGACACGGGTACATGTCTCTGAACGATACCATCGATACTGATGGCTTCAGATTGTCTGACTCTGATGGCTGTCGCGATTGTATCCGAAACGGTCAGGTCGCGACCCATATATTATAAATCGTTCTATTTCGAACAAAAGACCTGTAGAATGAAACAGCATTAAATGATTAATCATGCCACTTATTCAGATTGACGCTACGTTCGGTGGATTCGGTGATAAGTTAGTCCTGTCACCTTTTAACCTTTGAAGGATAAAGTACCTTTCAAAAATAATATTAGTACTTATTGGTAACTTAACACTAAGAAATCTAATGATACAATCTACAGATCTACTTAGCAATTATTCCTTGTGACCTCAATAGATAATAATGGGCTTAGGTGCTTAAAATAGATAATAAACGAAATGGATTGTTATGCTTTAAGGTACGATTGCAGAAACATTGAATAGCTAAATTGGTTGGACCCAAGACGTTGCCTTTTTTGTTTTAAAAAGGTTTACTCAATACTATCAGAAGATCGTACCTTATAAGTGATTTGGACAATAAAAACGTGACGTTGACACATTGCATTACCAAAAAAACTATGCTGATAGATCAAAGAGCAGTAGTTGTATGAGTGTTGTGTAAAAGAAGATTAGGAACGCGTGGTTCCACAATTGATTTAAATCTCGCCCACGATTCAGCTACCTACTTACTTTTGTATTATGAGATAAACTTCATAATCGCTAGGTTACTTGTCTGTTGTTTCACAAGTATCTACTCAAATTTGAAAGAAATAATAGAAATCTTTCATAGTTTTCTCCATTTTATGCTCCGTAGAATAACTCTGGTAGAAATTAGGAGCTACTGAGTTTTTTTTATGTCATAGGTGGCAGACGAGTAGACGGATCACCTGATGGTAGGCGATTGCCGCCGCTCATGGATACCCCCGACACCTGTGGAATCACAAGTGCGCTGCCAACCTTAAGCCCCCTCAGGATTAGGCCTCCTTACCCTTACTCACGTAGCGAAACACATCACAGTGCTGCTTCACGCCGGTTTTCTGTTTCGGTGGTATCACTCCGGTCATGCCGGATCATTCATGCCGAAGCGTCTCTCCCACGGCTTAAATTTACGACAAGTTAAATTTGTGCTGATAAAAATCAGCTGTTCCATACATTATTGCCAACGAATTTAATTATTGCATATATTATTGAGATTTTTCGCTTATATTGTTGATGTAACATGCCAAATGGACTTTTTCACGATACCATTTATGAGGTTTTCGGGACGTAAAGAATTGAATTGAATTGAATATCTAATTGTGATTTTAATAACCATTGCTTAGAACTACCTAGCGACACCAATTGATTTAAATTATAAGCTACTAAACCGAATCTATTTTAAACAATTTCGGAGCGGGAGTCTCTGAGTCTGTGTCTCGAAATTGTTTAAAATTGGCGTCGCTAGAGTGCCCTACCCTTCACCTTATGGGGACAATTTATTTTATACTTATAGTGAAACTGTTTGATCTGCTTTTACATTCGAGTTTTGGATTACCGCCAAAAGTGGCCGCTTTAGGCGTGAATCAATTTTTCGCGTACAAAAACGGACCCAAAATTTGTTCATGGTTGTTTAATAAATAAAAAAGAAAAAAAAAGAAAAGAAAAATATTTATTTGGAGCATTAAACTTAAGACTAATATTAAATTAAATGCTACCAAAATGGTCGCCACTCAGCATTGTGTAATTGCCTCAAAAGCAATGACGCTGGTATTCTGTGGCACCAGGAAAAGTGAGGACGCTTCTTTTGTTTCCTTTTAGTCATATTTTTAAAAATGAAAAAGTATACATATAAGTACTGAGTAAACTAGTAAAATTCTGATATATATCGAACCATTATCATTATAAAGTAGAAAGTATAAGTATTTGCCGAGAGATTGTAACCCCGAAATTGTTTAAAATAAATCCAGTTTAGTTGCTAACAATTTAAATATAGTGCTCCACCCGTCACCTTAAGTATATGGCAAGCATATTATTTCGTTGAACCCAAAAACTAATTAAAATTAAGTAATACATTTATTAACAGAATTGTAAGTTATTAACAGAATAATACCAAAGTATAGGTAGTATCTAATCTACTTTGTATTAAAAAACCTAATACCTATGCTGTGTCAATGCCACCACGACAAGTAAGTTATTATGACTAAGTTACAATAGCCTTGATCTAAAGTGTAGATTATAAAACTTAGAAAGCAGATGAATGTAAGGCATTGTGTGTTAGTAGTAAGAGGATTTAAGTCTTAAATCCGAGATTATGTACCATTGGGTGTTGTTAGAGACCATGTTGTATTAGCAAAGTGGCACTGTAAATTTACACCAAGGTGACTATATGCACGATTCGAATTGAATATCATTTGAATAGGAATTGATTTCAGTGACATCGAAGTATTTGAGAATTATGATCACAGCACAGCGCAGTTTACACGTGTGTAAACTGCCTAAGTAATGCAACGCGGCAGACGGTAGACCGTATTTGATTTATGAATGAAATTACAGAAAAATGAAACACTAAAAAGCATGAAAAGCCTTCAAAAACCACGAACTAAAAAGTGTAAAATAATATTATATAGTTTTAAACTTTCATGGTCACTAACATTAGAATAGTTAGTTAGATTTCTACCATGTACCTTATTTTTGAGATTCCGATAATTCGGCACTTGCAACAGTGCCGCAACTCAAAAATAAGGTACATGTAGAAATCTCGTAAATAACTATTCTAATGTAAAATAACATATTTAACACTTCATACACTAACATTTTATAACAGTACACTCGAGAAAAGGTGTTATTGAAGTCGGCACCTAATCCCTGTTGAATAATTGAATGAAGTATTACAAGATAGTCTTTGGCGCCGACACACCATGAGTGTTATAAAATGTTATTTGATGTGTATGAAGTGATCAAAATCTTATTTTACACTTTTTAGTTTGTGGTTTTCGAAGGCGGGTATTTTTATTTTTAAAAACTGAAGAATCACCATGAAAAATAAACTAATCTAAAAATATCCTATCTAAGTAGGTAGATATTATATTTCATATAAAAAGGTTAGTCTAGTAAAGACAGCAAGCGCCAAAAATCTCGTTTCTTCGAGCGTTTTAATACTTTAATTATCTTATTTAATTTAAAGTGTGTTGTGAAAGAGTACAAGAATGCGAGTTCGTGTTGATTGGGCCACATGTGAAATTGCTGAAATGAGTCTATAAAATTACCTTGCTGAGTGTGGCGCTAGATCCTGTTTTAATAGCTCGTCTTGTTACGTCATCTTCGATATTGGTACTACATTAAATCGCATTTTTCAGACAACATACTTAATTAAGATTGCCGTGTGGTCCCCGGCAGAGTAAAATACGCCTCACTCTTACCGAGGTGTCTAAAAGGCGACTAAGGTAAAGCTGCTGGCATGATCATCAGCACCCAGAGAAGGAAAACTCTGCATTTATATCAAAACCCTCGCCAACCCGTCTGCTAAGCGTGGTGAGTATGGTAATTACCCCTCATTTGATCGAGGGAGGCCCGTGCCCCAGCAGTGGGGACTTAAATGGGCTGACGATGATGATGATGACTTAATTAAGATAAGAAAGAAATCTGAACTTGATCAAACCAGAGATCATAATTTATATAAGCTGTGGATCACACGATTAATCTAGTACTTTATCTAGGTATTATTGCTTTCTTGAGAAGTCTATTTGGTATTTGCAAAATATATTCTTTCCATAGAAAGAGATTATCAAATAATAGAACAAAATTACTTTCAACTATGTGAACTCGAATTGTATACTATTTTTGACATGAAGAGATCATTGCTATTCTCCTCCAGGAAAAAGTTTTAGCCTATTAGAACAGATTATTAGGATGACATGAAAATGCCTACTAATTGATTAGGTACTTGCAAAATTTTCAATTATGCAAAAAAACCTTTTTATTTCACATACTTTATTCTTAGTCCCAAACCAATGTTTTTTCTTGTACTATGGAAACCAGGAACAACGAAGGTCAAACTTAGCACAAACTTAGGTCAGACTTAACACAAATATCTGTTTCACCAATAAAAAAATGTGCTGGTGCGAGTATCCAACCCTTGACCCTTGCGTCTTAAGGTGACGGGTAGGGCATACTAGCGACACCAATCGATTTTAATTTTTACCTACTAAAACCGATCTATTTTAAACGATTTACGTATTACAACCTCTTGGCAAACACTTATACTATTTATTAAATAACCATGTACAAATATCGGGTCCGTTTTTGTACGCAAAAAATTGATTCACGCCAAAAGTGGCCGCTTTTGGCGGTAATTCAGATTTCGAGTACTAAAGCAGACCCAAAAGCCAACTATAAGTATTTAATAAATAGTATAAGTGTTTGCCGAGAGGTTGTAAACCCGAAATTGTTTAAAATAGATCCGGTTTAGTAGCTAAAAATTAAAATCGATTGGGGTCGCTAGTGTGCTCTACCTGTCACCTAACCTAACCTAACCAGTGCTCAAAACACTGCGCTAAATGGGTCGTCTATGGCTTTAACGGCTAGTTTCCTTAAAGGTCCCTACGCAAACTGAAGTTTTGTCTAGATACCAACAATCAAAATAAACTATTTTATAACCAGTGGTACATAATAATAACCGAAATTAAAATTTATCTTCAAATCCTCTTAAAATAAGTCTCCACCTGTTATTATGCTAATACCTGTCGATAACATCGTATGTGTCAGCGACTAAATGATCGATGAACAATCGAGATCAATCTATGAACTACATTTCAACTTCTATTAGATAAATAAAGTTTCTTTAAACGTAACTTAAAGATATATAATTGATGTTTTGTAACATGTGCGAATTCGAACGCTTTTACGATTGATTCTGCGAAATCTGCAATAAATGTTTTCTCGTTTATTAAGTTGGGGCAGTTAGGGTTATACCTAAGTAGTAGGTACAGTACCTGTCTACTGTATCGTGTGTATCTAACTTTATAATATTGAAACTTTTTTTTTATGTGACAGATGGCTGACGAGCAGACGGATCTCATGATGGCAAGTGACAGCCGCCGCCGCCGCTCATGGACGGGTGTCCATCCGGCATTCCGGCAATACCAGTGGACAAATGCGCTGCCAACCTTTAAGCCCCCCTTTTTTAAATGTAAATAATAATAATAATAGTTTATAAATAATAATTGTTTATTCAGTAAATAAGGGCACATTACATTACATTAAAACTTAATAAATTACAATACCAGGGTTATTCATTGCCTAAACTAGGTTAAAACCTGTGGGGGACTACGGTGCGGCGGCCTCCTCGTGTGGCCCTTTCGGTAGTATTTTTGCTCTGTTTGGAGCTGCTACCGAAAGGGTCCTGGCGTCCCTGGGCAACGGCGGGTAGTAATCGGCATCGCCCATTGCTACTCGACGGCTAACAGCTGCACACACACAGGAGGGCTCCTGGAGTCGTTCTGTCGACCCCCAGTTGAGCCCCCCCGGGGCCTAGGACCGGCCTCACGGTTTAGGGCATCGGAAACCCTTCTCCTGTGGCCTTTTTTGTTCTGGGCCCGGGGCCCTGTCCGGCGTCACGCTACGCGTGATAGCGTTTTCGACGTGGGCCCCACTGGGTGGAGAGCCTTCGGGCTCAGCGGCCGTAAGGCCATGTGCTGGAGGTCCGGCGTTGGGTCGTCTAGCCAGGATGGCTCAATGTCGACCGGTGGTGCCAATTTTCTCGGCTCCGCATCCAGCGGAGTTGGGTTTTGCGGCGTTTTCATTCTGAAGCCTGTGGGTTTTATTTCCCCAACCCACTCTGCACTGCAGCCAGCAGTGTATGGGTGGGGAAGGGTACCCGCAGTCCTCCTCCCGGTGGTGTTTGCACTGCAGCCAGCAGTGTGGGCGCCATTCGGGGGGCGGTGTTTGGTGGGCCGTGGGAGAGGCCCTAGGTCCGTTGGACCGGTGTGTGGTAAGAGGCCGTACTGGCGAGCCTCTTTCGCCCTGAGCGGGTTCGCGGTGACAAGGTTCGCCCTATAGCCCGCGTTCCCGCTCTGAGAGTTTCTCCCGGGCGAGGGATGGAAACTGTCGCAGAGAGTTTAGTGGGTATACCCCTAGGAGCACCCCAGGGGAGAGCCCCACACTACCCGGCCGACTCCCAGCGGCCGGGTGTGCATAAGGCGGCGCCGACCATCGGCGCCGACGTCGGTTCCTTCTGAGCCGGCGGCATTCTCTCTGCGTTACCAAAAAAAAAAAAAAAAAAAGGTTAAAACCTGTGTTTCAGGCTATACAAATAAAGGTAAAAGATTTACTAATTCCTTACATTTAATTATAATAATAATTCTCACAACATCTCATACGTTGACCTGATTCCGTACTAAGTATGTTATTGAAAAGGAGTTTGAAGTAATTTTTACTAAGAAAAAAGTCAAAGTAGACAATACTAAAACAATATTTAGCGATTGGGCTACTAAAGGCATCTTCAAAAGCAGGCGCACTTTATTTGAATTATATGACATTAAAGCTATCTCCAATGATCCTACAATAACTGAACATGTTAGAAACTATTCCAAGCTATTTAAAAAAGTCTGCGCAATAGCAAAAGCTAATTATTTAAAAGATAAAATTAAAAATTCAAATAATAAAATCAAAGCCACTTGGAATATGATTAATAAAGAGACTTGTAAAAATACTACTCAAGACCTCAAGTACTCTTTGAAAATTGATAATAAACAACTCAACGAGGACGTAGAAATAGCAAAGGCATTTGAATCTTTCTTTGCTAATATACCTCTTATTACCACTAGTAACTTAAATTCTAGTCCTCAGCTTGCTAATTGTCTTCTTCAATCGAGTGTGGACGAGTGCCTGACTTCTTTTAGTTTCCATCACATCAACCCGGAAACTATACTTAAAACTTTTAAAGACATCAACGTAAAGAAAACAGAAGATTTGTGGGGAATATCAGTAGAAATATTAAAATATATAATAAAAATCATTGCCCCATATTTAGCTGTAATATTTAATGAATGCGTAGATATTGGTCAATTTCCAAATCTGATGAAATATAGCAAAGTTCTACCACTTTTCAAATCAGGTGATAGAAGTGACCCATCTAATTACAGACCAATATCCATTTTACCTGCCCTTAGTAAAATATATGAAAAAGTTATATTCCATCAATTATTGGGTCATTTTAATCTAAACAAATTATTGCATAATAAACAATTTGGATTTACTAAAGGCAAATCTACTACTGATGCGGGAGTTGCACTCATCAAGCACATTTTTGATGCATGGCAAAATAAGCAAGATGCTGTAGGTATATTTTGTGACCTTTCCAAAGCAATCGACCGCGTTAATCACCAAACATTATTAATGAAGCTACAGCATTACAGCCTCACAGATAGCTCTCTGAGCTTGGTACGGTCATACCTAAGTGATAGAATTCAAAAAGTCAATGTTAATGGAACTAATTCTTCTGGCGCCCTTTTACAGATGGGAGTGCCCCAGGGCTCGATATTGGGGCCCTTACTGTTTATTATATATGTAAATGACCTACCTTACTTTACTAAAAACTTGTGTGACATAGTATTATTTGCAGATGATACTTCTTTAATTTTCAAAACTAATAGACATAAAGATAACTTTGACGATGTAAATAATGCTCTCACTCAAGTGCTACATTGGTTTACTGAAAATAATTTACTTCTCAATGCTAAAAAAACTAAATGTGTCAAATTTACATTGCCCAACGTAAGACAGGTCAGCACTAGGATTAATATGAATAGTCAAAATGTTGAAGTAATTAATTCTACAGTATTTCTAGGCGACACGTTAGACTCAAAATTACAGTGGGGTTCTCATATTGCAGCCCTGGCAGGGAGACTTAGTTCGGCTGCATATGCAGTCAAAAAAATAAGACATCTAACCGATATTGAAGCAGCCAGACTTGTGTATTTCAGTTATTTCCATAGCGTTATGTCTTATGGTCTGCTGTTATGGGGCTCTGCGGCTGATATTCAAGCTGTTTTTGTGCTACAGAAACGAGCTGTCAGGGCCATATACGGACTTAGACCACGAGACTCGCTTAGAAACTTGTTCAAAGAAATTAACATTTTAACATTAGCATCACAGTACATCTTTGACTGTATTATGTATGTTTATAAAAATTTAGAAAACTTCCCTCGAAAATCCGACAACCATAACCTAAATACTAGAAATAAACACAAGCTTGCTGTTTCACATCTCAGACTTCATAAGATTGGTAATTCATTCGTAGGAATGAGTATTAAAATATTTAATAAGTTACCACAAAAGCTTGTTGATTTACCAATGCCCAAATTTAAAACACATGTTAAAAATTATTTAATGGCAAAAGCCTATTATACAGTTAATGATTACTTAAATGACAAGAATTTGTGGAAATGATAAACTGTTCGCCTACACCCATGACACTGTACTTAAAAAATTTGGTGATTAAAAAGAGTAACTGGCGAGTTTCTTGCCGGATCTTCTCGTCAGAATCAACTTTCCGATTCCGGTGGTAGAATCACATTATATTTATTCATTTCTTAGTATATTTTTTGTATCGACATATATGTTTAGTAACATGTATAATATACATAGCTATAATTTATATTTTTCATGTATGACGATTTGTAAGAGCTGTATATAAGCCTATGCAAATTAAGCACTTTTGAATTTTGAATTTACAAACTACAAGTAAGTTTTCAGTATCGTCGTACGATAATGTTCTTAAGAATTTATTTAATACTAATTTACACTTATGGTTATGTAGGTTATAAATCTCTAGTTCTTTATTTATTTTGTTATAAAGGTATGGTCCAAGAAATGTGAAAAAAATGTAATAGGTGGCCCTTTCCCCGGTTTTATAATTTGGCTTGTTCGATATTAAGATACCTACTTTACGTAGGACTATAATAAATACGTTTAGAGAACTTTTCAGTATAAATTATTGATAAAGAAACCAATAATTTATACTGAATATGAATGTATACAAGAAAATGTGGTGGCACTAGAGTGATTCAGGATCAGATCAGGGTTAACTAGCATTAGCCATATTAGTTAAATTAAACTTAAAAATATAAAAATATCTTTTATGACACCTCAATGAAATGTCCTCTAGATTTCCTGCGAGAGATTGCTCATAGCGATAGGCTGCCTTTATTGTTCTAATCCTTGTAATCTGTAGTTTAATGTATTTTTATGCTATGCACATTTAAAAAAAATCCATTCATTTCATACTACCTACGAAACCCTTATTTATTATAATTACCACTCTGTCAACATTTTGGCTAGCCATAACTTAATGCATAGAGTAACTTATACATACTGAGATAGAGACATCAGTCGGCTCGCCAGTGGCCACTGATGCTGCCATCGGTGAACGCCCACCTTCGAGAATCAGCCAGTAATCATTTAAATTTTTTGACATTAAATAAAAAAAAAACCTGATTCCTTCTGGATCTCTGGATATTTCCCGTAGTTTTTTACTAATGTGGACCGCAGCTTGAGGTCATTGTTTCGGAAACACGCTTTAATAACGCAATGTAAAAATGCATAGTTACATCTTTTTGATAGATTTTTACAAGGGTTAGATGGAACGAAAAACGCTGAATTATTTTTCCTTTAGGTACTAAGGAAAAAAGAACTAAGAGAAATGACCCTGACTTAATGTTAGCCCATTTGATTAACCATAAATTAATGTTAGCCAAAACTGGATCATGATGATGGCAATGCAATGAATGAATAGCATCGTTTTAGGATTGCCCGGGGGTCGGTAATTTCGTAATATGATATGATGACTCCCACCTTCGATTTAACATTATAGCGATATTAACTATCTCTTAAGGCGACGGGTAGGGCACACTAGCGACGCCAATCGATTTTAATTTTTAGCTACTAAACCGGATCTATTACAACCTCTCGGAAATCACCTATACTATTTATTAAATAACCATGCACAAATGTTGGGTCCGTTTTTGTTCCGTAAAAAAAAAAGAAAAAAGCGGCCACTTTTGCGTGAATAAATTTTTCGCGTACGCGATGGACCCAACATTTGTGCATGGTGCATTTTTTAATAAATAGTATAAGTGTAATAAAGCCGTGTGGTCCCGGCAGAGTAGAATAGGCCACCCTCACTCTTACCGAGGTGTCGTAAAAGGCGACTAAGGTAAAGCTGCTGGCATGATCATCAGCACCCAGAGAAGGAAAACTCTGCATTTATATCAAAACCCTCGCCAACCCGTCTGCCAAGCGTGGTGAGTATGGCAATATCCCCCATGTGATTGAGGGAGGCCCGTGCCCCAGCAGTGGGGACTTAAATGGGCTGACGATGAGTATAAGTGTTTGCCAAGAGGTTGTAACCCCGATTTTTTAAAAATAATCCGGTAGCTAAAAATTACAATCGAATGGCGTCGCTTGTGTGCCCTACCCGTCACCTTAAGTGGCGCTACATGTGATATAAAAACAGTAAACAAGAATTGGGCAACTAGCATGCATTAATAAGCATTATAGCGACTCAGAAACAGGCTTTCTAGTAAGTGGAATATTAGAACTAGATTAGTTAGGATACTTTATAGCCACATGGTATGCAATGCATGCATTAAATAACTAGTAAGAGTGTGATTTGGTTGCTATTACATTTCGAAATACCATACCTAGGTACCTAATTTGTAATTTGTTCAGACATGGACGAATATATTGACTATGCTACCCGCAAAGCCACCCTCACTCTTACCGAGGTGTCGTAAAAGGCAACTAAGGTAAAGCTGCTGGCATGATCATCAGCACCCAGAGAAGGAAAACTCTGCATTTATATCTAAACCCTCGCCAACCCGTCTGCCAAGCGTGGTGGGTATGGCAATTACCCCTTATGTGATTGAGGGAGGCCCGTGCCCCAGCAGTGGGGACTTAAATGGGCTGACGATGATGACGATGATGACCCGCATAGACTCGTGGCAGACGGTAGAGTATTTCATTCATTAAGGTGACGGGTAGGGCACACTAGCGACGCCAATCGATTTTAATTTATAGCTACTAAGCCGGATCTATTTTAAACAATTTCGGGAATAAAACCTCTCGGCAAACACTTATACTATTTATTAAACCATGCACAAATGTTGGGTCCAACGCGT
Source organism: Marasmia exigua (assembly GCA_019059595.1). Taxonomy (NCBI): domain Eukaryota; kingdom Metazoa; phylum Arthropoda; class Insecta; order Lepidoptera; family Crambidae; genus Marasmia; species Marasmia exigua. Next base: position 15,515,200 of record CM032466.1, read on the forward strand.
ACGCGAAAAATTGATTCACGCCAAAAGTGGCCGCTTTTTTCTGTGAAACAAATTTTTCGCGTACAAAACCGGACCCAACATTTGTGCATGGTTATTTGATAAATAGTATAAGTGTTTGCCGAGAAGGTTGTAGTCCCGAAATAGTTTAAAATAGATCCGGTTAGTAGCTAAAAATTTCAATCGATTGGCGTCGCTGGTGTGCCCTACCCGCCACATTAATATCCTCCAACCGATTACGCCTACGGCGGTCAATCTTAACGATCAGCCACGTACGCAGGATATATTATAGTGCTCAAGTGTGTGCGCAAACACAAGTGTACTCTATTCCCTTACCCTCATATTCCGATGGGACACGACCGGAGAGGGATCGGGCGCAGGACCAACAGCTTAACGTGCTTTCCGAGCCACGGGGGTACAAGACCGTCAACTTTCGGACTACCACTAAGATTTTTTACCGAAAACAGGACCACGGTGATCGAACCCGGGACCTCTTCCGCAGCCGTCTCTTTAAAGTGCGACCCACTCACCCCCTGACTGAAAAAGTATCAGCCTATATACTGTCTCACTGCAGGGCAAAGGCCATCATAGAAATCAAGTCATCGCTACAATGATGAGATTAGACTTAAAGTGACGGGTAGGGCACACTAGCAACGCCAATCGATTTTAATTTTTAGCTACTAAACCGGTTTTATTTTAAAAAAATTCGGGAGTACAACCTCTCGGTAAACACTTATACTATTTATTAAATAAACATGCCCAAATGTTGGGTCCAACACGTACGCGAAGAATTGATTACCGTCAAAAGCGGTTACTTTTAGCGTGAATCAATTATTCGCATACAAAAACAGACCCAACATTTGTGCATGGTTATTTAATAAATAGTATAAGTGTTTCCCGAGAGGCTGTAACCCCGAAATTGTTTAAAATAGATCCGGTTTAGTAGCTAAAATTTAAAAATCAATTGGCGTCGCTAGTGTGCCCTACCCGTCACCTTAATCATCACGCTTACCCAATCAGTAGATAAGCGTGATGATTAAGCCTAAGCCAATCCGTATTGGTGATCACAAAACCCGAGCTATGATCGAAAATATTCGAAACATACCTTTGCTCGACTCAGGAATCGAACCTAGGACCCCGAGATCACGGCCCAGTACATAAACCACTAGATTAACGTATGAAACGTTTAGTTTCGATTTGAGTCCAAATTAGTCCTTATTGTTATGAAGCAGTGCATGCGGTGTGTTTCGCTGCGTGAGTGAGGGTACCGGAGGCCCAATCCAGGGGAAGGAGGGTTAAAAGGTAAGCAGTGCACTTGTGACACCACTGGTGTTACAGGTGTCCATGGGCGGCGGTAATCGCTTACCATCAGGTGTTCCGTCGGCTCATCTGCCACCTATATCATAAAAAAGTCATCGCTTTGGAGCCCAAGTACGCTATGATCATTATTCAGTATTTCTAAACCGTGGGAGAGCCACGCTTTGGCATGAATCACGACCACGACCGGAGTGATCACGGGCTCACAGAAAACCGGCATGAAGCAGCATTGTGCTGTGTTTTGCTGCGTGAGTGAGGGTACCGGAGGCCCAATCCGGGGGAAAGAGGGGGTTTAAAGGTTGGCAGCGTACTTGTGACTCTGTTCTGCAAATGTTCAAAGCTCTGCAAAATTCTGCAAATGCAACGCCCTCTATACTAAAGTAGTATTAACTAGATGCTAGGAACTTGCTTTATGACAAGCACGAATGCGCATGATTAGAAAGTGCTTTACATTGCTCGAGCAACAACAAGTATGTAAGTACGCTACTTTGCGGATAGATGTCGCTGTAGGTAGGTATACCTACAATTTTAAAGAACTTAATCCATCAGTTAACGTGACGGGTAGGGCGCACTAGCGACGCCAATCAATTTTAATTTTTAGCTACTAAACCGGTTCTATTTTAAACAATTTTAGGATTACAACCTCTCAATAAACACTTATACTATAATTATTAAATAACTATGCACAACTTTGGGTCCATTTTTGTACGCGAAAAATTTATTCACGCTAAAAGTGGCCGCTTTTGGCGGTAATCCATTTTTCGCGTGTAGTGTGCCCTACCCGTCACCTTAATGTAAAAAAGTTTGTGTTTCAATTTTAAAAATAATTTAAAAATTTGGAAATGTTCACAACTCGGAAATTACAACAAATCGTATAACATACTTGGAGGTGTTGCTGCTGCCTCAAGGGGTGCTCTATCCATGGACTTCATAAACATGAAATAACCTGTTATGTTTTTTCTTAAGAAAAATCATCGATTGGTTACAAGTTTTGGATCGGTTCGACCGAAGTGATACTACGCAGAAAACCGGCGTGAAGCAGGGGGACTTAAGGGTTGGCAGCGCACTTGTGACTCCATTGGTGTCGCGGGTGTCTATGGGCGGCGGCAATCGCTTACCATCAGGTGATCCGTCTGCCCATCTGCCACCTATCACATAAAAAAAGTGTCAAAAAATCACATAATGTGAAGTTTTTTCCTATTACGTCCCAATTCTGGATGGCTATAAAAGTCTATACAATTCGTCCACTCATCTTGTAAATATGATTGAATACAACTATAAAGACCAGAATTACCAGACTTCCCAATCCTGAATTATGTACTCAGCGTACAGCGGGCTCCAGAGCCACAGCTTTGGACGCGACCGGGAATTACACGCTGAGATGAGGGAGAGGACAACTATAAAAGACTTCCTACATCAACCCGGTCGGTACCTTACTAAATAGCTTGAACACTTATGTTATGGGTATCAGAATCAACAAAGGTATATTTACTTATAAACTTTACCTTTGTAATATGACAGACAAATTATTTTAGATAATATTGACATAATTTCACCCCAACTGTTCCTCCCTTCTCTACACATATTACGTTCTGGCAAGGACAAAATTAATAATTATAATGTAATTCATATCAGAAGCATGGTTGAATTTGAACTAATGCATGTGGATTGAAAAAGTCGCAGTGATCTACGTACCACGATAATATTTATCGTCATGTAAATGCGAAAAAATCACATTTCAATTAGGATTGTTCAATCCCAACAAACAGCGTACATTACTACTTAGTACTACCTACTACCAAAGCAGCTAAGGCTGAATGTTCATTGTACTACTTGACTGGGTGATGAAACATCAAGCGTAGCCAAGGAATTACAACAATATTAATTATGTGTTACTCAAAATCGAATCCTAACATGCGAAAGCATTTGTACAGACAACATAACATTCATCGACCTGATACCAAAGTAAGTACTTGAGCACTTGTGTGCAATGAGGGTACCTATCACTAATACATATTATGTAAATTGATAATAACATCCAGACATTAAACCAAAATAAACATGAACACGCGAATATTTGTCATAATGTTTACCGTTCGTGTCACGGTCACAAATCGGATGTGTATGTGGTGTCACGCTGCTCTTGAATCGAAATATGAGTGTAAGGACATTTCTCACTTAGTGCTTTGTTTTCTTATTCTATATGGGCGATTTTCACAATCAGGCGTCTGGTGATCTCATTTCGCATATGATGGGTGAAACTGGCCGGTTAGATCACTCTAATCAGCCAAGTTCTTCCAGGAATCCTGACACTATAACGTTGCTGTAGTTCTTGGAGACTACTTGGGTTTCCCAGGTAGCGTGCCTGTCAGCTAGCCACCCCGCTGCATTTTAGGAGTACATGAGCGGCTGTTTTGTCTTCCTCCATGCATGATCTTCAAAGAGGACTCACCAGCATCATCATCATCATTTCAGCCAATAGACGTCCACTGCTGGACATAGGTCTCCCCTAATGTTCTACACACTTATCGGTCCTATGCCGCCCGCATCCAATGGATTCCCGCTATTTACCAGATTGTCGGTCCACCTTGTGGGGGGCTTGCCACAGCTGCGACTTCCTGTACGTAGCCTCCGCTTGAGGACCTTTCCGCCCCAATGGCAGTCTGTTCTCCTCGCTATGTGCCCTGCCCATTGCCAGTTGAGACATGCAATCTTTTGGGCTATGTCTGTGACCTTAGTTCTTCTGCGGTTCTCATCATTTCTGATATGATCATGCAACTAGACTCCAAGCATACACTCAATTGCTCTCTGGGTGACTTTGAGCCTCCTTAATCGGCACATTGTATGCGGCCACGTTTCGGTTCCTTATGTCATCACTGGCAACATACACGCATTAAAGACCTTTGTCTTGAGACACTGCGGTAGATGGGTTAAAGAAATGCTGCATAGCTTCCCGAACACTGCCCAGCCGAGTTGGACTCTTTCTGAAAGTTGGATTTACCGAGATGGACTTTTTGGACTCACCATAACACCTAGATAAAACAGATATTTTTGTTTCCGTAGTCCTAATTTAACCAATCTTTGAGATTTTCACCGTAATATCGGCTGGAGGATGGTACTTACAAGTGAGCATGTGAGTGGCCAGCTTTACCAGGCCACTCATCCGTGTAAGGCATAAACCAGAGTGATGCACATAATGGCCCGACATAAATACGAGAATTTTTACTAGCTGCCTCGTTTATCTAGCGTAAGGTTTGCATACAGTGATATCAGTAATTTTAATTGACTACAGGACCTTTGTCGATGCAAATGCATCCGCTGGCAGGCACATTGTTTCACTTATCTGATGATATGTCCCTATAAAAAGGGGGCACGACTTAAGACGTTGCTCCAATGCAGTAGTTTAGTATAGGTAGACATTCAAGGAGTAAGCGACATGGATTTCGTGTATCTTAAGGCACGTATTTTGATGTTCATCTTGTGAATCATTTAGGTTATGGTGATGATATGAGTGTAATGTATACTGTGTGACATTATTGTAATTACGTTGTGATAATATATATTCTAGTTGAAAACTATGTTCATTGTAGAAATGTATGGTTGGCAGTAAATATGTGATTACATTAGTGATTCATGTGCTCAGTGATTAAAACGGTTGCCGTGTATTTAGTAACTTTTTAACTTACCTCGAAGTGGTGCTTTGATAATTTTGGTATTTGTTATAGGTAGTGTTATTGGTGAACAGCTGGTTGCTTGCCCTGGGATCTCCGGTAGCGATGCTGCAGCACGCCACGTCATCCCAGAGCATCGTGTTCCACCCGGGGCCGGCGACTACAGCACCACCTATAGCTGGTGTGTAAAAAACTTTTTATTATATGTGTTGTGTGAGATGTTACACGTACACGTGTATGATGATACACACGTATGTAAATCTTAAGATTTTATGTTACGAATTTGTAAATTTTTGAATGCGCATTTTCTTTTTGCAGCCGCATCGTCGTCAGCAGATCAGTATGGTGCCACTCAGGTAAGTTATATAAAATTTGTAATATTTAACGGTCAATTCAAATAAAACCACTCAATAATGTTATCACAAACGTAGGTCATCTTTCTAGTAGATACAGCCTCACTTCTAGTTCAGGCACCAAACTATCATAATCTATAAATGTATACATATTTTACGTTTTTTTGCTTCTTACATCCTTAGTTCTTTTCAATTCCTGGAAGTTTTATATTGCAGCCAAAATACGAGTATAAGTATGAAGTGTCGGATCACCAGACCGGCGACAGGAAGAGTCACTGGGAGAGCAGGGAAGGCGATAGGGTCCGAGGCGGGTACACTCTGTACGAACCAGATGGCGCCTTACGGACTGTGGAGTACTCCGCTGACGCTTTGCATGGGTAAGAAAGAGATATTTGACACTGGGGTGCAGGGTTTTAGACCATATTTACTCTGATGTTATCATGTGAAGCATCCACATCCTTTGGAAAAGGAATTTGAGATTAAGGTCTACTTATTGTTGTCAAATAGTTTTTTATGTGATAGGTGGCAGACAAGCAAACGGATCACTTAATGGTAAGCGATTGCAACCGCCCATGGACACCAGTGACACCAGTGGAGTCACAAGTGCGCTGCCAACTTTTAAACCCCCCTTTTCTCGGATTGGGCCTCCGGTACCTTAACTCACGTAGCGAAACACAGCACAGTGCTGCTTTACGCACGCACTAAGGAACCGACATTGATTGTGTAACTTTTGTGTTACTGACCAGCTCCTATAAGCTTCAGTCACATTTTATTGACAGGTACAGGTGTTCCACTAACTAACTAGATTCTTGGCCTCCGATAATAAAAGTCTCCAACGGTCTTGCCCCATTTCCTGCCAGTCATCCGCCAAGAGTTCGCGCAAATCCTTATCGACCCTTATCCTTATAAAATTGGCTAATTGGAAACAATTTGATTCACAGATTCAACGCAATCGTCAGAAGGAACGAGCCTACAAGACATCAGGTTTCCAGAGCTGATGCACCCTATAGTCCCCACTCTTCGAGCAGCGATGGCTACCGTGCAACTCCCTCCCATTCGGGATATATTCCTGAGAGAGGTTACCAGAACCCGGGTCATGGAGGAGATCACCAAACCTACCCTGGATCAGGTGGATCCTTTAATTCTGCTGTAGGGTTCAGTGTTAAGCATATCATGGAACTTAAGAAGGATAGCCAGAAGCCGTATTAACTGGTTAGCATTGCTCATCTTTCTGTGTACAAATTGATGCCCGCTTACATTGACATAATAATGACCGTCAACTTATTTTTGTTGCAGGTTGTAACTTGGGTTTTAAGGATACTTAGTTAATTTATAAATAAAATATATTTTCACGTAGGTTTACTCAAAGATACCATTAAGTTATAAAATACTAAAGTTCTTGATTAGCAATAGTTAAATTATTTATGTTGATAACTCATAGGTAAGTTAGTAGTACAATTATTGTACATGTTGCGAATTATTACCTCCTGTACGCTAACGTACCTAGGGATTGCAATCCGCAATGCGGCCGAATCCGGACCGAATTTAATTGGATTCCTTTGTATTTCTTTCAACAAAGTAAATCAAATGCATTAAAGAACGCGAATGTTCGGTGTTACTACGATCAGAAGGCACTTGAGTGATTTCAACAGGGAGCGTTGTAAAACATTTTTACGGAAATAAACATGAACGTTGACACTTGTATAGGAAACAGGCTACTTACGACTATTGCCGAGCGTCAAATAACCGTAGGGCGACATCAAAACTATGCAATATATATTATTTGTTTTTTGATGTGCAGTATACATTAATTATTTATAATTAATTATCTTTCTTTCTTTTTCTTTGTCAGCCCATTTAAGTCCCCACTGCTGGGGCACGGGCCTCTCTCCATCAAATGAGGGGTAATTGCCATACTCACCACGCTTGGCAGACGGGTTGGCGAGGGTTTTGATATAAATGCAGAGTTTTCCTTCTCTGGGTGCTGATGATCATGCCAGCAGCTTTACCTTAGTCGCTTTTTACGACACCTCGGTTAGAGTGAGGGTAGCCCATTCTACTCTGCCGGGGAGCAGACGGCGATAATTAATTATAATTATATTTTTTTATAATTTATGTGGAGTAAATAAAATAAATAGGTAAAAAACTAATTTTTAACCAACTTTTTTTAAATATCAAGCCTTCTCGGCTGAATATAATATTAGCTGATACCTGATATATTTTTTTTATAGTGACACAGTATATTGGCTCTCCTCAGCCTGATGGTAAGTAAGAGGAGAGCCCAAGTTCCAAGTTGTCCTCGGTTGGGACTGTCATACTGACCCGCGAGATGCTTCTTCACGCTTTTATTTATTTTACCTAAAATTCGTCGAATTTAAAAGTCGTCGAAAATCCGTTCTCCAATACTTACTTATTATATGTATAATCCAGGTTATTAGGTTTTTATTCTACCTAAAATATTATCTTCTATATATTAAAAGAAACTGCTGTAGTTGTAGTAGATAATAGAAATAGTTACGTAGTAGGTGTGTGTATACTTCCTAAGATATTTTAAGAATGTACCTAACATTGTAAGTTATATTATTATATGTATATATTTTTTTATTATGAACTGTAGGCTAACGCTTGACCACAATCTCACCTGATGGAAAGTGACGATGAGGTCTAGGATGTAACGCGTTTGCCTAGAAGATGCTTGTTCACTCTTGCCTTAAAGCTGTCCAGATTGTAGTGGTCCGGAAAAACAGACCTTGGCAAGGAGTAGTTTGTAATCCCACCGTTGATTCTGATATCCCTAACACACCTGTGTTTGAGCTACCTATCTCGGAGTCAGATCAATGTACGTGATATTGTGAAATATTTATTTATTATAGTAGTTATATAATGTTATAAATACTTCTATGTAAGTACGGAAATGGACTACACATAGCCTTGTTGACCGCAACTTTTGGTCTCTGTACCTTTTTTCTGTTTTGTTCGATGTATGATTTGTTTTGGTGAATAAATTGTTTATCTTATCTTATCTTAAATATCTCTTTTTTGAAAACAATAAAACACATGTTTTGTATTTTCTTTTAATCTTCAGCGCTGATAATTTGAATAGGAATGATAATATTTTGAGGTCATATCCAGGTTTGGTCTGGTTCGAAATGTTCGTATGAGTTTCAAGTCTAGTGGTGTCCATGATGGTGATGAACATGATGATGGGGATGAACATGATGCGTCTTGTGGTGTACGACGGCGTTGAATCTGTAACGTTAACAAAGAAAGAAATTAGTTTTGATATATTAGACAATAGAAACAGAATAATCACAAGGATATAAAATATTGGACTGAAACTCAGTACTTTGAAGAGAAATTTGCGCAGTAGCAAAACTTTTAGGCTTCTGATATCATCTAGAAGAAACGAAAAAGGTTGTAATTATACGACCGGTGTCTATTTATAATTCTTTTAATGAGATGAGTGGCAGACGGGCGGACAAATCACCTTTTGGTAAGCGATTACCGCCGCCCGCAACCCCCCTTAAAACCCCCCTTTTCCCAGATTGGGCCTCCGCTATCCGAAAACACATCATCACAGACGCTGCTTGCATCACGTTCCCGTGACGATGATTTGACTGCGACTTGTGGTCGTCAGAGTGGGAGACATAACACATTATAATATAGACTCATACCCGTGGTGGTCGTCTGCGGCGTAATGAACGCTGCGAACATTGCCGTCGGCTTCACAAGAGAGTACTCACCCCTAACCGCGTCCCCGTGGCGATGCTTTGACTGCGAGTCGTGGTCACCAGAGTGAGAGACATAACACATTATATTTTAGACTCATACCCGTGGTGGTCGTCAGCGGTGTAATGAACGCTACGCACGTTGCCGTCGGGCTCGCCCTTCACCGCGTCCCCGTGGCGATGCTGTGACTTCCACTCGTGGTCGCCAGAGTAAGAGACATAACACATTATATTTTAGACTCATACCCGTGGTGCTCGTCAGCGGCGTAATGCACGCTGCGCACGTTGCCGTCGGGCTCCACAAGGGAGTACTCGCCCTTCAACGCGTCCCCGTGGTGATGCTGTGACTGCCACTCGTGGTCGCCAGAGTAAGAGACATAACACATTATATTTTAGACTCATACCCGTGGTGCTCGTCAGTGGCGTAATGAACGCTGCGCACGTTGCCGTCGGGATCCACAAGGGAGTACTCGTTTTCACCGCGTCCCCGTGGCGACGCTTTGACTGCCACTCGTGGTCGCCAGAGTGAGAGACATAGCCCATTATATTATAGATTCATACCCGTGGTGGTCGTCAGCGGAGTAATGAACGCTGCGCACGTTGCCGTCGGGCTCCACAAGGGAGTACTCGCCCTTCACCGCGTCCCCGTGGCGGTGTTCCGACTGTGACTTGTGGTCGCCGGTGTGCGGATCCGACACAGAGTACGAGAATTTGTATTCAGGGTGAGACCAAGCCTAAAACCAAGCAAAAAGTTATTCATTAGGATATTTTAGGTTACAGACAAGTTTAAGAACTATGATTATCTTTAGTAATGATTGGATCGACTGATAGATAACGTAGAAACTCTGTATTGCACAACATACAAAACTCAAAAGCCAGGTATATAGAGACATAATGTATGATTGGTGGAATAAAATGATCAATCTTAATTTTTTCTAGTTCAATTTCAGGACAATGCAAAATAATTGAATGCAGTTAAATATCTTTAAAAAATAATGGATTGATTAGGTAAAATGTGGTAACTCAAGGATTCAAGCTAGTTTCCCTCCAGGGCATTATATTTTTTCTACTCTGTAGGTATAACATAAAGCAAAACAAATAACAAAAACATACGTGATCCCAGTGTCCATGTCCGTGGTGCCCGTGGTGGCCATGGTGTCCATGGTGTCCATGGTGTCCATGGTGTCCAATACCGAGACCGAGTCCGTGGCCAAGAGCTAGGCCGTGGTGACCGTGGTGGCCGTGGTGACCGTGGTGGCCGTGGTGACCGTGGTGGCCGTGGTCACCATGGTGACCGTGGTGGACATGGTGCACGGCGTACGCCACGTGGTGGCCGTGGTGATGTCCGTGGTGTCCATGGTGAACGGCATGTCCAATGTGGTGACCAAGGTGGTGTCCGTGGTGTTCGAGATGGTGGTCATGGTGTCCTAGGTGGTGACCGTGGTGGTGGTCATGGTGACCTAGGTGGTGACCGTGGTGGCCATGATGGTGGTCTACACGGGACTGATGCGATACAGCGACTGAGTGTGCATTAATGCACACTGCTAGAAAAGCTAATGCGGCGACCTGCGGAGAGAAAAGATTTCATTTAGAATTGCTTCAACGGTCCAGGTGAAAGCCAAGGTCCAAAGCATTTCCAAAGCAAAAAAATACACTTAAAAGACGATGAGGAAAACATCATAGTTCGCAGTATTTTGTGAGATAGTTGGCAGACGAGCAAACGGGTTATCCAATGGTAAGCAATTTCCGCCGACAATGGACCCCTGCAGCACCAGAGCAGTCAAAGGGCCACGCCGGCCTTTTAAAAAGGAACACGCTCTTTTCTTAAAGGGTTGAAGTCCCCTGATCATCCGCTCGTATTTGCATAGAATGAATTAATTGAAACTGTCTCCTCCATGAATATAAAAAAAACATAACACGGTAAAACGTATTCATCTAAGTTTCTCTAACTCTCTTAATCTACATACTCTACATAGTAAAATCAGCTAAATTGTGATTGGAGCAATGACATTCACAAGCATAATGGAATGATCGTACTTTTTATTTCACACATTTTTTGTGATACTCACTTGGGACCACATGTTAAATGACTGTATCGCTGGAATAGTTAGTTTTGAAGTATGAAGTCACAGTTGATGCGTAGTCCTTATATTTCAGGTGTTAGCCAATTTGAGGGTGTAATGTAAATAGTAGCGACACTAGTTTCCCTTAATTAATAAATTAATTGTTTGAAGCCACGCGCATCGGCTTCGGGTTCAGTACACATGGCTAAAGACAGATTGGTTCTTAATTAAAACCAGATTGTGCTGCTTATTGAATACGTATTAACAAGTTTTTTCTTATTTTAATTCAGCTATTTTTCAGCACTTAGCTATTTTTGAGTCTAGTTTACAGTGTTGTTTCTATATTCAAATTCGTATGTACCTTAATCATACTTAATCATATTTATTTACAGGAAGCATGGTACGGCACATTCTAAATTGTTTCATTAAAAAAATATGTGCGAACATATTCCGCTATTCTTTAGCATTCAAATATAAAATTGCATTAAAAAATTGGGACACTGAATTTTATCGACTTTAAACATTTATATGCGGATCTTTGATTCATTTGTTTTTGACACATTCCAATTCTACACTGAAAGGGGTATATGCATTTGCCCGCTTTTTGCCCGCGGCTTCCCTCGAATTAAAAAAAAATTGCCTATGTTACTCTCTATCTCTTCAACTATCTTATCTAAAAACACTCTTAAGGCGGACAAACAGACACACACACACACACTTTCACATATAAAATATTAGTATGAATAAATATAATAGAAGTAGGTGCCTACTAAACTGAGTTAAATATTTATGATTAAATCTACAATAAGATTAAAAAAAAATTAACTGAATCTGGATTAATAACTACGGGACTCTAAACGGTCCGTTGTGAAAACTTCATATCCTTTTCATAAGCCGAGGGCAGCGGTCCTCCTTGTACTTACAAGTCATTATTCAATATTTGCCGTGCATGCTGTTATTAATTGGCAATCAATAATACCTACATTAATTGAATGCGATTATAAAAATTAAATACGTACGTCTAATAAATCAATAATTGTTACATTGATTTGCTATAAATCAAGCTAAATTAACAATGTAATTAGATTTATAGTGAGATTATATTTTCGTAAGTGTAACATCATAATTTATGGGTGTAAGAAGCTATTTACGATAAAATCTCAATCAGGTCAATGTAAAGGAGATCCTCGGACTTTCATATGTTTTTGGTCCAAACGTAAAAGTGCCGGTCAAAAAAAATGTTGCTGTATTCTGTTAGGACCTGTACCCTGATGTTCAAATGTCATGATTTGGCATATGAAAAAAATGATTATTAGCTAATTCACTAAGAATTATGAAGATGTGGATTTTTGAACTTTAATAACAACAAGGATAATGAACCTGCAGGTTCCGTGCCATTGTAATAAATACTCAGGGGGACAAGTCCTATAGAATACAACAAAACATTTTTTGGCCGCCACTTGGACTAAAAGGAGGATGTACTTTGTAAATTTAGAATGCACAAAATAGACTATGTCGAGAGTAGTAGAACGTAACGTATCAGTTTTAAATTAGTAAATAATTAGTATACTAATTTGGTGTAAATACCACAAAGTATAATCCGGTTTTTAACTTGCCATGTCAAGAGGTAGCTGTCACATAGACAATTTTGCTTGGACATAGAGATAGGGTCTTAGAACCTATGATTTTGTTAAGAGTTGTCTCGACAGCTTAAGGTGACGGGTAGGGCACACTAGCGAAATTTTAAGCCACTAAACCGGATCTATTTTAATTTCAGGGTTACAACCTCTCGGCAAACACTTATACTATTTATTAAATAACTATGCACAAATGTTGGGTCCGTTTTTGTACGCGAAAAATTGATTCACTCCAAAAGCGGCTACTTTTGGCGGTAATCCAAAATTCGAGTTCAAAAGCAGACCAAACAGTTAACTATACGTATTAAATAAATAGTATAGGTGATTGCTGAGGGGTTGTAACCCCAAAATTGTTTAAAATAGATCCGGTTTAGTAGCCAAAAATTAAAATCGATTGGCGTCGCTAGTGTGCCCTACCCGTCACCTTAATAAAACGCTAAACACACCGGCGTTTTATGGGGTGATATTGACTGACTTCGACAGTTGGCTATCCACTTTTTCGAGACTTTTCGGTGCCACAAGGTGGTCCTTGTGTCACCTCCCTAAATGAGGATAAAGTTAAAGGGTCCAAACACGTCCTAAGCATCACAGTAATCCGAAATTGTTGATGTCTATGAACGGCAGTTACTAATGTTACCATTTACCATCAGACAGGCCCTGTGCTCGTCTGCCTCTCTCAGTGAAATTCGACTTTCCATACAAAGACTGCTGTTTCCTTTGATCATTTTGTGTAATCGTTTTGATTTTCTTGCAAAGTTACGTACTTATGTACGTAGTAGATATAAAGGTTTTTTACAGCATAGAGTAAAGTAATTATATGGGTTAAAGTAAGAAAAAGGTAATGGAAGTAGGAGATTGCTCAGATAAAGCTGTCGGAAATTGTCGATCATCGATGTTCTATTTTCAATTGTCGATTGACTAATATATTGACGAAAATTAGCACTTAATTGCAGTTGAACTCAATATTTTCCACTCTATCGATTAGCATAACTACTTAATTTTTTGTACAGGATACAGATTCTTAAAAACTAAGGAGATTTTTCAAAAAAATCCTACCTACACTTCCGTACACCTAAAAGTTTCTACTTAGGTATCAGTATTTATAATGTAATCTTATTTCGCAGTATTTATTTCGCAAAGGACAGAATGTTTGTAATTTGTAATGTCTAGCCTGATAATGTTGTTATGTTTGTTCCAGACCACATATCCATTCAGACTGTATATTTTAATTATATTAACAATAGTCTTATCCTAGTGTTCGTTTTAATTTAATATTTTTAATGTTATGTCCTTGATATTTTAAAAATCAATTAGGAATTATATAATTCAATTTAATTCAACTATATTTAATCATAATAAATGTACAATGTATTTTGACAATAGCCAATCTGTATCTAAGGTAACGCTTATTTTGGCCTCTACAGGACAGGCTCTGCCTAGTGTGGGATCACAGAAAATGTATCTACAATGGCAAACTATTTCTTTTGGCAAATAAACGTATTTTTATTTATTTTTAAACTTGCGGACACGGATTCTTTCAAATGCTAAAATTTACCTAAGTATTTATTACATATAAAATAACGTCATTATTTTTATGAGAGAATACGCGCAATTTTTGATCACAGCCTTAGGCAATAAATTGCCTAAGATCACAGCTTAGATCACACCCTTATGAATACTAAATTATAACAACTATCTGACCAGCGAGTTACAGTGTAATGCAATTGCTTTTAATTGGCAAATGATTATTTTTATTCGCAAGTGATTAGACAGTTTTGTTTACAAAGTTGCGATACATCCGACACATCTCCATTAAGGAAGGAAGATGTGCTAACCGTTAATAGATATTTCCATTTATTATTATGTATGATCTACTACTCACTTCATAATTGTGCAGTCGGCCATTGCAATGATATGTGACAGTGTAAATAGTAATTATATACCGCTCGGAGTTTTTAACCTACCCCAACGCAATAGTATGCGTTGGGGTTGGTTGTCACTTTCGCAAATGCGAGTGATCTAGCGGTCACATAGGTACATCCATACGCGACTGGGCGTGATCACAGTCACAGAACAAGAGATATTACGTCACAATTCATCACAGAAACGGTATAGCCCGCACTGCTGCTCCCCCCATGTGTACCCATATAATATTATAATATTATTATATGGGTACATATAGGGGGAAACAGTGAACACATTAGCATATTATGCTAATGTGTGCGTGGCAGCGCGTACGTACATAACGCCTGGCGCCTACGCACTTATTCAAGCCAGCCAGCGGCATATTCTATGTAGATAAACTAATGGATCTTTGCTGAAACGGATTAAATTGATGTATCAACGAGATTTTTTATGTTCAAGCAAGTGCGAGTTTCCTTCTTCGAAGACAGCGGGCCTGATAGCGGAACGTATATTCCATATAATATGTAACATGCTTACCCGTAAAATATGGTAAGTATGTTATATACCTACACTAGTACCTATATTATACCTTTTATATTGTAGCAATAGAACTATTTATTCTGATGCTTTTATTTAGGACTGCTTAACTTAAACGCATTCGTTCGCTGCTTCAAATAACCTATGTTGTTGTATCTTCGCTGGGTAGCAATAATTTTTTTTGTAGATTCCAAGTATTTCTTGAAATAAAACAGTGTTTGAGAGATGAAAATTCCTTACGGGCTATTCCTGATATTGTATATTGTGGTATATTCTATTGTGGTTATTGTGGTTATTGTAGTTATGGGTACCACCTACTATATTTTTACAGTAGGCACTTATGCTAAAACGTCAGATTTTATTTGAAAGCCAAGTTTCTTTTGCATTATCCAAGGACGAGAGTCACGATCCGGTAAGCATGATGATTGAAATAAATCGCTGTTAACGTTTAATTACACCCCAGTGAAGTAGGGCATTTACTTGCCAGCGCCCACGCAATAGCCCTTGGTAGTGCCTTTATGCTAGAAGATAAGTAACTAGAGTGTGCAACACGTTAAAGAATAAAAATCTGTCTAACTTCTTCAATCATAGTTCAATATCAATTGAAGAAATTTTACAGATTGTAGTCACCAAACGTGTGGCTGGCTACAGCTACTCGTCCCTACAGGTACTTCTACTCAGGTACTATTGAGATTTGTAATCTTTAGCTCGTCAACTGTTGACATCATTTGAAGAATTTTCATTTAACTAAGGTTCAGACACGTAGTTCATAATCATCATCATCTTGACATGTTCTTCCCGGTTGCGTCCAAAGCGGTCCGACCCAGGATTACTTTTATCTATAACCGTATATCCACTGAATCCTCATACCAATTTCATTTGATGATGTATATGAGATGTAGAGCGTTACAGCTTATTCAAAAGGTATGGCGTGGCCATTTGGCAACTAATACAATTATTGATAGAAATCAACGATCAATGTTAAATATCCCATGTAAATGTAATGACAGACCCAACTTTTACAGACGTGTAAGTCGGAGAAGGTAGGCCTTGTATTAGGAGTCTTGGCTCTACATGAAATCCGATAACTTTATGATAACTTTATGACAGTACAAGTTATGATGTCGTGTCTTTGATACATTTTACATGGTTACGTTCTTGGTTCGTTTTGTTTAAAAAATGTACAAGAATTTACTTACATACAAATTATTTTGTCAAATGATATTTTGGTGTAATAACTGTTTTCATATGAAACAACAATTACTTTTTCAGATGGTAAACTAATTGAAAATGACATTTTGTTAAACATCCTTTGTAAAATGATAATTGGTCATTTGTACATAGGATAAATAATTTAGTTGCGCTTATTCATTTTTTACATATAACTTATTTTGCTTTGCAATAATAAGATATTCTATTCTGTTAACGACCCGTTTGGGTCAGTGGAAGTGAACGCTGCCTCTGGTGCAAGGGTTGCGGGTTCGATGCCCCCACTGTACAAACATTTGAGTGCATGAACATGTATGTCTCGGTGTTTTCTATGTATTATAAGTATGTATTTACAAAAGAAAAGTATCAAATGTACATGACATATATGTCATTCCGCTGTTGATTTTGATATCCGTAACACAGGTGCTTGAGCTACCTATCTAGGAGTCAGATCAGTGTATGTGATGTTGTGAAATATTGATTTATTTATTCTTGAGTATAATCTCGTTAATCCGTTAACCTTTATACGCCATAATTCAGTGCCATTCTCTATAGTACATAATAGCAGATTTCAATAAAAACTCAAATTGTACAATAATGAAAACCTCACAAGTGGAACCAAACTTTATTTCGGATTTCATGTGTAGGTATATACCTATAATATATAGTAGTTGTAAATTACACACTTTTAGGATATCTTGTAAGTTGAGCGTAAGACCTTGCTTGGGAATTCAAATACAATTTATAAAAGACATTCAATTAATTTCAGTAAACGAGGTATTGGTTTTATTATTTTACTGTAAAAGGTAATGTTAGTTATTTTATTGAAAGGGAACAGGTACTGCTGTGCAGTAATACAATTCCTTTTTATGACTGTTCATCAAAAGGAATTGTAATAACAACAGCTGTAACCTTTGACGTTACTAATCAAAAATCAACTTTTGTTCAGTCGCTAGTGGCTCCACCAATCCTCACGTCCGTGCTTCTGCTCCTCATGGCCATGTCTTTGTTCTCCATGACCGTGTTTTTCAATTCCAGGGCCCGCACTTCGCTGTGGAGGTGGCGCTCCAAGTCCTCGGCTCGCTGCCTCTTAGCCTCGGTCTGCGCCAAGTGGCGCAGCCTGAGGAACTCGATCAGACTGTCGTAGTCCTTGTGTTCTTTGTGCTCGTGTGTGTGCACGCCGTGGGGGAGGATGAGGATCTGGCCGCCGGGGCCGCGCGTGTAGTCCCGCCCTCCAGACTTCAGGTATCGGTAGTCCAGGATCAGGGTCGGCTCGTAGTAGTCGGGGCTGTACACTTCCTCTATAATCCTATATGGAAAATAAGAGATTATTTTCGTAAGTGTTCTCGAAGTAATAATCCATCTCTTTATAGGTTTTATTTTGTGTTGCAACAGAATATTATAATAGTACCTACAGAAGTACACAGCAGTAACACTGCTTGTAATTTGAAAAATGCGTAAAGACATCTAAATTTGGCAACATCTAATTTTGGTTGGTAGCGCACTTGTGACTCTACTGGTGTCGCGGGTGTCCATGGGCGTCGGCAATCGCTTACCATCAGATGATCCGTCTGCTCGTCTGCCATCTATCACAAACGAAATCGCACCTTATTACTACGCACTTTAGCAAAGAACTTTTGTCAATTAATTCGGGTTTAAGTGTACTAAGAGAGGCGCCCAGGAGCCCAATTCTCGTGCTCGCGATATTTTGAAAACATGGCGGATGTCACATGAAATCCATACAAAAAAACTATGTTTTAGAGATATATTTCGTATGATGATAAATGTCACGAGCCCGAGAATTGAGAATTTTCGCGGAACTTTCTACCACGTACCTCAGGTCTGTGAATAATTTAGGTACCTATGGGAGTATTTCCCGACGGCTACGACTTAGGGAGCTTAAAGAGAAGAGCGTACTCCTTTTTAAAAAGGCCGGCAACGCATTAGCGATCTCTCTGATTTCGCGGATGTTAATGAGCGGCGAAGATTGCTTTCCATCAGGTAACTCGCTTGCTCGTTTGTCGCCTCTAGCATAAAAAAAAATCCATGCAAAAAAACTATATTTTAGTGAAATATGTCGTATGCTGATAAATGTCACGAGCACGAGAATTGGGCTCCAGATATCGTTAGCAAGTCTAGTACCTACTTACTTATAGTATAAGAAATACTATAGATTAAGATTAGAGATCAGGAGCCCAATTCACGTGCTCGTGATATTTGTTTTCATACGACATATCACTAAAACATTGCTTTTTTGTATGGTTTTCAGGTGATATCCGCCATGTTTTCATAATATAACAAGCCCGAGAATTGGGCTCCAGTGCGAGTTTTCTGGTGCATTATTTATTTATCTATGGCCGAGGAGAGCAATAAATTCTTGAAAAACTTTTTATAAAGGTACGAGCTACACTTACTTGTGTTGCTTACTCAAGACGTCATCTGCGATATGAGCCTGAAAGAAAAAAAATGTCTACATTTTACAGCAAAAGGCAAGGCGAAGGCATATTAGTTCATGAAAAGAGTAAAGCACTTGATTTGACGAAATGTAAACGTTCAATTACAGTGTTAATAGTAGGTACTTTGTTTTGACAGCAAATGTATAAAAATAACAAATTAATCTTGATCTTAAAAGTTAACTAAGGATAAGATGAAGATATAAAATACGTAGGTAAATATGTGATAGGCACTTTTAATTTAAAAAATCTTTCCGAGAACAACGAAAGACAATTAGGAATCATATTAAAACATTTTGAGTTAGTAAGTACATACTGTACGAGTAGGTATTTCCTTTATATAAGTTGTAGGCTTCACCGTTGTCGTCACCAAAGATTTACATGGAGTTGTTTTTAGACGTAAGGTGTGACTCAGGATCTGCGGCTGCACCTACCAACCAACTAAGTCAGCTCCAGCCCAATCGAAATAATTCTTTACTTTTTTTATGTGATAGGTGGCAGACGAGCAGACGGATCACCCGATGGTAAGCGATTGCCGCCGCCCATGGACACCCGCGACACCAGTGCGCTGGAATCACAAGTGCGCTGCCGACCTTTAAACCCTCTTTTCCCCGGATTGTTCCTCCGGTACCCTCACTCACGCAGCGAACCACAGCTGGAGAATGCTGCTGCACGCCGGTTTTCTGTGAGACCGTGATATCACTCCGGTCGAGCCGGCCTATTTATGCCGAATCATGGCTGTCCCACGGTGACTGCAAATGTATACATACCCTCCTGGCCGAGAGATGTTCGTCGTCGTGGGCGCGTCTATGGCTTCCATCGTGATCGCGTCCAGTGGTTGAGTCGCTCGTGGTCCCGCCTGTGGTCGCGGTACCGGTCGTGTTCGTCTCGGTGCAGGAACACGGGACTGGCAGCAGCCGCGGGCTCTGCTTCGGGCTCTGCTACTCCAAGCGCCAATACACAAGTTAATACTAGCAGCTGTGAAAATATAAACAGTCAATCAGCCTATTGCCGTCCACAGCTGAACGTAGGTCTAAATAAGCAGTCTAGCTGCAACGCACGCTGGCCACTTTTTTATATCGTCTTTTCATTATGTCGCAGGGCGTCCGACACTACGTTTTTCTGGGTGGCGACTACCCCACTGTAATGCGTGTCGTGTATAAGGTATTGTTTGCTATATTTCAGATTCGTTAATTGCATTTTAATAATTTTAAAGATTTATCTCTCTGTTAGTCGCGCTTTCACGTAAAAACTGAACCAATTTAATGTTAGTACACAGATATTCTAGAACCTGAGAAAGGACACAAACTAGGTACTTACTTTTAAAATTAAAAACGCAGGTCTGGAATATCTGTTGGGTAGTGTTGTCCAACCCGCCTAATCTATAAGATATATTAGGTAGGTACTATAGTAGATACCTTAGGAAAATTTATTCAATATGTAGATCACTTCCTGTTAGCTTGAAAAGAGAAGTCATTGAGCAACTAATGTGGAACCCTAGAAGACAGTCTAATCTACTTACAAGAGATATTTTAATAGCAAAATAAAAAAAGAAAACTTTTCTTTTACACTTCAATATGGTGACATGAAAAATAAAGATCTGGCTGCTAATATTATATTCCGGAGAATATTATTAATTTGGTTATTATATTTTCTGACATATTTAGTGATAAAATGGAGGATGAAAGGTATGGAAGTACTCAAAGTCACACTTGAGAGACGTGTATTACCCAAAGTAACTAATTCATGTGAATGCGCGCATCAGCTAATGATTTTTTACGTACGAATTTTCTTTAAATTCACTACGTCACTACAACTTTAAAAATAGAGAACTTTTTTTGAGAACCCCATTTAAAACTAATGAACCGAATGAAAGGGTCCCCACTGGGACTCCAGCAATCAATGGCATAGCATATTCATGGAAGTTATATTATGGTATCAGGGCGTACAACTGATATTCGCAGGTTCTCATCTGAACATAAGTGAAGGCTGAGAAGACTTACTTGCAACATGTTGAACTGATCGAAGGTGCAACACGATACTGCAATAGTATAAAGATACTACGCACATATTATCATGCAACATTAGAATAATAGCAATTACAGCTCCGGAACATGTGTTATTATCATAAATCCGAGTTTCCCTTTTGAAGAGTTAAATATACTTGAAAAGAATTTCATACTCTGTACCTACTTAAATAAATTGATCGATCGATATAATTATTACACAGATCTATTATTATTGATTACAAAGAAGGAGGCTAATATCGTAACGATTTCACAATACAATTATAATAACGTTATTATGTTTGTCTGAAATTTATCATGAAAATAAATATAAATATTAAATTCATACAATATCTTATACATTGACCTAATTACTACTCTTACTATATCATCATCATCATCATCAACCTATCGCAGTCCACTGCTGGACGTAGGCCTCTCCAATTGTCCGCCACTGTGATCTATCCATGGCTTCTCACATCCAGCTCTTGCCAGCCATCCTGCGCAGATCGTCCCCCCGACCTAGCCACTCTTACTAACTACTCGTATATCAGACAGCAGAGGAAATACAAATACAATACTTAAATAAATATTTTATGCCCATCTCTTGATCTAATACAAGTGTTCATCACAATACTCGTAATGACCTGTCCAGGTTGGGGATCGAACCCACAAATCATAGTATGAAGCATGGTTAGGTCAAATGTGTGATGGCCCCCGCAGTGTAAGTGGGCCTTACGCCTGGGGAGGGACGTGAAGTAAGGTTCTTCCACCCGTGCTTATGACCCCTCCCCACTCGTGGAGGAGGGAGCGTCGCTGGGGTTTAGTCGGTATGCCTCTGGCCGGCTTCTCGTTACCTCTGGCCGGCTTCTCGTTAGAAGCCCCCACCAGAGGAGAGCCCGATATAACCCGCCTGCCCCCCGGCAGGAGGGTATGCATAAGGCGGCAGTCCCCAGCGTCAAAAAAAAGGTCAAATGTGTGATAATTTGTTGCTTATAATCGCCAAATTACAGTGGTTACATTACTTTTACATAATTCTACCGGATTTTTTGGAAAAGCGATGTCAAAATAAAAGAGCGATGGTAGCTCAGTGGTTCAGAACTCGCTTTCAATACGGCGGGTCGTAGTTCGAATCTGAGCACTTCTGGATTTTACAGATATATGTGCGTACTTCTACCATTAGCTGGGCGGTGAGGGAAAACTTTGTGAGGAAACCTGCACGTTTCGGATAGTTTCTGAACCGTGTAACCATGATTCAGTGGGTCTGGTTCCCCTGTAAGGTCAAGTGGTAATCCCTGCACTGTAATTACCAGACTCCCCAAATCCGAAAACATGGTCTAAGCGTGCCCCGGGCTCCAGAGCGACAGCTTTGGATGCAACCTGGATTTACACACTAAGATGAGGGATGTGAAAATAATAACCTCTTATTCTACATAAAACTAAAAGAACGATAAGCCAAATAAAGTAATGTCTGTCGTATGGGTTATTGGATACAATAAATGTCTGTAATGCCTAGTTCTTAAGTTTTGTATTTGTGTAATAAAGTATTTATAATCTACCTAACTATGGCACTCATTTATGGACATTGATGTCTGAAGGACTTTTAGAAAACACGGTTTATTCGGTGAAGTAGAGATGTGCTGAGTCAGACTGACTCAAATACCTAGCAGGTTTTGTTTGTATGTCCTCTCCCGCAAGCATTGTGAATGTGAAGTTAGTCACGCGAAAAGTGTTGTTGCAGTTTTGTACGTGTTTAGAAACGTACGTGTTTAGTTCCAAAAACCATTAAATCAAAAATATGACGAAAATTGAGTAGGTAAGGTAGTACAAAACATATAACACTCGGTACTTTCAGAAACTATTTTCTTCTAAACGATCTTAAAATTAATTATTATTTTGACTTTGGGTCCGATATCTCAAAAATATGCTATCTGACTTTAATTTTCTTACACAGAAGGCAAAGTTATACACCCGACTGTACTCTTAAATCGAATCTTTGAACGCCTTACCTACGTAAGTAGTACCTTCTTAAAAGTAAAGAATATGTTTATTTATACCTATTTACATATATTTGTAAACCTTCCTAATGGATTCCGAATCTCATTGGAGCCTGTTTAACTCCAGATTAACTGGAGGCTTATACGATAGCAGCCCTCTGATCGGCCGCCGACCCGACGCACCAATTGAGCAAATTCTCATATTAAGGTGATGGGTAGAGCCCAATAGCGACGCCAATTGATTTTAAATTGTTAGCAACTAAACCGGATATCTTTGTATCTATTTCGATGCTGCCTCTGCCTCTCGGAACGCTCTTATACTATTTATTTAATACTTATGCTTAACTCAGGTCGGCTTTTGTACTCGGAATTTGAACCATTAGAATCAATATTTTTAAGAGTTTCGTCCCTCCTCGGAGAGTCAGCTCTCCCATCTCAGTTTTACACTTCAGTATTTCCACTAGTACCTACCGGTTTAGGGCTTATTTTCTACAAGGCGAGCTTCTGCCTAGGCAGAAGCATGGCAAGCCGAAAAACTGTCACTCGGCTTACCATGCATGCTACTCTCTAGCTCGCTCGTGAATGTTGCTCGTGAGTGACGTCCAAACAGTGAGAGTTACTGCAGTAAAATTATCCACAGATCATTTTCTTTATTGTACACGACAAAGCATGGCCAGCGTTTGGGAAGCTACGCGGCATATTTTCCGCCCATCTACCGCAGTGTCTCAAGACGAAAGTCTTTAATGCGTGTATGTTGCCAGTGATGACATACGGAACCGAAAAGTTGCCGCTTACAATGTGCCGATTATGAGTTTAAAGTCACCCAGAGAGCCATTGCTTTCAAGCCCTCTCCATGGAGAGGGCTATGCTCGGAATGTCCTTGCGTGATCGTATCAGAAACCATGAGATCCGCAGGAGAACTAAGGTCTCTCAAGTGGAAATGGACAGGGCACATAGCGAGGAGAACAGATAGCCGTTGGGTGGGGCGGAATGGTCCTCGAGTGGAGGCCACGTACAGGTAGTCGCAGCCATGGCAGGCCCCCCACAAGGTGAACCGACGATCTGGTGAAGGTCGCAGGAATCCATTGGATGCGGGCGGCGCAGGACCGACCTGTGTGGAGAACGTTGGGGGAGGCCTATGTCCAGCAGTGGGTGTCTATTGGCTGAAATGATGATGATGATGAGATAACAAAGTATTTATCGTATTATTATTGGGTAGATCCAACGACAGTAGGTACAAAAAGATGAAATCTCAACAAGGAACAATACCGCCTTATTGCTTGTACGCATTCCTTCCACAAACTTTCACCTTGAAACCACATATAAGGTATCAGACGTGTTAACAGCAATTTAAAAGAAAAAAAAAGAAATTAAACTGAGCGCTCATCAACATTGTATTTTTGCAATAATAAAAAGTTACACTTAGAGATCACATTATAGTACATTACATTGCCAGTCTTCATAGTCATTTGGTCCGATTGATAGGTTCATTAAATAATTTAGCTAAAGTTTGTTAGTATAATTGGTAGCGCCTGTAGTCCCTGGGGTGGAAGCGTTCCTTCCTCGAACTTATGGTACCGGGGGGCGTGGAGGGACAGAGCGGGGATATGTTTCGGGGGCTCTTTCTCTTTCACTTCCTCATGCACGGGTTTCTTCACTTCCTCGTGCTTGACCTCGAATAGGGGCTTGTGCTCTGCATGTTTGAGCTCTACATGTTTATGGTGTTCTTCATGCTTATGCTCTTCATGCTTATGTTCTTCATGCTTATGCTCTTCATGCTTGTGGGTCTTGAAGTGGACGTGATGGTGAGGCGCTGAGTATTCGACATGGGCTTTGAATCTGTATAAAAAAATAGACATTGATAAGACTGTCAATTCTACAAATATTTACTATTCTCACTTTAATGTCAAACAAATGCGGTTCAATGTCAGTTGGGGAATTTTGACCGATTGTAGTGGTCTGATGTTTGGCTGTCTGTACCCTCACGGGTCTTGTTACAAATCGATACTGTGGATGTTTTTGTTGTAATATTTTTTTTATTTATTTACGTTTGTTTATAACCAGTGGTACATATTCTGTGATGAACTTAGTTTTATGTTATATTCGATATTTTAACAGTTATTCTGCTATTCGGGATCCTTAAAATGAGTTCTGCTATTCTTGAATCTTAAGTACTAAATGGAGTTATTAATATGATTTGACGAATGATCAATTTTTTCAAAGTTGTTGTACTCATAGGTTGGTACAGAAATAGGTCTGAACTGATCTTGCAGAATAGAAATTAATCAACCACAAAAATATTTTATGATTAAAATACATGCATGAATAAAGTCAAAGAAAACGACTTACTACTAATCTATCTATTTGTATTATGTACTAATATTATGAAATTTTTTGGCTTTACGGTATAATAAATTAATCGGGCTATTCTAACATTCGCATAGCATTCAATCTATAATAAGCAAATTCTGATATCGGTAAAAAAACAACACCTGATGGTTATTGTTCGCCGCACACAGTAAAAATATTATAAAGAGAAATAGTTTTATAGTACGAATAAACGATAAAACTACTGGACTAATTTACTTTTAAATAATACTTTTCCCTCAATTTTTCACTACGGGTTCGGTAGTTGTTCTTATACAATTTCAAGAACTATAAAATACTATTTAGAAAAGAAAATGGATGGTTTTTTCAATGCTTTTTTAAGTTAATGATACAGGTCAATGTGTATTGTATTGGTATTTGCAGGCACAGCACTCACCCAGAGTGTTTGTCGGAGTGGTACTTGACAGTGCGCTTGCGACCATCGGGCTCGATCAGCCAGTACTCCCCCTTAACCTCGTCTCCGTTCCGCGTCTCGCTCTGGCCCTTGTGGTCATGCGTGTGGGGGTCCTCCACCTTGTACGAGAACTCATATGATGGATACGCATGAGCCTGAAACAATACGTATATTGACAAGTTAAAGTCTATGCAACAGTTTCTTCAATCGGATTCAAAGGAAATGCAAGACAAAGAAGAGCATGATCTAAGCGTAATCTGAGCTGCCCTAATTATCTAAGGTGTGGACGTGCTCGTGTCTCCTACAATCACTCTTTTCAAATCCTTTGTTTTCTTCATAAAATAGGCGGAGCTCAGTCGAGCATAAACCAAACACTCATTCTATGCTTATAAGTTCGTCCACACTACTCGAGTTTACTAGACCCTCCTCTAGGTGATTCTGATAGTTTGTATAAGTTAGAATGAATGAGACTATAAATTGTGACTTTTTTATAAGGGAGAGGGAAGATGAACAGACATACGTAAATATGTAAATTAAATTCTATGACACAGAGCTCATTGATTCAATAAATACTTATTGATTATACCTATAGCTAGCTTTTAAGTTTTGTAAATAGACCTCAGCTCAAACGGTAGGAGCTTTATTCGATACTATATTGAAAAATCCTTCCAAAGTTTCAAACCAAAAATTGCAATAATTAATTTTAGTCTCAAAGCTCAGTAGAAAAAAAATCTTTAAAAATCTTCTTAACACACAGTTATTTTTGCATTTACTGAACTCTCGTAAAAAAAAATTACTCACGTATTCCTCATGATGCTCGGGCTCCTTATGGCCGATGTGAGAGAGTTCACCATGGTGGTGATGCCTCACTATCTTCTGCTCTGATATCGCGTGATGCCCGTTGCCCAGCACGCACACTGCCAGACTCACCAGGGTAACAGCCTGATAACAATATGACATAGTATGATAACTATATGACTCAATGAACTTCCCTCGTGAAATGATAAGAAGCTCTTTAAAACAATCATGTCAAAACAATTTATTAAATACACTTTTTTTTTCTTACTCTGAAAAGTAGGAAAAAGGCTCTAATATTGTTTTTCCGTTAGAAAAGTTTAGCTAAAGTGGTAGTCGGAAATTTTTCAATGAAAAAAATATTTTTTTAATTTAATATTTAGCGTCTTTTAGGGGATTTTCGGGTTGCTGTTCACAGGAGATAAAAGATATTGTCATCAAGCAGTAATCTCAAAAGCTTGAGTAATTTTTATTTTATGCTAGCTATTGATTAACTGTTTTGGTTGCACTTTCGTTTTCCGTAGTAACTGTTTAAATGCTTTCGAGAAATAAAGAATGATGTTATCATTTTTAGTTAAAATATTTCTAGCACTGGGTTGAATTTAATATTAAAATTAGCAAGAAACCGTTCACCTTCAAAATCATCTTGACCTGTTGGTTTAGTTTAGATTCTCTACAACTGAATGATATTACAGATGATCTCTTCAAGTTTATATAGTATTAGGTTTAAATCATCAATAATCACCAGTTTCCTGTAACTCGTAAGTTAAATTTGCTATACGAGTAATTATTCTTTTTTAGTTAGTTTATAGGCTTGTCGATAGGCGTGTATTCAGCAAAATTGTTACAAAATTGTTTTAATGGAGACTCTTAAGTACATGTTTAAGTGTTCAACTTTGCAGGGCGTTGGCCAGGAAAAAGAACCTTATTTTTAACACCTTACTGAAGTTTCAAACTAACTTACAGACGAAGAAGTCAAAATTACTAAATGATTGTAGCCTTATTAATTATTTCGATCAAAATACACAGCGTGATGGATAGCTAGTAAAAAATTCAAGGCTTGTTTAGGTATTTGACCTGAATTATTGTTTAGCTAATGGCTATCCTACTAAGTGCGAAAAGGGATACGTTATTGTAATAGTAAATCTATTTTACTTATCTTTACATTAGTAACAGTCTGTTCAGTATCTGAAGGTGAATAGGACAGTTCTATTTTGACATTAAAAGTAAGACGCTTCTTTTAAACCTATCCAATATTTTTGAGAATCGAGAATAGTTTCTTTAGATATCTAATCGACTATTTATTTGTTTGATTTTTAATCTTAATCAACATTTTATAACATATTAATACTTGTTACTTGTGGAAGCATAAGAACACAGAAAAGTTAATGATTTTTACAACTAAATATTTTTATTTATAGAAAGTTGATGAAATGATACGAAGCGTTTGTACTCTCCCATTCACCTTCTTGCACTGAATGCGCTATAATAATCGCTTAATAAGATAACGCCTAGGAAAAAAACAGAGCAATATTATTTTATTTTGCCAACGACCATTTCTATTTTAACGAATTTTCAGAATAAGCTTAGATATAAAAATTATGAAAATCAAATTTTAAAAAGGTCTTGAAAATCAAATTTCAAAAAGGTACATAATCTTTCCCTTATAAGTTAAGGCTTGCAGGTAGGTACCCATTTTATGACTAAGTGTAGTGTTGGTTTTTAATTTATAACTTTTTATTCCTCTAATCCTGCCTCACATTTTTGCTCAATTCTCTCTCTCAAAGCTTAACTGTCATTTTATAAAAAAAGAGTATTTATATACCTCGCTTTTACATAATTGGCAAAGGCTATTTTTCATACCTATATTAGACTAGGTATATTTCATGGGTTACAGAGATACTTTCTCAGAACAAACCGTAAAAGCATTTCGGTATTAGACTCTTAAAACCAGGGTTTAGATACCAGCACACCTGTAGCATTCTTTTTGTACTTCCATCTCTACATCGTTTACACCACTCTCGTGATTCTCTATTTTAGTCTGTCAAATTGATTGATCGTCAATCGATGCTAGAATCGATAAGTAGACGTATCGATTAATAGGTATCTTCTAGAAACTATAGATTGGTCGGGTTGAACACTCCTAAGCGTCCTGGGATATGCTCCAAGTTAACGTTATATAGAACTCTATTATCTATTTCTGCCATAAGCTCGGCGGTGAAGGAATAAATTGTGAAGAAACTTGCACATTAAATTTCGGATTCTGTCAAAAGCGTTGCGAAGGTCCTCCAAATTCTGAATCATGGTCCAAACGTACCCCGGGCTCCTAATTGACAGTTTTGGATGCACCCGGGAATTACACGCGAAGATTAGGTAGAGGAAGTTATCTAGAACTCATATAACCTACAAAAAAGTCCTTAGATTAATACTAGATGATCAGTGTGAATTGTATGGCGCAAACAATTCATTTTCACAAAGAATACATAATCTACTATATACTACTCCTATATAATACTCCTATCTGTTTTATTATAGCTACCAGGTAATGGCATCCTTCATTGATTCTGATACCCGTAATACAAGTGTTTAAGCTACTTGGGATTTATGTGAGGTAGGTATATGCTGTTGTCTATTATTATTCTACCTATATTTTATACCATTAGCTAGCGCTTGGCCACTATCTCGCCTGATGAAGAGTGAAGATTAGGATTAGGAAAGAGATAAGGGTTTGGAGGAAACTCGTTCCATATCATTTTATACATATTTATATTTCGGGTAGGGGGCACTCGTCCTATCAGAACTCGTCCCAGAATTTTAGGTCTTTTTTTGCTGGCCGCTGTTCTAACCAAAAATATTGGATAGGTTATCCAATATTTTTGGTTTTGTAGAGTTCTGTATGTATTACCGCCACAAAAATATTGGTTGGGTTAGGTTAGAACAGTGGCTACGCCCTGTGGCTAGGGGCGTTTAAGAATACTGCCAAGGTTTAACTGGCCTGTCGTAAGAGGCGACTAAACGGGCTTTCGGAGTACGTGAACGTATCCACTGCTGGAGAGTTGCTTGCTCAGTATACGACTCCGCGGGGGACGACATTACTGGTTGTCCTGCTAGGTCGTACAGCGTTGAAGGGCTGTATTGCGCCAGATAGGGGTGAAGCGGCGAGCGCGATTAGCAGCGGTCTAGTCCCGGCTGTGGGGTTACCGACCGCGATTGCGCGGAGATGGACACCCCAGGGGTATTAGTAAGGGTTTGAGTCCCACAAACCACCTTGTTTCCTACATGTAGCAGGGTGACGACCATGATGGTTTGCCCTGAAAAAAAAGGTTAGAACAGTGGCCAGCAAAAATATCCTAGAATTCTGGGACGAGTTTTAATAGGACGAGTTGCCCCCTACCCGAAATATAAATATGTATAAAATGATATGGAAAATAAGATGCTGATTACATATTAGCGCTAATACTTTATTTTGCACCTTAACATAGTATGAGTATTTTACAAATATGAACGAGGGCTGGCGTGAATCAGTCTTGTTGGTATAGAGCAAAGTCCGAGGCGGCGAGGCGGGGGGACCAGGCTTAGATGTGGTGGCCGTGCGCCAGATGGATATGATGATGAGGCGACGAATGATGGACGATGGCATTGAATCTGGAATACCAAAAATATCAGATTATTCTTATAGGATTAAGTGATAATGTAAATAATTTTACATTTGTATTCTGATTGTTAGAGATATGAATCTGATAGAAATTATTTAGTTTTTTTTAAAAGGTGAATACTTTATTCATGATTCTAGGGTCACTTTCCGTAGGTAACTATCTACCTACTAGATCCCATAAATAATATGCTTAGGTCTTGATTTGACATTCTATGTATACTCTCTACAGGATATAAAAGTAGCAGTCTAACATAAATAACGTCTGTCTGTGTGCATCTCGTGCAGAAACTTCTCTTCAACGGTATGATATCTTCTTCTTAATTTCTATGTATTAGAAGTATGATTTCTTCTTCTTCTTCTCTTCTTCTATGAGAGTATGACTTCTTAATTTCTATGTATTAAATGTATTTGTTATTAATATTTATTTATTTATATAATATGTGACTTGTAACATGGAACGTGGAATATAAAATATATTCTGCGAAGTGATGGAGGTTGCTTATAAAAGACGTAGGTCTTCCCGATCCCGGTGTCTCAGTCTTGTCTGGACTCGACCTTTCCGACCCTGCCGTGAGGCTCTAGTGCCTCTACAACCGCCCTTGAAGATGTCTCTTTGTCGCTGCTCGAGTATACTTCTTATGATCGATGGGACGATCCATGGAATATGGGCTCTAGAATATCTCAGACGGAGTGATATTGGTTGTGTATAAAAGTGAAGTATTACCCGGTGTGGTCGTCAGCCTTGTACTCGACCTTCCTGAACCTGCCGTCGGGCTCGACGAGCTCGTACCCGCCCTTGACGACGTCTCCGTGGCGCAGCTCGTGCTGGGACTTCACGTCGCCGGTGTGGTGGTCGTGCACGGAGTACGCGAACTTGTATTCAGGGAAAGCCTGGAAAGAAATTCCTTATGCATTAGTCACCTAAAGCCATTTTGCATAAGATGACACACTTTGTTACGGGTGCGTCAGGAAACGGAAACGGAAGATCATCAATTGTGCATTTCGTTTTATATCATTGGTTTCTTATTTTGAAATACGTGAATACCGGATGGTATCTGAAAATAACCTTGGACCTGGGATATATTTGCTATTAGCAGTCTTCGTACCCGTGGGATTATGCAACTCCCATTTTACCACTTAGGGGTGTAGTTTCGTAATATCCGTTCTCAGCGGATGACGTCTTCCTCTGTCTGTAAGTGTTACAGTCTTTGAGATTTCGTAATCAATCAATAGATATTCTTACAAGACATGAAAAATAGGAAACGACTATAATTTTTACTATACATTCTAATTGAGTGGTATTTCAAACTAATGTAGCGTGAGATTTGCGTTGGACTCGTTACTTAGATTTATTGAACATACAAATGAAACCGGAAATCTTTCAGCCACCACCATTTCTTGAGCTCGTAAGGAATGTTTTTATTTCTAAAAGTTGTAGCTTAAAATTTTTGACATCCGCGAACTCTTAGGTTCAAATTCAACATGTAAGTACTGCGAACAGTACTTTTTTTAATACGAATATTATGAATGTGTGAATTAATTTCAATTTCAATATATTTTTTGCGTGCTACATTGGGCACAAAGTCTCTTAAATAATAAATGATAAGATGTTATTACTCGGTAAGCGACTCGGTAAGCGTAGTGTAGGACGCCCTGCGACAAGATGGGATAAGTGACATTCGAAGGCTGGCTGGTGTGGGCTGGATGAGAGTGGCCGAAAATCGGGAGCAGTGGCGTACATAAGGGGAGACCTATGCCCAGCAGTGGACGAGTGTTGGTTGCTGATGATGATGAAGATGTTATTAATACAATGTAGCGCCCTGTAAGGGCATAGCAATGTTAATCAGTCATACTTCACATTATAACTACATATTACATGATTACAATTTAAATACTTAAGTATGAATAACTAAGAAACGCATTTCAAATGAGTAGGACAGGAAGTTAACGATAAAATTGCTCCATAGCCCTAGGTCTCCTAGATTTTATGCAACTAATAATATGACTTCCAGCACACAGTTAACTAGTTTTAACATTCTGATTTTGTAAATTTGATATTACTTGTTTCATTTTATCTGATTCTTGGTTGCCTAATGTTCAACTTATTAATAGGTTCATCACTTATTAATAGGTTAATAGACATCATTTAATATTTAATTTTACCCTTGTAACGTTGCGGTATAAAGTTTTTATGGACTAAAACTAAATATAATTGAAATAAACTGAGCAACAAGAATATGTAGAAAATGTGTACAATTATGAAATCTGTATAATGTACCAAATGTTTCTGACTTTAAAACTGGTTTATTTCGCCTTCAGTTTCTTTGTTTTATAAACAGTGTGCCAACTACTATGGTATTGTTCACATATTTCAAATATCTAGTGTGAAGATTTTCCCACGAAATTTTCTTGACTTGGTTCTCTAGCGATAGACAAACAAAGATTGTTTCTTGTGACATGTTTGCTCTTAAAAATATATTGTAGCTTATAAGTATAATTAGCACTTGCTTATAAAATCAATTTCTAGCGCACGTTTTAATTTATTATTAAAATGTTTTTCTTTAATTTTAATTGAAGATGCAGACGATCTGCAAAAAATGGGTTTGAAAATGGTGAAAAAGTGTCAATTGAATTTATACACCGTGCTATGATATTAGACCCTATGTTCCTTGGGGGAAAATGTTTGTTTTCATCAGTATGACGCTCTCGATAAGGGACTAAGACGGTTAAAGAGCACGGTGTATATAATATCCTCCAAGTGATTACGGCTACGGAGCCCAATCTCAACGATCAGCCACGTACGCAGGATATATTATAGTGCTCAAGTGTGTGCGTAAACACAAGTGCACTCTCTGTTCCCTTGCCCTCCTAATCCGATGGGACACTAATGTGACACGATCGGAGAGGTATCGGGCGCAGTACCAACAGCTTAACGTGCTTTCCGAGGCACGGGGGTACATAACCGTCAACACCTAACTGGCCACTAAGAATTCCTTACCGAAAACTTAGGTAAAAATTTTTGGCCCGACCCGGGGATCGAACCTGAGACCTTTTGCCGTTGCTTTAAAGTGCGACCCTCTAACCACCGCGCCACCGAGGCAATCACACGGTGTATATAAAAACGTGGTAACTCACATAGTGGTCATGGTGTGGCACATGGTGGTGGATGGGGATGTGCGGCACGTGGTGAGGGATGTGGTGGTGCAGCAGCGGCAGCGGGTGGTGGATCGGCACGTGGTGAATGGGCACGGGGTGGTGGGGCCCGTCGTGCTTCTGGAAGTCCTGGTGCGACACCGCCGGGTGGTGGTGGTGGTGATGGTGGAATGGGAATATGGCTTGGCACGCGGACGCCAGCGCGAACAACGTTAGCACCTGGAAGAAAAAAGTGTTGTTAATAATAATGTCCTCCAAACCGATATTTCGCGTCATGGCGGCCAATCTTAGAGATCGGCCTTCGACGCAAGATATATTATAGTGCACAAGTGTTTGCCAGACACAAGTGCACTTGCACTCCCTATTCCCTTACACCAATGTAACACGATCGAAGAGGGATCAGGCGCAGGAACAACGGCTTAACGAGCTTTCCGAGGCACGGGGGTACAAGACCGCCAACTTCTAGACTCCGGGCTGCCACTGAAAATTGTCACTGGAAAATGGCAGTTTCCAAGGGGTTCGTAAAAAATGTTACTTCGATATGGTACTAAAGTATTAAGCTACTTTTGATGTTGTCCATACAGTAGCCGAAGTTAACACCGAAAATTTCATAATAGGACTTTCCATTTGTATGTGAAGTACCTACTATTTAAAAAAAAATGTGTATCGAGTAAGCTATATAGTTATAAACGGAAATCATTTCAGTATGTAACAAACAAAACATAATTTTGAAAATTGAAAAGTCATTTGGTCAATACCTATTCTATTGATACAATAGAATAGGTATGGTCTTGTCTTGCTAAGGAAACGTTCCACTAAAAGACATAATGTGCTATTAAATAAAAAAAAAACTATCGTGAGAAGGCAGACTCAGTAATTAGTTTAGCGCTTCTTGTCACGTGAGAAAATAATATAAATGCATCAACACATATGATGAAAAACAATTAACATTGATTACATGGTACTTATAATAATTTCATTATGCTATTGACACACGTTTACCAGACACCTTAAGATAAAATTTGTCACACCACAAAGTAGGTATATTCCATACATATTATAGTTTTAGTAGAGTTATTACAATATTACCAAATTTAGATATATAATTAAAATTATATATATTTTTTAATTTATAGATAAATTTAGGTATATTAGTGTTATTACCAAATGGTATAGTTATGAGGCCATTGCAGAAATTCAATTTTGGATAATTTGATGTGTTCCATATCTACATTCAACCCAATATTTTTATAAGCAAAAGTCAATTAAATATATTATCATGTAGACATCTTCTGACACGGTTATATTTTTTTGTGAAATTACATTTAAATCGAATTTTTGGGGATTTAAAAGCTTTTTCCTTTTCCGTAAGTTTAAAACACACTGTACTCACTTTGAACAACATGTTGACAGATTAAAGTCCAGGACTTTCCTTACTGTGATCAAAAACAATAGTGCACACGTTGGGCTCTGCTTCATTAGTTTATATAGAGGCAATAATTGTGGGAATTATTGGAGCAAAAATCAATTTCTCAGGGTTTGCCAACTCTATCGTAACATTGAGTACTTGCAAACACTAGTCGCAGGTACTGTTTACGTTCGGGAGTTAATTAAAGTGTTGACGCGTGGTTTTTTATGGATACATCACATTCCTCGCGGTATCAATAGGTGCATCACAGCGTAGAGCCTGTTTGGTCAATATACTTACACGTTCGTTACATTACAATGTTCCTACGTGACGTTAGAATTTCAATATCGGCGTGGGTCCTTGAGTTGGTTAATTAAGTGTGACCATTTCCGTTATGATTTGTTTAGTACGATTTTGTTAATTTATGATTTTGGTTACTAACGCGTATAATTGTAATTTTTTTTTATTATTAGAATAGCCAGACATTTGGCCACAATCTCACATGATGGTAAGTGATGATGTTGCCGAGGATGGATCATGCCTGTCTAGTAACAGCCTATTCATTCACTCTTTTCTTGAATAAGTTCAGACTTCAATTTAACTTTAATACGGTACATGACTATTTTTTTTTTATTTTTGCAATCAAAAGACCTCTCAATGATAGAAACATCGTTGAATAAATCACTTGATTCTCATTTAAACCACCTGAGATATCACAACTTTAAAATCACATTATTTTGGGCAAACCCAAAACGCTCCCTACAAATGGCTACTAAAATGTGACGTCACACTTGAGTATTTTGTATGCATTTCATTTGAATTTTGTATGGTAGCTATATCAAATGTTTCGTTTATGTCAATGGTTTTATTATAATAATTGGTGCAAATTGTATGGGTTATTTAATGGTATAATTATTTTTTAATAATTTCATAGTTTTAAAATGGACTTGCCCATGAATCTTTGAATGATCATAAAACCGGCTAGACGTAATATTTTTAATTGAGAATTTTTGCTATTGGCACATATTGACCTATATTTTGATAAAATATTTATATTTTGTAAAACCTTGAGCTTAGTCATATACCCTATTACCAGACTTCTCGAATCCTGGATTATGGTCCAAGAGTACCCCGGGCTTCGAAGCGATAGCTTTGGACGCAACTGGGAATTACACGCTACGATGAGGATAAGGTTAGACGTGTATTGTAGTAGTTAATAGAAAGAGGGTGTGTGAGGGTGAGTTTCCCTCTGTTAAAAGTGGACATGTCGGTGGGAGGATTACAATTCACACCGATATGTCCACTTTTAACAGTCATTAGCACTGTGATTGTGACATGAATAACGTGTGAACTAGGATTAATTGAGTTCTTCTGGTATCATTTTTGTAAGCAAAAAAGATTAGGTGCTTATTATTCATGAAAGTACCTATTTCCTTAGTTATTCACTGTGTAAACTTTCTTCATAGACCTGTTTAATATACACGATTAAGTTTTAATTATAATGAGGAAGCTTTTTCATAGATTTATTTCCAAAAAAATTTTCCATGTGATAGGTGGCAGACGAGCCAACGGATCGTCTGTTGGTAAGCAATTGCCGCCGCCCATAGACACCCGTGGGAATCACAAGTGCGCTGCAACCTTTAAACCCCTCTTTCCCCGATTTGAGTCTCCGGTACTCTCACTCACGCAACGAAACACACACAGTACATTGCTGCTTCACGCCGGTTTTCCGTAAGGCCGTGGTATGACTCCGGTCGATTGGGCCTTTGAATAGAATATTTTATTTATTTATTTATTTAAACTTTATTGCACAAATTTTGTGACAATGAGGCGAACTTAATGCCAAGAAGCATTCTCTACCAGTCAACCTTCGCCTTTTCTTGCAATTTTTGTATCAATGAACTCGTAATTTTATATGGGAAAGTAAATTAATCTTATTTTTGAGATTTATCCTTATGTTTACTAAGAAAAATGTTTGCTTTCAGTAGTAAATTAACCGCGATAAGTTTGAAAGACCTTTATTAGGGCATCTAATCTATTTTGAACCATCGCATTAAATCGTCTCCTAAAAGTAAAGTAAAGTAAAGTATCAGCCTATAAACTGTCCCACGACAGGGCAAAGGCCTCCATAAATCAAGTTATCGCTATTATGATGGGGTTAGGTCTAATCACCACGCTTGCCAAATGTGGATTGGTGATCACAAACCCGAGTTATGTTCGGAAAATTCGAAACATACTTTTCGCTCGACCCGGGAATCGAATCTAGGACCCCAAGATCACGGCCTGGTACTTAAACCACTAGACCAACAAGGCGTTTATTATTATCCCTCCTATTTAATAAAATCCTTTAATTCAAAAGTTTGACTCCGCGTTGATAACTGTACACTTGATACACTTATCGCAACCACATTAGGCCAGCGGATTGCCCAAGCGCATTACCATGTGTGAGAATGTGCGCAGGATTGTTCGCCGCACAAAAACTTCCACAATGCATGGCGACAATGGGCAAACTATATCTACGTGATTTGCTTATGGGAGAACAGTTACACATATACAGCTGACGGTGGCGGAAGTGGATTAAGAAATCTGAAGTACCTATCACAAGTTGGTATTGCTGTATCATGTTCGATATTGATATCTATTTACCTTTGGTAGGATATTAAAATCGCTTAGGTGGCAACTTACCCAAGAAATTTTGACATTTTTTTGCTGGTTACTGTACCAAAATAAACCTTACCAATATTTTTGTGATGATAATACATTCTATACACAACAAA
This sequence comes from Marasmia exigua, assembly GCA_019059595.1. Lineage (NCBI taxonomy): Eukaryota > Metazoa > Arthropoda > Insecta > Lepidoptera > Crambidae > Marasmia > Marasmia exigua. The sequence continues at coordinate 15,552,643 of CM032466.1, forward strand.
ATAAAAAAATATTGGTAATAATAAATTCTGGGGTGAGTTATTTTTGGGTGAGTAGCCACCTAAGCCATTAAAATGCATCTTTAATTGTGCTTAAACTGTGAGTAAGTACCAGGGTTGTTGTTTGCACCATACCTTCTTCTTCTTCTTTGCCTGTTCCCACTTTAGGTGGGGTCGGCTCTCCTTATCCTTCTGCGCCATGACAACCTGTCCTGGGTTGTCGGGTCAGGTAGTTGGGACTTCTTGACTAGGTTGGCTGTCCTGGTCCACCAGGTCGGGGGCGGCCGTCCCCTTCCTCTCTTGCCTTCTGGGATTGCCAGTGCTTTCTGGACCACATGCTCGCTGTCTCTCCGCATGACGTGGCCGTACCATCTGAGCCGTGTTTCGGTGTTTGCACCATACCTAAAATTAAAATTATAAGTAGCATCCCACAATTCTAATAAATAACCTAGGTGCATTATATTTACCTAAACTACCCAAATAAAAAATAAAGTGTTTTCATCATTTTCAACACAATCTAGTAAATGGAGAAAAGCTCTTCAGCTTAGGCACAATTCAACCAATCAACAATCATACCACGTCCTCATAGAAAAAGGGCGTGAAGCAATGCATGCTCTATGTTTCGCTGCGTGAATGAGGGTACTGGAGGCTCAATCCAGGGGAAGGGGGGCTAAAAGGTAAGCAGCGCACTTGTGACACCACTGGTGTTGGAGATGTCCATGGACGGCGGTAATCGCTTACCATCAGGTGATCGGTCGGCTCGTCTGCCACCTATATCATAAAAAAACTTAAACCATGAATAAAGCCATGGTTTAAGTCAAAGTTATACGTCAGTTTTGCATAGTATCACAGCGCTCATAAATATAGGATCAGAATAAGATTCGTCTAATCAGGCCTTGGATAAATAAAGTGCCTAGGTTATTAGGATATGTGGATGCTACTTATAATTTTTATTTGAGGTATGGTTCATACAACAACCCTAGTACCTACTCACAGTCTAAGGCCTGCCAAGGATAAATAAATATCAATATCATGATACAGCAATACCAACTTGTGATACGGCCCGATTAGACCAATCTTATTCTGATCCTATATCTATTGGTATAGTTGTAGCG